>JAWZYU010000017.1:39236803-40623803 GCA_038380435.1 Ryuthela nishihirai | reverse complement strand
TTAGTTTGAGATATGAATATCCTATCCATATCAGTAAATGAATTACATAAAAGGAATCCATCTCAGTTCAATCTTCCCTGGCCACAAATGCTTTTAATTTTTTCTGGCAGAACAGTACTGAAAAGTTTATTACATACACTCTACGTTTTTACACAGCAAAAATAAAAATGCTTTCTCTTAGCTGGTATTGAACATGGCTGGTTGGAACAACATGAATCAGAGCTAGCCATTCTTACCATGTCCTTGCATGCTTTTGAGAGTTTTCTTCGTAATGAGAAATCCATATGAAGATGCTAATGATTTTTAAAATAAGCATAGATGTTAGGTAAATTGAAACAGTCAGTTAATTACATAAACAGAATGACTTCACACTTAATTACTTTACACTAATGTTAGCTAAATAGTTAAAAACATTTGTTCTTTACAGTGTTTTGGTGTCATACTTTTAAAGCCAGAATCTACAGTAATTTCAGCATAATATTATTATTATAATACTTTTTTATTCTTTAGATCTCAGAATTTTTTATAATATTCATTGGGAATGAACAACAGAGTAATTCATTGCTCAAGAATAGCAACAATGTGTATCTTTGTTGATGCTGAAATGCAAGAAATATGTGAAGGTTAAGCAGCTATTTGGCATTTACGAAGATATGTTGCACACATATGCAAATTGAGGCTGCATGCGCCTGAACATCTGCTTTGCTGCCTTACTCTTTCAACCCTCAAATGAAGTTGGCTGCAGGAGGGCACCATTTAAGGTTTTGCTTGCTGTCCCTTCTTGCCATTAAATTTTCTTTGATGTTGGTAGCCTCCCTACCTAGTGTGCTGACACGGGAATGTCAGTCCAGTCTCCTGAAGGGCATCATTAGCAATAATATTGGTACAATTTCAATATTTTTTTTCTTGTTACAAAGAAATGCCATGTTCCAAATTTCATACATTTCTATGGGGTCTAATGTACAATATATTCAGTTTTAATTTTTTTTTTTATGTATAGGGCAGCATTACTTTTTTTCATATTTAAAATTTTCAGTTTTTAAAAAAATTTCAAAACTATAATTCATTTTTAATATTTTTTTTTATTGAATTAATAATCAAAATCCACATCAGAATACCAAGTTCAGTCTTCTTGTTTACCACTGAAGCAAAGAAAGAAAAAGGAAAACTTTCTGTCATGAAGCGACCCACGTCTGCGAACCCACTGCTCAGTGGTCCAGAGCACCTGACATGTTATTAGGAGGTCGTGGGTTTGTATCCCATCCGGCTCAAGGCAATTTTTCCTCTAAAAATTTGAATCAACTTCAAAGTGCTGATTTATTAGTAGAATATGTCGAGTTTATTTCAATGTTTATCACTATCATACTTGTAAGACATGCTTTCCATCTATAAGGAAAATAGAAAGCCGCTTGTGGCTAGATTGCCTGAATAGCGCCTATATGTGACATAATAGAATTGTTCATAGCGTTAGTTAGAGGAGATCTTGATCGGCAGCTGGTAGCTCAGTGGTCCAGAGCACCTGACATATTATCAGGTGTCGTGGGTTCGTATCCCACCCAGCTCAAGACAATTTTTCCTCGAAAAATTTGAATCGACTTCAAAGCGCTGGTTTATTAATTCCTGTTATCAATTGCATCAAAAATTTACACTGATTTAATGAAAACTTCCATTTTGAAATGAAAAAAGCAGAGACAAAAATATATATTACTATACATAATATATATAGTTGGTAATAAACATATAAAAGGAGCAGGGTGGCTCAGTTGGTAACACACCAAGCTTGTAATCTGCAGTTCTTTAGGTTCGGGTCCTAGCTGGGTCAGTGTTGAGATTTATTTCTGCAAAACTTTTCATCCTACCCATGGTCAATAGGGGACACTGATGGGCTTGGAAAGGCCACTGTTCATCAGATATTGGATGTTAAGCCATGGCACCATGTATGGGAGAGCCATACCCTGTGCACATTAAAAAACACAATAGATGGCCTTGATGGGAGGCAACTGTCTGTCTCCCAACAGCTGTTCCAGTTGGGTCCCCTCCACAATCTTCTCTGAACCTTTGGGGTCCTTGTGGCCTGGCCATTTAGCCCATTGTGTGCAAAAAAGTGCCTCTTAGAGGTTAAACAACCCAAAGCCAATATAGAAACCCAGTGTGAGATTGTCATAGTGCTAAAATCTATCAAGAATCGGAAGCAAAAATTATTTGTAAAAAATTTCTTTCAGATTACATTCTTTTTAGAGATCCAAGTGAATTTCCATTAGCTGCTGCTGATCTAAGGGACCCGGGTTCGAGCCCTGGGTAAGGCATAGATGTATGTGTCGTTTTTCTGCTGAGGTCCTGCCATCCTCTCAGACCTTCTACTATGGCATATAAACTGACAGGCTCCTGTCAGACCTCTGTGGCAAGCAGCTGCTTGAGGGTGTATTTATTTATTTATTTATTATAGGTAATTTGTGTATTTACTGTTGATTGATTACTTCATTAATAATGCTTGAGCATTAGTGACTTCCTTAATTTTGATATTTACATCTTATTCAGAGCAACATTGAAAAAAGTAGTTGCATTTCCCTAACATAGATGGTGCCATGGGTGAAAAGTTTAGGTAGAGATATAAATCACATTAGTGAATAAATGATGGAGCTCATCCTAGTTTAATGATTAGGACACTGGTGTGAATCTGTCAAGATGCAAGTACTAGTCCAGTGCAACAGCAAAATTCATTTTTCCCACAAAACTATTGATGTATAATTGTAGTGATAATCAAAATTTTGCATGTGATGTACATTATAGTGTGGTTTGTACAGAATCAGGTGTTTGTTTCTTTTCTGGATAGGAGGGGAAAAATTGGCCTATAACACATTATTTACTCAGTATTCAGTTTTTCTGTGTTCTATGTACTTATTTTTTCACTATTATCATTCAGTTTGTTGACTTGCAGCTTATCTTTGCAGTAACACTTATAGAAGTTTGCATCCTGTGGTCTGCATGAAGCAAACAAAAATAATGCTAGGTTTTGCTTAAGTGAATATAAAAAAGGTATGAATGTAGGACTGATACTGAAACTAAAACCCTTGAGTAATCTTCAGTAGTATTATTTACTGCATAGGGGAAATATAATTAAAACCACAGTTAAGCTGTGTTATCATTGTACTTCAGATAATTATAGTAGGAATATGAGTGTTGCAATATTGTTTGTTTAGAAACATTTTCATGTTTCTCTATGCTAAAAGTTTATTAATTCAGTTTGTTACTTGATTTTGGAACTTATGTGTGTCAATGGAAATTTTTTCAGTGTGTTTTTTTTATACTGTAACAATATTCTTGCACCAGAGAATGACTAAGAGTAAGCATGATCGTGGTGAAAATTATGGAGCTATCCACTATTCCTTTCATGTAACATAAATAGTTCATTGGTTATAACCAAAAGAAAAAGGTCATTAGATTTGCATGGCTGCCTAGAATTTGTTTAGATATATATACAAGTGGCATGTTCTATATTCTGTGTTTAGATATATATACAAGTAATTTTTTTTTCCTTTACAGAATATAAGTGAACTGACCCCTTTAACAGAAGAAGTAATTAGTCGGCAAGCTACTATTAATATTGGTAAGTAAAATGAGCTTTATTTATTGCGAACATGCATTCACATGTATTCCATTGTATATTACCAGCAAGAATACTGTATCACTATTTCTTCAATTTTATCTGTAGAAATGTAAATTATGTAGTCCATAGTGAACATATATTAGGACTATTTAATCATATGCTATTCTAACATACAGAAAATTCTGTATGTAGCAGTAGAAGAACATACAGAAAATTATGAACTAACATACAGAAAGAAACATACAGAAAGAAAGTTATGAACTAACATACAGAAAATTCTGTATATGGCAGTAGAAGTAAACAAACTAGTTCATGAACAACTTATTGATTGCAGCTTTGAATGCTATTAAATAAGAGTGGGCATAAACAAGGTACAGTCAAATCCTGTTATAATATGTCAGTATTGCAAAATCTGTTATGTAGTAAACCTTTTGTTACACCATATTTAAATACTTGTCCTTGTTTATGCTTTTATGATTAATGCCCCCCTTTTTTTTTATTTAAAAGCATTTACATGCTTAATACTTCACTTTTTATGAACTTGTTTCTTGATATTTCTCATCAGAAACATTTATTGAATTTCTCACTGACTGACTCAGCAATATAATTTATTTTCTGAATTGCTGAGAGCAGACAAGATTCAAATAAGTTGTATATAATTATATATATGTTACTTATTTGAACAATGCTGTATAAATTTGGTAAACAGAATTTTCTGTATGTGTCCCAGATATAATATGGTACCTCTTGGTATGGTAGCATTTTAATTAATTTTGAAACTGGATGAAAATTATATTTCATAAGTCTGATTTTCTTGTTACAACCTTCTCTCCATCAGATAAGTTTTACTGGTTCCATCAGGTTCACTATAATCAGATTTGACAGCAATAGTGTACATACAGTTTTTATACCTTTTCCATGCCAATAACATCTGTGGGTATTTCACTTACCACTCTACTTCAGAATTTCTATAATTTCATTGTGCTTTGTTTTGGTATGTAACACTGCGTACTTCTGTTAATAATATCTGGATATATTTTTTTTTATCAAGTTCACTTTTTTTTTTCTGAACCGTTCAAAATAGCTGAGTCTTACATGAGTCCAATTTTTTGGGGGACATGCGAAAGTTTAAAATATGTTTATAAGTAGTTTAAGGATGATAAACACTTTAGACTGATACTGTAACAGAATTGTTGATTGATAATTTTCATTTATATAATAGTAGTAATATTAATATGAAATTTGCAGAAAACTTTGTAATTAATCTCACTTAAAATATGGGTGTTGTCCCCAGTTTTTGTAGTTTAAACCCATTGGCTTCTTATTTTGCTTAAATGCCAAATAGCCAGAGAAACAGAATTTTATTTTATGAAACCTTGACTTCTAAAGGTATATCTGAAACTACTTTTATGATGAAATTTTCAGGCCTCCTAAATATGTTTATTTTGTATTTGTACATAAAGTTTTAATCTATTGCATAGTCATAAAACAAGTTTTTTTATATTGCCATTCACATTGTAATCCCATTTCCTACCATCAAGCTTTTTTTTTTCACCTGCGTCATTCTGTGCTTTATAATGGTGTTTCTTCATTATCATTGTTATTTCACATTCATTATCACTATTCTATTCATTGAAATCATTACACTTTATTTCTATCACTTGCTGTCAATAAAATCAGTAATTCTAAATTTGTAAGGCACTATATGTTAATGCTAGCCATGTTTCTTTGTCTACAAGAGAAAATGGATGCTTAATTAATTAATTTTTTTGTTTCATATTTTTCATCCTATTCAAATTTTAAACTTTTAAAACACCAAGAAGTTAAAGCTTTAGTACTATTGTACTAAGTGTGTTCTACCATCTGACAAGGAACCCTTTAAATTTTTTTATGCAATGAGTGACCAGTGATTCACTAATAGTTTACTAACTACCTTTATAATGCATAGTCCATGAATTGATTGCTGTTTTAGCTGCAGTTGACATTAGTTTAAGGAACTAATGTTAACTGCAGGGCAAGGAATGGAGCCCACAGTTGTGTGTGAGAGAAATACATTACTAACTGTGCCGCTTTATTTCAAGGAAAAAAGTTTCCTTTGTGTAAATAAATTTATATGCTAAAAACTTAAAGTAATCTTAATTTAGTTTGTCATTCAACCAAGAAGAAAAAAAATGAATGCAAGATATATAATAATAGGTATAATTTCACTTTGTTCTATTCTAGGTACCATTGGACATGTAGCACATGGAAAATCTACCGTAGTAAAAGCAATATCAGGTGTTCAAGTAAGCAAATTATAGTACATATGTTTTAAAACAAGCCTCTTAATATACTTGATTAAATGTAGATTGTAACAAATTTTAGTTGATAAACTCTAAATGTAAAGTGAAAGGTAGCAAATATATATATATACAATAAAATAGGGTTCACCAAAGTAGAACTAAGTATAACAAAAACTACGTAGATGTCTTTCAAGAAAGGCTATCATTTTAAAGATTAACACTTTGACAAAAGAATATAATGATTTTTAACATGTTTAATAATTAATTGATAGTAATTGCAATGATTTATTGCTTGAAGACAAGTCTTTATCCTTATTGAGAATTTTAATTAAGTATTTTTATATCTCACAAATGTTCTGTGCTTTCTGTTATAGAAATTAATATTACTTTGTGCTTTTTGTTTGTATTGCGATATATTCAATGGTTTCTTAGCAACCCATCAGGGTTGCTAAGAAACTAAGCTTCCTCAAAGGAAAATATACAAGTTAATTAATATTTATTTTAACCCTTGAAGTGTCCAATAAGGGTTTACCATTTTCTTTAAATTAAGCTTGAATAGTCTGTATTTTAGTTTTAATTTTGTGGTTATTTTATTTTTTATTATTCAGAATCAAATGTCTTTCATTTGATATGTAAATAAATAAAATAAATAAATACCCACTCAAGCAGCTGCTTGCCACAGAGGTCTGACAGGAGCCTATCAGTTTATAGGCCACAGTAGAAGATCTGAGAGGATGGCAGGACCTCAGCAGAAAACAACACGAACATTCATGCCTTACCCGGGACTCGAACCTATATCTGTTAGTTGCCACAGGATAAAGTTATAAATATTCTATTGTTTTTTGCTGTAAAAGGTTAAATTTTCTTGCAGGTCACAGTTGCATGCATTGTGAAAAATCTAACACTTTAGGGGTTAAGGAAGGTTTTATTATAAGGTTTATTTTAGGTTCTTATATAAGGAAGGTAAAATAATAATAATAATATAATAAAAATAATAATAATATAAAAATATAAAAAATAATAATAATTAAAAATAATAATATAAATAAATAATAATATATAAAAAAGTTCATTTGCAATAAATTGTATTTATTTGCTAAAATTGCATTCTTATTACTGTAATGTTATCTGCCTTATAACATTTTAATGGCTGTGAATCTAGAAGAGAACTCTAAATCAGTTCAAGGCTCATAAAAATTAATGCAAAATATTTTTGGGAGTATTATATAAGTGGCAAAATGCATTGACAACAGGTTTTTTTACACAAATGGATGAATTTTGAAGCTCCATCAGGCTTTTTCCTTGTTTTTCATACAACATAGAAATATAGGAACACAGTCATGCCATCTGGGGTGGGGAGTGGCTTAGTTAGTAGCATGTCAGTCTCATAATCTGAATCAATTCAAGTCCCACCTGTGTCAGCATCGAGACTTATCTCTGTTAAACCCCAACCTTGCCCTTAGCCATAAAGGGCACTTGGGCTTGGAAAAGCCACCACCCATCAGATATTGTGCAAAGTTGTGGTCCTATGTGTGGGAGAGCCATACCTTACACCAGGGGTGGGCAATTGTTTTCGTATCTACACTGCGCATGTGTATTGACGTGGCCGTCCTAGTGGAAAATACGAAACGAATCTTCGGTCGCGCACGGGAAGGAAATTTCGGTTCGAGGCGGATTTTTCTGACTGTCTTGGCGGGCCACAAAAAACTCTTAGCGGGCCGCTATTTGCCCACCCCTGCTTTACACACATTAAAGAACACGCTGGATGGCCTTGATGGGAGGCTATCCAGTTTGTTCTTTAATTTATAAGTGCCACTTAGAAGTAAACCCACTGCAAGCCAACATGATAACACTGTACCACTGAGATGGCAAAGTTTGACTGAATCAGAAGATGCTTTAAATGTAGTAAAAAGTGAAGAGAACTGATGTTGATGCTAAATATGTGTACTAAGGAATGGTAAGCTGAATGCTGGCAGAGGTTCTTTATAGTGTATCAAAATTTACATCAAATTGAAAAGATAAGAATTATTTTTTGTCTTTAAAACTATATATTTATTTACCTAATTTCAAATGGGAATTTCTATTTTTAAAAAGGCTGAAACTTCCTTTGTTTTATTAGTGATGCTTACCAGCTATGGTGCAATATATGTTTGAAATTTCAAAGATTTAAAATGAGGTTGTCACTAATGGTTCTTTATCACTTAATTGCTCAGTTTCTTTCCTTAACATTCTCTAAAATTTATATAGAATCCTCCCAAATAGGAGATTTTTACTATTAAACAGTTAATTGTATCTAATAATGATTTTCTAATTACATATACTGCTCTTACTAAACACTGATTTCAGCACTAGGTTAGGAGGCCAAACTTCGCACATCTGTTCTACTATTGGTGCAAGTTCTTGTAAACATTTTTTGGTTATCAATTATTTTATTTACTCCTCCCTCTTCTAGCCCCAAGGTTTCTCTTTTCAAATATGAGTACATTTGCTGTTGCTATCTCGGTTCAGAATTTCATCTCTGTCTCTTTTGCCTAACTACTTGTATCACATTAAGTGACTGATAGCTCACACCAATATCTTTACTGACATCACTCCTGGGCCATTGGTGAAGATATAGAACACATAGGCAATTTGAATTATACCTGGGCAGGGAGGCAAAGCAAATTCAACAACTGTGTAAGCACAGTTTTAAAAGCCTGTTGCTTTAACATTGTCCAGAATTTATATATAATCCTTCCAAACTGGAGAAGCTTTTTATTATTAAACAGTTAAATAACTCTAATAATGATTTTCTAATTAATATTAGTGTAATTGTTTCCTGTTTAAAATAGCCTTGTTTTAAATTTTGAAAAAATTTTATTCAGGACTTTCTGTTATTTCATCATTACAAAATGATGACTGATTTCAAACATTGATTATATTCATATAGATATTTATGTAATACCAAATGTGACCTGATCATTTTAATGCATTGTTTTTCAGACTGTGAGATTTAAAAATGAACTGGAGAGGAATATCACAATCAAATTAGGCTATGCAAATGCAAAGGTAATGTATTTCATTACAGATTCCTTTTTAATTTGGGATTTTTCTTTCTGTCTTCAGTTTTGATTTTTATATTAACATACACATGCTGATAAAAGGAAATACCCACATATGATAGGAAGGAATTAATCTCACTACAGTCATAGTCATTTTGTAGTAACAAGTGTGAAAAAATCCACCTGTTTGCCTCCCTGACTCGAACTTGGGATCTTCTAGTTACATGCCAGTTGCCCTACCATTTGAGCTAAGATGGGGGCAATTCACACTTAAGGAAGATTATGATGGTTCTGCTATGAAACTTTATCATGTGATTTTAAGGGTTTGATAGAAAGGAAGTAATCTCACTACAGTGATAGTTTGATAGAAGGGAAGTAATCTTACTACGGTGATAGTTTGATAGAAGGGAAGTAATCTTATTACCGTGATAGTCATTAATTAATATCACATGGTAATGCTTTATAGCACAACAAATCATGGCCTTCCTTAATCAAGTGTGAATTGCTCTTGCTTTAGCTCAAATGGCAGAGCAATTGATGCGTAACTGATGCATAGGAGATCCTGAGTTTGAGTCTGGGAGGCGGATGGGTAGATTTTTTCACACTTGCCTTGTCACCCACATGTAGCCTTGTAAAGTTCAAGGTATATTTTATAAACAGAAACCAGTTGTATTTGTTATATCATAATGACACATAATTAGACTAATATGCACTCTACTGGATGTACAAAATACTTTATATGCAAGAAGCTTCTCCTTTGCTGTTAGCAAGGTGGTTGAGCCACTTGCAGTTGACTTGACAAAACTATATTTTGTCAGGTTGCATATTTCAGTTATCAATATTAGGATCACCAGTGAGGGAGGGGAGCAAGCTGTGGATAGAAGACATTTACAAACGAAGTGTGAAGAACCATTGGAGGAAAGTCGAGTAAATGTTAGTATTTGATAAAGTGTGTGGAGATGCTGTAATAGATTTAATTATCTGGATGCAAGGAGGGCAGTTCCCTACTTGTTCAAAATTAATCCCTCTTATTGTATAGAATAGATATAAAAACTGACAGCATCATCCATTGCCAGGCAAGTTCTACTTGGTAGTTGCCTGTGGTATCCAAATTATGGCCCAAACTGTCAGTAATTTAATACATGTCTTTGCATATATATATGAGATGCATTCCAAAAGTTCCCAGACTAATGAAAAAACTGTAGGCTTAGGTTTTAATCGCTGTTATCCCATTCAAAGTACTCCCCGTGAGAGCTACTACAGTGAGCACAGCACTTTTCCCACTGCTGAAAATACCTGAAACTCCTGTATTGAGATCTTCAGCACCTCCTTTGATTCTGCCGGAATCACTTTGACACAGTTAAATTACCCTTAAGGTAGAACTTCATCTTGGGTAATAGGAAGATGTTGCAGGGAGTGAGGTCTGGGAAGGGGGAGGGACCACTGCCATCTTATTATTGGCCAAAAACTACTGAATAGAATGATGTGAGCCAGTGCATTGTCATGATGCACAACCTAGTCCTGTCTTGACATTTTTCTGGACATTTCAGCCTCACATTCTTCCTCAAATGCTTCAGGACCTTGGTGTAGTAGTGTTAATTCACTGCATGGCCTATAGCAGTGGTTCTCAAAAGGTATGCTACAAGATTCACCTGGTATGCCCCAAATTTTTGGATGATGCTGCAGATAAAAGGAAATTTATAAACATTTTGTTCCTATTTTCTGTTACTGATTCTTAATTTAACTTTTTCCATTTAATTAAAAACTTGTCAATATTGAATCTCAATGTTAAAACCAGAATTGACACACTGCATGCTTATAAGACATACGTCATATGTGCTAACCTCAATACTCTTCAGAACTTGAACAGACTAGCTCTGTGTTTACAAACAACTCCACAGAAATTGGTATTATTGAAGCAAATTATGCATGTGCGAATCCCACATAGTGTTGCCAACTAAAATTTTTAAATGTGCTGTGAGTATTCTTGGTGAAAAATAGTGTGCCACGAGTAAAAAATGTTCAAGAATCACTGGCGTGTAGGAGCAACTCCTCGTGTACAGTCCTCCACATCAAAGAAAGAAATCAGCATACTCTTCACATTTTTCATTCTTTGCCTTGCTTTCTTTGGTTGCAGCGAAGGTGGACTTTTCCACTGGGATGATTGCTGCTTTGTTTCTGGGTCATACCCATAAAACCAGCTTTCATCACAAGTTATAACTCTAGAAAGGAAGTTTTGGTCCTTTTTGACTTGCTCCTGAAGGTCAGCCAATGTTGTCTTTGTTCCTGAGTCAGCAGTGAAAGTACAGATTTGGAGCAATCTACCTCATGTTGAATTCCTTCATTGACATGATCCCTATGTTAGTCCAACAATTCCGTAGATGTCATTAATTGTTTGTGGATGGCCTGATGCACTTTCTCCACATTCTCATCTGATTGTCTTGAGGGTTGATCAGAATGTTTGGAATCTTCCACTGACATTTGCCCACTTTTAAAACATGAGAACCACTCAAAAGTCTGAGTTTAGCCCATGACATTGTCACTGAATGTTTGCATAAGTATTTTGTGAGTCTCTGAAGTGGTTTTACCAAGTTTGAAACAAAACTTTATGCAAATGTGTTTTTCTTTCATGCCTCCCATTTTCCTGTTTAAAAAAAAATCATAAAGTGGCACAAAAGCATTAAAATGCTCATCAATAAGGCTTGGTTACAACTGGCAATGCAAAACTTGCTAGACTGCTTGACAAAGGAGTAAGTAATTAGGCCTGTGATACCTAGTGACAGAAATCAGAATTACACACCTAGATTGTCCAACATATGGTAATTTTCAACCCTTAAGGTAGAACTTATGCAGAAGTCTGGGAACTTTAGGATTACACCACATATGTGTAGATTGTTCACTGTCTATCATTGGCTCATGCCACAAAATAGTTCCAAGAATATCTTGGTTGGAATAGTCACTAGTGGAATAATGTTTTGGTTACTAATATTGACAAATTTAGAGTTGAAGAACAATAGATGAACTATTATTGAATTCCTGTATTGCTGAAATATCCACTTTTGCAGCTAATGGAATCATGGTTTAGAGTGGTATCATTTGAGACAGAGCAACACTAGCAGCATCAAAGCAGATTAGTAGGAGCAAATGACGAATTACAGTCAAGTGATCTAGGGAGGTGGCATTGTCAACAATGATGGTCAATGCAGACAACTTAGATGCAAAAAGGAGAAGGAAATGGCACAAGAACAGAACAACCCCTCTACCCCCCCCCCCCCCCCCTAATCTATGCTGTCAAATCATGAGATAGTTGGAAATGTGTAATCAGGTTCTTTGTTTTTGAAATACACAGATCATATTTAAATGGAATTGGATGTGGAAAGCCCATAAGAAATATGAAAAGTGCATGAACTGTTTATCAAATGAAGGTAGCAGTTGAGCTACTTAATTGCCAAAATACCATGTAGAATGCTTATTGTAAACAAATAAGAGTTTTGTGTATTTGAAAAAGTTAGACACTCCCTATTTCAAATCTGTTATGAAATATTTAAAAGGGTATCCAGTAGCCTAGTAGAAAATTATTATTTTTACACTACTCTTTTCAGCTATACAAAAGGGTACCTACCAATTATATAATTCTTTAAATGTCAATGCCAGCACATTCAGTGGCTAAGTCAACACAGGGGAAAGAACAAAAAATGCCACATCTGATATTGATACAAGGATGATGTTTTGAATTCTTATTCTGGATCAGTTAGTGATTCATTTGTACTAACGGATGATAATGCCAGACCACACACAGCTAGGATCATTGAGGTAACTACATACAGTAGATTAAAGAAATGGAGTGGCTTAGAACAGAATAAGATTGAAGAAATGGAGCTTAATCCCCATACCTAAATGCTACTGGACATATTCATATTCTTGGCAAATGTTCTGATAAGTTGTAAGAAATCAAAGCCAGGTGTGTATGAATCCATGATCTCCTGATAATATACCAAGTGCTGTACCACTGATATTAGTAGCTAAGCAAAATTCCTCTGACTGCTATGAATATTGCACCATATAGTCAATTGCTAAAAAAAAATGCCATTCAAATGAAAAGTGGACAACCCTGGAATAGAACATATTCCAGACAAATGCTCATGCAAGTAAAGTTGAACAATACATGATATGCTGATGTTTTAATTTGACTATCAAGGTGTGCTGTTGATTGAATTTCTGTACTGTGATGACACCAACTCATATGAAATTATGAAACTTTGGGAATTTGAAGACAAACAATAAAGTTGAAGTCACAGAACTTTTGCATAGGAGTATTGTTTCATTGCAACTGTCCAAGCAGTAGTAGTAATGTTGAACAAATATGGTTGGAATTGCCTGGAGCATCCTTTTCAAGATCCTGGCACCTCCCCTATTAGATTTTGACATCTCTTAATTGCTAAAAAATGTCAGAAAAAAGAAGGAAGTTGAAATCGGAAAAAGAGGTGTAGTGCATTGTCACAAACATTCTCATACAACAGCCAAAATTGCTATAAGAAAGAGAGTGTTATGATGTTAATTTCACGTTGGAACAAATGTGTTAATAAGCATGGTGAATTTGAACAGATCAATAAATGATTTATGCTTCATTTCTTATTCATTCACTTTTCATTTGGATTACTCTTATACACTAATGTTCTCTGAATCAGTGCAAAAGAAATACAGTTTAAAAACCAAATGGTACAAAAAACCATAAAACTAAATCAATTTTTAACAAATATGTGAGTTTTTGAACTGTATTATACCTACAATGCCTTTAAAATTTACATTAATGTTCAAACTTCTGATGTTCATGTGAAAAGGCAAACTCGTATAGGTTAAATTTTGTCAAAGTGGGGAGCAGGGAGGTGCAAAGCTGAAAACTTTGAGAACCTTTGTACCTCCTTTAGATCAGACTAAACTTCAAATTTTTATACTTGTTTGATAGACATAAATGTGGAAATTTAATTTTTTTATCTCTTATATTTTCTTCAAAAATTTGAAAATCATAATATATTTGAAAAAAAATTGAGTTTTCAACTCAAATTTATCTAGAGTAATTTTTTTTTGTTTAACAGAAGCAATTTTATGATCATGACTTATATGTTTAATATCATAAATGGCTATGATTTGTATCAGAAATTTTTCCACTTTTACTATTTTCGATGTTTTAAGTTTAGTAAATTAAATATTGAATAAACTAAACTTTTTTGGTATACATTAAGTAATTACCACTTTTGAGTCGATTCAAATTTTTAGAGGAAAAATTGTCTTGAGCCAGGTGGGATAAGAACCCTGGAGGTTGAGAGTTGTATCCCACCTGGCTCAAGACAATTTTTCCTCTAAAAATTTGAATCGACTCAAAAGTGGTAATTATTTAGTGTATTAAGTTTAGTAATCTTTGTGCCAAGTATCACTGAAATAATAATGAGTGCTGAACTATTATCTGTAATATTATCAGAATTATTTTGTACAATTTTTATTTGCTAACAATTTTATTTTAGATATACAAATGTAATAATGAAAACTGTCCAAGACCAGCATGTTATAGATCTGCAGGAAGCAGTAAGGAAGATGATTTCCCTTGTGATAGACTAGGTTGTGTTGGAAGATTTACAATTTTAAGGTATGGGAATTAGCATAGTTGCATATGTTCGTAGTATTTGTAAAGTGCAAACTGTGGTAAAATTTTTTCATTCAGTTTGTCATTAGTTGAATGGGTACCAAAATATTAATTCATATTTTTCAAATCCTCCAAATTGATTTATTAGACAACATGTGTGTTTGGGGTGGCATTAGGTGGATGCACAGACCTCTGTGTTGACGAGTGGGAACCTCAATGCTCAAAGTATAGAGATGACAACCTGGACCCTTATGTACATCCTTACACTGATGCAGTAGGTGAAACATTCATCTTACAAGACGCTAATGCTTGTCCACACAGAGCTTGACTAATGGAAACTTCAAGAGGAAACCATTATCTGCATGGAGTGGCCAGCTCGATCTCCCGACCTAAATCCAATTGAGCATGTGTTTAATGCTCTGGGGAGATGTGTTGCTGCTCTCAACCCGCCACCTGAAACGAAAGGGGAGCTTATTACTGCTTTAAAGGAACAATTATCGTTACTCCCTACTGAACTGATTCACAACATCATAAACAGCATGGAACATTGCTGTCATGCTTGCAATAAGGGTCATCACACTCCTTATTAAAGAACTTTGCACATTGCATTCTGACACCTCATTTTTGGATAAGTTCCTGTAAGTGTTATTTTTTGATGAAAAATGTTTCTAGTGTAAAATATTTTATGCTATTCTGAAATTAGCATTGTAATTCATGTTTTCATCAAATTTCATTAAAATTATTCATATGGTTTTTTGTTTATCATAATTTTTCTGAGTTTTCCTTAATTTATGGAAACCAGTGTAGGTTCGACTCCTCTTAAAACTGCCAAAGAACTAAAAAAAGAATCAGAAAATTGTTGAAAAGGATAATCTTTGATAGTAAATTAGAGATTATCAACCAGAAAAAAATTATTTAACACAATAATTGCTCTTTATAATTTTCACTCAAAATTTATATGCTAAACCATAAATATCCCCAGCAATCTAAAAAGAAAAAACTTTTTATTCAGAAATGGGAAAAAATCAAACCAAGAAATGTGTTTTCATTCAAAGTCAGTCCACAGACCCAGAGGGGATTGAAGTCCATTCTCCACCACTGCACACAGCCATAAGGAAGCAGAGGATGCCACTTTCTTCATTTTTCAGCCCATAGAGATAAGTAGAACAAGAGTCAGGAAGCTCCAATGCCTCTAGCTATATGCCTTTGAGAACTCAAGCAGCACATGGAGCCTATGAAGAACCTTTGACCTTGGCACTCAACAGTAGATACATACAAGCAGATAGGAATGCCAGGGATATAATAGGAAAAGATAATAAAACTGAAGTAAATTGGGAAAACTAAAATAAAAAAACTGAAGGAAAAAAAAAATAAATGCAAAACTGCCAATAAACATGCCAGATATACAGGGTGAATCTGAAAAAGTGGGCAAAACTTTATGGGGTGGTAGAACGCAGCTATACGAGCAATATTCGTCATAGAAAGTATGGGCGGAATGCAAATGGCGAGCCGCTAGGTGGCGTTGGAAATGGTATAAAAGGGTCGGTCCTCGCACCCAACGGCATTTCTACCGTGGATTGCCGAGAGGATGGCTGGTTATACTAACCACGAAATGGCGGATATGCACTTTGTGTACGGTGCGGCGGAAGGGAATGCAAGTGAGTCACAGAGACATTACCGCGACCGGTTTACGATGAGATGCACTCCAGATCGGAAAACCTTCAAGCGTTTGCATCGGTGGCTGTGTGAAACGGGATCCTTTGCCGCGGCCAAGCAAGACGCAGGGCGTGAAAGGAGTGTCAGGACGCCTCAATTTGCAGAGGACATTCTGCGTAGGGTGGAAGAGCGACCGGGATGTAGCACAAGAGCGGTTTCCCGTGCAGTACACGTGTCCCAAATGTCAGTTTGCCGTGTGCTACAGGAGGAAGGAATGCACCCCTATCGTACGCAGAAGGTACATGCGTTGTCACTGGCGGACTATCAGCCACGTGTCGATTTCGCACGTTGGTACCTCCAGCAGAATGCAGCGCAGCCGGATTTTTGTGCACATGTTCTGTTTACGGACGAGTGCACTTTCACCCATGAGGGCGTTTTGAATACCCACAATTCACACACGTGGGCATCTACGAACCCACATGCCACACATCCTCATTCGTTCCAGCAGTGGTTCTCCGTAATTTTTGGGCAGGGATCCTCCATGACCATTTGGTTGGCCCATACCTCCTGCCACACCGTCTGGACAGCAAATCGTATAACACATTCCTACGAGAGGTGTTGCCGGAGCTGCTGCGTCCGATTCCAACCCCCAGCAGGTCGAGAATGTGGTTCCAGCATGACGGTGCACCTGCACACTTCAGCTTAGATGTGCAGAACACTTTACATGCAACGTTCCCAGGGCGATGTATTTGTCGAGGTGGTCCCATAGCTTGGCCACCAAGATCGCCGGATCTCTCGTGTTTGGACTTTTTCCTGTGGGGCCATATGAAAAGCCTAATCTACGAGTGCCCCATTGAAACCGATATGGATCTAGTTGCCAGGATCGCCGTTGTTGCCGGCGATATTCGGGAAATGCCTGGTGTCTTCGCAAATGTGCGTCGGTCCCTATCCCTCAGGTGTGAAGCCTGCATTACTACTGGCGGCAGCTCTTTTGAGCAATTTCTTTGAGCATGTACCTTAATTACATTCCTGTTAATAAAATGTTTTCTGAAGTATCTCCTCTCCTTCTTGTGTTCATTCTTTAAATGTGACAGTGGAAAACTACCTTTTAACTTCTCACCGCTTGTGTTCCGACCATACATTCTATGACGAATGTTGCTCGTATAGCTGCATTCTACCACCCCGTAAAGTTTTGCCCACTTTTTCAGATTCACCCTGTATATTAAAACACAAATCCAGAAAAACTTAGCCCTCTCTCACCAACCTTTACATAAAGAAGAAAAAAAAAACATGCTAACAAGACTCCATTGTTGAAAACAAACTGCATGGAAAATAAATCATCACCAAAATGACAAAAAAAAAAAGCCATATCTTTTCAACAACTCTATGACATACTCCAAAGTCTAGACCAGTAGTGTCCCAACCTATTCCTGCAGAGGGGCCATATTCAAAGTTAGATTTGTTTCGCAGGCTGCACTGAGTGGTTTGAGAAACATTACTTGTGTTATATTTTGACATCATGCTGACTTTGTAACTTCAACACTATCGCATATTTGCAGAAACAAGCACTGCAGTCTTTTAAATTTGTTTATTTCCATTTATTTTAGCATTAAATGTACATGGTTCTTGAAATAATTAAAAAATTAAAAATGCTGTTTTATTTCACTTTTCACATGAGCTGTATAAAAATTATTGTGGGCCATAGACACCACCACTAGACAACAAAAGATAGCAGATTTTGGAAGAAAAAGCTTTTAAATAAATAAACATCAAGTGCTGCTAGAATGAGCCATGCTAAAACCTCCCTCTTCCTTTCATCTTCCTCTTTCCTTCTTTTGCCCACTGTGCCCTTGAATTTTTTTTTTTTTTTTCATGTTGACCTTCTCTTGCTGAGAACTTTTTCAACTTTGAACACGAATAGAGGGCCTAACTTTCCTTCATTTTCCTTATGCCTAAACTTTCCTTCATGCTGCTAATTTATCTTATCTATTTATGCAGCCACCTTAAAAATAAGGATAATAATAGCTCTGCTAAAATCCTTAGAAACAATACCTTTTTCATAAAAGATATTCAAAATTTCAGTCAGCCATGTGATAAAAGAAACATTCCCAGCTCAGCATTTCAGTAGTAATTTTATTAACTACTGGGGATTTATGTAGTTTAAGTTTAGAGATAGCCAAAATAACCTCAAACTTTGATATAGAGCCACTATGCATCTATCATTACAATAGGAACAGAGCTAACTAACAAAAGAGAAATTTATGTGTTTAATTAAATTACTATTGATTAGAATTAAACTGGTTACTCTTTTAAATGTTAGGAATTTTAAAATTTTGAATATTTTAATGTAGTAGCAGTACTTTTATATTGTTTTTAAATTGCTCGTAGTTAAATTTCCATTGCTCAAAATCTTTTTATACATTTAATTTACCTACTTTTTTTGGTTTCATTTTACTACCTGAATTAGATCAGACGTGGACAGCTGTCTGACCAATCTTATATAGGTAGACTTGGTCAAAGGGTTTATATTAAGTGATTTTCCCCTCTAGGGGGTGAGAAAATATGACTTTCTCATTTTAAGAGCTAAATGAGATTTTTGCACTGTATAGGACTAATAATGCATTTTCCAATCATCGTTAATAGCAATTACTACTGTTAATGATTGCAAAATTCAGAATGTGAAAAACTTAATTTTCTCTGAAAATGGGCATACCATATTCACCAGAAGCAATATATTTTTCTTCTAGTTAAAGGCTTGTATATTCATATATGAAATTGGAGTGCTATAATATATCAAAGCTGTTTTAATTAATATTATACAAGTGTCAAATCAGCTATAATGTGGTATCACTTTGTGTATCACAGGAATGCAACCCTGATATCAGTTGATCATTGGTGGTATTTATATTATTTGTGATCCTTTAATTCTGTTTCAGTCTGTTAATTATTTTGGTTACTGTTATTCTATGTATTTCTCAAAATGCAAATGTAGAATTTGAAAAACTTGAAGGTAATTTAGCATTAAATTTTTTAAACCTTCCAAGGTCCCCATTGATTATGCATGCTTTGAGAATCCAAAATGTGGGCCCAGAGATGTAGTGAGCCAGACATCACTACTTTAGTCGCAAATTATTTTGTGTCACAAAATAGTTTAATATGAGAAAAAAATTATACTTTCTGTATTTTTTATGCCTTTTTTTCCTTTTACAACAGGCATGTATCTTTTGTTGATTGTCCTGGTCATGACATCCTTATGGCCACTATGTTGAATGGAGCTGCTGTTATGGACGCTGCTCTACTCTTAATTGGTGTGTATTTCCTTAAATTATACAATGTTTCATTGACATGTTTTAGTTTATTTGTCCCCCATTTGTTTATTTTATGTAATACTAAAGTTATGTTAATTTGTTTAATCATTAATGTGGAATTGATGTTAGTTCAGCTGAAATTGATTGAAATGAAGGGGATAATCCTTCAATTTCAGTATTATTGCAGAAATGAGTTTAACTCGTGCCAATTAAAGAAAATCAATTGTGTTTAACCTTTATTTAATTTTTAGCAGTGTTATCAAATTGAAGCTTTTTTTTTTGAATCATTCAAATTTAGGAAAACAAATATTCCAGAGTAATCAAATGCTTATCTATATAATAAAAGGTGTGCGTGCGTGTGGCAACGATAACTCATCGGGAAATCAACATACATGCTTCAAATTTTCAGAGAATGTTTCTTGTGGTCTGGATTGCAGTGACAAATTTCAAGTTGAAAGTCCAAATGCAAGGCTTGCTAGAAGCAAAAATATTTACTATTTACTATGCTATTCCTCCAGGAAGAAAAAAACGTTGTCAAATTTACTATTGCCATTTAGTGCTTCCTAACTATGCATGTAAAAAGTTAAAATAGCATTTAAAATCTGATGTCGTTGCCAGATTCCCCACATTTCCAAAGGCTATTGAGGTGTCCCATTGCAGCTAGGGGCTTGATTTTCTAACCCAATATGGAGTCAGGCAGGGTAAACCCACCTACAAAATTTGGGACCTTTCGGTGAAGTATGTCGGGAATTACAGAATGCCAAAATCTGATGAAATAAATATCTCAATCATTTGCCACAGGCTCTGAGAGTGCGCGCTGAGTCAGCAATGATTTTTGTAACATTGGGAAATTCTTCATGTTCAAACTGTGATAAAATGTCAGAGGAGGGAATACTCACAAAATTAAACTTTAGTGCAGGAAACAACAGAATATACAGATTAAAAGTGAGACACGAGCTGTCACAATATGTGTAGAAATGAAGCCACAGGCCAAGTAGGAACTTGATTTTTAAACCAATTTTCATCAAACTGCACAGTGTCATCGGAGCACATAGGAACGCTGTGCAGGAAATTTGGACCATGCTCTCTCACAGCCACGAGCTGTGAGAGATCTCGCTGACGTCAACAACGAATCCAAGCAAACACCGGGCAAATTTCTTCCTGTTGAAAATCTGTGCTAAAGTGTTGGGGGGAGAATACTTACAAAATTTATCTTTAGTACAGTGAAAATAAGAATATACAGATTAAAAGTGACACCCAGGCAGCTCCAGGTACAGTTCAGCTAGTTCACAATAAATCTAACTCAAGTATGTGCTAAATAGATCAGTGGAATAAAAGTTAAATGATGGCTTCAGGAAGCCATCATTTATATTCATTCTTATCATTTATATAAGCTCACTGGACAAAAAATTAGTCACCCCTGGCTGAATGTCACCTAATAGCGCCTAATACCTCCATACGACTGAAGAACAGCCGAAATCCTGTCTGGCATGGATGCCACCAGTGTGCGGATGTAGTGCACATCAGTATTCATCCACTCTTCCAGCAGCAAATGCCGCAGTTTGGCCGGATGGCTGGGACGATGTTTCACTCGTTGCCCCAAATAGTACCACAAGTTTTCTGTGGTATTCAAAACCAAAGATTTGGCGAGCCTGTCGAGATGTTCGAAGGCTTCAGAATGCTCATCATAACAATCCGACACATTTCCAGCCCTGTGCACACGACAGTTGTCGTCTTAGAAGATGGGGATATCCTTCTGGTGTTCACTGTGAAGATGCTGCACAAAAGGCAACACGTGGTCATCCAATAGCCCTTCTGGTTCAAGTGTAACATCAGTGCAACCAAAGGACTCTTTTCCTCGTATGTGAAACAACCCCAGAACATCACAGAGCCTCCTCCAGCTTGAACATAACTTTGCACACAGTCCGCATGGAAGACTTCATATGGCTTGCGATGTACCTGTCACTTCGCATCATTCGAGTACAAGCAAAAACATGACTCATCTGACCAGATCACATGCTTCCAAGAGTCGACAGTCCGGTCTTTGTGGTGCCGCGTCCACTGTAGCCATGCAGAGCTGTTAACAATGGGTCTCTTCTGATGTGCTCTGCTCCAGATATCCATTGCATGCAGTTTCTTTTGGAGTGTTCATTTGGAAACAGCTTGTTGTAGGCCTGCATTGACTGACCGGAGTAATTCCTGCCTCGTTGCAAAGCAGTTTGCCCTAACAGTGCGTGACACACTGTGGCGGTCCCTGTTGGTGAGCACAGTCTTTCTGCCGCAGTTCTAGTGATGATTAGCAGTGGACTGCGATATATGCCACTGCTGAAAGACCCTTTGGACAGTATGTTTTGACACACCTGCAAAGACAGCAACTTCTTGTATACTATGCCCTTTGGCTCGGCCAAACGCATTAACACCTTTTTGCCATTCATTCACATCTTTGGTGCAACCCATGTTTCACGGAGTGACTAACACACACGTGAAACACAACCACTTCTTGTCACTGTGTGAACCCTGTAATGCACGGCACAGCTATTTGTAGAATGCATTTATTATTAGTGGCCCTCTGTTGCTGTCAAATGGGTGTAACCTTTTTACTGTTTGAGATGACTAATTTTTTGTCTGGTGAGTTTATCTGAAGCTTCAGGATGAATGGCTTAAGGGTGAACTGCAAAAAATTAGAGTAGAACCCATGGAGGTAATCTGAATCCCCTTTTAGAATGCAAAGTTTGGCAGTGAAATGCACAAGTGTATTGCAGTAACTCTCCTACCATAATTTATTAAAACAAATATTCCAGAGTAATCAAATGCTTATGCAGAATAAATCTAACTCAAGTATGTGCTAGATTGATCAATGGAATAAATGTTAACTGTATGCCTATTCAGTAGTATAGTTAAACATAATGAAATTACTTTTCTAAATAATTTAATATCAACAATTTCTCTATATAAATAAAATATTTCAACTAATGACATCAAAAACACATTTAGATACTGAAGGTCAATACATACAGTTTTACATTGAATACGAACCATTAAATAATAGGCCAACAATAGAATACTATCCATGTGGTTACATAACCTCTGTTGACAATTTACATGCTTACACTTCATCACAATGAAGGGGAGTTTGGTATGAGTTAGTGCAGCTATTATAGGAATTAATTGAAACGCAGAGGCTTACAGTTGGTTCACTTTGCTGAATGGCTGTATCAGAAGAGAGTCCATGCTGAAGATCATTATCATACGTGGAGTCAAGATAGAAGTTTCCCGATAATCTTAGGACTTTAGATATTAGAAGAGCATTCGTGCTGAAGGTTATTATTGCATGTGAATGGAAGCCACCCTGATCTTGGGACTTCAGAAGTCAGTCAGATATGGTGAAGATTATTGCCACAGTGAGACCATCCTTCGATATAACATTAGTTCATATTAAAATTTAAAACATTTTCACAATGCATGTTTCATTGAATCATTTCAACATCATCAGGTGACTAATCAGTGATGTACTTTTAACTACTTAATTTTAAGAAGGCTTTTAATTTTTATTTGAATTAATGTTATGATATCAAAGAATAGAAGTGTTACTTAGCAAAATTAGAAACTTAAATTAGTAAAATTAGTAATTTGAAAGTTAAACATATAAAGTTGGATTGGTATCTCACTGTGGCAATAATCTTCATCATATCTGATTGAGTTCTGGGGTCCCAAGATCATCAGATGGCATCTAACTTCAATCCATGTATAACAATGATCTTCAACATGGGCTCTCTTCTAATACAGCCCATTCAGTTAAGTGCATCAGCCCTAGGCCTCTATATTTTTGACTTGTTCCTATAACAGCTGCACTTAACTCATACTGAATTCTCCTTCATGACCTTCATTGTGATGAAGCATAAGCATGTAAATTGTCAGTTATGTAACTGCATAAATAGTATTCCATTGCTATCTGCAATGGTTAGCATATTATTTAATGGTTCCTATCTAATGTAATTAGGTGGTTCAACTTTGTAACTAGTGATGTGGTTAGGCAAAGGAGTTTGCAACCTCCTTTAAGCAGCATATTGTGCAGAGAGAGACTCCGTTGGTTTGGCCATGTTGCCAGTATGAATAATTATAGATTGGTGAATAGGGTTATGAACAGTGTGCCTAAAGTTCTCAGAAAGAAGGGGAGACCTAGGATGCAGTGGGCAGACAATGTCAAACAGGACCTTGTTAGAATTGTTGTGCAGTGGCCAGATGCAGTAGATGTAGCTCAGGATAGACTTGCTTGGAGAACTAAATTGCACGGTCTGGTTGGACCTCTGTAGCCCATGGCTGCTTGAGGATGTTGATGATGATCTAATGTAAGACTGATGCATTAACCTTTGGTATCTTAATGTGTTTTTGAAGTCACTAGTTGAAATATTTTATGCAGTGAAATTGTTGATATTAAATTATTTCGGAAGGTTAACTGTTTAATTTTCGAAATTTGGCAGATAAATTTACCAAAAGAAACATGTTTTAGGAAGCACTCTGGCTTCAGGGTGAACTGCAAAAAATTAGGGTAGAACCATGGAAGTAATCTGAATCCCGTTTTAGAATACAGAGTTTGGCAGTGAAATGCACAATGTATTGCAGTAACTCGATTTCTACCATTATTTATCACAAGGTAATTTAAATAATCAACATCAGTTCACCTTGAATCCTTAAACTCTGTGTATAATACAAGTATTAACTAAACCTATAACAATTCTAGAGGAAAATATTAAAATATCAAAAAAAAAATTAATCTTTTCTATGTTATCTCTCTTCTGTATTCTAAGAACAGCTTATAAACAAGTAATGCTCTAAATTCCTGTTTCATTTAATGTGTTCCTAATACCATTTTTATATTGGCTATATATCAGATATTTATATTAGTTTTTTTTTTTTGTTAATTTGTGGGATACATAAGAAATGTACATAGTGCATTTTTGTTCATTTCATTTCTGTACTTTTAATTACAGCTGGTAATGAGTCTTGTCCTCAGCCACAAACATCTGAGCACTTGGCAGCAATAGAGATAATGAAGCTAAAGCATATTCTTATCCTTCAGAATAAGATAGATCTTGTTAAAGAGTCCCAAGCTAAGGAACAATATCAGCAAATCCTTAAATTTGTTCAAGGTAACAACTTTGTATTATATTCTTTGCTTTTAAAGTAGAAGTAATGTGTTTTGCACAAGTGCAATTGTAATATGTAAGAAAATTTTAAACTAGTGGCAAAACCAGGAAGGCTTTGCTAATTAAGGTTTAAACTGAAAGGAGTTTAACTCCCACTTAACATTTAGTCTTAATTCATATTGCTTATAAAATTGATACAACATCATGTGCTTGTTGTAATGTATAAGGTTTATGGTTTCATTTTTTTTGTATTACTGGGGAAATTTTAAAATTTTCAAGCTGAAAAAACAAATATGGTATTTTATTCACCTAATAAATTCCTTGACATTTATTTCAGTCACTCTTAGTTTAACATCAATATCAAATTTAGAGGAAAAATTGTCTTGAGCCAGGTGGAATATGAACCGATGATCTCCTGATAATATTTCAGGTACTATGACCACTGAGCTACTGGCTGCCAATCAAGTCTCCTCTATTTGATGATATGATCTTTCCTACCCACAGTACACAATTATCTGTATCACTTAGAAGATAGTAACTTCACTGTTTACAGCCTCCTGAAGTAGATGGCAATGTATGTCATGAGTATATGGCACAAAACAATTCTTCCACTAAATTTGATACTGATATTAAACTAAGAGTGATAACTTCCTGTTCCGATGGTATTTTATTGTTGCAACATAATCGATGTTCAATACAGATGATTATTTTTAATACAAATGATTATTTTTGCAGTATATGATAGTTAAAAATGAGAAAGCTGTATAAATAATGGTAGCATCTTGAAAAATGCTGTGGCCTTGTCATTGATAACTGTAGAAGTCAATACAGTATCTAGAATCTGTGTTATATTTATTTTGTATTCTATTCCTTGTAATGCTTTAGAAGTTATAACAGTATAAGTGATACAGTAAGTTACTAATTAGATATGTATCAGCTGGATATTTTAAAGAAATTAAGTATAGTCCTCCAGTTGGAATCCATTTCTCTATCTTTTAAACATATATGTAATTTGTTTAATGAAGACTTAATAGGTACTTTAAAGTTATAATATTAATATTTTTAAGAGTAGTTTGAAGTGGAAAAGTATGTAGTAGAATTAATATATTCATACTTTTTTGTTGATAATAATAATTAATATATAATATAAATAGCCCCCTTATATAAACAAAATATATTTGTTAATTTTTTTAAAGAGTAATACAGGGTGTTTCAAAAGTAGGTTTACAACTTTTGGAGGATGTATACATTTAGTAATAAATGGTAGATACAAATCAAATGCATTGAAATATAGCAAAATACATCAAAGTTTTACAAAATGGATAGGCTGAGCAGGTCTGATATCATGGCCACCTCATTTCCCTGATTGAACTCCACAAGACTTTTATTACGGGGATTCATTAAAGTGTACTTTCTCCTTTACCTGCAAATACTGATTATCTGTGGGTAAGAATTACAGACAGTTGCAGAAGTCATGACAGATCTGATACTTCGCACATGGGAAGAAATTCATTATAGTTGGGATATTTGTGTGTTACATCTAGAAGTCACATTAAACTGTCACTGACAAAACTTCATGATGTGTTTGGCTACATTTCATCTTGAGGCTACTACTAAACAGAGATATGTCATGTTTTATATTAAAATAAAGAGCAATTTATTCTACATACTCAAATTATAGAAATTTTTAAGTGAAAATGCTTACAGGTATCATGTCATGTGAGAGAGGTGAAACATGTAACAGGAGATTAGCTTGTTATTTGCATACTAAGGGCACTGAATAAGTTTCTGGTCATGAGCTGAATGAAACAGTGTTCACCTTCTAACCTATTCATTTACAAAACTATAATTGTATGAATATGTAATTTTTTCTGTCAGTTATGTAATTAATGTTTTATACTTCAGCATATCATATCTCATAGATCATTGTTTCCCAAAATGTGGTCTGCAGCTTGGTACTGGTTCTTAGAAAATATGCAGATAATCACATGATCCTATTATTATCATGCAATCATGAATGTGGCAAGATATGACTGGTTCCCACCACTTATATTTTCTTCTTAGCAGTTTTAAGCTATAAAGTATATGCAATAAGTGACTTATTGTTTTAAGATTAAAAGAGTAAACTTTTTTTTTTGTTTGGTTAGTGTGCTTGGCTACTGATCAAAAGGACTAGGTTCAAGCCCCAGATCCCTTTGATCAGTAACCAAGCATGCTAACCATGCTTTTTGGGGGGAGGGGGGGTAAAGCATGGATGTTTGTATTGTTTTCCTGCCTAAGTCTCGCTTTCTTCAGACACCTGCTATGGCATATAAACTGACAGGTTCCTGTCAGACCTTTGTGACAAGCAGCTGTTTGAGAGGGTATTTATTTTTTTCATATGCATTTATATTTTTGGGCTGTGAAAATGTTGCTGGAAAAACCAGTCCTTTGTTAACCAGTAAGTTTAAAAACCAATAACTTTGTTAGGGTGTCTCTGAATGACTGCAGAAACTCTGCCTGGTGATATTCATCTTTGTGAGAGGATCAGATATGGCCAAAGAACTATGTCTGTGAGCAGTAGTTCCTGAGTAAAATGAGTCAAATGACAAATGATGTCACATCTGCTTACAACCAATAGAAAGTTCTGGAAGATCTACGATTAATGAGTTTGCGAAATGCAAGACGTTATCTGTAGTGTCATTCTTTATGAGTATGTATGGCTTCTATATGCAAATTAGGTTCCTGTTGACATGTATCCCATGACTGATATAAAGAGCAGTCGTGTCATCATGCACTGACCAAGTAATGTTTGTATATGTACCTGCTCTTTGGAGAGTGCCATGGGAATGATTTGTTCATTGCTAGGGAGTATGCCTGTCATTTCTCAGCATGCTATCATCCCTGTACCAGTGTTATCTGATGGCTGGGTGATCATCTCAGAGACACCAGAAATGTGTTACGAGTCTTTGTGACAGAGGTCGGGCAGCCATTGTGTGGATGCAGGCAGCTGTACTGAACAAGATTACTACACACCCAGAACATAGTACATGGCTATGTTCTGGGTGTTGGGCAGCACCTTGGAGTACACCAGAACACCATCCACAGAATTCTGCAATAGGAAAGCTTTCACCTATTCAATTGCACATGAGTGCAGGGTCTGCAGCCAGGTGGCTTACAATGTCATGTTGCATATTGTGAATGGTTATTGCACCAACATGAGGCAGATGGGCATTTAATTGGACATGTACTGTTGACGGATAAAGCATGTTTCAATGACATCTTCCATGACATCTTCATTGGCACAACATCCATGTGTAGTCATGTTCCAATCCACATGCCATGCACCCATGGCAGCATTAGGTCTGTTGGTCCATGAATGTGTGGGCAGGGATATTGGGTACTGCACTGTTGGCTCATATCTTCTGCCAGATAGGCTGACTGGACAAACGTATCTGTATTCAACATACTCCCTGATTTTCTGGACAATGTACCATTGACAGTGTTGCATAACCTTTGGATATAACATAATGGGCCACCAGCTAATTTTAGTGTGGAAGAGTGGTTGAATGTTGCTGTATTGCACGTGACAGTCCTGATCAGGCTTGATAAAGTCCTGTTCAATGGTCAGCCAGATCTCTCACTGTTGGATTACTTCATGTGTGGTCATATTAAGAACGTGGTGTACTGAATTTTACCCACTACCAAAGAGGATCTCGTGCTATGCCTTCATGTTTGCTGATGCCGTACTGTTTTAATATGTTCAGTCATCCATTCTCCGACATGAACGAGCATACATCCACATGAGGGGTGGCTACTTCAAAACCCTGCCAGTGATATATCTAGAACATTTGCATGGCATGTTTTTTGTATGATACATCCTGTACATACTGTACTACTTTCTCACATATGTACTTTGATTTTATCAGTGCCTACAAGTTGTAGAGCTGTTCAGTTTTGCCATCACAGTCATGTTTGTACCCTGTGTCATTATATACCACACCTGTTTGGAGATCTTTAATTGGGCAACCTTGCAAGAAAGTATGTATAACCATACATACTTTCTTGCAAACACGACTGTGATGGCAAAACTGAATAGTTATGATAGATGTATATATGTATGTAAAGCAGATATGTCATCAGTCTTTAGACTCATTTTACTACAAAACTATCATTTACACAGGCATTTTTCATAGACTGTAAATGACCCCCCCATACTTTCTACCCCCCTTAAAAAGGGAAATATGAAAATGATTGTTCTACTACATCTTTGAAATGCAATGGTCGAAAGTAACAAGTTATGTGTCAAATGGAAACTTGTGTCATAGACTATAAAAAACATTGACTCCCCCATGCTTTCTTCTCCCATAAAAAAAGGGAAAATATGAAAACAATTGTTCTTCTATATCTTCTGAATGCAACAATTATGAGTAGGGTGTACAATTATGGGTATATGAAAAATTGTCAAATGAAAGCTCATATTAACACCATCATAGACTATTTCAATTTTTCTCCAAAAAAGGGGGCAGATTTTTGTGAGGGTGGACCTTGATGAGTTATATCTCAATTAAAGCTTGTGATGTCTCCAATGCCATGGGCTACTTTAAACCTGACTCCAAGAAGAACAGGGGGAGGAAAAATGTGGTCAATGTTTATGAGTCATATGTCACATGAAAGTTACTGAAGGTTAGTGTTTTTAGTGACAAAGGAAAAATATAAATAAATTAAACATTTTAAGAAATTGCAGGTCACTAATCATTTATTTTAATTTTATATTTTAATTATAATCATTTTATGGCAAAATTAAAATGTTAATCTATTTGGAACAAAAAAAAAAGATAGAAATACTACTAGGAACTGAAGGGTTTATTGGTAACCATTATAAAGACAAAGAATCATTCTTGTATTTGAAGATAGAGAATATGTAGAAAGTAATCAAAAGTCACATTGTGCTTATTTTAATTACTACAAACTGATTAAAAACTGAAATTATAATTTAAAAAGATACATTTTTGCTTTTTTTTTTTTACAATTACAAGAAATATTCAAATTATTCTGAGCCTGAGCACAGCCAGGCAACAAATCCCAACCTCATCTCCAGTGGCCATGCTAAATTCCTACAGTAGTGTAACATTTAGTGTTCCTCTTGTCTTGAAATTACCATGTATCTTGTCATGAGATTATTTCATATACTTGTTTATAAACTATAAGATAACTTAGTGGCATACTGTAAAAAGCATTTGTGTTAAATGGGTTCAATAATAAAAGGTATATATAGATTCAACCAACTTATTAAAAGCAAAGTTATCTTTGTTATTTTTAGGAACCGTTGCAGAGGGAGCACCAGTGATTCCCATATCTGCACAGCTCAAATATAATATTGAAGTTATATGTGAATACATTGTGAAGAAGATTCCAGTTCCCATGCGAGACTTTACTTCAGAGCCAAGATTAATTGGTAAAATTTTTTCATCCTTACCAAAGCAAGAAAATTTTTAATGCTTGTGTTTTCTTATTTTATATGATTCTATTTTATTGCTATCATCATGTTAAAATTTTAAAACAAATTTTATTTTGTATTGACAATTAGATGGATTAATTAACTGCAACTTTTTTTATCTGTGAAAGTGTGATTATTAAATTGAAATTCCACATCTTTTTATTAGAATTTTTTTCTCAATTTCTACAGTGCAAAACAGTTAACACTATATTGATGAATACATTGCATTGTTGACTCCTAATGCTCTTTATAGTTATGCCATATTTTGAGAATGAAGCTCAAGACAATGATTGAACACGACCTTCATTGATTAAAGAGCCCATACAGCTTTCATTGTGAATGTTATTCTCAATTGAGGATGAATGGGGTCGATAAGCTGAATGGAGCTCAAGAAACTATCATCATAAACAGCGCACCAAATTATTAATCGATGTCTCAATTGCCAATTCCAAAATACATTAGTTTGTTTACAGCTGCTGTTAAATAATTCATCAATTAGCAAGGAATTTGAAGTAGTTCAAAATTTATCAAATAGTGCTTAGGATTGCATCTGTAGTCTTCTATAAATTTAGTGTTATCCAAGGAAGTTTGAATGGAATTTTATTTGTCAGACCGCAGAAGATTTTTCATTGATCTTTCTTTTTTTTTGTTATCTGTTTTGTCTTAAAAGAATATTTTTACATGTAAAAGTATTGTAGCCAGAACAGACCAACTTTAGTTTCACCTTATATATTTTCCTATTGAGTGTTTTTGACTGCATTTCAATAATTAAATTAGGGCAAAATATTTGATGTTATTGTTTCCTGAATGCAGAGTAATCTTAAATTAACTTTGCTTTTGTAGCCAGAAAAATTCCATTTGTATAGACACTGAAGACTTATTTCATCCTTATTTGGTCCATGCTTTATTTGGAAATTCGGCATATCTGTGTAAATTTTTTTATTATGGTAATGGTTACCAAATGTTTTTGGAAAAAGAAAATCATATTTATATACAGTTGATACCTGTACTGACAGAAAAATGGAAACAGTTCCATGTTCTCTCAATCACATTCAGAGCTCAATAGCTTCTTCAATATGATTTTTAATGAAAAATATGTCTAAAGATAAAGATCTCAATCAAATCTATATAAATCTTGATTTTAAACAATATTTGTTCAGTATTCAAAGAGAATAAATGCTGGAATTTAACAGGCGACAGAAAATTGACCCCAGAATTTAATTACAACAGGTTAAGAGATCATAGTTAACTCTAGTAGAGTCAGCTACAATCTCTGAACCTGTTTAAATAAATATTGGGATCAAATTTTTATAGCCCATTATATATTTCAGCATTCTAACTCTTTGAATACTAACAAACATTGTTTAAAATCAAGATTTAGATGGCGATGTGTAAATGTGTTAAGTGTTGCACAGTAAGTCATCACTTGATTGCTGTGTCTTGTTGCATGGCTGAGTGAAGAGGACAGACTTCTACTGACAAGGAATAGAAAAACTCATCCTATAGGATGATGTCTCGATCTTTGCAGAGACCATATCAAAAGGTAGTGGGATGACAGTAGAATTACTATGTATTGCTCATATTAGAAATTAAAAAAATATATGTAAATGTACTTTGACTGTCTGTCATGAAATTAATAATTGGTTAATTTTTTGGAATCGTTTTAACTGAAATGCATAATTGAAATTCACATTCATAACCAGTTATTATAGAACTTTCAGCAAATTTACAAAATAATTAACATATATTGGCCAAACATTTTATTAAGTTATGTTTTTATTTATCTGTGGTAAATGACAGTGTTGTATGGTCAGTCACATCAAAGGAAAATTGATTTTTCTTTTACTTCAAATGAGATATGTTACTGTTAAAGTTTGACTATGGATCACCATTAACTCTACTAATGAGAGAATATAGATATCTTAAAAATTTTCCAGATAAGAAATTTAAATTTAAATAAAGTTTTAAAAATCTAATATTTGCTTAAACAAAGTGCACCATTTAGTACCAGTTGCATCAAATGCAAATTATCACTAAATAAAATTTAATCACAATCTACACTGTTAAAATCATTTGCCCTTAATGCTCTAAAACATATTGTACACTACATCGTTGTATTCAACAACATATATGAGCTTTAGCTTATTGCTATAATCACATAAGATATTCCACTAGAGAAGATCTAAGTACTGTATTCTGCTTATAGTTCGAGTATTTAAAGTTCGTAGTTATATACTCACAAGAAGGTTGCATTTAGATGGCATATCATGCAATAGACATCTCGCAAAAGCAGGCTGGTACACTCGAAACACTTGGTGGAAACATGGTCCTTTTATTTGCGGTGCACTTGTTGATGTTGAATTTTTGTTGTCTTAAATCCTTGCTGTTGACTCGTATTGCAGTTGGGCCACTATTCCATTTTCAGGATCTGTAGTCGTTTTAATCACTAATGGTCAAGTTCTTAATCAAGTACAGGTTTTAAGATTGCAACTTCCTTGATGGGTTATCAGTAGCAGAAATTGCTTAAAGCAGATATAATGGTATTAAGTATAGCTCACTCACTTCAGTTAGTTGCCGCCTGACAAAGACAGGATGGGATATGTTGAAACACGTAGCAGTGGGGAAAGTGGTTTTTAACTGTTAATATGATTTTAAATGCTAGTTTAAATGTATTAAGTTGAACTTCAACCTATTTTTAATTCAGATGCCTTAAAATTTCAATCTGCATTAAGTGCTGCATACTGAAGTGGGATTTGTCTGGAAAGACTATTTCCACTTCACCCCTCCCCCTTCTAGAAGAATATAATCTATTTTAAATTATGAGTTTTTATGTTTATATTGAATGTTTTTAAGGCAACTCCTCCCCCTCCCTCTCAGTACCTTGGCTGTGCCACACAGATGATATAACACTTTTTTTTTTGCTTTGGTGCACAAATCTTTCTGCACTTAGCCAAGATCGCCAAACTTCAACACCCAAAGAAAACATTCATAATGTTTAGCAATAAAAGCAGCCAAGGAAGTTTTTTTCTATTTCATAACCAGTTTAGAAAATCCCGTGAATGTGAGAAGTCCAAGTCACTTTGTATAACACTGGCCATGTTTGAAATATACAATACTGAAAAGAATCATTAAAAGAAATAAAATTTATTTCCTTTCAATTAATATATAATTTAACTATTTTTATTCATCAGGTTTTCCAAAATGAAGTCTTAATTGTATAGTGTGATCTTTTTTTTATCACCATATCACTTTGGAAAAATCTTATTAAAATTAATATGCTAAATTTGTTTATATTATTTATTTTCATAAAATTCGTAATTTAATTCTGTTTAATTTGGCATATAATATGATCTATTTCCGTTGATTGGTTATTTTTCTTTTTATTCTAAAGTTGCCTTGTTTATTTGACTCAGCACAATTGGCTAAAATGTCTGGAATTTTGTCAAAATGTGGTACCGAGAAAAACGAGAGAAATATTTACTTAAAATCGAAAAAACATTTTTTCGTTATTCAGAAATTAGCCTTTCTGTTCAGTGCATTTTATGCATTTCTGTCTATTAGTTGTTTGTTTTTTTTAATAAATTTTTATTTCTTGTCATCTTTTTTATTAAATGTTTTATTTTTGGAAAATCCAGAATTAAATGCTGATTAATTTGACATATAACATGCCATAATTCCTTTTAATAGTTATTTGGCAAAAAAGTTCTAAAATAAAGTTTTTTTGGCTGAGCATAGGGAGATCCTTCCAGTGTCCAGCCTGAAAAAACTGGATGGAAACCAGTTTTTCAGGCTGGACACTGGAAGGGTTAAAAATATTATTGTCATACATATCCATAATGGTATCCAAAACATTTGAAATTGTTACCAAAATTCAATAAAGATAACAGCTGTCCTGGTGGCAAAAATGTGACTGCATCACAGATTGATATGGTCAAAAGTTAAAAATAATCATTCTTCGAAACTGACAAAATAAATAAAAATAGATACAAATATATAATACATAAATATAAATACAAATAAATACTAAAACAACAGAGGCAGTTGTAAAATCTAAAGATTACAAAAATGCCCATAAGTAAAATGAATTTTTTCAGATAGGTGAAAACTGAATAATAAGTACTAGAATAATTACTTCCATTTTTGCTTTCTATTTTACTAATTTTTAAATTTTTGAAATAAAAAGCAAATATTGAAGACTTATTCAGTTTCCACTTATCAGAAAAAAATATTAATTTTATTTGCGAGCATTTTTCACTGTTAGGAAAACCTTGGTCATAATTTTGTGTATTTCTCATGCTTCACAATAGAGAACTGTTAAAGTGAGCACTAAAAACTAATAGATAGCATGATAATTTTTAATGGCAGACAAGCAATAAAATATCTGCTAGAAATAATTTTTGTCTTCATAACACTTTGCTTCCATGAATAAATATTATTTAGAAACTTTAATATATTCTTTTTTGATTATTAAAGAAATTTAAATCATCATTTTTAAAATAAATTTATAGTTTTTGTATTGAGTGTAATAGATCGCAAGTATGAAATCAGAATTTGTCTTCATTTCAACTATACATTGGCAGTATAAGTTTAACAAGCTAAAAACTTTATTAATATTTATCATTGCCAGTAAGAGTTTCACTGTGAAAAAATTTCTCAAGAAATTTATTTCAGTATATAGAATTGTGTGGTAGATTTTAAGATATTAAATGTATACTTTTTTTCAGTTATTCGATCATTTGATGTTAATAAACCTGGCTGTGAAGTTGAAGATTTAAAAGGTGGAGTAGCAGGTGGAAGCATCTTGAGGGGTGTATTAAAGGCAAATAAGATTTTTTTTAATCTTCAAATTGATTTTATTTTCTCTATTGCATAAACATTTTATGTCTAACTTGCTTCTAAATTAAGAAATTAATATTAAACACAGTTCTGGCAGAAATTTTTTTTACCCTCCATAATATTGGATAGGACACATCCAATATCCTTGAAAAGATAATTATCTTTCTATGAATACAGTATAATTGCAGTCTTACAGAAGAAGAAAAAAAAAAGCAACAATACAGTCTGAAATGACGAGCTTTTCACAATTTATTTACTATCACTGGATCTCTTGAATCATTTTTTTTCTAACTCTCCATTTATTCATTTACTTTATCTTATTGCACAGACAGATAATCTCATCAATATAGTTCTAAAATTCAGTTTGCATTTTAGGCTTCAATCAATTGATGGTTCAGAATTCTGGAATCAAGGAACATAACAAATGCTCAAACTGTTGGTTTTCAAGTTGGATGCAAAAGCCATATCAGTATTAAATACTGTCACACATTTAGTAGAACATGTGGAGTTACCTTGCACATTCTTCTGTGATCATGTGTTCTTCGATTCTTCATGGTTGATCAGAGTAAACTGTACTATCCAAATGTCCACACAGAAAAAACCAAGGTTTGGTCATTAGCTGAGTCATTAGCTGTAGTCAGTTCATTTAGCTTCACATTTGTGACCAATCCATCATTTTGAAAATGTTAGTTATATTCACATGCAGGTGAGGTGGTATTCATCTTGATGGAAGAAGAATTCATTCTTGAAGCAAGAGAAGGATTATCAAGATAAAGGACTGTAACAATTCATTTAACATTTCAAAATATATTTATCTTAATTGAAAAAGTACATCCTACATGGTTATCTTAATTTGTGATCAGTTTGCACATGCACTTTGTGTAGCAATGAGGAATGTCTTCAATCCAATAACAGAAATGGTTGACCATACCACTAAGGTGGAAAAAAGCTACATCACTGAGCATAATGTGTTTCAGTAATGTCAGCTATATCTATAAGTGTGTTTAGTACCTTTTACAAAATTCTGCTTGTCTATCACAGTTGTCTACATGAGTTCTAGAGCTGGGCTAATTTTGTAAGGATGGAATTTGTATCTTTTCGATATAGGTATCCCTTTGGGCAAATTTCTCATTAGCACGATTTCATAAGAATGTGATGAACATAAACAAACACAGATGAGTCATTCAAACAGACTCAAGCAGTTTTTACTCAAAATTTTTAGTGAAGACTACAAAATATGAAATTATTTGTCAAATGCTAAAAAGTAGGATTTGTAAACAGCTAAAATGAATGGTATTAATTCAATTACGTATTTTGTAATTAAAAGTTAAGGCAGTGAAACCAAAGAAGTAATGAAAAGAACTGAAGGTGTATAAAAATTTCACACAAATTATTAACTGTAATGTTATTAGTATACCAAAGGTATTTAATAAGCATCAAAAATTTCACAAGAATAAGCAGTATTAGCCAAAAATAGAAAATAGAAATATAATTTCATACGGAAAATTTTTAGGCAAAATGCTTGAGTAAACATTCTTATTTATAATATATATAATCGGGGGGGGGGGGAGTTTTTGAGCTATGTGTTCACTCTTATGAGCACAACTGTTGTGTAAGTCAAGGAGATGCCTATACTTGCAAAACAAATTTATGGCTTGTGTTGTTTTATGTGATAGCTTGTGTGGATTGTCTGTGACCACTTTGAGGCCTATCAGCTCATAGTACCTACTTAATTGTGCTAATGATTTTGATATAATCCCTTTTGTTGATTCATCTTTATCTGGATAAACTTTATGGAATATAATGATGATTTCAATTGATTCAATCCATCATCATGCAAGAGAACCAGTTTTATCTTTTTCCTGTACTGAGTACTTTGAAGTCATAACCAATTTACTTGATTGCCTGAAACAATAAAAATATTCAATATTATATGATTCCAAAATTCTGGGCTGCACTTAATGTTCTCAGTAAAAACTACCAAAGTGTTCATCAAGAAATCAGTGCATTATTCTTGCAAGTTAAATAAAAAATAAAATAAATCTGATTTATATGCCACAGTAGAAGGTCTGAGAGGATGGCAGGCCCTCAGCAGAAAAACAATACAAACAGCCATGCCTTACCCGGGGCTACACTTGAAATAATTTGCTGAAAAAATTTGGTTTTGTCCTGAATGAAATTAAACCCACATCTCTCAGAAGCATGCCAGGCTTCTGGGAGAATTTTGTTGGAGAAACGGTTAGTCTCCAATGTTTCTGGGAGACGGGTTCAATGCCAGAACCTTACTTATTGCATTAAACACTCTAAACTTCTAAACTTACCCCTCCCCCCTGAAGTCCAATCCCTGAGTAGATAATATGCATAAACAATTAAATTTTCACATATAAATATTTATTTCAAAAAGGCAGTTTATCGATACACCTGATTGCATAAATTTATCAACATATTTTTTTCTGGATAAAACATGCCAAAGAGTATTTGCAGGCACTCCTTTACAAATTTGTCATCAGAATAATTTTTGTAATATTTAGCAATTTTCTCACTAATAGCAAAAGTTGCATGCACAATAACACTGGAGTCTTGAGACCTTTGGGCAAATAAATTTTTTTCATGTTTAATGCAGCCATAAGTTTCTCAAATGTTTCTTTTCTACGTTGGCCTTGATAACTTTCATAATTAGAATATTTGCGGATGTAGTGTCTATTTGAATGAGAAATGCTCTTTAATCAGGAATTGAACAGTACATTCAGAAAACCCAATCTACCCCTCTGTGCAAAGTCTGTCATGTAGGTCGATGTCATCATAAATTCAATTTAGGTTATTAAAGAACATTTTTTAAAACAGTGTAAAGATAAATTGGAAAAGAAATAAAAATTGTTATTCCATAAAAGTACTTTAAAAATAAGAGATGAAATATTTAATAATTGTGCTGCAATATTTGCAGGCCACTTGAAGTGTCCACGGGCTGCTCATGCTGGTCTAGCAGTTATGACACCTTGCATACTTCTTTGAGACATGGGTTCGAAACCCACTCGGGATGAAACCAGACTTTTTCAGCAAATTATTTCAAGTGTTTCTTGTCTACAGAATATTTTCCTGTGATACTTTATTACTGATTCATGCAAGTTGTAGAGCTCATTCTACTTTATATTATATGACCTAAGAAGAGAGATCACTCCACCAACTCTTAGCCATGCAGTTTCTACATTGTTAAAAGGAGCAGATAGAGGCTTTTTTATGGTGATAGTAGAGGTAAATATATTTTACCATTACAAGATAGACTACTATAAATGCATTTTCAAGAATTGCTTTCATTAATCAAGGATAAATTAATAAATTAAATTGTTATTGGCTCTTGAGCTGTATAATTTGTAACATATTTTTTAAATATATGTATACATACACTCCCTAGCCATGCATGATTTTCCATAATTTGTGCAGAGGTATTGCAGAGATATGCAGAAGAGAAAATCACATGCCACAGTTACATGATCCCTGAGCTGTCTTAAATACAAGCAGCATAGCCACTGATCAATACTTGACCATGAAATAGGAAAGAGGTGATATAACTGACTACCAAAATGGTGTTGTTGCTGCTCAGTAGACTAGTGCAACCATAGCTAAAATGATGGAAATCACAGGGACTGCCCAAAACTGCTTTCTCAAAAGTACATAAAAGATTGTTAACAGTCAGTAATCTGCTAACAATCTTTATACTTAGACTCCTACAGATCAGGAGAATGATCATAGAGCATCACAAGACATTCTCTGAGGTCAAATCGGTTTTCCAACTGCATTTCGAATGACCACTCACCATAGGGTGAGATTAACTTATATAAACTTGAACAATTGCAGTGAACTTAGATATTTGCAATTCAGTAGTCAACACCCTATTCAGAAACCTTTTTTAGTGTAGGAAAAAATCAGAAAATGAGGTTTCAAGGATGTTGGAAAAAGTATGTAAGTGGTCTGTAGAGGACTAGAAAAAGGTTGTGTGATTAGATGAATCACAATATATATATGCTTTTTTCTTGTACAGATGGCAGAGCTAGAGTATGATGCCAATCTATGAGACAGTTGACCATATGTCACATTCACTGTACAAGCTGATGTATGTGTTGGGGGGGGGGGGAGTTTTGGTGTTGAGAATGTTCACTTGGCACAGATGGGGTCCACTAATATGTATGAAGGGTTGAAAAAAAATGCCATAGCATATTTAAACAACATATCTGATCTTATACATACTACTGTGCTTCATTTCTTTCCTGTGAGGGGAGACAATTTCAAGATGATAATGTAACAGTCCATGATATAAAATCTGTCTGTAGTGATAATGATATTGAGTAAAGTTTTTCATTTTCTGCCCATGATGGAGAATTCAGGCATCTTCTCTGACTATCCCAGTCACCTGGTCTGAACCCAATTGAAAATTTGTGGGATGAGTGGAATATGACATATGGGCAAACTCTCCACTGCCCATGACCATGAAAAATAATCCTTCATTGCAATATGAATGCCTTTCTTCTCACCAGATGCTTTCCAGACACCCATCAAATTTGTGCTGCATTAAAGTCAAGCTATTCTGAAGGCACCAGGGGGTCTCCTATGTGATATTGGTAAAGTTTTAAATTTTTTGCCCACTCATTTGTATATGTCTAACATAGTAACTATTAAAATTTCAGTTTTTTTCCCCTTCTGTCCTTTTTATAATAAATGATGGCTTTATAATGATTGATGAATGAAAAGGGCAAATTTTGAAGATTTGGCTACAAAAGTTATTTATTTTAGTTAGCTTATAATTTTAATGATTTAAATGAAAAATGTTTTGTTAGTAATTTAAAATATATTTGCTTGAAATATTTCCTTGTTACATGTCAACAAAAGGTTATTAGAATCCTAAAACCAGAAGCTATTTTATAAAATCCAATTTTGAGTGATAAAAAAAAAAATGCAGTAAAATTTAGAAATAATATGCTAAAACGAATATGACAAAAATAAAAAGTTTATTCGATAACTACCTAAGCCTTTGCTATTTGCAGGATTTATATTCCTAGGAAATAATGCTGCTGAATCTGTGTAGACTAAGAATCTCTGGGAAGTAGATGGTTTGATTCCTGATGCATAGTAAAAAGTAGAAGATATGCACAATTTCAAATATATTAAGAGATGAACAATATGTTTATTGTAAAAATAAATATTACAAATGTATTAAACATGTTGACTAATAATGTAAAGGTCCTTTGAAGAACCTACTTTTATTGATGATTGAGAAGTTAGAACCCCAAAAATATTTAAGAAAGAGAGACATTTAAGAAAATAACAAAATGCAAAAAAGGGCTTTGCAACCCACATATGAACCTAAGATTGTGAAATTCATGTTATCTAGGTTAACTTTATAATGGAACAAATAACTGACATTCATCATAAAAGGGTTGTGAATAGTAATGTTGTTAAAGGCAGTTGGCTTTGATACACAACTCAAAATGCAGCTGGTATTTATATATAATTCAGTAAAGTTTTCAACACAGCAGTAAATTAAATCAATTTAATGAACATGATTATGCTGTAATTTAATTGTTATTGAGCAAGCTATATACTCCCTAGTTTTCCTAGGTGTTGCACTTAGGCAATGGTAGAAAACTTGCCAGTTAGTTTTTACAGATTACATTCATATATCTCTAGACAATAGAGGTCTTAGGATGTTAAGTAAATTAAGATAATCTACCTTATCAGTGGCGTTAGTTACCACTTTTACCTTCTTATCTAGTTTCCACCTTCCCCTCCCCCCTTTTTTTGGGGAAGAAAGCATGGGGGTCAAATTTTCATAGCCTATGACATTCCCCACTTCAGAAGCTTTCATTTGATGTATAGCTTGTTATTTTCAGCATTCTGGAGATATAGTGGAACAGTTGTTTCACATTTCCCTTTTTTTAGGGGGAAAGAAAGCATGAAGGTCAATTTTTTTATAGTCTGTGACACTTCCCAGATAACAAGCTTTCATTCAACACATAGCTCATTATTTTTTGCACTCGAATTTAGGAGATATAGAGGAGCACTCATTTTCATATCCTCCCTCTTTTTTAGAGGGAAGAAAGTATGGGGGCGATTTTTCATAGCCTACAACATTCCCCACGTCAGAAGCTTTCATTCAATGTATAGCTTTTACTTTCGGCCTTTGCATTCTGGAGATATAGCTTAAGAATAGTTTTCACATTTCACCTTTTTTGCGGGCAAAGAAAGCATGGGGGTCAATTTTTTTTTATAGCCTATGACACTCCTCATATCACAAGCTTTCATTTGGCACATAAATCATTTTTCAAATTTCTCCATTGCGTTCGAAAGATATGGTGGACAATGTTTTGTCAAATCTACCAACTGACAAATGTCAAAGCCAAAAGCAGTAGGAAGATAGGTAAAGGGAAGATGGCATAGGTAAAAATGGATGCCATCTCCATTACCTGTGGTATACAATTCAAAATGTTACCATCTATCACTCTGGAACTCTTGAACTGTGGAGGACTTGGGTATGATTTAAACTCTCATACAAGTTAAAAGTAGATGCCGAAGTGGCAAAAGATAACATAATACTAAGTACTGTAACAACTATGTAGATATTACTTACATCTGCTGTTAGTATAAGTTAAGAATGTGAAAGTGGCAACTAATGCCAATTATAAGATATATTATCTTAATTTATTTAACATGCTAGGACCTCTATGATCTAAGAGTTATAAGAATGTAATCTGTAAAAGCTCATTGGTGGGTTTTCTACTGTTGCCTAAGCACAATGCCTAGGTAAACCAGGGAGTATATAACTTGCTTAATAGCAATTAAATTACGGCGTAATCGTGTTAATTAAACTGATTCATATATAGTGCAGATGTGTAAAAAAATAAAATACAAGATGAGGTATTTAACCAGCTTTACAGCAAACATTATGCCCAGTCATTAATCAATCCTAGCTGCTGTTTAGTGATAACGACAAATTCTTCAAACTACACCATGGGAATGAATAAGGGAAAATAATATCTTCAGATTGTAAATAGCAAATACCCACAAGTAGAGAAACTGCAAATGGTGATGGTCTACTCTATATTCATGTGTTCATTAGCTTATTTTTTTCAGCAAAATATTTTATAGTTGCATTGTTTTTCATTAGGTAGGGCAAGAAATAGAAGTTCGACCAGGAATTGTATCAAAAGATTTAGAAGGAAAGCTGATGTGTAAACCTATTCATTCACGTATTGTTTCACTTTTTGCTGAGCAAAATGATTTACAATATGCAGTGCCTGGAGGATTAATAGGTTAGTATTTATTTTTGGAAGATTATAGAACAGTGGAAATAGTTTCTTATCATTGTAGCTGTTACATGCTGTGCTGAAACTGAGTTTTATGATGAATTATCTAGCAATATTTACCCTACTTTCAATAAAAAATTAGTCAGTGCATATTGAGCAATTTTATTAATTTGATTTCTAAATGCTGCTCTCTGTAAATGCCAGTAATGTTTTTCAAAAGTTGATGAGTTAGAAAAAAAACTATATATGGTAAACTTTCAAAAGCATAACAGTTCTTTTAAAAAATTTTATTTAAAAATTTGTAAATGAAAAAAAAAATGGAAAAATGACTACTCATATGTGGCCTAAAAGATAGGAGTAAAAGTAAAGCATACCATTGATGAAATATAGAGTGCCGTATATTTCTTCAGTCAGTAAGATAAATCAGTTTTGGTACCCTATCTTCGTTTAAAGCTAATACAAATTCAGAGTTCTTCATCAATGGTATGATTCACTTTTATTACTTTTTAGAGTACAAATAGGAAAATAAGTTTTTTTTTTTAATTGTTTATATATTTTTTGCTTTTTAGCAGTAACTTTGCAGTGTACTTTATCACTAAAAACATCTATCTTTCCCAATGCAACCTGGGCAAGCATTGAGATTTGTATCCACAAAATCCCATTCCTGCCCTTATCAGTAGATGGAAAAGCTAACCTGACAGCAGCACTTGCCAATGTTTTGCACCTGTCCAAACACCTAATAAAATCTGATGAAATTGACATCCGATGGGTTTATAAAGGCTGCTATCTGTAGATGGTATGTAAAGCCATGGCCCCATATGTGATAAAGCCATACCCTGTGCACATTAAAGAACACTGAATGACCACTGAATGTTTCCATAGTTACCAAAATTTGTACTTTATATCCACGTAATATGCTCGTTATGAAAGTGAGCAATTGTATGGGAACGTGTAAATTAAAATCATTGTGGCTTTTTCCTACAATGATTTTCCTACAAAGTTCATTACAGCCATGATCTTGTTACAACCAAGTTTGACTGTATATCTAAATACATGCTGATTCCATTGTACTCATGTATTACAGCCTTATTGAGAGAAAAGAAAAGCATATAATAAGATATATTAAAAAATAGGTTGTTATCTAGTTTTTAGAAAGATAAACTTTTTGCCTATACTTTAATTTTCTTTGCTCAACATGCGTATTCTGAACCCAGATGCCAAATTTAACCTTTTTTTTTTTTTAGAATAACAGTATTGCATCTACTTGAAGAGGAAACATGATAATTATAAATACGCATGAAATGACTTCAAAATGATTTATATGCATCTCAGTGAAACAACTGGAAGAGCAAAATTTTCTGTAAAAATAATAATGGCCCCTCTGGATGAGAAATACTCCTATAGAGTAAACATTAGCCTCCTAGATTCTCTTTTAGAAATCCCCATACAGGATTAACATTAGCCTCATGTGAGTCAGAACCCCCATTTATCTAATATTTTATTGATAGTTTTTGTTTTCTGCCCCCTCTGTCAATTGGTAAATTTATTTTCATGAATTAATATTAACAAAAAAAAATTTCCAAATTTTGATTCCTTCTCTCCCTCAATCTTCAAACACATTACTTAAATTTGTGGAGTCTGTGCTGAATCGCCCCCATTGTCTTTCTTGATTCTAAGAAATGGCAGAATTTTCAGTTCAGCAGAATATAAAATTATTTGCAAATATATATTTAGAAGATGAAAGCAGGAAACATTAATATATATGTATCTCATCACAGATTGAGTAAGAGTTAAAATAAGAATTTGAAAACCATAAATTCATTTTTCCAGTTCTGCCTCTGGTTGTAATTAGGACCAAATCCAGAAGGCTGTGGCCGATATGAACTCCCAAAGATGGCTTTGGTTGCAGATGCCTTTGTTTGTCTTATTCTTCTCTCTTTACCCAGCAATCGTTGAAAGAGAGAGAAAGCACTGCTTAGTTCCCTGTGGCACTCCCTGTCAACAAAAATGAAACCTCAAGTCTGTGGTTTTCAAACAACTTGGTGTCTAAATGGTTAAACCTTAGTAATGTAATTAAAAATCAAGAATTTTTTTTTTAAAGGAAGGATCCACTTTTTTAAAATCTAATGCTCAGTTGAAAGAGCATTCAAGTGTAAAAGAAATAATTTATTGCACCACTACTAAAAAATATTTTGCCAGTATGCCGTACTGGCCTACTTTCACCACTGACTCACTATTATCTGATTTTATTAGGTATTTGGACAGATGCAACACATTGCCAAATGCTGCTGTCAGGTTAGCTTTTCCTGGGTCCAGAACTATACTGCCTGTTCCACACATACATATTTCTGGCACCAAACTTTGGCCACAATGTCACACATCTTGGTCAGAATAGACTGGAAAGGATTGTTTGAAATCAAGCTTTGTCACATCATAGCTTGTCTTGTTTTTGAAGGAATAAAAAAAGTTGTACTTTCTCAATTCTGCATAGGACATGATCTCTTGTGCTTATCTTCTTTGAGTGATGGCCAACCTTTTTGCAGATTTTGTTAGACCTTTTCATCAATTTCTTGTAAATATGGTTTGCTTTTCCTTGTTTCAGTGACAAATGTCTGATTTATTTTAGTAGTCAGATTTACCATCCGACTCCATTATACTTTGATACTACTTTTCGTACCTATCTTGCTATTGCTTTTCACTTGTCATTTGTTGGTTTGTGTGTTTGTCAAAATGGTTGTTCTACCATATCTTCCCAGTGGTCAGTCATAATGAGTTGTGTACCAAATAAGAGTTTGTGACTTGCAGATGTCATAGCCATAAAAATTTACTCCCCATATTTTATTCCCTCTAAAAAAAGAAAATGTACAAATGATTGTTTCATGTATCTTTTGAATGTGAGGGCTTAACCTATCGTGTCAAATGAAACCTTGTGATGTGGGGAGTGTTGTAAGCTATTAAAAAAAGTTAACCCAAGCTTCCTCCTCCTCCCAAAGAAATGGAAAGGTGCAGATGATTGGTGTCATAAAACCCAAAGCAAGAGCTAAACATAGTAAGTTAAGTGTCAAATTAAAGCTTGTGGAAAATATCATAGGCTACCTCAAGTGATGCATTTTCTTTCCCACTTCTTTTCTTTGAAAGGAAATTTTTACAGGGATGGTTACAACGAGTTTTATATCTAAACGGAAAGTGGCATGAAGAATAATATGGAATATGGACTATTGAATTTATTCCCATCTTTCATTCCCAATAAAAAGTGTAAAGAAATTTAATATAGTGGTTGGGGGGAGGTCAATTGTAACGAGTCAAATGAAAGCTTAAGACAGAGTAATGTAGAGAATATGGAATTTTTCTCCTCCGAGTGGGGGGAAAGATAGGTGTTTTTAATGAAGTTCTTTGTGAGGTTGCCGCTAAAATTCGAACTAGAAGAGTAACATATTGCCTCTGGCAAATATGGGTTGTTTGTTTTCAATGAAAATGAAGGTTTTCATTTTCTGAATTATGCAACCTTTAACAGTAGTAAATTGTACTAATGGGCAATTAGAAAATATAAATAGTAATATATTATTAATCCTATACAATGCAAAAAGAATTTCTCATCCCTTAAAATGAAAAAAAAATGGTGCATTTTCTCATCACCTAGTAGTGTTAAGGTGCAAATCAGCCTGCTAACTTTTTAAAAATAAAGAACAACTGGTCAGAGAGTATCAATACTAATTTAAAACATATGAATCTAAATTATGTTTCTATTAATAAGTTATATGGGTACTGTTCTTGATCAACACATTCTACCACCAGAATTTCTAACATAAATATATTGTTTGTAATGTTACTTCAAGCTTTGCATTTTTCACATTTAGTGCCCTCTAACAATGTAAATTAAAACCTTTTGGAGGATTTGAAAATTGTGAATCATCATATATTGTTAATATGTATTTAGTTCAAGAAGATTTTCTCATTAATTTTTTAAAACAAAAGTTACATTGTCCCATTCACCCATGGGATGGGGGAGATAAATTGTTGCTGCCACTGTAAACTCCTTGATCATCACACTCCACCACTAAAATATCAGATTTCTAATCCAAATAGATCACTTAAAGTTTTGAAGTTGTTGATATTTTTCTACCATCAGAGGCTGCAAGTAAAACTTTTGGAAGATTCAAAAATTCCGTTTTTTAAATTTTAAGTCATCTCCTTATTGCTTAAAATTGATTTTAACTTTCTCATTGTTCCTCCACCATAAAGGTTCTACAATGTTTATTATCAAGTAATCATTTGTTTGTATGCAAACAATCAGCCATCCTGTAGCCAAGTGGTTAGCGTGCTTGGCTACTGATCTAAGTAAGGGACCTGGATTCGAGCTCTGGATAAGGCATTGAGCTGCTGCTTGAGGGGGTATTTATTATTTTATTATTATATAAATGAGAGACGTTTAAAAAATATGCACTGGAATTTGCATACTCCTAGGAGATATACTTATATTGTGTATAAATATATAAATTCTGTTTTGGAATATGTTATTCTGATTAATGAATTTATCTGTGGTATTTTTTTTTTAATTGGTTCAGTTATATGCTATTTTCAGTTCTGGGTTAATTTTTAGAATTAAATTGTTTTAATATATTATACCTGTAGGGTTATTTAAATTAGAATATTTAGACAATATTCTGTCAATCTTGTATTATATAGTTTTTTTAATGTTGAGTGGTTTTTTTATTTATTACAGGTGTTGGTACCAAAATTGATCCAACACTATCCAGAGCAGATCGTATGGTAGGACAAGTACTTGGAGCTATAGATGCCTTACCCGAAATCTTCACAGAATTAGAGATTTCATATTTTCTTCTCCGAAGACTGCTTGGAGTGCGTACTGAAGGTGACAAGAAAGGAGCTAAAGTATGTAACAGTTAGATATGAGAGTATCAATTCTTTTCATTTCTGTTACTCATATGTCATAATTTTTTAGTTAACTCAAAGTTTAGTATGATATGCTTATATGGTGTGTATGTGCAGAAAAAAATATGCAAATAAAAAAGAACTTCCTCAGACAGCTATGAAATCCAGAGTCATATTTTTTAGAGTAACTTGTTTCTTTTTAGGAGTAACCAGTTTTTTTTTTATATAACTGTTTAACCTGTTAGAGAAACAAAACTTCTGCAGATAAATAGCATGAACATCCTTACCTGGTTGGGATCCAAATTCAGATTTCTTTGCAGCAAACCATGCTTACCCACTATGGTAGCATATATTAGAAAACTCTAAAAATCCAGCACTTTACAATTCAGATTTTTTTTTAATGTGCCACATTTTACAATGCAGAAATATTAAGAAGTCAGTCCATCACTCTCATCTAGGATCACATTAGTCTTAAGAATTTTTCACTTTCACCACTACTAAGCATTGGCACTGTTGGATGTACACAATTATTGTTGACCCCTACTGAAGTATTCAGTTTACTTGTTCTATTTTATCACAAAAAAAAATCCTTCAACTGTGGCAGGTAAGAAATTGAGATAGAAGAGAACACGACCTACACTTTAGCTAAAAAAAAAATGATAATTATAGAATGACTAGAAAGTGAAGAGGGGAGGAGCAAGCTTATGTAGGAATGCAATGTTGGATCTCCAACATTATATTAATAAATGTATGTCTCCAAAACTGCTCAACTTCTAGATATACCTCTCCAAAATCTGGAAAATTTTAAAATCTACCACTTCTCAATCCTCAAGGCCATATTTGAAAGTTTATCATAATTATAATTTCACATGTTTATTTTTCAACATTGGTTATAACCATTTGCAAATATTAAAGGAAAAGCTAAATAAAAGTTTTTATTAATTTTAATTTCATCAGGATGATTTTAAGCTACACTGAAATGCAAAAGCTAAGTTGCTCATATGTTTTCCTTAATATTTTGAAAAATATATGTAATTAGAAATTCAGTTACATGTGTGATATTATGTGGTGAATATGTAAATCAGCAGTAAAACAAATTCAGATTAAAACCACTGATAGATGCTACAAACATACAAATGAACTGTCAGTACGAAAGACACACTGTAACAACTTTGTTTATTGTTTGCCAATAAATTGCATGTATTCTTTATCGTTTGCCCACAAATTGCAAGTTGGAGATCTCATTTTATTTAAAATGTAAAGAGAGCATTTAGATGACTCATTAAAGTGCTGTCTGTACAGCCAGATGACTGAATGTTACTTGAATGGTGGTCTCCAGACTCTGGAGACAATTTCAGGATAAGGCAATGTCATTAGAACAAAAAAAACTAAAGGTTTTTACTTAAAAGGTTTCCCAAGGGTTGCATCATCTTGAGATGACTGATATCTGGCTTTAACTGCCAGGCATCGTAGAGCACTCATAGCTCCCCAACTTTCTTTGGAGCTTGCCTCATCCACAGGAAGGATAATTTCGAGGTGGTAAGTGTTTTCCAGAAGGCTCCAGTAGAGAGTGCTCTATGCAATATAACCAGTGGTATGTGTCCCTTTAACTTCCTCCCACAGAAGAACCTGGCTAATTGATTTCAACCATGTGTCTTATTACACAGAAAAGTGATCAACTGCTCTTTTCACAAATGGTGGGTCAAAATTCAACATACAGATGGATTCTGGATGAATATTCATCTTGAAAGAACATGGGGACATGATATCCCTCTACTATCAGGGAAAGGGATTAATATGGAGGTGGTGATGGAGGTTTGATGATCTAGGCAGACATCAATATCAGTGGTCACACCAACCAGTGCATGTTTGATAGAAGATCCTTGGCTGCCTTAGAAGTACACGTATCCCTCGATATACACAGTACTCAGTTCACACAATTTTGGCTTTGCACGGTCAAAAAATGCAACCAGTTTCGATTTACACGGTACTGACTGAGACGTACATAGAAAGGAAATCTCAGTCAGTACCGTGTAAATCGAAACTGGTTGCATTTTTTGACCGTGCAAAGCCAAAATTGTGTGAACTGAGTACCGTGTAAATCGAGGGATAGGTGTATTGGGAAGAGGTCCTGAAACCTTAAGTTTGCCCATTTGTTGATGCTTAGGTTCATTTTAATGGATGATAATTCCCAGATACATAGAGTTCATCTGATGAACAAATATCTTGAATACAAGAGTACTGAATGCACAGAGTAGTCTACAGACCCTAATTATAATCCTATTGAGCATGTCTGGAATGATTTAGAGAAATAAACTACCATCTCGGCTCTTCTGCCAGAAACCTCCATGATCTTAGGGCAACCCCTTTTGCACTAGTGGACTTTACTGCCTTCAAAATTCATTGGAGACATTGTTGTCAATATGAAGCAGTGTTGTAAATTCTGCATTGCTGACTAGTGTGTAAGTGGTGATCACACTTCTTATTAATGTGAGTTGGACTTACTTTCATACCTTCATGCAAAATAATTTTACAACTATTCATCTTGTAATCTTTATTCTTATATAGAATTGGAATCTTACTACAACTTTATATATGGATTTTTCCATTAAAGCCCATAGAGATTGAGCAATCAGCATTTTTGTCCCTGAGCATATACACAGACATTCGTATCAGAATAATATGACTACCTACCATACTATATGTATGGTAGTGGTCATATTATTCTGATACAACTGTGTATACATATGATCAAAGAGTTTCAAAACTATGTTTTGGTTGATTTAGTAGAAGAACATATTTATGCAGGAAAAAAATTAAAGTAACTACAGGAGATATGTTTGATCTAAGCTTATGGAAACTGGACAAAAAGTAGTAATAGAACGACGAAGTTTGACTGCCATTAACGGAATTCATACAATAACAGTTGAATGCCTTTCTCTTTCACTGTTTTGTGTGCTATGTGACAATATTTTTGAACTATATTTTTATATGTATTTTTTTCACCAAAAGTTTGTAATTAATAAGTCTTTTGCATTTAAAATGTAATGTTTTTTTTGTCATCTAGAAAATTTCCTTTTATCAGTTGCTTTCATATTAAAATCAGCTACTATGAATATTTATTTTTATTACATTAAACTTTCTTTGTATACATATTTTTTTATGTACTTAAATCAAATTTAATCATGAATGATTAAATTTGATTTAAGTATAGCTGTGTTGTAATTTTTTTATTATATGTACTATTTTATAAATGATGAACACTTATTTTGATCTCCAACAGGTTCAAAAGTTAACCAAGAATGAGGTATTAATGGTCAACATTGGCTCTCTATCCACTGGAGGTAGAGTATTAGCAGTAAAAGCTGATTTAGCCAAAGTAAGCCTTACAAATCCTGTATGCACTGAAATTGGAGAGAAGATTGCACTTAGCCGTCGAGTTGAGAAACATTGGAGGTGAGTACAATTTTGTATTACAGTATTTGATGTGTACTAGTGGTAAGAAATAAAATGTTATCACAAGTATTGCAAATGGCAATAATTATGTCTTTCTTTAACATTTAGCTTTTCATGTTGATATCTTTGTGATGCTAGATATCAGTGAAACTGAGTATTGTGCAACTTGAATATGATGCAAGTCATATTCAAGTAATAATTGAAATATCATAAATAAGGTTTGAATAAATTTTTATTAATAAATAATAATTGCAATATCGAGAAATAAATAAGTTGTGATTTTCAAGTCAGTGGTTGAGCATATCTCAATTGGCTTCTGAAAAGTGCACATTGACTTTTCATAACTGTGCTGTATTTTTAAATGATACTTGTTTTAGAACGCAAATGCTGCCTGAAATTTACTTAAATCATATTCAAACACCAAGCATGAAAAATTAACATTCATCATCGTCATCATCATCCTCAAGCAGCCATGGGCTACGGCTCTGCTGTTGTGCTGTCTAACTGCTTCCTCGGCTTTGTCAGCCAAACCATCAGGCCAAAGATTCTTATCAGCAGCTAACTGATCTTTTACACGTTTATTAAGTTCTTTGTAATGCTTTCTATTAGGACTAGTAGGGTATTGATTAAGGACATTGCTGCAGTTCTTTCTTTCTGAAATAAGCTCAAGTGCCTTATCACTCAGATAATTCTGTCTCTTCTGCTCCTTTTTTCCTAAAAGAGTACTGTTAGTGTCCAAAAAAGCCTGTTTAAAATGATCCCATTCTTCCTCAACTTCAGTAGTAAGCATACCATGACTGTCATAATGACTAAGTAACCTATCATGGTAAGCTTTGGCTATAACTGGGTCTTTCAGAGCTTCAGTATTAAAAGCAAATTTTTTAACCCTAGCACAACACTTTTTAAGTTTAAGTTGCAAGACACTTTTAACAAGATAATGGTCAGATCCAATTTCAGCTCCCCTATATGCCCTGGTTTTCCTAACAGAACTAGCCCATTTGCTGTTAATTAATATATAATCAATCATATTCCTATGCAGCCCATCGGGTGAAACCCATGTGTACTTATGTATGTCGCGGTGTTTGTAATAAGTGTTAGTTATTCTGAATCCATTGAGTTTACTTACTGCAGCAGATGCTGCCCATTGCCATTGCAGCTACCAATACCAAAAGGGCCTATTACTCCTCCCCGAAGGTCAGAGTCAGTACCAACTTTGGCATTGAAGTCACCAAGAACAAGGGTAATATCTCCTTTCTTGACAGAATTCAAAATATCCTGAAGTTGTTCATAAAACCTATTCTTCTCATCCTCATCGGCATCCTCAGTGGGGGCATAACAGCAGATAACATTAGGTCTTTAACGCTTGTCTGAAATTTTGCTGTAAGAAACCTTTCATTAATGCACTCATATCCTAGAAGAACATCACTACACAAATCAATTGGCAATTGATACCCAAAAAATAATTGATTCATTGTTCTACTTTCCCCACTTGCAGCTGGTATGCAAAAAGAATTCTGTCAGCAAGGATCTTTATTAAGATGATAGTCATCAAATAGTATATTTTATTATTTGTTTCATTGTGTTTTAAACTATAGTAGCCCATTGTTATATCTTGCTTTTTTTTGTTCTCAGTATTTTTGTATTGGTTTAGTCTAGTTATGAAGTACATTTACTTTTCAAAGCTACTTGTCCACAAACTAGCTTTTAAAAGTCTTAAGTGTTGTCCTTCTCTCTTCGAAACTGAAAGAGCTTATGTGCCACCCTTCTCACACTGCTTGTGATTATTAACAAACTTTCTCAGTTATCATCATTCTTGTCCATATAATACATTGTTATATTGTGCATCTATGAGGGTGGATCATTTAATCCATGGACTGATGATGTCATCTTTAATCTTATCCAAAGTCTGCAGGTTTTCCCCCTGAAATTGAAAGTTTATGAATTTATGCCATTGCTAATCCAGGCATCTAATGCTTCCTGCAAGCCATTTTGTCAAAGTGTTCAGAGCACTGTCATGGCAGCTTGAGCTGCCTTGTCATTTCCAGAGTGATGGTCTTTTAATGCTGTTTTAAGCTTTGGGAACATGAAAATTTAAAGGTGCAAGATTGGGAGAGTAAGGAGAATGCTCTAGCTTCTCTTTTACTCCTTACATTGATGTTACCAACAAAGTGTTGAGATCATGAGAGAGAGACATCAGTGACGAGTTTGAACCAAAACAACATTATTGGGCCATGCATTGGCGTGGTGCAATAATTTCCCCCTTGGAATTCTCACCATTTTTTATGAACTGCATGACAAAGTTTTGTTAGAAGGACTTCTGCATAAGCTTCTTTATTCTATAATATTCATGTGTTGCAAGAACACATTTATAATCAAAAATCATTGGAGCCATTTCTTTCCCAGCTGACCTCAACTTGAAATTTCGTAGGCTGCAGTGAATTTGAGTGCTTCCAGTCTCTGGATTGGAATTTTGTTTCAAATCATAGGAAAAATCCAAGTCTTGTCTCTTGTCATAATACACTGTAAGAATATTTCACCTTGTTTCTCAAGCCTTGTCTGCCAGTTCTGACACACATCAGCATATTTTTGCTTTTGATTGAGGCTCAAGTCATGTGGGTTCCAATGAGCACAAATTCTTATCGTTTTCAAGTGCTTTGTCATTATTTCATGAACACATCCATTAGAGAGGCCAACTTTGCTGCTAGTGAATGCAGTGTTATTCTGCAATCTTCATCAAGAATATTCTAGGCTCAAGGTATTTGTTCCACATTGATGAAGCTGCTTTGTTCCCAAATCTTGGGAGCATCTTCTACCGAATCGGAATCACTCCCATCTGTGCTACTTTAAAATCATGCTTCATTTCAAGCAATGTTTTACGTATGCTTGTCTTTTTTTTTCTGTCTGAGCACTACTTAAGCCTCACTGAATACAGTAATGTATCACATACCACTACTCATTTTCCAAATCAGCCATAGCCTACAAAAAAATCACACAAAGATGAGCTCATTTTCAAAGCAAGAAAATGACATAGAGTGACTGTTCTTTGGTTACTTGCAACTGTGTCACAATGTGTTTCAATATGCATACATGGCTCCATTCTCTCGAAGAGTTGGAATGTTGCTATGTATCATATTAACTCGTTCAAAAAGTGGCAATTTTTGACAATGGCAGTGCATGAAATAAATCATCCACCTAAATAGAAGCAAAATGGTGGTATGTATTAGTAATTAGTAAGTTCATCAGGAATGTTTATTGTTACTGGATTATAGTCAGGGCTGGAAATGGGGAGGAGAACAGATGGACACCATTTCCATAGTTCCAGGTTGTTTTTTATCCTTTAATGACAAGAAATAGATCCACTGTGTGTATGACCCCTCCATTCTAATATTTTTGGTTATAATTCCTGGGCTTTTAAACTTTTTTTTTTTATCATTGCTTAATGTTGCATGTCAACTACAGTCCTTTTTTCATCATTCTAGAGCATCCACCTAGTTCTGAAAAATCTGTTTCCACATCTCGTTGTAGTGGATGGTAGGAAAAAAGTGGATGTATCAATTGCAACAGTGCAAAAAGCAGAACTGTCTTACTATTGAAAGCTGTGATGCAAAAGTTCAAAATATGTCTGTGCTTTTGATGAATGGTGGTGGTGGCTTGTTTATTGGAAAAATCCTACAATAAAAAAAAACTACAATTTTCAGCCTAAGAAATCTAAGTTAAAATTTAAAAAAATTATTAATATGCAGAAATTTCAATATATACATTATGAAGTAAAAAATTATCCTTTCTTGAATTCAGCAGGCTGTAATGTTTCCTTTTGCACAGATGTAGGCTGTAGATGGTGATCCATAGTATTTCAAAATGTAGCTGATGCTAAAAATTCACAGAAACTGGTAGTTTGTGGACTAGTGTGAACTTCTATACATGATTTCAACTTGATTAAGTGGTGCATTGTGCTTCTTCCTGAGGGTAGCTCCTGTTTTAAAGAATATGATCACATGTTCACTGGAAATACATGTCATAAGCAAATGTATGCCACTGAAACTTTAAAAGATTCTGTTTAATATGCAAGAAATTATCTTTCTATAATTTTTTCATTTGAATTTCCTTGAGGTTTAAAACTGGAAAATTAATTTGAAACATTCTGTACCTTTTAAAGTATGTCATTAGTATTGAAATGAAGAGTGAGTCATTAAACATATTTTCCTTGATTTTTGGCCATAGTTTTAGTTATTAATTTTGATATTTATTAATTTTCAGGCTAATAGGATGGGGCCAGATTAGACGAGGTGTGACTATAAAGCCAGTAACTTAAAGATTTCTTATGCATTAAGAAGAAATAGTGTTGGAAACAAAAAGGACTTGTATTAAATAAAATATTGATATTAAATACCATTTGAAGTTACATTAATTATATGCAACTTTCTACTAATGAAATAAATACTTGTAGAATTCGTAAGGGATTAATTCTGAGATTTAAGTAACACTCAGATCAACTAGGTTAACAAAGGAAAATAATTAACTTTGTTAATCTAGTTCATTAACAAAATCATCCTGTGTGTCAAAAATCAATCAACCCTAATATGAAATAACTAAATACACTCAATTATTAAAATATCTATGAAATTACATGTACTCAGATACACTCATTCCTTTCCTCATAATTTAGTCGATGTTAGAAAGGTTTTCACTTCTACCATTAAATAAGGTAATATATCAGTATCTGCTAATAAATCAGCACTTTGAAGTCGCTTCAAATTTTAGAGGAAAAATTGCTTGAGCCGGGTGGGATACCAACCCACAACTTCCTGATAACATATCAGGTGCTCTGGACCACTGAGCTACCGGCCGCCGATCAAGATCTCTAACTAACGCTATGAACATATCTGTTATGTCACATATAGGTGCTATTCAGGCAATCTAGCCACAAGCGGCTTTGTATTTGGCATATAGATGGAAAGCATGTCTTCAAGTATCATCATCCTCAAGCAGCCCTGGGCTACGGAGGTCCAACCAGACAGTGCAATTTAGTTCTCCAAGCAAGTCTTCCTGAGCTACATCTACTGTATCTGGTCACTACACACCAATTCTAATAAGGTCCTGTTTGACATTGCCCACTGCATCCTAGGTCTCCCCCTCTTTCTGAGGCCTCTAGGCACACTGTTCATAACCCTATTCGCCAATCTATAATTATCCATACAGGCAACATGGCCAAACCAACTGAGTCTCTCTCTGCACAATATGCTGCTTAAAGGAGGTTACCGAATTCTTTGCCTAACCTCATCATTACTCACAAAGTTGAATCACCTAATGCCCAATGTACTGCGTAAGCATCTAGTTTCCTGTTATCTTGTTTACAAAGTGTCAAAAGTTTCACTACCATAACTAACTCTAGAAAGAACCAAACTATTATACAGTCTAATTTTAGTCTTTAGGTGTAAATGCCTATTTCTCCACATTATCCATAGATTCTTAAAAGCCCCGGCAGCAATCCCTATTACATAGCTCTCAAGATAATTAAACTGTAACACCTGTTCAAGACTGCAACCATTCAGATTAACTGAATCACAGCTTGCCTGACCAATTTTCATAACTTTAGTTTTCTCTCTGTAACCAAACCTATTACCAGTTTCGTCAACAGCTCGAATGAAAGAGTTCATCTCATCAACATCATTTGCCAAAAGGGCTAAATCATCAGCATAATCTAAATCAGAAATTTTCGTATCTCCAGTCCATTTAAGGCCAAAATCTTTCCTTCGAAGTGAATTTCACATAATTTAATCAATGACTAAGCTAAAGAGAAAAGGAGACAAAATGCACCCTTGTCGAACGCCAGAGGTAATGCTAAACCAATTGTTACAAGCCTTACCAACTCTCACACACGACTCAGTGTTATTATAGAGAGCTTTCATTATGTTAACTAGTCTGGTATACCATATGATCTCACAATCAACCACAAATTGTTATTTATTTATTGGAATAAAATAATGGCTTTCCATGTATGTGGCAAATAGAAAGCTGCTAGTGGTAGATTGCCAGAATAGTGCCTATATGTGACATAATAGAAAGGTTCATAGCGTTAGTTAGAGGACCGGTAGCTCAGTGGTCCAGAGCACCTGACATGTTATCAGGAGGTCGTGGATTCGTTCCCATACGGCTCGAGACAATTTTCCTCTAAAATTTGAATCAACTTCCAAGTGCTGATTTATTAGTAGATATTGAATATGTCGAGTTTATTCCATTATTTAATATATCAGTTCCCAAATATCAAACTAGATATTAAATTTTTAACTATGAATACAAAAGATTAAACTTATAACAAAAACTAAATGAAACTACTAAGAATATAAATCATATTTGCATTCTCTGGCATTACTGAAGACTAAGCATCCCCCATTGAAACTATCCATTCCACTGCTTTCAGCTGCAGGGTTTATGCTATAAAATGATGCCAGGTTGTTAGATCGGTTCAACTTTTTTCCAAATTCTTGGGAGAACAAGACATTTTTTTTGTCTTTAACATACTGTGAACTAACGAAGTTCACACTAAAGATGCCTTCAAGTTCCATGGTATAAGGCACTGGATGGTCAACTAATGGTGTGACATCCAAATTGTTGACCTGTTCCTACACATAAATCATCTAATGGACAGTGCTTACGAATATCCAGAAATAGTCTCTGACAATTGCAGAAAATGTACCAGCAGGAATGAGCTATGCAATTCAATGGTTGCGACTTTTGGATGTTAGTGTTGTCATCACATGTCATTGGGTTCTTTTATTGTGGGAATGTGAAATTCACAATTTATGCATTATTATGCCCCTGACTGCTGGACCATGAATAATTTTTGCGCATTACGTGTTGTTGCTGCCATACAGGGAAACCAATAGCAGGAGCCCTACATCTTCGGACCACTTTGAATCTGGCTTTGCATCAGGCCTCTTTAAATTTATTTCAGTAACCATATGCTTTTTTTCCCATTTCTTTCAAACTATTATTCGTGTTATCTGTCGAGTTTCTTACAAAATCAGTTATGCTTGACGACTTTAGTTATCTGTCACTCAGCTCTGAAGTTTATTCATGAAAGAGATAAAATCATTACTTATAATTTTTCAGTTGGTGGGGGGGGGGGAAGGGAAGAGTGATTTGGTAACAAAAATGCATTTGAGTGGCATGTAAAGGAAATACCTCCCATTTAATGTGACTAAAAGCAAAATCATAGGTTCTGCTTTTCAATAACCATATGTTTAATTTCATCATTTTCAAGTTGCTTAGTATTGAAGAAAATGACATTAACTTTATCAACTTTGGGAATTTATAAAAGGGCATTTGTTCCCCATCCATGGAATCGTTTGTTAGTGCCATCCAACTTTATTTGTTAGATGAGTATAATATTAAATGGATGCAGTGAGGATAATTTAATGGTTATTCAGAAGTTTACCGAAAGCTTTAAAGAATTTTGATGAAGCCATTGTGAACAGAAAGTATAATTTAAAGAATGACAGCTTCTCAAAAACTTTCTGGCTTGTAAAGTGGCAACGGATGAAATTTCCGTGAGAACTAAAAGATGGAAATCAACCTTCTCATTAACAGTTCAGCAATGAAAGGTTACACAGCATAAAACACAAGTATACACAAAATGCACGATGCCCTTGAGCTTTAAGTGATATTGTTTAAAAGTAATCCGAAATATCACACGAGAGTAACAAGACTGTTACAAAAGTGTTGCATGATTAGGGCTTTTTGCCATGAAGGTGTGTGTTTTTTTTTTCCTTTTGTCTCTGGAGAAATCTAAAAGGATATGGAGTGTGAGCAATTCTTAAAGAAAGTAAAAACTGGTGCTAAAATTGGCGAACAATTGTTCTAAGGACCAAAATTGGTTATAAAACAATATCTAATGCAAATGTTTTTCCGTGAGACTAGATCAAAATAAAAAAAAAACAAATAATCGAATACCATCTTGTGTCGATGGTGTTCAGAAGTCGAACATACGGCTGATGAAATTGCTTGAGACTAAGAAGGCGCTTCAGATACATATAAAAGAATGAAAGAAAAAAAATATTTTTTCCTTTACACTCGCTCCAGGCCCATCTGATAGTTATCGATTCTGCAACTTTGGTGGCAGAATATGTTTGGAAAGATTAATAGGAAGTGACCAGGTTGTTCTTGAGCTAGTAATAGTATCTACCAGAAGGATTTTTAAAATGATGCACCTTTACAGGAATAGAACTGTAAATGGCAGAGCGTCATATGTTTATCCCCAAATTTTTCATTAGCAGATGTGTTTAGTTATTTTTTGTTAATAGGTCTTAAAAACTTGATTCCAATGCTTTATGGTAAAAAGCCGGGGAGTGGTCTCAGTCGGTAGCATACTAGGCTCGCAATTTGTAGTTTCCAGATTCAAGCCCCGACTGGGCCAGCGAGATTTAGCTCGCCAAAACTCCCCACCCTGCACTTGGTCAGTAGAGGACATTGATGGGCTTGGAAAGACAGCCGTCGTTGTATGGTACTTTAAGCCGTGGCCCCCTGTGTGGGAGAGTCATACCATGTGCGTGTTAAATTTAATACCTGGAAGACCGAACTTTGCTCGATAAAGGTGGACTGAGTGATAAACTTGCTGTGCATACAAAATTTTATATTTTGCTATGTTATTTCCAAAGATTGTAATAGTAAGTGAAAATCGTCAACACTAATAATGTAAGACGAATCAGAGACAGGCAGCTCCTCGGTGTTGATCTTACTGACGTCTTTGTTTAATGGCGTGAGTATAGCTCGGTCCTTCATAGTTTTCATTGGCGAGGCAATTTCCGAAGACTTAATCGATGAGATTGAAATTAGAAAGGATGGTCCATATTGGCTCAGGTGGAACATCATCACATCTTTTATTCTTATTATTTTATTCTTCAAATACAAAAAGATCCACCAGGCCTGGAAAAAGGGGGACCCCCGGATGAGCCTTCAATGAATTTTTTCCACAGTCGAGATCTAGTTAAATTGCTTTCTCGCACCCGAAAACGGTAGATTCACTCCATTTCATCAATATCCATAGGCCCGTTTTCAAGATAAAAGTTACTTGCATACAAATATGCAAGAATTGCTCGCTTTAGAGTATAGGATTTCTAGCATAGTTAAGAACACGTTGTTCTTGTGACTTGGCTATTTAGCCCATTGTGTGCAAGTAAGTGCCCCCTCAGGATTAAAACAACTCAACCTAAGTATCAGGAGCATTTCCAAGTGCAGTAGTTTCCCCCTCCAAAGAACGCGTTAGTGCAAATCTAATTTTTTTATGTAAGTTCATCTAGATGAATAGGTAGTCCACTGTATCACAGGAAAATAACAGGACTCGTTTTTTTTTCAGAAAGGGAGGAAGACACTGCCCTACACGAATGGACTGAGATAACCTAGAACGTGTAAGCTTATCCTGGTTTCCATAAATTAAGGAAAATCCCTATGTTAAGTCAATAGGAAGCTAATGTCAAAGCTCTATAACTTCTAAAATGAGGTTTTTTTTGTTTTGAAAAATGTGATTGCAGATAAAGATCTCAATCAAATAAATCAATATCTCGATTTACAACAATATTCGTTCGGTATTTAATGAGTTATGAAAGTTTAAATAGCGATAATAATTAAAATTTAGTAGTAAGTATTGTATTAAAGTGTTTAATAAAATAAGTTTGTATTTAGAACTTTGTGTAAAGAATTCTTTCATTATTCTTCAGTTTTCTATAAGTTTCTTAAGACTGGCATTGCTGTTATTAAATTAAATATTCAAACTTCCATAACTTTACCTAAATACTGAACGAATATTGTTAAAAATCGAGATATTAATATATTTGGTTGAGATCGTTATCTGCAATCACATTTTTCAAAACAAAACTTGTTTTGGAAGTTATAGAGCTTTGACGTTAGCTTCCCATTGACTTAGGGATTTTCCTTCATTTAGGAAAACCAGTGTACACAGGGACATGCCCGCTGGTTAGCGTACCCGACTGCTAAAGCAGCGTTAGACCATATCAGATGGTTAAAAAGTATTGGCATTGTTAGGGGTTTTTACCCATTAATCTAGGTATTTTTTAGCTCCTTTTTCCGGAAAAACGAGATAATATTTTCACTTTGTTTGTCTATTTGCCCTTGGTCTATCAAGCCGAAAAAGGACATAAAATTCTTGCTTTTAGAGAAAAATTTAAAATTCATTTTGTATTGGATAGGTATTGATGAAATCATACGATCCGCACTTTCTAAGTCTTCCTATAATTATAACTGCTCTCTAATGTTGGAAAAAGTTGAAAATTTCAAACATATTGCAAGCGATGTAATTACGTTACAGTTTTTGTTTATGAAATGTGAATGTCATGATTGCATTGACAAGAATGATTTTCACCTTTACCCCAGAGGGGGATGGGAAAACGCATTTTTTTTGTTTTTGGATATAAATGAAAATTCTTTTTGGATTGGATAGGTATTGGTAAATTATTATAATTCACGCTTTTAGAATCTCCCAAAAGCTTTAATTGCGCCCTCTGATAGTGGAAATTTTCAATATTTTAAACGAAAATTGCAAACTATTTATTTGGGCTAAAAATTTTACATTTTAGTGGTGGAGTGCGACGATCAAGGGGTTTAGACTGGCAGCAAGAATTTGCCCCTTAACCCTCAGGATGGGTAGGAAAACAACTTTTTGTTTTGAGAGATTAATGAAAAATTGTTTTTGAGTTGGCAATAGCGAAATGTGATGAATCACAGTTTTCAAATTACCTTAATTTGCCATCGTCAGGAGGCGCTAAATGTAAAAAATTTGAAACTTGAAATAATATTGCTAACGATATATATACAGGGGTTTATCAAAATTAGGTTTTTTTTTTTAATGAGGGGGAGTCTGGAAATAATTTCGGTTAAAATCTTGCTAAAGTATATACTAGATGACGCCGCCAAAAATCTTTTTCAGGTGTTAGGAAATAAGACATAGTCGAGTGCGATAACGACCGGCTATTGACACCAAGGTACCAAGTTCAAATCACTGTGTCGAAGGATTTTTTTTTTTAAATACAGATGTACTAAAAATAGTACGGACGACACCACAATTAGATTAAACGCGCATAGAGAAAACTGATTTACCACACAATGGGTCAACCAGAGGGTCTTTAAAGAGGGCTTAAAAAATATGTCAACTAGGGGGTCTTTAAAGATGGGGCTTAAAATACAGGTGGGTCAACCAGGGAGGTCTATATAGAGAGGGCTTAAAATACAGGTGGGTCAACCAGTGGGACGGTTTTGATAAGAGGTTTTTTAATGAGGGGGGGGGGGAATTTTAATAAAGGGGATTTTCTGATCGTCGCCACCCAAAGTTTTGCAATTATTTTGAGGCTTCCATCAGCCATTCTGAGCATTGCCACCCAACGTTTAGTTTTGTAATTATTTAGAGGCTTTCATCAGCCATTCTGAGTGTTGCACCCAAAGTTTAGTTGGACTTGTAAAAGGATAGAAACCATGGGAGTTTGTGATCTGGGGTGTTTAATAAAGGGAACTTTTGATAAGGGGGAGAATATTAATAAAGGGTGAGGAATTTTGATAAGGGGGTTTTTAATGAGGGGGGAGTAAAATATTGGAAAAATTATGACTAAAATAGGTTTTTTTTTAAAGAATAGTACTCATCACAGTCACCAGATGGCGCCATGGGCTTTTTCATAAAGGGGAGGAAACTTTTGATAAGAAGGGTTTTTAATGATGGGAGAGAGTCAAAAATCGGGAAATTATAGCTAAAATAGAATTTGTTTTTCTAAAAATAGTACTCATCATAGTCACTAGATGGTGCCATGGGTTAAAAGGGGGGGGGGGGTTAATAAAGAGGGGAATTTTTTAATAAAAGGGTTTTTTAATAAAGGGGGATTAATTTTTAATTAATTATGAATATTAATATGGGGCGTGACCGGAAGTGTGCGTGGCCGGTGACGTCATAGGGGGCGTGACCAGAAGTGGACCCAAGTGCTGTTCTACTACTGTTGGATTTCAGTGACCTCCAAAAAGGCATCATCACTGGTGCGCCTTGCAGGAACTTCAGTAACCACAATAACGGAAATAGTAGGTGTAACATGAGGAAGTGTATCGAAGATTATGACTACCTATCAAAAAGGACGGTGTTGCCTCCAAACATGAAAATTGTGGATGCCATACGAAGTTGTCAGATAGGGATAGGCGAACATTGGCACGGTTTGTGCAATGGAAGCACAAGACCACTGCACCTCAAATAGCAGCAGAGGTGAACACCAATAAGAATGATCCCGTTTCCGTCATTACTTCATCGTGCCAGATTTATGGCTGTGCTGCAATCCACAAACCTCTACCAACATCAATGCAACAAAACGTTTAAGGTGGTGCGAAGCACATAAACCCGGATGCTAAAGACTGGCAACATGTCATCTGGTCTGATGAATCTGCTACACATTGTTTCCCATCACTGATAGAGTTTATGTCTGACGAAAACATGAAGCTGACTGTGAAGCATGGAGCTGGATCCCTGATGCTGTGGGGTGCCATATCATGGCATTCCTTAGGGCCATTAGTTATTCTGCAGGGTCGTGCCACGTCCGCAACATACGAATCCTTTCTTGTTGTGGTTCGCAGAGTGTGAGGTACAGCCACTTCAATATTATTGAACATTTGTAGAAATCTGTAGCGCAAGGTCAGATCACACTTTCTACCTCCAGCATCACTGGCACAGTTGGGCCATATTACAGGAAGAATGGCCCCACATTCCAATACCGTATGTACGTGACTTGTATAAGTCTATTCCACGTCGAATTGCCTCTGCTCTGAACCCCGAGGTGGTCCTACAGCTTATTAATAAAATGTACTCTACAAACAGTACGTGTTTCCATTATTTTGATAAACCCCTTTATTTGTTTATGCTACTAATTAAAATTCTACTAATAGAATGGTGAGGAAGGGGATAATTGATACCATATGTTTTAATTAAATTACTATTTGTTAAATTCGACCGGTTGCTGCTTATATTTATAAATTTAGTCGAAATTTAAAAATTTTCATTATAGTAATAATAAATTATTTTATATACACTGGATGATTTGCCCCTTAACCCTAGGGGATAAGAAAATCCAACATTTTCATTTGAAGAGATAAATGAAATATGCTTTTTGCGTTTTATAAAGCTGATAATACACTGAGAGGCCAAAAGTCATAGGAATAGCTGTTAAAGTAGAACTAGTATGCTTTACCGGTGGTCATGGCTGTACTCGTAACAATGCGTTAGACATCAACCGCAGAATGGCGCTGCAGTAGCCTACAAACCCAACATTCATTTCGGAGTAGTTAATTCAGCATGGCTGCACATTGTGAATTGTCTGACTTTGAACATGGCTTGATCGTCAGTGCCAGAAGGATGGGTCATGCAATACCGGAGATCGTGCAGGAATTCTGTTTTCCCAGGTCTACAGTGTCAAGAGTTTATCGTTGGTATTCTATTGATGGCATTTCCACACGTAAACCAGCAAATGGAATGGCCACGTTTAATTGATGAATGGAACTCTTGTTGGCTGTCACAAATAGTAACAACTATAGATGGGCTACAGTGCATGAAATCTCTGCGAATTTGAATGCGGGCCAAACAAAACATTTCTGAAAGGACTGTCTGTCGTCACCTGCACTCTATCGGATTTGGTAGCCAAAGACCCACTCGTGTCCCATTGCTTACACGTCGTCACAGAGCTCAATAACTGGAATGGGCCGAAAGACATCGAAATTGGACAGTAGAACAGTGGCATTGGTAAGATTGTCCGATGAATCAAGGTTCTGGTTGTTTCGAGCTGATGGGTGCATTAAAGTGTGGTGTAGGCCCATGAAGCCATGGACCCTTCCTGTCTTCAAGGTACTGTTCAGGCTGGAGACGACTCTGTGATGGTGTGGGCGTGTTCATGTGGTCTACATTGGGCTGTCTTATCCGTTTGAAGCAGTCACTAATAGGTATGAGATACGTGGACATTTCCACAGATCACCTGCACCCCTTCATGACTCTCAAGCACCTTGATGGTGAAGGGTATTCCAACAAGATAATGCAATGTGTCACCAGTCTTTGGTTGCTAAGAGGTGGATCGAGGAACATCACGGACTTTACCACCATGAATTGGCCCCCATGGTCCTCCTATATGAACCCCTTGGAGCATCTGTGGGACACAATGGAAACAAGCTTACGATCCATGAATCCAGCACCAATGCAGCACAATTATGGTCTACACTGCCATCCTTGCAGAACGGTACCGGCAACTCGTTGACTCCATGCCTCGACTTGCTGCACTGCTGAGGGCTCGAGGAGGACCAACTCGTTATTAGGCACGTATCCCATGACTTTTGGCCTCTCAGTGCATATTATTATATACATTTTTCAATCATCCATTAAAGCGAATGCAAACTGTTAAAAAGTGCGAAATTCAGAAAATAAAAACTTCATTTTCTCTGAAAATGAGTGTATCATATTCTCTAGGAGCGATATGTTCTCTTTCTAGTTTTCCTCTTGGGGGAATTTAAGCCAATATTTCATTTATTTTGTGCAGTTCTTGCAGCAAAGGTAAAACTAATTGTGGTGCCAAAATTTGTCAACAACTAAAGGTCAATTGTGATTCTAAAATACAGTAGACTCTCTCTTCTCCGGTGTCGGCTCAACCGGCTCAGCTTTAACCGGTCGTTCCAAGTGATCCAGTAAAGCATATTTGTGATGAACTAGGTGTTGGTAAAATCACGGTAAATGATTGGAGAAGGAATAGAAAATCTTTACAAGATTTTTGCACTCAAGTCGAGTCTGAAAAAACGCTTTCTTCTCGGTGCACACTTAAAAGAACTGAAAAATGAAATTGTCAATGATGCACTTTGGTTATGGTTCATGCAAGAGCGTCGAAAAGGAACGTCAATCAGTGGGCCAATCTTGAAAGAAAAAGCATTAATTCTTCATTCTAAAATCGATAATGGTGGAGTTTTTTTCAGCAAGCGAGGGATGGCTTTCTCGTTGGGAAAAACGGTATAGTGTTCATTACCTTGCTGTTTGTGGTGAGAAATTGTCAGCTGATCCTTTAGCAGCAAAGGAATTTCCAGAAAAACTTTTAGTGCTTATTGAAGAAGGCCTATGCACAGAACAAATCTACAATGTAGATGAGACTGGATTAAATTTTAAACTTCTTCGAACGAAGACCTTTGTGACAGCGCAAGAAACCTCAGCATCAGAATTTAAAACAAAGAAAGAATCACTGTGGCTGTGTGTACAAATGCTGCAGGTACGCACAAACTTCCTTTTTTAGCAATTGGGAAATTAGCAAAACCCCGAACATTCAAGTATTTAACTTTAGCTGCTCTGCCAGTTTACTACAAAGCTCAAAAGTCTGCTTTGATAGACTCGTATTTGTTTAAAGAGTGGTTCTTTACAGAATTTGTTCCAAAAATAAAAAAACCACTTGACAAGTCTTAAAATACTTGTAAAGGCCTTACTCATTATCGAAAAATACCCCAACACACCCAAGCGAACTCATTTCTCACAACATAAAATCCATGTTTTTGCCACCTAATGTAACATCTTTAGAGCAACCAATGGAACAAGGCGTGCTTGTAAGTTTAAAAAGGCGATACAGGGAAAGCTTCTTTCAGAAATTCTACAGCGAACCGAAAATGACGCAATAGGACTTTTAAATACTTTAAAACAATAAAAAGTATCAAGGATGTGATCCATATGTTGGCAAGAGCTTTTGAAGAAATGCCTCGTACAACGTTTGTGAAGTCATGGAGAAAACTGACCCGAAGTTGAAAACTGTGCAGAAAGTACCAAAGACGACAATACGAAAGTATCGAATGATCCTGCGCCTGCCGAAGATATGACGGATAATGACAATATTTCGCTGCTTAATGACTTTAAACTGATGCCTGTATGTGACACACTTGAAGAAGATGACATTGAAAATGGTTAAAACGTAATGAACAGTTGGAAAATGAAACGCTGAATGATGACGAAATTATCAATGCAGTCTGCCAAGAAGGGAACGGAGAAGAAGCAGAGAATGAAGAAGAAGAGGAAGAAGGGAGAGTTAACGATATTGAAGGAAAAGAAGCTTTTGATGTTGCAGTAAGATACATTGAACAACAACAGACCTCATTTGCGACTGATGCGATGTTTATTAAAAAATGGCAAGACTTTGCAGGTAAAAATGTGTTAAGTTCAAAGAAACAAAAAAAAATCACGGCGTTTTTCAAGTGAGTGTGAGTAAATTGTTATTATTGTACAACAAATTATTAATTAAAATACAGTACAGTTAGTATTTTTGTCATTTTCCGTTTTTATTTTTTTTCTGACACAATTTTCGGATAAACCGACCTTTCGTTCATCCGGTTAGGAGTCCTGTCCCGTATTAAGGGACAGTAGGGTCCTGTAGGCCCCGTAGGGTCCCGTAAGGGACATTGCGTATTACAATCTACTGTAATACGCAATTTCAACTGGTTTTTGGTTAAATCAGTTCAAAACGGAGAATATTGTCCATGGTACTCGGGAATCGGACGTACAGTTAAAATTGCTTAATCCTACAAAGGTATCGGCAGAAACATGAGAAAGAATGGTAGAACCAAAAACGTTTTTTCTAGCAATCGTTGCTGGCACATCTCGACAGTCAGGATCTTTCAAGAGACGGGTCAAGGAGAGCTATTTGGTCTTGGCCTCAAGCTCAAATCGAGGCCTTGTTTAGACACTTGTTAATTTTCTGATATTAAATGCAACCGTAGAAGGTGTAATTTAGTAAAAGATACAATTTTTGCTGACGGACCACGGATTAGGTATAGATTTTTCCAGGTGTTGATGGGCAAGTGGCGCTGTAGTGTAGCTCTATCACCAAGTGTGGTATCTGTAGAAAATTCGACGGCCAGCATACTTTCAATAATCGGATAAGTAATCAAGTAGGTAAAACGTCGCCCTATCTTCCTTCGAAACGACTAAAAACACCTACCTGCCAAAACTTTGGTATAAATATCGAGCAAATGTTTTTCGAATGAATGAATATTTGGTATAAATATCGAGCAAATGCCCCTTTTGGAGTCACGTTTGAGGTATACCACGACATTGGAGACATCACAAGCATTAATTTTAGATACGACTCATTAAAGTCGACCCCCGCGAAAATCCGCCCCTCACATTTTATCAGGGGGAATAATAGGGGCGAAATTCGACCCCATTATCAGGGGTCGACTTTATAGTTTACGACCGTCATTATGCGAGCTTTCATTTGACACCTAACTCGTAACGTAGGCCCTCGCGATCCGCTGATATAGTAGAACGAATTTCAGATTTCACGTTTTTTTTAGAGGGGTAGAAAGCATGAGGGGTCAATTTTTCATAGCCCTACGACACTCCCCGCCTCACAAGCTTTCATTCGACACATAACTCGTTACTCTCTGCACTTGTGTTCAGGAGATATAGAGGGACAATCATTTTCACATTGTCCCCCTTTTTAGGTGGTAAGAAAGCAAGGGTGGTCAATTTTTCGTAGCCTACGACATTCCCGGCGTCAGAAGCACTCATTCGACGTATGGCTCATTACTTTCGGCCTACGCGTTCGGGAGATATGGCTAAAGAACAATTTTCACATTTTCCCTTTTTTAGGAGGGAATAAAGCATGGGGAGGTCAGTTTTTTTATAGCTTATGACACTCCCCGGGTCACAAGCTTTCATTTGGCACATAAATCATTAGTTTCTCCATTGCGTTCGAAAGATATGGTGGACAACGTTTTGTCAAATCCACAAACCGAGGGTCGACAAATGTCAAAGCCAAAAGCAATAGGAAGATAGTTAAAAGGAAGTTGGTCCAACACCTCCTATAACAGAAGACCAATGCGGCAAATTTTTAACGTCACTTAAGTAGTCCTACTATATAGACTGGGGTTCTCAACGTGGGGTACGCCGTGAGAGCTGAAAAGTCGCTAGATCTAGTAACAAAGTAAAAATAACCATTGTTATACTATAACTATAGTTTTATCTATCTATACAAGGGGTAGCCAGTTACATACACATTGAAGCATAAAAGTTCGAGAACTACTGATATAGACAATTTTTATATTTTCGAATCTAATATTATTACTGGTGAACTCTTGTGCTAATGTATTTTATTAGAAAGAAAATTATTCGTATTTATTATCAAATATAATAATGCTAATTAATACAAATAAATTTTCTCCTAAATAAAATATATTTATAGACAAATATTAGTATAAAGATTAGCACAGAATCCATCAGTAGTAATATTAGAATCAAAATTATAAGAAGCATCTATATGGTAGGCCTACTTAAGCTGATGTCATAAATTTGGTCCTCTGGTTTTCAGTTATAGGAGGTGTTGGTTGGTCGGAATATTAAATACACAGGGGGACCAGTCAAGAGTTATTAATTTTCTTTGTGTAGAAGCTCACTAGTTTTGTGTTAATAGCAAATTTACCATTGAAATTCAATAGGTCCCGTGAATACCCCCTCCCCTTTCCTCCCAACGAAAAAAAAAATGCCTACTCAGCAGCTACTTGCTACAGAAGTCTGATAGGAATGTATCAGTTCATAAGCCAAACAGTAGGCGAGATCTCAGCAGAAAGAACACAAATATCCACGCCTTAACAGGAGCTCGGATCTAAGTCCCTTTGCTCAATAGCCAAACATGGCAACCGCTCGGCTACGGGATGGTTCCTCCCAACTAAGCAAGTATAAAAATAAATATAGTTTTAAACTCGAATCCAGTTTTTAAAAAGAAGAGATTTGAATTTTTAATGCAACTCGGGGTACACAATGAAACCTGAGTGAGAAATTTATTAGCAATACAATCAAGACTTTGCTAAAGCAGGGGCGAGGCAATAGGTTGCAAAATAACTCACCCTGGGAGCGAACATCTCCCCTCGCTTGCCACGGGCGCAAAACTGTTTAAGCAAGGCCCTGATACACGGAAGTACCATTGAATTAGGGATAGGAGGCGTTATCCAAATTCAGTACCGCAAGTCACGCATTTGCGCGCTTGCGTGGCTGAAACTCTGGTCTTATATAGGTTTCCCCAAGCAACCTATATATGACCAGATTTATTATACAGGGTGAATCTGGAAAAGTGGGCAAAACTTTACGGGGTGGTAAAACGCAGCTATACGAGCAATATTCGTCATAGAAAGTATGGGCGGAACGCAAACGGCGAGCCACTAGGTGGCGTTGGAAATGGTATAAAAGGGTCGGTCCTCGCACCCAACGGCATTTCTACCGTGGATTGCCGAGAGGATGGCTGGTTATACTAACCACGAAATGGCGGATATGCACTTTGTGTACGCTGCGGCGGACGGGGATGCAAGTGAGGCACAGAGTATCTCCTCTCCTTCTTGTGTTCATTCTTTAAATGTGACAGTGGAAAACTACCTTTTAACTTCTCACCGCTTGCGTTCCGACCATACATTCCATGACGAATATTGCTCGTATAGCTGCGTTCTACCACCCCGTAAAGTTTTGCCCACTTTTTCAGATTCACCCTGTATATAATTTATTATATTTGGCTTCCCCAAACATTCGTCATGAGAAGCGTAATGGAAAAGGTGCAGAATTTAGGTGCATTTGACAGGGGGCAGATCGTAGGTGCCCGACAGATGGGACACTCGATCTCCGAAATTGTCAACGAACTTTCTCGTATGACAGTTTCAAGAGTGTTCCAGGAATATGAAAATTTCGGCAAAAAAACAAGCACCCGGACAAACTGCAAAGGATAACCAGCCTTAAATGATCATGGGCTTCGCCGTCTGACCTGCATTGTATGGACCGATAGGGGCCAGACATTATCTGAAATCACTTCCCATCTGAATGCAGGTTTCAGCTAGGAAGTTTGTGCATGGACCGTTAAACGCTCGCTTTATTGTCTCGGCTTTGGGAACCACTGACCTACGAGAATCCCACTTCTAATGGCAGGACACCAGGCTCAACGCCTTGCCTGGCTAGGCTAAAGAACATCAAAACTGGATCATCAAAAATTGGCAACGGATAGCCTGGAGTGATGAATCCTGATTTAAACTTCATCACGCCGATGGGAGACTGAGGGTATGGCGCCAACCCCATGAAGCCATGGATCCTGCATGTCAGGTCGGAACAGTACAAGCTGGTGGTGGCTCAGTGATGGCCTGGGGTGTCTTCAGTTGTACTGATGACACTCTATGCATCCCGGTACGTAGAACTCATGACTGACCATTTACACCCATTTATGGCCAGCAAGACAACTGTTCATCTCACAGGTCCAGGTTGGCTACTGCATGGTTGCAGGAGCATTCTGCTGACTTTGAAACAATGAATTGGCCACATAGATGCCCAGATTTAAATCCCATCGAAAATCTTTGGGATACCGTCGAGCAGAATGTTTGGACCCGTATCCCATCAGCAACGACCTTGAGAGAACTGTGGACAGCTTTGGAGGATGCATGGGTCGCCATACCTGTGGAACATTTATGCAAGCTTGTGGAGTCCTTGCCTCGTTGTGTGGCGGCCGTTATCAGGGCCAGAGGGGGTCCAACACATTACTAGGTTGCTATCCCTAATTCAATGGCACTTCAGTGTACAATACATGGTAATTTCACCTAACGCAGAATTTAAATATCAAAGTCATAACACTGAATAACACTGATTAATAGAGCTCAGTATCAGGTGTTATTTATACCGTTTCATGACCTTCATACGCGCCGTCTTTTACCTGCAGTTGCTTCGATTTGCATAAAGACGCGCTAGACATAATGTTTTGGCTCTTCGTTGTAATAACCTAATATTGATTAGCCGTCCCGTGGACGAGGAATTAGCGCCCTTGGCTACTGATCTAAGAGACCTGGGTTCGAGCTCTGGATAAGGCATAAATGTGTGTGTTGTTTTTCTGCTGAGATCCCGCCATCCTCACAGACCTACTATGGCGTACATACTGACAGGCTCCTGTCAGACTTCTGTGGATGCAGCTGCTTGAGGGGGTATTTATAATTATTTTAATATTGATTAACTTTATGTTGCAAACAATGAAGGAAAGGGCCCTAAAATTTTATCTGTAGCCAGTGACCCCCACAACATGAAAATTCGTTTCTACCCATAGGTGCAGGTAGGTTTGCTTAAGTCTGTAGTATCACGTATGTGATAAAGGTTTGCCTTATACAGAAGTAAAGATGCGGAATATAGTTATACACCCAGTAGCCTGAAAAAAAGGGTTAGGTCCCGACTCCAATTTGAGCTATTCCTACGTCACTAGCGATGTGTTGAGATAGTTGTGGTACTAATGGAAATCAAGAGCAGCAATAATAGGAATGGGAAACAATAATAAGAATGGGAAACATAGTTTATAGGGTGTTAGGGCAAAACATTAGCAGACACCTATACAGCAGAAAACTCTTACATAATCAGTATGATGCAGAGAAAGTACAAAATGCAAAAAAAATAATTCTCACGATCTTTATATTTAATCCAAAACTTATTTAGTAATTTCGAATTAATGTGAAAATTAGTTTTACTCTATAGTTCTAGCTAACTTTTTAAATCAGATACCCAACTCTACGTTATACTTATCTGTGGGGTAATAATTATTTCTTGAAAACTGAATTAGCATTTGCAATCGGAGATTTAACAGATGTAACTGGAGAAACTTTTCTGCCAATTGATAAACTTCAAGGAGCAGCATGCAATGTACAGACTTTCCTCTTATGCTCTCACGGTGATTATGTACTGTTATGTGCCTGTGGCCAACTTCCACTGCGGGGAGTTTAGCGGAGATAAAGATATCTCCGCAAAACTCCCGCCCTGCCCACGGTCAGTAGGGGACACCGATGGGCTTGGAAAGGCCGCCGTCTGTCGCATGGGACGTTAAGCCTTGTCGCCGTGTGCTGGAGTAAATTATAACTCTTACATTTAAGAGAGATTCCTTCACGTTTTTTTCTGAAGAGGGGGTGGAAAGGGGGATTGAGACAGGAAGAAATATTGTAGACCAATCTTTACGTTGCTTTAAGTAATGGCTAGAGGAATCTGTGTATCGAATTTGGTGGTCCTAACTCTTACCTTTTAAGAGCATTCAACCCGCCCCTCTCCCTTTTTTTGGTGGGTGGGGGTATTTTGAGGGCCAGAACCCTTACGTTCTCTAAAATACGATGAGCGAGAATTGTATACCGAATTTAGTGGTCCTAACTCTTTACCGTTTAGTAGTTCGTGATCAAACAGACAAACTATCTCAAATATATATAAATAAATAAAATAAATATCCCCTCAAGCAGCTGCTTGCCACAGAGGTCTGACAGGAGCCTGTCAGTTTATATGCCATAGTAGAAGGTCTGAGAGGATGGCAGGACCTCTGCAGAAAAACGACACATATATCCATGCCTTACCCGGGGCTCGAACCCAGGTCCCTTAGATCAGTAGCCAAGCGCGCTAACCACTCGGCCATGGGACGGCCAAATATATATTAGATGTTGTTATTTCAAATCATTTTTTTTTAATTTTTTAAATCTCCTTTCGTTGATCAATAATATATATTTAGGAGCCGGTTGGATGACAACCACTAGTTGCGACTGGAAACAAATTTCGATCCGAGGGGAGTTAAAATTACGAAAGAGTAACAGTGTGTGGGCGCAATTTTGCCAACCCCCATGTGTGGGTGTTACTGTTGAAGAATCGTCAAACGGAAATGTTTCAAGCAGTCTCCATAATTGTGCAAAGCAGGCTAAGATTACCGTAATGTTCAGCTTTCACGTCGTTCTATGTGCAAGATGTCTGCGCCGCTCCACAATGTAGCAAGTCATCAATTTTCCATGCTGCGTAATGAAGCATGTAGCTCTTTAGAGACGACGGACGTCAGCACTCGAATGCATCCGAGCAGTGCTTTACAAACGAGGAAGAACAAAAAGATCCATAAGCAGCAGAAGGAAAAATCTGATATCGAAATTACAGTCGTTAGCTGGGTGTACCGCACTCTGCACTTCCCTCCCTTGCTAACGATGTCGTGGCAGCTGCCGCAGGGCCCCCTCGTGATGGATCTGACAACTAGTGGGTGGGGCAGGAGGGGTCGCGAGCCCGGCCGGGTGGTAATTGTTTGGGTAAATAGCTCCCAGCAGTGCCTGCCCGTCGTGGGGAGAGGGAGGGTCGAATGCACGCTTGCCCTTGCTCAAGGTCGCCTCGCTCGCTGGCATGCACAGCGCTTTCCTGGAACTTAATGCAATTTTTCTCAATTAAGATGGTAAGGTAATTCTGTGGGCCGGCTCAACGTGGTGGTGGCACCAGTGGTCTCCCATGGAATGGGATGTTTTTCATCAGTGGAAAGACTGAACCCCGCGCTACACTGATGAAAGGAAAAGGGAAAAAACAGAAACAAATTGCATGCAGTTATGTCAACAGTTCGACGGCAAAGCGGGGCCTCGACTATCGCTACACAAAACTGCCAGAAAAATACCTTTTGCTTTTTTTCGTTTGTTTGAGACTGAGATGAAGTTGCTGTCCGGATTACAGCGAGGAAGATGGAGGAAAGATTTCAGACAAAAATAAGATGCGGGTAATCTTCGTTATCACCATCCTTTTTTTAAAAAAAAATCATTGAGGCATTATTGCCATTGTCCTTTAGAACTATTTAGATCATTTGGTATCAAGGGAAGAATGAAACTCTGATTTTTATAGTAAGAGGAATTTTTTGTTATCAGTGAAACATTAACCACATTCCGTGGAACTGGTGCAGGAAAATTGGAGCTGTAAACATTTAACGTGGGAACAGAAAACTCATCAGAGTAGACTTTGGAGCTAATTATTTAGCCAACGTTCTTCAGAAACATCCAAAGATATTAAAAAGAAAGCAGAATGCTAAGCTTAGAGAAAAATAAGACAAAAATTTGCAGAGGGATTTGCTTGACGGGTGGCTACCATCTGTCTCCCAACAGCTGTTCCAGTGGGTCCCCTTCCCCAATCTTCTCTGAGCCTTCGGGGTCCATATGACCTGGCCATTTAGCTCACGGTGTGGAAAAAAGTGGCGCTCAGAGGTAAAACAACCCAACCCAGAGCGTAACGAGTTGTGTCAAAGGAAGCTTGTGACGTGTGAAGTGTCAAAGTTATAAGAAATTTATCCCCCATGCTTTCTTCTCCCCCCAAAATAAAGAAGAAAGGGGGAGTTCTAAACGTTTGCCCATAGCAAGAGTTACGTATCAAGTGAAAGCTTGCGATGTGGGGAATGTCCCGCCGCGTTTTCTCCCCTCCCCCTAAAATATTTGTGAAGTCCAGAGCAAAAAATAATTCGTGATGTCCCTGTGTTTTTAGTACTATTGAAAATGAAATATTAATGAATTAAAAGAAAATTAATTTTGTATACGGTGATTAAGCAAAATCTATTTTTGTATTTAAATTCAAAATAATAATAAGAAAAAACGAAAATGGCACATCATAAAAGGTAAGATTTAAACACGATTCTTTCTTCCATGATGTTTTTCTGTAATATCCTCTCTACTTGAAAGACTCTATTGTAGGCAGTATAGACGCAAATCAATTGTGTTGGTTTGGATTCTTGCTAACTCTTGCGTCTGTGATCTCGACGTTTGACTGAAGTGTGTTGTATGGTTGTTAGTTATACAACATAATTTTAATTATTCAGAAAATTTTATATATTGATTTGATTAACCTGAAGCTCCAGGCACTGGATGGGAACATTTGTCCCTATAGACTGCTCTCAGACGATGCATATCTCTATGTATATGTATATGTTACCGCTAAAGCTCGAAAGCCATTAATGTGCACATTACCTAGCTAATCTGCAGATTAACTGATTTGCTCCGTTAACGTGCGGAATCAAGAGTTTTCCGCATTTTACCTAGGTAATGTGCACATTAACGGCTTCCGTATCGTTAAAGTTCAAAAGTTTGTTTCTCTCATAGTGGTGAATCTCTTGAATATGAATCTTCGTGTCACGTGATTCACTCGTCCGCATTATAAAAAACGTCCCGGATGAGCGGAGGCCAAATGAGAGCGAATCGGTAAAGTGAATCATTCTTGATAACGAATCACTAAAATGATTCGTTCTCACTTGGCCTGCTCATTTTGGGGGCGTTTTTTATAATTCGGACGACTGATTCATATTGACAGAGGGATGACCCTGGTTTCAACTCTACTCTAAGACACTAGATAAATAACATTATGTTAATTTAAGCGTACAGAAACGTTCCTGTTGTTCCAGCAAAGATCTTATTTTCACTTTAACGAGTGCCTAATAGGTAATGTGCAGATTATCCAGGTAATTTGCAGATTACCTAGGTAATTTGAGAAATGAAACAATTTTCCGCACGTTAACGGATCACCCTAGTTAATCTGCACAATACCTAGATAATCTGTAGAATAACTGATTTCTGCACTTTAGCGGTAACATATACATAATGAAAAATGAATGAGACCCTGGTTCGAGTCTCGGATAAGGGGTGGATATTTCTTTTCTTGTGTTGTCGTTCTGCTGAGGTCTCACCTTCCTCACAGACCTCTATTGCATTAAACTGCCAGACCTCTTGTAGCAAGCGGCTACCCGAGGGAGAATTTATTATTTAAAAAAACAACAACAACTAAACCGTTAAAGAAATTCTGATAGGGGCGGGCCCCAAGGGCCAGGGACAGTGCTACCGCACGCGCGACTGCACGGGGCATTTTTTTAGGGGCAACAAACAAACGACCATAGTTGCAGTAAAATTGAGGAGAATAAGTACGACCTGTTTTCAATCGTAAATTTCAATTGCCTTTAAAAATGACATTAAATTTAGCTAAATTAATAATTAATGTCAAAGATTAGACTTCGAGAAAGTCGCAGCAGAGTCCAAGTTCGCCCCACTTGGCAAAATAGCTAGTGCCAGTTTTACCAAGGACAGCTTCCAAAATTTATTGTTGAAATCGAGTTTTTAAACGATTTGGTTGAAATCAACGTATTACAGGTGCTATTTCAGCGTAAAAAACGTATTTTCAAAGTTAGGTAAGGTTGAATATGGCTACCATAACGTGAAGTGTCCTAATATATGTCAGAGGACGACACTCTCTGCATACATGGAAAATTGCGGGGAAGTGTGATGTCTCCCCCCTCCCCCGGAAAACTCACACACTAGCTCTATAACAAGTATTTATTGCCATGGACAACTCAACAAATGAAAAATAAAAGTAACTTTAGTTAGAAGTTTAGTCGTTGGCAATACTAAAGACCGAGTTCTAATGCGTTTGAGGCTAAGATTATCATGGTGCCGAGTGGTTAGCGCGCTTGGCTACTGATCTAAGGGACCTGGGTTCGAGTCCCGGGCAAGGCATGGATGTATGTGTTGTTTTTCTGCTGAGGTCCTGCCATCCTCTCAGACCTTCTACTGTGGCATATAAACTGACAGGCTCCTGTCAGACCTCTGTGGCAAGCTGCTGCTTGAGGGGTTTTTTATTTTATTTATTTATTTAAGGTGGATACTTCGGCATCAGTCTCAATTTTCGATAAATCAACCCTGAATACATATGCTGCTTTCTTAAAGTGTATAGATCATAATATTCTTCTAATAAATTATTTCAATTCGTGTGGAAAGTTCAAATTATCCAAATCAGACTAGAGCACCTGACATGTTATCAGGAGGTCGTGGGTTCAGATCCCACCCCGCTAATGACAATTTTTCCTCTATATGTATCTATCAAAATACTGTTCAATATGTCAAAATCAAGAAAATAATTTGCGAATAGTAAAAGTAGAACACTAAATTATTAAATCCATATTTATTTCTATCAATCGTGCAAATAAAATTTCAGCTTAATCATGCAGGAATTAAGGCAATCAAATGCAATTGTACTTAATTGTCTTATAAAATATGTTTACCGGGTTTTCATAATCAAGAACAAAATATTAGTTCGACAGCAGATTTGCCCGTAGGCAGGGCAAAGGGACCTGGGCCCGCCCTTATAGAGGTCTCCGTGTTACAGAGAAAAAATAAAAATTAGTTGGGAAAAAATAAAAAAGACGGGCAGGAAAATATTATAAATAAAAAAATAAATACCCCCTCAAGCAGCTGCTTGCCACAGAGGTCTGACAGGAGCCTGTTAGTTTATATGCCATAGTAGAAGGTCTGAGAGGATGGCAGGACCTCAGTAGAAAAACGACACAAACAGCCATGCCTTAACCCGGGGCTCGAACCCAGCGTCCCTTAGATCAGTAGCCAAGCGCGCTAACCACTCGGCCACGGGACGGACACAAAAACAAAGGAAAAGGGAAAATAAAGGACTCTGCGAGTTTTGACCAGGGACCCGGGAATGCTGAGGGCGACACACGTCGCAATCATTCATAACACTCGTGCCAAATTTCATTATTGGCGATGACCAATCTGGATAAGGCTTTGCATATGGACGGAATATTATTTCGTGCCATTTGAATTGGGTTTAGAATATTGAGAATTGTTTTTTGAATAATGCAGTCAATTAATTCATATTGGATAGATTAATAAAAAATACCCCCCCCCCCCCCCCCCCCCTAAGCAGCTGCTTGTCACAGAGGTCTAACCGGAGAATATCAGTTTTATACGTCATAGAAGATCTGTGAGGAAGGCGAGACTTCAGCAGAAAGACAGCATAAACATCCATGCCTTACCCGCGGCTTCAACCCAGGTCCCTTTGATCAGTAGCCTAGCGCGCTAACTGCTGGGCCACGTGACTATTAATAGGAATCTAAAAATTTTAATGGAGGCAGGGTGACTGATATTAAGTTAAAATTAACGAGAAGTAATCCTCCCGCCAAAGCGAGACGCATCCATTCTGAGTAGATGCTCACGTACGACAGAAGTCCCATTGGGTTGAGTTGTTTTACCTCTGAGCGGCACTTTTTTGCACACCATGGCTAAATGGCCAGGTCACATGGGCCCCGAAGGCTCAGAGAAGGTTGGAGGAGGGGACCCACTGGAACAGCTGTTGGGAGACAGATGGTAGCCTCCCGTCAAGGCCATCCAGCGTGTTCTTTAACGTGCACAGAGTGTAGCTCTCCCGCACACGGGCCACGGCTTAACGTCCCATCCGACGGACGGCGGCCTTTCCAAGCCCATCTTTGTCCCCTACTGACCGTGAGCAGGGCGGGGAAATTCGCGGAGATAAATCTTGACGTTCACCCAGCTAGGACTCGAACCTTGGAAGCACAGATTAAGAGACTGACTGGCTTACCGACTGAGCCACCCCGCCCCCACAGAAGTCCCGTGATTATGGGCGCCAAAGTTGAAACTCCTTTGCATGTAAGGTCGAACACTCAGATTCAAAGAGAAATTTCAGTTTCAAAAAGAAAAATACAGTTTCAATGAAAGCTTTTGATGTTATGGCACCTTAAGAGAGACTTCACATAGTTCATACAGTGGATATCCAAAGTGGGGAGGAGAGAAATAGAGCTATAACATCCCCCCCCCCCCTGAGGACTTCAATATCATATATTTTCTAAGGCAGTCCTCAGACTCAACACTTCAAACGAGATTGAAACATGTTAAACCCCATCTATAGTTTTGAGTATTCCACTATGTTCATACACCGAAGAATCGAAACATTATGACCACCTGCCTAATATGATGTTGGTCCTCCTCGCTCCGCCAAAACAGCTCTTACCCGGCGAGACTTGGACGCTACGAGATTGCTAAAGGTGTCTTTGTGGTATCTGGTACCAACACGTTACCAGCAGATCCTTTAACTCTTGTAAGTTACGTGGTTGAGCCGTCGCAGATCGGATATGCTGTTCCAAAACAAACCACAGATGCTCGATTGGAGTGATGTCTGGGGAATTTGGAGGCCAGGACCAGGGCCCCCATATCCTGTAGTGGGCCCCTCTACCTACCGCTAAGGTTAAGGGCAGCGTGCTGCACTACAGGATTTATGATAAAATAAGTCAGTTTAAATGATGGCACAAAAGTAATATTTATATTTATTAAAAAAACTATGGATTTACATAATAAAAACTTACATTAATATCAAAAATTATCTCAAAATATATTTTCTAGCTTTTGTCGTCGCAAATTTTTCAATAGCTTCAGTAAAATCAACTTGCTTAGCTAAATCATTTTCGATGCACAAAATTGCTAGATGATTAAGTCGCTTTTTATCTTCTGTTCATCTCACTTAATTGGCCGACCCGCCACGCTGCCCACCCCCCCTAATCCCGGGCCCCAGGCTAGAGCCTTGTCAGCACTTGTGGGAGCCATGGCCAGGACAATACCTGGAAATCTTCCTCATGTTCCACGAACCATTCTCAAACAATCCAGGCAGTGTGGCATGAGTCATTATCCTGTTGAACGAAGGCACTACTAGAAGGGAATACGGTTGTCATGAAAAGATGCACCTGGTCTGCAATGATGTTAAGATAGGTGGTAGATGTAATAGTTTCCTGCACATGAATGACTGGACCCAGGGTTTCCCAGCAGAACATTGCCCAAAGCATTACAAGCCGGTGGAAGAAGCCACCAGCTTCTTTGCATCCCACAGTGCGTCCTGGTGTCAACACTTCCCCAGGTAAACAATGCACGCATACCCTGCCATCCACATGGTGCAACAGGAAACGAGATTCATCGGACCAGACGACCTTCTTCCAATCATTCAAGGTCCAGTTTTGACGCTTGCGTGCCCATTGTAGACGCTTTCGGCGGTGAACCGAGGTTAGCATGGGTACTCAGAGTGGCCTGGAGCTATGTAGCCCCATTTTCAGCAGGGTTCAATGTACTGTGTGTGTGACACATTACTCCTGTCGTCAGCATTCAGATTACGGAAGTGCGCCACAGTATCCCTTCTGTTGGCTCGTACCATAGGGGATAGCCTTCTCTCACCTCTAACATCGATGAGCCGTGGTCAACCCACACCTTGCCTGCAGTTCGTGGTTTTCCCTCCTCAGACCACTTTTTGAAGGTACTAACCATGGCTGACCATGAGCACTCCACAAGCCTTGCTGTCTCGGAAATGCTCTGACCCAGTCGTCTGGCCATTCCAATTTGTCCTTTGTCAAACTCACTTAAGTCCGCTGCCTTTCTCATCTGAAGAACAAGAATCACACTAATTAACAGAGCTCAGTATCAGGTGTTATTTATACCGTTTTATGGCCCTCACAAACGCCGTCGTTTACCTGCAGTTGCTTCGATTTGCATAAAGACGCGCTGGTCATAATGTTTTGATCATTCGGTGTATGTTTATAACGTCAAGAAGATGCTCTTGTATTGAACGCTTAGGACTTTATGTAATACTGATCGATTCTATCGGAGTTCTTGTGGGACAGGCTCAAATGACTGCTATTTTAAATTTGTCTAATAAATAAATAAATAAATACCCCCTCAAGCAGCCACAGAGGTCTGACAGGAGCCTGTCAGTTTATATGCCACAGTAGGAGATCTGAGAGGATGGCAGGACCTCAGCAGAAAAACGACACATACATCCATGCCTTACCCGGGACTCGAACCCAGGTCCCTTAGATCAGTAGTAATATATAATATAGAGAGTTTGTTTATCTGTTATATATAAAATAGAGAGTTTGTTTATCTGTCTGTTCGATGCCTTCTAGACAATCAGAGCTAGAAGTCCATTGGCATAACTAGGGGGAAGCAAGTGGGGGTGATCGCTCAGGGCACCATAATCCAGAGCGCAGCAAAATAACCTTTAAGAAGTAAAATTTCCGATTTTGCTTTTATTCTGCCCAGTTTGGAAATTTTACGATTTTTTTTTTCAGTTTGCTGCCCTTAGTTCAAAAGGCGGCAAAACTCATGCACTGGACTATGGGGCTGACAGTTAAACAATTGCTCGCCTGGGGTGGCAAATTATTTGGTTACGTCACTGGCTAAGATCACCAAACTTCGTCTACAGTTTCATTTCACCGTAAATTAGAGCATTTGGTAATGTAGTTAGTTAATTATAGTTTTAAAAGCTTTCAGAGTCCACTTTACTGTTAAGATTCACAAACTGAAACTACAAAAGAAAACGATAAAGTATGTTTTGTGCCTGTTTGCAAAAAATAGCTTTTTAAGTTTGGGAAAATTGATTTAAAACGAAACGGATTCCTGTAAAATTCTTAGCATTTTTACGGACTGTTTTCAACCCTATTGCAAATACTCTATTTTTTTTCTGTCTAGGGAATGTAGGCAGGTTAAAAACATAACTTTTCTCTTGTCACCCTTTTTAGGCCTCACCTTCCTCACAAGTTAAGGCGATTCGACTCGGCAGGGGGCGGGGGTGGCTCAGTCGGTAGCGCGCCAGGCTCGTAATCTGTAGTTCCCAGGTTCGAGTCCCAGCTGGGTCAGCGTTGAGATTTATCTCCGCAAAATTCCCGCCCTGCCCACGGTCAGTAGGGGACACCGATGGGCTTGGAAAGGCCGCCGTCCGTCGGATGGGACGTTAAGCCGTGGCCCCGTGTGCGGGAGAGCCATACCCTGTGCACGTTAAAGAACACGCTGGATGGCCTTGACGGGAGTCTACCATCTGTCTCCCAACAGCTGTTCCAGTGGGTCCCCTGCCCCAACCTTCTCTGAGCCTTCGGGGTCCATGTGACCTGGCCATTTAGCCCATGGTGTGCAAAAAAGTGCCGCTCAGAGGTAAAACAACCCAACCCAACCTTCACCTTCCTCACAAGTTAAGGCGATTCGACTCGGCAGGGGGCGGGGGTGGCTCAGTCGGTAGCGCGCCAGGCTCGTAATCTGTAGTTCCCAGGTTCGAGTCCCAGCTGGGTCAGCGTTGAGATTTATCTCCGCAAAATTTCCCGCCCTGCCCACGGTCAGTAGGGGACACTGATTGGGCTTCAAAAGGCCGCCGTCCGTCGGATGGGACGTTAAGCCGTGGCCCCGTGTGCGGGAGAGCCATACCCTGTGCACGTTAAAGAACACGCTGGATGGCCTTGACGGGAGGCTACCATCTGTCTCCCAACAGCTGTTCCAGTGGGTCCCCTCCCCCAACCTTCTTTGAGACTTCGGGGCCCATGTGACCTGGCCATTTAGCCAATGGTGTGCAAAAAATTGCCGCTCAGAGGTAAAACAACCCAACCCAACGACTCGGCAGGATTCTATCAAGCCTCAAATCACAGCATGAGCAGAGGTTTCCCACTTCACCAGAAGTCTTTCCCGTGACTAAACATTTCAGCTATTCAATTGCATTTTTAGGAAAGAGGCAATTTTTTTTTTGTTTTGGATTTTAGTCTTTCCTAGGACATATTTAAAGACAAAAACTTCACAATTACATTTATAGAGGAGATTTTGTCTGTTTTAATTTATTTTTACAAAAAACAATGTTTCTTTGTTTCTCGTTCGCCATTTGGCGGATGCGTTTTTATAGGTGCATCGATTTCGGTGAGTAGGTTGGTGATCAAAATTATTTTCGAATAATTTTCTCCGGTAGCAAAACAATATATGACAGACCTTAAAGCTGATTTGATCACTATTTATTGAAGATTTTTGTTATAGTCTTTATCATACAAAGGAATAAAAACATTGCCAAATTTTTTTTCGTAGACCTTAAGCATAGTACAGTCGCTCAAAAAAGTATCCGAACGCTATGGTTGATTACAGAATTCAGAAGAAATATCTGACAACGATTATTTTAGAAATTAGTGATCTGGCAACCTTCGTGTCACGTGATTACAGAATTCAGGAAAAATATCTGAAGCGTGTACAGCAACTGCACACGCTCAATATTTCCGCGAGTGAGCCCACACGATCTAGTATCAAAATAATATGACCAGCTACAATCGCTCAAAAAAGTATCCGAACACTACGGTTGATTACAGAATTCAAAAAAAAAATATCTGGCAACAATTGTTTTATAAATTAGTGATCTGGCAACCTTCGTGTCACGTGACACGAAGGTTGCCAGAAGATACACCGAAATACTTTTTTGAGCGACTGTACCTATTGGATTATCCGTACCTGTTCCACAGAACCCCGGGGTTCTGTGAAGTAAAAATAAGAGTTAAGAAAATTCCATTATAATATTAAAAAATGATAAATTTTTCGTATATATGAAATGTAATTTTTGTTCCTAAATATGTTTGGTCTAAATTTTTAGCTTCACATATAAGAGTTTTATTAAGGATTTCGCAAAAATGTTTTGAGTTCCGTAGCCAAATTGGGAAAAACACTGCTTTAGTGGAATACCTTTAGTGACAACTGGAGAGATTAAGCGAGACTGTGAAATTGTGATTTTTCAAGCTTTGATCGTTCCTGGCGATCATTGGTTGATCGATCGGTGACTGATAGGTCATTGACTTATGATTTGTGAGAACCGTCGAAGTGTCAACTGCGCAGTCTCAAAGTCTTGCCTAGTCCCTTTAGTTGCCACGCGGACTTGTACTATTGATATTCGGCAGAAAAATCTTTTGTAGTTTGGATGTGGCCTATGGGCAGCCATTTTCATAGTCTTGGTGTATATCTACGGTGACCATATTTTTTTGGAGAAAATAAAGGACAAATCAGAAATTGTTTCGTAATAAAAAAAACAGGTTGCGTTTATTTGTTTCACTATAAATAAAAAGCTTTATAACGTTTATTATAAAATATAAGCATATACATAGCATTTTAAACAATCATATTATTACTTAAAAAATATAATTTTGATAGTTTTCACAAGAATGAACTTTTTTTAATAAATCAGATTTGTGTTTTAAAAATTCGTAAAACTGTATGCAATTCATGTTAAAGTTGCATTTGGTATAAATGCATGCTTCCAATGTTTCGATTTTTAATTTGGTTTTTTCACTGGTCCACATATTGTTCGCTAATGAAAATATTCGTTCAGTGGTGGCATTAGCTCCAGGGAGACATAAGCAAAATTCAACGCTTTTTAAAATGTTTTTAAAAGGTACGTGCTTATTTGTGAAATGTTTGAAATTTTCAACCCATCTACTGCTCGCCAATATTCAGTTTAATATTTTAATTCACAAAAAAGGGCAAAATGGCCATTTTAGAAAAAAAAAATAAATCTAAAGGACAGAGCAGGGAAATAAAGGACTCTCCTCTTAAATAAAGGACGTATGGTCACCGTATGTATATCTCGCTACTGGAACTTTCTGTTCTTTAGCTGGAATTTTGCTTTATTGATTATAATTTTACTCTCCCAACAGTCTTGGACATAGAAGAAATAGTTATTTTGTAGGGCCTTTAAGAAATTTCTTAAAATGCATTTTAATATTTTTTTCTCCTCCATTCCTGTTTTAGCATTCCCCAAAAAGAGGGGGAAGAGCATCCCCCCCTCTAGATCCGGGCCTTCTCGCAACCATCCCGGTGGCTAGGTGGTTAGTGGGTTTGGCTACGTATAAAAAATAATGAGTTCGAGCCCTGGTTAAGGCATGGATGTTTTTTTTTCTTATATGTGTTTCTCCTAAGGTCTCGCCTTTCTCACATAAATGCTTTGTTTCGTATTAAACTGAGAGACTCTTGTCAGACCTCTGCGGCAAGCAGCTGCTGGAGTGGGGACTTGTTTCAGCCCTTCAAATGAAGTAAACATTTATTCAGGTCAAAGAGCACTTCGAAGTGGCTTTCTCATTCCTAGCGAGGAAAAGTTTATGGTTCATTCCACAGAAGAAAACATAACGCGGTTAAAATAAGAAAGTGACGTAACGTTCGGTAGTGTAATGAAATTAATTAATATACCAAAAGAAATTCAGTATGGCTCAGAGAGCTTTTGTGTTTTATAACTACTGAAGAAAGCCATCTCATTAATCAAACCATTATCTTCTTTGACTGTGGAGCAATGGAACCTGAATTGAAAACTCAACTGAATGCATGGATGATTGCATTTGTTTTGCTGCTGAGACTTTCTTTACGGGTCTTCACTGCGGTGTGGTACACAGAGAACTTTTATGAATAGCTATCACCGAAGTTATTTTACATTGCAAATTTGATTTTTGACTGTAAATTATGCCTGCTACACAATAATAACTGATGAACGTGTGAACTTGTAGAGCTCGCAAAAGAAACCTACAAGGAAACTCTCCCAATTGGATTCTTAGAAGACATTCCTTAAGTAAAATATTTCCACAGTTACTGATAACTGTGCTTTCTTGATCAGGCAGTTTTAAGCGTGGCATTCTGGTGATTGTGGGCTAGGATGGCTCATTCGATTCGAATAGCTCCTGTACCAGCGTTGAGATTTATCTCCCCAAAAGTTTCCGCCCTGCCCTCGGTCAGTAGGGCACACCGATTAACTTGGAAAGGCCGCCATCTATCGGATGGGACGTTAAGCTCTGGCTCCGTGTGTGGGAGAACCATACCCTGTGCCCGTTAAAAAACACTCTGGATGGCTTAGACTCGAGGTTTCCACCTGTCTCCTAACAGCTTTTCAGTGGGTCTCCTTCCCCAACCTGCTCTGAATCCTCGGGGTCTTTGTGACCTGGTCATTTAGCCAAAACCTCCTATAACAGAAAGCCAAGGGACCAAATTTATGACGTCAGCTTAAGTAGTCCTGTCAGTCAGTCAGTCAAAAACCTCTAGACCAGTGGTTCTCAACCTTTTATGCTTCACGTACCCCCTGGAAATGTGTATGTAACTGGCGTACCCCTTGTATAGATAGATAAAACTATAGTTATATATAACAATGGGAATAAAATATACTTATATTATATAATATATATCTAGCGACTTTTGAGCTCTCACGGCGTACCGCAAAAAATTTTACCGCGTATCCTACGTTGAGAACTCCTACTCTAGACTATTGGAAACTTGGGGCTTTTTGTCCCTCCCTTCCAGATCGTCAAGAATGGAACAATTACCTAAAAGCAAGACTTCTCCTTAGTTCAAAGTTCCTTTACATTCTTTCGAAAAGATCACAAATATATTGAAATTTCAAAGTTTCTTGAAAACAAAATCTTCTTAAAAGTCTATTAGGCCTCCTTGGCCTAATAGACTTTTAAGATTTAATTCAGTAATATTATTTCTCTTTAGACTGTTTATTAATTCTCCCCTTTGATTTTCATATTCTTCACAATTAAGGAGCACAATGTGATACTGTTTCTTTCACACTACAATGAACACAGTTCGGAGAATTTACTTTTTTCATTTTGAATAAGGAATCGTTTAATAAAGTTGAGCCCTTTCTGAGCCTGGCGATACAGATTAAGTTCCTTCTGATCAAACCAAAGTTTCGAAAGGGAGAAATCCCATTCTCATTAATGTTTCGGCGATTGGATCTCCTAGATGTTAATACCTCGAAATGATGTTGATATGCTTCGTTTAATTTTTTCTTGATTAACTTCTTGTGGTGTGTATTCTCCGTGTAAGAGTAGAGAGATTTTTCATGCGAGAGTTCTGCTTTTGCCAAAAGATCAGCGAATTTATTTCCTTGGCTCCACACATGTGCAAATGTGCAGGGATCCATTGTAGTTTAAATTCTGCACCATTTTTCATGATGATTGTTGAGGATTTTAAAATGCTCTGAAAAATTCTATTATTGCTCAATCGGTATAGGTCACCTTTAAGAAAATGTAAAGAGGAACTGCTGTCTGTTAATAAAATTATTTTTTGGTGTGACTGCTTAATGCGCCATTTAAGTGCCAAGTCAATGGCGAAAAATTCCGAGGTGAGAACTTCGCTTACATTTTGAAGTCGCACTGCTTCAAAATGCGAAAGTTCATGAACACAAAAGGCAGCATCCGATCTTCCCAACTGGCTCTCAAAAGATCCCTCCGTGAAGATCTTCACGTGTTCTTTATAGTAATTGTAAATGAATTCTGAGACAGTTATGTTTTGAGCCGCAATATCCATTTCTTTTTTAGTGGAGAAACCAGGGATGGAAAACGAGCACTTTGAACTTGAAAAGGTCCAAGGAGGTTCTTTAGATATTGAATCAATCATGTGTTCTCGCAAAACTACTAATTTAAGGAGAGGGTGATTCCATATTGAAGTTATAACATGGCTTTTCTTTTTTCTAGATCCAAGCAAGACTTTTATCTGTGACAGGTTCATATTCCATTTAAGTATCATTCGAGTAGAATGTGAAAATAATATGTGTAGTCTTCTTACAGAGAGGTGGAATATTTGCCTCAGCATTAAGAGATATAATTAGACACATAGGCAATTATCCCAGACATATTCTCAGAGCTCTATTCTAGATTTTTCTCAAGCTTTTTGACAAGGGCTGGATTTTTCCAATAAACTGGACAAAAAAAAAACTGGACCTTTCCAATAAGAATCCACCATATTCTAAACGGGATCTAAATATAGTTTTACAGAGATGCAACGTCTGATCTAGTGAGGCTCCTCCTTTACTCGAGCCAATGCACTTGAGGATATTGAGGAATGATTTAGAAGAGGAAACAAGCTGTGGAACATAAGGGTTCCACCTTAACTCCGAATCTAGTAAGACTCTCAGATAGCGATGTTGTTTAACGATTTGCAAAGGTCCATTTTGAATGTATAATTTTATGTTTGGAAAATTTCTACTTTTGCAAAAAGGCAAAATCACCGTTTTATCTTGTGAGATGTCTAAACTCCATGACTTAAAATAATGTTCAATATCATCTAGTGCCTTTTATAGTACTGTCTGTATTCCAGTTAAATTTCTTCCTGTTAACCAGATAACCATATCATCTGCATATATGGAATATTTAATATTTATGGGTAAAATGGCCAAAATGTTCCAAATATCTGTATTCATATACAAGTTAAATAACATAGGGCTCAAAATACCGCCTTGTGGCCAACCTTTATCCAAAGGAAAAAGATCTGAAAGGGTGTCTTGAAGTTTCACTGTTATCTTCCTGTCCTTCATCCAGTTCTTAATATAAGAAAACGTGTTTCCAGCAATTCCAAGTTTCAGAAGTTTCTAAAGCATTTCGTTTATTCAAATAGAGTCGTAAGCCTTTTGAAGATCTATAAGAAGAGCAACTGTGTATATATTCTTAAAATTCAGTCCTGTTTGAATATCTGTGACAAGGTCAATAATACAGTATACTGAGTTTCGGCCAGCTCCGAAGCCATTAATATTATAGTGAAAGAGATGGTTTGATCCTGTTATCCAATTTAGTCTTCTGTTCACCATACTTTCAAGCAATTTTCCCAAGCATTAGCAGAGTGCAATAGGTCTATAAGATGTCATATCACCAGCTTATTTTTTAGGCTTGAGAACAGGAACAACAAAAATGTGTTCCAAATATCTGGGAAAATGCTTTGTTCCCAGATTTCATTAAAAAGATTTAGTAAAGTGTTTTTCCGGAAGATTCTTGAGTAGCTTATTGATGATATAGAGTGTCTAAGAGCAAGTTTAAATTCACTCATATTAAATTTCCTGTCCAAGAAATCAAGAGCTTTAGGATTTAGATTATATGTCTTTCCTAATGCCTTCTCTACCACAAACCGATTTTCAAGAAATTCAGGAGACACTAAATTCCTGAAGTTAAAAACATAAGTGCAAATTCATTTGCTATATTTTCTAAAGTTATGTTTTCTTCTAAAAGCGAAACGTTTCAAGAAAGAGAAGGAGACACTGGTTTTCCAACTGACTTTATTATTTTCCATATTTTTCCTGAGAGAGTAAAAAAGTCAATGCTTTGACAGAAATTGCCCCATTCCATCCTTCTTGCTTCCTTAATTTTCTTTTTGTTAATGCATTAATCCTTTTATAATAGATTTACGTGATGTAATCTTCTCGTTTTACTAGCCCTCCTCTCAGCTCGCCTTCTCAAGGTAATCAATCTGTTAACAAATTGAATATTATATTTCAGATTTTTAGGATTATTGACTTCTGTAGTACTTTTTATTTTAGCTGTATTAATAATAAAAATAAAATAAATACCCCCTCAAGCAGCTGCTTGCCACAGAGGTCTGACAGGAGCCTGTCAGTTTATATGCCACAGTAGAAGGTCAGTAGTTTATTCACAACCCACCGATCCCCCTTTGCACAGTGCTTTCCCCCCCCTATGACGTCATCGACCACGCCCCTATGACGTAACAGGCCACGCCCCCTATGACGTAACATGACGTAACATGACGTAATCATTACGTAACAGGCCACGCCCCTTTATTAATAATTAATAATTCCTCCCCTTTATTAAACCCCCTTTCACCCCCCTTTCCCCCTCAGTGGCGCCATCTGTTGACAGTGAGAAGTACTATTTTCCCAAAAACCCTTTATTTTCACTCTAATTTCTCGTTTTCGGACCCCCCGGTCGACCTACCTATATTTTAAGCCCTCCCCCTTATTAAAAACCCTCCTGGCGCCATCTGTTGACAGGGAGAAGTACTATTTTCCCAAAAACCCTTTATTTTCACTCTAATTTCTCGTTTTCGGACCCCACGGTCGACCTACCTATATTTTAAGCCCTCCCCCTTATGAAAAACCCTCTGATTGACCATTTTAAGGCCCCCACTCCTTCACTCGGCTGATGCAAGTCTCAGAATAATTGCATGGAACGATTGACTGGTCTTAGAATAATTGTACAGAAAGGAATGATACAAAATTCCTTAGTAATTAAACACTCATCAAAAATTCCCTTACCTCTATTAAAAATCATCCTACAGTTGAAACTCATTTTACCCTTACTGTTTCCATAGAAAATACCATAGGGTGAAATTAATAATGGTTTAAATTATTCGTAGGGATGACATGTTAAATCTACTTTTATAACACACGTCTGCAGTGGAAAAATTTTCAAACTCCGTTAATCAACTCCCTAGTAATTAAGCACTGGTTAAAATATTCCTCACCTTTATTAAAATCCCTCCACGGTCGAAATAATAATCGGTTTTCTGTAGATGTGTTTCACCGGAAAAAAAAAATCGTCCCTCGCTCTGTGGATTCCAGGACTATGCCGTGTACTTGCTGTGGCTTAGATGCGTGTCGAACGGGTGGGACATTTCAGATTATTTATAACCTAGCATTCTTTATAACTAGATTTTTCTATGTATTTCTTACACCAAAACCCGATAGTCCTTTCACATTAATATATGTATTTTAAGTCCGTTTCAGTAACACTTATTTCTTTTAACTCCGTGACTGTCGCTTACTAGATCTATCCACAGTAACTGTTTTTAAAAGACTGTCCCGCAGAAAATGCCGATGAGTAAAAATCTGATTTTATTCGTCGTGACGAAAAATATTGAGGAGTGATAGGATCGACCTAATAGACTCTGTGTTCGGATCCTCACCCCTGGACAACGTTTCACTGACAGATGGTTAAGTCCTACGAAAATAAAAAATTCTAAACGTGGGATCAAATTGACGAATGAATCTGTGCTGCTTCAGGAGCGCTGTCTTACATCGTGAAAACTCACGGGCACTCTTTATCGTGGATTTCGGACTCGATATTTTCCCCAAGTCCGGAGACGGTTCTCTGCACAACCCTTTATGATAGGTTTCAACGCACCCCATGTAGACTTTTGAAATGACACGTCCTAAACCTTCAAGAGTTGTGCGTATTAGTCTCCATCGGGTTGGTGCCGTCAGATATCTGTGTTTCCACGCAGTAACGCAACACCGAAGAAAAATCGTCTCTCCCATCGTTTGCGTGCGAGCGTATGTCTCATCACGCTGATGAAATCGGGTAAAAAATAACTTTTTGTACGAGGTAGAATGTTATAGAAAGTAAGAATGCTAAAAAACTTTCATCATGAATGCATATTAACGGAGTAGGGGAACATTAATTTAAAACTTCGACTATAAAAATAATACATTGCTTCACGCACCCTCTCAACTTACCTCCACTAATCCACTGAAAAAATATATGCAACAGGGCTGATAGTCAAAATTTAGCAAACGAAACCGCTTAACTGACATGTATGCTCTGATCGCGCCTACTGCTTACAAGAGAGACGACCTTCTAACCCGTTTCGACAACTTGTACACTCATCCCCATGTGATCTGGTGAACCATAGCAACAAGTGGGGTGGTGTGCAAAGGTCAACGGTGGAATGCTGCGTCTTTGAGAAGAGTGGCGGGTCCGTCCGAAAACCTAATGGGAAAGTTAAATAATTACTGTTTCCTCTCGAAATACAGAAGGAATTCTTCTGCTGATAGACGCACTTAAAAATAGGAATCTATGAAATTCAAAGGGAGATTGTTGTTTTTTCCATATTATCGGGATTAATACCGATTCTCTGCCGATGTCCTTTAGGTTATGAAATATAACTGGAACCTTATTAGATCACTTAAAATTGAGTTGACACACCTTATGACCGACTCCTCGGAGAAGTGCTAAATCTATGTGACAGAATGCTAAAAATAGAATTCATACGTTTCCGTAAAAAACTTTAGTTCCAATATGAGTTAAAAGGTTATGGTTCGACTCAGGAAAAATAGGATTCGACCTCGGACATTAGAAAAGATGTGCACCGTATAATTCCGTGGAAAAATACGAAAATCTTTAGCAATATCCCAGGCGTCTTTTGTTAGGCGATAGTATTAACATCCTTATACGTTCTCACTTCAAGCTTGCTTTCTCTATCATAACCCTCGATGCTTGCGAAAATTATCAAAGATGAACAGAGGTCTGAATGTACAATCTTCGGAGTTCATTTTACTGTAGATGTCTAATTTTGGCAGTAAGCTCCCTCTCCACTTTTAAAATTTAGATCTTACACCGACAGTCTTTTCATGTACGTATTTTTTATAACCAACACTTATTTCTTTTAGCCCTAGCGATTACTGGTTGTTTCATTTTTTACTAGAAGAAACCCTACCCCGCAGTAACAGCTCCGCAGAAAATAAAAAATGTCGATGGGTAAAAGAAAACAAAAAAAATCTGATGTCATGATGAAAAATATTGAGGACCCCGGACAACTTTTCACTGACAAACGGTTAAGCCCTACGAAATTATTCCAAACGGGGAAGCACAGACTTTTATTGACGAATGAATCTTGGATCTGTACTGCTTCAGGAGCGCTGCCTTTACATTGTGAAAACCCGCTCACACCCTTGATCCGTGTTTAAGTACTCGAAATTTTTAAAGTCCAGAGGCGGCCCCCACCATTCCCAATTTACTAGTGAAAAAAATATTTTTTGTACGAGGTAGAAAGTAAGAATGTTAAAAGTACGTTGCGTAAAAACTTTAGTTCCATCGCTAATACACGTTGATGAGGGTAGGGGGACATTAGTTTTAGCAAATACTTCAACTATAAAAAAAATAAGTCTCACTTGAGCGCATCGCTCCCAACTTGTCTACGCTAATCCGATGAAATTTTATATGCAACGGGAGTGATAGACGAAAATACTTCTTCCCTATGTGCTCTGACCAGCGCCTGAAATGTTCGCCCCCCCACCCTACTGCTTCAACCCTCGTTTCGACACTCCCGCTCTATGTGATCGGCACGACGCGCTGATAACGTACAAAGGCCACTGGAGGAGCGGTGGTCAGCCCCTGTTGAATGCTATCTTTTTTTTTATTTCCAGCCGCAATAATACACCGTTTCTGTGGAACACTGGTGACTTCGCCGCAAAGGGTGATCCACACTAAAAAACAAATCCCATTGACAATGAAGAACTAAAAAAGTCATTAAAACAGTGAATGGACTTATGTACAGAGATTGACAACGGTAATATAGACAGGAACCCATCGCTCACTATCATAGCCCCCGAGAAATTATCAAATCTGTAAAGGTCTGGCCACACAATCTTCTGAGTTAATTCTGGACGGATCACAAGGACTTTTTCTCACATTCGTTAATCAAAATGTCTACACATCAGACTTGTCATTACCCCGACAAACTATCCATAGACTGAGTAAGCATTTAGAATGAAAAATTCAGTTTGCTTCAGTGTCAGAGCTTTAATTTTCAGATGCACTCCACAGATTCGTAAAACACTCATTAGGTATGCGTTCACAAGAGAGTTCACCACGGATTCACCCTCCCAATCTTTCTAATAAATCATACGCCCAAAGTAGATAATTATATTACGAAAATAAAATCGATTTTAAGTGATTCCGTATTCGTAATTTATTAATGCTAAAGAATCACGACGAAAATCTCACAATAGTCTACCCAATACTTTACCATAGCCGATACAGTCACAAGTTACGATAGTCAGCATCTGCTCCCATAGACCAGGGACGGGTGAATAGCTACCCGTGGGTCGCATTCGGCCCGCTAAGAGTTTTTGTTCCCCGCCAAGACAGAAAAATCCTCCCCGAGCGCGACCGAAGATTCGTCTCGTATTTTCCATTAGGACGGCCACGTCAATATGCATACGAAGTGTATGAAAACAATTGTCCACTCCGGCCATAGACAGTAGGTTAGTTACTTCTAACAAAGTCAAGGTTTGAGATCCATAGTAAGACACGAATGTTACCGAATGCCTATGTCGTGTGAATGATAACTGTTAAGACAGCTAGTTGCATATTTTTTAAAGATATGTCGAATGCACTTTTACATGAACGAAACTTCCATTTCCTAAAGTGTGAGGGGGAAAGCGTGAACAGTCAATGCTGACTGCATGAAATATGACTCGAACGAAAGACAATCTGAACAGGTGCTTTTGTTTAAAAACTGAAAACTCACTGTTTATAGTATTTCCGTGAAAAGTTGGGGAAGCCAGATGCGACTTAGCTTTGCGTTTACTGACTTCCCGCCTACCCACCTTTGCAATTAGGAAAAAACTCTCGAGAGCAAATTATATCTAAAACCAGTTTCACTTGAGTTTTTCGTAACCCTCTTGTGCCGTCGAATTAAGATTCAGACACTGAGCTGTCGGGCATAAGGTTAAACTAATTTCTCACCAAGGTACGTTTGCGCACGCTGCAAACACAAGTCTTTCGACAAAAGATAAGGTGTTTCGCTACAACATAACACGGAGATGTCTGTTTAGTTATTTTTCCCTATTTCAACACTGTCTATGGAACATTACGCCTCTACATACCATAACACCTCGCGATTCTAAGCGTTCCCCGAACCGATATTAATCTTATTTTTGTAGTTCAACGGAGTTTTTTGAGTTTGCTCAACCTCTGTCAAGGGTTGGACCAGTGCTTGCACCGATGTTATTGCTCGTACTAGCAGAACCGGTACAAGGCGAATGCAAATCGGTTCATATCTCTATTCTTTCGAACACAAATGTTAAAAGATTTCATGTAGCAGCTAAGAAACAGTAAAAAAGTGATTTTCCGCATTTAACCATCTATCGGGTAGAGGAATCCTCAAAACTAAGTAACAATACTAGAAAAATCACTATCCATAACATTTACATTCATGTATTCCTTGTTGCGAGGCATCTGACCGTAACGTTAGCATTCATTACCTCAAAACAGATAAGACAGAATGCGGCGTCTTGAAAAACACCGAGAAGGCTAGTAACCACGGTTTAACCATTCATTTTTTAAGTATTAGGACGTTCATGTTACAATTTCTTGCAACAACGTTCATTTCTGGTAAAGATGCATGTCAGCACATTCACTTTACGTGTGTGAACCAGGCATTCAGTTGAGAAGAGTATGTGAATCAGTCACTTCAGAATACTAACACCTTTGCGCGCTCACTGAAACTACCTCCTTCTTGTGTCTCTCCATATACTATTCTTATGAGCACAAAAGATAGGATGTTTCACTACAATCTAACACGGAGATGTCTGTTTAGTTATTTTTTCCTCCTATTTCTACACCAGTGTGGAAGTCTTAGAACAAGTGGTTAGCACACGTTTTTAATATGTATCTTGTTTAGAAATCTGAAAGAACACTGTCTATGGAACATTACCCCCTCCCTTGCAAGCTAGTACTAATTACTTCACGATTCTGAGGGACGAAGGTTGAAATCGTTGGCGGATATTTTTCAGAATATGTAATCAACCATAGTGTTCGGATATTTGATCCATAGTAAGACATGAACGTTGTTTACCTCCCATCGACAATCCCTTCTACGGATCGTATGAGAGATGACTGTTACGACAATTAGCAGGGTGAAGTCGTATTTGTTTTTAAAAGCAGAGACACACTACCGACTAGCTAGAGAACGATATATTAACCTGCTAAAGTTTGATTTTAACGATCAGATATACCATCACTTTTTTAGTTCATACTAATATTCCAACTTTTAAAGGAAATATTGTCTCGTTATAAGCGATTACATGCACACTCTATACTTTAAATCTATAGAGACAGCGATCACTAAACATGGAACACATCTGTGAAATATCACAACATTTTTGTTTTTAACGCACGGTTGAATCGTTCTCTAGCTAGCTTTGGTTTCCCATCCCTTTCTTTTACACCTGATATAAAACATTCGACCCAACATAGCTTGCTAGCTGTGCGAGGTCTTGATACAGAGAACAATATTAACACTTCTAAGGCTGACCTTAAAATCCCCGTTAACTATACAAAAGAAATCACATTGACAAAAATATCAGAGACATTCATATTTATTTACATTAAGGTCACATTAATATTTAGTTCGTACATACCAGTTCACCGTGCACCTCTTTTAGTACTGTTGCAAAGTTCAATTTAGACATAAACGCGACATTAGCAGGACGATTTAGTTCGATACATGATTCTTCCACAAAACTTACGGCAATATCAGTTAGATTAACGTTTCTTACCACTTCGGGGAAATAATCGTAAGCTGATTCAGCGTTTATGGTGAGGCACGAATGGCGAAGTTGACTCGGATGATCCACTTCACACCCGAAACAGTTCTTTTCGGAGATCTGTTTTCAAAGTCCGCTTTAAACAGTCCATAAGCTTTACGAAATCACTGCTGTCTTGTTCAAGGGGTCGATCATTAGATGGTGGGCTTCGAGGAAGATTTGCCGCTAATTCCACCTTCCGCACTGCATTCCAAAATTTACCGTTTTCAAACTTCAGAGCCATCAAACTGTAGGTGATTGGATCGCATAAATCTGTCAACCGATGCCACTGTTCGACGCTGAGCCGAACCGATGACGAAAATACAAGTCCTCCGTCACGGGGGATGCTTTTTTTAATGACCACGCCGTGTCCACCTTTGAGCACGACGAGGCAAACCATAGCGTCCAGTTCATACTCGCCGTATTCGACATCTTCGAACGCTTCGACGATTGTAGACGCATACGAAACCAGTCCATGCCACTGCTCTTCAGACAGCATCACACCGTCCTTTGTAGGATATAGTTTTAAAGAGTCATCACTCTGGAACACACGTATGTGCACTTTAGGATATGACCGATATTCACAAACGCTCGCAAACAAATCCGATCCGAGTTGAAACAAATGGCTATCATCATCTCTAACAGCAAGTCGCTTCGCAGGAAGATCACCATCGGTCAGGGAACGTTTAGCACAAGCCATAGCAAGTCGATACTGGAAAAAATAATGCCTTACAGCCCGTCGAAGGGTAATACTTATACCTTAAACCTGTGACGTGTCCCTGTAACTCCATCCCATTGGTCGAGATCTGGTAGATTTACCATCTCTTAGTAAACATGATGACGTCTACAAATATTTACGAGCCTGTATAGACGTGCTTTCGAAATATGCATGTGGTGCTCCTTTAAAACGGAAATCGTGGGAGCTTTTGATCACAAAAACCTTTCAGAATATCTCTGAAATTACAAACAGATAAGGGGGGTTGAATTCATTAACAGAGTATTTCAAAAGTATCTTAAAAAACACACTCATAATAAAACCAAACCTAGCTTAGTGATCGCTGTCTCTATAGATTTAAAGTATAGAGTGTGCATGTAATCGCTTATAACGAGACAATATTTCCTTTAAAAGTTGGAATATTAGTATGAACTAAAAAAGTGATGGTATATCTGATCGTTAAAATCAAACTTTAGCAGGTTAATATATCGTTCTCTAGCTAGTCGGTAGTGTGTCTCTGCTTTTAAAAACAAATACGACTTCACCCTGCTAATTGTCGTAACAGTCATCTCTCATACGATCCGTAGAAGGGATTGTCGATGGGAGGTAAACAACGTTCATGTCTTACTATGGATCAAATATCCGAACACTATGGTTGATTACATATTCTGAAAAATATCCGCCAACGATTTCAACCTTCGTCCCTCAGAATCGTGAAGTAATTAGTACTAGCTTGCAAGGGAGGGGGTAATGTTCCATAGACAGTGTTCTTTCAGATTTCTAAACAAGATACATATTAAAAACGTGTGCTAACCACTTGTTCTAAGACTTCCACACTGGTGTAGAAATAGGAGGAAAAAATAACTAAACAGACATCTCCGTGTTAGATTGTAGTGAAACATCCTATCTTTTGTGCTCATAAGAATAGTATATGGAGAGACACAAGAAGGAGGTAGTTTCAGTGAGCGCGCAAAGGTGTTAGTATTCTGAAGTGACTGATTCACATACTCTTCTCAACTGAATGCCTGGTTCACACACGTAAAGTGAATGTGCTGACATGCATCTTTACCAGAAATGAACGTTGTTGCAAGAAATTGTAACATGAACGTCCTAATACTTAAAAAATGAATGGTTAAACCGTGGTTACTAGCCTTCTCGGTGTTTTTCAAGACGCCGCATTCTGTCTTATCTGTTTTGAGGTAATGAATGCTTACGTTTTCGGTCAGATGCCTCGCAACAAGAAATACATGAATGTAAATGTTATGGATAGTGATTTTTCTAATATTGTTACTTAGTTTTGAGGATTCCTCTACCCGATAGATGGTTAAATGCGGAAAATCACTTTTTTACTGTTTCTTAGCAGCTACATGAAATCTTTTAACATTTGTGTTCGAAAGAATAGAGATATGAACCGATTTGCATTCGCCTTGTACCGGTTCTGCTAGTACGAGCAATAACATCGGTGCAAGCACTGGTCCAACCCTTGACAGAGGTTGAGCAAACTCAAAAAACTCCGTTGAACTACAAAAATAAGATTAATATCGGTTCGGGGAACGCTTAGAATCGCGAGGTGTTATGGTATGTAGAGGCGTAATGTTCCATAGACAGTGTTGAAATAGGGAAAAATAACTAAACAGACATCTCCGTGTTATGTTGTAGCGAAACATCTTATCTTTTGTCGAAAGACTTGTGTTTGCAGCGTGCGCAAACGTACCTTGGTGAGAAATTAGTTTAACCTTATGCCCGACAGCTGAGTGTCTGAATCTTAATTCGACGACACAAGAGGGTTACGAAAAAACTCAAGTGAAACTGGTTTTAGATATAATTTGCTCTCGAGAGTTTTTTCCTAATTGCAAAGGGGGTAGGCGTGAAGTCAGTGAACGCAAAGCTAAGTCGCATCTGGCTTCCCAACTTTTCACGGAAATACTATAAACAAAAGCACCTATTCAGATTGTCTTTCGTTCGAGTCATATTTCATGCAGTCAGCATTGACTGTTCACGCTTTCCCCCTCACACTTTAGGAAATGGAAGTTTCGTTCATGTAAAAGTGCATTCGACATATCTTTAAAAAAATATGCAACTAGCTGTCTTAACAGTTATCATTCACACGACATAGGCGTTCGGTAACATTCGTGTCTTACTATGGATCTCAAACCTTGACTTTGTTAGAAGTAACTAACCTACTGTCTATGGCTGGAGCGGACAATTGTTTTCATACACTTCGTATGCATATTGACGTGGCCGTCCTAATGGAAAATACGAGACGAATCTTCGGTCGCGCTCGGGGAGGATTTTTCTGTCTTGGCGGAGAACAAAAAAACTCTTAGCGGGCCGAATGCGACCCACGGGTCGCTATTCACCCGTCCCTGGTCTATGGGAGCAGATGCTGACTATCGTAACTTGTGATTGTATCGGCTGTGGTAAAGTATTGGGTAGACTATTGTGAGATTTTCGTCGTGATTCTTTAGCATTAATAAATTACGAATACGGAATCACTTAAAATCGATTTTATTTTCGTAATATAATTATCTACTTTGGGCGTATGATTTATTAGAAAGATAGGGAAGATGAATCCGTGATGAACTGTCTTGTGAACGCATACCTAATGAGTGTTTTACGAATCTGTGGAGTGCATCTGAAAATTAAAGCTGTGACACTGAAGCAAACTGAATTTTTCATTCTAAATGCTTACTCAGTCTATGGATAGTTTGTCGGGGTAATGACAAGTCTGATGTGTAGACATTTTGATTAACGAATGTGAGAAAAAGTCATTGTGATCCGTCCAGAATTAACTCAGAAGATTGTGTGGCCAGACCTTTACAGATTTGATAATTTCTCGGGGGCTATGATAGTGAGCGATGGGTTCCTGTCTATATTACCGTTGTCAATCTCTGTACATAAGTCCATTCACTGTTTTAATGACTTTTTTAGTTCTTTATTGTCTATGGGATTTGTTTTTTAGTGTGGATCACCCTTTGCGGCGAAGTCACCAGTGTTCCACAGAAACGGTGTATTATTGCGGCTGGAAATAAAAAAAAAGATAGCATTCAACAGGGGCTGACCACCGCTCCTCCAGTGGCCTTTGTACGTTATCAGTGCGTCGTGCAGATCACATAGAGCGGGAGTGTCGAAACGAGGGTTGAAGCAGTAGGGTGGGGGGGGCGAACATTTCAGGCGCTGGTCAGAGCACATAGGGAAGAAGTATTTTCGTCTATCACTCCCGTTGCAAATAAAATTTCAGCGGATTAGCGTAGACAAGTTGGGAGCGATGCGCTCAAGTGAGACTTATTTTTTTATAGTTGAAATATTTGCTAAAACTAATGTCCCCCTACCCTCATCAACGTGTATTAGCGATGGAACTAAAGTTTTTACGCAACGTACTTTTAACATTCTTACTTTCTACCTCGTACAAAAAATATTTTTTTCACTAGTAAATTGGGAATGGTGGGGGCCGCCTCTGGACTTTAAAAATTTCGAGTACTTAAACACGGATCAAGGGTGTGAGCGGGTTTTCACAATGTAAAGGCAGCGCTCCTGAAGCAGTACAGATCCAAGATTCATTCGTCAATAAAAGTCTGTGCTTCCCCGTTTGGAATAATTTCGTAGGGCTTAACCGTTTGTCAGTGAAAAGTTGTCCGGGGTCCTCAATATTTTTCATCATGACATCAGATTTTTTTGTTTTCTTTTACCCATCGACATTTTTTATTTTCTGCGGAGCTGTTACTGCGGGGTAGGGTTTCTTCTAGTAAAAAATGAAACAACCAGTAATCGCTAGGGCTAAAAGAAATAAGTGTTGGTTATAAAAAATACGTACATGAAAAGACTGTCGGTGTAAGATCTAAATTTTAAAAGTGGAGAGGGAGGTTACTGCCAGAATTAGACATCTACAGTAAAATGAACTCCGAAGATTGTACATTCAGACCTCTGTTCATCTTTGATAATTTTCGCAAGCATCGAGGGTTATGATAGAGAAAGCAAGCTTGAAGTGAGAACGCATAAGGATGTTAATACTATCGCCTAACAAAAGACGCCTGGGATATTGCTAAAGATTTTCGTATTTTTCCACGGAATTATACGGTGCACATCTTTTCTAATGTCCGAGGTCGAATCCTATTTTTCCTGAGTCGAACCATAACCTTTTAACTCATATTGGAACTAAAGTTTTTTACGGAAACGTATGAATTCTATTTTTAGCATTCTGCCACATAGATTTAGCACTTCTCCGAGGAGTCGGTCATAAGGTGTGTCAACTCAATTTTAAGTGATCTAATAAGGTTCCAGTTATATTTCATAACCTAAAGGACATCGGCAGAGAATCGGTATTAATCCCGATAATATGGAAAAAACAACAATCTCCCTTTGAATTTCATAGATTCCTATTTTTAAGTGCGTCTATCAGCAGAAGAATTCCTTCTGTATTTCGAGAGGAAACAGTAATTATTTAACTTTCCCATTAGGTTTTCGGACGGACCCGCCACTCTTCTCAAAGACGCAGCATTCCACCGTTGACCTTTGCACACCACCCCACTTGTTGCTATGGTTCACCAGATCACATGGGGATGAGTGTACAAGTTGTCGAAACGGGTTAGAAGGTCGTCTCTCTTGTAAGCAGTAGGCGCGATCAGAGCATACATGTCAGTTAAGCGGTTTCGTTTGCTAAATTTTGGCTATCAGCCCCGTTGCATATATTTTTTCAGTGGATTAGTGGAGGTAAGTTGAGAGGGTGCGTGAAGCAATGTATTATTTTTATAGTCGAAGTTTTAAACTAATGTTCCCCTACTCCGTTAATATGCATTCATGATGAAAGTTTTTTAGCATTCTTACTTTCTATAACATTCTACCTCGTACAAAAAGTTATTTTTTAACCGATTTCATCAGCGTGATGAGATATACGCTCGCACGCAAACGATGGGAGAGACGATTTTTCTTCGGTGTTGCGTTACTGCGTGGAAACACAGATATCTGACGGCACCAACCCGATGGAGACTAATGCGCACAACTCTTGAAGGTTTAGGACGTGTCATTTCAAAAGTCTACATGGGGTGCGTTGAAACCTATCATAAAGGGTTGTGCAGAGAACCGTCTCCGGACTTGGGGAAAATATCGAGTCCGAAATCCACGATAAAGAATGCCCGTGAGTTTTCACGATGTAAGACAGCGCTCCTGAAGCAGCACAGATTCATTCGTCAATTTGATCCCACGTTTGGAATTTTTTATTTTCGTAGGACTTAACCATCTGTCAGTGAAACGTTGTCCAGGGGTGAGGATCCGAACACAGAGTCTATTAGGTCGATCCTATCACTCCTCAATATTTTTCGTCACGACGAATAAAATCAGATTTTTTACTCATCGGCATTTTCTGCGGGACAGTCTTTTAAAAACAGTTACTGTGGATAGATCTAGTAAGCGACAGTCACGGAGTTAAAAGAAATAAGTGTTACTGAAACGGACTTAAAATACATATATTAATGTGAAAGGACTATCGGGTTTTGGTGTAAGAAATACATAGAAAAAGCTAGTTATAAAGAATGCTAGGTTATAAATAATCTGAAATGTCCCACCCGTTCGACACGCATCTAAGCCACAGCAAGTACGCGGCATAGTCCTGGAATCCACAGAGCGAGGGACGATTTTTTTTTTTTCCGGTGAAATTATTTCGACCGTGGAGTGATTTTAATAAAGGTGAGGAATATTTTGACGAGTGTTTAATTACTAGGGAGTTGATTAACGGAGTTTGAAAATTTTTCCGCTGCAGACGTGTGTTCTAAAAGCAGATTTAACATGTCATCCCTACGAATAATTTAAACCATTATTAATTTCACCCTATGGTATTTTCTATGGAAACAGTAAGAGTAAAATGAGTTTCAACTGTAGGATGATTTTTAATAGAGGTAAGGGAATTTTGTATCATTCCTTTCTGTACAATTATTCTAAGACCAGTCAATCGTTCCATGCAATTATTCTGAGACTTGCATCAGCCGAGTGAAGGAGTGGGGGCTTAAAATGGTCAACCAGAGGGTTTTTCATAAGGGGGAGGGCTTAAAATATAGGTAGGTCGACCGTGGGGTCCGAAAACGAGAAATTAGAGTGAAAATAAAGGGGTTTTTGGGAAAATAGTACTTCTCCCTGTCAACAGATGGCGCCAGGAGGGTTTTTAATAAGGGGGAGGGCTTAAAATATAGGTAGGTCGACCGGGGGGTCCGAAAACGAGAAATTAGAGTGAAAATAAAGGGTTTTTGGGAAAATAGTACTTCTCACTGTCAACAGATGGCGCCACTGAGGGGGAAAGGGGGGTTTAATAAAGGGGGAGGAATTATTAATTATTAATAAAGGGGGCGTGGCCTGTTACGTAATGATTATGTAATGATTACGTCATGTTACGTCATAGGGGCGTGGCCTGTTACGTCATAGGGGGCGTGGTCGATGACGTCATAGGGGGGAAAGCACTGTGCAAAGGGGGATCGGTGGGTTGTGAATAAACTACTAAGGTCTGAGAGGATGGCAGGACCTCAGCAGAAAAACGACACAAACAGCCATGCCTTACCCGGGGCTCGAACCCAGGTCCCTTAGATCAATAGCCAAGCGTGCTAACCACTCGGCCACGGGACGGCTGCCTTCTGTAAAATTGTTTATCGAAAAATTTTTTCACAATTTTCAAGTTCTTGATTGAAGGCAGTTCTGAAAGATTCCCAGTTCAAGATTTTTTTTTTTTTGCGACATATAGGACAGAGAAGAATCCTAGAAGCTACTCCTAGCTTAATACAGGCCTTCTCATACAAGGACATGCCCTACTAAGACCGAAGTCACTGCTGACCACTGCCTTAGTTAGAGCTAACACAACACAAAAAGTTTGCCTTGCTGGAACAGTCGCTAGCTGCTTAACCACTAGGCCAGTTAAGGTTTTTTAATTTTTATTTTATTCTTTCCCATTCTCTTTGGAAGTCCATTAATTAGAATCGGAAAATGGTCACTGGTGAAAGTGTCACTAAGTGTAATAGCTTGTCTTGGCTTGTTTTACCTCTGAGCGGCACTTTTTTGCACATCATGGGCTAAATGGCCAGGTCACATGGAAAACCGAAGGCTCAGAGAAGGTTGGAGGAGGAGACCCACTGGAACAGCTGTTGGGAGACAGATGGTAGCCTCCCGTCAAGGCCATCCAGCGTGTTCTTTAACGTGCACAGGGTATGACTCTCCCGCACACGGGGCCACGGCTTAACGTCCCATCCGACGGACGGCGGCCTTTCCAAGCCCATCGGTGTCCCCTGCTGACCGTGGGCAGGGCGGAGAATTTTGCGGAGACACTAAGTGTAATAGAGGTTAATTGAGATGCCAAGGCGGGATTAATCATGGTGAGATCAAGCATGATTCGTTTCTTCCATTCCAAAAAAAGGGAGCCATATTATTTATGAGAATCAGATTAAGTTCTTTCATTAAATCTTCTGTCATTTTTCCTCTGTTATAGTTGAAGTGGAGATCCACAGAAGGTTATGAGCGTTAAAATCTCCGGTTATAATATGGGGGGGGGGGAGGACAGGCATTAATTAAATCCAAAAAGATTTCAAGAGGAATATTTTCCCCTGAATTGTAAATGGAAATTATTGAATAGAACTTATTTTAAAATTTTATTTGCACTACAACTGCCTCCAACAGTGTTATTCTTCTTTGAATGAGGTCTTTATTTACTAAGATAGCAATTCACCTTCCAAAAAATTTCTTGTTTCCTTGATATGTTACGAGACCAAACATTTTAATGCTTTTAGGATAAACTTCTTGCAGAGACATTATTTTAATATTGTATTTGGATATTAAGCTTTTTAATATATATGTACTTTATTATTATAGTTATGACAGTTCCATTGAAGGATTTGGCTAGAATCTTTAAAGGTGGCCATGATCAATCTTGTCTCTGATATCTACTAAGGAATTAATATCTTCTTCTGAGACTTCATTTTTTGAAGTAATAAATCCGATGCACTTCAACGCCAAATCTATTAATTTCTTTATCAACAACACCGAATCCTTTATAATATCAGGATTCGGTTCATGGCTGCAAGCAGTTTGTTTATTATTTGGGAGATAAGGAAATTCTTTCCAGTCTTCCAGCTGAATTTGTGCTTTTTCTTCTTGAAAGGCGTTTGGTTGGGAGGCTTTGGGTTGGGTTGGGTTGTTTTACCTCTGAGCGGCACTTTTTTGCACACCATGGGCTAAATGGCCAGGTCACATGGACCCCGAAGACTCAGAGAAGGTTGGGGGAGGGGACCCACTGGAATAGCTGTTGGGAGACAGATGGTAGCCTCCCGTCAAGGCCATCCAGCGTGTTCTTTAACGTGCACAGGGTATGGCTCTCCCGCACACGGGCCACAGCTTAACGTCCCATCCGACGGACCGTGGGCAGGGCGGGGAATTTTGCGGAGATAAATCTCAACGCTGACGCAGCTGGGACTCGAATCTGGGAACTACAGATTACGAGTCTGGCACGCTACCGACTGAGCCACCCCCGCCCCTGGTTGGGAGGCCTTAAAATTATCAGAAGAAAGGGTGACTATTTTTTTTCTTCCCTAAATCGCTTCCGCATATTCTCATTAAGCTACCTACCAATTTTCGCGGCCCTCTCCCATTCATCACCGTTTCAGAAACTCCGGAATAGGGAAATTTATTTTATAACCACCCTGTTCTGTGGATTGTAAAAATTTAAATTATCAACAATTACAGAATATTTTAAAACAAAAGTATTAATACGACACATGATTAAATTTCGGTAATTCAAAGCTAATTGATTTCCCCAAAATCTCCCCCCCCCCCGAGACATTACTTGAGGGTAGATTTTCCGCTACGCCTCCGACAGTAACCATTCTTCAACGGGGCAGGCGAACTCCCTGAAGGCTTCGATAGACAAAATGCCGAAAGCAGTTGCAGAAAATTGGCTAGGCACGGCCCTAACACTTAGATAAGTTTCAGCTAAAACTATGCAGTGTGTGCTATGTGTGTGTATGCAAACTTGTCTAGTCAATGGGCCTTGTAACCTCGTCGTGGAGTGGGTGATTACAACTTCCTTGGCACTCTACTAGGCCCTAATCTAAAAAAAAATAGTGTGCTGGGGGAGGGGGTCGAGGAAAAATGAACAGGAATGCTATTTCAGTATATGGCTTTTTACAAATTTCTTGAAAAAAAATGTACTTTTTTTCCTTTTATCAATATGATTCTTCAAGAGAGGGGAAGGGGAGTAGTTTTAGGAGGGTCTCTCCTTCCTAGATCTGACCCTGGCCGAGTGGTTAACACGCTTGGCTACTGATCTAAGGGACCTGGGTTCGAGCCCCGGATTAGGCATGGATGTGTGTGTCGTTTTTCTGCTGAGGTCCTGCCACCCTCTCAGATCTACTGTGGCATATAAACTGACAGGCTCCTGTCAGACCTCTGTGGCAAGCAGCTGCTTGAGGGGGTATTTATTTTATTACACCGAAACCTGTTCAAAAAAAAATTCACGTTTCCTAAATTCTTCAGTTTGCATTGCAATTACAATACATAGTTAAACGAAATGTCGAACTTCATAAAAGATATTATTCTATTTTACGTAAATTCCTTTTCAAGTTTACTTGACTTGCTCGGTATAATAAAAACACAAAACAAAAAATGACCAAACGTTTACAAGAAGTTGCTGGGATAATGCTGCGATCAGCAGGCGGTTGTTTAGCGTGCGCCAGCTGGTGGCCAGTTGTGACAGCTTCGTGACGCCCCCTGGTGACGAACGGCACAGAGCTCCACGCTGCCTGCGGCGTGTGTCAGTCGACCACTGCAGGGCGCAGCCTAGTCTTCCAAGGACCCCGCTGAGAGTCATAAAACTTCCCGTCACATTCCCACAGAAGAGGGGGAGTAGCTTGGCCTCAGATGGCACCCTGTGGCCACGTCCTGCAAAGAGCTCGCGCCTCGAAGGTCGTGAACCGTTTAAGTAGAAACGCCAATGGAATGTTTAGCATTTCGGATGTTTTCTAAGAATTTCTTTGAATCCGTATATTTGATTCTTTATCGCGAGATATATTTGTTGGTAAATAGAAACGGTACTTAATATAAGAATCACTGGTTTTATAATTTAAAGAAAGTTTAATATAAGTGATTGCTTTTTATGGATTAATTACAGGAGTACATTTTATGTGCGTCCTTACAGTGACGCACATAAAATGTACTATAAATCATGGGAGCGCTTCTAAAATAACCGGTTCTTTCCGCAGTTACAGAACAGAATCTGAAATAACAGTGCAGGCCAACCTCTGTCTTCAAAGAAAGATCCTCTGCGTATCTACTATTATTATATGGCATAAAAAAAAAATCGAGATAAAAACAAATATTTCGCAACTTCAGAAAGCATGTTTTAACGATGAACATAACCAGCATGCTTCGTAGGGAACAGTCGAGAATACACCTTAGATTAGAACTGTAGAAAATGAAATTTAGACTTGATAATATTCTGTTGTGGGCAAGAGCCCACAAGTCTAGAGTCCTTCGATGATCAAAGATTTACTATAATAAAACCTGGATGATTTACTATAATAAAACCTCAAATATAATTTAAATAGAACCAGTGGAGCAAATGACTCCAGACCCCTGGTGGATTCAAATCTCGGTTGGTAGAATGGATGTCTGTTCATCTGCTGAGTAAAAGTAACTTGCGGACTTTGACCTTCTAAAGCCCTGACAAATTTAAGAGATCCTAAGCTATGAGAAGTTTAAGAGGCTTAAATTTCTAAAGTCGAAATAAGTTATATATTTATTATTCTGATTGAAGGGAACATTAAAAAACAAATATGAAATTGATGTGGTGAAAACATTATAGTAGCACTGGTTTGCAATAATGACTGTTTAAAGCTGAGATAAACAGGGTTTGCGTAATAGATTGATTTGAATATAAAATTTCGTGACAGAGTAAACTTAAATTTTTGAGGCTCCCCATCATCGCGTGGCCCTAAGCTGTAGCTTAGCCTATACGTAAGTCCCGACTCATTGTTCTTCTGTGTGGGACGAAACAATTCTAGATAGCAGGGTCTTGTAAGGAATGATATTCAAAATTTGATTTCAAGTTCTCTATGGGGATATTATACTGAAAATTAAAGCTTTTGGGAGAAAAATTAAAAAAAAATCGTTTTTAAAGTTTTATGGGTAACTAACAAAATATTACAATTCGCATTTCTAAATCTTCCAATAGTTTTAATTTTCTCAATTTGAAGCTATAAAGGAGGAAAACGGCAAAACTTTAAAGCAATATTTTAAACGGCCTAGTCATGCTAGAAATTTAAAATTTTAGATAGAGTCCGATGGTTAAGGGTTGACAGCAGCAATTTGCTTCCTCCATCCTAAGGAGGTGGGAAAAAGTCATCTTTTCGTTTTAATGCATAAATTATAAAAATTTTTTGGTGTTGGATAGGTACAGTCGCTCAAAAAAGTATCCGAACACTATGGTTGATTAAAGAATTCAGAAAAAAATATCTGGCAACGATTTTTTTAGAAATTAGTGATCTGGCAACCTTCGTGTCACGTGACACGAAGGTTGCCAGATCACTAATTTTTAATATTCTAGTTTTCACATTTGATCACTAATATTCTAGATCACTAATATTCTAGTTTTCACAGTTGAGAGCACTAAAGTTGAAAAATTGTGAATTTTCTTTTAAAGCGAGCATTAGCATTCTATATTCGTCAGAGCGATTTTTTTTTTCTCAGTTGAAGGGGGCGGAGATCTCTCAATTACCAGCGAACCAGACTCGTAATCTTCAATTCCAGGTTCGAGTCTCAACTGTGCCAGAGTTGAGATTTCTCTCCGCCAGCCCACACTCTATCCTCGGTGAAAATGGGCACACAGATGGGCTTGGAAAGACCATCTGTGTGCCTGTGGTATCGAATGTAAGAGAGTCATACCTTGTGCATGTTAAAGAATACACTGGACGGTCTGTTATCTGTTCCCTAACAGCTGAAAAACTGTTCCTTAACAGCTAAAAACCAGTGGGTTTTCCCCAACCTTCTCTGAACCCTTTCGGTCTTTGTGACCTGGCCATTTAGACCCTTGTGTGAAAAAAAGCGCAACTCAGAGGTAAAACAAACCAACCTCCCCCCGCCACTAAATTTGTTATTAGTTACAGCAGGCAAGGAGGCCCAGTTGTGCCTATCAATACCTGTTAACTGAATCCGAACTTGAAATAGCGGTCTGGATTAAAATTTCAAAACTTTGCTCATTATTGTTTTAAAAAAAAAATGCAAAAACAAGAAAAAATTATTTTATGATTTCATATCTTTTAATCAATATTTAGTAATTAAACTTTTTAAGCGCCATTTAGCTGTTGATTACTGTTTTCGGTTATTCTCTCTTTGACTGATGAATCACGTTTAACATTTACAATAACGTTGCTCAACAATTTCCAGCTTCTAAAATTATTTTTATCATAGTATTTTTCATGTCAAGCAATATTAATGTGTTGGGTTGGGTTGGGTTGTTTTACCTCTGAGCGGCACTTTTTTGCACACCATGGGCTAAATGGCCCGGTCACATGGACCCCGAAGGCTCAGAGAAGGTTGAGGGAGGGGACCCACTGGAACAGCTGTTGGGAGACAGATGGTAGCCTCCCGTCAAGGCCATCCAGCGTGTTCTTTAACGTGCACAGGGTATGACTCTCCCGCACACGGGGCCACGGCTTAACGTCCCATCCGACGGACGGCGGCCTTTATATTAATGTGTTAATTTTATCTTTAAATAATTGCCACTTTTAAAGTTTGTAATATCTGATATATATGAAAAATTAAGAAAAAAAAGAGCTGCAGTCTTTTTAAGTCAGAATTTGTTTTTTCTCTAACAGTTCATGCTGAGCAATTATCGAAATAATTGTGGCCCGGAAAATTCGAGTTCGAAAATTAGAGCCTGAATTCATCTCTATTATACAGGGTAATTACAAATGATCTAAATTTTAGTTTCAAAAATTTGTTTAAAAAAATGGCCCATAGAAATTAAACTTAGATCATTTGAAAGAACAAAACCGTTTTTTTTTTATACAGTCGCTCAAAAAAGTATCCGAACACTATGGTTGATTACAGAATTCAGAAAAAATATCTGACAACGATTTTTTTAGAAATTAGTGATCTGGCAACCTTCGTGTCACGCGATTACAGAATTCAGGAAAAATATATGGAGCGTGTACAGCAACTGTACACGCTCCAGTTACCGTTCACAGCAAACTGGAGCGTGTGCAGTTACTGCACACGCTCCAGTTTGCTGTGAACGGTAACTGCACACGCTCAATATTTCCGTGAGTGAGCCCACACGATCTAGTATCAAAATAATATGACCACCTACAGTCGCTCAAAAAAATGTCCGAACACTATGATTGATTACAGAATTCAGAAAAAATATCTGGCAATGATTTTTTTTTTAGAAATTAGTGAAAAATATTTTTTCTGAATTCTGTTATCAACCATATGTTTCATTTGTTTCTCTTCACACGTGAAAGAGATATTCAGTTTTCCTGTCAAACATTTTTCAGCAATCAGTTTTTCTCAGTGTTAAATTGTCTAAAGTTTCAGGCAGTAGGGGAAACATAAACTTCATTTCTGAAAATCACACGGAAAGAAGTCGAGGGAGGTTTGCTCTGGTGAATATTTTATTTCTATATACTTTTATACAACTTCTTTATATAACATGTTGCAACTAACTGATGAGGGTGAATCCCACGTGTTGTACATCTACATACTATAAATCAATTTACTTATGCATCTGATAATAAAAAAATAATAATAAATACCCCCTCAAGCAGCTGCTTACCACAGAGGTCTGACAGGAGCCTGTCAGTTTATATGCCACAGTAGGGGATCTGAGAGGATAGCATGACCTCAGCAGAAAAACGACACACCTTCCTTTTAACAGAATAGATAACAAATACCGTTCATTGCTTCCGCTGTAGCGTTTAGAGACCATTTTTGATCCCTTTCTGACGATTCTGTATCAATTACAACTTCATCTGAATTTTGGTTGTCTTGTTTCAGTTTCTTTTCAGTCTTCATAAATTTTTAAATTCGTTTGTAGGAATTCGTCTCTGTTTTTTTTTTTCATTTTGGCGTGGATTGATTATTAGATTTGACTGCTTCTATTCAGAGATTTTTTTCTCTATTGATTTCGTAAATATATTTCCCTATGTAACTTGTAAGCCTCGAAATATGGATGAAGCCGTGTCTTAAGGAATGTCTGCAGTTCACTTCCTCCTTGCGGGGGAGGGATAGCGTCGGGATGTCGGGTCGACCCACCATAGTGTGACCTTCTCGCTGACCCATTCACCACCGTGAGAAATCCTACTCTTCTGAGTCCCTTGAGGGGAGAGCAGAGCGTGCACTGGGGTCTTTGTGTCATCAGTGCAGCTACTCCCCCTCATCATTGTCCTCTTTGGCACACCTCTAAACAGTGAAGGAAAGGAGATTATCTATTGGCACGTTCCCCCTGTCCGAGGAGAGCGCATCTCCCGCTGAGGGAAGGAGGAGAGGGCATCCCAAATGCGTGTGTGTGTGTGCACACTTGCTCAGGATTACAAGGCGCATGCGCTCGAGAAGATAAAACCTGTGATTTTAGTTCCCCCATTGTGTTGGTGGCTTCGCTCCAATGCGTTATAATTAACACCAGTGGGAGTGAATGGTCATTACGACTGTCAGCTGTAGAGTGCTTTAAAGATGATCCGGTGTTTTCATCAGTTAAATCTTTTTTCCTCTAACTGATCCCCTATTGTTCACTGTTGGTGTTTTGGTAACACACAAATCAAAATCTTACAATGTAAAAATATTAGATCGTAACTATACGCTGGTAAACTTTATTTTTAAATCGCCGAGGGGTTGAAATGTTTGGTTGGGAATCAATCTGGGTTCGAGTCCCTCGGTTAAGATGTGGATTTCTTTTTTTTACCTTTCTTATGTTGACTTTCTGCTGAGGTCTCTCACCTTCCTCACAGACCTTCACTGTGATGTATTATACTGACGGGCATCTGTCAGAACTATGGCAAAAAATGCTTCAGGGATTCTTTTTTTTTTGGTTGTAAAACTTTCCACTAACTCCCATTCTATCCTCGGTGAGAATTTTTTGAATATTTTACAAAAATGTACACTAACACAACTCAATGCTTATCAAAAACAAATTGACAAGCATTACTGAATGGCAACAGTTGCGATGAACTACGCAAGAAAGACTTTTAAAATGTATGATATACCAGAACGGCATATAATATATTTTAAATAAAAAATTATAATTATCCCTCAGGCAGCATCTTGCCCCAGAGAATCTGATATGTATTTCGTTCCGGTAATTAACATTCAAATTCGGGAGGGAATGGTAAAATCCAGTAGATCGTCACATTATTTTCAATAAATCATGCTAACCGTTAACTGCATACCCTGGTGGGAATAGATTTGATTTCTTACCGATACGCTTCAAAGCATAACTACGTGTGGAAAATCACGCAAAGGGGGTCACTCCACTGAAGTCATCTGACACGTGTATGGCGACGAAAGTACAATGGTCCAGTATTTTCTATTTCGCCCTATGTTTTCCGTAAATAGCGAATGATTTCGGGGATTTTAATCAGAAATAAATATTGATATACCTGAATACTTGCTGATTCCGTTGTATTCGCGGATTTCGACTTTATTGAAAAAATAATAAGTTGTAGGGTTGTTACTAGTGTAATGTTTTTAAATTAATCTTAGTTCTTAAAATTAAAAGCAATTGTTTTAGAAAGAAAAATAAATTTTTCACCTATGTTTTAATCACTCAATTTGCATATTCTACACCCAGATGCAAAATTTAAACATTTTCCGTCCCGTGGCCGAGTGGTTAGCGCGCTTGGCTACTAATCTAAGAGACCCGTGTAAGGCATAGATGTATGTGTCGTTTTTCTGTCGAGGTCCTGCCATCCTCTCAGGCCTTCTATTATGGCATATAAACTGACAGGCTCCTGTCAAACCTCTGTGGCAAGCAGCTGCTTGAGGGAGTATTTATTCTTTAGAATGTCATATATTGAGATTAAGAGTACCTTTTATATTGAAGAAAATTTTCGACGTTGTTCAACTATCAAGGAAATATTCACTCTTGGTTTAACGTCGATATCAAATATAGAGAAGAAAATTGTCTTCAGCTAAGTGGAATACGAACTACAGATAACATGTCAGGTATTCCGACCACTGATCGACCGTCCGCTGATCAAGATCTCTAATTGATGTTATGAACGTTCCTTCCTGCAGGACACAACTGTGTCTCTTGAAGGCAGGATTCTTGATTGGCCGTCAGTAGTTCTGCGGTCAGAGTAGCTGACATGTTATCAAGAGATCGTGGGTTCGGATCCCATCCTGCTAAAGACAATTTTTGCTATTTGATATCAAATACCGTATCCTCGCACCAGCCTACTTTCACCACTTAATGACAAATAGACATGATATGAAAATAAAAGGCCAACCTTAATGATGCCAAACTACCTTGAATATACTGGGAAAAAAAAGGCAGTAATTAATAACTAAACAATTAAGGGATTAACACGTATAGAAAATTCTTTATCATTGCCTTTAATAGGTTAAAAACTTTGAACGTTAACGAGCAAGTGTAAAATGTGCCATCAATATTCTCAAAATTGCTTCAAAAAATATATATTTATCTCCGTCGATCAGCAGCTAAACATGCTAATCACGTGGCCACCAAAATGGTTTCTGTGGTTTATATTAAATTTATTAAGTTGCGATATAAATGCTCGCTTAAAAAAGTCCGAATCGATTTTTTCGTTTGGCGTTTTGGGTCGCTCCTCTCTGAAATAAGACGATAAATAAAATACCTCCTTAAGCAGCTGCTTGCCACAGAGGTCTGAGAGCAGCCTGTCAGTTTATTTGCAAGAGTAGGTCTGAGAGGATGGCAGGACCTCAGCAGGAAAACGACACATACATCCATGCCTTACCCGGGGATCGAACCCAGGTCCCTTAGATTAGTAACCTTACCCGGGACTCGAACCCAGGTCCCTTAGATTAGTAGCCTTACCCGGGATTCGGACCCAGGTCCCTTAGATTAGTAGCCTTACCTGGGACTCGAACCCACGTCCCTTAGATTAGTAGTCTTACCCGGGGCTTGAACCCAGGTCCCTTAGATTAGTAGCCTTACCCGGGGCTCGAACCCAGGTCCCTTAAATTATTAGCCTTGCCTGGGGCTTGAACCCAGGTCCCTTAGATTAGTAGCCTTACCTGGGACTCGAACCCAGGTCCCTTAGATTAGTAGCCTTACCTGGGACTCGAACCCACGTCCCTTAGATTAGTAGTCTTACCCGGGACTTGAACCCAGGTCCCTTAGATTAGTAGCCTTACCCGGGACTCGAACCCACGTCCCTTAGATTAGTAGCCTTACCCGGGAATCGAACCCAGGTCACTTAGATTAGTAGCGGAACTCGAACCCAGGTCCCTTAGATTAGTAGCCAAGCGCGCTAACCACTCGGTCACTTACCAGACATATATCCAAGGAGGCGAGGAAACAAGAACCAATAACCCTCCAATCCCAAAATTCTAAAACGGTAAAAAATTTGAAAGATGAAGTTTTAAAAACCGAATTTTTTGTGTGTATTTGTGTTTTACTTTTGCTCTTTAACCTATTTAATATTATATGCAATACTTAACCAGCGGTAAATAAAAAAAAATATTGCCGTTATATGGAATTTATTCCTTCCATAACCATTTTCCTTAATTTTGTGGCGCACCCGAAATATTGCTCGTTTCCTTTCTTACCGAAAATGTTTTCTGGCCATACCTGCTAATTAACAGTGTTTTTTGCAGATGTCATTTTATCGTTATTTTATGTTTTCGATGATTTTTCTTTTCCCCGATGAATAACTTGAAGCTAAAATTCATAAGATGCTAGTTGAAGAAATGGCGCAAAAACGCCGGGAATGTTTCATGACTGTTAGTGTTGTCGTTTTGGCAGGTTTGCCGTTAGATTTAGCGGCAAAATTTGTGCTTAATGGAAAATATAACGGAGAGCTTCACGAAACCAGCAACAAATTATGTTTCCGCCTTTTACAAAATGCCATTTCAGGACTAAATGGTTGGAACTTAAACGCATTTTCAGATTACTCGTCTATCAGAAAATATTATAAATAAATAAATAAATACCCCCTCAAGCAGCTGCTTGCCACAGAGGTCTGACAGGAGCCTGTCAGTTTATATGCCACAGTAGGAGATCTGAGAGGATGGCAAGACCTCAGCAGAAAAACGACACACACATCCATGCCTAATCCGGGGCTCGAACCCAGGTCCCTTAGATCAGTAGCCAAGCGTGCTAACCACTCGGCCACAGGACGGCTAGAAAATATTACCCGGCTGAAATTCTCTCAACGACGCATTATGGGCGATATCAATCATGTGGAAATCTCATTTCTAAAACCTTACCATGAAATGAAGTACAGCGTGTAAACAGATCATTTGAGAGGAAAAGTGCAGGTAAAAAAAGTTTTTTTTTTACAGTGTCATTCCCTTTATTTTTTTCTCAGTATCATTCTCCTGAAATTAAAAAAGTTGTAAGATATGAAAAAAAGAGTTCCTCTGATGCTGAAGAGAAAACGTTTAGGGAAAGATGGACTAAATTTCTAATTCGTTTGATATATGAAATTCATCTATGATTGCCTTAAAACATCGGGGCGGGGGTGGCTCAGTCGGTAGCGCGCCAGGCTCGTAATCTGTACTTCCCAGGTTCGAGTCCCAGCTGGGTCAGCGTTGAGATTTATCTCCGCCAAATTCCCCGCCCTGCCCACGGTCAGTAGGGGACACCGATGGGCTTGGAAAGGCCGCCGTCCGTCGGATGGGACGTTAAGCCGTGGCCCCGTGTGCGAGAGAGCCATACCCTGTGCACGTTAAAGAACACGCTGAATGGCCTTGACGGGAGGCTACCATCTGTCTCCCAACAGCTTTTCCAGTGGGTCCCTCCCCAAGTGAACCTTCGGGGTCCATGTGACCTGGCCATTTAGCCCATTGTGTACAAAAAAGTGCCGCTCAAGGTAAAACAGCCCAACCCAGCCTTAAAACATCTGGATTTTAGAACAACTTCCAATGTTTCCTGCACAAAAAGGTGTACTATTATGATTATATTATTTATATTCGCTTAAAAAAGTCCGAACCGATTTTTTCGTTTGGCGTTTTAGGTCGCTCCTCTCTGAAATAAGACGATAAATAAAATACCTCCTTAAGCAGCTGCTTGCCACAGAGGTCTCAGAGCAGCCTGTCAGTTTATTTGCAAGAGTAGGTCTGAGAGGATGACAGGACCTCAGCAGGAAAACGACACATACATCCATGCCTTACCCGGGGATCGAACCCAGGTCCCTTAGATTAGTAACCTTACCCGGACTCGAACCCAGGTCCCTTAGATTAGTAGCTGAATTACACGCTGAATGGCCTTGACGGGAGGCTACCATCTGTCTCCCAACAGCTTTTCCAGTGGGTCCCTCCCCAAGTGAACCTTCGGGGTCCATGTGACCTGGCCATTTAGCCCATTGTGTACAAAAAAGTGCCGCTCAAGGTAAAACAACCCACCCCAGCCTTAAAACATCTGGATTTTAGAATAAATAAAAAAAAATAAAAATAAATATTATGCCTATTGTTCCAGTATTAGATAATATATAATATATATCAGATAATATATTTTAATAATATATATTGTTTATGTATGATATTTCACATAATGGCCGAGTGGTTAGCGCTAAGGGACCTGGGTTCGAGCCCCGGGTAAGGCATGGATGTATGTGTCGTTTTTCTGCTGAGGTCCTGCCATCCTCTCAGATCTTCTACTGTGGCATATACACTGACAGGCTCCTGTCAGACCTCTGTGGCAAGCAGCTGCTTGAGGGGGTATTTATTTATTATTTTATACTCTTGCTGAAATAAAGAAAATTGAAAATCAATGACAAAGCATATATTAAGAAAGAGAAAACACTCCTAAAAACAAATTCTTTCTAGTGCTATGTGTATTCATAAGTAATGTTTTTTTTTCTTCATATCAAGCATTTTTGATGGTACATTCATCAAGTAATATTAAAAAAAATACATATAAAAGTTTACTTATTTTATACAACAATATAGAAGGACCTATATTTTAAACACGAGTATTTTTATTAGTTCTTTTAGATATAGATACAAGTTGTCAGATTTTTTGGCGGCATTTTTAAACCTTTGGCGACTTCTATTGCGTCTTCTTCCGTTGGCGACGGGGCGGGGTGGCTCAGTCGGTAGCGCGCCAGCTCGTAATCTGTAGTTCCCAGGTTCGAGTCCCAGCTGGGTCAGCGTTGAGATTTATCTCCGCAAAATTTCCCGCCCTGCCCACGGTCAGTAGGGGACACCGATTGGGCTTGAAAAGGCCTCCGTCCGTCGGATGGGACGTTAAGCCGTGGCTCCGTGTGCTGGAGAGCCATACCCTGTGCACGTTAAAGAACACACTGGATGGCCTTGACGGAAGGCTGCCATCTGTCTCCCAACAGCTGTTCCAGTGGATCCCCTCCCCCAACCTTCTCTGAGCCTTCAGGGTCCTTGTGGCCTGGTCATTTAGCCCATGGTGTGGAAAAAAGTGCCGCTCAGAGGTAAAACAACCGAAATCCGTTGGCGACATTTGGAATACGCCACCTGCGAACATTGGTTCCAATAGTCACCCTAGTAATCGCTTCGTTGCGAGGACCTGTGGCAAACAATTCGAAGCGCCCTTATATGTATATATTTAAAAGTGTTAAAAATAAAATTGTAACAAAACAATCTGCCGTCCCATAGCCCAGTGGTTAGCGCGCTTGGCTAATGATCTAAGGCATCGGGGTTCGAGCCCTGGGTAAGGCATGGCTGTGTATGTTGTTTTTCTGCTGAGATCCTGCCATCCTCTCAGATCTTCTACTATGGCATATAAACTGACAAGCTCCTGTCAGACCTCTGTGGCAAGCAGCTGCTTGAGGGGGTATTTATTTTATTTATTTAACAAAACAAAATAACAGATAATTAGTTTCTGTATTCTACTTTTCTATCTGGCCCCCAAAAAATTTCCTCTAAGGTTTTCGACCCTGTCGGTAACTCTCTTTTCAATCCCAAACAAACTTGATAAATTTCACTGCCATCTGATTTTCCTTTTGTCTGATAAATAAAGTTTCTATATATGTTGAAATTTAATTATTTGCTATATAAGTTATAAAGCCACTTTGCAATGATCCTATATAGTTTACTATTTATCTTCCATCTCCTGTTTGGTTATTAAGATCCTCCAAATGTGGATCACGTCTCCCTCCCTAAATCTGACCCTCGATGCAACCCATATTATCCTAGTTCCTTGTAAAGTCGCTCAAAAATATATCCGAAAACTATGGTTGATTTCAGAATTGAGAAAAAAATATCTGGCAACGATTTTTTTTAGAAATTAGTGATCTGGCAACCGTGTCGGAGTTCCCTTCGTGTCACGTGACACGAAGGTTGCCAGATCACTAATTTCTAAAAAAAATGTTGCCAGATATTTTTTTTCTGAATTCTGTAATCAATCATAGTGTTCGGATACTTTTTTGACAGACTGTATTGTGGTTTTTTTCTGGCAGTTATAAAATACATAACAGTTATACAACACTGCAATTAAATGGTACATTTTATAAATATTGAAACGATTAAATTCCATCGTAGAACCTTGGGTGATTTGAATCTGCTTCTGAGTCGGCAGAGGGGCAGGTGCCCTTCCTCCCCCTGAAAAAATTTATCGAAAAATTAATTTATGCTGAATATTATCAGGTGTAGCCGTCCCGTGGCCGAGTGGTTAGCACGCTTGGCTACTGATCTAAGGGACCTGGGTTCGAGCCCCGGATTAGGCATGGATGTGTGTGTCGTTTTTCTGCTGAGGTCCTGCCATCCTCTCAGATCTCCTACTATGGCATATAAACTGACAGGCTCCTGTCAGACCTCTGTGGCAAGCAGCTGCTTGAGGGGGTATTTATTTATTTTTTTATTTATTATCAGGTGTACCAAAAAATTAATGGTTTTTTACTTAACGAAATGCAACCTTGATTGAAAAAAAATTATTTACGGAAGTATGCCATTTATTTATCAATATAAACAAACATTTTTTTTACGCTGAGCTCATTAGTTATTTATTATTTTTTTACTGAGCTCATTAATCAACGGCTTAAATAGAACTATCTTGAAGCAACGATTTTTTTTTTGCCTCCCTCGGAAATTTTTGCTCCTCCCTGAAGCAATCTCCCCTATTCCTGTAAAAATTCTTGCCAACCCTGATGTTCAAATTGGCTTGAACCAGTTCTACTGATAGGTTGTTAACTTCAGTTTGAAGTAGGCCTAGTATGAATTATTTTTTCGACATTTGCAAGTCGTAGTTTATTCCAATCTATTGTATTATAAAAGTTCTTGACTTCATATGTATTACACAGCATTAACTATGCATGATAGCGTCCCGTGGCCGAGTGGTTAGCGCGCTTGTTTTCTTATCTGAGGGACCTGGGTTCGAGCTTCGGATAAAGCATGGATATTTTTTTCTATCTGCTGAAGTCCTGCCATCTTCACAGACCTTCTACTAAGGCATATAAACTGGCAGGCTCCTGCCAGACCTCTGTGGCAAGCAGCTGTTTGAGGGGACATTTATGTATGATATACAAATTCTTCGATAATTTGTAGAGCGAGATCTCAGAACTTATTAATGCTAGGACGATAATTTTTCAACCAATAATTTTAGAATTTTGCATAGAATGGAGTCCTGATTTCAATGTTTAACATTCAGAAGCTCGAGTCCAGGAAGTTTTATTTTGTCCTCAAAATTGAGCCTGCAATAAGTGCTTCTTGCGGGCAACGCAAGTTACTGAAACGCTCAGCCGATTTCCAACAGAACGCACCGAATAGAAGAGCAAGCTCTTCCTTTATTCCTGAATGGGAGCTGCCTTCTTAACCGATTCGATTTCTCTTCATTTCCCAAATACTTGATCAATTGGTCTCAAATTATAAACACGCGTTTTCCTCTTTCAATTCCGTATTGCATTGAAGATTCAACTCCCTATTTCTAATAGAAGAACCTCGAACCTTCTTTTCTCTACTCATTATTATAGTTCATCGTTTGAAATTTTAATTTAATACCTTTCGACCCTCCAACACACTTCTGTAACTTCGCAAATTTCTTATACAAGCTTTCCCTCTTGTGCTGCATTAAAATTTCGTCTCTACCTATAAAAGAACACGAATTCGAATTTAAGACACTTTTTCGCCCGATTTCGAAACTAGAACCCATTTTTCGCCTGTTCTTTTTTGTTCGCCATTTCGAATTTTTCAGTTTTCGACGAGCTGTACACAGATAAGTTCTAAAAATGTATTTAAGTTTATAATAAAAAGTAATACCCCCTCAAGCAGCTGCTTGCCACAGAGGTCTGACAGGAGACTGTCAGTTTATATGCCAGAATAGAAGGTCTGAGAGGATGGCAGGACCTCAGCAGAAAAACAACACGAACATCCATGCCTTACCCGGGGCTCGAACCCAGGTCCCGCAGATCAGTAGCCAAGCGCGCTAACCACTCTTACATATCGTTTAACCGAAATTTATACGAAGGCGTTTGTTAGTCCGATACAAATGGGCCTCTTGATTGTGTTCTTAACAGCACCTAGGAATTGTATTGCAATGTTTCTTTGTATCAACAGAATTGGCCACCTGTCGTCGCCTCGCGATTACACCGTCACGCAAACTGCCTGAAGGGAACCAGACTGGCTCTACACGCACCCAACAATGGCGGAGGAGCGTGCAGATTATGTATGGCTTCCGCAGCAGCGCCATGCTTGTTGAAGTAAAGATCGAAAACTGCTGCAACCGGTTATTTGTCGTTCGTTTTAAAGAGGCATCGTCTACAGTTGATGGGAGCATGAGCCATGCGACGGGCCACAAACATTTGTTACCAGGTTAATGGAGTGTGAAATGCTTACCAAAAAATCGCGTGGTCATGATCTCGCGCAGCTGAGATTTGCTGTCAATCGTTGGCAATAAAACGAGGCGTTGCCAGACACATTAGTACTAGTAGTTGAGTAAGGAAAAGAATATTCAACGTCAATATCTTGTTGGGACAAATGGCTAACACAAAGACATTAAAAAATTTGAAGCTTTTGATGACAATATTCTACATATATGCAGATTGCAATGATTTATATTGAAAATGAAAGTTTGCAAAAATATGTTTATTACGGTTCACTTCTATCACGTGCAAGAGGTAAATTCTCTCTACAATCAGGATAAACACTTGTCTAGACACGTTTCGTAGTAAAAAAAATAAGGCCACAAGGTGATTCTAGCAAACATTTCAGTTTAACTTAGTTTGTTTTAAATTTTTTATTCAGTTTGTTTTAACAAAAAGGAAAGTTTTGCTAATATTCAAAAACGAGTCTATGGATTTATATCAGGGCAAATGGATATTTTATTATATATTTTTAAGATATTGAAAGAAAAAAATATACATATATGGTTGAATAAAAACATAAGCTTTGCACTTACAAAATACAATTAGATACATTTCCATGTTATGTCAATAGTAACATCAAATTTAAATGTATATTATATATATAGCGAAAATATATATGTGTATTATATATATAGCGAAAATAGCGAAATAAATATGATATATGTTGTTATGCCCACACTTAGGATGCCAATGAGGATGAGAAGGATAGGTTTTATGGACAATTTCATGATATTTTGAATTCTGTAAAGAAGGGAGATATTACCCTTGTTCTAGGTGACTTCAATGCCAAAGTTGGTACTGACTCTGACCTTTGGGCAGGGGTGATAGGCCCTTTTGGTATTGGTAGCTGCAATAACAATGGGCAACATCTCCTATAGGTAAGTAAACTTAATGGTTTTAAAATAATTAACATTAATCACAAACACCATGACATACATAGGTACATTTGGGTTTCACCAGATGGGCTATGATTGATTATATATTAATTAACACCAAATGGGCTGGTTCTGTTTGGAATACCAGGTCATATAGGGGAGCTGAAATTAGATCTGACCATTACCTTGTTAAAAGTGTCTTGCAACTTAAACTTAAGAAGTGTTGTGCTAGGGTTAAAAAATTTACCTTTAATTCTGAAGCTCTGAAAGACTCACTTATAACTAAAGCTTACTATGATAGGTTACTTAGTCATTATGACAGTCATGGTTTGCTTAATACTGAAGTTGAGGAAGAATGGGGCCATTTTAAACAGGCTTTTTTGGACACTAACAGTACTCTTTTAGGAAAAAAGGAGCAGAAGAGACAGAATTATCTGAGTGATAAGGCACTTGAGCTTATTTCAGAAAGAAAGAACTGCAGGAATATCCTTAATCAATACCCTACTAGTCCTAATTGAAATCATTACAGAGAACTTAATAAACGTAAAGGATCACTTAACTGCTTATAAAAATCATTGGCTTGATGAGTTGGCTGACAAAGCCGAGGAAGCAGTTAGACAGCACAACAGCAGAGAGCTATACCAGATAGTTAATGTTTTGTGTGGTAGAAAACGGACAGGTATACAGGGATTGAAGGATAAACAAGGTAAGATTATAGAAGGTGAGGATTCTGTCATGGCTAGGTGGGCTGAGCATTTCAGTGATGTTTTAAACAATGTGGTTAATTCTATTCCCATTGTTTGTAATGATGACAGATGCATTACTGGCTTTAATGTTTTCCCTATAACACAGTCTAAAATTATTTTGGCTTTATATAAACTTAAACTACATAAATCACCATGGATAGATGAAATTACTACGGAAATGTTTAGAGCTGGAAATGTTTCGGTTACCACTTGGATGACTGAAATTTTGAATATCTTTTATGATAAAGGCATGGCTCCTAAGGATTTTTTCTTAAGATCTTAAGGATTTTCTATTTTTTAAAAAGGTGATCGCAGTTCTTGTGATAACTATAGGGGTATCAGCCTACTCTCTGTTCCAGCTAAAGTTCTTTGCATGATTGTGCTTAATAGAATTAAGAATCTGGTTGACAGGCAATTGCGTGATGAGCAATGTGGATTCAGAAGTGGTAGAGGATTTGTAGATCCGATATTTTCACTTAGGCAGATTCTTCAGAAATGCTTAGAGTTTCAGAATGCCCAAATTATTAGGCAGATTCGTAAAGAAAGAAAAAAACATCATTGTCGCTAACAGTGTATGAATATTAGACAGGTTTAGCATTACTTCTGGTGTTCGACAAGTGTGCATTTTGTCTCCTTTTCTCTTTAGTTTGGTTATTGATTATGTTATGCAAAATTCACTGCAAGGGAAAGATTTTGGCCTTAAATGGACTGGAGATACGAAAATTTCTGATTTAGATTATGCTGATGATTTAGCCCTTTTGGCAAATGATTTTAATGAGATGAACTCTTCCATTCGAGCTGTTGATGAAACTGTAGTAGAATAGGTTTGGTTACAAACAGAGAGAAAACTAAAGTTATGAAAATTGGTCAGGTAAGCTGTGATTTAGTTAATCTGAATGGTTGCAGTCTTGAGCAGGTGTTTAATTATCTTGGGAGCTATGTAATAGGGATTGATGCCGGGACTTTTAAGAATCTATGGATAGTGTGGAGAAATAGGCATATACACCTAAAGACTAAAATTAGACTGTATAATAGTTTGGTTCTTTCTAGAGTTAGTTATGGTAGTGAAACTTGGACACTTTGTAAACAAGATAACAGGAAACTAGATGCTTACGCAGTATATTGGGCATTAGGTGATTCAACTTTGTAAGTAATGATGAGGTTAGGCAAAGAATTCGGTAACCTCCTTTAAGCAGCATATTGTGCAGAGAGAGACTCCGTTGGTTTGGCCATGTTGCCCGTATGGATAATTATTGATTAGCGAATAGGGTTATGAACAATGCGATTAAAAGCCTCAAAAGAGGGGGAGACCTAGGATGATGAGCAGACAATATTAAACAGGATCTTGTTAGAATTGGTGTGCAGTGGCAGATGCAGCAGATGTAGCTCAGGACAGATATGCTTGGAGAACTAAATTTCACGGTCTGGTTGGACCTCCGTAGCTCTTGGCTGCTTGAGGATGATTATGAAGCAGTAAAATTTGAAAATGAGAAATGGATTATAAAAATTGCTGCTGAGTAGTGAAAATGACCAACTATGTATTTATAAGCGTTTATAGTCTACACGTGTAAATTTATAATCTTTAACAAATCAGGATGAATTTGTATTCAAATACACTGTTTGCGACAATAATGTTTTTTTTTTTCTCTTTATAAATATATTGTGTTATAACTGTTTAAACATATTAATTTGTTTAGGCAATTGTGAGAAATCTTTTTGGAAGTGTTGAAAATATGAACAAGTATATGGCAGAAAGGTGAGGCAAGTCATTTTATATTGTAAATCCAATAATATAAACGATCCTAGAGAAATAATGAAGAAATTGTGTTAAATCAAAAACAAGCCCTATTTAAAAAAAACAATGTGTTATTCGGGACTGAGTTTATTTCGTTACAGTACAAAAAGAATATGTGTTCAAATTCATATGATATGTTTTTGTTTCCTCTGAGGTTCCCCCTCCCTTTTGTCAAAGACTGTCAACAGTACGATCTGCAAGACGATATATCTCCGGGCTGATGGAGAGATTTACTTTTTATTTTCTTTCCGACGCAAACAGATCTGTGGATAGATGTCTATTTATAACTTCCCTCCAGAAATCTAACACTGTGCTACAATTTTACTAAGAGTGCAGCTTGAAATGTTTCTTTCCCAAAACAAAACAAGTTTTTTTTTCTGACCCTGATGAAGAATGTGAGCTAAGTCACGAACAGAGCCCATGACTGATGGTGGGTCGATGTTGTACTAACATTCTGAACCGCCTGCTGTCAGGCGCTGCTGTGACTGACACACACGTTTGAGTGAGAGTGTGCATCTCTGTGTGAGTGTGCGCTCCAGAGAATCCCCCATCACCACCAGCTGTACATGAACCGGTGTCCATTGCCAGTGCTGTCACGTTGGCTGGCCTGGGAGAGCAGGGGCCAAATCCGCCCACCCTAGGACTACGATAAGCGAAGGTCACCACCGGCCGCACCCACCTCGTTAACGGAGCTCCCACGAGAGGTGCTCGCCGCACGTGCTACAGGTTGGCTTTTGATGATGAGCAAACAGTGCAACTTGCTTCACTTGTGGGCATCGGCCAGAGCAAACAGGATTCACTTAGCCAGGCGCATAGCTGCCACTCGCAGGATATTTCCTCCTGGGTTCCTTAATTTCAGTAAGGAAACGGGGAAATTTTATGAAGCAAAAATATGTTTTTACATCTATTAGAGCATGATGACTGCTACACTGGAAACAGGGTAATAATAAGGTGCAGTTTTGCTTTATTAAGGAGAGTTGAAAACACGTAAGAATTGTCGAGAAACGCTTGTAAATAATAGTTTTTAATATTTTTTTTTATGTTTAACGGAAAAATCCATGGCCGCACCTAATCATGGGGTAGTAAAATGGAAAATAGATAACTATTCAATTAATCTAAAGGAGTGGTTCTCAACCTTTTATGCTTCACGTATGTTTATGTAACTGGCGTACCCCTTATATAGATAGATAAAACTATAACTATAATATAATAATGCCAGCTTAGCGACATTGTTACTAAATCTAGTGACTTTTGGGCTCTCACGGTATACCCCAAAAATTTTTACCGCGTACCTCACGTTGACAAACCTCGATCTAAAGGACATAAATAAACCCTGAGATTTAAAGCTTTTTTGGAAAAAAAAAAAAAGCAAAAAATGAACTATACTGTAAAATTAAATTATGAAAATCAGGGAATGTAATCGGCTTATAATGGAAGCCTCGAAGGAAGACACTAAGCAGTTTTAGGTTCAGACCTACCTGGAAAATGTTCTTGAGAGGGGGAGGGGGACTGCAATGCTTATGATTATGAAACTTTGTACCTTGCATTGTTATTTATAAGTTCAACAGGTGAAATCAGAGCTGAATTCCGCTTGTATTTATTGCTTATTATTAAAGTCAAAATAAGCAAGTCGGACTCCTTATAGATGTACCATCTCCCACTTTTATCTGTTCTGCATTGCATCGCTGTTCAACATTGTTTACAATCTTTCAAGGGATGGCAGCAGCACCGGACTCCACGTTTGAATGGGAACTGCGTCTTCTTTTGAAGGGAACACGAATTCAGTGTGTGATTTCACCATTGGTATGCTTTAGTCTGATTTCTACCTTTTTTAGGCGAGGTATCTAGGTTTTTTTAAATTCTTTAGTTTCTATTTTTTTTAATCATTGTTTAATGACCAGGAGATAATTGAGAAATCCGAGAATGTGAAGGACTCCTCATCTCTTCAGTCACTATCATCATCATCATCATCATCATCATCATCATCATCGTCGTCGTCGTCGTCGTCGTCGTCGTCATCATCGTCGTCATCATCATCATCATCATCATCCATGGTTTCAAATAGCAATGTAAATTATCATTACATAAGCAATAATATATTACCCTTGAGAAAGTTATATTTATATAGAAGTCTTTTGTTTCTACATAAAAACAATTGGATCGAAAGACGGTTCATCCCATACGATACCAGATGTTCTACAAACATGTTTCATGTTGTGAAATCAAAAAAAGAAATCATGCATAAGCATTTCAATTTTATTGCACCAAAATTATATAATTCTTTACCTAATAGTATAAAAGAAGAAAAAAGTGATTGTAATTTTAAGAAAAAAAACAAAATTTTTTTTGATAAATACTGAAGATATTGAAGACGCTTGTAATGTAATTTCTCAGTTTTTTTTATCCATTGCCAAGGATTTTCGTTTACAGTAGAATTTTGTTTTTGTAATCTATAAGAGTTGTTTTGTAACTCCTAGATTACACAGAAATACTTATAAAATGTATGTTTGTGTCAGTTTTTTTGTTTTTAATCGTTTTTTTTTTAATTTAATTTTATATTATTTCCTTTTGCGGTTTCCATCCAAATTTGATGGCAAATTTTTGTGTGTAATGTTTCTGTAAATGAGTATGGAAATAAATATATTAAAATATATTATTATTATGAAGATATCGATGGCTCAGAAGAATCAGACTCTGATATTGATTCAGAAGGAAGTGATGAATAGGTACTATTGTTGTTGGTAAATTGAATTCTATTATAATAAAAATATTTGTTAGATTTGTTAGTATACACAATCGTATCAGAATAATATGACCACCTACTATAGTATATGTATGGTAGGTGGTTATATTATTCTGATGCGACTGCGTATACTTCATGCATTGTGTGCACTGGTGCTCACTAAAAATCCGTGCCACTTACTTCTGCAAAAAGAGGGTGAATAACAAATTCAGTTTAACTTTTCGTAGTAGAACATTTTGTTCAAATTCAGTGCATTTTATTCATAATGTTGCAGTAATAAAAATGAAACTATCGAAATATTCAAAGACCTAAAAGAAATAGTTGAACGAAAATGCATCAAAGTTTCTTTCCACGGTTACTTAATTCAAGTCTTTGTCTTGAACACTACTAACAAAAGTTTCAGATTTTTTTTACTGTTTTGCTTAAAATAAATGCGATATTTTAAAGTTTTCCCATGTTTTTAATTTTGAGAATGTTTTTTAGCCACTAATATTTAATGTATTAAAATGAAACTTTCAGTGGGAGAGTTGATTACCTTTACTACTCAAGAGTATAATATTTTCCCAGAAATTGCCAGTTTTTTAACTGTAACGTACGTGAACAAAAATTCCAAAAAAAAAATTCAATTTTTCATAAATTTTCTATTAACGATAAAGAAACAAATGAAATTCATATGTATGTGTCAAATACGATCTCTTAAATAAAAAAAATGAAAAAAGTTGAATGAATAATTTTTTAAATATTAGGAATGCAGCACGAGCCGTTTTTGACCCATTATTTTCCAAAGGCCATTTTTAAATGGGCATAACGCTTGAAAAAAAAATATTTTTGTGATCAAAAGCAGATGTCATTCCGATGCTTCTACTAAGAGTATTCACACATATTTTATCCAATGGAATCCACGAGGATCACCTGACACCCTCTGCCTGATTTGAAATGGAATGGTTCACTTAATGTAATGGTTATTGTTTTCGTTTTAACCTGTTTGAATTAACTTTTCTCATAATTAAAGGGCATGCTCTTTTTGCTGCTACGAAATGTTTCAGCTTTCATAGCATTTTAAATACAGAATGAATATTATGGAAAATCGCATTTAGACAGATCTGATTGTGACAAATGAATTTACAGCTCATCATTGATTTACTGAGTATCTAGCCATTATCAAGCTGTTTTACGTAACAGAATGAAGATGAGTGTAAACATCTTAATCCTGTTATATTAAACTCATCTTCATCCTGTTATATTACACTCATCTTCATCCTGTTATATAACAGCTTGTAGTGGATAATAATAAAATAAATAAATACCCCCTCAAGCAGCTGCTTGCCACAGAAGTCTGACAGGAGCCTGTCAGTTTATATGCCACAGTAGAAGATCTGAGAGGATGGCAGGACCTCAGCAGAAAAACAACACGAACATCCATGCCTTACCCGGGGCTCGAACCCAGGTCCCGTAGATCAGTAGCCAAGCGCGCTAACCACTCGGCCACGGGACGGCACATAGTGGATAATAAACTCAGTAAATCACAGATGACTCTGAATTCATTTGTCTAAATACAAAGTACTGCTGATTATACCAGAGGTGACGCAGATTCCAATTTGCTGACAAAAAATAAACAATATCAGCCAAAAGGATCTTGTAGCGTGTCTGGTCGTGTGCACATACCTGGGATGACCCTAAAAATAAAAATAGAGTCCCCAAATGCATTCAAACGACAGTTGGTAGGCAAGCAACTACAAGCATCAGCAATAGAAGAGAGATTGATCAGCAGCCTGTACCTCGGTGGTCAGAGCAACTGACATGTCATAACGAGGCCGTGGGTTCAGATCCCACCTGGCTCAAGACAATTTTTCTTCTACACCCATCTTCATTCTGTTACATAAGACAGCTTGATAGCGAATAGATACTCAGTAGATCTGATTTAGTTTTATTTTCATCCACATTTTCTCACAAAACAAAAAGCGGATTGAAGAAATTACTGATCTCGGAAACTAGATTAATATTCACATAATGCCAGACTGTTTCCAATAAAGTGGTCACTGGGTATCAGAGGAATGGGAATTGTCTGATAATATGCAGTTCCTAGGTTCTAGTTCCAATTGAGCCTGTGTTGAGATAAATCTGTTAACTCCTGTTCTGTCCTCGGTGTGAAAGGGGATACGAATAGGCTTGATCTGCCCGCTGTCCGTCGGATGGGAGGTTAATAAAAATAATAATTTATTCTATGCTCTTCTCCACACACATAGAACCGCATGTGCAGAAGAATCATACCCTGTGTATGTTAAAGAACACGCTAATGGTTTTGACGTACGGCTCCCACCTGCCTCCTAACAACTGTCCAGTGAATACCCTTCCTCAACCTTCTTTCAGCCCTTGTGACTTGTCCATTTAACCCACTATGTGAAAGAAATGCCACTCAGAGGTAAAACAACTCAATATCAGAACCGAATATCGGCATTATTTTGTGTTTATCGTCTCCTGCGACCTGTGCATTTTTGTCTTCACTTCTGTCCCTCAAATTGACCCAAATTTTAAAAAAAGCGGAAAAATCTGCCCCGTTTGAAAATGTGATTCAGTATCCTTGGTCTGTATTCTAGCACTTCGAAAACTTTTCCGGTTCCGACGGTATCACTATTCCCCGCGGTGTTTTACCCTCACCTTCTGTGGCAGGCGTGTCACAGGATAGTGACGATTCCGCTCGATAGACTTCAGTCAAAAGCCAGATAACCTGGCTAGGTCAAGAGTGTTCAGCAGCCTCCACGACAGTCAAAGGCCACCGCGAGTCGGCTGCTTCTACGTCAGATAGCAGAATCGATGTGTTTGCGCCACCAACGGATTTCAGTGATAGCGGCCACTTCTCTCAGCAATCACTACTTTCCCTAGAAATAAATATTTCCCCAGTAAACAAACTCAATAGTAAAGTGGTAGTTTTATTGACAGTCTCGGTCTTCTTCGTGATAACTAGATGCCAAGAATCGTTTGCTTCCACAGTAATGACCACAGATCCAATGGTGGCCTAACGGTTATAGAGCCCAGCCCTAAATCAATGAATATCGAGCTATAGTCTCAATAGCTTGAAATATGCTTTTGAACAGAATTTTCAGTAGTTCCCATCCCTTCCTATAATTACTATTACATATTGATTCAATACTCTTACTCAATAATGTTCCGTTTTTAAACCTAACCAGTAAAATCTGAATTGGGAAGCTGAAACTGCAAATGATTAAAAACATGCTACCTGTTATGGAACTACACATTCAAACTTTCAAAACAAGCTTTTTTTAAATGAAAAAATGTAATGTAATAAATATCCCCTCAAGCAGCCGCTTGTCAAAGAAGTCTGACATGAACCTGTCACTTTATATGCCATAGTCTTCTAATATGGTGTATAAACTGACAGGATCCTGTCAGACCTCTGTGGCAAGCAGCTGCTTGAGGGGGGTATTTATTTTTATAGAAAGTCTGTGAGGATGGCAGACCATCAGCAGAAAAACAGCCATGCCTTACCCGGGGCTCGAACCCAGGTTACTTAGATCAGTAGCCAAGCGCGCTAAACACTCGGCTACAGCAAATGTGCTACAGATAAATTAAAGAGCTAATTCTAATCTCCCAATTTTCTATTTTTCCTCAATATTCGTTTAAAATATTTAAACAGTTATGGAATCTGAAACATATAATTATAACTTTTGCTAGTCATGAAAATTCACTTCAAAAGTTAAAACATAACTGTTATAACAAATTGTTCAATAACATAAATATGATATTTGAAGTTTGTGTAAGGATTTTTTTAAAAAGATTTCGTCAATTGGGAGCAAAAAATGTACGATAAAATATTCCAGCTTCATTATCTCATAAAATATTACACAGAGATCCTTGGAAATCGACATCTAGTGAGATATTAATCAGATCTTCAATTTACATACATCTAGTGATATTTTTTCGTAAAAGCTTATTTTTAAAGTTAGAGAGCTTTGAATATGGTTTTGCCATGGTAGTGTTCGGTTACTTTTTATAATCTAGTGCAGAAACCAATGACACGTTATCGTGTTTTTTTAAAAGTTTTGCATTGTGCATTATACAGTTTAAGAAATGAAAATGCTGACGACAAATATATTTCCGATGTATCATTACAGATGTCCTTCAGTCAGTCAACAAATAAAGTTATTCTGAATTTTAAAATAGATAAAATAAATAAATACCCCCTCAAGCAGCTGCTTGCCACAGAAGTCTGACAGGAGCCTGTCAGTTTATATGCCAGAGTAGAAGATCTGAGAGGATGGCAGGACCTCAGCAGAAAACAACACGAACATCCATGCCTTACCCGGGGCTCGAACCCAGGTCCCGTAGATCAGCGCGCTTGTTAAAAAAAAATAGCAAACACATCGGTGACCAAGTTACAGAAATCATGATAGAACGATAAAAGAAAAACTCTTGCAGAAGATGAGCAATTAAAATACTTTAAGCAATTAAAATGCTCATTTCGTCCACAGTATTGTTTGGTCAGCCAACATTAATCACCGACCTTCGACACGTCACGGCTTCCTTCTACTCATTGACTTCCACTACTGCAGTGGACAAAGAGCAGTCACCTGGCTGACCTTCGCCATCCCCACCTGGGAATTTGTCAAGCTGTCAAATGCAGCTGGCCTTTCGCATTCTAAGTTCACTAGAATGTATTCTGCAGCACAACAGGGGAGCATGGATAGAGGGCACAAACTGTGGAACAATTCCGAAGTGTTTCTCTATAGAGAACAGGAGACAGAGTTTGGGGACAGGGAGAGAGAGAGAGGCCTGACCAGCGAGACTCTGCCTTGCCCTAAAGCGTCCAAATAGTGCAGGAAAGAGATTCGTATCAGCAGTGAGTGGGTGGTGACCCCTCATTCTTTAGTTTCTCCCTCCTTTGGGGCTGTCACGGACCCCTGCCACTAAGGGGGTTGCATGCCACTCGAGTGTGAGCAGGTTTCCAGTTGACGCTTCATTTTCTCGCCTACGTGTCGCCGAGTACAGAAAATCTGGCAACAAGAAAAAGAAAAGCAACTGCACTTCAAATATTTACATTTAAGTGGGAAACTGATTTTGCAAAGTTGTGCTTGAAGAATATAATTTCCTATTTCTAATAGACTGGAAATACAACCTAAAACAACAGTTCTGAATGCCAAGTAATCAAAAAGACGACAGGAAATCGACTTACCTAGTTAACACTTTAATGGCCCTCTCAGATAGTGAGCAGACGGTATATCTTGTATTAGATTTAAAGCATGAAAAAATTCTTTGAATATTCATAAAAAAATAATTGTTTTCAAGATGGAAAGGGCTCAGGTTCTGCTCGTAGTTTTATTTCTGGGATTAATATTATTGCTTCTGCACCTTAATTATCGTTTACAATTCTTTATAAAACGAAAAGGAAATTATTTTTCTGTTTTAAGGACAATATTAATTTATATCATAAATATATAAATGAAAATTTCGAATATTTATTGGACTTTTGCTATGTATTTTTTAATTAAAATTAAATTATTAGTATTAATTAAATACCCCTCGAGCAGCTACTTGCCGGGTTGGGTTGTTTTACCTCTGGGCGGCACTTTTTTGCACACCATGGGCTAAATGGCCAGGTCACATGGACCCCGAAGGCTCAGAGATGGTTGGGGGAGGGGACCCACTGGAACAGCTGTTGGAAGACAGATGGTAGCCTCCCGTCAAGGCCATCCAGCGTGCTCTTTAACGTGCACAGGGTATGGCTCTCCTGCACACGGGGCCACGGCTTAACGTCCCTTCCGACGGACGGCGGCCTTTCCAAGACCATCGGTGTCCCCTACTGACCGTGGGCAGGGCGGGGAATTTTTGCGGAGACTACTTGCCGGAGATCTCTAACAGCAGCCAGTCATTATAACACACCATAGAAGAGATTTGTAAAGGAAGGTGAAATAGCAACAGAAGGAAAACATCGACACTTTAAGAACTTGAAAGTGGATCCATTTGATCAGTAGCCAAGCACGCTAACGACTCGGCTACTGGGATGTTGGTGACTAGCTAAAATCAGAGTGGAATGTGAAAGACCAAAAAATTTGTTAAAGAATGTTGAAACAGTCATGGTACAGTCGCTCAAAAAAGTATCCGAACGCTATGGTTGGTTAATAATAAAAAAATAAATACCCCCTCAAGCAGTTGCTTGCCACAGAGGTCTGACAGGAGCCTGTCAGTTTATATGCCACAATAGAAGATCTGAGAGGATGGCAGGACCTCAGCAGAAAACAACACGAACATCCATGCCTTACCCGGGGCTCGAACCCAGGTCCCGTAGATCAGTAGCCAAGCGCGCTAACCACTCGGCCACGGGATAGCAGATGGTTGGTTACAGAATTCAGAAAAAATATCTGGCAACAATTTTTTTAGAAATTAGTGATCTGGTAACCTTCGTGTCGCGTGATTACAGAATTCAGGAAAAATATCTGGAGAGTGTACAGCAACTGTACACGCTCCAGTTACCGTTCACAGCGTTGCAGTACACGATCCAGTTACCGTTCACAGCGTTGCAGTACACGATCCAGTTACCGTTCACAGCATCACACGTGTGCAGTCACTGCACACGCTCCAGTTTGCTGTGAACGGTAACTGCACACGCTCAATATTTCCGTGAGTGAGCCCACACGATCTAGTATCAAAATAATATGACCACCTACAGTCGCTCAAAAAAATATCCGAACACTATGGTTGATTACAGAATTCAGAAAAAATATCTGGCAATATCAACCATAGCGTTCGGATACTTTTTTGAGCGACTGTACGGTAGCATGGTCTTGTCAAATGTAAGAAAGAAACCAAAATAGCGCACATCTGAAATGCTCGATAGATTCGAGATTCCTGCCCTTTATGGGATACGATTTCCCCGTATTAAGATAGATCTTATATACTAGATAGATACAATATATAGATCTTAAATAGTAGATAAAAGATCTTAAGTACTAGATAGATACAAAACAATTCTTAAATACCTAATAGCTGAAAGAGAGATCTTAAATACTAAATAGTTAAAAGATGAATCTTAAATACTGGATAAATAGACCCAGGCCAAACGGTCCCCAAAACGGCCGAAGAAAATAATGATAGGTTTAAGAGTGAATCGGTTGATTTACCAATTACATCAACTATTCTGGACAAACCGAGCAAGGAATCAAAAGTCAGCTGGAAATCTATTGATCTTCCAGTAGACCATTTATTCCCTTGGAAATCTATTGATATTCCAGTAGGCCATTTATTCCCTTGGAAATCTATTGATTTTCCAGTAGACCATTTATTCCCTTGGAAATCGATTGATCTTCCAGTAGGCCATTTATTCCCTTGGAAATCTATTGATCTTCCAGTAGGCCATTTATTCCCTGAGAAACTAGCTGAAAGAATCGGTACCGAAATTTGAAGACAAAAATGATGAGTTGGAAAGGCAAAAGAATGTTTTGCAGATGTGTTGTGAATGCAGTGGGATGATGTAGTGAAATCAAAGTCAATTGGATGATGAGAGTGATCCATCAAAGGTAATTTGCCAAAATAGTTATTGTTGCATTCTTTTTCCTGCATATATTTTTTTATTTCCATTTTATCCCATTAGCCGTTCTCCCACGATGTGAACACAGGAAGAAATTATTTTGCAGCTATCTGTTTCTTTATCTGGTGAAGCTCATGGACATGCCAACGATTCATCAAATCAGGGGAAAAGAAGTGAACACTGGGAATTCGAATTTTATCTATTTCGGACGTAATTACATGCTGAATAAATCAGTCTGGTGTGTAAATTTCGTTCCTCTCTAGCATACTAAAGAGGGGATTTTTCCAATTTCGACTGCCATATACTTGCCATGCGAGAAATCAAAAATCAAAACCTACGGCACGTTAAGTTCTTTAACCCTCATGAAACAGTTTCCTGGCTCGCCATTGTTTCCTTATTGAAATTCCAGACTGTCCTGTCCATGAAAACCGAAAAAATTGCATTAATAATGGCTCCACTACCATCTTATTAGAGAGATGAACATTGGAATTTAATTGCGAAGGAATTTTGAAGAGGTTGTTATAAAGCTTGTAATCTATTCGAAAGTACTTTGGGTTTTTTTCCTTAGTTTCTGTAACGCTGCAAAGAAATAAATGGTTTTCCAATCCGCTGCTGCCACCTCAGCAAAAATGCAAAACCAAGATCCAAGAGATGCGAGATTCGGGATTCGAAGTCACGTCTGCTTGCTCTGCAGAGAAACTTCTGTGTCAATGGATTAAAATTATTCTCTGTGGTGCAGATACCGTTAGATGTAGGCTGTGAACATTAAGGCTGAATAACATTGGGAGCTCAGACCATAAGGGCGGATCCCCGTCTCGTGCTGTATATGACAGTATGAATTCCTAAAATGGAGATGACTAACCGAGCGTACGCCCGGTGGCCATCTAGTTAAGCACATAGGTAACTCTACTATTGGGGCGGGGGTGGCTCAATCGGTAGCGCTCCAGGCTCGTAATCTGTAGTTCCCAGGTTCGAGTCCCAGCTGGGTCAGCATTGAGATTTATCTCCGCAAAATTCCCCGCCTTGCCCACGGTCAGTAGGGGACACCGATGGTCTTGGAAAGGCCGCCGTCCGTCGGATGGGACGTTAAGTCGTTCCCCGTGTGTGGAGAGCCATACCCTGTGCACGTTAAAGAACACGCTGGATAGCCTTGACGGGAGACTACCATCTGTCTCCCAACAGCTGTTCCAGTGGGTCCCCTCCCCCAACCTTCTCTGAGCCTTCGGGGTCCATGTGACCTGGCCATTTAGCCCATGGTGTGCAAAAAAGTGCCGCTCAGAGGTAAAACAACCCAACCCTAAAATGGAGGTACCAAATTTATTGAACAGGAGATGTTAGTAAGGTATGTAATCACCCTGAGCAATATTAAAAGGATGAGTCCTTTTAATAAAACTGTTGATGAGTTTTGCGAAATAAAGATCAGTTCTCCATAAACGTAGATCAGAAGCGAATACCAGTCCCCATCTGAACTTGGAGGGTTCTAGAAGGGGACTGGCATTCTCTTCTGCAGGGAGTCTACACTTGCTCGATTGGCTAGAAGTCCGGGGACCTAACTGGCTACCCCACTTTGTAAAATTCTTCACTTTCAAGGAAATCGTCGATTATATGAGTCTTATGTGCAATTCTTCATTTTCAAAGAAATCGTCGACCATATGAATTTTATCGATACAGTAATTGGCGCCGAGTTCCCCCTGAAAAATTTCTATCATATGTATAACAGACAAATATGTCTGACATCCTTTTATTGTATGTGAGCCCCCCCCCCCCCCGAGAATTTAAAAACCCAGCGCCACTACAGCAGTGGAGTGTGCAAGTTTTTCTTATGGGGGGGGGGGGGGTCCAAAATTTAAAGAGTATGTCAGGAATTTGAAATGAATATCAATCCAAACGGAAAATATATCAGGCAGTAAAATTTGATTAATATAAGTAATCGCAAATATTTATTTTTCAAATTTTGAAGAAATTTTTTTTATTTATTCTTTACCTTATTAAAAAAACATCTACCTTATTTTAAGGGGGCGGTCAGATCCCATGGACCCTTCCCCCTGCATACGTCACTGGGGGATGGACCCACGGGGATGAGCATTATCATCCATAAAGATAGCTGAAACCCTCCCTGAAAGATCTCACATAAGGAGAAAGATTCTCGAATGCTGAGTAGTCAGAGAGATTTCTTGAAAGGTTTGTAACTCTGGGGTGTCAGTCACCACGATGGCATTCCAGACCATCACACTACCATCACCGAAATGGTTCAGAAGAAACTGCGAGTACCATCACCGAATGTGACAGAAGAAACTGCGAGTTCCTTGTTCTCTCCAGATGAACGAATGTCGCGAATCAAATGTTCAAACTGAATCTATGTATAGTCATCTGTGAAGGTCACGTTTCTCCCACTGGCTTGGGTTCCGAAAATGATATCTGCAATCCGTTAAATTTTAGCTGTTTCGTTGAAGGGGGTGAGCAGGACAGAAACCATTGGTCTTCGTGCATACATACTTTCTTCTTTCAGCCTTCTGCACACAATACGTCTCGAAATTGTCGACCCTATGTCCACTGACAGCTCGTGAGACAGTTACCTAGTTATCCTTTTCCTGTCATCTGTCTGTTAAAAGCAGATAGTGATCCTCCTCAGAGTTGTGGCTCTGGAACGACCTTATCGTGATTTACGACTACCCTTTCCTGTTTTTTGAAATTAACTCCAACATCTGTAGAGGATATTTTATGGTACATATAAGGCCCTGGATATCTCGGTCTAGATATCTCTTTAAGAATATAATTTTTTTTCTTGTGGCTCTTCACGAAGTTTGGATTGGACGGGTGTGGTATAAAGGAAAGAATGTGGGTAGAAGAAAAAGGAAGAATGCGGGTAGAAGAAAATGAACGAATGCGGGTAGAAGAAAATGAACGAATGCGGGTAGAAGAAAAAGGAAGAACGCGGGTAGAAGAAAACGAAAGAATGTGGGTAGAAGAAAAGGAAAGAATGCGGGTAGAAGAAAACGAAAGAATGCGGGTAGAAGAAAAAGGAAGAATGCGGATAGAAGAAAAAGGAAGAATGCGGATAGAAGAAAAAGGAAGAATGCGTTAAATAGAGGTGGTGACTCTAGCAATCATAACAAAGGGGAAAAAATTTACCTTGTCTTTAATAATTGTCTAGTTTGACGTATATTCAGCTAACATTACAGTTAAGACAAATGTTTCTCTGAACTCAATCAAAGCCCTGTCACCTGTCCCTCGGGCACTACCCGACTGCCCCCTGCTTAGTTCTGTCACCAATCTTGATTAGAAAGCAAAAATATCCGATTTTAATCAGTACTAAGGAATGTAAAATCGTTTAATTATGCATCTAAAAATGTTTGGGGGAAAAATTTGAAACACACGAGCCAGATTGAATAAGTTGAATATTTGTTTTATTATTATAGTTGTTTTACCTCTGAGCACAACTTTTTGCACACAAAATAAACTAAATGGGTAGGTTACAAGAACCCAGATCCGAATCTAGAAAAAAAAATAAATAAATAAAAGTGTGCGTGTGTGTTGGGGGGGTCAATCGAACCGGAAAATTTTGAAGAGGGGAATGGGCAAGAGATTCAATTTCCAATGCAGTATAACTTTTCCCCCTCCGTTTTACAGGTCTTTAAAATTTTCTAGAAAAATGCATGAAACATAAAAAGCTTAATCATTTTTTATCTCTATTACCCTTACTAGCATTCTGAAAAGAAAGGGAGGGACATCCCTCCTCTAGATTCGGCCCTGAAAAGACTCCAAGGGCTCAGAGAAGGCTGCAGAAGGACATCCACTGGAGAGGGAGACGTAAACATCCCGTCAAGCCCATCTATCGTGTTCTTTAACGTGCACAAAGGGAAGTTCTCGTGCATATGGGCCACGGCTTAACGTTCCTTATGACGGACGACGGCTTTTTCAAGCCCATAAGTGTTTCCTTTCTCACCGAGGGTAGGATGGGGGTTAGCGGAGATAAATCTCAACGCTGGAACAATTGGAACCCGAACCTGGGAACTGCAGATCACGAGCCTGGCGCTCTACCAACTCAAACAATCCCCCATCACAAAATACCAGGTAAATCATAACTAGTTAATGTCATTTCAATTTCATTAGTTTATTGAATCATTTGAAGAAGTGAACATTTTACGTTCGTAGCATTTTTTATATTAAGATTAAAAGACTATTAGTGATCTAAGCAGCATCAGATTGAGAAAATTTGGAGCCCATCACACTGTACAAAGCATGAAACTCATTCAACTTGGGAGGTCGGCGGGGCCTGCAACGGACCAATGATGGCCGTTTCAAGGGAGAATGGGAGGTGGAAAGAGATGTCGCCCTCTCTCCCCAAAAAAGGCTAAGAGAGAGAGAGTTGGAGAGAGAACTATAGCCGTTCCCCTCTAAAAAAAAACGGCTTCCTGGTACCGTCACTGCTACAGACATGGCCCTAGGCGGCCTGTTGCGTTAAGGAGCCCACACGCAGACACCGATTCAATCGACTGCGGACTGCTTAACTGATCGCACACAACCCAGATTCCTCATTAATCGCTGGGTTTATTACGGGCACAGTCGATGACTTGGGACCGTCTACATCGACCGTCTTTGCCGATCTAACGAGACAGATGAGGATCTCTCAAGTGTGAGGTCTCGTTGTGTGAGCAGACACATCTGGTGAAATCCGATCACTTAGTGATGATTGACCGAGAAGATTCAGTCATTACGTAAACTTCAGTCTGTTAAACCCGGATGAGTCGAGAACTAATAATGGAGCGGGGTTGGCTTAGTTGATAACGTTCCAGGCTCGTAAACTTCAGTTCCCAGGTTCGAGTTCCAGCTGGGGCAAAGTTGAGATTTATCTCTTAACGTTGAGATTATTCTCTTAACACCAATGGGCTTGGAAAGACCGCCGTCTCTCGGATGCGACGTAAAGCCATGGTTCTGGGTGCAGGAGAGCCATACCTGTGAACGTTAAAGAACATGCTGGATGACCTTGATGGAATATTTCTATCTGTCTCTTAATAGTTCCCCAATGGGTCCCAACCTTCTCTGAGCCCTTAAGGTCCTTATGACCTGGCCATTTAACCCATTAAGTTAAAAAAAGTGCCGCTCAGAGGTAAAACAACTTAGCCCGGTCGTGTCTACTAAATGCATAATGCTAAAAAGGGGCTCAGTAGGCTTGTTCGTTATGCGTTACTTTTGGCAGCCCCAAGAGATATGTTCAATTTGCCACGTTGTGAGTTGAGTAATGTTGAGAACCATTTCCCTTGACCTTTTGGAAGTAGAAATAACTTCACTGGTCGGTTTTATTTACTGACTACCAAAAGCGTGGCCTGTAACGGACCATCCATTCTTGTTATTTTTCCGTCTCGATCCTCATGTATGGCTTCAATTCCGAACGAGTTTTTCTCTTACACAAAAAGCATTGCACAATCTTCTTCTGTTTCACCCTTTTAAGAAGCAGCAGACGAAACGAACAATCTTCAGATCCCCCGTGGTCAGTGGTAAAGAAAGATTGCAAAGAGAGGGGGGATGAAGGAAAGGGAGGGGGTTGAAACAAGGGACAGGTAGAGTGCACACAGGTCACGTCTGCGGGTAATGAGAACATGATGTGAGGGGCGGGCGTCCGTCTGCAGCTGCCAATCAGCGCCAACGACGACAGATAGGGAGTCAGAGGTTAACGACTAGGTTGGTTGCCCACGTGACCAGAATCCAAATCCCGTGTGGCTACTGGACTACAGAAAAATTGAAGGCTTCAGTTCTTAGGACAACATCGTTTCATAACTGGTATATTGATAGGCTGCTCTTCGCAGAACAAATGTTTGTCGTCATTTCCTGCGCTGTCGGCCCACTTCAATGGCTGAATTCTTTGATTCGACACACGGCGCACTTCAATATTGACATTAGAAGGTTGGTTTCAATAATAACCACCGCTGCTGCCGTAGGGCGTCACTTCGTTGCTTTAGGAAGAAGACACAGGTTGGGGAAGAAGAATATCATGTCGATACTTTTCTAGAAGTGACTTAACAGGCTGTTGTTGGGAGATTGGGTTGTTTTACCTCTGAGCGGCACTTTTTTGCACACAATGGGCTAAATGGCCAGGTCACATGGACCCCGAAGGCTCAGAGAAGGTTGGGGGAGGGGACCCACTGGAACAGCTGTTGGGAGACAAATGGTAGCCTCCCGTCAAGGCTATCCAGCGTGTTCTTTAACGTGCACAGGGTATGGCTCTCCCGCACACGGGCCACGGTTTAACGTCCCATCCGACGGACGGCGGCTTTTCCAAGCCCATCGGTGTCCCCTACTGACCGTGGGCAATGCGGGGAATTTTGCGGAGATAAATCTGAACGCTGACCCAGTTGGGACTCGAACCTGGGAACTACAGATTACGAGCCTGACGCGCTACCGACTGAGCCACCCCCGCCCCAATTTGTTGGGAGAACGCTGGGAAATGGAAATTCCGTTCTGTTGCTGAGATAATATTTGGGAAACGAAAATTTCTCGGGGAAAAAATGTAATTTTTTTGTTTCCTGTAATAGTATTCGCTGGGTAATTGTTGATTGAAGAAAGGGGGTGTGGGAAGAAAAAAGGCTTTGGAATTATAAAATCCGAGAGCTTTTTGTAAATTAATAAAATGAAATATCTTAAATAATTTTGAAGAAAATTTAAAGCAGTGGCGTATCCAGATTATTTCTTTAGGGAAGGTGTGTGGGGGGGGAGGGCAGGGTGATTTGCTATTTACATCTATGCTTTATTAATTTTTTCATCATAAAGGTTGAGAGCCGGACCTAGGGGCGGGGGAGCCAACCCCCCCCCCCCCTCCTTTCATAAAGCTACTAACCAGAACGGAAGAGAAAGAAAAATCAACATGTATTATTCGTATTTTCAAGCAAGAAGTTTGTTAAAGATCCCTAAATGGGAGGAAAAAATCCTGTTAATTTTAGCCCTGATCTCCCCCCTCCCGGATATTATTCTCTAGTTGTTATTTTATTGAAATTGTTGCACCTCTAGGAAGGGATAATTATAATATGTATATACCCCCCTCAAGCAGCTGCTTGCCACAGAGGTCTGACAGGAGCCTGTCAGTTTATATGCCCGGCAGAAAAACGACACAGACATCCATGCTTTATCCGGGGCTCGAACCCAGGTCCCTTAGATCAGTAGCTAAGCGTGCTAACCACTCGGCCACAGGACGGCTAAAAAATTTGCCAACTGCACGCGGTATTTCCAGGTGGTCACCCTCCCAAGTACTGACCGCGCCCAAAGCTGTTTAACTTTGGGGATCAGACGAGAATCGGTGTTTTGAGCTTGGTATAGATAAATAAAATAATTTAAATAAATGACGGACTGAGGGCAGGTGGTGATGGTGGTGGGCGTCTTTGGATCGCCATTCATTTAAGAAAGAAAATTATGCAAACGCAAATGAGACATTATTCTATTCCAATAAATCATTTAAAAATCTGGAAACCATTAAGCACACAAATGTTACCGAAATTGAAGTTCTTAACCTTATAAATTCGCTAAAAAACACTCGCAGTGTCGGACCACATGGAATCCCTGTCATTATTCTAAAAATCCTTTCCCCATTAATTTCTGCACCCCTTTGTAATCTAATTAATTGCTCATTTAACTCTAATGAATTCCCAGTTCTATGGAAAAAAAAGCCATCATCTCACCTATACCTAAAATTTCAAATCCTTCTAACCCTCTGGACTATCGACCTATTTCAGTTATATGTGCTTTAAGCAAAATTTTAGAAAAAGCCGTCGAGAGACAATTATCGACTTTTGTTGAAAAATTTAATTTACTTTCGTGCAGACAATTCGGGTTTAGGAAAAATCGGTCAACTGATACTCTCATAACACTTCTTGTTAATCAATGGAGATTGGCTTTAGACAGTAAAGTGAAAATGGTTGTGGGACTGGTTTCCCTTGATATCTGAAAAGCATTTGATTCAGTTGAACACAAACTTATCTTGCAAAAACTCTGCTATAATCTTAATCTACCGTCCTCAGATCTTTATTGGTTTAAAATTTTTTTCAACGAACCTGTTATCCGAACTGAATTAAGCACTAATGAGATCACTACATCTCTTAAAATCAATCGGGAAGTACCTCAAGGAACCATTCTTAGCCCACTTCTCTTCAACCTTTTTATTAATGATCTTCTAGAATCCTTCACCAGCTACAATATTTTTTATGTATGCAGATGACTTTCTTCTTTCTTTTACCTCAAGTTCTTTCACTTCTCTAAAACAAGAAATAGAAAATAATATTCATGATTATACTTTACTGCCATACTAAAAATGGATTCACTGTCAATATCAAGAAAACCAATATTGTTTTTCTTTCAACTTCAAATTCTCCCCCTCCTGACACAAACATTAAAATTAATAACACTCTAATTAGTTTCCACTTCCACGAAGTACTTGGGTATGACGATAGATAATAATCTTGACTTTGGAATTCACATTAATAAAACCATCGCTTCAGCTTCTAAAAGAACTTATACATTGAGGTACATTCGAAACTATATATTCCTATGCCCCAATGTTCTACAAAATTTACATCCGATCGAAACTCGAACACTGTGCTTCCACTCTCTTTGGTATTAATAAAAAGAACTCTTATAACTTAGAAAAAGTTCAAAATGAAGCTCTCAAATTCATCAGCAGAATCTATTTTAAGAAACGAGAATCTCTAACACTTACTGATATTCGTCCCAACTACCAAATTCCCACTCTTGAATCTAGAAGAAAGCTGCGGTTTATTACCCTTATTCACGACACTATTTATAACAAGTCTCATCCCCTTCATTCGATTCTTACATTCTATATTCGATTGCGACATCGCCACATCCTTCGCTCTGATAATAAAATATTTTCTACTCGAAAGATTTTCAAAGCTAAGTTACGGTGAAATTTCTTTTGCCTTTCAAGCAACCTCAACTTGGAAGTCTCTACCGAGCAATATCACTCCTTTAAATTCTAAAACAATACTCCACTCCTATTAGAATATTGAAACGTTTGACCAACAATATCTCCTCACCCCTATTCCCACTCTCCCCCCCCCCGCTTTGTCTGGATTATCTGTAATCTTTTTTCCCCTGTTCATTTATTTAATATTACTCTCTGTTGTCTTAAACCTTCCTTTTCTTCCCCCTAAGTTTACTACATTTTTTTATCATATTTCATATTATATGTTTGCCTTCGTCTGTGCAACTTGTAGTAAGTGCTTCAGTATTTCGCTTTTCAAACATAGAAGGAGTATTGATAGGAATTTTATAAATATTCTGTGTTTCAGTTGAATCGATGTTTAATGCTACAACTGTATCTTTTTTTAAATATATCTACTATACCATTAGATGAGAAATTTAATAATAATTCTTCTTTAACATCAGTATCAGGATGTAAGAGTTTCTTTTCGAAGAGCAGTCTAGATCTTAGCCAGTTTGTACAGTCCTAGTAGACTTGAGTTGTACTTCCTAGTAGCCGTATCGTAGATTTATGAATGAAAACTTAAAACCAATGTTTTTATTTATAAGAGTTAGTCCATTTCATGCGGTCAGATATATTTATTGACAAAGCAGCGAAAATCTTTAGATTTGTCCAAGCTACTGTTGTGCAATGACTTAGATCTTTAGTCAAAGAGGTATTTAATTACAGATAGTGTGATGCCCAAAATGTTGTCTTTTTTATTTGTTCTGATCTTTTTTTTTTTGGAGAATGTGTTCAAATATTTGATAACTATGCTCTGTCATAACAGGTAACGTAATGAGAGCTATCCTCTGAGACGAAATGGAAACGAACCAAGGAACGATTACTATATCCAAAATATTAACAGGCCCACGAAATTCCATGCAAATAAAAAACATATAAATTCCGGTGGCCGATAAAAAAAAGGGACCTGGTTCGAGCCCCGGTTAAGTCAGGGATGTTTGTGTTGTTTTTTTGCTGGGGTCTCGCCTACGTCACAGACCTTCTCTGTGGCGAATTATACTGATCGGCTCCTTTGTTAGATCTCTTTGGCCAGCAGCTGCTTGAGGGCATATTTATTATTTGTATCCTATATATCGTTTTCCGAAAATCGAAAAAAGGCATTTAAAGAGCAGAGAAAAGGCGGGGAAATTTGTCAGAAAAAAAATATGCTTCAAGTTATATCTCCTATTTTCTGCACCAGTAGAAAGAGAGGAAAATCTCACGGAGCCGATCTTTTTGAGTTTTAATTTCGTGTCACGTGACAACGAAGGTTGCCACATCACTAATTTCTAAAAAAACCCTTACCAGGTATTTTTTCTGAATTCTTTAATCAACCATAGTGTTCGGATATCTCAACACTGGTCCAGGTAGGACTCGAAAGTGGGAACTGTAGATTATGTGCCTGGCGCGCTACCGACTGAGCCACCCCCAGCCCTGCTTGAGGGGCAATTTTTTTTATATATGTTTTATTTTTATCTTCATTGATATTGCCGTCACTATGAAAACTGAACCGGAACAATTTTACAGATTAAAAAGCTCTTATTATTAAGCATCATAAAATGCGATTGACGCATGTTATTTTATCATGCACCTTCAAATGAAGGCTTGTGACGCGGGGAGTCTCATAAACTATAAACATTTCCCCCCATGTTTTCTTACCCCCTAAAAAAAGGGATATGTGAAAGTCGTTCTACTATATCTTCCGAATGCGAGGTCCTACAGTAACGAGTTAGGTGTCAAATAAAAACTAATATAATGTCCGCCCCCCCCCCTAACCTGTCAGGGGGGGGGGAACTTTAACGGCTTCAAGGGCTAGACTTTAATATTCATATCTCAAATTAAAGCTCGTGATGTCTCCAGTGTCATGGGCTACCTCAAACACGACTCCAAAAGGGAGGGAAAATGTGGTCGATGTTTATGAGTCATATATCAAATGAAATATTTTGAAAGTAGGTGTTCTTAATAAAAGAAAAAATATAAATAAATTTAAAAATTTTAAAAATGCTTATCTTCCTATAGTGTTCTAAAAAGTAGAAAATAAACCTAAAGCATATATATGGTGCAATCAGCCATTGAGTTCGTATTCACTTCAAAGGAAGATAGGTTGCCGATTTACCTACACAAGATTGCCGGCGCATCTAACTTCCTTTGAAGTGAATTCGAACTCAGTGACCGATTGCACCTTCACATGCTTCAGGTTTATTTCCTACTTTTTAGGACCCATATAGGAAGATAGTTATTTTTAAAAAAGTTTTGATTTATTTAGATTTTTTCATCGTCCCGATGGCAGAGTGGTTGGTGTGCTTGACTACGGCCAAGGGGACCCGGGTTCGAGCCCCGGATGAGACACTCTTGTGTATTTCTATGTTGTCATTCTCTGAGGTCTCGCCTTCCTCACAGATCTCATCTATGGCGTATTAAACCAACGTATTAACCTAACAGAACACTATGGTAAGTAGCTGCTTGAGGGACTGTTGCTGGGTTGTTTTACTCCCGAGCGACGCTTTTTTTTTTTTGCACACAATGGTCTAAATGTCGAGGCCACAAGGATCCAGAAGGTTCAGAGAAGGTTGGAAGAAGGGGACTTATTGGATACCTGTTAGGAGATAGATGGCAGTCTACCGTCAAGGCCATCCAACGTCAAGGCCATCCAGCGTGTTCTTTAACGTGGACAGGGTATGTCTCTTGGACAAATGGGGCCATGGCTTAATGTCCCATACGACGGACAGCTGTCTTTCCAAGCCCATCTGTGTCTTATACTGATCGAAGGCAGAGCAGTGAGTTTTGCGGAGATAAATCTCAACACTGGTCCAGGCAGGACTCGAAAGTGGGAACTGTAGATTACGTGCCTGGCGCGCTACCGACTGAGCCACCCCCAGCCCTGCTTGAGTGGCAGTTTTTTTTTATATATGTTTTATTTTTATCTTCATTGATAATGCCGTCACTATGAAAACTGAGCCGGAATAGTTTTACAGATTAAAAAGCTCTTGTTATTAAGTATCATAAAATGCGATTGACGCATGTTATTTTATCCTGCACCTTCGATTGAAGAGCGAACGATTTGCGACCTCTCACCCAACATATCATTTGCTGACACACCGAAATCGCAAGAGCCGAAATAATTTCCAGTCAACAGCACAGAGGACCGAAAACGAACAAAGATCTCTTCTGATTTTTATCGAAGTGGAAGCATTTTTCAGGGAAGAAAATGAATGCGAAACAAGAGGTTTCGCGACATCCACGGTGTAAAAACGGATCAAGGTGCTATGAAAAAGACGCCTGGAATGGAGTCGGAAACAAGCAGCGTGTGAAAGCAGCTGCCGTGAAGAAGCACTAACGACAACACATTGACAAGCAGACAGGCTTGGTGCTTCCATCAAGCCTGAGAGACTGGCATGCGCTCAGACTCACTCATCTGTGTAATGGAGACGATATATTTCCGCTTGTCTTTATCTTCAGTAATTATTGGCGCCACAACCGTTCTCCCCGGCTGTCATCATCCTCGAACTCCCCCCTCTCTCTTTTCGTCTCCCCCCTCTCAACCTGTCTCCCTTCCCAACCTGCCATGTGCTGCCTCGGTTGTGAGCAAGCGGGCGCAGACAGCGAATGCTTCATCCGTGGCACACTCACCTCAGGCACCACACGCAAGCAGTGCGCCGGCGATGACAGGCATTTCCGAGCCACGAGCCAAGAAACTGCTTCTCGTCCGTCTTCTCAGTTGATCTGGGATGTTGCTGACTGATTGATGGCTGCAGGAGATCAAATACTGCAGTTTGGCCACGTGGGTAAGAGTTGCTTCATCGACTGAAACCAAGATTGTTGTTTTTAATCAAGCATAACCATAGGGTGCGACCACACAGAAAGTTGTTTGAGCAGTTCCGACTTCGTGTTCATTTTCAAACTTTCTGCAGTCGAAACCAAGACTAATAACTCAAATGACCTCACAGAAAACTGGAGCATCTATTGCCCTACCAAAATATTAGAGTTTGGGTTGGGTTGTTTTACCTCTGAGCGGCACTTTTTTGCACACCATGGACTAAATGGCCCCGAAGGTTCAGAGAAGGTTGGGGGAGGGGACCCACTGGAACAGCTGTTGGGAGACAGATGGTAGCCTCTTGCCAAGGCCATCCAACGTGTTCTTTAACGTGCACAGGGTATGGCTTTCCCGCACACGGAGCCACGGCTTAACCTCCCATCCGACGGACGGTGGGCTTTCCAAGCCCATCGGTGTCCCCTACTGACCGTGGACAGGGCTGGAATTTTGTGGAGATAGGTCTCAACGCTAACTCAGCTGGGACTCGAACCGGGGAACTGCAGATTACGAGTCTGGCACGCTACGGACTGACCCCCCCCCCCCCCCGCTCCCACAAAAAAGTAGAGAATTTCCATATTATGCCAATTGAAATCTAACCTCGAAGCTCTGTAATTTTAAAAATATGAATTTCACGAAAAATGCGATCTAAAATAAATTAAAGATAATAATTAAAGCCATTTAAAACTCGATTTGCAACAGTATTCGTTCAGTAGGTAAAAAATTTGGAAGCTACAACGTTTCACAACTGTTATGGATCATAAAAATTTGCCTCAGAAATTCAGCGAGCAGAGCTCCAGGCCCGTAATCTGCAGTGCCCAGGTTCGAGTCCCGCCTGGACCAGCGTTGAGATTTATCTCCGCAAAACTCCAAGGTCTCAGTACGGGATACAGATGGTCTTGGAAACACCACTGTCCGTCCGATGGGATTTTAAGCTGTGGCCCCATGTTTGGGAGAGCCCTACCCTGTGCACTGCGGGAGAGCAATACCCTGCGCACGTTAAAAAACACACTGGATGACCTTGACGGGAGGCTTCCATCTATCTCCTAGCAGTTGCCCAGTGTGTCCCCTCCCCAAAACCTTCTAGTTCAACATTTTTTTTATTTCGCTGTCCTTGTGACCTGGCCATTTAGCCCATTGTGTGAAAAAAAGTGGTGTTCAGAGGTATAACAGTTCAATCCAACTCGCTGCCGCAGTTGGGGCTGGAATCTGGGAACTGCAGGTTTTTTGCCTGGTGCGCTACCTTATGGAGTCAACCGTTTTTGAGAGGACAGCACCAAGGCCACCAAAGACGGACTTGTACCAAATATTTTCCGCGACTGCCCCACCCCCCTATATCCATATTTAATTATTAAATTATACTATTTAATACTAATTATACTATTATGAAATTATACTAAATTATACTTATTAATTATACTATAATAAAAATTAAATAATAAAAAGGTGTTCTGACCTACAGTCGTTCAAAAAAATATCCGAACACTATGGTTGATTACAAAATTCAGAAAAAATATCTGGCAGCGATTTTTTTTTAAATTAGTGATCTGGCAACCTTCATGTCACGTGACACGAAGGTTGCCAGATCACTAATTTCTGAAAAAAATCGTTGCCAGATATTTTTTCTGAATTCTGTAATCAACCATAGTGTTCGGATATTTTTTTGAGCGACTGTACCATAGGTTGTGACAGAGAATTCGTAAGCAAAACTTACCACGTTATCGTTTAACATAAATGTGGTGAACTAACTATTAGAAGCCGTCCCGTGGCCGAGTGGTTAGCGCGCTTGTCTACTGATCTACGGGACCTGGGTTCGAGCCCCGGGTAAGGCATGGATGTTCGTGTTGTTTTCTGCTGAGCTGCCATCCTCTCAGATATTCTACTGTGGCATGTAAAATGACAGGCTCCTGTCAGACCTCTGTGGCAAGCAGCTGCTTGAGGGGGTATTTTTTTTTAACTATTAGATTCATAAATTTCTATTGTGAGATAACTGTCTAAGTGTCTTACTAAAGTTATACATAATCTCCAGTTAAAAATAAAAAGTAACAACACATATTATGAAAAAATTATATTCCTTTAGATGTGAGTTAAATATATTTTAAAAAATATTTAAACTCCCATTAACTGACGTGTATTTCTCGATAATTATTACCGTCCTCTTGTAAAGATTCTGAATCCGCCTCTTGTATAACATTTTACATGTGATATGGTATTTTAGGGGCCCCGTTTCTCCCAGTCATAATTTGGGGCCACTCAAGGGGTACAATGCCATCTCTTCATGTAACCCTAATATTCGCACTGAAGTCCGGCTGCTGTAATTAAACATTAAGTTACCGTGATTAGTGATGTCAAGGAGAAAACAGCCTATCACCGAGAGCAAAGTCGTGTAAACAGACTTGGAATACAACTCTGATACGTTCATCCACCACATAAACTAGAGATAAGCATCTACGGGAGTTAATAACAAAGTTTTGAAACATCTGCTCTGGGCCTGCAACTCAGCCAGAGAGAAAACATTTTTTATTTGCTGCGGGAAGGAGGGCGGGCAGAAAAAAACGTCAAGACAGAAGAAAGAAAGGAGTTACTCATAAGAGGTTGACTGTAATGGCAGACGCTATATGGCAACGCAAGAACTCCACGAAGGATTGAATTCCTTGTAAGTTCAGAGAAAAAAAAAAACCCTTCTTTGGTCGTGACTGGCGAGTCTCCAGTTATGCGCATGTGCAGAGTGCGATCTTTATGTCCGAGCTAAAGGGCAGACAATTATGTTCCAAGGTAGGTAATTTCGCCATCTGTCTGTGGACTGTAATGGGAGAGATTTGTATCTGGTGAGCCTGGGGGCCCACTTACCCAGATTGCTTATGTACACAGAGCAGAAACTAATGATGCCGTCTTTTGCTAGGGTGGGCTTCGAGGATGGAACTGCGTACCGTAGTTCTATCTACAGCAGACAGCAGAGTGGGCAAATGAATTATGTTAAGCAGGGCCTCTTCTCATTTCAGACAGGGAGAAGACAGACTGGTGTTACCATGAGAAATAATTTTTCCTGGAGTGCGTTTATCATTTTAAGGTAGAAAATGAATGATACTTGTAGGAAGAGTTCTGTTTTCATCTGGAGGGAAACTAAATTTCTTTCATGTTTATTACGGAGGGGGAATATGTTTGAAGGCCCAGAAAGGGGGGGGGGGACCGACTGACTAGTTGAAAGATAACCTCGAAGCAGTGGGCTGGTCCACAAATGACTCTGGGTGCCTTCGGGAAATACACGATAACCTTAATAAATTGAGTTAATGTCTGAAGTAACAAGAACTCAAAGCAAAATGAATTTATGAACGTCAAAGTAAAGTGGAGATTAAAAGTTGGGTTCAAGAAGACATTGATAAGAATTTGTAGCCAGAGGAATTCCAAATGTCGTACTTCAAAGTCTCCAGTCAATTATTGGGATTCTGATGGTTCATCGATTACTGATGCTGAGAGATTTTATTAGTGGGGTTTTCAAGTGAACTGAAATTGAATCGTGACAACAATGAAACCATGGTAACGAGGAAGGAAGGTGTTACGTCATAAGTAGGCAGGGCCGGATTTAGTGAGGAGGGTAGTAAGGGTAATGGAAGCCGAAAATTATCAAATTTGTGCATAGTTCAGGCATTTTTCATGAAATTTTTTAAAGACTTCTCCGTGAATTCTTAAATGACGTCGCATCTCTTCAACACATTTTCCGGAATATCTTTCTGCAATAATTCATTAATTCATAGTCATTACGAAACGGTGAAGACTTCGCGCCATTTTGGCTGCTAATAATGAAACTAAACTAATTTAATTAAAACAATACTAATAATAATGAACAAATATAACAATACCTTGAATTTAACGAATGATAATAATTATAATTAACTACAAAAATTATTTTAAATTTGTAAAAAAATAGGATTAAGAAGGTTAAAAATACTTTTTTTCTCTGATAAATTTTACAATTGTGGAAATGACAAAAAGCAGTAGTGGAAGTTCATAAATAATATACATCCTATGTCAGGAAAGTTCCGAGACTGAATTTATTGGAGACAAACCAGGAATAACCTGCCAGTTCTGTTTCTGCGGCAGTAAAATAGGATTAATCCTCTACTGCTTAAGGATGATGATGATGATGCGCAAGTTTTGACATGTTCAGATCTACACCGCTACTTTCTGCAACGGTTCTCGATTATGCTATGGGAGATTTTTCCTATTCTAAGTTATATCCCTATTTATAAGTCAGGATATAGAAATCAGATAAGCAATTATAGACCAATACCTGTATTGCCAATTTTCTTCAAACGTAATTCAATAAACTGTTAAAAAGAGAATTATTAAGTTCTTTGAAAAACGCAAATTCAAATTTGATTTTAGGGAGAACAGAAATACTAAACAAGCTACATTAGATATAACTGGAAAAATTGCTAAAAGCATTAATGATAGCAAAAAAAAACATTTGTTCGCTTTCCTGATATTAAAAAAAAAAGATTTGACACAATTAACTATGAACTTTTGTTGAATAAACTTTATATTAGTGGCATAAGAGGTTTTGAATGGTTTGAATGTTACTTGAAAAATAGAAAACAAGCTGTTTATATTGATCCTCAGATTAGTGATTATATGACACTTAATGTAGGTGTACCGTAAGGCTCAGTTTTAGGTCCTGTGGTGGTCTTAATATATTTAATACGTTATTATTTATTTTATACGTTATTATATTCCACCATAATATATCTTATGTTTATATATCTGATAATAAAACATTTAAATTATTGCAGCGTTTGCCAGCATTGCTAAAATGTACATTTCAAATTCTTCTAACCCCCAGGACTATCGACCTATTTCAGTTACATGTGCTTTAAGCAAAATTTTAGAAAAAGTCGTCGAGATATAATTATCGACTTTTGTTCAAAAATTTAATTTACTTTCGTGCAGATAATTCGGATTTAGGAAAAAATGGTCAACTGAAACTCTCATGACACTTCTTGTTAATCAATGGAGATTGGCTGTAGACAGTAAAGTGAAAACGGTTGTGGGATTGGTTTCCCTTGATATCTCAAAAGCATTTGATTCAGTTGAACACAAACTTATCTTGCAAAAACTCTGCTATAATCTTAATCTACCGCCCTCAGCTCTTTCCTGGTTTAAAAATTTTTTCAACGACCGTGTTATCCGAACTGAATTAAGAACTAATGAGATCTCTACACCTCTTAAAATCAATCGGGGAGTACCTCAAGGAACATTCTTAGCCCACTTCTCTTCAACCTTTTCATTAAGGATCTTCTAGAATCCTCCACCAACTACAATATTTTTTATGTATGCAGGTGATTATCTTCTTTCTTTTACCTCAAGTTTTTTCACTTCTCTAAAACAAGAAATACAAAATAATATTCATGATGTGCTTCATTGGAATACTAAAAATGGATTCACTGTCAATATCCAGAAAACCAATATTATTTTATTTTCAACTTCAAATTCTTCCCTGCCTGACACAAACATTAAAATTAATAACACCATATTACCGTTTCCACTTCCATGAAGTACTTAGGTATGACGATAGATAATAATCTTGACTTTGGAATTCACATTAATAAAACCATCGCTTCAGCTTCTAAAAGAACTTATATATTGAGGTACATTCGAAACTATATATTCCTATGCCCCAATGTTCTACAAAATTTACATCCGATCGAAACTCGAACACTGTGCTTCCACTCTCTTTGGTATTAATAAAAAGAACTCTTATAAATTAGAAAAAGTTCAAAGTGAAGCTCTCAAATTCATCAGCAGAATCTATTTTAAGAAAAGAGAATCTCTAACACTTACTGATATTCGTTCCAACTTCCAAATTCCCACTCTTGAATCTAGAAGAAAGCTGCGGTTTATTACCCTTATTCACGACACTATTTATAACAAGTCTCATCCCCTTCATTCGATTCTTACACTCTATATTTGATTACGACATCGCCACATCCTTCGCTCTGATAATAAAATGTTTTCTACTCCCAAGATTTTCAAAGTTAAGTATGGTGAAATTTCTTTTGCTTTTCAAGCAACCTCAACTTGGAATTCTCTACCGAGCGATTTCACTCCTTTAAATTCTAAAACAAAATTTAAAAACTGTATTACTCCACTCCTATTAGAATATTGAAACGTTTGACCAACAATATCTCCTCGACCCTATTTCCCCCCCCCCCCCCGCTTTGTCTGGATTATCTGTAATCTTTTTTTCCCTGTTCATTTATTTAATATTACTCTCTGTTGTCTTAAACCTTCCTTTTCTTCCCCCTAAGTTTTCTTTGTTTTCTTCCATATTTCATATTATATGTTTGTCTTCGTCTGTGTAACTTGTCTTTTCGTTTATATCATAGATTCTCAACGGGGGCGATACCGCCCCCCAGTGGGCGCTGGAGCCTTCCATGGGGGTGGTAGCGGATCCAGAGGCAAATGGGGGGCGTTGAGGCAGTCAAGAGGGGCGGTCAAATAAATAAATAAATTTAATGGAATTTTCTGTGACAACCTTTTTATCTCTTCTATTCTGTGGTGTCTTCCTGGTGATTCTGGTCATCCACTACCTCATCCGTCATGTACAGCTTTTCTACTGCAGCTTGGAAATAAGTTCCCTGCTACCGCCTACTAGCGTACTGGTACGTCTGAAGTCGACTGAGATGCTCTCAAAAGTTATCTTCAAGATCACAGATTGGATATAAGCTTCAATATGTTTTGCGTCGTCTTCTAAACAAGATGATGATGGACTACGAGCCTCATATAACGTTTCATTGTTAATCGCAAAAGCAGGAAAACCACAAACAATTGGCGAGGAATTAATTTTGCCGGCAGTCAAAGAGATATTAAAAACTGTTCTTCATCATAAGACACCGTCAGATATCATCAAAAAAATTCCTCTCAGTAATAATTCAGTAACGATTTATAAAAGAAGAAAAAATTCATGAAGTTATTATTTGCTAAAAATTTGGAATCTGATACAAAGGGAGAATCTATATTTAATACCATGCAAAAGTTTTTTCAAGAGAAAGAAATTCCTATTTGCAATATTTTGTCTGTGCTACTGATGGTGCTTATGACGCCCTGTCCAGCAATGACAGGGCGTCATACGGGTTTCATAGCGCATTTGAAACAAGCAGTACCTAATGTACTCGCTGTACATTGTATTATTCATCGTCAGCATTTGGTTGCAAAAAATTTGAATGAACGTCTGCATACGTCGCTCCATTACGTTATTAAAGCAATCAATAAGATTAGAAGCAATTCATTGAATGACCGATTATTTGGTAAGCTTTGTAATGAAAATGATGAAGATTACAATCACTTGCTGCTGCACACAGAAGTACGTTGGCTCTCTAAAGGTGTTTGTCTGAATCGTTTTTTCAATCTATTTGACTCAGTACTGGACTTTCTTGAAAACAGAGACGAAAAATTGCGAGAAAACCTGATTACGTCAAAAAATGACATCGCTTATTTGACAGACCTGTTTAAAATATTTAATCAAGTTAATTTACAATTGCAAGGTGATGAATTTAATTAAAACAGAAAACGTCATAGCTGCTTTTGCGGGAAAACTTCTTTTATTCAAACGAAATCTAGGTAGAGGTGAATACAACCACTTTCCCACATTATCAGCAGTCTCTGCAAAACCGGAAGATTTACTTACTTACTGCCAACACTTGGAAGTTCTTCATGTTGATTTTACGGAGCGTTTCCAAGATATTTTAAACATGAATATACCGAGTTGGGTTTTAGATCCTTTCGCAAACACAGATACTGAAGAATCATCAAATTTGGAAGAGGAACTCTTAGAACTCACGACTAACGAATAAATCAAAGTAAAATTCAAACATGGATACCAAGAGTTCTGGCTTCAAAAATCAATACCAGTTCTCTACCCTGGATTGTGGGCAATAGTACAGAAGTTTTTAATCGCATTTCCTTCGTCCTATATGGCTGAGCGTGGATTCAGTGCAGTAGCTAATTTATTGTCGAAGAAGAGGAACAGACTACACATCACTGAACGTGGCGATCTGCGATTGATGTTAACGAAATTGGAACCCGACATTAACAAATTGTTAACACTCCACCAGCCTCAACCATCTCATTAATTTTTTTATTTATTATTATTTTGTGTTTATCTCATTATTTTTTATTTCTTATTGATTCTGTTTTTATTTTTAAAATTTTAATAAACAATTTTATTGTACATTTGGTTGTCATTTTATTAATTTCTGCTTTTGATTTTTAATAGATAAATAAACAGATAAATTAGGTACAGATAATATGCAACAATATTTCAATATTTCATATAAAATTAACTATTATGGACTAGGGGGGCGTTGAATTTTTGTTCTCGTCTAAAGGGGGCGATGGTCCAGAAAAGGTTGGGAATCACTGGTTTATATGTATCAAATAATTATGCAATTACTGTAAATATATTTGTCGTTTTGTACTATCATCAATATTTCTTTTTAATTTCTCAAATGTTCTGGGGGCATCACGTCACTTGAACGTTTAAATTAATATCCAAAATTATCTGTACCTTGGCTTTAGTGTAATCTCTTTCATGGAATAAATTATTATTATTATATTGTTTTCATTTAAAAATTTTCGTTACACTGCTCTTTTTTTTGTATGGAGATAATTTTTTATTTCGTTAAACTGATATTTTCGTTATACTTGGTATTCGTTAAAATGAAACATTTTTCTACAGAGATATATATTAAATTTCTCGGAGTCGGAAAAAAATTTCTTTATCCTGAATATTTCGTTATTCTGGAGTTCATTATTAACGACATTTCACTGTAATTGGAAAATTGATAATTATTGACCATTCGATTGCAATTTACGTTGCATAAATACAGCATCTCGGAAATGAACGGCGAAAGGGTAATTTAACAAAAATAAATACTTCTTTGACTGGTTATATGTCACAGGAAGTTTCTAAGAAAACCAAAATCATTCGTCAGTTAAAAGCCAATGACCATATTACAGTTTAGGCTTAATCTTCTCTTAAGGGGTAGCTCAGTCGGTAGCGCGCCAGACTCGTAAACTGCAGTTCCCAGGTTCGAGTCCCAGCTGGGTCAGCGCTGAGACATCTCCGCAAAACTCCCCGCCCTGCCCACGGTCAGTAGGGGTCACCGATGGGCTTGGAAACTTGGAAAGGCCGCCATCCGTCGGATGGGACGTTAAGCCGTGTCCCTATGTGGGGGAAAGCCGTACCCTGTGCACGTTAAAAAACACGCTGGATGGCCTTGACGGGAGGCTACCATCTGTCTCCCAACAGCTGTTCCAGTGGGTCCCCCTCCATCAATCTTCTCTGAGTCTTCGGGGTCCTTGTGACCTGGCCATTTAGCCCATGGTGTGCAAAACAGTGCCTCTCAAAGGTAAAACAACCCATCCGAACAACGCTTAATCTTCTCCTATATCTGCTTTGAATTTTACCCTCAAACCATGATCTCATTTTAAAAGGTTCTTATTGCTCCAAGTTGTTCACTGACCTCATTCAAAAGCTACACCTCATCAGGAATATTTTTGTCATTTTTCTTTAAATACTTCATCATCCCTGCAATGCAGCTTAAAGGCCCAGACCAATGTATTCTCTTAGAACATCCTTAAACTTGACATATCGGTTGGCGTTCTGACAGCTAACGTAGGTTGTATCCATTTGCATGCTTCTTTACCTCGCAACAGACATCTCGTAACGCAAGATCTACGATTCCTTTTATTTGCGCTGTTTGCCGTGTGTGGCGCTGCAAGAGAATTACTTCGTTAACGTCTAAGGCGGAAAACGAGATATTTTTGGTGGCACCCAGCAGCGCTGTAAATTATGATGATGCCTCCCACTTCAGTGCTGATTGCATTTCTCTCACTCAAAATACGCTTCTTTTTTTAAAGGTATGGTCACACAGAATGTGGTTCAGCGTTCTTAACGTTTACAAACTTTCTGACATCTTGAAACCATTAAAAACAATGGAGGGAAAATCATAGCAAACTGGAGCGTGTGCTACGCTCCAGTTACTGCACACGCTCCAGTTTGCTATGATTTTCCCTCCGTTGTTTTTAATGGTTTCAAGACGTCAGAAAGTTTGTAAACGCTAAGAACGCTAAACACCTCGAATCGCTTTCTATGAAGCTAACAGTTCGGAAGTTATCCAACCGGTAAGTTAACGCACAGGTCTGAGCCATTAAGCGTGGTTATCTATTACCTTTATCAAACATTTAACACAACACTCTGAGAGTAGGTTGTTAAAACGTTGCAATGAAACCTAAGTAAGAAAGAGCAAGAGAATTTATAAGACTGAGTGAGAATCAAATTGTCTTTGAATTTTAACAACAAATTATTAGAGCATTTATTTTGGCAGTATTTTCTCTGTTTCTTTCTTCTGAGGTCTCACCTGCCTCACAAATCTTCGCTAAGGCGTATTATATTCATAGGTACCTGTCAAACCTCTGTGGCAAGCGGATGCTTTATGGGTAATTTATTTTTTTTACCACCACGTTTAAGAAGAAACGAGATAATTGTGTTCACTTTGTCTTTTCTGTCCGTGTAGACATTGAACTTTTTTGTTTGTAGAGATAAATTAAAAAATCTTTTTTGTGTTGGATAGGTTTTGATAAAATATTACTGTTTACACCTTTCGAATCTTCAAAAAGCTATAATTGCTCCCTCTAACGGTGAAAACAAATGAAAATTCCAAAATTTTAAGCGAATATCTCAAGCGATGTATTTATGCTAGAAAATTGAAAATCTGGAGGTGGGTGTTAAGATCATGAAGTTTTCATGGACAACAATGAGTTGACCCCTTAACGCCCAAAGTGGGTGATGAATGCAACTGTTTTGTTTTAAAAGATAATTAGAAAATTCTTTTTTAGTTGAACTGTTAATAATGAAATATTATAATTCTCATATTTCAAATCCTTAGGCAGTTTTATTTTATATCATTAGAGATCACTAAATATGGAAAAGGCGAAACTTTTAACGAATGTTGCAAATAATATGTTTATGGTAGAAAATTCAAATTTCTATGTTAGAGTGTCAAGAGATATTCCACTGACAGCAATCACTGACAGAAAATACCTTTTCTCAGAAGGTGTGAGAAAAGCAACTTTTTCACTTTAAAGAATGAAAGAGAAATACTTTTCATGTTGTAGAATTATTAATAAAATGCTATTTATATTTATATGCATTTTCCACATCATCCATTAGCTCATATTAAAACTTTTAAGGGGGGAAAAAGTAAGTAAATCTTCATTCTCTTTGAAAACGATAGTCCCATAAGCGCCAGAGGCGAAATGCGTTCTTATAGTTATTTATTACAGCAGAGTTTAATTTACAGGTTATTGAGTATGAATTAAAATATGAGTATTGAAATTAATAAATGTTGGGAATGTGAAACTGAAATTTTCTTCATTTTAATGGTAGAGCATGACACCGAGTGATTAGTGCGCTTGGCTACTAGGTTCTCTGAGTAAGGCATGGATGTTTGTTGTTGTCTTTGTGCTGAGGTCTCGCCTTCTTCACAGATTCTTCTCTATGCTGCATTGAGCTGACAGGATCCTGTCAGACCTATGTGGCAAGCAGCTGCTTGAAAGACACTATTTTTTTAGTAGGAAAAAGCATTCAATTAGATTTCGTTCTGTCTGTGGCTGAGTAGTTAGCGTGTCTAGCTACTGTGCAAAGGTAGCTTGGGTCCGGCCCCGTATCGGACAAGGAGGTTTCTTTTAAGTGTTGTCTTTCTGCTGAGATCTCGCCTTTCTTACTGATTTCACTGTGTCGTATTTACTGACAGGAGATTCATTTGCTACATATTATTTATGAGTTATACACACACCAGCCACTGAAGTAGAAACCTTCATTGAATACCGAGTTGGACCTCATTTAGCCCGAATTACAACACGTATGCGTTTCGCATAGATTCCACAAGGTGCTGGAGTACCTTTACATCTCCAGCATACCAGACATTCACCAGACAGTCCTTTAACTGGCTCCGATTTGACGGAAGAGGACTCTGCTCCCGGATCTGTTTTTCTAACATGTCCATACATTCTCAATGGGGATTCAGATCCGGACTTTCTGGTGTCCAGGGAAGATGGTGGAAGTCGCTATCATGCTCGCTGAACCACTGCTGAACATATCTTGCGCGATGGACAATAGCATTGTCGTGCATGAAACAGCCGTCACCTACTGGATAAAAAGTCAGCATTGCAGGATGGATTTGATCGGCAACAATGTTCAGATAATCCTTGGAGGACACCCGACCTTCCAGCAATATCAGGGGACCTGTTTCGTACCAACAGAACGTGCCCTACACCATGACACCGCCTCCAGAACCTTGAGTTGTGTTTACAAGGCAAGCTGGGTCCATTGCTCCATGGGGATTCCGCCAAACTCTCTGCCTACCGTCGGTAAAGAACAAGGTGTACCGCGACTCGTCGGACCACATGACTTTTTTCCAATATCCAACCACGGTGTTCCTGACACCACTGTACACGAACTTTCCGGTTCTTTGCAAAAATCAGTGGTTTCCTTATAGTCGTGCGACTTCTAATACCGATCCTCTTCAATTCCCTGCGCCAGTGGTTTCCTTATAGTCGTGCGACTTCTAATACCGATCCTCTTCAATTCCCTGCGCCAGTGGTTTCCTTATAGTTGTGCGACTTCTAATACCGATCCTCTTCAATTCCCTGCGCAGGTGGTTTCCTTATAGTCGTGCGACTTCTAATACCGATCCTCTTCAATTCCGTGCGCATTGCTGAGATATGTGTCGGGGAAAACCTTCATTGAATGCTTCGGTCAATTGCTGCACACAGGAAGTCCTGTTTTTCCGTAAAAGCCTTCTCAGACGACGGCGATCTCGTTCCTAACAGAGTGTCGTCGTGCCACTCTTACGCCTCTTAGATAAGCAATGTGGGTTATTTTTCCATTGCTTAAAATTCCGAGATATCTCACCTTTTGGGAAACCAGTCGGCTCTGCTGTTTTTTAAATTGTCGCTGCACTCAGACGGGCACCCACAATAAGCTCTTTATCGAACCTCGGAAGATTTTTTGCTTTTCCGATTGTGATCAATATTACTGACGAGCAACAGTCTTAAATAGTTGCCTAGATCACGTGGTGATGCACCTGATCACGTATTTTGTATATACGCTGCGCAAGTGACGTCTACGTATATGTATGTAAAGGTTTCTAATTCAGTGGTCAGTGTGCGTATTTGTTCCATAATTGTGACATGTCTATTAGAATATATATACACCGAAGAGCCAAAACGTTATGACCATCTGCCTAATATGATGTTGGTCCTCCACGTGCCGTCAAAACAGCTCTTACTTGACGAGGTATGGACGCTACAAGATTTCTAAAGATGTCTTGTGATATCTGGTACCAACACGTTACCGGCAGATCCTTTAACTCTTGCAAGTTACGTGGTTTGAGCCGCTGAAGATCGGATATGCTGTTCCAACACAAACCACAGATGCTCGATTGGATTGATCTCTGGGAAATTTAGAGGCCAGGGCAATACCTGGAAGTCTTCCTCATGTTCCACGAACCATTCTCGAACAATCCGGGCAGTGTGGCATGACGCATTACCCTGATGAACGAAGGCACTACTAGAGGGGAATACCGCTGTCATGAAAGCATGTATCTGGTTTGCAATGATGCTTAAGTAGGTGGTAGACGTCATAGTTTCCTGCACATGAATGACTGTACCCAGGGTTTCCTAGTAGAACATTGCCCAAAGTACTACATTTCTTCCACTGGCTTTTTTCATCCAATGGTGCATCCTGATGCCGACACTTCCCCAAGTAAACGATGCACCCGTACCCGGCCGTTGCAACAGGAAACGAGATTCAAAGGACAAGACGACCTTCTTCCAATCAGTCAAGGTCCAGTTTTAATGCTTGTGTGTCCATTATAGGCACTTTCGACGGGGAGCCGACATTAACATGGCAGTTCGAAGTGTCATTTGGCTATGCAGCCCAATTTTCAGCAGAGTTCAATGTACTGTGTGTTGTGACACATTACTCTCATCACTAGTATTCGATTTACAGGCGAGATGCATCACAGTATCCCTTCTGTTGGATCGTACCATATGGGATAACCTTCGCTCACCTGTAGCATCGATGAGATGAGGTCAGCCCACACCTTGCCTGCGATTCGTGGTTTTCCCTCCTCGGACTACTTTTTGAAGGTACTAACCACGGCTGACAGTGAGCACTCCACATGCCTTGCCATCTCGGAAATGCCCTGACCCAGTCGTCTGGCCATTACCATTTGGTCTTTGTCAAACTCACTTAAGTCCGTTGCCTTTCCCATCTGAAGACCAAGAATAACACTGATTAGCAGAGCTTAGTGTCACGTGTTATTTATACCGTTTCATGACCTTCACACTCGCAGTCGTTTACCTGCAGTTGCTTCGATTTGCATAAAGACTCGATGGTCATAATGTTTTGGCTCTTCAGTATATATAAACTTGTATATAGATGGCAGGTTTATTTTTAAACGATGGTTTTTCAGGGGCTAGAAAATCGTAAGATAATTTCCACACAGAACAACTGCGTTTTCTGCTGCAGTATAATACCACTACCTATTGTATATATCACATCATCATCATCATCTTTAAGCAGCATGGGCTACGGAAATCCAACCGGATGGTGCAATTTAATTCTCCAAACACATCTCTCCTCAGCTACAACCGCTGCATCTGGCCACTCTGGATCAATTCTAACGAGGTCCTCTTTCACATTTTCTGCCCACCTTATCCTAGGTCTTTCCCTCTTTTTGAGGCACACTGTTCATAACCCTATTCACTAATCTATAGTTACGCATACGGGCAGCATGGTCAAACCAACGGAGTCTCTCTCTGCACAATATACTGCTCAATGGAGGTTGCCACTTACAAAGTTGGACCAATTAATTCCCAAGATACTGTGTAAGCATTTAGAACCAAAGGCATCAAGTTTCCTGTAATCTTATTTACAAGCGTCCAAGTTTTATTACAATGGTTAACCCAGAAAAAAAAAAACTATTACAACGGAATAGATACTTGTAATTTACAAATAGAGCATAAATGTTACAAAAAAAAAAATGAAATTATGTGCTTATATTCCTTTTTGTTCACAACCATCATTTCCTTTATCCGATGTTGATCCCTGAAATATCGGATGAAGAAGATTCCACTTTTTTTCTCACCTTTAGCATTGAGAAAAAACAAAGGCAGGCACACAAAAAACGATTTAAAGCCTCATTGCTAATACCCCCTCAAGCAGCTGCTTGCCACAGAGGTCTGACAGGAGCCTGTCAGTTTATATGCCATAGTAGAAGGTCTGAGAGGATGGCAGGACCTCAGCAGAAAAACGACACATACATCCATGCCATATCCGGGACTCGAACCCAAGTCCCTTAGATCAGTAGTCAAGCATACTAACCACTCGGCCACGGGACGGCCAAAAATATAATTCGCTTCCGGGTGGACTCGAACCACCAACCTTTCGGTTAACAGCCAAACGCGCTAGCCGATTGCGCCACGGATGGATGTTGGAAAATGTAAATAATAATGTACAGGATGTTTCAAAAAGGACACAACCCTAAATATAAGAGAGCAGAACTTACGCGCATGTACTTACATTTTATGCCATAATATTAGTCAGTTGGCATTACTGTACTCAAGGATAACAGCCTTTAGTAGTTGAAATGACCTTGTCACGCGCTAGTCTCACTCAAGCATTCATTCCTTATGTCAGCTATGTTGTTTTCCAAAAACGAACTTGTATTTATTGTTGAGACTTATTGTGTGTACAAATCTTACAAACGTGTGAGAGAGGAGTTTGAGTTGAAGTTTCCTCAGTCTGCAGTTCCCAACAAATCTACAATATCTCGTTTGATTGATAAATTCTGTGACGCTGGATCTGTACCATGGCCCCCACAAGGGTGGGGCTGATAGGGCTCTAGCCTGGGGTCCCGGGATTAGGGGACCCGGCGTGGTGTGTCGGTCAGCTAAGTGGGATGAACAGAAGACAAAAAGCGACAAAAAGAAAACTTCTACAGAAACCTGAACAAGATTTCAGAATTTCCTAGTTTACCAGTATTGGATTTTATTATTAATGATTTAAAGGCAATATTTGAAGCAGCAGACACCATATGTGAATTATTCTCACCCATTTTGAACTTCCAGAACTTAGACGATGGTTAGCTTACCGCAAAAGCAGCAGAACTTGTAAATACATATGAGAAAGATCTGTCAGAAGACTTACTGCATGAAATCCTTCACCTTAAAAGTATTCACAAGACAGTTTTCGGCATTGAAAGAAGTCCAATTAGACTTCTGAACGCAGTTTACGACAAAAAACTGCAAGGTATATTTGCCAATCTCTGCCTCGCCATTGAACTGTTTTGTACAGTACCAGTTTCTGTTTCTTCAGCTGAAAGATTCTTCAGCAGACTGGCAAATTCATTGAAAACATGGCAAAGAAGCACAACTAGTCAAGAGCGACTTAATCATCTAGCAATTTTGTGCATCGAAAATGATTTAGCTAAGCAAGTTGATTTTACTGAAGTTATTGAAAAATTTGCGACGACCATAGCTAGAAAATATACTTTCAGATAATTTTTGATATTATTGTAAGTTTTCATTATGTAAATCCATATAGTTTTTTTTTTAAATAAATGTAAATATTGCTTTTGTGTCATCATTTAAACTGACTTATTTTACACCCTTAACCTAAGCGATAGGTAGGGGATGCCCGCCAAAGATCCTGGTCTGGGGGCCCGCTTCAGGATGTGGGGGCCCTGATCTGTACAGGATCGAAAGAGCCCAGGCCAGACATCACTGTTAACTCAAAGTTCTTGATGATATGTCTCAGCGTTTAACTTGCTCACCCAGAAAATCTCTTAGGAAGTTATCTTCACAGGTTGGACTGTCACCAGCTACTCTTTTCAGGGCTACTAAGAAGTTAAAATATCATGCCTACTGCATTGGTGTCGTTCATGAACTGAAAGAACCAGACCATGAAAAACGTTTACGGTACTGTCGTTGGTTTCGTTATTTTGTTGATGAAAATGGAATTCAGGTGTTGGACCGTGTTTGTTTCAGTGACGAGGCTTGATTTCACTTGAATGGGTATGTGAACAGTCAAAACAGTCGAATATCGAGCAGTGAAAATCCACACACTTTTCATTAACGACCATTACACGCAAGGAAAATTGATGTTTGGTGTGCAATTTCCCGTCGTCGTGTGATAGGACCTTTATTTTTTGACTCAACTGTAACTGGTGAAGTTTATGGTAACCCCATCCAACAGTTTATTGCACTAATGGATGTGAATGAATGTGAGTGTTGGTTTCAACAAGATGGCGCGACCGCCCATACTGCGAATGACACAATGGTCATGTTGCAGGAATTTATTGGTGATCATTTGATTTAAAAAAATCTGCCACTAAGATCCCCAGATCTTACTCCTCCAGATTTTTTCCTTTGGGATATCTCAAATATGTAGTGTTTCAAAACAATCCTCATACACTTGAAGACTTGAAGGCTAGCATTGAGAGATTTTAAACATAAGAAAACGAACATTACGAAAGGTGGCTGCAAATGTCATGAAACGGGTACGAACCTGCATCCAGATTGCAGGAAATCACTTTCAACATCTGTTGTAAAGGTAGATATATGTCTAATATGCATCTTTTGAAATGTGTGCCTTTTGTCAAGTTTAAATAGCAAAATATAATAGAGGGTTGCGTCCTTTTTAAAACACCCTGTATTATTAGGCCTATAAAACGCAAAAAGCATATCTCATTTATCCCTTAATATGAAAATGTTGGATTTTCTTATCCACTAGGGTTAAGGGGATGTATATAAAATGAAATTATTTATTTATTTTTACAATATTGAAATAGTATTGAAAATTTTAAAATTAAATACTAATTTTATAAAAATAGGAAGCAAGCGTTTGAATTTTAAATAATTGTAATTTACTCAAAACACATATAACTATCAGTATACTGTTTTTCATCAACACATTCTACCATCAGAATTTCTAGTTTCTACAATAAATATATGATTATCAATAATTTCCTCAAGTTTTACATTTTTCTACATTATGCGTCCTGTAACGATGTTAAATTAAGGCCATTTGGAGGATTTGAAAATTATGAACCATCGTATTTCGTTAGCACCTAAAAAAATAAAAAATAAATACCCCCTCAAGCAGCTGCTTGCCACAGAGGTCTGACAGGAGTCTGTCAGTTTACATGCCAGAGTAGAAGGTCTGAGAGGATGGCAGGACCTCAGCAGAAAAAAAACACGAACATCCATGCCTTACCCGGGGCTCGAACCCAGGTCCCGTAGATCAGTAGCCAAGCGCGCTAACCACTCGGCCACGAGACTTTTGACTATTCAACTCAAAAAGAATTTTTCGTTGATCTCTCAAAACAAAGAGATGCGTTTTCCCACCCACCCTGGGGGTTAAGGGGAAAATTGTTGCTGCCAATGTAATCCTCTTGATCATCATACTCTACGACTAAAATATCAAATTTCTTGCCCAAATGGATAATTTTCTATATTCATTTAAATTTTCCACCGTCAGAAGGCGCAATTAAAACTTTTGGGAGATTCTGAAAGTGTGATCATAATAGTTTATCAATACCTACCCAAGCCAAAAACGAATTTTCGATTTATCTGCAAAAACAAATAATTTTCGCTTAAAACAAAATAATTGTGTTTTTCCAATCCCTCTGGGGGTAAAGGTGAAAATCATTGTTGTCAATGCAAACTTCATGATACTCACATTTCAGTACCAAATTTAAAATTTCTTACATAATTACATTGCTTGTAATTTTGTTTGAATTTTTTTAATTTCAACTTTTTCCACCGTTAGAGGGCACAATTATAGCTATAAGAAGATTCGGAGAGTATTTGGAGTCTATAAATTATATTTTAAGTAATATATTAGAGATAACATGGACTCAATACAGTAAGCACTTGCCAAGTATAGTTTAGAGCAGTGGTTCTCAACTTTTTATGCTTCACGTACCCCTGGAAATGTGTATGTAACTGGCGTAATATAGATAGCTAAAATTATAGTTATAATAATGCCAACTTAGCGACTTTGTTACTAGATCTAGCAACCTTTGAGCTCTCACGGCGTCCCTCAAAAATTTTGCCGCGTACCTCACGTTGAGAACCCCTGGTCTAGAGTAAGTGTTCTCAACGTGGGGTCCGCCGTGAGAGCTCAAAAGTCGCTAGATCTAGTAACGAAGTCGCTAAGTTGGCAACACTGCTGATGAAACACCATCCCCTGATGAAACGCAAAAATGGATTCGAGACCCCTTCACATTTGATTTGGAAAAATGTAGGCTTCACATTTGATTTGGAAAATGACCCCTCACATTTGATTTGGAAAAATGTAAGCTTCCATTGTCCAATAAAGAAGAATTGATTGAGATATCTTGTGAAAATAGTTTAAAAAGCATTCATTCCAAAGGGCCATTGATTAGTTTCTGGATTGGAGTGGAGAAGGAATACCCGACTTTGTCAAGAATTGTTGTTACCTTTCACAACAACTTATTTATGTGAAACTGGTTTTTCTCTTCAACAGCTTTAAAAAATAAATATAGGAACAGGCTGGATGTTGAAGATGACTTGCGACTCTACCTTAGCAAGATAACCCCAACCATTGACTAACTGTGCAAGCGTAATTAAGCGTAACCATTTCACTGATGTACACAGTAAATTGTTTATATAATTTTATAAGATTTGTTAAATTGTTTGTCATTTTTTGTGTTTATCGATATATGTAATTTATGAATACAAAATTTAATGTGTGTATATATATATGTTTTATTTTATTTCCATTGTTATACTATAACTATAGTTTTATCTATCTATACAAGGGGTACGCCAGTTACATACACATTTCCAGGGTGTACGTGAAGCATAAAAGGTTGAGAACCACTGGTCTAGATTATCCGCTGTTAACTGTACACCACATTTCCGAATCATAGTATTCCGATTCTAGTTCCGCTCTCCTCCGAGGAACCGTGGCAAATTTTTGCACACTGAAATGTAATTCTCATGTCAATATACAGGTGAGAACTGATAGGAAAGAATAAGTGCTTCTGGTGTCATAGAACCCGTTCATTCGAAGACCTGTAATCCGGGATTTCGCTTTAATGCAAATCGAAAAACGGATTCCGTCATCAATTCTCGATTTTCTGGTGCAATCCTCTCTGACATCACAGCTCTTGGGATCAGCACGTTCTGCCAGAGATTCCTCCCTCTATGTCATCAATTGATGACCCGGCGATAATTGAAGAGCATGAGAGTTAAAAGATTCATCATTCCTCTCGATACAATCGTCATTATTTTCGTTGACCTGTCATTATATTAACACTGTATTGTATGAAAACATCCGTGTGATTGAGTAATTAGCTAGAGTGACTCCGGAAACACTGGTTCACTAACTCCGGAAACACTGGTTTGCTTGACTCTGGAAACCTGAGTTCGAACCAAGGAGAAAGCGAAAATTTTTATTGTGTTGTCTTTCTGCTGAGTCTCACTCTCCTCACAGAATTTCTCTATGACCTACTACACTTTACATTCCTATCAGATCTCTGTCGCAAACAGCTGCCTGATATAAGCATTTTACATGTACTGATGTTAGCCCGCACTTCACGTGCTGGTATGAAGAATTCACTTGTGTGGGACAACCCCCACCTTTTTTTTTTGCAGGCCTGAGGTAGCGGTATTGATATTATCTTTAGCTACATTCGACAAATAAATATTTTTCTTATTTCTAAATGAAAACTTTGCAGATTGTAAAGATTTCTTCTTTAGAAAGCCATTCCATATCGTTCCGTCACAAGTTAATCTTGGATTGCATGACTTGCTCTGCTATACAGTATAAGCCCCTGGTTGCATGATTTTAGAGGGGCGAGGGTGGCTCAGTCGGTAGCGCGCCAGGCTCGTAATCTATAGTTCGCAGGTTTGAGTCTCAGCTGGGTCAGACGTTGAGATTTATCTTCGCAAAACTCCCACCCTGTCCACGGTCAGTAGGGGACACCGATGGGCTTGGAAAGGCCACCGTCCATCGGATGGGACATTAAGCCTTGCCCTCGTGTGCCGGAGAGCCATACCCAGTGGTTCCCCTACCCCAACCTTCTCTGAGCCTTCGGGGTCTATGTGACCTGGCCATTTAGCCCATAGTGTGCGAAAAAGTGCCACTCAGAGGCAAAACAATGCATGATTCTAGATCGATGCTCCAACCTGTGCAATGTCGCTGTGTCTGCAGTGCGGGATAGACACAGGAGTTCCTGCGAAAATTCCTTTGGATCATAACCCAACAATACTCAAATGGATTGTAAATCAGGCAAGAAGAAATGCTTGTGTATTCTTTTGCAGTTATAAAAAGAAAACATATCCTTCAGCCAGTGGTGTACTTCAGATAGTGATAATACTCAAATTTAATTTCTGTTATTTCTTGATTTTAAAAATAAAAATAATAGGATAAAAATATACGAATATAATAATGGCTTTTGCTGAGAGCAGACCTCCTCTTCCTTTATGGTGGATTTGGAGATCTGAAACGTTTTCACCTAAATATATATTTTTTTCGTCAAAAAGAGAGAAAAAAAAAGCTATAGATGAAACATGATAAAATATTAAAATATACTTCAAAATTTCTAAGCATATATTGAATTTAATGATATAATATTTAGAAAAATTCTAAAATCTTTTCTTGCTTTCACTTTTTCAAAATGATCGGTGATTTCATTCGAGTTTATGTATCTATCTTTCTGATTTTTTATGTGAAATGAATTGAATTTAGAGTGGACCTCCAAAAGTCAATTCTATTTTATATAAATCTATTTTACTATGTATATTACGTATAAAATAGTAAAATAGATATTCATATATAGTAAAATAGATATCCTTATATCCAGAATAGTAATATGAATATATGAAATAGATATTTTGATTGCGATCTTTAATTTTTAGACATATTTTTCATTAAATTTTTTAACATATTTTTCATATTGAAAATTTTTTGAGCTCCCAACGTGATTTTTTCTCGAGATAACGTGGAACTGTTTCCATTTTTCTGTCCAATACCTGTATGTATTGAAATATTTCAATTTTTCTGCCTCATGTATTTGATAGGACTTTGTCTTATTTATTGAAATATAATTTTTTAAAGATCACTGAAATGAAGGGGGAAGCTCTATACTGTTGCGTCATAATCAGTCAATTCTGGATCAATCCAGTCAATTGCCACTCCGTAAACTTCCCCCCCCCTTTGTCTCTTCTAAAGTACACTTGTGAGTCATCCTTGGAAATACTTATCCCAACTACATAATTTTGCCTCCAGTTTCAAAGGAAAAGATTTTTTAAATGATTCTATTTAACTTGTTTACCTACCAGAGTTAATTTTATTTCTATCTAACCCTCCTAGAAGTAAATCTTCGAAGCGAATAATTGAATAGCTATTTATCTACATAAATAAAAATTAGAAAATAAAAGAAATTCTAAAGAGGTATAACGTTAAAGTGATTGTAACTATTGGTTTGGGGGGAGGGGGAAACATAATAACATGAATGAGCCGTAATAACGTAATAACATAAAGATAAGGAACAGTTAAGAGAATAGAACATACAATAATTGCAGAAAACGGCAAATAAATTTTCCACTATAGATACCTCTTACTGTAAATAATACCGTTTCTGCTATGGTTAGTGCATGTTGTAAAAGAACACGAATGTGGGTTGCATTGTATTACCTCTGAGCGGTATTTTTTTTGCATATAATGAGCTAAATGGCCAGGTCACAAGGACTCCAAGAAGGTTTGGGGCGGGGACCCACTGGAACAACTGTTGGGAGACAGATGGTAGCCTCCCGTCAAGGCCATCCAGCGTGTTCTTTAACGTTCACAGGGTATGGCTCTCCTGCACACGGGGCCACGGCTTAACGTCCCATCCGACGGACGGGGGTCTTTCCAAGTCCATCGGTGTCTCCTACTGACCGTGGGCAGGGCAGGCAGTTTTGAAGAGATAAATCTCAATGCTGACCCAGCTGAGACTCGAACCTGGAAACTAAAGATAAGAGCTTGGCGCGATACCGACTGAGCGTGAATATTAGTGAAAAATGGAAAGGAATTTTTATTAAATATATGTTGTCCCAATATTATAGACACATTTCACAAAAAATATTTCATATATTAATTAAAAAAGTGTGTTTTACATGATAAGCTCCTTAATTAAAAGTTAGATCTACCTAAATCTTGATCTTTGATAATTGAAAAAAATTGTAAAAATTTGTTCCCTTTTTTTTTTCCTTCTCTAATTTTATTTCTTTTAAGAACCTTGTTTCTTAATTGATAAAAACTAAAAATTTTTACATAAAGTTATAAAAATTCCATTTAGGAAGCAAATTGTTAGGTTTGATTTGAGTTGACTTGGAGGGAAAATTCTCAGATATGGTCAAAGTTAAGTAAAAGACAGAGCGAGTCACTGTCATAGTAAAAATACAGGCGGCATTTAGAGAAATACAATGCAGTGGTTGCAAAATGTAATTTAATGAAATGTGAAGGAAACTTGTCCCAAGGGGGTTGAACACTTCGGCTCAAGATAAAAAAAAACACAAGTCTGTGAAGCAACAGGACATATCGTGGATTTTGTTTTTGGGTGGGGGGGGGTCCGAAAATTTAGTTTCGTGGAGGGTTCGAGAATTTGATTTTGAGGAATGTCTGAGAAAAAGATTTGAGTTAGGTTTCCTATTTGCTAAAAAATTGAAATGAAATATTTAAAATGATACTCTATATATTCTATACGGAATAAAATTTTATAGTCGTTTATAAATCAGTTTTCAATGTCGGACATAAAATATGGAGCTAAAATAAAATTAAACAAAGACAATTGTTTTGGATTTCGAAGCAGATAGGCTAGTTTGAGATTTCGTATAAGACGACCGGATTTTCGTTTGGGGGTGGGGGGGGGAACTTGGACCCCCTGTGAGCAATAACGTTACTGTTACTGTAAAACGTTACTGTTAAAACGAAAAATAATTTTTTGGGGGGTATTTTTTAATTCTGTTGTGTTAGGCATCATCACTTAGTGTCGCTATTGTAGGTTCACAGTTTTTTTTATTCATGATCAGACCAGCACAGTTGCTAGCTTATCTTCAGATTATAAAAGTACAAATGACCAAGCCATCACAAAACTCGAACCCGGACCCCGGTAGTTGCAATGCTACCACGAATCAACGTGATGCCACTGCACCACCAAGGTAGCAATGATTCAATATGTTACTCTTATTGAATACTGGAGAAGCAGAGGAAATGTCCTGTAATCATGGAACAGTTAGAAAAAAAGTCATGGGTTCGGATCCCATTTATAGGGAAACTCTATTTTTTTTAGCCATATTCAAATGTTTCATTAAACCTTTTACCCCTCTTTTGGTCTGACAAAACATGTAGTTAAATACTCAGTTTCTATAAGTCTTTCAAAGATCGACAAATAATTTTTATTGCTAAGATTTAAACTAAACAGATCTAGATTTTCAACTCTGCTCAAGTATCATTTTCCATAAAGTATTCAGTTTTGTATTAGGATTTCATCAACATAGAAATTCTTATTTTATCGTCGAGTTTAGTAATTGTATATCAGAAATTCGAATTTATTTTGCCCCTACCCTTAAATGGCCCAGTTTTTTTTTAAGCAAATCAACTTCTGAGTCTTATTTTGAAGTAACTAATAAATAGAAATAGTTCGTTACAACCCAAAAGAAAAAAAAAAAAATCCATTTAATTCTGAGTAATAAAAATATATATATAAAAAAATCAGAGGTTAATAAACATAAAAAGCACATTGCAGGCTCATTTGTAGAGATTTGAAAAATGGATAATCGCCTTCTTATACTTTCAGGATTCTCTTTTAAAATTATTTGCTTTATTTAACTCTCTTGAGGAGGATAATTTTTTTTTAACAAATAGAGAAGTTTCAGATTCACTGAGAAAAATTTATACCTATGAATCTCAATTTCTAATATTTTTTTTTTGACTGTTAAAAAATTCCATCAGATACTTGGTCTTATAATTTACCTTATTTATTTTCAGTCTTTTGATTCCTACTCTATATATGTTTTATAAAGTAATATGGGTCAGTTGTGTTGATTAACATAATAATCTATTCTTATTTTTTGTTACCATGTGTGAATATTAAGAAGCATTTAGTAAATTTGTTATGCTTGTTATATAAATGACACATATGACGAAGATATATGCAAACAAATTCAAATAATAAATAGATCTATTTCTGTTGTAATAAAAAATTTAATATTAGAATTTTTTTTTATTTTGAAAATATTTCAAGTACGTATTAAAAGGCCAAAGGTTCGGAACTAGAAGTTTGTGAAGCAAATAAATTAAATTAATAGAATTACCCATTCTCAAAATTAAAAATTATTAGTAGGTCTTTGTTTTTTTAAACGCATTTTTGTTCTCTTATCAGTGACTTTCCAAGAGCCAAGTTTATGCAAACTGAACACTGTCTAATCCGAAACGTATATATATAATCTGTGTATACAATTATATAATTGATGTATGCCCCCCCCCCCCTCTAAAAACTTTTCCAGATATACCTATACCTTCCATAATAGGATTCAACTTTAAGATATTCTTGTCAATTTGTTAATAGCGATATCCCCATTGAAAGTATTTTTCATAAATTTTACATTCAAGTACATATAATATAAAAAGTGTTGGCAAAACTTTGAAATTTCAAAATCTATGTCAAAGGAAGTCAAATCTCCTTAACCGTGAAAATGAGCTTTTTATCAAAAAGGAGAATAAAATATCTGAAAGATATTAAAGGAAATACTTCTAAAACTCAGTTTCCATCGAGGTTCATTCAGTATTTAGAGAATTATGGAATTTGCAAAATGTAATAGCAACTTTGACAGTCAAGAATTTTATCATAGAGATTAATCAAACTATAAATAACAAATGCTATATTAAACTGTTTATTAAAATAAATGTACTTTTACGTATCTGTAATGATTCAGTTTTCATCAGCTTTTCTAGATCGAGTGATATTATTGTTTAGCATTTAATGTCCCATGGCCGAGTGGTTAGCGCGCTTGGCTACTGATCTACGGGACCTGGGTTCGAGTCCCGGGTAAGGCATGGATGTTCGTGTTGTTTTTCTGCTGAGGTCCTGCCATCCTCACAGACCTTCTACTCTGGCATATAAAGTGACAGGCTCCTGTCCGACCTCTCTGGCAAGCAGCTGCTTGAGGGGGTATTTATTTTATTATTTATTATTATAATTCTAAATACTAAATAGTAGTTTTGAAAAATCAAGGTTTATGTACAAGATTCTCATATCTCTACCTATGTTCAATTATTTTGCAATAAAAAAGTTTTTTTTAGTCGTTGCAAAGCTTGGAATTGATACTTTCCTTTATTTCCGCACCCATATATGCTTTAATCTATAATTTTAAAGATGATTTTCCACACAGAGAATCTATTAATGACTCAGAATGGAAGAATATTGATAAATTAGCTGAATATGCTTCGTGTATCCATTTCAAATTCTTGTATCAGTGTGATTTGCAAATCTTTTGCCAATAAATTTTGGTTAAACTTTGTGGCTTAAAAGCATATTACATTAATTAAGCCAATATTTTCATTACACCAAAACTGGTGTTGCACCAGTTTTGATTATACCACACACAAAGAGATACCACCACAAAATAATGCAAAAATTCTAAACTTTATAATGGACATATCAGATAGGTTTGTTTTTTTGACAAAGCGTATTCTTGAGTAAGTCCATGTAATACTGAACAAAAGTAACTAATGAATAAACCCTTCTTCAAAAAATTGTTTAAAAAATGCTGCCTAAATTGCCCTTACATTAACTGTCACAACATACAGATGTGAAGCGATAGCTGTAAAAAAATCTTGTTTTATCTCGCCCGTTTAAATGTACAGCTTTGCTACCTTTTAATAACAACATACATTTACAATATTTATGCTAATATTTAAATTATTAGGCTTTAAAATGCACATTAATTAAGTTTTAAAATGCATATTAAAATTGAAAAGCTGTTATTTATCCTTGTTGCATCACATTAGCAAATTCGGATTCATTACTAGAAAACGCATTTCCTTTAAATTTTCCAACATTTAGTTTCATCATGCATTAAAATAAACTTAAAATTTTAAAAAAGCACAGAAAAAAACAAATTTATGAATAAAACTCTGTATTTCGTTGAAGTAAAAAAATTACAAATCAGAGGACTGTTATCCTTTCTCCATTTCGATATAAAAATATACATATTTACAAGACAACTTGATGTCTGTCAAGAAGATAACTTAATGATTAATGTGCTCAGAATGAATCAGTTTATAAGTTCAGCTTTGTACTAAAGTTCTCACCTGTTGATCTTTTCACGGAAACAGTTCTACATACTCGACGATATGCAAATGACTTGAAAACATGAAGGTGAATGTCACCACGTTCACACCACAGTCACACTACCCTTGACTCTTATTTTTTGCGGCAGTCTATCCATGACAATGATGTGTTTCGGTGGCTGATAAACTGGCCCCGCCTGCTTACGTGATATACACTTTCTTCCCATGTTCCTCCACATAGTTAATGGCGTTCTGGAGGTCCAGAGCCACAGTCCACACGTGATACCTACAACAAGAGACATGAAAATTTTCAGAGTAAATATCTCGACGTTAGGTCTAGCAGAAGAGCCTGCCGATAACCACTGTTCTCTAGAACTGAATTCGTAAAAGTTTGCCACAAGAACGCACGCGGCAGGGACAGTGTAGAGCAAAGCAAAAATGCCAATGCGCACCATAAGCACTTCCAGTTTTTCCGTTTTTGATTCTGTCGTTTCTAGTCTGCAGTGGCTTTTAGTCCTAAATATCGCAGCCATGCCCGCTACGAGAAAGATAACACCAACTAATAAATAAGTAAATGACGGAATTACCACGAAACGCATGAGAGCTTGGGAATCCTGATTACCGACGTAACACATACCTGTCAGTTCGTCAGCATCAACTCCACGGAGCACGAGGATGGTGATGGTTTTGATGGAGGGCAACCCCCAGGCAACGAGATGGAAATAAGTACTGCATCTCTCTAGGACTTCGGAACTCCATCGCAGACCTGCAGTGAGGAACCAGTTAAGAGTGAGCACTACCCACCACACAGAACTTGCCATGCCAAAAAAATAAAGTAGCATGAACACGATGGTGCAGTTGATGTTCTCAAGCCCTCCCTGAATGAGTAACGGCTCACCCAGTTGTGGATCGATGTAGCAGGCAACTTCCTCCCGTCTTGCTACGAGACGAATGAGATAAGAGATGCTGTAGATATTGTAACAGCCACTGAGTATGACAATCACTCTCTCGGGGTAGCGAAATCTCGAATTGTCAGCCAAAAACGTGAGCACGGTGAAGAGGGTCGACATGAAGCACAGCCCTGCCCATACTGCCACCCACACTTCGGCAAATTCTTTATTCGCGTGGGAATAAAGAATGTCTGCTGTGCACGAGGCAACGCAACGACCACTGTTGTTGGTGTAGAAGTAACGTTCGGAATAACGCAGGTGTTTACACAAGCCGTTAAGTGAACCTCGGGCTCGACTCGCAGGGTACCTCTGGCGGCTAAGAGAGCCTCCAGGTGTACGGTGGGTGCTCGGCCGGCGATTTCGGTTGTACTCTCGAGGCCGAACATGTTTTTGTTCTTCGTGTTCGGGTCCTTCCATGCACATGTGCTTCTCGTTGTTGGCAGGAGGAAACTGGCTGCAATTCAGAGAAGGAGGCCACAGGAATCCGAATTCAAGTAATACTGGCTCGCAGAGTCCTTTAACTGATTCGCACAGCGAGCGACAAGGCCCGATGGGTTGGGGAACTTTCTCTGTACACATGGGAGCGTAGACGGAGCACAGGAAGAATCTTAATCTGGACGAACAACCGTACTGGACGAGGGGCGTAAAAGTCTGCAGTTGTAATGAGGCATCGTGTTGCAGATCGTGTCCAACGAAGTTCGGCATTCCTGTCACATTGTAGCCGATGCCTTTGCACGCGTCGATGCGTATGGGTTCACAAGTCCTGGTCATTTCCGGATCCAATGCGTAAACACCGATACTCAGTACGAGGGTCAAGAATTGTAGTCTGAGAACACGGCGAGTAAAGACGAAGGCGCGCATCTTGGCCAGTGCTCTCTTTACATCCCCTCACTCGTTGGCTTCTGACAACCGGCTGCGACGAGAGGGCAAGGAGGAGAGAAGCGCGGACGGGATAGCCGCGAGGCCGTACTTAGCTGGCGACGGCGAGGCGGAGAGCTGTCAGCAGAACCGGACGGACTGCACACCACGTTGCCTGCCTCTACGATTGACACAGACACGAGCTCCGAGCAACTGCCATGGCAAGAATCACATCAGTCCCTCAAGAGCAGAGACTTTAAACTCGAACCTCCTCATGCATGCACTCGAAACACTTCAAAGTTCCCACTGAGTTGACAACACTAGCTACTGCTCTCTTTTGACCAGGATGCTCCTCAGCACTCCGTGATTATCTCTGACCAATCGCGAGCGCCCTCTCACGGCGCGCACCACGCCTCGATGTTTTCGTTGGAAAAAGAGAAAGTTCATTTCATTGGTCAGAAGCTAACGACGCTTGTTGAATCTAGCTGAAAAGAATGATGGGCTGTTTGACAGGTCGGCTCATCCCCTAGGTCAGCGGTAGTCACTGTGGGGGCGAGCAGTCTAGCGAAGGGGAGGGGGGAGGGAATAAAGGGAGGGTGGATGAGCTCTAATGCTCTTCGCGTCTCGTAAAACCAACTTCATGATTCTTTTCCCGCCGTTAAATGCGTCGTTTCAACCTTCAGTGTTTTTCTTTGGCGTGAACTGGAGAGGCTTTTGAATGAATATTTTGATTTATACGTGAAATAGAATCGCATTTAAATCGACGTTGTTTTCTTATACCTTTTTGTTAAACGTCGCGCGCATTAGAATATTTACTTGCGGATGGTTGTGGGAGAGTCATTGATCTTTCATTCTAATGAACTTTACAACAGTATTCCAAAATCGCAAGAAACCCGAAAAGAGTGAGTTTGAAATGCAACTGTTAACTAAAACTAAAGCAATGGTGCATCCTTCCTCAATTGAACTGTGGTGATCTATTTTCATTCATATTCTGCCTACATATTTGATTCGAATTATTTTAGCTATCCGCAGTGGTGTATTTAATACGAGGGATTCAACCCCCCCCCTCCCCCTAAAAAAATGCATACGTTTCAGGTGAGGCTTTATATACTACGAGTGGTTAGCACGCTTGGCTACTGATCTAAGGGACCTGGAATTAGGCATGGATGTGTGTGTCGTTTTTCTGCTGAGGTCCTGCCATCCTCTCAGATCTACTGTGGCATATAAACTGACAGGCTCCTGTCAGACCTCTGTGGCAAGCAGCTGCTTGAGGGGGGTATTTATTTATATTTATTTATATACTACATCGAGAAAGCAAAACATCTCTGTGAGAATTGGGGATTTTATACAGCAGTGGTTCTCAACCTTTTATGCTTCACGTACCCCCTGGAAATGTGTATATAACTGGCGTACCCCTTGTACATATAGATAAAATTATATAGTTATAGTATAACAATGGGAATAAAACACTGACTTTGTTACTAGATCAGCGACATTTGAGATCTCACGGCATACCCCACGTTGAGAACCCCTACTATACATAAAAAAATACCTCCTCAAGCAGCTGCTTGCCACAGAAGTCTGACAGGAGCCTGTCAGTTTATATGCCAGAGTAGAAGGTCTGAGAGGATGGCAAGACCTCAGCAGAAAAACAACACGAACATCCATGCCTTACCCGGGGCTCGATCCCAGATCCCGTAGATCAGTAGCCAAGCGCGCTAACCACTCGGCCACGGGACGGCTACAGTAACCACAAAAAGAATAACTGAACATATTTTAAAAATTACTTATTGGTTGCCTTTTTTTTTAACAATTTTTTTATTTGTTATTCATTTTTATGTCCGATACTAAAAATAGATTTAAAAAAACTATAAAATATTATTTACATAAAATATCATTTTAACCTTCTCTGTCCAGTGGAATATTTTAGTAATTGTGAAGCCCTACTCTGAAGTCTTATTCTCCCCTCCCACAAAAAATAAATCCTGAGAAGAATTTAGTTTCCGCCAAATATATTTTTAAAACACGCCACTAGCGTTGCATTGCACTTTTTTGTCCAAACGAACTGAAGGGCCAGCAGGGGCGTAGCGAAGGACAATGGTTGGGAGGGGGGGAGAAATCGAAATTTCCCAACTCGAAATTCAAATTCTGCCAACAACACAGAAATAATACCAATATTTACATCTCGCCTGAATTGTAGCAAGTCAAAGTGAATTTTACCAACTCCCCTTGATTTCGCCAACTCTCCTTATTTTCACAAAACCAATTCCAATCTTTACACCTCTTCTAACTTTGCCAAGAAATTTCAAATTTTTCAAACTCCGCAAGATTTTGCCAAGTTTTCTGGATTTTGTCAACTATCTTTAATTTCACAAATCCAATCCCAATTATCACAACTCGCCCTTATTTTCCAAGTGGATTCGAAATTTGCCAACTCTCCTAGATTTCGTTAACTCGCCGTAATTTTACAAAAAAAAAATCAGTTTTTACATCTTTCCTGAATTTGCCAAGTCACTTCGAATTTTATCAACTCTAATTAATTCCACATGAAAGGCACACTTTTCACAATCCCCTGTGTTTTACCAAGTGGCTTCGAATTTTGCCCTGTGTTTTACCAAGTGGCTTCGAATTTTACAAACTCCCCTTCATTTTGCCAAGAGTTCTCGATTTTTCCAACTCTCCTTAATTTCACAAAACAATCCCAATTTTGTTCAATTCACCTGTACTTTACCAAGTGGTTTCTAGTTTTACCAACTCCCCTGTATTTTACCAAGTGGCTTCGAATTTTACCAACTCCCCTTGATTTTGCCAAGAGATCTCGATTTTTCCAACTCTCCTTAATTTCACAAAACAATCCCAATTTTGTTCAATTCACCTGTACTTTACCAAGTGGTTTCTAGTTTTACCAACTCCCCTTGATTTTGCCAAGAGATCTCGATTTTTCCAACTCTCCTTAATTTCACAAAACAATCCCAATTTTGTTCAATTCACCTGTACTTTACCAAGTGGTTTCCATTTCTACCAACTCCCCTGTATTTTACGAAGTGGCTTCGAATTTTGCCAACTCCCCTTGATTTTGCCAAGAGTTCTCGATTTTTCCAACTCTCCTTAATTTCACAAAACAATCCCAATTTTGTTCAATTCACCTGTACTTTACCAAGTGGTTTCTAGTTTTACCAACTCCCCTTGATTTTGCCAAGAGATCTCGATTTTTCCAACTCTCCTTAATTTCACAAAACAATCCCAATTTTGTTCAATTCACCTGTACTTAACCAAGTGGTTTCCATTTCTACCAACTCCCCTGTATTTTACGAAGTGGCTTCGAATTTTGCCAACTCCCCTTGATTTTGCCAAGAGTTCTCGATTTTTCCAACTCTCCTTAATTTCACAAAACAATCCCAATTTTGTTCAATTCACCTGTACTTTACCAAGTGGTTTCTAGTTTTACCAACTCCCCTGTATTTTACCAAGTGGCTTCGAATTTTACCAACTCCCCTTGATTTTGCCAAGAGATCTCGATTTTTCCAACTCTCCTTAATTTCACAAAACAATCCCAATTTTGTTCAATTCACCTGTACTTTACCAAGTGGTTTCTAGTTTTACCAACTCCCCTTGATTTTGCCAAGAGATCTCGATTTTTCCAACTCTCCTTAATTTCACAAAACAATCCCAATTTTGTTCAATTCACCTGTACTTTACCAAGTGGTTTCTAGTTTTACCAACTCCCCTGTATTTTACCAAGTGGCTTCGAATTTTACAAACTCCCCTTCATTTTGCCAAGAGTTCTCGATTTTTCCAACTCTCCTTAATTTCACAAAATAATCCCAATTTTTTCAATTCACCTGTACAAGTGGTTTCCATTTCTACCAACTCCCCTGTATTTTACCAAGTGGCTTCGAATTTTGCCAACTCCCCTTGATTTTGCCAAGAGATCTCGATTTTTCCAACTCTCCTTAATTTCACAAAACAATCCCAATTTTGTTCAATTCACCTGTACTTTACCAAGTGGTTTCTAGTTTTACCAACTCCCCTTGATTTTGCCAAGAGTTCTCGATTTTTCCAACTCTCCTTAATTTCACAAAACAATCCCAATTTTGTTCAATTCACCTGTACATTACCAAGTGGTTTCTAGTTTTACCAACTCCCCTGTATTTTACCAAGTGGCTTCGAATTTTACCAACTCCCCTTGATTTTGCCAAGAGTTCTCGATTTTTCCAACTCTCCTTAATTTCACAAAACAATCCCAATTGTGTTCAATTCACCTGTACTTTACCAAGTAGTTTCTAATTTTACCAACTCCCCTGTATTTTACCAAGTGGCTTCGAATTTTACCAACTCCCCTTGATTTTGCCAAGAGTTCTCGATTTTTCCAACTCTCCTTAATTTCACAAAACAATCCCAATTTTGTTCAATTCACCTGTACTTTACCAAGTGGTTTCTAGTTTTACCAACTCCCCTTGAATTTGCCAAGAGTTCTCGATTTTTCCAACTCTCCTTAATTTCACAAAACAATCCCAATTTTGTTCAATTCACCTGTACTTTACCAAGTGGTTTCTAGTTTTACCAACTCCCCTTGATTTTGCCAAGAGTTCTCGATTTTTCCAACTCTCCTTAATTTCACAAAACAATCCCAATTTTGTTCAATTCACCTGTACTTTACCAAGTGGTTTCTAGTTTTACCAACTCCCCTTGATTTTGCCAAGAGATCTCGATTTTTCCAACTCTCCTTAATTTCACAAAACAATCCCAATTTTGTTCAATTCACCTGTACTTAACCAAGTGGTTTCCATTTCTACCAACTCCCCTGTATTTTACGAAGTGGCTTCGAATTTTGCCAACTCCCCTTGATTTTGCCAAGAGTTCTCGATTTTTCCAACTCTCCTTAATTTCACAAAACAATCCCAATTTTGTTCAATTCACCTGTACTTTACCAAGTGGTTTCTAGTTTTACCAACTCCCCTGTATTTTACCAAGTGGCTTCGAATTTTACCAACTCCCCTTGATTTTGCCAAGAGATCTCGATTTTTCCAACTCTCCTTAATTTCACAAAACAATCCCAATTTTGTTCAATTCACCTGTACTTTACCAAGTGGTTTCTAGTTTTACCAACTCCCCTTGATTTTGCCAAGAGATCTCGATTTTTCCAACTCTCCTTAATTTCACAAAACAATCCCAATTTTGTTCAATTCACCTGTACTTTACCAAGTGGTTTCTAGTTTTACCAACTCCCCTTGATTTTGCCAAGAGTTCTCGATTTTTCCAACTCTCCTTAATTTCACAAAACAATCCCAATTTTGTTCAATTCACCTGTACATTACCAAGTGGTTTCTAGTTTTACCAACTCCCCTGTATTTTACCAAGTGGCTTCGAATTTTACCAACTCCCCTTGATTTTGCCAAGAGTTCTCGATTTTTCCAACTCTCCTTAATTTCACAAAACAATCCCAATTGTGTTCAATTCACCTGTACTTTACCAAGTAGTTTCTAATTTTACCAACTCCCCTGTATTTTACCAAGTGGCTTCGAATTTTACCAACTCCCCTTGATTTTGCCAAGAGTTCTCGATTTTTCCAACTCTCCTTAATTTCACAAAACAATCCCAATTTTGTTCAATTCACCTGTACTTTACCAAGTGGTTTCTAGTTTTACCAACTCCCCTTGAATTTGCCAAGAGTTCTCGATTTTTCCAACTCTCCTTAATTTCACAAAACAATCCCAATTTTGTTCAATTCACCTGTACTTTACCAAGTGGTTTCTAGTTTTACCAACTCCCCTTGATTTTGCCAAGAGTTCTCGATTTTTCCAACTCTCCTTAATTTCACAAAACAATCCCAATTTTGTTCAATTCACCTGTACTTTACCAAGTGGTTTCTAGTTTTACCAACTCCCCTTGATTTTGCCAAGAGATCTCGATTTTTCCAACTCTCCTTAATTTCACAAAACAATCCCAATTTTGTTCAATTCACCTGTACTTAACCAAGTGGTTTCCATTTCTACCAACTCCCCTGTATTTTACGAAGTGGCTTCGAATTTTGCCAACTCCCCTTGATTTTGCCAAGAGTTCTCGATTTTTCCAACTCTCCTTAATTTCACAAAACAATCCCAATTTTGTTCAATTCACCTGTACTTTACCAAGTGGTTTCTAGTTTTACCAACTCCCCTGTATTTTACCAAGTGGCTTCGAATTTTACCAACTCCCCTTGATTTTGCCAAGAGATCTCGATTTTTCCAACTCTCCTTAATTTCACAAAACAATCCCAATTTTGTTCAATTCACCTGTACTTTACCAAGTGGTTTCTAGTTTTACCAACTCCCCTTGATTTTGCCAAGAGATCTCGATTTTTCCAACTCTCCTTAATTTCACAAAACAATCCCAATTTTGTTCAATTCACCTGTACTTTACCAAGTGGTTTCTAGTTTTACCAACTCCCCTGTATTTTACCAAGTGGCTTCGAATTTTACAAACTCCCCTTCATTTTGCCAAGAGTTCTCGATTTTTCCAACTCTCCTTAATTTCACAAAATAATCCCAATTTTTTCAATTCACCTGTACAAGTGGTTTCCATTTCTACCAACTCCCCTGTATTTTACCAAGTGGCTTCGAATTTTGCCAACTCCCCTTGATTTTGCCAAGAGATCTCGATTTTTCCAACTCTCCTTAATTTCACAAAACAATCCCAATTTTGTTCAATTCACCTGTACTTTACCAAGTGGTTTCTAGTTTTACCAACTCCCCTTGATTTTGCCAAGAGTTCTCGATTTTTCCAACTCTCCTTAATTTCACAAAACAATCCCAATTTTGTTCAATTCACCTGTACATTACCAAGTGGTTTCTAGTTTTACCAACTCCCCTGTATTTTACCAAGTGGCTTCGAATTTTACCAACTCCCCTTGATTTTGCCAAGAGTTCTCGATTTTTCCAACTCTCCTTAATTTCACAAAACAATCCCAATTGTGTTCAATTCACCTGTACTTTACCAAGTAGTTTCTAATTTTACCAACTCCCCTGTATTTTACCAAGTGGCTTCGAATTTTACCAACTCCCCTTGATTTTGCCAAGAGTTCTCGATTTTTCCAACTCTCCTTAATTTCACAAAACAATCCCAATTTTGTTCAATTCACCTGTACTTTACCAAGTGGTTTCTAGTTTTACCAACTCCCCTTGAATTTGCCAAGAGTTCTCGATTTTTCCAACTCTCCTTAATTTCACAAAACAATCCCAATTTTGTTCAATTCACCTGTACTTTACCAAGTGGTTTCTAGTTTTACCAACTCCCCTTGATTTTGCCAAGAGATCTCGATTTTTCCAACTCTCCTTAATTTCACAAAACAATCCCAATTTTGTTCAATTCACCTGTACTTTACCAAGTGGTTTCTAGTTTTACCAACTCCCCTGTATTTTACCAACTCCCCTTGATTTTGCCAAGAGATCTCGATTTTTCCAACTCTCCTTAATTTCACAAAACAATCCCAATTTTGTTCAATTCACCTGTACTTTACCAAGTGGTTTCTAGTTTTACCAACTCCCCTTGATTTTGCCAAGAGATCTCGATTTTTCCAACTCTCCTTAATTTCACAAAACAATCCCAATTTTGTTCAATTCACCTGTACTTTACCAAGTGGTTTCTAGTTTTACCAACTCCCCTGTATTTTACCAAGTGGCTTCGAATTTTACAAACTCCCCTTCATTTTGCCAAGAGTTCTCGATTTTTCCAACTCTCCTTAATTTCACAAATCAATCCCAATTTTGTTCAATTTACCTGTACTTTACCAAGTGGTTTCTAGTTTTACCAACTCCCCTGTATTTTACCAAGTGACTTCGAATTTTACTAACTCCCCTTCATTTTGCCAAGAGTTCTCGATTTTTCCAACTCTCCTTAATTTCACAAATCAATCCCAATTTTGTTCAATTTACCTGTACTTTACCAAGTGGTTTCTAGTTTTACCAACTCCCCTGTATTTTACCAAGTGGCTTCGAATTTTACCAACTTCCCTTCATTTTGCCAAGAGTTCTCGATTTTTCCAACTCTCCTTAATTTCACAAAACAATCCCAATTTTTTCAATTCACCTGTACAAGTGGTTTCCATTTCTACCAACTCCCCTGTATTTTACCAAGTGGCTTCGAATTTTGCCAACTCCCCTTGATTTTGCCAAGAGTTCTCGATTTTTCCAACTCTCCTTAATTTCACAAAACAATTCCAATTTTTTCAATTCACGTATACTTTACCAAGTGGTTTCCAGTTTTACCAACTCCCCTGTATTTACCAAGTGGCTTCGAATTTTGCCAAGAGTTCCAACTCTCCTTAATTTCACAAAACCAATCCCAATTTTTACAACTTACCTGTACTTTACCAATTGGTTTCAAATTTTCCCATCTCCCTTAGGTTTTGCGAAGTTGCCTCGATTTTACTACCTCTCAATTTCGCAAAAACAATCCCAATTTCTACATCTCTCCTGAATTTGCCAAGTCACTTCAAATTTTTCAAACTCCCCAAAATTTTGCCAAGTTTTTTCGATTTTGTCTACTCTTCTTAATTTCACAAAAACAATCCCATTTTTCACAACTCACCCCTGTTTTACCAAGTGGATTCGAATTTTACCAACTCCCTAGATTTTGCCAACTCCTCACAATTTTACAGAAAAAAATAATCCGATTTTTTACATCTCACCTGATTTTTGCAAAGTCACTCTGAATTTTGCCAACTCTCCTAGATATTGCGAAGTTGCTTCGATTTTGCCCACATGACATAATTTTACAGAAAAAGATTGCAATTTTTGCATTTCACCTGAATTTTGCCAACTCTCCACGATTTTGCCAAGTCACTCCGAAATTTGCCAACTCTCCACGATTTTGCCAAGTCACTCGGAAATTTGTCAACTCTCCACGATTTTGCCAAGTCACTCGGAAATTTGCCAACTGCCTCTAGATTTTGCCAACTCTCCACGATTTTGCCAAGTCACTCGGAAATTTGCCAACTGCCTCTAGATTTTGCCAACTCGCCATAATTTTACAGAAAAAAATCCCAAATTTTGCATTTTACCTGAATTTTGCCAACTCACTCCGAATTTTGTCAACTCCCCAAGATTTTACCAAGTCACTCCGAAAGTTGCCATCTCTCCAAGATTTTGCCAAGTTGTCCCGATTTTGCCAACTCACCTGTATTTTACTAAGTGATTTCAAATTCCAACTGCTCTAGATTTTGTCGTCTGTCCATTTTGCAAACTGGCCTAGATTTGCCAAGTTTCCTCGATTTTGACAACTACCCTTAATTTTACCTTAATAATACCAATATTTACATTAATAATACCAATTCTTTAATTTTTACAAAAAAAATTACAAATTTTCACAACTAACCTAGATTTTACGAAGTCGCTTCGAATTCTGCCAACTCCGAGTTACTTTGGGGGGGAGCTTCCCCCCATCCCCCCAAGGCTACGCCCCTGAGGGCCAGGTCTCAAGGGGGCGAGGGGATCCATTGGTCTGAGACAGATGGAAGCTTCTCGCCCAGCTTCCAGGTGCACAGAGTGCGGTTCTCTTGCACATGGAGCAACTTCTTAACATCCGTTCCAACTGACGGCAGCCTTTCCGAGACCATCCAGGCCCTCTTTCTCAACGCTGATAGAGTGCGAACTAGCGGAAACAAATGGGCTGGCACAGTTGGGACTCGAACCTGGGAACTGAAAATTACTTATTTCATTATGCATCCCTCCCTAGAAATGTGCTTTTTAAAGTTTTATTTATTTTTCTCTTGCTATATAATTTTTCATTCTATGACATTTATTCTGTAACAAATCAATAAATGAAACCACTAGATGTGACTGAACGTATTCTAAGGAGCCACGCCCATTATCCAAAAAAAAAAGCAATGGCGCTCTTTAAAAAATTATCCCCCCCCCCCCCAGCAACTCTGGAGAATTTTCTGCGGATGTCACTACCTGGTAACATCAGGTTATGAGCTTGGCACACTACAAATACCCAACATAGCCGTCTCGAAATGAATTCGATGAAAAGAAATGGTAATATAACTGCATAATTAACAAGGGTATAGCGTGAGTCTCAACTGGGGAAACTATGAGACTGCGCAGTTGACGCAACAGCTCTTCAACGGCGCAGTCTTATAGTTTCTCCAGTTGAGAGTCACGTTATGCTACTGAAAAATAGCTTGAAACCCATTTTTTGTGATAAAGAAGCCATTGCTTGTAATGTTTGCACTGATGAGCTCCCTTCACGATTTATATTTAATAAGTCATTGTGATTTATAATTTGCCCGAGATTAGATAAACGGGTCTTTTCAGCTCTGAACGCAGAAGTTTTATCTGGTCTCTGCTTATCAGTTTGCGTTTTTTAAATGAAAGTTTTTTAGTGAAAGAAAAAATCGGAGTAACGAAATAAAACCGCAACATCTACAACACATTTTCTAAATCGAAAATTCCACATACCTATATATATCCTCAAGTAGCCGCTTGTCACAGAGGTCTGACAAGAGCCTGTCAGTTTAATATGCCACTGTAGAAGGTCTGTGATGATGCCGGGGCCTCAGCAAAAAGACAACACAAACATCCGTGCCTTGTTCGGGGCTCGAACCCAATACTCCTTTGATCAGTAGCCGAGCACGCTTTCCACTCGGCCACTGGGACAAACACGAAGCGAATAAACAAACAACTTGTAGATCGTATAATCATATTCGATGTATCGGGTAATAATTTTACCCCTCACCATCTCTATCATAAAGATATGCCTATTTGGCATGAGTAAGAACAAAATATATAAGTAAACCACCCTTAGGTGGGCCCCTAAGGGCAAACATAAGAAATGCTAAAAATAGCAGTAAAATTGTATAAGAAACCTAAAACAGGTAGGTCTCCTCAGAGAACGCTACCGTTTTAGGCCTCTCGTACTTTTGTTCAAAACAGTATAATCGTAAAGAATCAGAGAAGAAATAATCTCATTGGGATTATTGCTTACAGCCTCAAAAAATCTTTTTGAGGTGCGTTTTATGTGTATATATTTATATGGTCGATGCCCAGGTCTTTATGAAGTTGTCTGGGGGGCATCGACCGCAGTTCTCAATTCTTGTAAAACCAAGCAACTACTACAAAGGATTTCAACAAGAGTCAAATCGGTTAAATTTAAAATGGGTGGCTTCTTTATCACAAAAAATGGTTTTGAAGCTATTTTTCAGTAGCATAACGTGAGTCTCAACTGGAGAAATTACGAGACTGCGCAGTTGAAGAGCTGTTGCATCAACTGCGCAGTCTCATAGTTTCCCCAGTTGAGACTCACTCTATACCCTTGTAATTTTGCCGTTATGTTAATGTCACTTCAATTTTTCAGTTTGAAAAAATATTTTTGCATCTCTTTTGAAAACCGAAATTGCCAACAGTATCTGCCATCTGGATTTTTTTTTACAGTAATAAATTTCATAAGCAATTCAGAATTGTAATTTCTTTTTTATTAGGTTGGTGCAGATGAAATGTCCGCTTTCAGCGGGTGGACATGTTTGACCCCTGCCACGGATTGGTGTCATCCAGCAACGTCACAAAGTCAGTATATATCTGGTGTATGCGTTATGTGCCTCATTTCGTAACGAGGTTCAACCAAGGAATGTCTCAGGGAGAAGAGAGCCAGCTTCCATAGGCGTAATGTAAACTTTTCGAATGCAGCGCCCTCTAAACATAGCAAATTCGTGCATTGTAGTGAAGTCACCCAGCCCGGGAGAAGAGCGAGTTCCCTGCGTTATTTTTCCACACCGAGCAAGGTTTTCAATTGCTCACACCATGTAACTAATTTTACATACACTTTGACTCTGAAAAATGTCCATTTCCTTCATGAGGTACAATCATAATTTACTTTTAGTTTAGAGGGAAAATAACAAGGAGTAATCAGAATTATTTTCTTTAATAAAATCCAATTTTGTAAAACAGGTAGTAGTTATGCTGAAGAAGATAATTTTAATATTTTGAACACTCTGCAATATTAATATATTATAATAAATTGAGATTTATAAGTCAATGCACGATAACATATTCTATATTTTATATTTCATAAAATTATAGATATTTTCCATAAATATCATATCGAGTTTTTTACTTGTATAAACGTCCAACAGATGGCAGCAGGCACTTCCCGTATCAACCATAAAAAAAAGGATTACACTCTTAGAGCAAAGTGCAGAAGCCAATATACATCGATATGCTCCAGGGAACACACACCTGCAACATACATTGACTTATATATATTTGCAAGATGATTAAATGTATTAATTTATATATTAATTTTAAAAATTCTGCAAAATTATTCAAACATACAACGGCTTTTCCAGGTATCGTAAAATGCACTTCTGAAGGGGATAATATACTCATTGAATAACTTTAGGGTCAGCTACCACTGTGCCAAACAGCCATGGGTGTTAGACAGATTGAAACACTGATTAAATCGCAATAAATATACCAAGAGTAAGACAAACCATAGCTGCAGTGAGCTAAAAGGATTGCACTGCGCATACGCAGACCGCTTCTTACAGTTGTTTTTGTGCCTGCACATTTTTCCACGTTCAGCTTCTCAAAATTCCGCAGAACGGCGCCACTTACGCTTGTGTAAAACTAGCCTTCTTCTCCTTAGACCTACTTTGGTTCAACCACGAATACATAGGCTTCGATCAAAATGGAGACAGTCCAGTTGCGCATAAATTTTCTGTATGAGTTCAAACTCTGATATTCCGCGGGTATAGCGGCCGAAACATTAATGCGGCATTTGGGCAGGGTATTGTGAATGAACGTACCATATGCCGATGATTCGCAAAATTCCAAACAGGAGACACGTCCCTTGAAAATGAGCCTCGTGGTCGTCCACCGGTAGCTGCAATAAATGAGAAGGTGAAGAATTATCGGAGAAGCTGTCCATAAGCTCTCAGTGAAGGTTCGTGTGCATCATTTCGATGGCTGTCCGGCGCCTTTTTCCCCTTCCCCAGTGCCCTGGGAAAGGCGAAGAAGCTGGATGTCTGCGTGCCACACGAATTGACAGAAGCCAACAGGGCACGCCTGGAGGTGTGCCTTTCCCTCGTTGCCTGGGACAAACGGGACGGAATCCTGCATCGGATCATAACCTGCGATGAAAAGTGGGTCCTCTACGACAATCGTTATTGATTAGCACAGTGGTTGGATACCATGGAGCCACCAAAACATTGTCCAAAGACACCCCTACACCCACGGAAAGTGCTGATTTTCGTATGTGGCCTGCTGCCAGCGTGACCCATCATTCTTTTCACCGACCAGGTAACCATTAATTCGGACCGCTATTGTGCTGAAATGCTGAGATGCATGGAAAACTACGTACCAAACAGCCAGTTTTGGTCAACAGCCATTGACTCACAAAGGATAGTTCAATAAATCCACCAGTTGAAGTACGAAACACTGCCACACTTTGCATATTCCCATGACCTTGCTCCTATGGATTATTACCTCTTCTGGCATCTGGACTATTTCCTGGTGGAGAAGATCTTCCCAAACGACCGAGCTGTGTGTCAAGCCGTTGCCACCTTCTTTACCTCACAGACTCCAGAGTTTTATCGCCGTGTGATCCACAGCCTCGTAACTCTCTGGCAGAATTATGTCGTTGGCAGAATTATATCGATGCTGGAGGGAATTATTTGACTAGGCAGATAACTGCTTCCTATTTTCTCATTTCGGACACTTCATGTGCATCAACACAATAAAATCATAACAATTCACCACCCCACCATTATCATCTCACCATCTGCTTCCAATTCGCGAAATGCATAAATAATAACTCTAAAGTCAATCATCATTAATGAATATGGAATGCTCGTTTTGCGAAGAGAAAAGGTTTTGCAAGTTTCCGACTACCTAATGGAAAATTCAGAAATTGCCAATGGTAATAATTTGTAAAACACAGAAAGAAATTTCCATTTATCTCTTAAAGCAAAAAAAAAAGTTTCCCCATCCACCCCATGTAATAAGTGAGCAAATTGTGCTGTCAGTGCAAACCCCTTAACGGCCACAGTGTACCATTGAGTTTCAAATTTCTTATATGAATAGATAGTTTCCAATATTATTCATTTAAAAGTTTGCCTCTTCGAACTTTAGAGACTTTTAATGATGGAAATTCAAAGTACTGGAAGATTTCAAACACTATCACTGGCCAGTGATTGCAGCACTGGCCACTTAGGCCAGTGCTGCAATCCCATCTGCTCTCGAGAGTTGGCCAGTCCTCTTTTCCCAAAGCCATCCTTAAGCCAGCGACACCTATAGCCATTTTTTATCTCTTTGTGGTACAAAAATATCGCACTCGTCTAATACAACTCAATATTAAATCATGACGCACATCATATAAATAGCCCTTAACACGAAGAGAAATTAAACAGCAATTATTTCCTAAAATAGAAGGGTTGGGTTGTTTTACCTCTGAGCGGCACTTTTTTGCACACCATGGGCAAAATGGCCAGGTCACATGGACCCCGAAGGCTCAGAGAAGGTTGGGGGAGGGGACCCACTGGAACAGCTGTTGGGAGACAGATGGTAGCCTCCCGTCAAGGCCATCCAGCGTGTTCTTTAACGTTGGTTTGTTTTACCTCTGAGCGGCACTTTTTTGCACACCATGGGCTAAATGGCCAGGTCACATGGACCCCGAAGGCTCAGAGAAGGTTGGGGGAGGGGACCCACTGGAACAGCTGTTGGGAGACAGATGGTAGCCTCCCGTCAAGGCCATCCAGCGTGTTCTTTAACGTTGGTTTGTTTTACCTCTGAGCGGCACTTTTTTGCACACCATGGGCTAAATGGCCAGGTCACATGGACCCCGAAGGCTCAGAGAAGGTTGGGGGAGGGGACCCACTGGAACAGCTGTTGGGAGACAGATGGTAGCCTCCCGTCAAGGCCATCCAGCGTGTTCTTTAACGTGCACAGGGTATGGCTCTCCCGCACACGGGGCCACGGCTTAACGTCCCATCCGACGGACGGCGGCCTTTCCAAGCCCATCGGTGTCCCCTACTGACCGTGGGGAGGGCGGGGAATTTTACGGAGATAAATCTCGACGCTGACCCAGCTGGGACTCGAGCCTGGGAACTACAGATTACGAGCCTGGCGCGCTACCGACTGAGCCACCCCCACCCCACCTAAAATAGAAGGAAGGAAATGAGCAACCAGAATCGAATGTAGAGAGAAAGAGAGTCCTGATTTTGGCACTTGAAATCGTTGGTCTTTATATTAATGAACGCTTGACTGACGGAGCAGTTGAATGTTAAATGATGCATTTAGGAGCTTTGTTTTGCTTAACTGGCAATGTGCCGTTCCTCCGTTGATCGCTTCTTTTCTTTGGCTGACATTCCAAGTGGCAACATAAACATCAGCGAAAAAAATCCTTTGTCAAAGCTGATTGTCCTTTGTCACTGGAATTCTTCGTTTTTGATGTTATTGAGGCGTGTAATGAGGCAGGGTTCAGGTGGTCGAAAAAACATTTCAGCAACCTCTTCTTCTTCCACTAAAACGTTTTCTTCTTTTTCTTTTGAATGCAGTTTTTGGCATCGAATGCTCTGTACGAGGTAGAGTTTCATCCGCACATCACGTAGGAAAAGTATTAAGAGGCGAACTTTCTTCTAAATGATATTTGGATAGAAAAAGAAATTAGAATGTCATTTACCTTCTCTGGTGTCTCATAAAATGCAGACGCTACAAATGACAAGAAATGCACCATGTGACTAAATTACTCTTTTTAAAAAAAGAAAAGCAAGCTTAGAATACAGAAGCAATAAGAATGAGGAGCTGAACCCATTCACTGGTGGAATGAAATATACATGTTTAATACCAGCTGAACTGCACTCGACGCTTGCCCGGGTCTCACTTTTAATCTGTATATTCTTATTTTCACTGCCCTAGCAGTTAGTTTTGTGAGAGCCCCCCCCCTCCATGCAACCTCTTACCACACAGAGTCAACACAAAGAAATGCAGGGCGTTGTTTACATCAGCGCCCTCTCTCATAGCCCGTGGCGTCATATCTAGCTAACTCCAGATTTTTATTCCCGTTTCCACAGAATTTAGTACCCCGTGGTTCCCTTGATACTCGGCCGAACAGTCCCAAATTTCGTACGAGGGTTCCCCCTGTGTGACCTCGTGTTGGGTTAAAGAATCAGGTTCCTACCTGCAATGAGACGCCTTAAAATAATAATGTAATCGGTTGATCGGTTGTTTATAATGTAATCGGTAAATCGGTTGTTTTACCTCTGAGCGGCACTTTTTTGCACACCATGGGCTAAATGGCCAGGTCACATGGACCCCGAAGGCTCAGAGAAGGTTGGGGGAGGGGACCCACTGGAACAGCTGTTGGGAGACAGATGGTAGCCTCCCGTCAAGGCCATCCAGCGTGTTCTTTAACGTGCACAGGGTATGGCTCTCCCACACACGGGGCCACGGCTTAACGTCCCATCCGACGGACGGCGGTCTTTTCAAGCCCATCGGTGTCCCCTACTGACCGTGGGCAGGGCGGGGAATTTTGCGGAGATAAATCTCAACGCTGACCCAGCTGGGACTCGAACCTGGGAAATACAGATTACGAGCCTGGCGCGCTACCGACTGAGCCACCCCCGCCCCTGTTCTAAGGATAAAGCTCTTTGTTACTTAATTATATATTTCTTAATGTCGCTCTAGGAATACCATCAATGAAAATCTTAATATTTCCTTATAATTATCTGTAAATATTAGATTTGTGTTCCCTCGTGGTCGAGAGCGCGCTTGGCTGCTAATCAACATTGATGCTTTCTTGTAATTGTCTCTCGCAGCTCTTCTTACGGAGTGTTATACTGTGAGGCCTCTATGGCAAGCAAATGTTTCAGGGGGATCTTGAAGTAGGGAATTTTTTTCGGTTATTCTGCTTTCCTTATTTTCATTTCAGATTAGTTTTCGATCTTGGCTTTCATTGAAGCTTTTGCCAATCAATCACTAACAATCCCCCTTTTTTCATATTGTGAATTTATGATCTTTTGGTGCTATAATAAGTTGATTTTGGCTCTTTAATCAGATTTATTAATGAGACTCTACACTTTTGTAAGGTACTTTAAAATTAATACTTTTGTAATTTGACAACCTTTTTTTTTATGGAGTGGTTAGTTGCTTGGCTACTGATCAAAGGGGTTCGGGTTCGAGCCTCAGATGGATATTTAATATCTTGTACTGTCTTTCTGCTGAGGTCTCGCCTTCCTCACAAACCTCCTCTATGGCATATTATTCTGAGAGGATCTTGTCAGTCTTCCGTGGCAAGCTGCTAATTGAGTGATATTTTTTTAATATTAATCCGTAAATTATTGAACATAAATAGCCGTCCCGTGGCCGAGTGGTTAGCACGCTTGGCTACTGATCTAAGGGTTCGAGCCCCGGATTAGGCATGGGATGTGTGTGTGTCGTTTTTCTGCTGAGGTCCTGCCATCCTCTCAGATCTCCTACTGTGGCATATAAACTGACAGGCTCCTGTCAGACCTCTGTGGCAAGCAGCTGCTTGAGGGGGTATTTATTTTTTATTTTATAATATTTATAATTTATTCCGCCATGGGGAGAGCAGGCGGTTGGATTACACCCAACAATGCAATTAGTGTCACACTTGGTCGTTTCCACGGGACAAGCACAACTGAAGCGAATGTCGATTGTTTAACTCTTGAGAAAATTGTGATCTGTTTAACAGATCACAATTTCCCTCAAAACCTCAAAGTTTCCTCAAGAATTGTTCCTCAAAGATTCTCCTCAAAACCGATCATTCCATATTCGCCGGAGGCCATTTAATTTTCTTGTTTCCTTTTTCATGTTTTTCTTTTTCATTTGTCCCCTACTGACCATGGGCAGGGCGAGGAGTTTTGCGGAGATAAATCTCAATGCTGGCATAGGTGGGAATCGAACCTGGGAACTGCAGATTGCGAGCCTGGTGCGCTACCGAATAATGACTTTGGGAATGTGGAGGATCTAGCAACGGCAGAAGATTTAAATGTTATGACTTTTATGTCCATAGCAGCAAATGTCAACAGTGAATTTCGCAGCGACTTCGGTTTCTCATAGGAAAAACATAGTAAATAATTTTGCTTCTAACAAATCCCCCTTTTGGAATTAGGACTTGGAATTCGGCGCTGCAACTCGAACGACAACCAGACGTACTCTGTGAAATTTTGAAGCGTCTACCAAGATTTCCCAATGAGTTATGGCTGCCCCGTGGCCGAGTGGTTAGCGCGCTTGGCTACTGATTACGGGACTTGGGGTCGAGCCTCGGGTAAGGCATGGTTGTGTGTGTGTTTTTCTGCTGAGGTCCTGCCATCCTCACACACCTTCTACTATGACATATAAACTGACAGGCTCCTGTCAGACCTCTGTGGCAAGCAGCTGCTTGAGGGGGCATTTATTATTATTTTTTATTTTCGGCTGCCACATATACGCATACAGATAACCTTTTATTATTTTATGAGGTTTTCCAAAAGGGACTTTAGGATGCTATTTTGTAATAAAGAGGAAAACACATGGAATATATCTGATTTGTTTATTGTAAATTAAAGTTTCATCGATTACAATTAAACTAGAAAGATGATGTCCTTTAAATGTCCACCACGGCTACATTTACAGGCATCGATACGAACATCATAATTTTGTAAGATATTCTCAATCATTGAGATATTAATCTCTCTTTTGACTGCTCGGATTGTTATCTTTTAAGTCTGGTATGTTATCTGGTTTGTTGACGGAAACTTTACTTTTCAAATAGCCACAAAAAAAAAAATCCAATGGTGTTAAGTGGCAAGATCTTGGCGGCCAATTCACATCTCCATTTCGTGAAATTACACGTCCAGGGAATTTCGTGAGTAATAACTCTATGTTCGCTCGTGTTGTATGGCTCGTAGCACCATCTTGTTGAAAACAAACATCAGAAATGTCAATTCCATCAATTTGAAGACACAAAAATTCTGTAATCATCGCATTTAATGCTCTGCATTCACCGTAACAGCATTGCCACGATCATTTTCAAAGAAAAATGGGCCAATGATTCCTCCAAACCATAAACCACACCAAACCGTACATTTTTGTGCATGAAGTGATTGTTCGTAAATAATTCGAGGATTTTCTTCCCCCCAAAGTCGACAATTTTGTTTATTGACACTTCCATTTAACGCGAAATTGTTCAGTAGGACGATTGAATGCGTCGAAAAAAATCACGAATTTTGAGAAGTGTTTCTTTTACTGAACATCTATTTCTCTAATAAGTTTTAACGATTTCAATACGCTGTTCTTGTGAGAGCAACGCCATAGTTAGAGTATATGACTGAAGTTAGGGTATATGAAATTCCACCTGAAAAAAAAAACATTTTAAGTTATCGGCATTCAAAATCCTAAAGCCCCTTTTGGAAAACCCTATATATTACAGATATACATATAATATGTGTAATATACTTTGGAGAATTTATCCGAGAGTCTCTGCTTTTATCTGCTTAAGGACTACCTCCTAAATGGTAATAGCTAGGATCACAAAATTCAGTATACAGCTTGTCGTAACTTAAAGTAGTGTTAGGTTGGTCCCCAATCCCCCCCCCCCCTCCAAAAAAGTGCCCTCTCGAAAAACAAGAGAAGAACTAGATGGTAAGATTTAGGACTGCCAAATTCGATATACTTCTTCCTCTTAGCAAAACTTAAAGAAAGGTAAGGATTTTAGTTCTCCCAAATTTTTGGGAAGAACTTCTAAACTATAAGTGGTTTCATGAGACGGTTCAGTTGAAGAATCGCTTGCTGAAAATATTATTGGTCCCCCACTGGCTGTTGCAAAAAACATGAAAAAGGAAACAAGAAAATTAAATGGCCTCCGGCGAATATGGAATGATCGGTTTTGAGGAGAATCTTTGAGGAACAATTCTTGAGGAAACTTTGAGGTTTTGAGGGAAATTGTGATCTGTTAAACAGATCACAATTTTCTCAAGAGTTAAACAATCGACATTCGCTTCAGTTGTGCTTGTCCCGTGGAAACGACCCAGTGTGACGCTAATTGCATTATTGGGTGTAATCCAACCGCCTGCTCTCCCCACGGCGGAATAAATTATCAATATTATAAAATAAAAAATAAATACCCCCTCAAGCAGCTGCTTGCCACAGAGGTCTGACAGGAGCCTATCAATTTATATGCCACAGTAGGAGATCTGAGAGGATGGCAGGACCTCAGCAGAAAAACGACACACACACATCCCATGCCTAATCCGGGGCTCGAACCCAGGTCCCTTAGATCAGTAGCCAAGCGTGCTAACCATTCGGCCACGGGACGGCTATTTATGTTCAATAATTTACGGATTAATGTTAAAAAAATATCACTCAATTAGCAGCTTGCCACGGAAGACTGACAAGATCCTCTCATTATAATATGCCATAGAGGAGGTTTGTGAGGAAGGCGAGACCTCAGCAGAAAGACAGCACAAGATATTAAATATCCATCTGAGGCTCGAACCCGAGCCCCTTTGATCAGTAGCCAAGCAACTAACCACTCCATAAAAAAAAAAGGTTGTCAAATTACAAAAATATTAATTTTAAAATACCTTCCAAAAGTGTAGAGTCTCATTAATAAATCTGATTAAAGAGCCAAAATCAATTTATTATAGCACCAAAAGATCAATAAATTCACAATATGAAAAAAGGGGGATTGTTAGTGAATTGATTGGCAAAAGCTTCAATGAAAGCCACGATCGAAAACTAATCTGAAATGAAAATAAGGAAAGCAGAACAACCGGAAAAAATTCCCTACTTCAAGATCCCCCTGAAACATTTGCTTGCCATAGAGGCCTCACAGTATAACAGTTAAGATATTAAATATCCATCTGAGAGCGACGCCATAGTTAGACTTGTATATGACTGAAGTTAGGGTATATGAAATTCCACCTGAAAAAAAAAACATTTTAAGTTATCGGCATTCAAAATCCTAAAGCCCCTTTTGGAAAACCCTATATATTACAGATATACATATAATATGTGTAATATACTTTGGAGAATTTATCCGAGAGTCTCTGCGTTTATCTGCTTAAGGACTACCTCCTAAATGGTAATAGCTAGGATCACAAAATTCAGTATACAGCTTGTCGTAACTTAAAGTAGTGTTAGGTTGGTCCCCAATCCCCCCCCCCCTCCAAAAAAGTGCCCTCTCGAAAAACAAGAGAAGAACTAGATGGTAAGATTTAGGACTGCCAAATTAACTGATTAACGATTTAGGACTGCCAATTCCGTAGGGAGAACTGCGAGAGACAATTACAAGAAAGCATCAATGTTGATTAGCAGCCAAGCGCGCTCTCGACCACGAGGGAACACAAATCTAATATTTGCAGATAATTATAAGAAAATATTAAGATTTTTATTGATGGTATTCCTAGAGCGACATTAAGAAATATATAATTAAGTAACAAAGAGCTTTATCCTTAGAACATCTATTTTTTTTTGAACAAATATGTCTCTGTTTTTAGCAAGACACCAATAATTTTGAAAAAAAAAATGGTATCTTTAAAAAAAATAGTGGGGGGCGGGGGGTCAAGATCTAGCACAAATAAAACGGAACGCCGTTCCGGTATAATATTTTTTTCCTCCATTTTAGTGGTCTTTAACAAATTTCTTGAAAAAATAATAATGGTAATATATACACAGTCATATCAGAATAATATGACCACCCACGAATCAGTGTACGCACCCAGACGCATCACAGAGTGCACATGACAAGGTCGACCACACGGATATATAACCGGCCAGCCATGACAGATGAGCCATAGTGTGTAACGCGAGCACAATGGGCAGAGGTATTGATTTGATGGACATTCAAAAAGGAATGATCGTCGGCTACTGCATCCAAGGGTAGAAGCATCTCAGAAACAGTAGACTTTGTGGGCTGTTTGCGAGGTGCTGTAGTAAGGGTGTACCAAGAATGGACTGATAGCACACCGAGTAGCTCCAGACGTCATAACTGTGGAGCTCCAAAGGTCATCGACCCCAGAGGAGAACGTTGCCTCCGTCGACTGGTAAAGGGCAATCAATGCACAACAGGGCAGCAATTGACTACTCAAATGAACGCTGGGGCACCCAGGTATGTGTCCCATATAACAGTAGAATGAACCCTGTTACGCATGGGTCTCTGGAGTCGACGCTGCATAAAGGCTTTCATGTTAACCAAGGTCCATCGGCAACGACGCCTGCAGTTCGCACAGGACTACTGTCATTGGACAGTGGAAGAGTGGAAAAAGGTTGCCTCCTCTGACTAATTGAAGTTTCTACTCCACAGAAGTGATGGGCAGTGGCGGATACGGTGTCAGACACAAGAGAACCAACAGCCGGACACGCTTGTCGGTCAAGTACAGGTCGGCTGTGGCAGTGTGCATCTCTGGGGATGTTTTCCTGGTATGAGCTGAGACCGTTGGTACCACTGGATGGGTCCCTGAACGCCAATGGCTACCTGTCCATCCCCACTGACCACATGCATTCCTTTATGTTGGATGTTTACCCTGGTGGTGATGGTGTCTACCAACAGGACAATGCACCCTGCCATGTCGCTAAGGTGGTGCGTGACTGATTCCAGGAACACAACGGCGATCTCTCCGTTCTCCCTTGGCCGGCGAAATCACTAGACCTCAATCCCATAGAGCATTTGTGGGACCATATGGATCGACAGGTTCGGTGTTCGGACCCACAACCATGTCATCTCCAGAACCTCTGTGCTCTGCTGGAGTCCGAATGGGCACGTGTGCCTCTGGCAACCTTCCAGGGCCTCATTTCGTCCATGTCACGCTGTCTCGCCGCTGTCATCCGGGTCAAAGGTGGTTATTCCCATTATTAGGTAGGTGATCATATTATTCTAATACGACTGTGTATATTTCATATTTTATTCGCTTCCGTTACGGTTACCGTTCTACTATTCTCAAGGGGGGAAGTAGAGGGAGGGAGATCCGTCCTTGGTCTGAAGTTTCAATTTTAAAACCACTAGGATGATTCGTAAAGTCTGTGTTTTTTATTGTATACTTCAATACAATACAAAATCCTCATGCAGCCATGGGCTACGAAAGTTCAATCAGACTGTAATTTTCCTCTAAAGAGGTGTCTGTTCTGGGCTACAACTGCTGCATTTGGCCACTCTAGGCCAATTCCAGCAAGGTCCTATTGGACATTGTCAGCCCATCCCTTCCTATGTCTCCCCCTTTTTCAGAAACCCTTAGGCACACTGCTCATAATCCAGGATCGTATACTTCAGAAATGATTATTATATAAATAATGATCCTTACTCAGAGAAATATAAGCCATCATTGTCAACAGTTGGCAAGTTTTTCGATTCCTCTTCGATACCATGCTTGGTCCTTGGAGGTGAAAAAATCTCGACATCTTTTTTTTTGACTTCCTGAAATGTTTGGCACTGTCTCCCTCAAAGAAAGTGAGCAGGGCAGAATTAAAAACTTTTTGGTCTTCGGCAAAAATCTAAAAATAACCCCCCTCAATCAGTGCCAAGTTACCTACAGATTTGCTGCATGAAAAAATAATTATCGCAACACTAATAAAAATTTAAAAAAATGTTATGAAAGAGAGGAGAAATGATTTGGGCGTTTTTAAAAATAAAATATCCCCCATAAGTAGCTGCTTATCACAGATGTCTGACAGGAGGTTGTCAGTTTCTACAGTCATAGAGTACAAGGTCTGAGAGGAAGGCGAGACCTCAGCAGTAAAACAATACTAGCATCCATGCCTTACACGGACTCGATCCGAAGTTCTTTTCATCAATAACCCAAGCACGCTAACCACTGGACCATTAGACGGCTTCGGCGATTTACTAACTGTAATATATTTTTTTGTTCTAAATTACGTCTGCAATTTCACTTAAGAATTGCAAAAGCCAAGTCAGTATTTTTACCTGATTAAAAACCATTAATTTTAAGGAGTTTGCAAATTTTTTGAAGCCAGTGTTATCTATGGATCTACGGTCGCACGAAAAGCACAATAATATTAGACATCTTATAGAGATAAAAAGATTCATGCGGAGGGGGGGGGGTACTACGCTTTCATTACCTTCAAATTTGTCATTCTTTCATCTCTCTGTTTCTTTCACTATATTATTGGGATCTTCCTCAAAAAAAATTTAACCTCCTTAAAAAGTGAGACTCTGGCTCACTTTTTAAGTGGTTAAATTTTCGGCTCTGAAAATGAGCCATGGAGCGAAAGAGGTGGCAATCGGAATATGCTGGGTGAGAAAGAAGCTCAAATGACAGTTCTCCAAATCTTTCCTTGGTCCAAAGTGCCGTGTGCTGTTTTGCGTTGCAGATGCCGCACTATAGTTAATTCCTTGTGAGCAACTAAGTTCGGACGAGAGTTTGTCGATGGATCAGCTTCAACAGCGTGGCACAGAATGTTGCAATCTACGTTTCTAACTATGGAAACGACTTGTAATAGTTATGAATTGATTCAGTGGACTTTATACATTCCTTTAGTACTTAAGTTCAGATGTAACACGGTGATATGTCACAGCACATATTTTACATGACTGAAAACGCACCGATTTATGAATCACCATAGTAACACCTGAAGCGTTTCCGAAATTTACACTTTTATCAAAGACAGTAAAATTAATTATAATTATCCATAGAATTTTTTAATAAAAACATGATTTATACTGAGTACCTAAAAATTTCACTTTGTTATTAAACAGCAAAAAAATAAATCATAGGTCGGCTAGAAATTTCTAAACAATCAGTCTTCATTCATCATCATCATCATCATCATCATCAAAGAGCCATGGGCTACGGAGGTTCAACCAGAACGTGCAGTTTAATTCTCCAAGCATATCTGTCCTGAGCTACATCTGCTGCATCCGGCCACTGCACACCAATTCTAACAAGGCCCTGTTTGACATTGTCTGCCCACCGCATCCTAGGTCTCCCCCTCCTTCTGAGCCTTTAGGCACACTGTTCATAATCCTATTCGCCAATCTATAATTATCCATACAGGCAACATGGCCAAACCAGCGGAGTCTCTCTCTGCACAATATGCTGCTTAAAGGAGGTTGCAGACTCCTTTGCCTAACCTCATCATTAGTTACAAAGTTAAACCACCTAATACCCAAGATACTATGTACGCATCTGGAATCAAAAGCGTCATCACACAGCGTCCAAGTTTCACTACCATAACTAACCCTAGAAAGAACCAAACTATTATACAGTCTAATTTTAGTCTTTAGGTGTATACGCCTATTTCTCCACAATCTCCATAGATTCTTAAAAGTCCCGGCAGCAATCCCTATTCGTCTGTTAATCTCATTCCGCACATCACCAGTATCTGTTACATAGCTCCCAAGGAAATTAAACTGTGACAGTAGTTTCATCACAACCGACCGTACCCCCACTAGTGCTTTCCCCCCCTATGTCGCAATCGTCCACGTTGCCTTCTTGACTTGGACCCCCTATGTCGCAATCGACCGGAAATTGACCTGTGCTGGGCCACATTGCCTTCTGAACTTTGACCCCTATGTTGCAATCAACAGGAAATTGACCCTGGTGTCGCAACTGTCGTGGCGCTCCTTATTAATAATTCATAATTAAAAATTCCTCCCCCTTTTAACCCCCGGCGCTATCTAGTGCCTATGAGGGACACTATTTTCCCAAAAAATCTTCATTTTAACTCTAATTTTAAACCCTCCTTCTCGAATAGTCTCGATTTTCCTTTATCGATTTTTCTTTATTTCAGACCCCCCAATGGTTGACTTATATTTTAAACCCTCCACTTGCAGACCCCCTGGTTGACCTATATTTTAAGCCCTACCTATATTTTAAGCCCCCCTCCTTCCCTCGGATTACAAGCCTCAGAATAATTGCACAGAAAAGGATGACACGTCTCAATTGTAAAAACACCTCCAAAAAGACCCCCCTGGTTGACCTATATTTTAAGCCCTACCTATATTCTAAGCTCCCTCCTTCCCTCGGACTGATTGATGCACGCCTAAGAATAATTGCACAGAAAAGGATGATTACAAGGCTCAATTGTAAAAACACCTCCAAAAAGACCCCCTGGTTGACCTACATTTTAAGCTCTACCTATATTTTAAGGCCCCTCCTTCCCTCGGACCGGCTGATGCACACCTCAGAATAATTGCACAGAAAAGGATGATACAAGTCTCAATTGTAAAATCAACTCCCAAAGTTGTATTCTTATTAAACCTCCCTCCCCTTAAAAAACTAATCGGTGGTGTCCAATACGTATTTTAGTACATCTCCTGTATTTAAAAACTCTCTAGGTATTCATCTGAAATTTTACACGACCACTCAACTCTTTCTGAATGACAACGGTCAGAATGCCTAATGCAGCTCTCTAAATAAAACTTTCTTTAACAGAAAATCAACTCTCAAAGTTGTATTCTTATTAATTAAACACTCATCAAAACCACACATCCCTTCTATTAAAAGTTACCTCTATTAAAACTTCACAAACTCACGTCCTTTTACAAGTTCTCTAAATATGTTGTATATTCTCCGTATTTATTCCTTATAATTAAACACTCATCAAAAATTCTCTCACCTTTATTAAAAAATCACTCCGCGGTCGTAATAAAAAAGTTTTCTGTAGATGGGTTTCATCCAAAAAAAAAAAAATCCTCCACCTGCAGTGAGATTCGAACCGACTATCTTGGGCTCGATAGCCGGACGCACTCGACTATGGTTTGTACTTAATGTGGCCTAGAAAGGTGTCGAACGGGTCAGACATTTCAAATATTAACCTAATACGTTTTTTACAACCTTCGTATTCTTTATAACTAGTTTTTTCTACGTATTTCTTATAATGAACCCGATAGTCCTTTCACATTAACATATGTATTTTTTATAACTCGCGTATTTTACGTCCGTTTCAGTAACACTTATTTCTTTTAACTCCGTGACTGTTGGCTGTCGCTTACTAGGACTATCCACAGTAACTATTTTTAAAAGACTGGCCCGCAGAAAATGCCGATGGGTTAAAAATTAATAAAAACTGATTATACTCGTCATGATGAAAAATATTGAGGGGTAATAGGGCCGACCTAAAAGACTCAGTGTTCGGATCCTCACCCTGGACTACGTTTCACTGACGGATGGTTAAGTCCTGTGAAATTATTCCAAACGGGGAATCACAAGGGTTTTATTAACGAATGAATCTTGGATCTGTGCTGCTTCCGTGTCAGGAGCACTGCCCTACATCGTGAAAACCCACTAGCACTCTTTATCGTGGTTTTCGGACTCGATATTTTTCCAAGTCCCGAGACGGTTCTCCCAATTCTATCCTTTACGATACAAGGGCGTTTCAATGTACCCAATGTAGACAAACCCTTTTGAAATGACGCGTCCTAAACCTCCAAGTGCTGGGCTTATTAAAATTAGTCTCCATCGGGTTGGTCCCGTCAGATATCTGTGTTTCCACGTAGTAATGCTACACTGAAGAAAAGTCGGCTAAAAAACCGTCTTTAACATCGTTTGTGTGCGAACGTATGCCGCATCACGCTGTTGTAATCGGGTAAAAAAAATAATTTTTTTTGTACGCAGTAGAATGTTCAAAAGTACGTTGCAGTTACTGTTGCGTAAAAACTTTAGTTCCATCACGAATGCACGTTAACGGTGTAGGGGAACATTAGTTTTAGCAAATACTTCAACTATAAAAAAAAAATAATACAATGTCTCACGCACCCTTTCAACTTACCTGCACTAATCCACTGATATTTTATTTGCAGCTGGACTGATAGTCAAAATTTAGCAAATATTACAAAGAATCTCTCAATTGTAAAAAATCAACTCTCAAAGTTGTATTCTTATTAATTAAAACCCTTTCTATTAAAAGTTACCTCTATTAAAAATCTTTTGCTATTCATTTTGCCAGGACTGCTAAACGATTCCCTTTTATTAAATTTCAATTCTTTGGGATTCATTTTTTCCAACCCCGTTAATCGATCCCCTAGTAAATAAAAACTCTCACTCACCTTTATTAAAATCATCCAGCGCTCGTAATAAATCAGTTTAATCGGGAAAAAAAAAAAATCATTCCCTCGCTAGCGTACCTCAACGTTAATTTCGGGAAAAAGTCTCATCGGATCCAAGGTTCACGTATTTTACTAGAAGAATGACACAGTAATTGTTCCACAGAAAAATTAATAAAATTTGGTTTAAATTATTCGTAGGACTTGTATATAAGATCTACCTTGCAATAGACGTTCAACAGGCTAAAAGTTTTCCAAGTCCGTTATCAGTGTATCGGAAATCGTACATTTCCTGTTGACATCCTTCAGATCGTTTATCCGTGGGTAACAACAGCACTTTCGCCACATCACACGATATGGTGCAATCCTTTCTCAGCTGGAAGATCAAAAGGTCAAATGTCCAGCGCTTCACTGTGTCTGCATTTGACACTGATAAGGTTTAAAAATAGATGTTTCCTAGAATCCACATTGCCTTCTCAGATTGGACTTTGAACCCTATGTCGCAACCGACCATATTTTAAGTCCTCTTCATAGAACCCCTGGTTGACTTATATTTTAAGTCCCTTTCTCGAATTTTCTTGTTTTTCCCCTGTTTAACCCATATTTTAAGCCCTCCCCTCTTCATAGACCAACCTATTGATACACCTATATTTTAAGCCCTCCCCTCTTTAAACCAAATCAGTTTTTGCGCATTTAATCGGTGTCATCCAACGTCCATACTATTTTTAGTACGTCTCCTGTATTTAAAAAAAAAAATATTGGCTTTCGTCGCCGTATTTGAACGCGCTACCTCAGTGCCGATAGCTGAAGTGTCATCGCCAGGGCGCGGATTTTTGCGGAGCTAAATCTCAACTCTGGCCCTGCTATCCGCTCGACAATATTTGCTACTGATAAAACGATTTCCTTCATTAAAAATAAAAACTAATTAAATAATGGGGTATCACTGGGAAAATACTGGGAAGAACCCAAACTGATTTCGTGCTAAAACATCTCCAGATTTCAGCTTACTTGAAAAACTATTGTTAGAAATGAACCAGTGACTTGAATCACTCAACTTCCATAAGAATACACAATTATGGTACAGTGTCGGGAAGAAATATGTTTCAACGAAATTCAATTGCATGTATTACGATCAGAAAAATAATTTAGTGGACAAAGTTTAAAATAGTTATTAAATGGTACCTTACAGTGCAAGTGCGCTTCAGGCGAAAAGCCTCCCCTTCGAACACTGCACCCCGTTTTTCCGAAGTAACTGTGTCACAAGTCTTCCTACATCATCCCTAAACAGAGAATCGGATTCAATGTGCAAGAAGATCAAGACCTCATTTGAAGGAGCACATAGTGGAACTCCATAGTGAAATGAACATTGGCCTCTTGCGGGACCTAGTTATATCCCTACTCCAAGAGAATTACTAATGAAAACGTGCTATTGTTAATGTATGTAATTCCGACAAAAAATGTTTTGTCTGTTTTAGCCACTTTGTATCCTGCAATAGGAAACACTGAACACTTTAACAACTATATACATTTAGAAGAAAACACATCAGGTCTAATTTTCCCTTTAACAATAAATCAAATATCTAAATTCGAAAAAATTAACATTTCTGTCTGGATACGAGAAAGAGATGTTCCCACTCTACATCACACCATTCAGATTTAAAGCGCACGCAAATCTCCTACTGTTATCAGACGATGAAAAGCAGCATTATTGTTCCATTAAGAATTTGTTTCTATGAAATTCAAAGGGAGAATGCTGTTTTCCATATTATAGGGAATGCAATTAATAATTCCTTGCAGAAGGTTGTCCTTTAGGTTATGAAATAATCTTATTAGAATGCTTAAAATTGAGATGACACACATTAGCTCCTCGGAGAAGCGCTAGCGGGTAGAAGACTATACCCGTGTAATGAAAATATTCATTCGACATAAAAAAAAAAACCTACGCCAATATCGCGTACACTGACGTGCTCCTCTTAGCTGATGTGTTTGGTGGCAGATACTGACCCCTGCTATGTTTACACAGCTCCTGCCTTCATACATGAAGATGACAAATACTAGAGTTGATAACCTACAATGTATCTTTTTGGAAGGCATACGAGGAGGAATTTCGGTGATATGCAGACAACAAGCATTTAGAATGAAAAACTGATTGCAAGTTTGCTTTACTGTCATACAAACCTGAAAAGAGATGAAATGGGTAGTACTTTACCCATGATATACCATGTGACTAGGTCGTTAAATCAAATTACATGCATAAACGAAAATTAGAAAAACAACGAAATGCTTGGTAAATTCAATGAGAATCACTAAAATGTAAAGAGTGTTGGAATATCTGTAAACGCACACACACACATTTCAGTGGATAGGTGAATATTTTCACAATTCTTTGGAAGTGGAAGGCACAATAACTGTAAAACATACTGTGACGAGAGAGAAAGTATAAAAATGTAGTGGGATGGTTGTAAAAAATCGCTTCAAAACAGAAAATTACAACGCAAATACTGAAAGTTAGAAAAAAAAACGACTATTCGACGGTTATTCCAAACTGCTATCTCACGCTCTTTTCAGATTTCCTGGTTCTATAGTTCCCTGGTACGTAGCGCATAAGTGTGGGTGTAGTTGGCTATTTTTCGTTGCAAACACAAGTTGTTTTCACTATTAGTTATTTTTCCTGCATGAGAATACACATTTCTATACTACATTGCGTACACACGGATGGACGAATATCACAAAATACTTTGCATATAGAAAACATCAGCAAAGAACCACAGAAGTTTGGATATTTAAAATCTGAAAACTCAGTGTTTATAAGAAAACAACAATATTTTCAGTACTTCCATGAAAAGTTGAATCCCAGAATCGATCCGCTAGACCCGACTTTGCATTCTCTGACTTCAACCACCAATAAAACGTAATGTAAGCTCTCTCGTCAGTTATCCCAAGCCGCTATCTCTTTTCAGAGTTTCTGCCCCCCTCGGTACGTTTGAATAAGCGCATAAGTGTGGGTGAAAATGGCTATTTTTCGCTGCAAACACAAGTTTTTCGACAAAGATAGGGTGTTTCACTACAATCTAACACGGGATTTCATGTGTGTTTAGTTATTTTTCATGCATGAGAATATTTCTAATCCTTCTCATAGACAGCAGGTTAGTTACTTCGGATCTAACAAAGCCAAGGTTTGAGATCCATAATAAGACATGAACGTTTGTGTTGTTTTCCTACCAAGATCCCGACATCCTCTCACATGAAATATTACTGTACTAGGAGATTTCATACAAAGAGATACGCACTCTATGCTTCACATTTAAATCTATAGAGATAACGATCACTACCCATGGAACACATCTGTAAAAAAACACGATATGATAGGGTTTGAGAAAGATTTTTAGCCCATGGGGGTGCTGCACTGCAGGAAAGCACATTATCTTTGATATCAGAACCTATATGAAAGTTATACTGTTTCGGTTTGAGAAAGATTCTTTAGTTCACAGGGCACCGCATGAATAAGCGCATAAGTGTGGGTGAAGATGGCTATTTTTCGCTGCAAACACAAGTTTTTCGACAAAGATAGGGTGTTTCACTGCAATCTAACTCGGGATTTCATGTTTGTTTAGTTATTTTTCCTGCATGAGAATATTTCTAATCTATCTCATAGACAGCAGGTTAGTTACTTCTGATCTAACAAAGCCAAGGTTTGAGATCCATAATAAGACATGAACGTTTGTGTTGTTTTCCTACCAAGATCCCGACATCCTCTCACCCCCTTCTACTGGGTCGTATGAAAAAATCCTGTAACTGTTACGACAATTAGCTGCGTGAAGGCGTATTTATTTTTAAAGCAAAGACACACTAATTTCGGACTCGCTAGCTAGAGAATGATATATTAACTTGCTAAAGTTTGATTTTAATGATCAGATAGTGTATACATCACCACTTTTTTAGTTCATACTAATATCTTCTAACTTTCAAAGGAAATATTGTCTCATTATAAGCGATTTCATACAAAGAGATACGCACTCTATGCTTCACATTTAAATCTATAGAGATAACGATCACTGCCCATGGAACACATCTGTGAAAAAACACACTACGATTGGGTTTGAGAAAGATTTTTAGCCCATGGGGGTGCTGCACTGCAAGAAGACACATTATCTTTGATATCAGAACGTACGTGAAAGTTATACTGTTTGGGTTTGAGAAAGATTCTTTAGTTCACAGGGCACCGCATTACACTAAAGCACACTGTCTTGTACGTATGTCTATCTGTATGTGTTTCATCTTTATGTGCATATGTTATCGTATGTGTGTGTGTGTGTGTTTGTTCACATGCAAGAATAAACATATTAACATACATGAACATACACACACTCACATATGCACAGAGAGAGAGAAACAAACATACAGATAGACATACGTACAAGACAGTGTGCTTTAGTGTAATGCGGTGCCCTGTGAACTAAAGAATCTTTCTCAAACCCAAACAGTATAACTTTCACGTACGTTCTGATATCAAAGATAATGTGTCTTCTTGCAGTGCAGCACCCCCATGGGCTAAAAATCTTTCTCAAACCCAATCGTAGTGTGTTTTTTCACAGATGTGTTCCATGGGCAGTGATCGTTATCTCTATAGATTTAAATGTGAAGCATAGAGTGCGTATCTCTTTGTATGAAATCGCTTATAATGAGACAATATTTCCTTTGAAAGTTAGAAGATATTAGTATGAACTAAAAAAGTGGTGATGTATACACTATCTGATCATTAAAATCAAACTTTAGCAAGTTAATATATCATTCTCTAGCTAGCGAGTCCGAAATTAGTGTGTCTTTGCTTTAAAAATAAATACGCCTTCACGCAGCTAATTGTCGTAACAGTTACAGGATTTTTTCATACGACCCAGTAGAAGGGGGTGAGAGGATGTCGGGATCTTGGTAGGAAAACAACACAAACGTTCATGTCTTATTATGGATCTCAAACCTTGGCTTTGTTAGATCAGAAGTAACTAACCTGCTGTCTATGAGATAGATTAGAAATATTCTCATGCAGGAAAAATAACTAAACAAACATGAAATCCCGAGTTAGATTGCAGTGAAACACCCTATCTTTGTCGAAAAACTTGTGTTTGCAGCGAAAAATAGCCATCTTCACCCACACTTATGCGCTTATTCATGCGGTGCCCTGTGAACTAAAGAATCTTTCTCAAACCGAAACAGTATAACTTTCATATAGGTTCTGATATCAAAGATAATGTGCTTTCCTGCAGTGCAGCACCCCCATGGGCTAAAAATCTTTCTCAAACCCTATCATATCGTGTTTTTTTACAGATGTGTTCCATGGGTAGTGATCGTTATCTCTATAGATTTAAATGTGAAGCATAGAGTGCGTATCTCTTTGTATGAAATCTCCTAGTACAGTAATATTTCATGTGAGAGGATGTCGGGATCTTGGTAGGAAAACAACACAAACGTTCATGTCTTATTATGGATCTCAAACCTTGGCTTTGTTAGATCCGAAGTAACTAACCTGCTGTCTATGAGAAGGATTAGAAATATTCTCATGCATGAAAAATAACTAAACACACATGAAATCCCGTGTTAGATTGTAGTGAAACACCCTATCTTTGTCGAAAAACTTGTGTTTGCAGCGAAAAATAGCCATTTTCACCCACACTTATGCGCTTATTCAAACGTACCGAGGGGGGCAGAAACTCTGAAAAGAGATAGCGGCTTGGGATAACTGACGAGAGAGCTTACATTACGTTTTATTGGTGGTTGAAGTCAGAGAATGCAAAGTCGGGTCTAGCGGATCGATTCTGGGATTCAACTTTTCATGGAAGTACTGAAAATATTGTTGTTTTCTTATAAACACTGAGTTTTCAGATTTTAAATATCCAAACTTCTGTGGTTCTTTGCTGATGTTTTCTATATGCAAAGTATTTTGTGATATTCGTCCATCCGTGTGTACGCAATGTAGTATAGAAATGTGTATTCTCATGCAGGAAAAATAACTAATAGTGAAAACAACTTGTGTTTGCAACGAAAAATAGCCAACTACACCCACACTTATGCGCTACGTACCAGGGAACTATAGAACCAGGAAATCTGAAAAGAGCGTGAGATAGCAGTTTGGAATAACCGTCGAATAGTCGTTTTTTTTTCTAACTTTCAGTATTTGCGTTGTAATTTTCTGTTTTGAAGCGATTTTTTACAACCATCCCACTACATTTTTATACTTTCTCTCTCGTCACAGTATGTTTTACAGTTATTGTGCCTTCCACTTCCAAAGAATTGTGAAAATATTCACCTATCCACTGAAATGTGTGTGTGTGCGTTTACAGATATTCCAACACTCTTTACATTTTAGTGATTCTCATTGAATTTACCAAGCATTTCGTTGTTTTTCTAATTTTCGTTTATGCATGTAATTTGATTTAACGACCTAGTCACATGGTATATCATGGGTAAAGTACTACCCATTTCATCTCTTTTCAGGTTTGTATGACAGTAAAGCAAACTTGCAATCAGTTTTTCATTCTAAATGCTTGTTGTCTGCATATCACCGAAATTCCTCCTCGTATGCCTTCCAAAAAGATACATTGTAGGTTATCAACTCTAGTATTTGTCATCTTCATGTATGAAGGCAGGAGCTGTGTAAACATAGCAGGGGTCAGTATCTGCCACCAAACACATCAGCTAAGAGGAGCACGTCAGTGTACGCGATATTGGCGTAGGTTTTTTTTTTTATGTCGAATGAATATTTTCATTACACGGGTATAGTCTTCTACCCGCTAGCGCTTCTCCGAGGAGCTAATGTGTGTCATCTCAATTTTAAGCATTCTAATAAGATTATTTCATAACCTAAAGGACAACCTTCTGCAAGGAATTATTAATTGCATTCCCTATAATATGGAAAACAGCATTCTCCCTTTGAATTTCATAGAAACAAATTCTTAATGGAACAATAATGCTGCTTTTCATCGTCTGATAACAGTAGGAGATTTGCGTGCGCTTTAAATCTGAATGGTGTGATGTAGAGTGGGAACATCTCTTTCTCGTATCCAGACAGAAATGTTAATTTTTTCGAATTTAGATATTTGATTTATTGTTAAAGGGAAAATTAGACCTGATGTGTTTTCTTCTAAATGTATATAGTTGTTAAAGTGTTCAGTGTTTCCTATTGCAGGATACAAAGTGGCTAAAACAGACAAAACATTTTTTGTCGGAATTACATACATTAACAATAGCACGTTTTCATTAGTAATTCTCTTGGAGTAGGGATATAACTAGGTCCCGCAAGAGGCCAATGTTCATTTCACTATGGAGTTCCACTATGTGCTCCTTCAAATGAGGTCTTGATCTTCTTGCACATTGAATCCGATTCTCTGTTTAGGGATGATGTAGGAAGACTTGTGACACAGTTACTTCGGAAAAACGGGGTGCAGTGTTCGAAGGGGAGGCTTTTCGCCTGAAGCGCACTTGCACTGTAAGGTACCATTTAATAACTATTTTAAACTTTGTCCACTAAATTATTTTTCTGATCGTAATACATGCAATTGAATTTCGTTGAAACATATTTCTTCCCGACACTGTACCATAATTGTGTATTCTTATGGAAGTTGAGTGATTCAAGTCACTGGTTCATTTCTAACAATAGTTTTTCAAGTAAGCTGAAATCTGGAGATGTTTTAGCACGAAATCAGTTTGGGTTCTTCCCAGTATTTTCCCAGTGATACCCCATTATTTAATTAGTTTTTATTTTTAATGAAGGAAATCGTTTTATCAGTAGCAAATATTGTCGAGCGGATAGCAGGGCCAGAGTTGAGATTTAGCTCCGCAAAAATCCGCGCCCTGGCGATGACACTTCAGCTATCGGCACTGAGGTAGCGCGTTCAAATACGGCGACGAAAGCCAATATTTTTTTTTTTAAATACAGGAGACGTACTAAAAATAGTATGGACGTTGGATGACACCGATTAAATGCGCAAAAACTGATTTGGTTTAAAGAGGGGAGGGCTTAAAATATAGGTGTATCAATAGGTTGGTCTATGAAGAGGGGAGGGCTTAAAATATGGGTTAAACAGGGGAAAAACAAGAAAATTCGAGAAAGGGACTTAAAATATAAGTCAACCAGGGGTTCTATGAAGAGGACTTAAAATATGGTCGGTTGCGACATAGGGTTCAAAGTCCAATCTGAGAAGGCAATGTGGATTCTAGGAAACATCTATTTTTAAACCTTATCAGTGTCAAATGCAGACACAGTGAAGCGCTGGACATTTGACCTTTTGATCTTCCAGCTGAGAAAGGATTGCACCATATCGTGTGATGTGGCGAAAGTGCTGTTGTTACCCACGGATAAACGATCTGAAGGATGTCAACAGGAAATGTACGATTTCCGATACACTGATAACGGACTTGGAAAACTTTTAGCCTGTTGAACGTCTATTGCAAGGTAGATCTTATATACAAGTCCTACGAATAATTTAAACCAAATTTTATTAATTTTTCTGTGGAACAATTACTGTGTCATTCTTCTAGTAAAATACGTGAACCTTGGATCCGATGAGACTTTTTCCCGAAATTAACGTTGAGGTACGCTAGCGAGGGAATGATTTTTTTTTTTTCCCGATTAAACTGATTTATTACGAGCGCTGGATGATTTTAATAAAGGTGAGTGAGAGTTTTTATTTACTAGGGGATCGATTAACGGGGTTGGAAAAAATGAATCCCAAAGAATTGAAATTTAATAAAAGGGAATCGTTTAGCAGTCCTGGCAAAATGAATAGCAAAAGATTTTTAATAGAGGTAACTTTTAATAGAAAGGGTTTTAATTAATAAGAATACAACTTTGAGAGTTGATTTTTTACAATTGAGAGATTCTTTGTAATATTTGCTAAATTTTGACTATCAGTCCAGCTGCAAATAAAATATCAGTGGATTAGTGCAGGTAAGTTGAAAGGGTGCGTGAGACATTGTATTATTTTTTTTTTATAGTTGAAGTATTTGCTAAAACTAATGTTCCCCTACACCGTTAACGTGCATTCGTGATGGAACTAAAGTTTTTACGCAACAGTAACTGCAACGTACTTTTGAACATTCTACTGCGTACAAAAAAAAAAAAGTTATTTTTTTTACCCGATTACAACAGCGTGATGCGGCATACGTTCGCACACAAACGATGTTAAAGACGGTTTTTTAGCCGACTTTTCTTCAGTGTAGCATTACTACGTGGAAACACAGATATCTGACGGGACCAACCCGATGGAGACTAATTTTAATAAGCCCAGCACTTGGAGGTTTAGGACGCGTCATTTCAAAAGGGTTTGTCTACATTGGGTACATTGAAACGCCCTTGTATCGTAAAGGATAGAATTGGGAGAACCGTCTCGGGACTTGGAAAAATATCGAGTCCGAAAACCACGATAAAGAGTGCTAGTGGGTTTTCACGATGTAGGGCAGTGCTCCTGACACGGAAGCAGCACAGATCCAAGATTCATTCGTTAATAAAACCCTTGTGATTCCCCGTTTGGAATAATTTCACAGGACTTAACCATCCGTCAGTGAAACGTAGTCCAGGGTGAGGATCCGAACACTGAGTCTTTTAGGTCGGCCCTATTACCCCTCAATATTTTTCATCATGACGAGTATAATCAGTTTTTATTAATTTTTAACCCATCGGCATTTTCTGCGGGCCAGTCTTTTAAAAATAGTTACTGTGGATAGTCCTAGTAAGCGACAGCCAACAGTCACGGAGTTAAAAGAAATAAGTGTTACTGAAACGGACGTAAAATACGCGAGTTATAAAAAATACATATGTTAATGTGAAAGGACTATCGGGTTCATTATAAGAAATACGTAGAAAAAACTAGTTATAAAGAATACGAAGGTTGTAAAAAACGTATTAGGTTAATATTTGAAATGTCTGACCCGTTCGACACCTTTCTAGGCCACATTAAGTACAAACCATAGTCGAGTGCGTCCGGCTATCGAGCCCAAGATAGTCGGTTCGAATCTCACTGCAGGTGGAGGATTTTTTTTTTTTTGGATGAAACCCATCTACAGAAAACTTTTTTATTACGACCGCGGAGTGATTTTTTAATAAAGGTGAGAGAATTTTTGATGAGTGTTTAATTATAAGGAATAAATACGGAGAATATACAACATATTTAGAGAACTTGTAAAAGGACGTGAGTTTGTGAAGTTTTAATAGAGGTAACTTTTAATAGAAGGGATGTGTGGTTTTGATGAGTGTTTAATTAATAAGAATACAACTTTGAGAGTTGATTTTCTGTTAAAGAAAGTTTTATTTAGAGAGCTGCATTAGGCATTCTGACCGTTGTCATTCAGAAAGAGTTGAGTGGTCGTGTAAAATTTCAGATGAATACCTAGAGAGTTTTTAAATACAGGAGATGTACTAAAATACGTATTGGACACCACCGATTAGTTTTTTAAGGGGAGGGAGGTTTAATAAGAATACAACTTTGGGAGTTGATTTTACAATTGAGACTTGTATCATCCTTTTCTGTGCAATTATTCTGAGGTGTGCATCAGCCGGTCCGAGGGAAGGAGGGGCCTTAAAATATAGGTAGAGCTTAAAATGTAGGTCAACCAGGGGGTCTTTTTGGAGGTGTTTTTACAATTGAGCCTTGTAATCATCCTTTTCTGTGCAATTATTCTTAGGCGTGCATCAATCAGTCCGAGGGAAGGAGGGAGCTTAGAATATAGGTAGGGCTTAAAATATAGGTCAACCAGGGGGGTCTTTTTGGAGGTGTTTTTACAATTGAGACGTGTCATCCTTTTCTGTGCAATTATTCTGAGGCTTGTAATCCGAGGGAAGGAGGGGGGCTTAAAATATAGGTAGGGCTTAAAATATAGGTCAACCAGGGGGTCTGCAAGTGGAGGGTTTAAAATATAAGTCAACCATTGGGGGGTCTGAAATAAAGAAAAATCGATAAAGGAAAATCGAGACTATTCGAGAAGGAGGGTTTAAAATTAGAGTTAAAATGAAGATTTTTTGGGAAAATAGTGTCCCTCATAGGCACTAGATAGCGCCGGGGGTTAAAAGGGGGAGGAATTTTTAATTATGAATTATTAATAAGGAGCGCCACGACAGTTGCGACACCAGGGTCAATTTCCTGTTGATTGCAACATAGGGGTCAAAGTTCAGAAGGCAATGTGGCCCAGCACAGGTCAATTTCCGGTCGATTGCGACATAGGGGGTCCAAGTCAAGAAGGCAACGTGGACGATTGCGACATAGGGGGGGAAAGCACTAGTGGGGGTACGGTCGGTTGTGATGAAACTACTTGTGACACCTGCTCAAGACTGCAACTATTCAGATGAACTTAATCACAACCTGCCTGACCAATTTTCATCACTTTAGTTTTCTCTCTGTTTATAACCAAACCTACTCTACTACCAGTCTCATCAAGAACTCGAATGAAAGAGTTCATCTCATCAACATCATTTGACAAAAGGGCTAAATCGTCAGAATTATTTAAATCAGAAATTTTAGTATCTCCAGACCATTTAAGGCCAAAATCTTTCCCTTGCAATGAATTTCGCACAACGTAATCAATAACCAAACTAGAGAGAAAAGGAAACAAAATGCACCCTTGTCGAACACCAGAAGTAATGCTAAACCTATTGCTACAAGCCTTACCAACTTTCACACACGACTCAGTGTTATTATAGAGAGCTTTCATTATGTTAACTAACTTGTCTGGTAAGCCATCAATCGACCACAAATTATGACGATGAACAGAGTCGAAAGACTTTTTGAAATCGACAAAGCTAGTAACCAAAGGTTTCTGAAACTCTAAACATTTCTCAAGAATCTGCTTAAGTGAAAATATCTGATCCACACATCCCCTACCACTTCTGAATCCACATTGCTCATCACGCAATTGACTGTCAACCAGATTTTTAATTCTAATAAGCACAATCATGGAATGAACTTTACCTGGAACCGAGAGTAGGCTGATACCCCTATAGTTATCACAAGAACTGCGATCACCTTTTTTGAAAATAGGGATAATAATAATAGCTCTTGTAAAATCTTTAGGAACCATGCCTTTATTATAAAAGATATTCAAAATTTCAGTCATCCAAGTGGTAACCGAAATATTCCCAGCTCTGAGCATTTTTGTAGTAATTTCATCTATACTGGGGATTTATGAAGTTTAAGTTTAGAAAAGTCAAAATAACTTCAGATTGTGTTATAGGGCCAACATTAAAGTCACCAATACATCTATCATCATTGCAAACAATGGGAATAGAACTAACCGCATTGTTTAGAATATCACTGAAATGCTCAGCCCACCTAGCCATGACAGAATCCTCACCTTCTATAACCTTACCTTGTTTATCCTTCAATTCCTGTATACCTGTCCGTTTTCTACCACACAAAACATTAACTATCTGGTACAGCTCTCTGCTGTTGTGCTGCCTAACTGCTTCCTCGGCTTTGTCAGCCAAACCATCAAGCCAAAGATTCTTATCAGCAGCTAACTGATCCTTTACACGTTTATTAAGCTCTTTGTATCCTTTCTATTAGGACTAGTAGGGTATTGATTAAGGACATTCCTGCAGTTCCTTCCTTCCGAAATGAACTCAAGTGCCTTATCACTCAAATAATTCTGTCTCCTCTGCTCGTTTTTTCCTAAAAGAGTACCTGTTTTTTTTTAATCTTTTCAGAAGGGTTCCAATAGTTTTATAATCCAGTAATGAAGACTGATTTTTTTTTTTAATTTCAGTCTTCAATAATAAAAAAATAATAAATAAATACCCCCTCAAGCAGCTGCTTGCCACAGAGGTCTGACAGGAGCCTGTCAGTTTATATGCCATAGTAGGAGATCTGAGAGGATGGCAGGACCTCAGCAGAAAAACGACACACACATCCATGCCTAATCCGGGGCTCGAACCCAGGTCCCTTAGATCAGTAGCCAAGCGTGTTAACCACTCGGCCACGGGACGGCTCAGTCTTCAATACTGGATTATAAAGATATTGGAACCCTTCTGAAAAGCTTAAAACAATGTTTTTATATATTTAAGCGAACTATTTGGCGTTGGCCATGTCTTCGTAATTAAACGAAGTAGTGAAAGGTAAAATGTTTTGAAACTTATTTTTTATCGTTTTCTAATGGTTTCCATTGTTATAATGGATTCTGACAGTAAATTGGTCAATATTTGTCTGCGATTTGCAGATTAATAATTTGCTATTCTATTGTGTGGAAACTAAATGTTTCTTATGCATTTATGATCAGATTGCTAAAAATATTATTTTTCTACTGTATTATGTACAACAATTGTGTGTTTTGTTCTTTGAATACCATTGTGTCATAGAATGTTCATAACTTAGTATATTATTTACTCGATATTAAAAACTGTGTCTCAATATATTGTTTACTGTATCTTTGTTATTTTCTCTTTTACTTGTGTAATATTTTTGCAACAAGTTTTTCTCCTCAGTGTAATACAAAAATATTCAGATGTTTCCATTTCAAGCTACTGAAGCTCAGTGCATAGCGCTTCAGGCTCGTTATCTGATGTTGCCACTTGGAGTCCCGATTGTGTCTGTTTTGAAATTTTCTCTGCTGACGTCCATTTTTCTTCTTTTTGAGGGAAGAGTGACATCGATAGGGTTCGAAGACCTGCCGTTCATCGGATGGACTTTCAGTTGTGGTGCGGTGTGGAAAAACCACGTCTTGTGCACGTTAAAGATGACATTGGATGGCCTTGATGGGAGGCTTTTATCTGTCTCCTAAAGCTGTCCAGTGGTTTCCTTTCCAATGGAATTTAATTGATGACTAGGAAGTCCTGTCTTGTGATCTGACCATTTAGCTCACTGTGTGTAAAGAAAAGTGTCTCCTAGTGGTTAAACAATGCAATTTTTTTGTGCCTCTGCAGGCATTTAAAATCTTATGCTGTTTCCCTTCATAGATTTTCATATTGGAGCAGCTGAGGGTGATCTGCTGAACTGCTACAACAGCCTCACGTATCTTTTTTTAAAGTTATCCCAATATCTTGGCATTGGTGGGGCAAATGTTTCATTTTTGAAACAGCCCCAGTGGGGGAAATGGAGAAGGTTGGAGGGGGGGGGCAGGCTAAATTAAGCGAACGAGACAGAAAACGAACTGGTCCTCCTGGCCCAATCTAACTATCAAGCAGTTGCTCATTAAGCAATAATTCAAACTGAGCAGTGGTGGAACAAGTGCCCCAGGGCCCTGGGCTCTTAGGGGCATGCTGAGAAGCCATGAGTGAGTTTTGAGAAACATTTTTCATAACAGAAATTATTAGGTGAATGTAAGTCGAACTGGATCCGAAATTGTTAAGGACAGAAAAGTAAATATCTAGTACTTGCTCTCTAGGCCCTTTTGGTATGATCTCTAAAGTCACCACCTCTGTTCTCCATGTTTTAGGTTTATTCTAATTCGACCTTCAACTCTTTAAAGAATTTAGGTGAGACCTTTGGCTTGTTTTCTGATCTTATACACCCTTTGGGTTGGGTTGTTTTACCGCTGAGCGGCACTTTTTTGCACACCATGGGCTAAATGGCCAGGCCACAAGGACCCCGAAGGCTCAGAGGTTGGAGGAGGGGACCCACTGGAACAGCTGTTGGGAGACAGATGGTAGCCTCCCGTCAAGGCCATCCAGCGTGTTCTTTAACGTGCACAGGGTATGGCTCTCCCGCACACGGGGCCACGGCTTAACGTCCCATCCGACGGACGGCGGCCTTTCCCAAGCCCATCGGTGTCCCCTACTGACCGTGGGCAGGGCAGGGAATTTTTCGGAGATAAATCTCAACGCTGACCCAGCTGGGACTCGAACCTGGGAACTACAGATTACGAGCCTGGCGCGCTACCGACTGAGCCACCCCCGCCCTATACACCCTTTGTCATCTTACAATTTTCTTCGAAATTGATCTCCCCACTTTTTAAACCTTTCAATGCCAAGTGCCAGTCTATTTATTTGCGATCAACTACCAACAGTCCCCACCTTAATAAATAAAAAATAAATACCTCCTCAAGCAGCTGCTTGCCACAGAGGTCTGACAGGAGCCTGTCAGTTTATATGCCATAGTAGAAGGTCTGAGAGGATGGCAGGACCTCAGCAGAAAAAACAACATCAAAAGTTAAAACATCACAATTGGAATTCGAAAAAGATTACTAAGTATATTAACATAAATTTGAATAATTAAGTTCCGAAATATCTCTATACCCAAATACTGTGCAGGCAGGGATTGAAAATCATGTGTGCAAGTAGAAAGCATTTCCTCACGTTACTTAATTTTCTTAACAAAATTCATTTAAACACAACAAATTTGAGATTTGTTCTCAGAAAGCAGTCGAAGTTCGGAAAGCTATTTTGCTGAAAATCTAGCTGACGAGTTTCTTCTAATTCGACCTTCCACTCTGTAAAAGAATTTAGGTGAGACCTTTGGCTTGTTTTCTGTCAAGAAGTTGCCGGCAGGAATCAATCAAATTCTCTCCGAACTCAATTGAAATGCCTATTACATGTAAGAAACAATTTCGATGATGTTGTAAAGGAGCAACTGAAATAGCAATGAAATGGAGAATGGGAACAAAATACCAGAGCGAAAACTAGAAAAGAAGCAAAACACATTTTGATCAATTATGCGAAGAGGATAGAATCATCAATTGGGAAAAGATTTTTAAAGTCAGAGTTTTCTACGTGTCTTTACATAATTTGTTAGTCAAGACATTGATTTGAAGTCTACAGAATTTGTCCGATTATTTTAGCATTCTGTACTCAGAGCCAGGGCCGCCGCAAGCAGATGTGCGAGGTGTGTGTGTGTGGCGGGCGATTTTAGGGGCGACCAGAAGACACCAGGTCAATTTTAAAACTTTAATCTAAAATATTAGGAAAAATATTACTTAATTTTTTGCTAACTGTAGAAAAATAATTTAAGCTCTGATTTAATGAGTAAGGGCATTCATATCAGCACTGTCATTATTTTTCGAGACAATTTGTCCTCGAAAGTTAGAGTAGAATGGTCATCTCCTGAACCTAACCGAGCAGGTCAAGTCACCTGAGGAAGGGGGGGTAGGTGGCTCAGTCGGTAGCACGCCAGGCTCGTAATCTGTAGTTCCCTTTGGTATTCTCAGGTTCGAGTCCCAGCTGGGTCAGCATTGAGATTTATCTCCACAAAATTCCCCACCCTGCCCACGGTCAGTAAGGGACGCCAATGGGCTTGGAAAGACTGCCGTCCGTCGGATGGGACGTTAAGACGTGACCCCGTGTGCGGGAGAGATATATCCTGTGCACGTTAAAGAACACACTAGATGTACTTAACGCGAGGCTATTATCTGTCTCCCAACAGCTGTTCCAGTGGGTCCCCTCCCCCAACCTTCTCTGAGTCTTCGGGGTCAATGTGACCTGGCCATTTAGCCCATGGTGTGCAAAAAAGTGCCGCTCAGAAGTAAAACAACCCAACCCAATCACCTGAGGAGGAAGCAGTTCATCCTGGCTGACCTCTAATGTCAGCAGCTTTGTCTCTATCTTGTTGCTAGGAGTTCATTTCTCTGCTTTTGGGAAGGGGATTGAGATGCTTGAAGAATGACTCATTCTGCATACGTTAGGTTTCTGAAAAAAGGAAATTCAATCTTTGTTGTGGTCACCACGTGGTCATAAAGTCACCTTATTTTTTCACATATCGTCATTGTTCTTATTTCAATCAGAGCGGGTCAATTTTCAGCTGACGGATCTGTTAGTTAAGCAGTAACAGGAGCATAAGAGGAAGAACATATGCCGAATAAAAGTAAATAGCCAATTAAAATTCCTTTTTATTATTATTATATTTCATTTTTATGCAAAAAGGTGCATTGTTCTACTTCTTTATTTTGTTAGTTTTAGAGTCAGAAATTTTTTATTTAAATGAAAACGCATTTTCTGACTTGTTACCAATTTCGTTATAAAATAGTTAAATTTAAAAATCTGAAAATTTCTCTTTCATTGATCCATTTTACTTACTGTAATTATCGGCTTGTTTCTGCTCTGCTTTATATTTAAAGAATTACGAATTTTTTTTTCCTTCTGAAAGCAAGAAATATCTAAAAACTCACCTTTTCACTCCAGGCGTTATTAAAAGAGATTAAAATTTAAAAAATCTAAAAAATAATACATTTAGCGTCTCAGTGCTTTATTTGGTATGCAATAAAACAGAAAGCGGGATAGACGGGTCTCAAAGTTGAAAATTAACTTTAGAAAGCTAAAAACAGAAGCAAATTTTTCCTCACCTAAAGTCAGCAGAGTGTAGAAAGGTAAATTTTTTTAGTCCGTCCCAAGGGCCGAGTGGTTAGCACGCGTCGCTACTGATCTAAGGGACCTGGGTTCGAGCCCCGGGTAAGGCATGGATGTATTTGCTTTTCTGCTGGGTCCCACCATCCTCTCGGACCTTCTGCTATGGCGTATTAAACTGACAGGTTCCTGTCAGACCTCTGTGGCAAGTAGCTGCTTGAGGGGGGTATTTATTTATTTTTTATTATTATTTAATTAGTTAATCTTTTATAATTGAATCGGTATCTGAAAACATATTTTCTTGACTTAACTATTAAAAAAGCCCTCTAGTGAAATTGGGTTTAAAATGTGATTTTATTAATCATTTCCCTCCCGGATATTTTCGCATATTTCATTGCTACATTTTTTGTAGATGCTCTTTGAGAATGCCAGTAAGGGCAATAAAAAAAATAAAAATAAAATACCCCCTCAAGCAGCTGCTTGCCACAGAGGTCTGACAGTTTATATGCCACACTAGAAGGTCTGTGAGGATGGCAGGACTTCAGCAGAAAAACAACACACAAACGTCCATGCCTTGGACGGGGTTCGAACCCAGGTCCCTTAGATCAGTAGCCAAGTGCGCTTACCACTCGGTCACGGAACGGCTGAGTAAGGGTAATGGAGGTAAAAAATGATTAAATATGCATATTTCACGCATTCGCAAGAAATTTTTTAAAGACCTAAAACGGAAGGAAAATGCTACACTGAAATCGAAAGTAGGAGAGGCACCCAAAACTATGGCCTCTTGATTTTCCCTCGTCATTTGTCGTATTATCAAAACAGGTATTCCGCCATCACTTAATGGTTTATGTGTTAAATGAAAGCTTGTGACACAGCCGATTTGCAAAACGAATATAAAAATGATATTATGTTAATTAGATACGATAAATAATGAACACTAAATTTGAATTTCGCTTATTTTATTTATTTTATTTTTGTGATTATTTTCGGTAGGACGCAGATGCGACTCTCGTGCCAATCCAGAACTGCTCTTTAAAAGTGCATATATTATATCTGTCTGGATATGGAATCATTACTTAAGATCCCATCTGAAAGATGCACAGCGACCCTTGCAGCTCATTAGTGATTTATTTTTCAAAGAAGACTAATGAGGTTCGGATCGGACTGATTACGAGCATCCTGCGTCGCCTCTTTTCTTCTTCGAAGACGAGAAAAGTTGCAGTGATATAATGTTTATGGCGCCACTGAGGGTCGTTTGCACTTTCGATGCCATACTTCGGAGCATAGTTTTGAAAGTCACAAAATTTAGAAATAAACCAGAAAGTCCAATCACCTCTGCAGAATATGGAATGCTAGTTTTTCAAAAAGAGCAAACTTAATTTCCCCAGGGAGTGGGGGGGGGGGGGGATAAGGGAGAAAGTATTGGGGATCTGTGTCAATGCCTTGACCAACATCATTATTCTAGCACCCAATGTAAAATTTCCAACACAAATAGACTGTTTATTAAAGTTTTTCATTTTCCAACTTTCGGTTAATGCGAAAAACAATATTTTATTTTTTTTTATCCAAAAAAAATTTTTTTTAATTATTTCCTAAAAGGAAACATCTGAATGTCTCTGAAACGGTCAGACTACAAAGTGATAATAATAATTATTCTTTATAATAATTCATTTAATTTTCAGTAATTAACTCACTTATGCTTCAAAAATATTGAAATAAATTATCCCTGAATCAGCTGCTTGTCATAGAATTCGACAGGAATCTTTCAGGAGTTCTGTTCAAGTTCTGCGAAGACTTTCAAGTTTCTGTCAAGTTTTGTGAAGAAACCGAGACCTCAGCAGAAAGATACAATAAAGGAAAAGAAACATTGGCGCCTTATCGGGAGCTCGAACTCAGATCCCTTTGATCCGTATTACACAAATTACTCGACTTCTAGAAAGTACATGGCATCTCACAATTAAAGATTAATCACAAATCACTGGATATTCTAATAGTCTGAGGTTGTTTAGCAGTAGGAACATTATCAGTTAGTGCCTAATAAAATTCGACTGCGGATTTAACGAAAACGGAAAACGCCAATGAAATTAGTTCCCGAGAAAATATGAAAGGTACATTTGACAGATACATGATAAGTACATGGTAGGTACTTTTGACAGATACATGATAAGTACATGGTAGGTACATTTGACAGATACATGATAAGTACATGGTAGGTACTTTTGACAGATGTCCCAAATAAATCTACGAAACAATATGAGACAAAAAAAAATTTAAATATGAGATGCTCACTATCAGCACAACAGGGCTGTCGAGCAAGGAAAAAAAGCGAGATCGTTCAAATTATTATTATTGTTTGCTCACTCTATTATAACTGTTTTATTGTTAGCAAATCTAATTATAAAATAATTAAAAATGTTTATTAGTTAAAAAAGGTAATAAGCTTTTCTTTGTTGTTGTTTTACTTCTGAGCGGCACTTTTTTTTACACACAATGGGCTAAATGGCCAGGTCACAAGGGCTTAGAGTAGGTTGAGAGAAGGGGATCCATAAGACCCACCATCTGTCTTTTAACACCTGTCTTATGGATCCCCTTCTCTCAACCTACTCTGAGCCCTTGTCTGCTGACCATTTAGCCCATTGCGTGTAAAAAAAGAGATAGATGGTAGGTAGACTTCCGTCAAGGCCATCTGCATGTTCTTTAATGTGCACAGGGGCCACGGTTTCAAGCTCCATCCAATGGACGGCGACCATTCCAAACTCATTGGTGTCCCCTTTCTCCCCAACAGCAGGAAGGGACTCGAACCTGGGAACTGCAGATTACGAACCTTGCATGCTAGCGACCGATCCAAACCCTGCCCTTGATCCTGTCGGCACATGTAACCTATTGAAATATCTCGGGACTAAGAGCAACAGATGGTTTTCAAACATCTCCGGGGCTGCTTGATTTGAAAAGGTGGCAACTCTATCCAGTAGTCGAACCACTTTGCCATACAGTCAATCACACTGATCGTTCCGTCAGGGTGAAAATAAAATAGAGATCGTGGTGACAGTTGCGGTAGGTTGCTCAAAAAAAGAAAACCGTAACCGTTGCATCAAATAACAACTGCAGCTGACAATCATTCGACCGTTGCGTTGACAGTTGTTTGTCTGTATATGTGTCTAAACCTTTCTCAAACTATGCTAAAATACTGAAAGCAACTTATCTTCTTCAGGATCTGAAAGAGAGCGGTGGCTGGATCTAGTAATTTTGTTCCCGTCTTGTATTGCTGAGTAAATACTCAGATAAAACATGTTATCATTCGGCGTCTTGACAGCGTAATTACAAGCCGGTTACCGCCAATACCGGCTCGGGGCCCACGTTCATCTCAAGGCCCAAGGTTTTTGATTCTGATTGCTCTGGGCTCTCTCGTGCACTGGATCACGATTCGCATTTCGGTGATGTGGCGACATCTGTTGGCTTTCTTCGTTGACGTATGATTTTTTTTTTTAATTCTTAATTGGAGCTTTAATGATACGTTAATTATCTGTTATTCCTATCAAAGATAGATTGGTCGTACATTTATGCAATTACTCATGTTAATGTATCAGCAGGGTAACGATTAATATATGATCAACAATTAATCATAGATTGCAAAAAATATGTAGAAATCGAGTTGAAAAAACATAACTATGGTATCCCTTTACGTTTGCATTGTGTATCTGAGATCTAAATGCTTTCTATAGTTCAAAATGCGCTTTTTGACCTTTTTTTTTTAAATCTTGTTATGCTATTCACAGGCATGTGTCTAGGTTCTTTTTAGAGGGGAAGAGGTTGCTGAATCTAGGATTTTTTTGGAGTGATTTTTGATCTAGATTTTCTTTTGGGAGTGCTCAACTTATTATGTATATACATTGTGTATGTGTGTGTGTTTTTTTGCTGAACTTTTCCTCCCAATAGCCTAGCCTTGATAAAAATCTTGGCACATCATTTAGAGTGCCGTGGTGAAAACATTTGTGTTGCCCGGGGGTGGGGGGTTGCATATATGCATTCGAAGCAGCTTAGGTAGAAGAAACTTGTTCTCTTCTTTTAAACTCAAAAGATAGTCTGCTTCGTTAAAAGCAAAGCTGTCTGCGCTGGTCCCGCAGAAAGCTAAAATTTCATTGCCTGCTGATTATTGTATTCTTTTATGTTTATTCTTTCTTGGTTGCAGATTAAAAAAAATAAGAAGTTTGCAAGGCCCAATTTTCTGTACTCTGACAAAACGTAACTGTTTTGGTAACTTTTTTTTGCTAAATTTCTGCTAATATGGCGGTTTTCCCCGAACACTTGAATCGCGTCCGTGAATAGGTTTTCAATATTTTAATTCCGAGTTTTCAGAAATTAGGGTAAGGGAGGGGGGGGGTGCTATAACCCCCTATGCACTCCTCCTGAGCACACGCCTGGTTGTGAAAGTATGCACATTAATTGTGCTATGAATGTTTTTAGATTGTTAATTGTATTGTAATGAATAATGGAGTGTTAGCTTCATTTAATACTCCATTCTCCGTTACAATGCAGCGGAGGGGGAGACAGGACCGGTAATCTGTGTGTGGTGGGGTTTTTATTTTTTAAAGTTAATTTTTTTATAAAATTTAAACTCGTTTTAATAAAGAAGATAATTATTTTCTCATTATCATCTGTCCGTCTGTAGACATTTAACTTTTTTTTTAGAGTTAAATACCTATCAAAAGCAAATAAAAATTTCTTTTTGCTTTTGATAGGTATTTAAGAAATATTAGAATTCGGAATTTCTCAATAGTTTTAATAGTGCTGTCTAGCTATGTCTAGCTTTTTTAAAGACAGTAATAAAATATCACAGGAAAACGTCATGTAGACAAGAAACACTTGAAATAATCAGGACAACCAACTTTTCATTTTTCCAACTAATTATTTCACAGTTAAAGACGAATGGATATAGCCAAGTGCTGAGCCAATCCCCAACCCTTGACTAACGCTTCGGAGAAGGAGGAGGCTAAAGGCCGCACCTCTGAAGCCTCACCCCTAGAACGGTGACAAATGTCGAACACGTCTAGGGCCTTACACAGGTCACTTCCGTCATGCATCCTGCGAAACTCTTCATTCAATGTTGATTTCATAATTGTTTTGGAATGCTGTAAGGGGCGTTGATAGTTTGATTTATGTCTTTTGAAGTATCGCTCAGAGAGAGTTCAAAGTCGTTAAGTTGGCAACATTGTTGTGCAAAAATGTCATTTTTTGTGTTTATCGATATATGTAATTTATGAATACAAAATTTAATGTGTGTATATATATGTTTTATTCCCATTGTTATACTATAACTATAGTTTTATCTATCTATACAGAAAAGAAAAAGAAAAGAAATACCCCCTCAAGCAGCTGCTTGCCACAGAGGTCTGACAGGAGCCCGTCAGTTTATATGCCAAAGTAGAAGGTCTGTGAGGATGGCAGGACCTCAGCAGAAAACAACACAAACACCCATGCCTTACCCGGGGCTCGAAGGGGTACGCTAATTACATACACATTTCCAGGGGGTACGTGAAGCATAAAAGGGTTGGGTTGGGTTGTTTTACCTCTGAGCGGCACTCTTTTGCACACCATAGGCTAAATGGCCAGGTCACGGACCCCGAAGGCTCAGAGAAGGTTGCGGGAGGGGACTCACTGGAACAGCTGTTGGGAGACAGATGGTAACCTCCCGTCAAGGCCATCCAGCGTGTTCTTTAACGTGCACAGGGTATGACTCTCCCGCACACGGGGCCACGGCTTAACGTCCCATCCGACGGACGGCGGCCTTTCCAAGCCCATCGGTGTCACCTACTGACCGTGGGCAGGGCGGGGAATTTTTGCGGAGATAAATCTCAACGCTGACCCAGCTGGGAAAGCATAAAAGGTTGAGAACCACTGGTATACAGTATAATTTTGCTCAAAGAAGTTATAACACTTTTTAAACTAGTGTATTTGAAAGCAAAGCTGGAATGGCCTGGGGAGGTGTATTGCTGCTTTTCACAACCCTCCATATGATCTAATGATCAACCACAAATTATGTCGATCAACAGAGTCAAAAGCCTTTTTGTAATCTACAAAACTAGCAACCAAAGGTTTCTGAAACTCTAAACATTTCTCAAGAAGCTGCCTAAGTGAAAATATTTTATCAATACATCCCCTGCCACTTCTGATTCCACACTGTTTATCATGCAGTTGTCCATCAACCAAATTCTTAATTCTATTAAGTGCAATAATGTAAAGAACTTTACCTGGAACAGAAAGTAAATTAATTCCCCTATAATTATCATAAGAACTTGTGATCACCTTTTTTAAAAATTGGAACAATGATAGCTCTAATAAAATCCTTAATAACAATTAATAACAATACTTTTATCATAAAAAATATTCAAAATTTCAGTTATCCATGTGACAACGCAAATGTTTCTAGCTCTAAGCATTTCAGTGGTGATTTCGTCCACCCCTGGGGATTTATGCAGTTTTAATTTAGAGATAGCCAAAGTGACTTTGGAATGTGATATAGGGCCGTTATTAAAGCCAGTAATGCATCTATCCTTATTACAAACAATGGGAGTAGAAATAATCACATCTCTGAAATGCTCAGCCCACCTATCCATCACAGAATCCTCACCTTCAACCACCTTGCCATGTTATTCCCTCAATCCCTGTGTGCATGTCTGTTTCTTCCTGCATAAAACATTAATAATCTGATACAACCCCCTGCTGTTGTGCTGTCTAACTGTTTCCTCAGCTTTGTCAGCCAAGCTCTCAAGCCAAAGATTCTTATCCGCAGTTAACTGAGCCTTTACAGGTTTATTAAGTTCGTTGTAATGCCTTCTGTTAGGACTAGTAGTGTGTTGATTCATATTAATCCTGCACTTCCTTCTTTCAGAAATAAGTTCCATAGCCTTATTACTCAAATAATTTTGTTTCCTCTGTTCCCTTTTTTTAGCCAAAAGAGTACTGTTGGTTTCAAGAAAAGCCTGTTTAAACTGTTCCCATTCTTACCCAACTTCAGCAGTAAGCAAACCACAATTGTCATAATGACTAAATAGCCTATCATGGTATGTTTTGGCTATATCTGGATCTTTCAAGCATTCAGTGTTATAACTCATTTTTTTTTTAAATCTTAGCACAACATTTCTTAAGCTTCAGCTGCAAAATACTTTTGACCAGGTAATGGTCACATCCAATTTCGGCTCCCTGTGTGATCTGGTGTTCCTAACTGAACTAGCCCATTTGCTGTTAATCAAAATGTAATCTATCATATTTCTGTGCAACCAATCGGTTGAGACCCATGTATATTTATAAATGTCCCGGTGTTTGTAGCATGTGTTAGTTATTTGCAAATCATTACTTACCTATAGGAGACGTTCCCCATTGCCATTGGAACTATCAATGCCAAAGGGACCTAAGACTCCTGCCCAAAGGTCAGAGTCAGTACCAACTTTAGCATTGAAGTCATCTAGCACAAGAGAAATATCTCCTTTCTTCACAGAATTCAAAATATCCTGAAGCTGGCTACTTTGCATAAATTTAATTATGTATCTTCTGTTACTAACGTACGCACAATTTCGTTCAGTGTGTATGTGTGTGTGTGTGTGGGGGGGGGGGGAGCCATCTTCCATCTATTTTGGATTTTGCCAAGTGCCTCGATTTTTCAACCTTGCCATGATTTTACAAAAAAAAATATTTCCCTTCCTAAATTGTCCCAAGTCACGTCTAATTTTGCCAATTCTACAACATTTTGCAAAGTTTTATCGATTATGCTAACTCTATGCCTTATCTTTCGAACGTGATGGAGAAATTTACGGATTTATGTCTCAAATGAAAGCTTATGACTACGGGAGTGTCATAGACTATAAAAAAATGACCTCCCAACGCCGTTAAATCTAGCATCAAATTCGCTTACAAGCAATAAGGGTTGTAATACAGTAGTGGCAGTGACCAGTACGTTCACATTAGTGTAAGCTGCTAACCAACTATGGCAGCTGAACGATCGACTGTTTGGCCACCTTTGGCCTACAGAAACGAGTTAGATGTCAAATGAAAGTTCCAATAATCACCGTCGTAAGCTCTTACGAATTTTTTCTCCGTGATAAAAAAAAAGGGTGCGGATTTTCGCGTGGTTTGACTTTAACATGTCATATTTCAAATTAAAGCTTGTGACGTCTCTAATGTAATGGACTAGCTCAAACATGATTCCAAACGGGGGAAAATGTGCTCGATGTTTATTAGTCATATATCAAGCGAAAGTTTTTGAAGGTAGATGTTTTTAGTGACATAAAAAATAAATTAAAAAATTTAAAAAATAGTTATCTTCCTACCGACCTAAAAAGTAGAAAATATCTTAAGTATATTGATGGTGCAATCAACGGATTGGGTTGTTTTACCTCTGAGCGGCACTTTTTTTTGCACACTATGGGCTAAATGGCCAGGTTACAAGGACCCCGAACGCTCAGAGAAGTTTGGGGGAGGGGACCCACTGGAACAGCTGTTGGGAAACAGATGGTAGCTTCCCGTCAAGGCCACCCAGCGTGTTCTTTAATGTGCACAGGGTATGGCTCTCCCGCACACGGGTCACGGCTTAACGTCCCATCCGACGAACGACGGCCTTTCCAAGCCTTCGGTGTCCCCTACTGACCGTGAGCAGGGCGGGGAGTTTTGCGGAGATAAGTCTCAACGCTGTCCCAGCTGGGACTCGAAACTGGGAACTGCAGATACGCCCCAAGTGCAATCGGCCATTGAGTTCGTATTCACTTCAAAAGAAGATAGTGCGCCTTTTGACCTACACAAGATTGCCGTCGCCCAATCTTCCTTTTCAACTACACAAGATTTGACTACTAATCTATCCTTATTACAAACAATGGGAGTAGAAATAATCAATGATTCTACTCCCATTGTTTGTAATAAGGTATACACAAGATTGTCGTCGCCCTACCTTCCTTTGAAGTGAATACGAAACTCGGTGACTGATTGCACCATTGATATGCTTTAAGTTTATTTTCTACTTTTTAATGCTATGTAGGAAGACAGGTGCTTTTTAAAAATTTTTAATTCACAATTCACCTGTATTTTATTACATGGCTTCGAATTTTGCCAACTCCACAAAATTTTGCCAAGTTTTCCCGATTTAGCCATTTCACAAAACCAATCCCAATTTTCACAACTCACCTGTATTTTACCAAGTGGCTTCGAATTTTCCCAACTATCCTAGATTTTGACAACTCTTAATTTTACAAAACCAAACTCATCTGTATTTTGCCAAGTGGTTTCCAATTTTGCCAATTCCCCTAGCTTTTGCCAACTATCTTTTAATTTCACAAAAACAATCCCTTTTTTACATCTCTCCTAAATTTACCATTTCACTTCAGATTTTTCATACTCCCCAAGATTTTGTCAAGTTTCCTTGATTTGCCAATTCTCCTTAATTTTACAAATCCAATCCTAGTTTTCACAACTCACCTGTATTTTACCAAGTGGATTCGAGTTTTGGCAACTTCCCAAGATTTTGTTAAGTTGCGATTTTGCCAACTCCCTTAGAATTTTGCCATTACCTCGATTTTGTCAACTCGCCATAATTTTACAGAAAAAATTTCCAAATTTTACAACACACCGGAATTTTGCGAAGTCTCTCCGAATTTTGCCAACTCCCCAAGATTTTGCCAAGTTGTACCAAGTTTTACAACTCCCCAAAATTTTGCCAAGTTGCCCCGGTTTTGTCAACTGCTCTAAATTTTGCAAGTTTCTTCGATTTTGCCAATTCTCCTTAATTTCTCAAATCCAATCCCAGTTTTCACAACCCGCCTGTATTTTTACCAAGTTTTGCCAACTCCTTTTTACTTTGGGGAGGGGAGTTCCCCCCATAGCTACGTCCCCTTCTCAGGCTGGTTCTCTGCTGGTGTCCAAAAGTTGAGCATAATATACAAATTCTGAAGATCTCAAAAGCGCGGCGATAAAATTGCAATGTCTATGAGACTTTGGGTTGACAAGCATTGTTATATGAGATAATAAACTGTTAGGCATAGATCATATCAGTCGCATGATTTTCATGGATTATACAAATGAATATAGGAGTTCCATAGCTAAGGGACCTGTTTCACACAAACCGAGAGGTTAATTCGGATCATGATGACCCTGATCAATGAGTTCTGGTGGCAATATATACATGTATATCACTGTACCTGGAGAGCAGATCGGAGCTCATGAAAGGAGTTGACAACTTCCAAAGCATTTCCCTCTACACAGTTCAGGCCCGGAGAATAGGTTGGTCCTCCATCTGCTGAAAATCCTATTTTTCTAGGAGTTTATCGACTGTCTCAGCCCATCAAAATAAAGCAGGGCCAATAGCAACATATCTTGAAAAACTTTATGGCTACTGTTGTTACAAAACACTATCAACATCAATGCAATGCTTTCTCAAAAGGAAATGATTGGTGCAGAATCAGAGTCAGCTTTTATAGCACCTCGGATTTGCTTTTCGAGTCATATAAGCACATTTGGTCTGGTCAGATGATCTCTGGGAGGCGTACAATCCTTGCATATATTCTATTTCAATGATACACTAAACATGATGTTAATTAAGTACAATCTTTCGTGAGATATTTTACAGTTTGTAAATTACGTTTAATTTTTGGACACTAATGTAGGAACGAGCCGTCCCGTGGCCGAGTGGTTAGCGCGCTTGGCTACTGATCTACGGGACCTGGGTTCGAGCCCCGGGTAAGGCATGGCTGTTTGTGTCGTTTTTCTGCTGAGGTCCTGCCATCCTCTCAGACCTTCTACTGTGGCATATAAACTGACAGGCTCCTGTCAGACCTCTGTGGCAAGCAGCTGCTTGAGGGGGTATTTATTTTTTTATTTAATGTAGGAACAGCCGTCCCGTGGCCGAGTGGTTAGCGCGCTTGGCTACTGATCTACGGGACCTGGGTTCGAGCCCCGGATAAGGCATGGATGTATGTGTCGTTTTTCTGCTGAGGTCCTGCCATCCTCTCAGACCTTCTACTATGGCATATAAACTGGCAGGCTCCTGTCAGACCTCTGTGGCAAGCAGCTGCTTGAGGGGGTGTTTATTTTTATTTAATGTAGGAACAAATATAAGAGCGTAGGAGGGGGGAGACAATGTTGAAGAAATTCAAAAGCAAATTATTATTTCGAGAGTCTGCTAATGCGAGAATTTAACATTTTCTAATCCTCTCTCTGCATCTCAGGTACAACGAGGACAGTGCTAGATTCGAAAAGGCAATCCCCAGTCAGATGGGACGTTTAGCCCTGGGCCTCGGTGCAGGAAAACCATGCTCTGTATACGTTAAATCACACTGGATATCCTTATAAGAGGTTTCCATCTGCGTCCTAGCAGCTTGGGTTGTACAGTCGCTCAAAAAAGTATCCGAACGCTATGGTTGATTACAAAATTCAGAAAAAATATCTGGCAACGGTTATTTTTAGAAATTAGTAGTTTTCGTGTCAGACACAAAGGTTGCCAGATTACTAATTTAAAAATAAAATCGTTGCCAGATATTTTTTCTGAATTCTGTAATCAACCATAGCGTTCGGATACTTTTTTGAGCGACTGTACAACAGATGAGTTGGGAGTCCTTGTGATCTGCTCATTTAACCCATTGTCTGTATGAAAATACCATTGAGAAGTAAAGCAAGTGAACCTTTCTATTCTAGGACCAATCAGATTTAATAGGGAGAAAATAATTTATAAAGAATCATTTGAGCATATTATTTTTAATAATATTTTCTGTCAAGTGCGTTTTTCACTGGAGAAGAGAGTTTTCCTTCCCAAGATCCAGCCCTGAGTGACATCATAATGTACACTGGTTAACAAAATTAAGGTAACGCAGCGTTTTTCATCTATATTTTAATGATAGCCCCAAAAGTAAAAATGTGCTTTTACAGGTAACATCACTCGCAAATTTCGAATATCCAATCGAAATTTATCTACGATCTTACGGTACCTTGAAACATGCAAATTACTAATGCCTAAAAAAACCCAGTGTATTTTTCAATATCGTTTTTCCTTACTTTTTCGTTATAGCAAAATTAAATTTCGTTATAACGTTACCTTAAGGTTATAGCGAAATATTTGCAGTAGAAATGCAAAATAACGAAATATATGTAATCATTTTTATTATATACAGTATGTATGCAGTAGCGTCGTCCAGCGGTTCGCACCAGTTCAGTCAATCCACTTGTTAAAAATCAGATAAAAATTTTGAAAAAAAAGAAAAAGTAGCAGTATTAATATTTAATAAACGAAATAAATGCATATATGTAAATAGAATTGTTGCGGTTGTTTTTTCCGCTACTGATACTTTAACAGTTATGGCTTAAAAATAATTATATTATATAATAGCTGTAATTCCATGCTAGCCAACGGACACGTGTGACGTCATCGGTGGCAGAAATTGTCAGTTTCCCCGTGGTTCCGCGGCTACTTGAGCGATCGGTCCCGAATTTGGTGGGGTGGTCCCACTTAGTTTTGCCCTCTTGGGGTAACATATCGGATTCCCAGCTGCCGTGGGTGGGAAGTGATCCCTCGAAAACCGCCCGAGATTTCTGGGGCGCTGACGTCGCCTACCTTATGAATGAAATTATCGATCGAGGTACATCCGGTGTGAATGAACTCATCGAAGACTTTCGTTTGGCGTGGGTAATGGATAAAATTAAAATTGAAATTTGGAGACCCACGTATGAATGAATAGGATGACACTACTGTATGTATTCTAATAATGTATTTAAGCCATACAATTCAAACTACTGAATTATTTAGAATTACTACCGAGAATTTAGAATGGGGGTGGGGGGGGAATTTAGTTTGAGGAGTGAGTCTGAGAATAAGACTAGAGTACGGTTTCGCAATTACTAAAATATCCCACGGGACAGGAAAGGTTAAAATGATATTCTACATGGAATAAAATTTTATATTTGTTTTTTTACATCTACTTTTAGTGTCGGGCATAAAATATGGAGCTAAAATAAAATTATACAAAAACACTGCTTTGGATTTCGAAGCAGGTAGACAAGTTTGAGATTTCGTATAAGACGACCAGATATTCGGGGAGGGGGAGGGGATTTGGGTTATGTAAGGACTCCCTGATTCAAGAGAATTACGCCAAATTTATGCAAATTGTTCAAAATAAAATGGGACATTAATAATAAAAATTTCTGAGCATAAGTATGTGTTAAATCCAAAATTTTTCTTTTGTAGAGAGAATCCATTTAGGCATAGAAAAACTCTACAGAGACCCGAGTTGCAGTTACCACAATTCTTGAAAGTCTTTGCAGTGTTTTGTCCTGATTTTTCTAGTAGTGAAAAATATTTTCTCTTGTAGAAATTCTTTTTGCTCTCTCAAATTCATTTAATAAAATCGAAATCTTATTTTCTTTCGCCTCCAATTCTTCGGTTTCATCAAGATAGATTTCCAGCATATCATTTGTTGAGTCATTTGATGACCCTGAATCATTTTTTTCACCTATCTTCATATTGCTTTTGGCTTTGACATTTCTCAATTGGGCAGTTTGTGGATTTGACAAAACATTATTCCACCTTATCTTTCGAACGCGTTTGAAAAGCTTAATGATTTATGTGGCAAAAACAATGTGAAAGCTTGTGACGCGGGGAGTGTCATAGGCTTTAAAAAAATTGACCCTCCCATGCTTTTTTCTCTCTAAAAAAGGGGAAATGTGAAAACTATTCTTAAGTTATATCTCCACAACACGGAGGCCGAAAGTAACAAGCTCTATGTCAAATGAAAGCTTCTGACGCGGGAATGTTATAGACTCTGAAAAATTCACCCCCCTCCATGCTTTCTTCCCCTCTAAAAAACGGGAAATGGGAAATTCGTTCTACTATCTTTTCCGAACGCGAGGGTTTATAGTCATGAGTTAGGTGTTAAAGGAAAGCTCGAATAAGGACGGTTGCAAACTATTTCGAATTTTGTTCCCACTATTTCCCCCTGACAAAATGGAGGAGGGCAGATTTTCGCGGGGTTCCACTTTAAAGAGTCGTATCTGAAATTAAAGATTGTGTCGTCTCCAATGTCATGGGCTATCTCAAACATGATTCCAAAAGAGGGGTAAATGTGCTCGATATTTATGAGTCATATATCAAATGAAAGTTTTTGAAGGTAGGTGTTTTTAGGGACAACAGAAGAAAATAAAATAAAAAAAAATACTTATCTTCCTGTAGAGCCCTAAAAAGTAGAAATAAACCTAAAGCATGTCGATGATGCAATCAATCACTGAGTTAGTATTCACCTCAAAGGAAGATAGACCAGATGTGGCCATAAGTCTCAATACTGGAGGGGGCCATTTAGGAACATACGAGGGATTTTGTAATGAAAAGTGTTGTTTCAGGAGTACAAAATCCTTTATATGTCTTTACATTATTACTGAAGGGTACTGAAGGCGTCAGGTTTGCCTTCTTGGAAAAGAAATTGGCTGGCTGTTGAAATGGAAAAATGAAACACTTGTCGGTCTCTTGGAGGGGGGCCATGACCCCCTCCTTATAACCGCCACTGAGATAGCGCGCCGATTTACCTACTCAACACGCGGGGCGGGGGTGGCTCAGTCGGTAGCGCGCCAGGCTCGTAATCTGCAGCTCCCAGGTTCGAGTCCCAGCTGGGTCAGCGTTGAGATTTATCTCAGCAAAATTCCCCGCCCTGCCCACGGTCAGTAGGGGACACCGATGGGCTTGGAAAGGCCGCCGTCCGTCGGATGGGACGTTAAGCCGTGGCCCCGTGTGCGGGAGAGACATACCCTGTGCACCTTAAAGAACACGCTGGATGGCCCTGACGGGAGCCTACCATCTGTCTCCCAACAGCTGTTCCAGTGGGTCCCCTCCCCCAACCTTCTCTGAGCCTTCAGGGTCCATGTGACCTGGCCATTTAGCCCATGGTGTGCAAAAAAGTGCCGCTCAGAGGTAAAACAATCCAACCTACTCAACAAGATTGTCAGGCGCCCTATCTACCTTTGAAGTGAATGCGAACTCAGTGACTGATTGAACCATCGATATGCTTTAGGTTTATTTTCTACTTTTAGGGCCCTGTAAGAAGAGAGGAAAAAAAATATAAATTTAAAAATTTAAAAAATGCATATCTTTCTACAGGGCCCTAAAAAAAAAAGTAGAAAATAAACCTAAAGCATATCGATGGTGCAATCGATCACTGAGTCCGTATTCACTTCAAAGGAAGATAGGGCGCCGATTTACCTATTCTACAAGATTGCCGGCGCCCTATCTTCCTTCGAAGTGAATACGAACTCAGTGATCGATTGCACCATCGATATGCTTTAGGTTTATTTTCTACTTTTTTTAGGGCCCCATAGAAAGATAGGTATTTTTTAATTTTTTTAATTTCATCGATGCTTTCCTGTAGAAGAGATTTGCTGTGTTTTTTGAATAGCGGATTACAGAGATTAATGACATATTTGAGATTTTCGCCCTCTTTCAATTGCCCTGTTTTCCTTCTGCATGAAGGGAGACGCATCCTTTCTTTTGCACCGCAGCTCTTGTCTATCTGAAGTGGCTAAGACAGCTGCTTCCCAAATCAGCTCTTGTCTATCTAAAGTGGCTAAGACAGCTGCTTCCCAAATTCTATCGGAATGTATCAATCAGCAGGGTTACTGAAAATCTTTGTACGTTGATCGTAAAAGTAAATTATACCTCTGTCTGTTTCACACAAGTTTCTAAGTATATCTTATAAAGAAAATTTTGAAACGTATCAACACAAAAACAGTGAAAATAACGAAATTATTTTTTACGCTATTTGTTACGCTTTATCGTATAAATATTTTGAAATTCGTTAACGTTATTCATAACGTTATTCAAAAATCACTGCGTTATTCCGACACTGTTACGAACAGTTTGTTTATAGTAGAAATTTGGACTGTAGATTGTGGTGATCAAGAGGTTTGCCAATGATAGTAGTGATATGCATCCTGCCAAAACAAACTCAACATTTTTGGTTTTTAGAAAATGAACCAGAGGAGACTGGACTTTCTAGTTTTTTATTGTTTGTATTTCTACGCATTGTCTAGTGTGCACAATCGTTTTCCTACCAACTTCTCCCCATAATTAAGGGGGCGGAATTTTGGCTCATAATCTGATGTTTCCAGGTTCGTCTGCTTTGAAATTTTCTTCTGTTCCCCCATTTGGCTCACATTGTAAAAAGTAACACTGATGGGCTTGGAAACTCCACCTTCCATCAAATGGATTTTAAGCCATGGCTCAGTGTGCAAGAGAGTCACATCCTGTGCACGCTGGGTAACCTAGATGGGAGGTTTTCATTTGTCTGTTAACAGCTATCCAGTGGATCTTCTTCCCAAACCTTTTCTGAATGTTTGGGTCTTTGTGACTTTGAGCTATTTAATCCACTGTGTGCAAAAAAGTGCCGTTCAGAAGTGAAACACACTCATTCATTATCAAACGATTTCACTTCCGTTTAAATGTGACTGCCGATGTGTTTTTAGTAATCTATTCTCTCCGTTTATTGCTATGCTTTCATTTAGAGCCCAAGACATAAGGATAACTATTAAATTAAATGGAAAGAAGTTTAAAAAGTAATGTGAACTATTTTGATTCTTGGAAAGCATTTTGCCTTTTTTTTTCGGAGGTGGGAGAGGGTAGCGAAATAAGGATAAAGATGAAAACTAGCGTCCTCTTTCAATCAATTGACAAAAGTGAGCGGTAATAAAAAAAACAAACTATTTTGAAGAGTCGGTAATATTTAACGACGGAAAAATAGGGAGAAAGAGACAAAAATGTTTAAATTTTGAAATTGCAATAAAAAAATCACTTTAAAATTTTGGCGTCTGCCCGGTTATCTCCGTCTGGAGCCAAGACTCTCCCAAACACGGCCGCGCTTGCGTTGAACGCGGGCGGCCGAACATTGGGAGCGGCCAAACGGTTGACAAAAAATTCCTTTAAACTCTAAAAAATGCATTTTTTTGTGTAAAAACTTCCCAACTTAAAATTTGCCTTTTTGTATTGAATGATTTATTTTCCAACTTATAAAAATTTCTTTGCAAGTTTTTTGTTGACTAATATCTATTTTATTTTTTATTTTCATCTTCATAAAACTAAGATTATCTGGTCTCTTGCAAGCCGAGAATATCTAAATTGTAATGGTGGAATTCTTGTGTGAGGACGTTAAGAGAAAATGCAATGTGCAGAGTCCTCACATTCCAACTACCTATGGGGAAAAAAATGGTTAATGGGATGTTTAATGAAACTATATGTATATATTATAAGAGAGGGAGTGCTGACAATATCAAACAGCCCCCTAATCACAGACATGGGGCAAAGACCCGTTCCCCCACTACTAAAGGCTGAAGCCATCTACACTGGAAGACTTCCTCCAATGTAGAATTTGACGATGCCAATAGAAGCAAAGAGTTCAGGTGCCTGCGATGACTTCTGCTCAGGATTATCCACCAGCTGATAAACATATCCTGTGAATCTATTTACTTGGGGCTGTCAACCCACAAACAGAAAACATAGCAGAATATTTTCCCTCCACAGAAGCCCACCAGTGCAGCAAATTCAGAATCCATAATCAAGCTCAGAGCTATTATTCCATTCAGGTTGGTATATATGGTCAGCACCAGGACCCTGTGTGGTTGACCACTCCTCAGCAGGGTAGAAAAAAAGCGAAAATTTGCCATAGTTGTCCAGATCAATAGGCCACACTAAACTGGCAATCCTCCGCTGCAGTTCACTTTCACAAGAGAATATCTCATTTAGATAGTAACGGCTAAATCTAATTTCATCAGATAAAAATAATCTGCAATGGCAATGGCCTGCATCACAAGAAGGCTGGATTGAACATTTGGTGCTAGGACTGGCTGGTTCTATGCCTCATCACAGGAGATTGGTACATGTCTCCTCCCAGTGATAACCTAGCTACCATTTTGGGTTGTTCATTAAATACTTTTTAATAGTGATGCGCACACGATCGCGCTGCTTAGCAACTTTGGGTGTGTAGGGAATGATTCTCTTCACCACGGTCACTGCCATCAATCATCGTTTCCCCTCCTATACTTGTTCCTGTGAATCTATTCACTTGGGGCTGTCAACCCACAAACAAACAGAAAACACAGCGGAAGATTTTCCCTCCACAGAAGGCACCAGTGCAGCAAAATCAGAATCCATAATCAAGCTCAGAGGCATATATCTGTCCAGATGGACAGATAAAAGTCAGATTCTTAAAAATAATCTTAAATTTCTCTTTTCAGGGAGGGACGACAATAAGCATCACCAAAGCGTGGGTCTGCTTCTCAGCAGACATGCTAGTGATACTCTTCTAGGATGTGAAATGATTATTAATGAAAGGTGTCTTACAGCACAATTTCAGACAAGAGTTAAAGACTTGAATGCTATCAGCTGTTATATCCTCACTGAGGATAACGATGAGGATGAGAAGGATAGGTTTTATGAACAACTTCAGGATATTTTGAATTCCGTCAGGAATGGAGATATTACCCTTGTTCTAGGTGACTTCAATGCCAAAGTTGGTACTGACTCTGATCTTTGGGGAGGAGTGATAGGCCCTTTTGGTATTGGTAGCTGCAATGGCAATGGGCAACGTCTCCTACAGGTAAGTAAACTCAATGGATTCAGAATAACTAACACTTATTACAAATACCGCGACATACATAAGTACACATGGGTTTCACCCGATGTGTTGCATAGAAATATGATTGATTATATATTAATTAACAGTAAATGGGCTAGTTCTGTTAGGAATACCAGGTCATATAGGGGAGCTGAAATTGGATCTGACCATTACCTTGTTAAAAGTGTCTTGCAACTTAAACTTAAAAAGTGTTGTGCTAAGGTTAAAAAAATTACCTTTAATTCTGAAGCTTTGAAAGACTCACTTATAGCTAAAGCTTACCATGATAGGTTACTTGTCATTATGATAATCAAGGTTTGCCTACTACTGAAGTTGAGGAAGAATGGGGCCATTCTAATCAGGCTTTTTTGGAAACTAACAGTACTCTTTTAGGAAAAAGGAGCAGAGGAGACAGAATTATTTGAGTGATAAGGCACTTGAGCTTATTTCAGAAAGAAAGAACTGCAGGGATGTCCTTAATCAATACCCTACTAGTCCTAATAGAAAGCATTACAGAGAACTTAATAAACGTGTAAAAGATCAGTTAGCTGCTGATAAGAATTTTTGGCATGATGGTTTGGCTGACAAAGCCGAGGAAGCAGTTAGACAGCACAACAGCAGAGAGCTGTACCAGATAGTTAATGTTTTGTGTGCTAGAAAACGGACAGGTATACAGGGATTGAAGGATAAACAAGGTTATAGAAGGGGAGGATTCTGTCATGGCTAGGTGGGCTGAGCATTTCAGTGATATTCTAAACAATGCGGTTAGTTCTATTCCCATTGTTTGCAATGATGATAGATGCATTGGTGGCTTTAATGTTGGCCCTATAACACAATCTGAAGTTATTTTGGCTGTTTCTAAACTTAAACTTCATAAATCCCCAGGGGTAGATGAAATTACTACCGAAATGCTTAGAGCTGGGAATGCTTCGATTACCACTTGGATGACTGAAATTCTGAATATCTTTTATGATAAAGGCATGGTTCCTAAGGATTTTACCAGAGCTATTGTTATCCCTATTTTCAAAAAAGGTGATCGCAGTTCTTGTGATAATTATAGGGGTATCAGCTTACTCTCTGTTCCAGGTAAAGTTCTTTCCATGATTGTGCTTAATAGAATTAAGGATCTGGTTGACAGGCAATTGCGTGATGAGCAATGTGGATTCAGAAGTGGTAGGGGATGTGTGGATCAGATATTTTCATTTAGGCAGATTCTTGAGAAATGTTTAGAGTTTCAGAAACCTTTGGTTGCTAGCTTTGTTGATTTCATAAAGGCTTTCGACTCTGTTGATCGTCATAATTTGTGGTTGATTTTGAGATCATATGGTATACCTGACAGGTTAATTGGCATTTATGAAAGCTCTCTATAATAACACTGAGTCATGTGTGAGAGTTGGTAAGTCTTTCAGCAATTGGTTCAGCATTACTTCTGGTGTTCAACAAGGGTGCATTTTGTCTCCTTTTCTCTTTAGCTTGGTTATTGATTATGTTATGCGAAATTCACTTCGAGGGAAAGATTTTGGCCTTAAATGGACTGGAGATACGAAAATTTCTGATTTAGATTATGCTGAATATTTAGCCCTTTTGGCAAATGATGTTGATGAGATGAACTCTTTCATTCGAGCTGTTGATGAGACTGATAGTAGAGTAGGTTTGGTTATAAACAGAGAAAACTAAAGTGATGAAAATTGGTCAGGCAGGCTGTGATTCAGTTAATCTGAATGGTTGCAGTCTTGAGCAGGTGTCACAGTTTAATTATCTTGGGAGCTATGTAACAGATAATGGTGATGTGCGGCATGAGATTAACAGACGAATAGGGATTGCTGCCGGGACTTTTAAGAATCTATGGAGAGTGTGGAGAAATAGGCGTATACACCTAAAGACTAAAATTAGACTGTATAATAGTTTGGTTCTTTCTAGGGTTAGTTATGGTAGTGAAACTTGGACACTTTGTAAACAAGATAACAGTAAACTAGATGCTTTAGATTCCATATGCTTACATAGTATCTTGAGCATTAGGTGGTTCAACTTTGTAACTAATGATGAGGTTAGGCAAAGGAGTTTGCAACCTCCTTTAAGCAGCATATTGTGCAGAGAGAGACTCCGTTGGTTTGGCCATGTTGCCGTATGAATAATTATAGATTGGTGAATAGGGTTATGAACAGTGTGCCTAAAGGCCTCAGAAAGAAGGGGAGACCTAGGATGCGGTGGGCAGATAATGTCAAACAGGACCTTGTTAGAATTGGTGTGCAGTGGCCAAATGCAGCAGATGTAGCTCAGGATAGACTTGCTTGGAGAACTAAACTGCACGGTCTGGTTGAACCTCCGTAGCCCATGGCTGCTCGAGGATGATGAAGAAGATGATGATCTTCATAAAACATACACACATTTTAAATTTCCTTTCAACAACAAACAATGAAGCACAGAGTTTGGCTCTGAGTAGCAAACAGAAAAAAATTACCCTCTTAGTAAATAAAATTCGGGAATGTGAAATTCATTTGGTTCATAAAGGAGCTGTAAAAAGAGAGGGGGGGGGCGGAAAACGACAATCGGAGGGGACATGATAAATCCTGCAGAAAAACAAATACAACAGTCTCAATATGTTGAAAATTTGGGAATAGGGCGGTCGGCTTTCGTGGATTTAAAATACCATATTTGTTACAATTACTCCTCGGGAAACATTTAAATATGCGGAGAACTGTTGGTTACGTGGAGAAATGATTTTGCAGATTATTTTATGACATGCACCCACAATGTTGTTTAAAGAACACTGTTCGTTGTCAGAAGGTGTCCACAGCAAACTTTCTCATTTGGTTTTCGATAGCGGTTCCATTTAATCTTAAATAACAAGGTGATTTCACTAAATGGTAGATTTCAGTTTCCAGAAATTGGTTTCCCTGATGGGGAACCTTTTCTTAACAGCTAGGACAAATATAATGATGAAACTTTCAGTGACCTCATGGCTTATGGGAGGCCGTGGGTTAAGATAAAGGTGCTGCGTGGGACTTGGGGAAAGTTGTGACTAACTCTTAAGACACACGTGAAATGGGGTAGTAACCTTTCAGTTGTGGTGGCTCTATTCGCCATATCTTGAAGTTAAACAGTCAACGTTATATACAGGAGAGATCACCCTGCAACCAGACAACGAGAACTACAAAGGCAGCACAAAGGTAAATACTTAAACTTTTCAACTGTTTTCAATAGATTATTTTTGTACTCTTTTCCTTTTGCAGAAATAGGGTGAATGATTTCACAAAACTGATTTTGGAATTTCTGTTATCGTTACCGTGACCCTTTGTCCTATATTTTAAAGGATAATCCTATATTTTAAGGCGTTGTCCTATATAATTATTAAAATTGAGAAAGACGTTTTTGTCCTAAATTTTTTGGTGTCTTTTAAAAGTTCTATATTTTTTTTCCGAAATAAAAATCGTTCTTCTTTCACTAATTTTCATAAATTTATCTTATTATTGTTGATATGATTGGGGAATTATAAACTATATTATTTACAATTCCGAATTATTTAACTGTACTAAATTATTAAATAATTCTTGAAATAGCGTGAACCTTTGAGAAATTAAAAGTTATTTTCTTGATATATTTGTTCTCTTTTACGTTTTTGAATATTTTTTTGCATTTTGGATAAAATTAAGGCATGCATATTATTTGTTTTATTTTAGAACCTTTTAGGATATTTACCACTTTTTGAACTTTGCTAGACATAGCATTAAATTAAGAACACCATGAAAAAATTGTAGAAAATAATCCCCGAAAATATAGTTACCGTAGATATAAAAATTATTTTTGTCCTTATTTGTGGTTGTCCATTGAAGAACCACATTTATTGGAGATTGGAGTTTTTTTATATTGGGCCATTTACTGAGATTTCACAAGTTTTTTGTTAAACGCTATACCACTTTATACTGTCTTGATTCCCCCTCCCCCCAGCAGTTTTACGTCAATCAACGTTTAGAAATATTAAAGATTTTCATGAATATCTTTTCTTGCATTCACATGGCCATAAGTAATCCAGAATGGCTAAAAAATGTCCACTGAACACAAATCTTGAAATATTACCAGATTAAAACTCCTCTTAGCGAGTTCGCTTTTCTAACTCGGGGTCAGTAGGAGAAGGGGAAAAGTCTCTTATTTGGAAAGACCATCATCCGTCAGATGGGACGTTAAGCCGTGGTCCCAGATGCGGGCGAACCATACCCTGCTCACGTTAGAGAACACGCTGGATGGCCTTGACGGGAGGTTACTATCTGTCTCCCTATAGCTGTCCAGTGGGTCCCTTCTCCCCACCCTTCTCTGAGCCCTAGGGGTCTTTGTGACCTGGCCATTTAACCCATTGTGTGCAAAAAGTGCCGCTTAGAGGTGAAACAATCTAATATTTTTGTTTACTAATAATAAAAAATATGTTACTGAATATTTTTTATCAAAATATATTTCTGTATTATGTTATACTTGGCCTATGGAATATAATAATCTACCGATAGATATACCAGATAGCTATTACAGATAGCTCTTAGGGGCAAGCTTCTGTTGAATTTATCGTTGCAAACACTCCCAGTTTTATTTTCTCTTAATGAATTTGCTTTTCTAACTCTGGAACAGTAGGAGATCCAACCTTCGAAATTGTAGGATGGCTGAAAACTAAGATTAAAATTCAATGACCTTTTTGTGTGTAATGATTTATTTTCGTCTTCTTTGTTATTCTATTGCAGTGGTTCTCAACCTTTTATGCTTCACGTACCCCCTGGAAATGTGCATGCAACTGGCGTACCCCTTGTAGAGATAATAAAACTATAGTTATAGTATAACAGTGGTTATTTTTATTTTCTTACTAGTTCTAGCGACTTTTGAGCTCTCACGGCGTATCCCAAAAAATTTTACCGCATACCCCACGTTGAGAACCCCTATTCTATAGCATGTTGTTTTAAATTATACTGGAATTAAAAAAAATATTGTCCCTATATTTCTCACTTCCCTTGCCATTTATTTTATCCTTTCCTCCCCTAAAACGTTTCTTGTTGTATGCCTGTTCTGATTGTTGTATTACCCTTTGATGTGCCAGACAGGGAACAGACCCGAAGTACCAGTTTTTATTTTTAATTTTTATGATAATCTTAGTTTTTAGTCATCCAATTCTTTCCAGGGAAAACATCGCCCCGAAGTTGGAAATCAATCTACATCCTGTTCTGTGCATAGATACAGTTCCTCGGTGTGCTTGATTTGTTTATTCTTTAGAAGAGATGTCGTTATCATTTATAATGCACTCCTATTTCCTCTTCCTCTTGAAGAAATGTTGCAACCATTTGTAGGCTAAGCTTTTTCCGCCTCGAGCAGCAACCTTTGTTTATCGCAGAACGAAAAATGTTGGCGATACAATGGCGGCAAATCTGATTAAATTAGCACATGTTTCACATATAAAATCTTTACTTCCGTGGACTGTTGGATTTCGGATCACATAAACCAGAGCTAGACAACCCAAACTTAGCGAAGAGCCTTAAAAAAGTTAAGCTCTTAAAGGACCATAAAAAATTATGTTCTTAAATAGCCATAGGCAGGGGCGTAGCAGGTTCGTACCTAGATTTTCGCTCCTTTAGGGGGGGGGGAATTTTTACAACTCTCCTGCATTTATTTTGCCGTGTATTGTAACTTCAGATTTTGCCAACTTGCCATATTTTTACATAATTAATCCCAATATTAACATCTCGCTTGAATTGTGGCAAGTCAGTCCGAATTTTTTCAACTCCCCTTGATTTGGCCAACTTTGCTTAATTACGCATAACCAAACCCAATCTTTACATCTCTCCTAAAGTTGCCAGGTCACATTAAATTTTTCAAACTCCCCAAGATTTCGCCAAGTTGTTTAGATTTGGCCAACTCTCTTTAATTTCACAAAATTATATCTCAATTGTCACAACTCGCTTGTATTTTTACAAGTGGATTCGAATTTTGCCAACTACCCTAGATTTTGACAACTTCCCAAGATTTTGCCAAGAGTTCTCGATTTTGCCAACTCTCTTTATTTTCATAAAACAAATCCCAATTTTCACAACTCACCTGCATTTTGCCAACAGGTTTCCAATTTTGCCAACTCACCTAGATTTTTTCCAAGTTGCCTCGATTTTTCCAACTCTCCTTAATTTCACGAAAACAATCTCAATATTCACATCTCTCCTGAATTTGCCAAGTCCCTGCAAATTTTTCAAACTCTCAAAAATTTTGCCAAGTTTTCTCGATTTTGTCAACTGTCCTTAATTTCACAAACCCAATCCCAATTATCACAAATCTCCCGTATTTTACATAGTGGATTCGAATTTTGCCAACTGCCCTAGGTTTTGTTAAGTTGCCTCGATTTCTCCAACTCTCCTTAATTTCACAAAACTAATCCCAATTTTCACAACTCGCCTATATTTTACCAAGTGGATTCGAATCTTGCCAACTACCCTAGATTTTACCAAGTTGCCACGATTTTGCTAACTCGTCGTAATTTTACAGAAAACATCGCAATTTTTACATCATCCCTGAATTTGCCAAGTCACTTCGAATTTTATCAATTCTCCGTAATTGCACAAGAAAGGTACAATTTTCATAACTCACCTGCACTTTATTAAGTGGTTTCCAATTTTGCCAACAACCTTAGATTTTTCCAGCTTACCACGATTTTGCCACCTCTCCTTAATTTCACAAAAACAATCCCAATTTTTACATCTCTCCTGAATTTGCTATGTCACTGCAAATTTTTCAAACTCCCCAAAATTTTGCCAAGTTTTCTCGATTTTGTCAACTCTCCTTAATTTCACAAACCCAATCCCAATTATCACAACTCGGCCGTATTTTACCAAGTGGATTCGAATTTTTGCCAACTCGCCACAATTTTAGAGAAAAAAATCCAATTTTTACATCTCACCTGATTTTTGTAAAGTTTCTCTGAATTTTGCCAACTCTCCTAGATTTTGCGAAATTGCCTCGATTTTGCCAACACGCCATAATTTTGCAGAAAAAAGTTTCCAATTTTCACATTTCACCTGAATTTTGCCAATTCTCCACAATTTTCCCAACTCTCCACGATTTTGCCAAGTCACTCCGAATTTTGTCAACACTCCACGATTTTGCCAAGTCACTCCGAATTTTACCAACTGCCCCTAGATTTTGCCAAATTTCCTCAATTTTGCCAATTCGCCAAAATTTTACAGAAAAAAACCCAATTATTACATCTCGCCTGATTTTTGCAAATATCACTCGGAATTTTTCCAACTCTCCTAAATTTTGCCAACCTACCATAATTTTACAGAAAAAAAACCCAATTTTTACATCTCACCTGAATTTTGTCATCTCCCCACGATATTGCCAAGTCACTCCGAATTTTACCCAACTTCCCTAAGATTTTGCCAAGTCACTTCGAATTTTGCCCAAGATTTTGTCAGGTTGTCCCGATTTTGCCACCTCACCTGTATTTTACTATTTTGGTTTCGAATTTACCAACTGCTCTAGAGTTTGGCGTCTCGATTTTCCCAACAGCCCTAGATTTGCCAAGTTGCCTCGATTTTGTTAACTCCCCTTAATTTTACAAAAAAAAAAAATTACAAATTTTCGCAACTCACCTAGATTTTACGAAGTCGCTTCGAATTTTGCCAACTCCGAGTTACTTTGGGCTCTCCCCCATCCCCCTCATGGCTACACCCCTGATTGTAAACTTTGTAAACGATGTATTCATGCTAGAGATTTGAAATTTTGATGGCTGAAAATGATGGTTAAGGAGATTATATTGACAGCAACGATTTGCCCCATAATAACAAAGGGTATGGGAAAATGCAACCTTTTTTAAAATGAAAAAAATAAATTGCGTTGGATAAGTGTTAATGAAATATTACTATTTGCATTCCCTGAATCATCCTTTAGTTCACATTTCCATCATTAGAGGAGGCCAAAGCAACAAAATAAAACACTTCATGCTCTTTAAAAATTAGTGTTCCACATTCGCCAGAGGTAATATGTTGTTTCTCTACTTAAAATATATTTCTTCAAATATATACAACTTACACTGCATTAACAATAATATTAGGCCACTTCCATGAGGAAAACGAAGTTTGGTTCAACCGGTATCGCGGCTAGCTCGTAATCTGATATTCCCAGGTTCCAGTCCCAACTGTTCATAACCCTTTCGGCCCTGCCGGTGGCATTTGCCACCCTAATATATAAAGAGTTCTAGCTACTGGCTGAGTATGTAGTTTCACCATAAAGCACTAGATGTCACCTCTACAAAGTATGTAAATCACATTTCATGACATGGTTCAACAAGAAGTGAGTGTTTACATATCTGAGTGACCCGTATTGTTCTGCTATTCAAGATAAATGCTAATAACCTAAACACCATGTTTGGTAAGTACCGATCTAAAATCGAAATCTAAAACTTGTTTCAAAATTTTTCACACGAAATAATTTGATAAGATCTTTGTATAAAAACATTATTTAAAATGAATAAAAAATGTGCTTCCATTTTTATCTCTAAGACCTGATGGTAGCATTTGCCACGATTTCCTAGTTTCTAAACCTATGGCGGAAACCCGCTCAAACTTAGTAGGGGAGTCCTTGTATGTCTTACATTCAATTATTAATGATCAAAAAAAATTTATTTTTCATATTAAAAATTCAGTTCTGAAAGGGTTAAGTTGAAATTTAGTTTTTTTCACCCAGAGGCAAAAACTTGATGCTTCGGGGTATTTTGAGTTATAAACCTCAAAAATTATGCCATTTTTGGAATACTATGGGTCCTTTGAGATCAAAGGTCAAATTCGATGTACCGGTGCCGGAGAGCTATAATTCGTGAATAAGAATTCTTCTGCTTTCAGGCAAAAGAAGAGGGATTTTCACGTCCGGTGTTGCATTCAATGTCAAATAGAAGTTACAGCGACCGGCTAGAAATCAAGAGGTGTCCAAGGGACCGATTGATTTCTAGTGCATACATACATAGAAACCGGGATCTGAAAAAAAAAAAGTGGGAGGGGGCAAGCGACGCTATCGAGACGGAAAAAGGGGGAGGGGGAGGCAAGATACCGGATTTTTACTGCAGTGTAATTTTTGGCATCCATTAACATTATCAAAACGGGGTGTGGCAAGGTCGTCTAGATCCTGCATACATAATCCTCAAGCAGACATGGGCTACGGAGGTCCAAACCAGACTGTTCAATTTAGTTCCCAATGTACATCTTTCCTGAGCTACAGCTATTGCACTTGGTCACTGCAAGCTAATTCTGACAAGGTCCAGTTTGACATTGTCCATCCATCTCATTCAAGGCCGCTCTCTCTTTTTCTAAGGCCTTTAGATGCATTATTCGTAATTCTATTCACTATTCTGTAGTTCTACATACGGGCGACATGGCCAAACCAATGTAATCTCTCCCTACAGAGTATGCTACTCAAAAGTCGTTGATTATATCTCCTTTTAAGATCATCATTACTTACAAACCTAATGCCTAAGATAGATAGGCCACTTAATGACTAAGATACTCCGCAAGCATCTAAAATCAAAGGCATCAAGTTTCCTGTTATCATGCTTACAAAGGATTCAGTTTTCACTACCATAACTAAATTTAGAAAGGCCTAGACCATTATAAACCTAATTTTAGTCTTCAGATATACAGGGTGATTCAGAATTCATCATCAATATTTAGTGGGGAGGAAGGGAATAAGAAAAGAAAGAGATTTCACATAGGAAAGTATGGGGGCAGACGAACGCATGGTGGTGTAGAGGGCGCTGTGTGTACACACCTCTCATACAGAACCACAGCTGTTTGACGCGTGCAGTCAGTTGTCATTCGACAAGGTGAATTTGCAGAAGTAACATGAACCGGTATACGTGGAATGAATGTGCAGATATGCATGTAACTTACGGTGCGGCAGGAGAAAGATGTCTTCAAGCCAGGCAATTGTATGCAGCGCGCTTCCCAAACCGTCGTGTACCACAGCATCAAATGTTTTCACGTATTCATCGCCAACTGCGTGAAACAGGATCGTTTGCTGCTAGTAATGTTAATCGAGGAAGGCGCAGATCGGCATGGACAGTAGCAGTAGAGGAAGCTGTCTTACAGGAAATCGAGGAACAACCTGGTGCTAGCACACGAGGTATGGCTAGGCAGTTTGGAATTTTGCAAGCAACAGCGTGGCGGATATTACACGATGAAGGGTTACATCCGTTTCATCTGCAAAGAGTGCAATTATTGGCAGCAGACGACCATCCCAAGCGTGTTATTTTTTGTCAGTGGTTCATGCAGAGAACAGCCGTTGATCCCAATTTCCCAACGTATGTTCTTTTCACCGATGAGGCGTTGTTCACTCGAGAGGGTGTCTTCAACACACACAATTGGCATGTGTGGGCTCATCAGAACCCACACGGTACAAGACCTGGAGCTGCGCAACAACGTTTTGCTGTCAATGTGTGGACTGGGATTGTCGGTGACTGTTTGTTGGGCCCGTATTTACTACCATCCCGTTTGGACGGTGCCAAGTACCTAACATTTCTTCAGACTGTGTTACCAGATCTTCTGAACGAGGTTCCTGATGGTAGTCTCCGGCGAATGTGGTTCCAGCATGACGGCGCTCCTGCACATTTCGCAAATGCTGTGCGTGCTTACCTACGCAGACAGTTTGGTGGTCAATGGATTGGCCGCGGTGGACCGGTTTCTTGGCCACCACGTTCACCGGATTTATCTCTAATCGATTTCTTTGTATGGGGTGCTATGAAAAACATGGTGTACGAGACCCCTGTTGATAGTGCTATGGATCTTGTAGCACGCATATCAGTTGCTGCCTCAAACATCCGGGAAATGCCAGGCATCTTCCACAGGGTCCGGCTGTCCATGCAAAGCCGTTGTGAGTCATGCATTCTAGCACATGGTCGGCAGTTCGAGCACCTCTTGTAAGTCTGTACAACCAATGCAAAGAAATGTTACATGTAAGATAATAAATGTTTTTTCCTTACCACTTCCTTCTTATGTGTTCTTTCCATCATTGAACTGGGGTCATTTTGCCCTACTACATGGCATATGCGCCCATGCTTTTCCTATGTGAAATCTCCTTCGTTTCTTATTACCTACCTCCCCACCAAATATTGATGATGAATTCTGAATCACCCTGTATAAGCTTATTGTTGCATAATCTCCACAGATCATTAAATGTCCGAGCACCAATGCATTTTCTCCTGTTAATCTCGTGTTGTACTTTACCAGTACTATAACAATACTTGCGAGAAAATTAAACTGATAAGCCTGTTCCATAGCACAGCCAGTGAAAAACATTGCAGCACCATCCAAACTATCAATTTTCGCCACTTCAGCTTTCTCTGTGTTAATCACGAACAACAGCTGCAATGAATTTTGCCAAAAAAAGGCAAAGTCAGCAGCATAATCTAAATCAGAAATGCCATTTACGGCCAAAATCATTCCTTCGCAGCGAATACCTCACAACATACTCAATAACCACACTCAGGGCCGGATCTGGGGGAAGGGGGATTTAAGCGTACCATCTCGACTGTTTGTTTCCGACTGTGAAGCATGGAGGTGGATCCCTGATTCTGTGGGGTGCCATATCTTGGCATTCCTTAGGACCTTTAGTTATTCTGCAGGGTCGTGTCACATCATGTTGCGGGCACATTGCTGCGGGCATTGTTCCCTAATGACCGTCCCTGGTTTCAAGTGGATAAAGCACCCGTGCATTGTGCGAAACGTGTCAAGTTGTGGTTTGCAGAGGATAAGGTACATCAGCTACCCTGGTCACCTCAATCTTAAGACCTCAATATTATTGAACATTTGTGGTTGCATCTGGAGCACAAGGTAAGATCACACTTTCCACCTCCAGCATCACTGGTACAGTTGGGCCATATTTTACAGGAAGAATGGTTCCACATTCCATTATCGTAAGTGCATGTTATATAAGTCTATTCCACGTCGAATTGCATCTGTTCTGAATGCCCAAGGTGGGCCTACAGCTTATTAAGAAAATGTTCTCCACAAACAGTACATGTTTACATTATTTTGATAAACTCCTATATCTCCCAAAACTCCCCCACACTGCCCTTGGTCAGTAAGGGACATTGATGGCTTTGAAAATACCGTCGTCCGTCGGATGGGACGTTAAGCAGTGGTCCCATGTTTTTCTAGAGCCATACCCCACTCAAAAGGGTCAACGCATTTGTGACAATTTCCGATATTGTATTCCCGACGTTGTATCGCATTTGTGACAAGGTCCGATATTTGGTATATTAAGAGATGGCCTTCTGCATACCAATGTTTAATTCTGTTATGATTTGCTTGGTCTTAGCCGTCTGTTCACTTGCACGATTGTTGCCAGTGTTCTTTGACCCCTTTGGTCCATCAGCTGTTTTCGTCCACAAGCTCGCCAATCACTGGTAGCTTTTGCTTTTCACACTATTCTCGTTAAACCCTTTGAAAGGTTGTGCGTGAAAAGCCCAGGACCAACTATCATGCCATGTTCAAAGTCGCTCAGGTCGCTCATTTTACCCATCCGGATGCTCCATCCAACTCTAACTAATGCTTGAAGAACTGGTCTGACTGATTTATACTGCATACCACGGTTACGTGATGTATTGCGTATTGGAATGAACCATAAATATATATAACGAGGGATGTTGTAGCCAATAAAATGGCATCTCAATGTAAAGTATCCTCTATATGTGTTCAGTTGGGCTGACAATCCCAAAAAAGGAGGAAACACAGAGGTAGATTTTCCTTCATAAGAAGCAACCAGTGCATAACATCCAAAATCCAGAATCAAAATCATAGCCAGTAGGCAGTCGGGTAGAATTAGGTGACCAGTATCAAGACCCTCTAAAGTTGACTATTCCTCAGCAGGGGTGAAAGAAATCCATCGGATGAGACATTAAGTTGTGGGCTCCATGTGAGGGAGAGACATACCCTGTGCACGCTAAAGAATATGCTGGGTGGACTTAACATAAGGCCACCACATGTTTCCTAACAGCTGTCCAGTGGATCCCCCTCCCAACTTCTCGGAGCTCTGACTTCTTGCACCTAGTCATTTAGCCCATTGTGTACAAAAAAGTGCAGTTCAGAGGTAAAACAACTAACCCAATGTAAACGAGAGCCATTCCTTTTGCATGTTTGAGAGAATGGTTGCCCTTCACAGGAGACTTTCATCTGTCTTTTAACAACTGTCCACTTTCTCTAACCAGCTCTGAACTGGCATGGCAATTTAGCAGATTGTATGAAAAAAACCCTTGGAAGGTATGAAGTATTACATACATTTAAATAAGTATTATTTTTCTTTAAATTTATGCTATTTTAACCCTATTGCTACAGAATAGCAGAATGAATTTTTAACAGTGTCAATTTACATGACAGGTTTTGTGAAGTTCAATTTTTTTCCTAAAATTTTTATTTTTTATTTTCAGCTTGTTTGTTAAATTTACACCATTCTCGGTAAACCCTTTAAAAACTTGGCTTCGTAATTTTCCATCTTTTGGCATTGCTCATAATTATGCTAATATTTTGTGACATTGGCATGATGATATGGCTGGGCACTTTATAGACCTTTCCATTTCCTCAATATCTGATTTCTACATCACTACACTGTACAAAATAAGATTTTTTTTCTTATCAACCCTTCGGGAACCTTACATTCTATCTTTAAATTGTAATATGAAGGGTTGAATTGTTTTCCTGTATCTAACGCATCTTTTTGCCCACTGTGAGCTAAATGGCCAGGTCATAAGGATTCAAAGATACTGCTGAACATCTCTTAGGAAAAAAAAAATGGGTATATATTGCCATGCGATAAAAGAAGAAATGTCAAGTGGCCCAATTTCATTGTGTAAAATCGTGTAGAGTTTGAAATGTTATTTAAACTAGTGCACAGCCCATCGAGATTCGATGATTGAAAACGAAATATTCGAAATGGCAATAAAAAAAATTGGGGGGGGGGAAGAATAGTTCCAGGTTTCAAAATAGAGTGAAAAAGATAAAAGTGGAACTTGAGTTCTATCATAGGTAGAGGCTTAAATTTTTAACACAGCAATGGATGGAAAAGAACAAATATTTATGACCTGTCCCAGCTGCACCAGCTAACTGATTAGTGGCAAAAATTGCTTCTGTTCTACGCTCATTAATGCGACCCATCCACAGCATCATGTCAATTAATTCAATATTAATTTTATTAAGATTAATTTATGGATTATTAATCAAATTAACATTGTATTTTTAGTCGTTTAGTTTAGGGGTTCTCAATGTGAGTGCGCGGTAAATTTTTTTGGGTACGCCGTGAGAGCTCAAAAGTCGCTAGATCTAGTAACAAAATCAGTGTTTTATTTTATTCCCATTGTTATACTATAACTATAGTTTTATATATCTATACAAGGGGTTACGTCAGTTACACACATTTCCAGGGAGTACGTGAAGCATAAAAAGTTGAGAACCACTGGTTTAGTTGAAAGAAACGATACACGAAACTCCACGTGTCTCCTACTTTAACAGTGAGCAGCCTCTTCAGCGATCTCGCCTTAGTTCCAACTGCATGTAAATCATGTCAACATCGCGATGAAGTCAAAAATGGATCCTCCGTCCCGGCTGTACCTTTTGTATATTACATCACGATTTTACTACTAATTCCTTTATTATAAGTTTACTTGGTCTACTAATCATTTAATCATCATCATCATCATCATCTTCAAGCAACCATCGGCTATGGAGGTCCAACCAGACCATGAAATTTAGTCCTCCAAGCATATCTGTTCTGAGATACATCTGCTGCATCTAGCCACTGCACACCAATTCTAACAAGTCTTGTTTGACATTGTCTGACCACTGCATCCTAGGTCTCCTCCTCTTTTTGAAGCCTTCATGCACACTGTTCATAACCCTATTAGCTAATCTATAATCCATGCAGACAACATGGTCAACTAATGGAGTCTCTCTCTGCACGATATGCTGCTCAAATGAGGTTGCCGACTCCTTTGCCTAACCTCATCATTACTTACAAAGTTCGACCTAATGACCAAGATACTTCGTAAGCATCTAGAATCAAAAGCATCAAGCTTCCTGCCATCTTATTTACAAAGTATTCAAGTTTCACTACTTAACTAACTCTAGGAAAAACCAAATTATTATAAAGTCTAATTTTAGTCTTTAAGTGTTACGCTTATTTCTCCACAGACTCTTAATCTCTATTCGTCTGTTAATCTCATGCCGCACATCACCAGTATGTATTACATAGCTCCCAAGATAATTAAACTGTATTACCTGCTCAAAACTGCAACCTGGTCAGGCAGGCTGTGATTCAGTTAATCTTACCAATCATCACTTTACTTTTCTCTCTGTTTATAACCAAACCTACTCTATTACCAGTCTCATCAACAGCTCTAATGAAAGAGTTCATCTCATCAATATCATTTGCCCAAAGGGCTAAATCATCAGCATAATCTAAATCAGAAATTTTCAGATCTTCAGACATTTAAGTCCAAAACATTTCTCTTGTGGTGAATTTTGCATAACATAATCAATAACCAAACTAAAGAGAAAAAGAGACAAAATGCACCCTTGTCGAACACCATAAGCAATGCTAAACCAATTGCAACAAGCCTTACCAACTTTCATACACGATTCAGTGTTATTACAGATAGCTTTCATTATGTTAACTAACTTGTCTGGTATGCCATACAATCTCACAATCAATCACAAATTATGATGATCAACAGTCAAAAGCCTTTTTGAAATCAACAAGGCTAGTAACCAAAAGTTTATGAAACTCTAAACATTTCTGAAGAGTGCCTGAGTGAAAATATCTGATCAATACATCCCTACCACTTCTGAATCCACACTGCTCATCACGCAATTGCCCGTCAACCAGATTCTTAATTCTATTAAGCACAATCATGCAAAGAACTTCACCTGGAATAGAAAGTAGACTGATACCCCTGTAGTTATCACAAGAACTATGATCAACTTTTTTAAAAATAGGGATAATAATAGCTTGTGTAAAATTCTTAGGAACCACGCCTTCATCATAAAAAATATTCAAAATTTCAGTCATTCATGTGGTAACCGAAACATTCCCAGCCCTAGGCATTTCTGTAGTAATTTCATCTACCCCTGGGGATTTATGTAGTTTAAGTTTAGAAAAGCCAAAATAATTTCAGACTGTTATAGGGCCAACACTAAAGCCAGTGATGCATCTGTCATCATTACAAACAATGGGAATAGAACTAACCACATTGTTTAGAACATTACTGAAATGCTCAGCCCACCTAGCCATGACAGAATCCTCACCCTCTATTATAGCCTTACCCTGTTTATCCTTCAATCCCTATATACCTGTTTGTTTTCTATCACACAAAACATTAACTATCTAGCAGAGCTACTCGCTTTTGTGCTGTCTAACTGCTTCCTCAGCTTTGTCAGCCTCATGTAACCTCCTCTTTGTCAGACCTGTTGTCAGCCTCCTCTTTGTCAGCCTCATCAAGATGAAGATTCTTATCAACTACTAAATGATGTTTTACACGTTTTTTAAGCTCTATATAATGTTTGCTATTAGAACAAGTAGGATTTCTGCAGTTCTTTCTTTCTGGAATAAGATCAAGTGCTCTATCACTCAAATGATTTTGTTCCCTGTGTTCCTTTTTTCTTAAAAGAGTACTGCTAGTTTCAAGAAAATCCTGTTTACAACGGCCCCATTCTTCCTCAATTTTAGTAGTAATAAATAAACTGTCATAATGACTAAGTAACCTATCTTGGTAAGTTTTAGCTATAACTGCGGCTTTCAGAGCTTTAGGATTAAAGATAATTTTTTTTAACCTAGCACAATTTTTAAGTTGCAAGACACTTTTAACAAGGTAATGGTCAGATCCAACTTCATCTCCCCTATATGACCTGGTATTCCTAACATAACTAGTCCATTTTTTATTTATTCTTATGCAACCCATCTAGTGAAACCCATGTGTACTTATGTATATCGCGGTGTTTGTATTAAGTGTTAGTTATTCTGAATCCATTAAGTTTACTTACCTATAGGAGACGTTGCCCATTGCCATTGCAGCTACCAGTACCAAAAGAGCCTATCACCCCTCCCCAAAAGTCAGAGTCAGTACCAACTTTGTCATTGAAGTCGGCTAGAACAAGGGTAATATCTCCTTTCTTGAGAGAATTTAAAATACCCTGAAGTTGTCTGTAAAACCTATCCTTCTCATCCTCATCGGCATCCTCAGTGGGGGCATAACAGCAGATAACATTAAAGTCTTTAATGCTTGTCTGAAATTTTGCTGTAAGAAACCTTTCATTAATGCACTCGTATCCTAGAAGAGCATCACTAGGGTGTCTGCTAAGAAGCAGACCCACGCCTTGCCGTGTTTATTGTCTTCCCTCCCTGTAAAGAAAAATTTAAGATTATTTTTAAAAATCTAACCAAGAATATCTAAACAATCCGAGAATAATCTGACCGAGAATATCTAAACTATAATGGGGGAATTCTTGTGTGAGGACATTAAGAGAAAATGCTCTGTGCAGAGTCCTCACATTCCAACTACCTATGGTGAAAAAATGGTTAATGGGATGTTTAAAGAAACTATGTTTATCGAGAGAGGGAATGCTAACAATATCAAATAGCCCCCTAATCACAGACATGGGGCAAAGATCCATTCCCCCACCACTAAAGGCTGAAGCCATCTACACTGGAAGACTTCCTTCAATATAGAATTTGACGATGACAGTAGAAGCAAAGAGTTCAGGTGCCTGCGATGACTTCTGCTCAGGATTATCCACCAGCTGATAAACATATCCTGTGAATCTATTCACTTGGGGCTGTCAACCCACAAACAGAAAACATAGCAGAATATTTTCCCTCCACAGAAGCCCACCAGTGCAGCAAATTCAGAATCCATAATCAAGCTCAGAGCTATTATTCCATTCAGGTTGGTATATATGGTCAGCACCAGGACCCTGTGTGGTTGACCACTCCTCAGCAGGGTAGAAAAAAAAGCGAAAATTTGCCATAGTTGTCCAGATCAATAGGCCACACTAAACTGGCAACCCTCTACTTCAGTTCACTTTCACAAGAGAGTATCTCATTTGAAAGATAGTAACGGCCTGCACCACAAGAAGGCTGGATTGAACATTTGGTGCATTTTATGCATCATCACAGGAGATTGGTACATGTCTCCTCCCAGTGATTACGTAGCTACCATTTAGGGTTGTTCATTAAATACTTTTTAATAGTGCTGCGCACACGATCGCGCTGCTTAGCAACTTTGGGTGTGTAGGGAATGATTCTCTTCATCACGGTCACTGCCATCAATCATCGTTTCCCCTCCTATACTTGTTTTCATCATTATCATCGACATTAGAGCGGAGCTGAGTAAGACAAAAACTGGGCACAGCTGGGATATCAGTTGGCTCCTGTTGACCAAAAGAAAAGTATTTTTTAAACCATCGAATGCTGAGGATAAACATCAGAATAATGGGATACATCGCAAAACAACTGTGGAAATCGAAAAGAACGCTCGTAAAAAATGAGGTTCGCATCTATCGTGCTGGCTAAATTCAGAAGGTGCTGTAACCAACAATATTGTGGGTCGCAAACAGTACAATTGGAGCATCGAAAAATCGGCATATGACTGCGTAATAAAGAAGTTTAGAAACCAATGTCCAAGCAGCCACCACCTGTTTGTGCAAGTGCCTGCAAGGGGAAAAATTCCCCTCCCTCTGCAGGCACGACGAGAGTAAAGACAGAAAAAGTGACGTCACGGGAGATATACATGGAGTGACGTCCCGTTCAGCAAAGTGTAGATGGCACACCAACAGGTTCCCACAGAGCGAGACAGAAAACAGCACAACTGTTAGCGTGGGGTAGGAGCAGATAGCTTGGCGAAGGGAGGCATCAGGCATGAAAGACTAAAACGGCATACCATTTCCCACTAGAGTTAGGGCAGGCTCCATTTGCACTATAAGGAAACTAACTTTCCTAGCAATAGAGATTATTTGAGAAGCCTAGTTTGTTAGAAGGAAAAGTAAATCGTTGCACAACGCCACTTCCCAGTCCTTTCATCTTGAGAGAGAGCTGTCCAGAGGGCATGACAATATTTGGGGATGCTGCTAACAAATCATTCTCCCTGGTCTGTGCTCCCCTCTAGATCTCTCCCCCCATTTTTGTGACTGTATGATGGACTTGTAGTAGTTACAACCACGGACATTAACAAATCCAACAGAAGGAAGTAAAATCTGATTTTTGCGACAACACCAACGTCCACACCAGTTTAGTTCGTTGCTCGTGAGGTGCCCAGTACGTCGACCCAACTTCGAAGTTCGACCACCCAAAGATTATAGCCTCCATTTTCCCAGAAACGACCCCCATCATGAGAACAAACTCTAGGAATTAAGTAGTAGTTTTTGTCGACCAGCTGCTCTGGAACCGTACTCAAAATGCCATAGAATATTGCAAGCCAACTTGGAATCCTCATCAGTGATCAACCCTGTTCGAGGCGAATTCAATCGGTAAGGGCTCATGGTTCTTTCGTTAAGAAATCTCTCATATTTTGCTCAACTATATTCTTAGATTTTTGAGTTGGTGTAGCAGTGAATATTTAGAACAGGATTGACAGGATACAACATATATTAGACAGGACCAATTTTACAGATTAGTCAGAAGTGCATGTTGTATGTGTTTCTTTTCTGCTGTAACAGGAGATCATCAATCACTGCTCAAGTGACAATTCTGAATTATCAGTAATTGAAATTACCTTTGTATCCAGGGCTTAATCCCTTGGTTCTGAAGTATTAATAAATCCATTATTATTCGATTTAAATCTGACTGCCAGACTTAGGTCATCATTTCAAAGTGCATTTTGTTTATTTGCCTAGTGGAAGAAGTGTTCGCAGAACTAAGTGGCCCTTTTTTAAAATTAAGGTTGGAGAGATCATTCGAACTAGCGCATCGCTGCTTAGCCCTGTGAGCTTCGGAATCTTCAATGTATCTTGGAAACAAGGAGAGCCCTTTGTGAAAAGAACGATTAATCAGGTGTTCTTATTGGTATTGAAAGATGGTCAAATAGTATGCTTTTGCTACTCTTAAAATCAGCTTTGTGGCTAATTAATTGATTGTCCTTCAAGTGAAACTTCTAATTGTTGCTTAACAGTCTTAGAAGATAATTCAGTGTACCCAAAGTACCATTTCTTAGCAAATTATTTCATTTTCATACTGGTGCCTAGATTAATTGTGGGAACATAATTGTGTCGGGAAGGGAGGAGCTTCAGGAGGAACAGTCTCCACAGTTAAATCATCTTCAGCAGGTTCTATCTGGTAACCATAAATTCTTGTCATGTCATTTAGGACTTCACAATGCAAGACTACTAACAATTGCATTCCCGGCCTAACATAACGTCTGTATCCCAACCTCTGGTGTGCACACAGCAATAGGACTAACATTATTATCACTATTTTACTGCGGATAAATCCAAAAGCTAACTTCGAAGCTCCATAACTTCTAAAATAAACGTTTTGTCAGAAAATGTGACAGAGGATTAATATGATATCTGATAATCTGTGTATTTATTTGTAATAAATGGACTGTTTAGAAACTTCGTAGCTAATGTAGTAATGGAAAGAAAATATTTTACAAATGCTTAAAACATCTAACAATAAAGCAGCATTAGGGAAAACGAGTACACTTCAACAAGTTCTTCTCGGTAGAGTCTAACTATTCTTCTCTGTAGAGTCCTAACTATTTCTCTTTGTTTTGACTCCTAGCTGCTGATTATAGCATACAGCTCTCAGCGTCAAATCGGTTCACTAAATAAAAAAAAATGCCCCCTGCCATAGAGGTCTGACAGGAGGCTATCAATTTAATACACCACAGTAGAAGGTTGCAATGATAGAATTCGCACAATCTATATTAATATGCTCGAAGGTTGTAGCCAACTTCTGATGCTTTGACTCCATTCCAAATAAATATACAATATTAAATAATTAGTTCACTTCTTAATATTTCTGAACTTTTTTATTTAATTACATTCATTGCTTATGTAAACAGTTTAAAAAACTCGGTGATGTTAAAATTCTGAAAAGGAGAAAGATATACATAGACATTTTACTCTGATCAGCTTGTTATATGGTATGAAATTTTCCTAAATAAATATAAAATGAAGTCGGGAAGGATCGTATGACACAACAAAAAATTAACCAATCATCATGACAAAAAAAATGTTTTTTCAATAAATTTGTTGAACACAGCAAAGAAAAAAAAATGTGGAGTGGGGAGCTGGAGGCGGTTAGTAAGGAATACAGTGTATTTGAAAACTATATATGTTATTAAAATTTGTAAAAATCGAGATCTTACTAATATTTTCTTTCTGGAAGAATCCATAAGTGAAAGTGGTGAAGAAGAAAACAAAAATATGAATAGAAAAAATATATATATATTTCATGGGATACGACAAAATTGCCAAATGCTTATAATGCAATAAAATATAAATAAATATCCCCTCAAGCATAATATATACTGAAAACACTTATAAACGATATAACAGTAACAACAGCCGTCGAATCTAAAACATCTCACGGAAAAAGAAATATGCAAATGACCTAAGCTCCTGCGATCGGGAATAGCAGCTATCCACAGCGAAAGTTGTATCTACACCATTGTGGGGCTGCAGTTAAACGTTTCTTACATTGCACCTATCGAAGCTTTCATTCTTACTTCACTTTCTTTATAGCTCAATGGATTATACTATATTTGACTTATTAACTGTAAGGCCACCACCTGCTCATTTGTGGTAAACACTCTTCACACGTGGCTTTCTGCACAAAATCTGAATTGTTTAAAATTTATTGTATTTAAAAAAAAGTTTCATTTATAATTAGACTCATTACCAAGGGAGAGGGGAATGGCTCAGTCGGTAGCGTGCGAGTTGTGTAATCTGCTATTTTCAGTTCGATCTCTATTCTCCAGCATTGAGACTTATATCCAGTAACACCTCACTAATTTTCATCACTTTAGTTTTCTCTCTGTTTATAACCAAACCTACTCTACTACCAGTCTCATCAACAGCTCGAATGAAAGAGTTCATCTCATCAACATCATTTGCCAAAAGGGCTAAATCATCAGCATAATCTAAATCAGAAATTTTCGTATCTCCAGCCCATTTAAGGCCAAAATCTTTCCCTTGAAGTGAATTTCGCATAACATAATCAATAACCAAGCTAAAGAGAAAAGGAGACAAAATGCACCCTTGTCGAACACCAGAAGTAATGCTAAACCAATTGCTACAAGCCTTACCAACTCTCACACACGACTCAGTGCTATTATAGAGAGCTTTCATTATGGTAACTAACTTCTCAGGTATACCATATGATTTCAAAATCAACCACAAATTATGACGATCAACAGAGTCGAAAGCCTTTTTGAAATCAACAAAGCTAGCAACCAAAGGTTTCTGAAACTCTAAACATTTCTCAAGAATCTGCCTAAGTGAAAATATCTGATCCACACATCCCCTACCACTTCTGAATCCACATTGCTCATCACGCAATTGACTGTCAATCAGATTCTTAATTCTATTAAGCACAATCATGGAAAGAACTCTACCTGGAACAGAGAGTAGGCTAATACCCCTATAGTTATCACAAGAACTGAGATCACCTTTTTTGAAAATAGGGATAACAATAGCTCTGGTAAAATCCTTAGGAACCATGCCTTTATCATAAAAGATATTCAGAATTTCAGTCATCCAAGTGGTAACCGAAACATTTCCAGCTCTAAGCATTTCGGTAGTAATTTCATCTACCCCTGGGGATTTATGAAGTTTAAGTTTAGAAACAGCCAAAATAATTTTCTTGGGAGCTATGTAACAGATAATGGTGATGTGCGGCATTAGATTAACAGACGAATAGGGATTGCTGCCGGGACTTTTAAGAATCTATGGAGAGTGTGGAGAAATAGGCGTATACACCTAAAGACTAAAATTAGGCTGTATAATAGTTTGGTTCTTTCTAGGGTTAGTTATGGTAGTGAAACTTGGACACTTTGTAAACATGATAACAGGAAACTAGATGCTTTTGATTCCAGATGCTTACGCAGTATCTTGGGCATTAGATGGTTCAACTTTGTAACTAATGATGAGGTTAGGCAAAGGAGTTTGCAACCTCCTTTAAGCAGCATATTGTGCAGAGAGAGACTCAGTTGGTTTGGCCATGTTGCCCGTATGAATAATTATAGATTGGCGAATAGGGTTATGAACAGTGTGCCTAAAGGCCTCAGAAAGAAGGGGAGACCTAGGATGCGGTGGCGGACAATGTCAAACAGGACCTTGTTAGAATTGGTGTGCAGTGGCCAGATGCAGTAGATGTAGTTCAGGATAGACTTGCTTGGAGAACTAAATTGCACCGTCTGGTTGGACCTCCGTAGCCCATGGCTGCTTGAGGATAATGATGATGATGATGATGAACACCTCACTAGTGGTCCTATCTAGTAAGAGTTGTCTTTGATATCATGAATGTGTTTAGAAGGATTGATTATATTGCTTCTCTAATTCTCGTATGGAAAGGAAGTAACCTTTGTTGTTTTTTCGGAATAATATTTTGTAATTTTAATTAGAATATGTCTCTTACTCTTTCCGTGATCGAGCCCAAACTTGGCGTCCACGGACGCCGTATGCCAACCTCTCCCTGTATGGGATCACTACCCCCCCCCCCCACAACAAGCCTTCGGTGAAAAAGGGAACATCGATAGGCTTGAAAAGGTTCCCATCCGAAGGATGGGACGATAAGCCGTAACCCTAGGTGTAGGAAAACCCATACCTTGTGCAAGCTGGATGGTCTTGAAGGGAAGCTATCATTTGTCTCCTAACAGACGTCAATGGGCCCCTTACCTAAAATTTTTCTCAACCCTTGGGATTTTTGTGACCTGGCCATTTAGTACATTGTATTGAAATAAGTGCCTCTCAGAGGTAAAACTCTCAAAGGTAAAAAACCCAGCCCAAATTAGTAATCAAGAGGCCAGTTTCGCAGTTTTGAAAAAAATATATCTAAATATGCGAATTTTTTAAAATTTCAGTTCATCATATATTCATTCATATTTCACTGCTAATCAGTCTTTTTTTAATTAAACGTTAATATTTGGAAATTTCTCATAACAGTATTGATGAGGTTGATTTGATCGGATTTTCAACTGCGAGACCAGTGCTGATATAGCCTTCCAGTCCAGGAAGACGATGATCATTTGACCGGACCATACTCAATTTGACCCTTTAGAGCTATTGAATATGGCAACGGTTTACTAAGGGTAGTGTTTATGATACGTAACCTGAAAGAAGAAGTACTTGAATATGTAATCTTGTGGGTGTGCAAAATATTAAAAGGAGTCGAAACGCAGCTTTTAGATTAGACAATTAACAAGTAAAAATGGGTAAGTACGTTTCTCATTCTGTTTTTGACAATTTTTGTAATTTGTATAAGAATAGTTGATATTAATAAGGGCTAATTTTCAACTTTCGCGTACACTAATTTGATGCTTGTTACAGATTTAATTTGATGATTAATTAATTAATTTGATGACTTATTCTCTTTATCAGATTACTTAAAAGCATGTATTGAAAATGAGTCATCCATAGAAGGTCAGTTACTAGTGTTTTGATAAAAGTAATGTGAAAGTATAAAATTTTTAAGTTTTAGAGCAGATATTTTGATTTCGGCTTATGATGCATGGTCTTTAATTCAAATACGGTAGTGTTGCCTGACTTCCAGCAAAACGGAACTGTCAAATTTAATGATAGATCATTACCCTAAACCAGTGGTTCCCAAAGGTGGCATAGAAATTTGGAGGGGTTCTTGAGTTTTTCAGTAGATATACCTTGAATAGAATATTGAATAGTTCTTATGACATTCATGTTCAAACATGCATAACATATTTATGGATGTTTTATTTCAATAGAAAAACAGGAATTCTTGGGTATAGTATAAAAAATATGGCTCAAGTTCCCAATTTTGGGCATTTTTGTGGAAATGTATGCAATGAGATTATGAACAATATTTTGATTCCACACTTTACTAATTCACTCCTCTGTGACCATATATTTTTAGGGTGCTTTTTTATAATGCACTCACATGGTTTCACACAAAACAGGAATTCATGATTATATAATTAAATATAAAATTGTAGTATAACATATTAACACAAGCATTGCATGTTCCAAATTGACATTGTTCAAAATTTAACAGCGATATAATGGTGACTTTTACTAGCCAATGATAAAAAGCAGATTAATGAATTTTTAGATTTATAGCATATAAACATACACTTTTGAATTCTTTTTTTCATATGAATCTGCTTGCTACATTTTGCCACCAAAAAGTATGAAGTGACAAAGGTAATGAATCCACAAAGTATAAAATAAAAATGTAATCTTGTTACCACATGCTTTTGGAAAATTGACAAAATCAAGCCCAGAAGGTTTTAAATTTGTATACATCATAAATATTGCAGTTTTATTCTGGAAAAAACATTTTGAATTCCATGAAGTTAAAAATGGTAAAGAAGGCACTGGGCCCAAAAAGGATGGGAACCACTGCTTTAAAAAAATGTAATAGTTTTTCCAAAACAGTATTAAAGGGAAAAACTGCTACTTTACTCCCCAACCTCCATCCAACTGACATCACCAGTCAAATATAAAAAGTTTGAAATAGAATTTGTGATAAGCAAAAATGTAAGAGTTATGGATCAAAATTAAAAGGCTCCTACTTCCTAATATATGTTCCAGTTATGTTACTTGATCTGGGAAACCATTAATTTCTAGTACATTTCACTCTGAAAACTACCATTTTTTGTCACTGGAAGGAGAGCTATGCATCAATTCCCTGTGATGATGCCTAGAACAGGCCAGGCCTAGCACCTAATGTCCACCCCCCCCCCCCCCCCCCTTGTGCAGGCTGTTAGTACCTTTCAAAAGAGATACTCCCTTGTGGAAGTGAACGGAAGGGGAGGGTTGCCATATTAGTACGGCCTACTCATCTGTGGGTCTGTAAATGGTAACTAGGCATAAACTGGAAGGAGAGCTGTGTACCAATCCCCAGTGATGATGCACAGAACCAGCCAGGTCTAGCACCTAATGTCCGACCCCGCCTTCTTGTGGTGCAGGCCGTTAGTACCTTTCAAAAGAGATATTCTCTTTTGGAAGGGAACGGAAGGGCTGCCAGTTCAGTATGGCTTACTGATCTGGTCATCTATGGCCACTTTTTTTATTTTTTTCCAACCCTGCTGAGGAGTGGTCAACTTCACAGGGTCCTGGTGCTGACTATTTATACCTACTAGACTGGACTTGTTTATGGATTTGAGCTTGATTATGGATCCTGGAATTGCTGTATTGGTGGGCCTCTGTTGAGGGAGAATCTGCCACAGTGTTTTCTGTTAGCTTCTGGGTTGCCAGTCCTAAGTGAACACAGGCATGGGATACCTTATATCAACTGGTGGATAATCCTAATCAGAGGCCATCGCAGGTACCTGAACCTTACTTAGCTAGTTGGGCATCGTCAAGACTAAACTGGAGTAATGTTAGTCATTATGACAGTCATGGTTTGCTTACTACTGAAGTTGAGGAAGAATGGGGCCATTTTAAACAGTCTTTTTTGGAAACTAACAGTACTCTTTAGGGAAAAAAAGAGCAGAGGAGGCAGAATTATTTGAGTGATAAGGCACTTGATCTTATTTCAGAAGGAAGGAACTGCCCGAATGTCCTTAATCAGTATCCTACTAGTCCTAATAGAAAGCATTACAGAGAGCTTAATAAACATGTAAAGGATCAGTTAGCTGGTGATAAAAATCTTTAGTTTGATGACTTGGCTGACAAAGCTGAGGAAGCAGTTAGACAGCACAACAGCAGAGAGCTGTACCAGATAGTTAATGTTTTGTGTGGTAGAAAACGGACAGGTATACAGGGATTGAAGGATAAACAAGGTAAGGTTATAGAAGGTGTGGATTCTGTCATGGCTAGATGGGCTGAGCATTTCAGTGATGTTCTAAACAATGTAGTTAGTTCTACTCCCATTGTTTGCATTGGTGGCTTTAATGTTGGCCCTATAACACAATCTGAAGTTATTTTGGCTGTTTCTAAACTTAAACTACATAAATCCCCAGGAGTAGATGAAATTACTACGGAAATGCTTAGAGCTGGGAATGTTTTGGTTACCACTTAGATGACTGAAATTCTGAATATCTTTTATGATAAAGGCATGGTTCCTGAGGATTTTACCAGAGCTATTATTATTCCTATTTTCAAAAGAGATGATCGCAGTTCTTGTGATAACTATAGGGGTATCAGCCTACTCTCTGTTCCAGGCCGAGTGGTTAGCACTCTTGGTTACTGATCTAAGGACTCAGGTTCGAATCCTGGGTAAGGCATGGATGCAATGTTTTTCTGCTGAGGTCCTGCCATCCTCACAGCTTTCTGTTATGGCATATAAGCTGACAGGCTTCTGTCAGACTTCTGTAGCAAGCAGCTACTTGAAGGGGTATTTCTTTCTTACATTGCATAACTGGAATAGTGCACAATATTGCATAATCAAAATCATCTCCACTTCCCATATGCAAGAAATATACTATCAAATAAAATGGCAAAAGAAGCCTTGTAAAATATTAATTTAAGTGGCAAGTATATCTACTGTGATGCCTTCTATCTACATGTATACAGAGTTTTCAAGACTTAAGAAAGACATAAAATACATGCAGACCTGCAGTTTTCATCACTTGGACACCATATTTTTTTAACACAATGTAAATGATATGTTGCATTTTGATGGAATGCTCAGTTTCTGAAATCCTATTGTTATCACTGATAACAATGAAATAATGCTTTTTTCCCCCTGAAGAATTATACAGATAATCTCTCCAAATTAATTCCGTAATAAATAAATTAATATGTGATTTAAACTAGTGAAAATTTTAAACTCATTTTTCATCAGTTTAAATCACATATTTATTTTTCTGATGTGAACATTAGAAAACATACATTAAAAAGAATATTCAATTTCATAAACTTTCTACCATTAACGATCTAAAATATTGTATTACTATCAGTGAAGCCTCAATTAAAACACAGAAATACATTTAGAAATTCCATCAGTCATCTCATTCCCTGTTAACATAATAATAGACAATAAATATATATTAAACTAAATAACGTAAATTGTCTGCAACATTTATACTTAAAATTAAAATTGCGTGAAAAAAAATTCAAAATTCCCTCCACCTCTCTTGAAAATAAATTCTTTCGTAACTTTTATTCATCTTAGACCTGAAAAAAAAAAAAAAAATCAAGAATAGAGGTTGCATGTAATGTACTGACAATCCAATAAACAGATGAATATGGTGAAAAATACATGATGTTACTATCACACTGTATGTTTTTCACTTTACACGTGCTCCATTACCACTCATACCACCATCTAGCAAGCTGAACACTCTAAATTGGAGAAGTACAAAATACATTTTTAAAAATGCATATCTCTATCAGTGTACTCTTCAATTTGCACATATCAAAAATTATCAGTGCAGTTGTCAAAAAAGCCAGAGCATTGAAATAGTACTAAAATATCATAGTAAAAATAAACAAGGCACCAATAGTCTAGCAAAAAAATTTTACAACTGTTTATAATGACAGACTTCATGGTACCATGATTATCTCACTGTCACTTGGTAGCAAACATATTTACAATGCAGTGACCAACACTTAAGCATTACTAAAAATGTTTTTAAAATACCTATCCTATATACACCCTAAAAAGTAGAAATAAACCTAAAGCATATTGATGATGTAATCATTCACTGAATTTGTATTCACTTCAAAGGAAGATAGGTTATATCCTTTAAAGTGAATACAAATTCTGTGGCTGATTGCACCATTGATATGCTTTAAGTTTATTTTCTACTTTTTGGTGTGCATATAGGAAGATATATTTTAAATTTTTTAATTTATATTTTTTCTTTGTCACTAAAAATACATCTTAAGAAACTTTAATTTGATACATCTCATACAAAAATAAAATAAATATTAAAAATACTGAAGCAGTCTCTTTGTCGCGGAGGTCTCAATTCAACGTCAGTATATTATGCCATAGAGAAGATGTATGGAATGACTTGACAAACATGCAAACTGACAACTGAAAAGTAATAGGAAGATAGGATAAAATACACCATTATTGAAAAAAAAAATGAATTATATAAATTATTGTACCTTGAAATAACAATACTTTGAGAAAACTTAAATGAAATATTTTTTTTCTGTGGATGCTTATTCTTCTTTGGGGCGGGAGTGGTTCAGTCGGTAGTGCACCAGTCTGTAATCTGCATCTCCCAGGTTCAAGTCCTAACTGGGTCAGCGTTGAGACTATCTCCACAAAACTCCCCACCCTGCCCACAGTCAGTAGGTGACACCAATGGACTTGGAAAGGCCGCCGTTCGTTGGATGGGATATAAAGCCATGGCCCCGTGTGCGGGAGAGCCAATACCCTGTACACATTAAAGAACAAGCTGGATGGCCTTGATGGGAGGCTATGATCTGTCTCCCAACAGCTGTTCCAGTGGGTCCCCTCCCCAACCTTCTCTGAGTCTTCGGTGTCCTTGTGACCTTACCATTTAGTCCATGGTGTGCAAAAAAGTGCCCCTCAGAGGTAAAACAACCCAACCTTATTCTCCTTTACAACATATGCTACCTCAAAAAAAAGCATCTTATGCTTCATCTTATTTGACACCTAAAATAAATTGACACAAGCAAGCCTCCATGATACCATTGGACAAGAGGTACTATTGGCTTTGAGGCCACATTTTTAGACTTTTGTGGAAAAATAAACATATACCAGAGTTTTGCTTTCAGATATTTATCTTAAATGTAGCAACTTACATTCAATCGTTCTGTTAGGAGAGAACTGTTATAGTCCTAAACTAGTAACCTGATGTTCCAAAGTTTGAATCCCCACTGTGCCTCTGTTGAGATTTTCTCCACAAATCACCACTTTGTCATTGGTGAGGACACTGATGAACTTAGAAAAATGCTGTCCATCAGATGGAACATTAAGCCCTACCCAATATGCATAGAGGCAAGAGTGGCTAAGTCAGTAGTGCACCAGGCTTGTAATCTCTCCAGGTTCAAATCTCACATGGGCCAGTGTTGAGATTTATCTTCACAAAACTCTGTCATCGATCAGTAGGAGATGTTGGACTTGGAAAGACTGCTGTCCACTGGATAGAATATAAAACCATGGCCCCATGTGTGGGAAAGTCATACCTTGTGCACATTAAAGAATCTGCTGTATGGTATTGATGGGAGGCTACCATCTGTCTTCTAACAGCTGTCCAGTTTCTCTAACCATCTCTTAGCTTTTAGGGTCTTTGTGGCCTGGCAATTTAGCACATTGTGTGGAAAAACCCTTAGAAGGTATAAAACTTATACATACATTTTAAATTGGGACTAAGTATTATTTTTCTTTAAATTTATGCCAATTTAATCCTATTGCTGTAGCATAGTAGAATGGATTTTTAACAATGTAAATTTACAAGACAGGTTTTGTGAAGATCAAATTTTTTGTAAAAATTTTCAATCAATTTATATTCAGGTGTTTGTTAAATTTAGTTGGCTTTAGTAATTTTTCCATCTTTTGGCTTCCTCTTAATTATTATTATTTTTTTAATTGAATAATGAACACAAATATTTTGAGATATTGGCATGGCAGTATGGCTGGGCACTTTATAGGCATTTCTTCAAAATCTGGTTTCTACATCACTACATTGTACAGAATAAGAAATTTTTTCTTATCTACTCTTTGGGAACCTTAAATTGTATCTTTAAATTGTAATATGAAGGTTGGATTGTTTTCCTCTATCCAACACATTTTTCTGCCCACAATTAGTTAAATTGCCAGATCATAAGAACTCAAAGGTACTGCTGAACATCTGTTAGGAAAAAAAAAGAAGCTTTCTGTCAAGGCAATCCATTATGTTTAGCATGCACAGGGTCATGGCTTAATGTCCACTTTGACAAACAGCAACCTTTCCAAGTCCATTGAGAGGGTCACCTTTCTTATGATGGTATTGGGGGAGGAAGGGGGTTAGAAGAGAAAATTTTTATGCAGGCACAATTGAGACAAACTTCTAAACATCGGATTATGAACTTGGTTTGATTTGAATACTAATCCATTTGAGTACAAGAGGGTGTGAAAACCTGAGCTCTTGCTGTAAAGGACATTACATGCTATTTGGGACATTACTGCTTTCAAGGATAATTTTGGTGTTGCGCAGTTAACATTGAATTTTCACCCCATATATGTATTTCATTTTTTTCATATCCTTGATTTTGCCACTGGGCAAAAATAATTGAACTTAAATTAAAAATGGTTGGTAAACAGAAAGAAGAATGGAAGTAGAAATTGCCTGGATGAAGAAGTATTTAAAGCAAGATTCTCTAATTAGCTTATTTTTTTTTCTAAGTGTATAATTGAAATGAATCAGTATTGATTTCAAGATGTAGCCAGATGAAAAACCAAAATGAGTAACTGGCTACAATATAAGGAGAAAAAAAGAGACCAATGATCAATGCAAAGAGTATCCAAAAGGGACATTCATCATAAGTAAATACATTCTGTAACATTGAAATGTACATTTCCAGAAAAGAATTTTAAAATGAATTCAATTTCATCATCCTAACATATTAAGTCTAGAGTTATTAAAATTTGAATAACTTATTTTAAAAAACATAAAAAACTTTTTTTCAGACATTTTTTCCAAAATCCATTTGTAAAAATTTGACACTTGGTATATAAGAGTTTTTCGATGGATAGAGAACAAACACAACAAATTTCATTGAAATTCAAAAATTGTCAGGACCAAAATCATCATTTTCTGTGTGTTTATTCACATGGAATCATCCATTTTTAATTGTGTGGTGTCATTTGAAGCATCTGTTCAGTCATCATTAACTGCAGCTGGGATTTCTCCTGTAGCAAAATTAATGATTAGCTGCAAAGCTTGTTAATATCTCACCTTGTGTATCACTTTTTAGATATTTTAGATGCATTTATTCCATTAATACACTCTGTAACATTGTAATTCCAATACCCTTAAGTGTGAGAAAATTCAACTGTTTTTCATATATGGTGCAGTTTGGGACACAAGGAAGACGTGATTAAGTTTTCAAAACAAATGGACAGTTTAATTACCAGAAAAATAAGGCACATCAGTGGTAAGTACAATCACTACTAATGGCAATACATTGAACAATGTGTTATGGCAGGGAGTTGTAGAGAAATGTGGCACTGTCCACCACACTTCTTGCACCTGGTCTTGCAGGGTGACCATTTTCTGCATTGGTTGCTGGTAGGTGCTGGATGGTGTTCGGCTGTGTACCATAAATATTCCATTTTGGACAGCTCCGGGGATCTTGCTGGTCATTCCTGGGCATTGACAGTGTATAGATAGTCCCTGGTGATGTTTGCAGTATGTGGATCCATGCTATCTTGCTGAAATTTGCTGCCAGGTACCTCTCTTGTGAAAAGGATAACAACAGTATCCAAGATATGCTCCAAATAATGCTGGACTGTCAAATTTCCTGTGAAGAACACTAGAGGTATTAGACTCTCTGATTGCTCCACAGACCATGACACCTGCTGTTTGTGCTGTGCCATTCGACAATTACTATTGAATTTGTATGTTCTCTGCTTCTTCTGCAAAAACCTGTCAATGGAACCTGCCAATCATTGGACCCTAGACAAAAATGAGATTCATCACTGAACACCATATAACACCATCCTGTGTTCCAGTTCACTCAAGCACAGACCCTGGCAATGAAGATCATTGGTTAGGGGCAGGTGACACAATGAATGAACAACTTATAGCAACATTTACTGCTCTTCTGATGGTAGATAGAGTGGCTGTAGGGATAGTGTAAGCTTGTCGAATCAAACAGCACCCCCCCCCCCCCCATGGTGTAGTCATCCTGCAGGCTCCAGATCCTTGCTGACAAGAGGTCATACCTTCTCTCAAAAACTGCTGCCAGCATCGATGCACTGTTATATTGTCATGACTCAAATGTTGCACAATATGGTGTATCGACCAACCAGTTCATAGAGGGCATAATCCATCCTCTTTTAAATTCGCTCAGCTGGTGATATTGGTGGTGCCTTGGCATTCCATACAATACTTGGTACACATATTATATACCAAGTTGGTATATTCTATACAAACTTCCTCCTAGAATTCACAGCTTGAATTCAGAAGACTCTTCACATGAGGAAACCGATCTTAGTTGTAACATTATGACAGAGGAGCTCTTACAGATATCAGCAAATGCTGCAGCTAGATTGGTTCCATATTTCAATCATTTGCATATCTTAGTGCAAATCAGTAGGTGGCTGCATGAACTTCCATTCATTCCTTCCGGGTATTGCAATTTCAGTGTTTATTATTATTGTTATTTCACTTGAAATATTCTTTTTGTGGTTTCCTCTTTTAAGAAGAAAAATAGATGCAACCAGGCCCATATCTAGGAAAAAATTGGGGGGGGGGGATTTTACAGGTTTTTGAAACAATTCTTGAAAATGCATTACATATAAATAAGTTTAATTTTTTGCCTCTTACTATTATTAGCATTTTGAAGTGAGCAGATGCCCTCCCCTCCCAGATCCAGCCCTGGCTTCAACAAACATAAAACTCTGTTGGATGCTAAAAAAAATGCAATTTGTGAAGTGATTTATCTAATTAAGTCAGAAAATATATTTGAAAATAAATTTTATCAGAAAATGCATCAATCATCAAAGCTCTGCTGGCTCACCAAAGCCTCTTGTATAGATAATATTTCTCTTGCAGCAGTTTATAATCCAAATTTTTGAAAAATTATCTTCTACAATTTTATAGAACATCAGATTAATTTTTAGCAGTAACCTGCTAAGGAAAGATTATTAACCAAAATTGTATGAGAGTCATTTGCAACATGTGAAAGACATCAAAACAAAAAGCTTGCCACCAGAATAGTAGCTAATGAAACCACAGAAGATAGATATATTTTGAAGACTATTGCTATTCCACGTCTAAGTAAACCCTCAAATTGTGAAATGGCAATCATACTAATCTCTCTTTTCCTTGAATATGTTGTGCTGGAATCAGTGAAATTTAAGATGGCCATTGAAGCAGTTATGCAATGCACATCAAATCTGAATTATCATGTTTTATTGTCACAGCTTTTGTTACTGACTTCATACATGTTCAAAGCATATTAAAATTTTATAAAGCTGTTTTTCATAAATGCTGTCCCTGTTGTGCAATTCTCATCTTTTAAATCTTGTTAATGAAATTTGATGATTATTCCTATCATTGTGATCAATATAGAATATTACAAGATCACATAGAATTACTTTTTTAGCAGGAAAAAGGAAACGTGTCCAATACTATAATCAAAGAAATGGTTGAAATAAATGAAAATTATTTCCTAAGAAGTAATTTGAATCAAAGCATATGTGGTATATATATATATAGCTGCACCCTGCCAAAGATTTGATGCCAAAAGAATTTCTCCTTCAGCAGAGTTCTCCACAGACAACTTCATAGTTTATAACTGAGAAAGCAATGACACAGCATTGCCAGATCCCCAACATTCACAAAGCTATTAGAGTTCTAAACCCTGTCTTGTTATAAATATGGACTCAATTTTTTTAACCCAATATGAGGAACCTACATACGGAATTTTGGATTTGTTGGCTAAGTATCTGGGGAGCACCGAAGGGTGCAAAAATCTGTTGAGAAATAAAACTCAACTTGCATAGTAATTAAGCCAGCAGCAACAGTGAGGTGCACTCTGAGTCAATAATAGTCAATATTTTGTACCCTAGGATCTAATAAACGTTGTAAAATGTAAAAAATCCAAGATTCAGAAATTTTCAGGTTTTTTCCTCAATATGAGTTTTTTTAGGAAAGCAGTGAAAAAATATAGCCAGAAAAAGAGTTAATAATCAGAGTTAGTGCTCTTTTATTTGATATATATCATGACATATTTCTATTTGTTAGTTCCTTCAGTTCTAAATTTCAGTGGTTTTTTTTCTTTCTGAAATACATTGCAACAGTCTTGTTAGGCAATGAATAACCCAGGAATTTGTTCAACTTGATCTTTGAGCAAGCCCATGTACATTTTGTGGTTGCCATGATTAAAAATATAAGTGTAGAATTATGAAAATTGAAAAAAGTTCAAAAATGAGTGTTTAGAGCAAAAAATTTAAAGAACTTAGCTTTTCAGTCAGTGATGTCAGTTAGCTTTCAATCAACAACACTAAAGTATCAAGAAGATGTACACCTACTACCTGTTAATCAGTTAAGTAAGATATAAGAATTTAGTTAATAACAGTTTAGAATATTTGGTGCTTTGTATGTCGATCTAAACATAAAACTACATAACTGTTTTGATAGCATTTAAATTTTTTGTGAGTTGATTGTTGCAAAATATGTTGGTGCTAAGAGGAGTTAATGAGACTACATATTGATATCAAGAGTAAAGATAAGTCGATGCTTGCAAGAAGTATAACAAATAAACAGTAAATGTAAGAGTATTGCAATGTTAAGTGTATAACCACTTTTTGTACCAAGCTGGGTTGTTTTACCTCTGAGCAGCACTATTTTTTTCACACATTGGCCTAAATTACCAGGTCACAAGGACACCGAAGGCTCAGAGAAAGTTGGGGGGAGGGAACCCATTGGACAGCTGTTGGGAGACAAATGGTAGCCACACTTCAAGGCCATTCAGTGTGTTCTTTAAAATGCTTAGTGTATGGCTTTCCTGCACATGGGGCCACGGCTTAACATCCCATCCAATGGATGACAGACTTTCCAAGCCTATTGGTGTCCCCTACTGACCATGGGCAGGGTATGGAGTTTCATGGAGATAACAACACTAGCCAAGCTGGGACTTAAACCTGGGGATTGCAGATTACAAGCCTGGTTCACTACCAACTGAGCCACTCTCTGCCCCATTTGTACCAAGTATTAGTGTTGATCAAGATTTGAATACCCAAATAACACCTTGTTAAGTGAAGCAAGAAAATTTGATAGATTTCTAATGTAGTGACTTTTTAGGAAAACAAATAGAATAGCTGTAATTACTTTAATTTTCTGTGTAAGATAAAAAAAAAAACATGCATTAGCAGTTTGTATTTCATAGCTGTCTTATTATTAGAGGCTGTGGTAGAGATTCCTTCGAGTGCCAGTAATGAGGATGAGTTGACGTTATGCCAAGGAGATGTAATTACGAATATTGTTCAAATTGATAAAGTATGGTGGGAAGGACAATTGCATGGACATAAAGGTCGATTTCGAGAAGAGTTTGTAAAGGTAAGATTTTAAAATTATTAAAATCTTGGTTTATTAATGAAAAAAAGCATTAATTAATAGATTCTGAAAAAAATTCATCGCTGCCATGGCGGGAAACAAACCCATATCTCTCCAGATTCATGCCAGAGCGCGCTACCATTGCACCACGCATCGGACAACAAACTCTTTCAGAATATGACCTTATAAATCTTCTTCCTGAGACGTGACTGAGACAGTGCCATCTATACTCAAGGAGATGCAACTTTTTCAGTTGTTGCATTTGATTATCAGATGTTAATGAGAAGGTCGCTAACACTAAGACATTAATATATAATTAAAAATCAATCCAAAGTAAATGTACAAAGTATTTCCTGCAGCGATGAATTTTTTTCAGAATCTATTAATTAATATTTGATGTCTATCTTAACAGGGAATACTGTGCATTCACATTGGATTGATTTTTAATTGAAAAAGCAAATTTTAAAACTGATTTATTAGATTGTGTCACAATGATATTATCACTCAAATGTTTTTGCCCACTTATGTTGTCTCAGTCAGTAGTGCACCAGGCTTGTAAACTGTTTGGGCCCAAACTATACCTGCATTTAAAATTTTCTCCACTAATTCCTGTTCTGCCCTTGGTGAAAAAGGTGACACATTGGGTGTGAAAAGACTGCTGTCTGTCATGAGAAATTAAGCCATGGCAATATATGCAGGAAAGCCATACCCTGTACACCTTTAAAAACATGTTTGAGTGGCTTTCTAGGAAGTTTCCTAATAGCTGACCAGTGGTCCCCTTCCTCAACCATCTCTTAGCGCGTTTGGGGTACTTAGACGGACATTTAACACATTCTATGCAAAAAAAATGCTCAGAGGTAAAACAATCCAACCCAGTTCTGAATCTTCTTTAAGAATTATGGTGTGTTGAAAGATCAACTATTGCTTAATAATCTCTCCCATGCACTTCTGAGAGATTATTCTTCACTGATAGAGAAAGTTTTATGTTGAGAAAGTGAGAAGTATAACTGTAAACTTCTCACTTTGTCTGTTAGATGACAAAAGTTAATGGATTAGAAAGATTAATGCAAAAAACATTTTTTTTTTTCTTGATGTCTTATGAACTCCAGAAAAACCAGTGAATAAAAAATGTGAAAAGGAAATATAATTATCTCTGGGCTTTTTTAATATCAAGCAAGTACAAATAGGTATTTAAATCTTGAGGATAGAAATAAAATTGTCTTGAGCCAAATGGGATATGAATCCACAACCTCTTGATTTTTTTTTTCTCATTTTTATTTCTATCTCTTTGCACTCAAAACTGTTCATAAGCTATATGCACATGCTTTTCATTACTTGATACTAAAGGTATTGCTGTTACACTTGATTAAGCATGGCTGAATAAAAAAATACCATCTCAAGTGATACTCATAGTGTGTCTGATGCACATAACCAAAAGGTTTTTGTTAATCAGACTTTTCAATTGCAGTCCAAACAACATCTGATGGCTGATTCTATGGTGTAAAGTGTATATCATCAATTGACCTGGAATAGGAATGATAGAAAATTATCAGTAGCAAAATAACAAATTTCCAGATGTGTGACCTAAGCAGGCCCTGATCAAAAAAAAAAAGGGGGGGGGGGGAGCAGTGCAATTAAGGAAGAAAAGGCAGGGGGGGGGACAAGAGACTGTATTTCCATTACAGTGTAACATTTTCTCCTCTGTTTTAGAGGTTTAAAAAAAATTCTTGAAAAAATACATGTAAATATGCACAAGTAATTGGTTGTTTTTTTTTTATGGTGCATTAGCAATAGTGGCTGTTATCTACCAAACAAGGTAAAAAGAGGGGGAAAGATGAATAACCCACAACCAAAGTTAAAAGCAAAGACAAAAAAATGTGGAACAGACAAAAGCAACAGATCTAAAAGAGAGAAAAAATCTAAAAATCTGTAAAACAATAAAATATTTATATATACACAAAAATAAGATATAACCAACCCAAGTGTAAAAGACAGGTCAGATAAAAAGAATAAATACAACAAAGCCATAAAATCAGATTTGGTATAAATAGGCAGGTGGTAAAAAAGAGTCATCCGATAAAAGATGTCCAAGTGTAAAGAGGCTTGGATATAAAATCGTGAAAATTAAATCAAATATAATGCTTGAGGTTAAAAGCAGGGCATACAGTGAAAATGGTATCACAAAACTCGCACTTAGGTCCATTGTCTGCCCATAAAACAAATGACCTAAGCCAAGTTTAATCTTTTTCAGTCTGCATTACCTTTATTAGCATTCTCAAAGGTAGTAGAGACATGCCTAAACTTGATTTGTGTTGTTTTTATAGTTCAGGCTTGTGATGGAGAATTAATGTTTTGTTATGTAGTTCATGCTTCATGAAATGTCAGTATGTATAGTAGTTGCAATGAGGTCATAGGATGAACCTTCTTGTACTGACTTGCATTCTCTGCTCCTTTATCTAGACACTATAGTATTGGGGTGATGTGATCATTGTGTAGTAGTCTCCAGGTATCTGCAAGGCATATATGTAAGAGGGGTGATCATTTAATTTGTGGACTGATGCCATAAGTACTCATATGTAGCGCTTTTTCCAAAGTAACACTAAATGGCGCTGTGTGTGACTGCTGCGAAGGAGGTACCTTAACTGGCGTGAAAGTTTCAGGTGGCGATCCTTCTGCTCCAGCATCAATGTCTTCACCCCTTCTGGGAAAGTCTGGAAGTTCATCAGGAACCTGACGGGGAAGCCGCTTCCTGCCCCCCCCCCTTCCCTTGCCCTGTCCCGTGGACTAGCAGTGGTGGCTAAGTCCTGAGGACTTAGCCACCAATGCTAATGTTTTTTTGTGGCACCTCACCTCTTCCCTTCCTGCTCCACCGGTGAATGATCAGGATACAGCTCAGAAGCCCTGCTCCGGGACTGAGCCTTGTTATAATGATCCTTTCACCTTGCAGGAACTCATCTCTGCTATTGGGGCTTCGAAGCGCTCATCGGCCCCAGGCCCTGACAGCATCAGCTACTCAGTTAGCTAACCTGTCACCTGAGGCTCTGCTTGTTCTTCTTAAAGCCTTCAATCACTCCTGGACCACCTGCACAGTACCTGAGGCATACTCACCAACTCACCTCTGCTATTGGAGCACCAATAGCAGAGGTGAGTCATGGAAGACAACATACATCATGCCTATCTTGAAGAAGGGGAAACCCACCACTGAGCTGTCCTTTTATAGGCGCATTGCTCTATCATCTAGCCTCTGCAAGATCCTAGAGAGACTGGTCCTTGGACGCCTGGAATGGTATCTAGAGTCCAATGGCCTCCTCCCCGACAGCCTCTCGGGTTTCCGCAAAAGGAGATGCATATCGGACAATCTCATTGACTTCACCTCTGCTGCTGATCAGGCACTGTCCATGGGAGAGACTACTGTTGCTGTCTTCTTTGACATCCAGAAGGCATTCGATTCCCTGTCTCACTTGGATATTCTCTGCAGGCTCCAGGATCTCAGCCTCAGAGGCAATATCATCCAGTGAATCACTGCGTACCTCTCCAACAGGACTGTTCACGTGAAGCTGAGCAACACGCTCAGCATCTCCCACACCATCAATCATGAAGTACCTCAAAGGGGTGTCCTCAGCCCGATGTTACTGAGCATATTGCTGTCAGGCCTACCCTCTCGACTCGAGAATAGAGTGGGTATTTCCATTTATACTGACGATATCTGCATCTGGTTCCCTAGCCAGGACCCCTACTATGCTCAGCTCATGATGAAATGAGCTGTGGACATGGTCGTCAAGTTCTTCGACAACCTAAGCCTCACTCTTTCCACTGATAAAACTGTGGCCATGGTTCTCACGAGGAGACGTCTTTCACCCACCTTCCCTGATCTCTTGCTTGGGCCAGATCACATCGAGGCCATCCATCAGCATAAGTTCCTTGGTGTGGTCCTGGACAGCAGGCTGAGCTGGGGACCTCACATCCAGCATCTTAAGACAGTTGCCGCTGCACAGAGAAATATACTGTCTTTCCTTGCTGGTACCCACTGGGGAAGTTCCTGCAAGACCCTCCTGGTCTTGTACCAGCACTTGATCCTCTCCCGCATCAACTACAGTGGTCATCTTCTGAACAATGCCTCTGCTGCACTGCTCAGCAAGTTGGCCATTGTCCACACTATATCTCTGCGCCTCTGTCTCGGACTCTGCCCTAACACACCTAATGCGTCTGTCATTGCAGAGGCTGATGACATGTCTTTCCACCTGCACTGGAAGAGAGATATACTGTGCCATTGCTTGATGCTCCATTCCCTCCTGGGCCGGGGTGGCTCAGTCGGTAGCGTGTCAGGCTCATAATCTGTAGTTCCCAGGTTCGAGTCCCAGCTGGGTCAGCGTTGAGATTTATCTCCACAAAATTACCCTGCCCTGCCCACAGTGTCATGGGCTTGGAAAGACTGCCGTCTGTCGGATGGGACGTTAAGCCGTGGCCCCGTGTGCAGGAGAGCCATACCCTGTGCACATTAAAGAACACGCTGGATGGCCTTGACGGGAGGCTGCCATCTGTTTCCCAACAGCTGCTCCAGTGGGTCCCCTCCCTCAACCTTCTCTGAGCCTTCGGGGTCCATGTGACCTGGCCATTTAGCCCATGGTGTGCAAAACAGTGCCGCTCAGAGGTAAAACAACCCAACAACCCAAATCCATTCCCTCCACTCTAACCATGAGCTTCTCAGGAAGTTGCATGACAGGCCTCACTCTGCCATCACCCTGTCTACCAAGGACTTCTATGACCGAGACATTCCTGCCAGCTCCAGATGCTCGAGCTGGCAGGGACAGATGCTTGATGCTGGCAATACTCTCTTCTCAACCTTCCATCCTAGAGGAATAGTGATCTTATGATCAATGTCACTATCCCTTCTGGTCGGAAGAGTAACTCTGATTCATTAGCCATCAGACTTCTCTCCACCTCCTATGTCACTGAACGATATGAGAGATGCATTGAGGTCTACACTGATGGATCTATGGACTAGGAGAGACAATGTGCTGCCATCCCTGATACTGGCATCACCAGAGGTTTTCCGTCTCCTGCATCTAACCTCCTCCACCTATGCAGAGCTTCATGCTATACTTGAGGCTGCACTTTTCATCCTCATCCTCGAGAGTGGCAACTTTGTCATCCTGTGACTCAAGTCAGCCTTGGAAGCTCTCCAGAAGCGAGACAGCAAGAGCTGCAACCCCTTTCTCATCCAGAAGATCGTGGAGACTTGCTCCAAGGTCACTTCTGCCAGAATTACGGCTCATTTCCAGTGGATCCCTTGCTATGTAGGGATACCTGGCAACGAGCTCGCTGATCACACCGTGAAGGAGGTGCTGGAGAGTCAGAGGTGTGTAACTAATTACCCTCTCTCAGTGACTGCAATAGTTCTGTCTCAAATCTGATGAGCCAGTATCATCTTGCTCAGTGGCAGAAGGACAGCAGCTGTTCCTCATTCAGGTACCTGGTTGAATCTTCTCTGAGCTCCTAACCTTGGTAATCTCCTAAGATCTGAGGAGATTCTGCTTCATCGTCTCCGAGTTGGTGTCATCTACAGCAACTCTATTCTTCACACTCTTGGCAGAGCTTACAGTCCAGATTGTGCCACTTGCAGCACACCTGAGACTGTATCCCATGTTCTGCTCAACTGCTCCCGCTACAATGCTGAAAGAGAAGCTTTGTTCCGGGAGCTTCATTCTATCACAACCACCAACTACTCCATCACCTCCCTTCTTGGCAACAACCATAATGCGAAGCTCCAATGAGCACACTTCTATGGTCACTGATTTCTTTCAGAACATTGGCCTTTTCTGCAAGGTCTAACGTTCTCTATTTTTCTTTCTCCTGATTAGTACTCTTTTTTGGCTTTGAGAGATAGCTGAGAGGCAGTTTCTTTTGCATCCGCTATCTCGCTCTTCCATTGTGAGTGGTGTGGCACCTCTTCCCTTCCTGCTGATTATTGTAAATATGGTGAAATTAGCCTCCAAATAGGGAGTCCCTTATTTGGAGTCTAATTTCACCATATTTACACCTTGAGGAGGCTCCATTTGCCAAGGTCATTTGGCGTTGACTGCTGTTGTGTTAAGACTGTGATTTGAGTTGAGTGTCGTAGACGTTCTATCAGAATGTCAGAAATTCAGACAGAACAGTGGTATGACATTTGTTATTGTGTTAGGTGAGACTTAAGTGCTGCTGTGACTGTTGAAGAGATGAGTGAAGTCTATGGTAATGACTGTCTTTGTAGGTCTGCCATTTTTAAAGTGCCATAAGCGATTCAAAGATGGATGCAAATCTGTTGCCGATGACCCAAGACCCAGCCAGCTTTCTACCTCAATAACTCCTGAGCAAATCAAAAGAACCTGGCAATCCTAAATGAAGACGGACGATTGTGTTTTTTGGCATCAAAGGTGTTCTTGTTACTCACTTTGTGCCTCATGGAACAACCATGAATAAGGAAGCCTACTTAAAGGTTCTCAGAACCAAACTTCGGCATGCCATTCGTGAAAACGTTCAGAACTTTCTGGTGTAACTTGGTTTCTCCATCATGACAGCACAAGGTCCCATATGGCTAATATTGTGCAGCCAGTGATCACTGTCATAGATGCTACCACATCCTCCATATTCCCCGGACTTAGCACCCTGCGATTTTTTCCTCTTTCCGCGACTGAAGAAAGCTTTGAAAGGGAAACATTTTGCAACCAATGACAAAACTTGCAGAGCCACAACAACAACACTCGCATGCTTTCGAAAAATGTCTTCAAAGACGCTTTTAATGCATGGGTACAATGATGGCAAAAATGTGTGAAGTTTATATATTTTGAGAAAGACAAATGCCAGGAAGATTCAGAGGATGATATTTGATGTAACTTTTTGCTTCTGTCCACAGATTAAATGATCATTCCTCGTATATAAAAAACATGAGCTATAAAACACCTCTTTTCTGCATTACCAATATTAGTGATACAAGAGTTGTTTTCGATATGTGTATTTACCGAAAAAACCTGATTGTTTTACTGTGCCTGCTAACCTGAAAGTAAACATCACACAACATATTGCCAACACCGTTCCACAAAACTATTTATTGATTTATTGACTTCACTGTCAACAGGTAACTCTGTGGATTTAAAAATATAAATAAAAATAAATACCCCCTCAAGCAGCTGCTTGCCACAGAGGTCTGACAGGAGCCTGTCAGTTTATATGCCACAGTAGGAGATCTGACAGGATGGCAGGACCTCAGCAGAAAAACGACACACACATCCATGCCTAAAACCGGGGCTCGAACCCAGGTCCCTTAGATCAGTAGCCTAGCGTGCTAACCACTCGGCCTGCTGATTAATTCCAGATATGCTTAACTTTAATAGTGTAATGATTCAGTTTTACCAACCACGGTTTGAGGCCTGCTTTGGCCAGCATCAAGATTTATCTCTGCAAAACTCTCCACCCTGACCTCTGTCAGATGGGACTTTAAGCCATGGTCTTGTGCGGGAGAGCTATACCCTGTATAAAAACCTGTAAAATCCTGTATTAAAGAACATGCTGGATGACTTGACTTATGGCTACCATTGTCTCCTGACAGCTGTCCAGTGGCTCCTCTTGACCTAGCCATTAAGCCCATTGTGTGCAAAAAAAAAGTAGCACTCAGAGGTAAAACAATCCAATCTACCACTGGGCCAGAAAGGGCAATGTCACTTACAGTGTGTTTTGTAACTATGTTGTTTTGTTTGAAAAAACCTTATTATACACTTTAGGCCTTCCTTTAATCATTTCTGTTGAGTGTTGAAGTAGTCCCAGATTAATTATAGCCATACAGTCTATTTTATATGTGCTCAGCTGCCACTTTATTAGGATCATCCCTGGCTTGCATGTAATGGAATATTCAGTTGCACATGGCTTCCTTGATGTGTCTATCTCAGTGCAAGGTTATACACATTCAGCAGTAGTTTACAAGACACTGGTGAGAGAACAATGAAGAGAATTTTCACTCTAGTTGATTTTTAACATTGGATTGTAGGATCAAGAAGAGCTAGTACAAGTATTATCCTTTCAGTGCTGCATTTAAAGTTGCAAAACATCTGCCTGGGACTGAATTCAGAAATAATACATTGAGCAAATGCTGTGTTCTTTAACGCCAAACAGATTGCAGCACATAATTCCTTTAATGAAAATCACAGAAAACATTGCATCCATGCACTTGAATCATAAATTAAAGGAATTGTACATATATGGCTGTAGCACTTTGAAGAAACAGTCACCTCACAAAAACTGCTATAAAAACTGAAAAGGTTAATGAAACAACAGTCTTGATTTAAGTGTTCTTGAATGAAGTGCAAAGAATGTATCAAAAATGGTGTGTAGGCCAGAAAACCATCAGCCAGCAAAATGCGTGTGGCAAATGCATGTAATAGCCACAGTGGAACAAATAACATTTGAATACACTTATGGGCTGCAGTTAACCCTTCCATTAGCCAGCCTGAAAAACTGGTTTCCATCCAGAAGCCAAGCTATTTTCTCCCTGTGCTCAGCCAAAAAAAAATTAACTTTTTTTAAAACATTTTTTGTCAAATAACTAATGAAAGCAATTATTGCATATTATATGCCAAATTAATCAGCATTTAATTCTGGATTTTCTGAAAATAAAATATTTAACGAAAAAGATAAGTTTTATTTTAACAGCACTTTTTTAGAATCATGTAGTAAAAGAATGCATCTGGCAACACAAAAATTTATTAAAAAAAAACTAATAGGCAGAAATGATTTTAATGCACATTAATAGAAAGGCTACTTACTTCTGAATAACGAAAAAATTATTTTTTGGTTTCAAATAAATATTTCTCTTGTAATTTTTTCTCGGTAGCATACTTTGAGAAAATTCCAGGCTTTTAGCCAATTGTGCTTAGTCAGATAAACAAGTCAACTTTAGAATTTAAAAAAAATAACCAATCAACAGAAATAGATCATGTTATATACCAAATTAAACAGAATTTAATTGCGAATTTTATGAAAATGAAACAAATTTACAAGCATATTGATTTTAATGAGCCTTTTTCAGTGTAATATAGTGAAAAAAAGATCGCACTATACAATTAAGGTTTCATTTTTGGAAAACCTGATGAATAAAAATAGTTAAATTATATATTTATCGAAAGGAAATTTTCTCCCAAATAATATAATATTCAACCTAGAATCTGATTTTTATTTCTTTTAGGGATTCTTTTCAGTATCATATATTTTAAACACAGCCTGTGTTATACAAAGTGACTTGGACTTCTCACATTCACAGGATTTTCTGAACTGGTTATGAAATAGAAAAAAATTTCCTTGGCTGCTTTTTTTACTAAATATTATGAATTTTTTCGTTGGGTGCTGAAGTTTTGGTGATCTTGGCTAAGTGCAAAAAGTTTGTGCACCAAAGCACAAAAAAAAACAGCATTATATCATAAACAACATAAACATAAAATCTCTTTAAAAAAAATTATATTCTTCTAGAGGGGGGGGGGGATGAAACATTCACAGTGAGTTTAACAGAAGGGAAGCCTTCCCAAATGACTGCATTTCCCCCCTACCACATGACGGTTGATTTCCATAGCAAGGAAGTCTATTTTACTTCCATATTCAAAACATTCATTTTTCAGAAAACGGTACAAGCTCAGTGTTTTTACTAAAAAAACAAGAAATAAGGGTTGGGTTGTTTTACCTCTGAGCGGCACTTTTTTGCACACCATGGGCTAAATGGCCAGGTCACATGGACCCCTAAGGCTCAGAGAACATTGGGGGAGGGGACCCACTAGAACAGCTGTTGTGAGACATATGGTAGCCTCCCGTCAAGACCACCCAGTGTATTCTTTAACGTGCACAGGCTATGGCTCTCCTGCACACGGGGCCACGGTTTAATGTCCCATCTGACGGATGGCGGCCTTTCCAAGCCCATTGGTGTCCCCTACTGACCGTGGGCAAGGCGGGGAATTTTTGCGAAGAAAAATCTCAACGCTGACCCAGCTGGGACTTGAACCTGGGAACTGCAGATTACGAGCCTGGTGCACTACCAACTGAACCACTCCCGCCCCCCCCCCCCCATATGATGTAGCATAACTATGAAAAATCAATACTTATCTATGGACCAAAAGATCGCTAATTTTGGAAAATAAAACTACTGAAATGGAAACTAAGGATTAAATGTAAAAAAGTAAATGCTAATTTTACAGAGTGTATCCAATACGTTGGACCAAAACTGTAAAAAACACTTATAGCTCAGGAATGGAGATAGCATATGTCAACCATCTGCCTCTTGTTTGCCTCAGTGAAGCATAACTAATTAAATGCAGCTGCAACCAGAATTTCTAAGAAGGGTGTGTTTACTTCCAGTTTCAATTTTAAGAGAGGAAAAGATGCATAGAATGCTGGGAAAAATTATAAAAATTTTGGGAATACAGAAATAAGTGTATGAAAGAAAAGAGTGAAACAGAAAAAAAATGGCAGTATATACTTTGTGATTACTTCCAAAATCTACCGTTTTTAAAATTAGCAGTTTTTTTGTTAATTTTTAGATTTTCGAAAATTTAAGGAAAAATTTGTTGATAATAGTTCAAATAAAACTTGTGAGCTTAAATCGAAGGTTGCTTCAGCAAATAGGAATGTTAACAAGCAAATCAGCAATACCATTTAGTACTTCTATAAAATGGCAATCAGATGGCTTTATAAAATTATTTATATTGTAGTTTAATAAAATATGCATCAAATTTAGAAACAAAATGTTATTTTTCAAGCCTGAATTGTATATTTTTATAAGATATAAAAAGAATTTCAACGGCAATGTTAAGTTTTTAAAAATTGATTTTTTTTATTGTGCTAAAAACGGACACATACGTTCTTGGCTCCTCATTTCAGATTCTGCGAATGTATACAGACGACATGGACACTAGAAGGGTTAAACCTATCAGAAGGGACTATGCATCAGACTCTTGCTCATTTAGTTTGCCGTAGCAGATGACCTCTGCATGCACTACTTGTGTTAGCATATAGCAAACATTTACACTTAAATGGGCCAATGATAATTCAAACTGGCAATTAAAGAATTGAAAACGGTTGTCTGGTTAAATGAATTGTGGTTTCAGCTCTGCAGTGCTTATGGAAGGACTAGGATATGGAGAAAAGCAGCATGAGTCCATGGACTTGTATGTAAACATAAGCACTGTAGTCTGGTGGAGGTAAAGTAGTGGTGTGGTATACATTTTCTTGGTGTATAACAGGGTCCCTAGTGTTTGAACTGGAATCTCTAATACTAGTCTCTCAACACCTGTATGCATTATCAGTTTTAACATTGTTGCAGACCACATACACTATATCCTTTCATGTTGACTGTTTATACTTTGTATGATGGCTACCTCCAACATGGTAATTTTTCTGCTGTAGTCTAGCATTAGCAGCCAAGAAAGTATGAAAAATTTTACATAATTGCTTAACATGCAAGCAAATTAAAGTACTATGAAATTTTATAAATGATAATGATTCATTTGTAATCTTATTCCTATAGCAATTCCATTTTCTCTGATATGCTGAAAATAATTACCCTTTTTGTATAAACTCATATGCATATTTTTCCACCTTAATAAAAGAATATTGTGATTAGGATAATTAAAAGCATTAATATATTTCAAATGCATACTGTAAAATATCTGGAATAATGTAACGTGGATGATAGTTAGAAGTGATTGTATTAGTTTAATGGCTGAATATAATAAAAATTTAAGTTAAGAAAATATAAATCAAAGTTTTCGTGAATAGCAACCTATCATGTTTGCAATTAATTTTTCCCTTAGCTGCACTGATCAAATTTTGTAACACAACTGCTCTGATTGTGGTCAAAAGTGACCCATATATTTTTTTTCTTTCACAATCATCAGATGACCTGTATGATGTCAAACACATTTCGTACAAATTATGTAGTTGTAAAAGAATACAACCAATATTAATTCCAATTCATAATTGTTGCTACTATGTAACAACATCTACCATAACAACTTTTCAAATGACAAGCAGTTGTGTTGGTAAAAAGTCTGACTCTCACCAGAGTAGTTAGGGGTTAAGCTAGTGAAGCAGTAGATCAACACAATGAGCAGCTAATGAAGTGTGGGCTTGCAGGTGGCTGGAAAGTGATGCTATACAGAGAAAATTCTCAACTGTATTATAATGAGCCAATAAATACTCTATTAAGAAAATATGGTAGTAATTATTTTACTATTCAGCAACAAATAATGTTCTCTGTAGGAGCTTTATTAAGCAGATTATTTGTTTATATATCAATTGTAGAGCTTAATGTATGTCCAGATAAACGTTCAGCTAATGTATTAAAATCAGGTTTGAGAAAATTCTGTTCACTCTCTATAACTGAAATTTTATGCACGGGAAACAATGATAACAGAATAAATATGATATAATTGATCATTACATTTAATGTAAATAACTCAATATACACCATATTACAAAAAGTAACCAGACACTTCCATGTTATGCAAATAGAAAGCCAAGCTCCCTAACTTTAAAAATGTTTTTTTTTAGTTACTGATGATATATTGAAGATCTCACTCTCAGATCTCTCTAAATACCTATTTTCTGTAATATTTGTTTAATATTTAAAAGATATTATATAAGCTGAAACGTTGGCTAACTTTTTCTCCTTGTGAAAATTTACTTCAGAATGTAAGACACAGCTGTTACAACAGATCATTCAGTAGCATAAATGTGATATTTAAAGTTTCTGTTATTTTTTTCTATCAATTTGAGAGAGGTGGGGATGTTTAGGAAGAGTAACAGTCTGCTGTTAAATGTTCCAGTTTCAATAACTCTAAATATTTAGTGAATATTGTTGAAATAGAGATTTAGGGAGATTTGAGTGAGATCTTCAATTTATCTCTAGTGGCATATTTGCACAAAAAGGTTATTTTCAAAGTTAGGGAGTGTTGGATGTGACGTTCAATTCACATAACATGGAAGTGTGATTACTTTTTGTAATATAGTGTATTTGGTTACTGTGTGAATGTATTTGCTGGTCTATAAATTTCTTCACCCATATTGTTACAGTAATAAAATGTATTTTTTTTTACATTTTTCAGCTTGTTCCTAAAGAGTCCTTAAAAATGCCAGCTACTGATTCTGAACTTAATGTTGTGAAAAGAGGTACTGCAACTTTCATTGTTATATTAAATTTCATTGTGTCACATTGAAATTTAATATCCTCCAGTTTCATTGAAAACCTGCTGTGCTCTTACTTACGTTTGTTGCCACCACAATTAGAGGGTCTCCTTCTCAGTCTCTAACATGCACAGATGTCACTGTTGTCTACTGCGTTCATTGTTATCGCTGGTTCATGGCACGGCTCTGCAACAGTTGGATGTTATGAACAATCAATAAGTCATCTGATACACCCAAGACACAAGAAAGTAGGCAAACTTTTGCTTCATATTAGGAAATATACAGATGCATTTCGGATCACTGTAAAGACAAAAAGGTGTCTTTACAGTGATCCAAAACACGTCTGTATATTTTCTAACATTAAGTAAAAGTTTGTCTACTTGTATTTGTGGTGTATCAGATGACATCTGTTGATTGTTCAACACATCAAAGTGCTGTAGAGCATTGCCATGAACCAGCAATAACAATGAGTACAGTAGACAATGGCCCAACAATAGCAACATCTGCAGTTATCTCTGCCAGAGACCTCTTAACTGTGGTGGCAACAAATGTAAGTAGGAGTGTACCACAGCAGGTTTTCAATGAAACTGGAGGATAATGAACTTTATATTGATATTTTCGTGTGAAAAACTGTTTTGCTTTTTTATGAAATGTTTAACACACAAATTTTGGAAACTGAATGGTATACAGAATGATATATATATATACCAAAACAGAATTCTGGCTCTTCAGGAATAATAAATACCATCAAATAAATATAGTTGTTGCTAGTATATTTGATTGGATTTTTCTTTTTTTAATTAGTAAATTTCAACCAAGCACAATGGTAACAAAAATAGTAAATAAGATACTTTTAATAAGATGAAAGAGATGGTGAGATATGAAGTAGGCAGTTTGAAGAACAAAATTATGAAGTCTGGATATATTCCATAAACCTTCGATTTTTTAAAAAATTTTGGTGGATGAGGGTCGTGGTGTTATACATTCTAAGACTCATCATCATCCTCAAGCAGCCATGGGCTACATAGGTCCAACCAGACCACGCAATTTAGTTCTCCAAGCATATCTGTCCTGAGCTATATCTGCTGCATCTTGCCACTGCGCACCAATTCTAACAAGGTTTTTTTGACATTGTCTCCCCCTCTCTCTGAGGCCTTTAGGCACACTGTTCATAATCCTATTCTCTAATCTACATCTGCTGCATCTTGCCACTGCACACCAATTCTAACAAGGTTTTTTTGACATTGTCTCCCCCTCTCTCTGAGGCCTTTAGGCACACTGTTCGTAATCCTATTCTCTAATCTATAATTATCCATACATAGAACATGGTCAAACCAATGGAGTCTCTCTACACAATATACTGTTCAAAGGAGGTTGCCGACTCCTTTACCTAACCTCATCATTACTTACAAAGTTGAACCACCTAATGCCCAAGATACTGTGTAAGCATCTAAAATCAAAGCATCAAGTTTCCTGATATCTTGTTTACAAAGCACCCAATTTCACTTCCATAACCTAGAAAGAGAAAACTATTATGCAGTCTAATTTTAGTCTTTAGGTGTATACTCCTATTTCTCCACACTTTGCATAGATTCTTAACCCTTCCAGTGTCCATGTCGTCTGTATATGTCTGAAGAATCTGAATAAATGAGCCAAGGATGTATGTACAAGTTTTTAGTACAATAAAAAAATATCGATTTTTAAAAAATGAAAATTGCCGTTGTAATTTTTATATATATATATATCTTATAAAAATATATAATTCAGGCTTCAAATTCAGACTTGCTTGTTAATGTTCCTATTTGCTGAAGCAACTGTCTGATTTAAGCTCACAAGTTTGATTTAAACTATTATCAACAAATATTTCCCTAAATTTTCGAAAATCTCCTAAAAGTAACAAAAAACTGCTATTTTTTAAAAACGATAGATTTTGGAAGTAATTACAAAATACATACCGCAATTTTTTTTCCGTTTCACACTTTTTTCTGTCATAAACCTATTTCAGTATTTCCAAGTTATTTTTATTATTTTTCCCAGCATCCTTCAACACATACTTCTTAGAAATTCTGGTTGCAACCTACATGTAATTAGTAATGCTTCACTGAGTCAAACAAGACACAGATGGCTGACATATGCTATCTCCGTCCCATGTGCTATAAGTGTTTTTTACAGTTTTGGTCCAGCATATTGGATACTCTTTGTAAAGTTAGTATTTTTTTTACATTTAAACCTTAGTTTTCATTTCAGTAGGTTTATTTTCGGAAATTAGCGATCTTTTGGCTGATCAATAAATATTGACTTTTTCATAGTTATATTGTATGGCCAGCCTACAACTTATTGCTGTAGATATTTTAATATCGCATTAGGCTACATGTTAATTTTTATTTTATTATTTATTACTTTTCCAGTAAAACTTTGATATAGTATCATTTTCTAAAAATAAATTAGGTTTTGGATATGGAAGCAAATTAATTTCTGTAGATTTACTTCCATTAGTTAGCGATCTTTCAATTGGCTGATTTATCGATCTTTCTGAGTTATGCTAGATCGGAGGCCGGCTTAAAAGTTGTTGCGGATATTTTATTTAACATCCCATTAGGTTACATGTAATTTTTTTTTATTATTTCTTACTTTTTTAATAAAAAAACTTCGAGATTGTACCGTTTTCTGAAATTGACTGTCTTGGATAGGAAACGAAATAGACTTCCTTGCTATGGAAATCGGCTATCATTCAGGAGGGCAATTTCGGGAAGGGCTCGTCCTTGGTGCACAAACCTTTCGACACTTAGCCAAGATTGCCGAACTTCAACACCCAAAGAAAAAATTCATAATGTTTAGTAAAAAAAGCATCCCAGGAAGTTTTTTTTCTATTTCATAACCAGTTCAGAAAAATCCTGTGAATGTGAGAAGTCCAAGTTACATTGCATAACACTGGCCATGTTTAAAATATACGATACTGAAAAGAATCATTAAAAGAAATAAAAATCATATTTCAGATTGAATATTATTCGGGAGGAAATTTGCTTTCGATAAATATATAATTTAAGTATTTTTATTCATTAGTTTTTCCAAAGTGAACCCTTTTTTTTCACCATATCACATTGAAAAAGGCTTATTAAAATCAATATGCTTGTAAATTTGTTTGTTATTTATTTTTTATAAAATTGATAATTGAATTCTGTTTAATTTGATATATAACATGACCTATTTTTATTGATTGGTTATTTTTTTAAAAAAATCTGAAGTTGACTTGTTTATTTGACTCGGCACAATTGGCTAAAAGCCTGGAATTTTCGCAAAGCATGGTACTGAGAAAAAAATTACAAAACGAGAGAAATATTTACTTAAAACCCCCCAAAAAATTTTTTGTTATTCAGAAATATGTAGCCATTCTATTCATGTGCATTGTAATCATTTCTGATTAAAATCAATCCAAAGTGAATGCACAGTATTCCCTGTTAACCCTCTGACTGCTCAATTTGTGGACCGAAATCACTTCAAAAATTGTGTATTTTTTTGTGCATATTTAAAATCTATATATATTGGGGAATTGAAATATGTATTTTTTCTTTCTAGAAAAGATTTTTTATATAGATTTTTATCATGAGAAACTAAGCTGTCAGAAAAAACAATTTCAGATGTTATCACACAAAAAAATTTTTTTTAATAAATTTCAATTGAATTGCAATTAATTTCTATTTATTACATAATATAAAAAAGTAAAATGTATAAAACTTAAGAAAATATAATGCACTGAGAAAAAAATACCTTAGAAATGTGGTTTAGTATGATAGAGTTCGAAACAGGGTTTAAGGCAAAGTCCAACTTCACAGTCTTTGCATCAGATTCGTGTTTCTTTGCGAATTTTTTTTCCATTTGCATCTTTTCTTGAACAGCAAACAGCACACTGTCTTCGAGGCTCTCTTTTTATGGGGTTAGGCGGTATGTGCCTTGCAAAATGACGAGCTGTCAATCTCAAAGGGTTCGGAGTAGAACTCGGTCTTCCAGGACAACTGCTTTTATCTCCATCAGAATACTTTTGGATACTTTCTTCAATCATTTGCAAACGAAATTCCAAAAGCTTTATATTTTGTGTTGGGTTTTGCTTTTTGTAAAGTACATAGGCATTCCACAATGATTGATCTAAAAACTGCCTGAAAATTTTGATATAATACTTCCCCTGTTGTTTTCGGAGCGTTGGGTAGTAGGACATTTCTTGGTTGCATAAATCGACGCCACCCATTGTATTATTATAGTCACAAACGACAACTGGTTTCATAACAGTCTTGTTAGATTTGCATGTAACCAAATAAGAGCTTGCATCATGAATAGTACTCATAAGGCAGACACTCTTCTTGTCCTGCCACTTCAGGGTCATAACTTGACCTCTTTGATAAGCAACAATTTCACCCTTGGGGACTTTCTCTTTTGAAAAATTGACAGGAAGGTCTTTTCTGGTTTTATTCACTGTCCCATAAGTGTCCGTCTTTTCTGTAACTAAGATGTCTGCAAGCTGTGGAGACATATAAAAATTATCAATAGTGACACAACCTTTTCCCAGGAATCGATCCATCAAGTGTAAAACAATTTTGGTGGAAACTGGATAGTGGCTGTATTTCGGATTATACACTGTTCCATCACCTGTGTATATGAGGAAATCTGAAATGTATCCACTTTCTGCTTCACAAAGAACGAAAAACTTCAAGCCAAATCTTGCTCTTTTTTTGGCAATAATCATTTTCCAGTTCAGCCTGCCTTTGAACCGCATCAAACTTTCATCTAAACTAAGATTTTCCCCTGGTATATAGACTTCTCAAAATTTGCATTGAAGATGTTCCATTAGTTCATGAATTTTATTCAGTTTCAGCCATGGGTGTCGGTCTTTATCAAATTCCTCATTATTGGTAAAATGAAGAAACTTCATAAGCAATAAAAACCTATTTTTTCCAATTACTTTTTGAAAAATTGGTGGGGATAATATTTGACGCTTAGACCAGTAATGCTCTTGTTCTGGCTCTATGACTCCTTGGAGTAACAAAACTGCAAAAAATAGTCTTAGTTCTTCAACATTCGTTTCTGTCCATTTTTTCCAGCGTGATCTCTCTTTACAAACTGCTTTATGGATATATTGTTCAGCGTATCTATTTGTTTCTTGGACTATCATTCGTAATATTTGATCATCAAAAAAAAGTTCAAAATAATTCAATATACTTGCATTGTTAGCTATATTCACAGTAATTCCCGGATTTCCACGAAAAGGAACTGGAGGAGGAGGAGGAGGAATATTCTTCATATCAATTTTGCACCACTGCCTAACGCTTTGCAAGTTTATTGAATCATGATCAGATTCATCGCCATCTGAGGAGCAGTCCGAAAAATCTATATCACTATCACTATCAAAACTAAAATCACTTTCGGAATCTGATAAATCAGCAGGAATATATACTCTGTCAATCGCTGAACGTTTTCTAGCAGCCATTTCTGATTAGAAAAAGGCGGCAAACATAGTGAAGTTAGGGCGGTAAATACCAAGTACCTTCAAATGCCGCAATTTAGTGGATGACTAACAACATCTGTTGGTCAAAACCTAAATTAAACGTCTAACACTGTATGTAATTTATTTCACTGGTTAAACGGTGAAAAGGCGGGATGCGCTCCTCAATAAAGGAAGAAAAACACCTGCCCGCGGAAATCGTGAGATGAGCAAATTTTGCTACATTTGAGTTGCCCGTGGAAATCGCGGGATGAGCAGCCAGAGGGTTAAGAAACATTAATTAATAGATTCTGAAAAAAATTCATCGCCGCCACGGCGGGAATCGAACCTGCATCTTTCCAGATTTATGCCACAGCGCGCTAACCATTGCACCACGCGTCGGACAATGAATATTTTCAAAATATGACCTTGTAAATAAATCTTCCTGAGACGTGACTGAGACAGCGCCATCTATACTCAAGGAGATGCAGTGTTTTCAGTCGTTGCATTTGATTATCAGATGTTAATGAGAAGGTCGCTAACGCTACCGCGTTAAATATATAATTAAAAACAATCCAAAGTGAATGCACAGTATTCCCTGTTAAGAAACATTAATTAATAGATTCTGAAAAAAATTCAACGCCGCCACGGCGGGAATCGAACCCACATCTCTCCAGATTCATGCCAGAGTGCGCTAACCATTGCACCATGCGTCGGACAACGAATATTTTCAGAATATGACCTTATAAATAAATCTTCCTGAGACGTGACTGAGACAGCGCCATCTATACTCAAGGAGAGGCAACGTTTTCAGTCGTTGCATTTGATTATCAGATGTTAGTGAGAAGGTCGGTAACACGTTAAATATATAATTAAAATCAATCCAAAGTGAATGCACAGTATTCCCTGTTAAGAAACATTAATCAATAGATTCTGAAAAAAATTCATCGCCGCCACGGTGGGAATCGAACCCGCATCTCTCCAGATTCATGCCAGAGTGTGCTAACCATTGCACCACGCGTCGGACAACGAATATTTTCAGAATATGACCTTATAAATAAATCTTCCTGAGACATGACTGAGACAGTGCCATCTATACTCAAGGAGATGCAACATTTTCAGTCGTTGCATTTGATTATCAGATGTTAATGAGAAGGTCGCTAATGCTACCGCATTAAGTATATAATTCAAATCAATCCAAAGTGAATGCACAGTATTCCCTGTTAAGAAACATTAATTAATAGACTTTGGATTGATTTTAATTATATATTTAACGCGGTAGCGACCTTCTCATTAACATCTGATAATCAAATGCAACGACTGAAAATGTTGCATCTCCTTGAGTATAGATGGCGCTGTCTCAGTCACGTCTCAGGGAGATTTATTTATAAGGTCATATTCTGAAAATATTCGTTGTCCTACGCGTGGTGCAATGGTTAGCACGCTCTGGCATGAATCTGGAGAGATGCGGGTTCGATTCCCGCCGTGGCAGCGATAACTTTTTTTCAGAATCCATTAATTATTAGAAATCATTTCTGTCTGTTAGTTGTTGTTTTTTTTAATAAATTTTTATTTGCATTGCCAGATCCTTTTTTTTTTACTACATGACTCTAAAAAAGTCCTATTAAAATAAAACTTAGTCTTTGTTTGTTAAATACTTCATTTTCAGAAAATCCAGAATTAAATGCTGATTAATTTGGTATACAACATGCCATAATTCTTTCATTAGTTATTTAGCAAAAAAGTTCTAAAGTTAAATTTTTTTTTTTGGCTGAGCATAGTGAGAAAATAGCTTGGCCTCTGGATAGAAACCTGTTTTTCAGCCTAGGCACTGGAAGGGTTAAAAGTCGTGACAGCAATCCCTATTCGTCTGTTAAATATCATGCCGCACATCACCAGTATCTGTTACATAGCTCCCAAGATAATTAAACTGTGAGACCTGCCCAAGACTGCAACCTGGTTAGGCAGGCTGTGATTCAGTTAATCTGACTGATCTTCATCACTTTAGTTTTCTCTCTGTTTATAACCAAACTTACTCTATTACCAGTCTCATCAATAGCTCTAATAAAAGAATTCATCTCATCAGCATCATTTACCAAAAGGGCTAAATCATCAGCATAATCTAAATCAGAAATTTTCATATCTCCAGACCTTTAAGGCCAAAAACTTTTCCTTGCAGTGAATTTTGCATAACATAATCAATAACAAAATTAAAGAGAAAAGGAGACAAAATGCACCCTTGTTGAATACAGAAGGAATGTTAAACCAATTGTTACAAGCTTTACTAACTTTCACACACGATTCAGTGTTGTTATAGAGAGCTTTCATTATGTTAACTAACTTGTCTGGTATGCCATACAATCTCACAATCAACCACAATTTATGTCGATTAACAGAGTCACTGTGCTTCTGATAATAATTGTGGTTTTTCATTCCCTGGAATTCAGCATATTAGCTGACAAGATTCTGTCAGACCTCTGTGACAAGCAGTTGCTGAAATAATTCTACCTTGTGAGACAGATGGTAGCCATTATGAACAACATTAACATAGGACTTTTACATTCTATAATTATAAAAATACAGTTGATTTCTGTTGAGATATTTATATTTGAAGTAAAATCACTGTCATAGTGGTGGGGAGCTGCTACTCTTTCAGCAGACAAACTGTGAATTCTAACTGAGTTAGTAGTTATAAAAAAGTGGTCTTACTAAAGTATATATTATATGAAAAGGTCTGTTTAAACTAGGAGTAGTTTCTGATTTCTCTGCCTTATATGTTGTAAATTAATTCTGCAGTGTGACATTACTGTCACACTGCAGATTTTAAATAGCCACCCTGCAGGAAGCAGGCCATTTAAATACCCCACACAAGGGCTTAAATATATATATATCATTAACCCTTCCCAGGTCCAGCCTGAAAAACTGATTTACATCTAGAAATCCAGCTATTTTTTCACTCTGATCAGCCAAAAAAAAATAACCATAGAACTTTTTTCCCAAATAACTAATGAAAGGAATTATGGCATGTTAATGCCAAATTAATCAGCATTTAATTCTGGATTTTTTGAAAATATAATATTTAGCAAAAAAAAAAGACTAGTTTTATTTTAATAGGCTTTTTTAGAGTCATTTAGTAAAAAAATTCATCTGACAACACAAATAAAAATTTATTAAAAAAATACAGAAATTATTATAATGCACATGAATGCAAAGCTTATTTATTTCTGAATAACAAAAACATTAATATTTACTTGAAGCAAGAAAATTTCTCTCGTTTTGTAATTTTTTCTTGGTACCATACTTTGAGAAAATTCCAGGATTTTAGCTAATTGTTCTGAGTCAAACAAACAAGTCAACTTTAGAATTAAAAAAAAAATTACCATCAGCAGAAATAGGTCATGTTATATGCCAAATTAAATGGAATTTTATTAATAATTTAATGAAAATAAGGAATTTAAACTAATTTAAAAGCATATTGATTTTAATAAGCTTTTTTCAATGTGATATGGTGAAAAAAAGATCGCACTATACAGTTAAGACTTCATTTTGGAAAACCTGATAAATAAAAATAGTTAAATTATATTAATTGAAAGGAAATTTACTCCTGAATAATATATTTAACCTGAAACAATGATTTTTATTTCTTTTAATGATCCTTTTCAATATCGTATATTTTAAACATGGCCAGTGTTATACAAAGCGACTTGGACTTCTCACATTCATAGGATTTTCTGAACTGGTTATGAAATGAAATAAAACTTTCTTGGCTAATTTTTTCCTTTGGGTGTTGAAGTTTGGTGATCTTGGCTAAGTGCAGAAAGGTTTGTGCACCAAAGCAAAAAAAAAAAAGTTATATTGTCAGAGTGGCACAGCCAAGATATTGAGGGATGTGTGTGTGTGTTAAAATTGTTCAATGTAAATAAAAACTCGCAATTTTTTTAATGAAATTTTTCAGGGGGGGGGGGAAGTGAAACGTTTACAGTGAATTTAGTGGGGGGGAGGAGGAGGGGTACCCTTCCCAAAATTGCCCTCCCACATGAGGACTGACTTTGTAAGTAATTATGAGGTTAGAAGGAGTCAGTAGCTTTCTTTGAAGCAGTGTATTGTGCAAAGAGAGTGCTTTTGAGTAGCATATTGTGCAAAGAGAGAGTTGGTTTGGTCATGTTGCTCTTAAATATAGCTGCAGATTGGTGAATAGGGTATGAACAGTGTGTCTAAAAGCCTCAATAAAAGGGGGATGTGGTGGTAGAGTTTGCCTACCGTGGTCAAAGGCAGCAGCTGTAGCTCAGGACAGATGTGTTTGGAGAACAAAATTACACAGTCTGGTTGGGCCTCTAAGAGGACCAATCAGATTGTCTGAGGCTTATGTTTGTATGCATGTTTGATTAAGCATTTACAGAACATTTGAATAAGGAAGTAAATAATCAAGATGGTCTATCATTGGAATTGATATTTTTTTTTCAGTGTAAACCTTATTTTCCATGCTGAGTTCAACAGATAAAGATTTAATAATTGTTTCAGTAAAAATTCACAGCTTTTTTCATATTATAGTTTATTTATTATTATTAGTTATATTATTAGTTTATTTATTTATAGTATTATTATTATTAGTTTAGCTATAATTCATTTAAAATCCTATTTAAAGGTATACACCTGTGTTGGTTAATAAAAAAAAAATAAACACCCCTTCAAGCAGCTGCTTGCCACAGAGGTCTGACAGGAATCTGGCAGTTTATATGTCATAGTAGAAGGTCTGTGAGGATGGCAGGGCCTCAGCAGAAAAACGACACATACATCCATGCCTTACCCCGGGCTTGAACCAAGGTCCCTTAGATCAGTAGCAAAGCGCACTAACCACTCGGCCACAGGGCGGCATATTGATTAATACATAATTTAAATGCCTTTAGACACTATCGTAAAAAATTCCAAAAGTTCAGTCCTCAGAGCAAGGTCATTTCCACGTGTGTAGTTGGAGCTTAATTTTCTTGAAGATAAGTTTTTTCCACAGCAATTTTCAGTTTTTATCCTAGATGCACTATGCAGCTTAATTTCACTATTTAATAGAAAGGTCCAGTGCATGGTTGGAGCCTCCTTTCTTTAAATGTCCATTTTTCTCTTTCAGCACTTCATCATCATTCTCAAGCAGCCATGTGCTGCTGAGGTCCAACCATATTATGAAATTTTGTTCTCTAAATATACCTGCCCTGAGTTGCATCTGCTGCATGTGATCACTGTAGCCCAATTATAACAAGATCCCGTTTGACATTGCCCACCGCATCCTAGGTCTTTCCCTCTTTCTGCAGCCTTTAGGCACGCTGTTCATACCCTATCTGTTAATCTATTGTTATGAATATGTGCAACATGGCCAAACCAATGTAGTCTCTCTCTGCAGAATATGCTGCTCAAAGGAGGTTGACAACTCCTTTCCCTAACCTCATCATTACTTACAAAGTCAAACCACCTAATGCCCAAGATACTGCATGAACATCTAGCATCAAGTTTCTTAGTTTTCAAAGAGGTCATGTTTCACTACCGTAACTAACTCTAGAAAGAACCAACTTTAATACCTAATGACTAAAACTAATATATTCTAATTTTAGTCTTTAGGTGTATACGCCTATTTCTACAGCTCTCCGTAGATTCTTAAAAGTCCCAACAGCAATCCCTATTTGTCTGTTTATCTCGTACCACACATCACCCTCCCATTACATAACTCCCAAGATAATTAAACATAGATACCTGCTCAAGATTGCAACTATTCAGATTAGCTGAACTACAACCTGCCTGACCTATTTTCATCACTTTATTTTTCTCGCTGTTTATCACCAAACCTATTCTACTACCAATCTCATCAACATCATTTGCCAAAAGGGCCAAAATCATCAGTATAACCTAAATCGAAACTTTCAGATCTCTGAACCATGCAAGTCCAAAATCTTTCCCTTGTAGAGAATTTCGCATAACATAATCAGTAACCAAACTAAAGAGGAAAGGTGACAAAATGCACTCTTGTTGAATACCAGAAGCAATGCTAAACCAATTGCTACAGTCTTACCAACTCTCACACGTGACTCAGTGTTACTGTAAAGAGCTTTCATTATGCTAACTTAAGGTGGGGTGGCTAGTCGGTAGCGCGCCAGGCTCGTAATCTGTAGTTCCCAGGTTCGAGTCCCAGCTGGGAACCCATACCATGGGCCATTTAGCCCATGGTGTGCAAAAAAGTGCCACTCAGAGGTAAAACAACCCAATATTATGCTAACTAACTACTCTGGAAAGCCACAAGATCTCACACTCAACCATAAATTATGATGGTCAACAGAGTTAAAAGCCTTTTTGAAATCTACAAAGCTAGTAACCACAAGTTTCTCGAACTCCAAACATTTCTCAAGAGTCTGCTTAAGTGAAAAAAACTGATTTACACATCCCCTACCACTTCTTAATCCACACTGTTCATCACGCAATTGTCTGTCAACCAGATTCTTAATTTTATGTAGCACAATCATGCAGAAAACTTTACCTGGAACAGAAAGTATGCTGATACTCCTACAGTTATCATAAGAACTACAATCACCTTTTTTAAAAACAGTGATAATAATTGCTATGTTAAAATCCTTAGGAATAATGCCTTTATCATAAAAGATATTCAAAATTTCAGTCAGTAACTGTGGGTAACAGAAACATTCCCAGCTCTAAGCATTTTAGCATTAATTTCATCTACCCCTGGGGATTTATGTAGTTTCAGATTAGAAATAGCCAAAATAACTTCAGACTGTGATATAGGGCCAAACATTAAAGTCAGTAATGCATCTATCATCATTACATACAATGGGAGTAGAACTAACCACATTGTTTAGAACATCTCTGCCCACCTAGCCATGACAGAGTCCTCATCTTCAGTAACCTTTCCTTGTCTATCCTTCAGTCCCTATGTACCTGTTCATTTCTTCCCACACAGAACATTGACTATCTGGTACAGCACTCTGCTGTTATGTTGGATGGGGTTGGCTCAGTTGGTAGCATGCTAGGCTCATAATCTGCAGTTCCAAGATTTTCGAATCCCAACTGGATTGAGATTTATCTCTGCAAAACTCTCCTTCCTGCCCACGGTCAGTAGGTGACACCAATGGCTTGAAAAGGCCATTGTCATCAGATGGAACGTTAAACTGTGGCCCCATGTGCAGGAGAGTCATACCTTGTCCATACTAAAGAATATGTTGGATGGCCTTGATGAGAGGCTACCATGTATCCCAACAGCTTTCCAGTGGGTCCCCTTCACCAATCTTCTCTGAGCATTTGGGGTCCTTGTCTCGTGTAATTACTCTGTTGCTGCAAACTCTACTCTTCAGATACTCATTCCTGTACATCATTTGTATTATTCTCAATGCATTGATAAGGATTACTTAAAGTGTGATCATTGTCTCTCACTTTTCCACAATCTGAAATGGCCTACTGTTTATTACTTATTAGAGAGTTTCCCAACTCCTAATAAATAGGAAAACATCTTTAGTCTAAAGTTTATAATATGTATGGGTGGATATTATTACAGAACTTTTATTGCCATCATCAGTAATGATGAGAAAGTTGTGAAATTCTGTTATATTTAAGAGATAGTCTTTTTACTTGATAAGGGTATTTTCATTTTTTATATTTTTTGTAATTAAAAAAAAGGCATAAAACTTATAATTTAGGTAAATTGAAATATATAAATAGTTTTGGTGAAAAAATGAATTTTGTGAATCCACTGGATTTGATTTGTTTTATTGTTTTGATCCACTTTATTGTTTTGTTAATTTATTTTAGCCCCCATATTTTATGTCCAACACTAAAAATAAATTAAAAAAAGCTATAAAATCTCATTCCATATAGAATATTATTTTAACCTTTCCTACTTGGTGGAATATTTTAGTAATTGGGGAAACTATTCAAGTTATTTTCAGTTTTTATTGATTTTATTTCTCAGTCAGTTTATTTCTTCATCAACCCTCCACCACCACCAAAAGCTCAACTCTTGGAGTCTCCCAGAACTGAATTCTCAGCCCCCCCCCCCCCCCGAAACTAAATCCTTGGTTCATGCCTGACTATGTATCAACTATTGATTGATTATAAATTGAAATATTAATATTATTGTGACTCTTCAATTGATCATAGTAATATTTTTATTGCCCTGGATTGTATTGTTATTGTTTTCGTGTGACATTAAAAATACTGAAAAGGATTTTTTATAAATATATATCATTGTTGACCTGATGTAATTACATGCCCAGTTGTTTGTTTTCATTATATATTAGAAAATAAATCTGAAAGTAAGAGTAGTAATTTTTTTATGCATACTAAGTACCTTTATCGAAATAAAATTACTTTTTTGTAGAAGGAAGGAAAAAGCGCATTGTAAAAGCCCTTTATAGTTACATTCCTGCAAATGATGATGAACTCCAACTGAAAATTAATGATTTAATTGAAGTTGTTGAAGAAACTGAAGAAGGTTGGTGGAAGGGGATCCTTAAGGGAAACATAGGGATGTTTCCTTCAAATTTTGTAACTGAACAGGGAAATGATGAAGCTGTTGAAACAAGTCCTGCTAAAGAAAAGGTTAAAGTAAAGCATCATGAGAAAGGAGATATTGTAAATAGCTCAGGTAAGTTATGAGATGGTTGTTACATTCAATATGAAACTGATTAATAAGTTATTGTATATAGTAGTCGGCTGAATTTTTTAATTACCAGAGCAAAAACATGGGTATGGAATACCTCCCAATCCAAAGAGGGATTGGTGGGGGCGGTCATCACCAAGAAACTGTTTTGAAAATCATAATGCCAAATTCATATATCACATTACAACTTGCTGAATTCTTAGTGAAGTGGAAAATTCTTCACATTAAAATGTTTATTAAATTTTTTCTTTTCTATACAGTATTTATAATTTTAACATTTGAGCTTTTGACATAATTTTTAACAATTATTTTTGAAAATTATATTACATTTTATAGCAACTATTAGCAAATTACATTTTTTTTTGTATACTATATCTTGGCCACTACAGTACATAAATGCATGGGCATAAAATCATATTTCAAATATTGTAATAGTGTGGTATTGTCAACACTGACAAAGAATAGGTATTATGAACATTATTTGGATGTAATACTTTTTCAGATCAACACAAATGTGACTGATGTTGTTCCTGTTTTTCTAACTTGGGCATGTCATAGAGGTAATAAAGTACTGTGGATACATAAATTTGTAAACCACTAGCAGTTCATATTTTGTCATTTGTTATCAGGCATAAATAAGCATTAAGTCTCCGAATTAATTATGAATGCTTTGTGCCGTCCCATGGCTGAGTGATTAGCGCACTTCACTACTGATCTAAGGGACCTGGGTTTGAGCCACAGGTAAGGCATGGATGTATGTTTCATTTTTCTGCTGAGGTCCTGCCATCCTCTCAGACCTTCTACTATGGTATATAAACTGTCAGGCTCCTGTAAGACCTCTGTGACAAGCAGCTGCTTGAGGGGGTATTTATTTTTTATTATTTGGTGTAAAAATTAAATGACTTATTTAATAATGTAGGTATTCTTTAGATGAAAATTAGCCACCAGCTAAATAATTTGGGTTGCCATTGGTGGCCAAGTGAGTATATTTTTGGTGCACTGAAGGTTAATATTCAAAGATAATTTAAAGTTTTATCAATAATATCATATTTTAATAATTAAAAAGTGATATAACAGCTGATACTTTCTGATCCTTAAAAAAAATTAATGTTTTTACCACTGTTCAATCAAATCAATTACAATGTACTCTCTTCACTCTATCTTATTATAATTGCACCTTTCATTCAAAACCCAATTGTATACAACTGAAAACTTCAGCAGACTGAGTTATTATGGCTCATGAAACCCAAAGTTCTTCTTGTAATTTATCTTATTCTGAGGCTAAAAAAATCATAATTTAATATGCTGTTATAAAAAGGGATATAATTTTTTTTCTTACTGCCTTTTAATATTTTTACAGTTTTATTGTTTTCTCCTTAATTGTCTTTATTCTGTAACTTTCTAGAAGCTAAAAATCATTAAATATTAACCCTTACCATGCCAGGCCTGAAAAATTAAATTGTATCCTGTGGCCAGGCTTTTTTTTTTCAACAGGCAAAAAAAAAGTGAAATTTAGAACATTTTTGCCGAATAACTATTGAAAGGAATTATGGCATGTTTATGCCAAATTAAGCAGCATTTACTTCTGGATTTTCTGAAAATAAAATATTTAACATTAAAGAACTTGTTTTAATAGTGCTTTTATAAGGACATGTAGTAAAAATATTGCAATGGCAATGCAAATAAAAATTTATTTTAAAAAAAACTAATAGACAAAAATAATTTTAATGCACATGAATATAATGGCTATTTATTTTTGAATAGCCAAAAAATAAATAGTTTGCTTGAAATAAGAAAATTACTCCCTTTTTGTATTTTTTTCTCTGTACTACACTTTAAGAAAAGTCTAGGGTTTTTTTTGCCAACTTTTCTGAGTCATATAAACAAGTCAACTTTAGAATTTAAAAAAAGCAAATGAACAGAAATAGGTCATGTTATGTATGAAAAGAAAGAATATTAAATTGGTATTTAGAACATAGATAACAAACACAGCATTACCTGCTGACTTTTTGATGTTGATAAATATTTTGCTGAAAAAATTTCGCCAAAATATGGGCCTTGAACCCGCATCTCTCCCGAAATATCCCAGAGTGTTATTCCATTGAACTAATGGCAGCTCAGTCTTTTTTCTGCTAATTTAAGACTGAACTCTTCACTGAGATTTTTGCGCCAACTGTTGGCCGAAAATCATTTGTGATCTTGGGTGGCAACTATTATTTTTTTATATTTTTTCTGCAAAATATTTATTGATTTATTGTCAAAAAGTCAGCAAGTAACACTGTGATTGTCATCTATGTTTAAATCATTAATAATGCTAAATAGTGTGATGAGACTTTATTATTCATTTGCATCTTAATGCAATATAAAAAGTAAAAGTTGCCACCCGAGATCATAATGGCACCAACAGTTGGCCTGAAAATCTCGGTGAAGAGTTTAGTCTTAAATTAGCAGAAAAAAGACAGAGCTGGCATTAGTTCAATGGAAGAATACTCTGGCATATTTCTGGAGAGATGTGGGTTCAAGTTCTGTATATCAAAAAAAAAAATTCTGTAAAAGTTTATTGGTATTTAGAAAATGGCAAAAGTTAAAAAAAGGCAGGTAAGTAAGTTTAAGTAAAGTTTTATAAGCATTTTTTAAAGAAAAATGCAAGGTTTTTGCATTTTAAATTCAGTAAAACATTTTAAAAAAATTTTGCCCTCATTACCTTAATATATATAATTCATAATATTTATCTCATTACTTAAACTTCCATTTTTTAAATTTTTTTCAAAATTTTGGTTCTTTATGGAATCACCCCCACCCCAATCGGCAAACTTTAAGACTAAGTATTAGGAGTGTTGCAAAAATTTATTTTGGTTTAAAACAAGAATATTTAAATAAAAACTGAAAAATAAATAACTATAAAGATGATAAAGAGTTGTGAATAAATTAAAAATATTTCAAAAGAAATATAGTTTATTTTAACACCTGAAATTTGAAACTGAACCCTTCCAGATCAATTTGCATTATGTACTGACTACTATGAAAGTTTTAACTGTACAAAAATGGCAAAAACTTGACTTAGAAATCACAAATTCTGAATGTTAGTTATGGAAGTTACTTCAATTTAATTAAAAATAGTACTAAAAAGTTCTATCATTAAAAAATTATTTTTTTACCATGCCCTCATTGGATATCTGCTAAAGTAGCTACCGTTTTTAGTCATGTGCCTAATGATTTAATTTGTGGTCAAGCTTCAAATAATTATTCTTTTTAATTGCAGTATATTTGAAGAGCAATGTAAATAAAATAATTCTAGAAGTAGCTGAAGTCGATTTCCCCATTCAGAATCAGAAATCGGAATTCATCTGTATCACTCTCAGAGTCAATAAAATATTGTAATTTAGAAACAAACCCATGATTTTCTTGAAAACTTTCTGCCCTGCCCACAGTCAGTAGGGGACACTGATGGGCTTGGAAAGGCTGTCATCCGTTGGATGGGACGTTAAACCGTGGCCTTGTGTGTGGGAGAGCCATATCCTGTGCACATTAAAGAACACGCTGGATGGCCTTGACAGGAGGCTACCATCTGTCTCCCAACAGCTGTCCAGTGGGTCCTCTCCCCCAACCTTCTCTGAACCTTCAGGGTCCTTGTAATCTGGCCATTTAGCCCATGGTGTGCAAAATAGTGCCGCTCAGAGGTAAAACAACCCAACAACAACACGATTTTCCTGTTAAAAATCCATTATAAAGTATCCACCACTATTCTTTAAATTATATTAGTCAGCAAAAAAAAATGCAGAAACATTTCTAAAATATCTAATATGTGCAATAGCCTAACACAATCACTAAGTTTGAAATCAAAACAGATGTTTGCTCATCAATATAATACTCCTATGATGTTGCTGATCACATGATCAAAGATATATCTATTTTACTCTTTGTATTTCTTTCATGAAAGATCTGATATATTAGATAAAAATAAGTATTATAGAATATAACTAAAATAGTGCAAAAATGTACTGCTGTATTTTTGTGCAAATCACTGAAACGATCCCAATAAAAAAAAGTTCCCTTAGCATCTGATTTCAGTTTATTGTGAACACAGATGGCCGAATGTTTACAAAATAATTTAATTAACTCACCAGAGCTCTCAACCAGCTGGGGGGGGGGGGAGGGGTTCTAAATATAGAAAAGCAGCTACAGTGTTAGTGCATTTTGGACTGTGCTAATAGAGTTTGAGCAAGAGAGAGCTTTTTATTTTTTCACACATCAAGTTGAGGAGTAAATTGAAAAAATTAGCATTTTTAGGAGCTCTGAAATGTCTATTTTATATTTTTTTATATATTTTTGTAATATGTAAAATATTACAAAAATAAAAAATTAGTTAAAACTTTAATATTTTATGGTCCGTGGCCATAAATGCAGACTGTTAACCTGATTTTATGGGTCATGGCATTGTAAGGGTAAAGGAGATTGGTTATTTTAAAATGTGTTGGTGAGAAAGTTATATTTTAACTTTTTATACCAAAATGCCATGTAACACTTTCCAGATAAGCTTTCCTTAATCTAATCATCTACAGTGTATCTCAAAATATAGGGTATTTCTCTTGAAAGTAAGTGGAATCAATTGTGATAGTTTATTGTGATTATTAAATAAATACTATTAGGCACCTGCATTTTTAGGTTTTGTTAAACATATAATTAAATTATGGTGATTCAGTATAGTGTACAGTTATAATCTGTGCTGTGGAGTTGGAGTTGAAACCAATTTTGATACTGCTTCAGTCGGTCAGTACATTTTTACCGACTCTGACTCCAATATAAATTTTAATAAAATATGTTTTTGTGTATGATATCACTGGAAGCTATGGTGGTTAAACCACTTAAATAATAAACACAATGTTTTCCATTTCAGATACTAATGCCATTAATTCATTCTGTCTTTCAAGTCTGAAACCCCTTTCAAAATAGCAAAGATTTTCAATGAAGTCAGAAATTTTTAAACATTTTACAATAACAACAGATGGGAAACATTTTGTGTGTCAGTATATGATAGAAGATGATGGTTAAAAATTATGTCAAGCACAAATCAGTGGTTTTAGTGGCTCTGATAAATGCATTAAGAACAAGTTATTCATAAATTTTAGGTTTTCACCCTTGGCCTTAGTTTAATAAATTTTGTAGGAAAATTTTATATTTTTGATTGCATTTAATGAAATTTTTATTTTTTTGTAGTCTTAAATTTTTTTGTTTTATGCTCAATTAATTTTGTTTTTTCATAAGTAAAAAATAAAAAAAGCCATAATGGCATAGCTGCAACCATTAGACTCACACTTTGTAGGTTATGGGTTTAAAAAGTAGCCTGATGATTCACATGGTGGTGATGAAATGCCTCTTATGTAACTATCATCATAGCAAATTTAGAATTTGCTTATGGAGTTGGATAGAAAAAAAAATTGAGTCTGAGTTTTTGTTTGCCGACTCTACAGCCCTGGTGTTGATTACCATTTATTTTTTTCCCCTTTTGATAATGTGATTCTGTTGTTATGGTTATTTTCATCTGGAATATCTATATTCCACATTTATATTCATTTCACTTAGTCAGTTTTTCATTTTCTTCATAATCCAGTTCAGATTTGTTATTTCATTGTCTTTTCTAGAATGTGTATTTATTTACAAATTTTAATATGTTTTACTAATTAATATAGAGACTAGTGCTCAATCATCTCCAAGTCATCAAGAAGCAAAGCAGAGGCTGCTAAATAGTACTGTTGGTACGGCAAATGTTAATCAGGATATACTCGTGAAACTGAAAACAACAGAGATGAACAGTGAGAGAAGGGTATGGATATTTTAAATGCAATGATAAATTTTTAAGGATAAATCATTTTAGTAATAAATTTCAATACTAAATGTAGTGCAAATTTTCTTACATTTTAACTTCATATAAAACTTTTTTTGCCTATTTTGTTTCTTAAAAATAAAAACTTATTCCTTGTTGAACAAAAGTGATTTTGAAGTAGAGCTTGATTCAGAACAAGTAAGAATTTTTGTCAAACTGTAGTGAAGCAAAATTTAGTTTCAATATTCAAAGAGTTTAGTGTGTTTTTTTTTTAAGTATTCTGGAATATTACTTTGCATTAAATATAATTTTTTTAAAATTATATTTAATGCAAAGTTAACCTATTGCATAATTTAACCTATTTTTGTTGTGTTCTGACCTGAAAAATTGTAATTGTTCTTTGTATTCATTTTTTTTAAAATGTATATAAATATACATTGATTGTGCATTAAGTTATGACTATCTCTCTCCATGTTATGTCAGTGTAAGCTAACTTTGAAGCTCCATAACTTCTAGAAAAAAGTTTTTTGACAGAATGGGACAATATAAATTAAAGATCTTAATCTCGATTTTCAATAATGTTTGTTTTGTACTTAAGAAAAAAAAGTTATGGACTTTGAATATTTAACAGCAACAATGCCTAATGTTCTAATTTAACTAGGAAGTTAATTATAATTTGAATAAAAAGTATTATTTCATACCATTTAATACAACAGAGATATATTTCAAAAGTTAATGTTAATAATTTTTCAAATTTCCTAAGACTTGTATTGTTGCTATTAAATATTCAAGTCCATAACTCTAAGTACAAAGCAAACATAATTGAAAATTGAGATTTGATTGAGATCTTTAATTTGTCTTCCATTACATTTTCTCATAAAATGCTTAGTTTAAAAATTATCAAACTTCGAAGTTATCTTCCACTTATATAATGTGGAGGGAGGTGGTCATAATTTAATGAACACTCAGTGTATATTAGGTAGTATACAGAATCTAGATTTTTTGACAATTGCCAATCAGATATATTGAATGTGAAAGAATTTGTTTCACATTCAGTATATCATTTGTTAAACATTTCTCAGTAAAACATTCTCAGTAAAAACTCATTGCCACAAAACATTTGTGGCAATGTGTTTTTACTGAGATTGTTTTCTTTATAACACAGGCATCAACATGTGGCCACCTGAGATTTATAGCAAAAAAAACAATAACACAAATGAATTAGTAGTAGAGCATCAGCCATTGCTACACCTGTGTAGCTGACTCTAATTATTCTAGCTTAATTCCACTATATCTTGAATCTGGGGCATTATGAAGAATTACTGACAGAAGGAAAATAGGTATGAATAAGCCCCCTTTCATCGCCACATATGAATTTTTGATCATTTGGCTCACAGTTGAAAGAACATGGATGCTACTGCTTTAAAATATTGTGCTTCTGTTTCTTTACATTTGTGAGATTATCTGTCAGCAGTGAAATATTACATATTTATTAGAACCTAAGAGCCAAATACTAAAGAAAATAGAGGAACAGTGCTTCTGTAAGCCCAGGGTAATTAAAGACACTGATATTTGGGGATGCTAAATATCTCCATAACCAGTTATATTGTACTAAGTGATAAAATGTTTTAATACTCTGAGTGGGAAGCCTAAAGCTTATTTTCACTACTTGAATTCTTGTGACCTGGAAGCAATATCTTGGTTCTGCATAATAAGGTTATAAATTTTTTTTAACAGAAATTGAAAATTTCTTTAATGTTTTTTTTTATCAAATACTTGAACTTGCTGGTAAGATTTTTAAAACAGTAATATAATTTTTTTTACCTGTTGATTGCACTTGAAAAAAAAATGCCGATAAATAAGAAATTATTAATTATTCCTTTTGTGTTTGTAATGATTGCTCTCAGAAGCTTGAGTCATTGTAAATCACTACATGAACTGCCAAATCATATGCTTAGATATTTTCCCTCTGCTGCTCTGTATGTAGATTGATAATTGAAGTTTTATAGTTGTTGACATCATTTTATGTATAGTAAAATTGCAATACTTTCTGAACATTTTACATTTATTTTTCATGATGGTTCCATAGTAAGTGGATGCACATGCTAGCAGTGTGTAGTGTACTCCCAGTCTGTGATAGCTGCCTATTGTATTATCAGATAGGCAGCTACAATTGTTAGTTTGTTTTGGCTAACATCTCTCTAATGATCTATGAACCTCTCCTGTAGAGAACATATGGTTTTTCCAGTATAATAAACAATACAATTATCCTGCAAATTAGGGGAAATCTGTATATGCCCAAATTTTGAAGGAGACGAAATTTTTCTCTGTCCCTTTTTATAATTTTCTTCAGATTTGGAGCTGAGCTGAAAACAATATTAATTTTATGGACTCGGAGCAATTTGGGGACTGATTCACACAGGGCAGGAATGTAAGATATGGATATGGCAAAGGCTGCCCACTCAGAGTCAGTGATTTGTCTGCATTGCAGCACATGACCATATCAGTTGCATTGTTCTTTTCCAGCATATTGCTAACGAGATGTAAAGTGTGAGTCCCTATTGCTTTTCAGTTCTGTCAGCAATCTGTATCCATGCTCGACTTTTGACCAGCTGAACAGACTGCCATACTAATTAGCAATGAATTCTATTTCTCCATTTTGGTGAAAATATTTCTGTTAGATATTCTAAGATCTAACATATTCTTCAATAAGAGGTACACTTTATAGCCTATGGCTGTTGTACATGATGGAGAAATACATCACTTTTGGTATACAATTTATTTGGCATGGTTAAACTTTTGGCTCTTATTCTGAGGCTATCTGTATTAACTGGATGATTCCTTGTCAGGTTAATATGGATGCTATGTGGACCATCCACATGCCACAGTTAAAAACTTGGATGGAAAAAGATTTTAATATTTTTATTTTAAGTGGATTCCACAAAGTAGAAAACCACAATTTTGGTAATACTAATAAATGTCATGTGTTATTGCAGAGTTGCCTTACTTAGAGGTTTAAATTTGATTTTGCTGCAGTTTTAGATTGTTAAACTTTAAATTTTTGGTATTAGCAACATTTTATTTAGTTATTATGAAATAGGAATATTACCTTGAAATCATAAAACGTACTCCTTATTCCTGTCTCCTATAATGACAAGAATTACAGCTCATATCAGGTAATTAAAAAATAATATTTTAAGTTGCATACTTTTCAATATAATGTAAAACTATGTCACAATTAAAACTATAACATTATTTATTTTTAATGGTTTGCTAATTTTTACCAGTCAGATACGAAACAGCAAAGTTTATATTTAAAATCTAACTTTGAGTTGATAAATAGAAATATTTGAATTCATATTATTTAGCTGCATATTGCCATTTAATTTTTCAGTTTTTATTTCATTATTCTAAAATAAAAAGAAATATTCTATTTTAATATATTAAATACTTTTGTTTGCTTTTGCTCTGTATATTCATATCAGTTCGTAACTATTCTAGATCATTGGTGTGCCAAAGAAGCCACCTCCACCAACTCCTGTAGACTTAAATGCCCCACGGCTACCCCCAAAGCCAGGTCAGTAAACTGAATGTCTTCAATTTAATAAAGCATTTGTAATATATTTTATGCTGTATAAAGAGTCTTATTAAGAATCTGGTTGATCATAAATATTAGTCCTTCTACTTTTTTTAAAATTTCAGAAATAGAGATAACTCTGCATTAAGGGAGGGTTGGGAACCTTTATTGGATCAAAAGCCATAACAAAAAAATTTCTGAGAGCCACAAATTATAATTTATTAAATAAGAGAAAAAAATAACGTATTTAATGATTTTAAAAATAGGCATGTTCAAATGTTTAAAGCTACATTGAAAAAAATTATATTAAAAGAATTTTCATTCATTAGTGTGATCTTTTAGTCTTCTTGGTGAATGTATCAAATTTGCAGTGTATTTAGAGCACTTAAATTACATCAGTGCTTTCAAACTAATCATCTACCAACCAGCTCCAATATTTATTTCTAATGAAATTCATTGGCGGAATAAAATTGTTCACATTTGTGTGTTGAACCACAAAGCCTCAAAAGGCCATATGTTTTTTTCCACCATATCTTCAACTGCAAAGAGCTGTGTTTTTAACATGCTTAATGCCACCATTTCATAACTTCTGCTTTAAGGTGAAGGTGGAAAGGCAAAATCAACAGTGAATTTAACTCCATATTTCAGTAAATTATTTCTGAAAGATGTTAAAAATAAAAAATGCATACTCAACAATTAGGCACAGGAGATATGCAAGATTATAGGACTACAAGATGAAGTAGAATTTTAAATTGTCTTGATTTTTCACACGAAATAATCACAAGAAAACAGCCATACATCAATTTAGCATTAGAACCTGGATCTATTATTATAGTAGCCAAAATCAGATTTTAAAATGCTACAATTAATTTTTGCACACCAAAGTAAGAAATGTTGGGTATTCATTTAGGTTATTAGCCAATAATGTAGAAGAATTTCTTTATACATGAAAATAAAAGACTTATTCTTAACTTAATTTCACACGAATAATTGCTGTACATTTAAGTAATCCTGTAAACTATGCCTCTATAACCAAAAAGAGTGCAATGGGTATTACAAAAACACATAATACTCTACAACCTATTGGCGATTATTTGCGTCTATCCCAACATTGGGGTAAGACACCAGACCAGTAAAAAGAGGGACTTATTCTTTGTTTCAAAATGTTTAGTTACTGATTGACAAAGAACTGATCTTGTGTGTTCATTTAATCCTAGGATACATAGTGTACTAGATATGCATATTCATATAGTTTGGGCCTCCCAAGCTCTGAAGACATTATTATATAAGAATGGGTGAAAGAAGTAGCCTGTTATTTATTGAAATAAAACACCATTTGGAATAGATTTCAGTAAGGGAAACATTTATTAAGCATTAAAAATAACCATGAGCAAATAATGTTTTATTTCTTGATAAACAATAATTGCACAACCTAATGCTATATTAATTCAAAAATTGCTTTTGCAAACAGCACACTTTTTCTTTTCTTTTTTTTTCACAAGCAGCACACTTACTTCTTTTTTTTTGCTTGCTTCTTTTTGTAAGGATAATTTATTTTCTCACACTTCTTTTTTCATTTTTATTTTATTTATTTAAGATGGGTATAGTGCCCATGTAACCCTGGTGCCAGACTGGACTTCCCCTTGTTGGGCTCAATGGAGGATGGGGACCATGGGCATTGAACCACACTAAAATAAACATGAGGTCAAATAATGTAGTTGATTTAATCAATGCCAACAAAAGGGCTTGACAATGAGCCCCCATCTTTGTTGTCTACACAGTCACCTTCTTTGTGTCTTCATCCCCGAGAGTCCTGATCATCCATTTTGTGGGTGATCAGTTAATTGGGCATAGGTTCCCATTTTTCATAAATAAATGTTTGGAAGGTCTTGCAGGTTTGCCAAAATCCATCAAGTGCCTGTGATCTGACAGACAAGCTGCATGAACTGTAATGGCAACCATCCAGTATATTCCTGTGACTATCTCAAATGGAAGGAGGTTCAATACCTCAAAACGATTAATAACATCTCTTATCCTGAGGCAAGAAAGTTCACCTGGCAAGGTTTCCTATGCCAGTGCTGTCATTAGGAAGACCATTGTTCCAATGACCTCTGTGGTGGTGCAGACTGTTATCAGTATACCACCTACTGAATCTTTCTTGCCTGCTGTGAAGTACCACCTCACACACCTGAAATTGAGGTTGGGTCAACATTAGCATCAGTCACACTGTGGCCTAAAAATAAAATTCAGCTACCTCTACAAAAATCTGTATCCATGTCCCTCGGATGATTCCAAGACATAGATTCAATGTTAACTTATAAATTCGTAATTTTTTTTAAATGAAAATTTTCTGGGGGGGGAGGTGAAACATTCACAGTGAGTTTAGCAGGGGGGGGGGGGGGCTTCCTGAAATTGCCTTCCCACATGAGAATTGATTTCCATGCCAAGGAAGTTCTTTTTGTTTCCATATCCAAGACCATTTATTTTCAGCAAACGATACAAAATCGAATTTTTTTTACTAAAAAATGAAGAAATAATAAAATCAAAAATACCATATAACCTAATGTGATGTTAAAATATCCACAACAAAAAGTTGTAAGCAAGTCATCCAATGTAGCATAATTCTGATATCGATAACTTACAGAAATAAAGTAAATCCACAAAAATTAAAACTAAGGTATAATTATAAAAGGAAATGAAATGCTAACTTTACAAAGGGAGTGTATATCCATTTAATTCATGTAAACAACATGACATGCAGCCACTTAGTAGATGGCTGGCTCTACCCACACTTGCACGTGTGAGCAACCAATTAGAACACCTGCTACTTCCTCCTTCTATTGTGACACTGTGCATTGAGCAATATGAATGATATGATTTTTGCTTTCAGTTTCGATCTGAAGGGCAGAAAAGACACATAGAATGCTGCAATAAATGATAAAAATAATTCTAGTAATAGTGAAATAGGTTTAAGGCAGAAAAGAGTTAAAATGGGGAGAAAAAAAAGAGGTACATACTTTGTAATTACTTTCAAAATCTTCCGTTTTTAAAAATAGCAGTTTTTTGTTAATTTTTAGATTTTCGAAAATTTAAGGAAAAAATATGTTGATAATAGTTCAAATCAAGCTTTTGTGAGCTTAAATCAGGTGATTGTTTCAATACAGATAAACAAATCGGCAATATTTCCAATTTCAATCATTAATAAACAAATCGGCAATACCATATAGCACTACTAAAATATGGCAATCAGATGGCTTTATTGAATTATTTATATTGTAGTTTAATAATATATGCATCAAATGAAAAAAGAAAATATTATTTTTCAAACATGAATTAAGTATTTTTCGAAAGATATATGTAAGAAATTTTTCAAACCACAATTAAAAAAAAACAAAGTTTCATGTGTTGTACAAAAAATGTCTATAGATGTCCTTGACCCGCAAAGGGTTAAACCCCAAACTACCAACCACACTGAACATTTTCTTTCAGTGATGTATTTGTTTCACATGTAGCTGGGTCAGGAATAGGAATAACGTTTTTTTATACATTGCAGAATACTTCACTGTATTGTAGGATTAGTGGCTCTTCTTTGATTATATGGTATGAGCAATTCCTCTGATAAGTTTTTTATAACTTTTTGGGTTACTCCTTTATTGTAGTTCAGATGTGCTTGAGTCAATACTATAAGTGCATTTAGTGCTGTCACATCAGTGATATTGAAGAAAGAGCCATGGGCCTTCATTCAATCATCAATTCATGCTTAGTTTGCCTTTTGCAGGTGTCTGTATATACCATCTGATTCATAATGTCTGCCAAATTTCATTTTATTATAGAATCAATTTCCAGCTACTTTTTAGCATCATCATTGATAGAATCATGATGTTTAGTGCTCAACAAAATTACACACTTGTTCATTTTAGATGTTTAGCACGCCATGCTCACATTTCTGAAACAGAACAGTGATAAAGAAACTTGACAACTTTAAAATGGTTTTTAGCTCCATTGAAATGTCTTGCTTATTCTGCCTTAGGATTACCAACAATGGTAATGTTGATTTCTAAAAGATAAAAGGATAACATGCTACTGGAACAGATGTGAAAAAAATGTCTTCTGTTAGATTGAGGCCAGAATTTTAAGTAGTGTGCACTCAAGTTTGTACTATTTCAAATCCAAGATTTTTATGAGGAGTTTTCCAGTTTGCCATCTAACATAAACTAAATCATCGTTTTAAACAAATTTGCATATCCAAAATATTTCAAACCATATTTTTCCAGTTGGCATATATTACACAAATCTGCATCAAGCTCTATAGGCAACACACACTCGTCTATAATTACATTTGTATTTAGTATGATTTAAATTCTGCATTGCTGAATGAAAAGGTTCAATATTTACAATACCATTGGCAATTTATCGATATTTAAATGAATTTGTTGAGTTCTTCCAACTTTATCTTCCTTTGAATTTGAATAAATTCAGATGAAGTTAATTTGAATGAATTTTAATTCAGTAAGTAATTTCATTATTTATATATTTTATATTTTATGGTGCTTATAGGAAGATTGGTATTTTTAACAGTTTTATATTTTTTTATTAATTTAATGGAATAATTTCTAAAGAATACCACTATTAATATTAATGCCCCAAACTTGCATTGAAATCATTTGACTTAATATCAAAAATAAAAAGTACTTGCACATGAACTTCTCCATCACATGACATTCAATTAGTGTTGATCTGCCATTTTGGTTGAGAAAAGTGTTCTGGAATGATTTAATAATAATGCTGGATTTAAGTTTTTTTTACTTTATAATCAGAAACTTATGTGTTTAAAATTAATGCTTCTTGGTATACAACATCAGTAACCATGCAGTTGTCAGTGTGGGAAATAAAAGTGGTTTTGACTTGAACTTTGGTTCTCTTTTAGTTATAGACTTTAAATTTTAAAGCAATATAGCTTGTGTTAAGGAATAGATAAGCTACATGTAAAGTTTGATAGTGAGCTGTCCCAAACCATCCGCAAATCCCTTGATAAAATTTTCGGGAGACTAGCCAAATCATGCAATTATTATTGCTAGGATGCATTTTATATTTTTAATGTATATATTTATGCATGATAGATTTAAAGCATTAGGGAGACACTTATGTAGTTAGAATAGCTATTTCAAGATTTCAGACCAGAGATTAAGAATTATTTATAACATTATTTACTAGGGGGAAATTATGTTTTGTTTAGCATTGTTTCACCTAACATTGTATTTTTGAAGAATGAAAGCTGTTAAGTGGAATGAAAGCTGTTCAATGGGTAATACTTCAATAAATACCACTGTATTGGTAAATTCAAGTAATGATCTTATTTAAACAAAAGTTCTGTCCTAAAAATAGTAAAGATGATAAAACACTACTACAATGAGGGAACACCTCAGCATAGAGGATCGAGAGAGGTTAAAATCCTCTCTCTCTTGATGAAGTTTCTTCATTATCATGTCCTATTGCCAGGGAAATTGGATATATTTATAATGGATAATATTGGCGAGTCTTTCTTGAGTTAGAGAATTGGGTGGACTATTAGCCAACCCATCAAAGATTGAGTTCATATTAAAACTGGCAAATTCATAATGTAAGGCTAATGTAAATGCTAACAAACTTGAGAAGGAGGTAGATTTTCAAGCTCAAAGGGGATTACAATCTTAAAGGGTGTACTAGAGGTATGCTGAACCTTAAATTGACTAAACGTTTAGCTATCATTGACATTTGACAAAAAGACAATGTCTGAACATCAATGGTCATTCAAACACTGAACATGCTAAAGTTTAAAAATTTTCTCTTAAAACACAAAAAGTTGCATTCTTTCACTTATCCCTGGGTATAAGGTAACAAATCATTGGTGCCAAAGTAAATATTTTGGTCACCACACACTACTATCCAAATTTCAAATTTCTGGCTATGAGTAGATCAATTACAATAATCACTTAAACTTATCATTTTCCAACTTTAATGCTCTGTAATGATGGGAATTAAAATACTGAGAGATTTGGAAAATGCAAATCTTGTAGTTGGGTTGCTTTACCTCTGAGTGGCACATTTTTGTACACAATAGGGTAAATGGCCAGGTCACAAGGATCCCGAGGACTCGGAGAAGGTTGGGGGGAGGGGACCCACTGGACAGCTGTTGCGAGACAGGTGGCCATCCACTGTGTTCTTTAAAGTGCACAGAGTATGGCTCTCCCACACGCAGGGCCACTGTTTAATGTCCCATCCAATGGATGGCAGCCTTTACATATCCATTAGTGTCCCCTACTGACCGAGGGCAGGGAGTTTTGTGGAGATAAATCTCAATGCTGACCTAGGAGAGACTTGAACCTGGGAACTGCAGATTACGAGCCTGGTGCACTACCAACTGAGCCACCTGTGCCCCACAAATCTTTTAGTAGTTTGCAACAAAAAAGGATTTTTTTTTTCATTGATAAAAATTAAAAGTCTATAGGAAGGATGACAAAGGAAAAACAATAGTTCATTTTTGAAAGCAAGCTAAAAAATCACCATTCATAATTTGGCAGTTTCATTAGCATCTAAAAAATGAATCACAAAAAAAAGCTAGAAATTAAAAATATATTAATTGAAAGTTTTTAAACTAGCAAATTTGGCTATGCAGGAAGCTTTTCACCACTTTTGAAGTGGCTTGATAATATATAGTAAGCTATTTTGAGAAATGACTTAAAAGTACATCTAAAAACTACTTTTCTAAGTAACTTGATAATGTACACAGCAAGGAAGAATGAAATCTTTGTCAGTTAACTACCAGACAAAACTGGTTTGAGTACTTTATGCAAGTTTGTTTTCGTGTTTGTTTTTTAATTAATTTTGTAATGCAAATTCAAACAAGACTAGTATACAGTTGTATCAGAATAATATGACCACCTACCATAGTATATGGTGGTCATATTATTCTGATATGACTGTGTATATAGAAATTCATAATAAGCCAGTTTATTGCAGATATGGCACATAATTCTGAACATTACAACTATAAATGTTTGATTTTATAAAACATTTATTTGTTTTAAAATGTATATTTTTATGTGCATTGTATGACAACATTGCCATAGGGAGGAGTTTTAATGATTCTTAAATACTGAAATGTGCTCTTAAGTGGAAACCAAGAGACAAAAGACTATTTAATAGATTTTAATCAGTAGTTTATTACTTTTAGTAGGTGCATATGTTTTATATTTATTACTTGTAAAAAATTAAACATTTTAAGTATTTAATAAGAAAAATCCCGATAAGTGAAATTAAAATGAAGTATTTAGAAATGGTAAGAATTCAAGTATTTAAGCATTTCCTAAATTGACAGTGTTTGCATAGTGTTTTAAGTATGCATGCATGCATCCATTGTATTCTGGTAGAAACTTGCAAACATGCAAAACATGTAAAAACACAAAAAAAAAAATGCAAAACATGTAAAATTGACCATTTGTGATGTATATGCTGTTCACTGTAATTGCTCTTGGTAAATGTTTTGGGCTATCTGTATCTCTCCAAAAAGGATACAAGTTTTTCATTTCAGATGGAGCCCAGAGGTTTTGAATGTCAGTTATGGCTTAAGAGCATACCAGTATGACGGATCTTCAGACTGGAACTTCAGACCAGTATGACGGATCCTATATGATGTACAAGGAAAACTTGTTCATCATACAGGATGTTCCACTAAGAACAAACTAATATTCACTATTTGAATGCAAAATGATTGGCAATCAGTAACATGCCATTTAAAATACATGCATACAAAATCATCATGCAGCCATGGGCTACAGAGATCCAAACAGACTGTGTAATTTTCCTCTCCAGACATGTCTGTTCTGAGCTACTGCTGCTGCATTTGGTCACTCTATGCATATTCTAGCAAGGCCCTATTTGACATTGTCAGCTCACTGCATCCTAGGTTTCCCCCTTTTTCTGATACCCTTAGGCACACTGTTTATAATCCTCTTTGCCAATCTGCAGCTATGCATAAGGGCAACATGGCCAAACCAATGCAGTCTCTTTCTGCACAATATGCTGCTCAAAAGAGATTGATGACTCCTTCTAACTTCATCATTACTTACAAAGTCAAACCACCTAATGCCTAAGATACTGTGTAAGCATCTAGAATCAAAGGCATCAAGTTTCTTTTTATCCTGCTTGCAGAGTCCATGTTTCGCTACCATAACTAACCTTAGAAAGAACCAAAACTGTTATACAGCTTAATTTTGGTCTTTAGGTGTATACGCCTATTTTTCCATACTCTCCATAGATTCTTAAAAGTTCCAGTGGCAATTTCTGTTCTTCTATTTATCTCATGCCACACATCACCAGTATCTGTGACATAGCTCCCAAGATAATTAAACTGAGACATTTGCTCAATAGTACAGCCATTCAAAGCAATTGAGGCACATCTGCCTGACCAATTTTCATCACTTTAGTTTTTTTTCTGTTTATCACCCAACCTACCATTTAAGTCTCATTTTAAACCTACTCTATTACCAGTCTCATCAACAGCCTTATGAATGAATTCATCTCATCAACATCAGTAGCCAACAGGGCCAAATCATCTACATTATCTAAATCAGGAATTTTGAAATCTCTAGACCATTTAAGTCCAAAATCTTTCCCTTGCAAAGAATTTCGCATTACGTAATCAATAACCAAACTTAAGAGAGGAGACAGAATGGACACTTGGTTAACTCCACTAGCAATGCTAAACCAATCGCTACAAGACGTACCAACTCTCACACACAACTCAGTGTTATTATAGAGAGCTCTCATTACACTAACTTATTAGGTATTCCATATGATCTAACAATCAACCACAAATTATGTCGATCAACAGAGTCAAAAGCCTTTTTGTAATCTATAAAGCTAGCAACCACAGGTTTCTGAAACTTTAAACATTTCTCAAGAATCTGCCTAAGTGAAAATATTTGATCAATACATTCCCTACCACTTCTGAATCCACACTGTTCATCATGCAGTTGTCCATCAACCAAATTCCTAATTCTATTAAGTGCAATAATGAAAAGAACTTTACTGGAACAGAAAGTAAACTAATTCCCCTATAATTATCACAAGAACTGCGATCACCTTTTTTGATAGCTCTAGTAAAATCCTTAGTAACAACACTTTTATCAAAAAAAATATTCAAAATTTCAGTCAGTCATGTGACAACACAAATGTTCTCAGCTCTAAGCATTTCATTGGTGATTTCGTCCACCCCTGGGGATTTATGCAGTTTTGATTTAGAGATATCCAATGTGACTTTGGAATGTGATATAGGGACATCATAAAAGCCAGTAATGCATCTATCCTCATTACAAACAATTGGAGTAGAAATAGTCACATTATTTAGAACATCTCTGAAATCTCAACCCACGTAGCCATCACAGAATCCTCACCTTCAACCACCTTGCCATATTTATCCCTCAATCCCTGTGTACCTGTTTCTTCCCACATAAAATATTAACAATCTGGTACAACCCCCTGCTGTTGTGCTGTCTAACTGCTTCCTCTCTTTGTCAGCCAAGCTATCAAGCCAAAGATTCTTATCAGCTGTTAACTGATCCTTTACATGTTTATTAAACTCATTGTAATACCTTCTGTTAGGGCTAGTAGGGTGTTGATTCATATTAATCCTGCACTTCTTTCTTTCAGAAATAAATTTCATAGCCTTATTACTCATTTAAACTCTGTGTGGAAAATATCTCAGTGAAGATCTGTTCCCCTTTTTTAGCCAAAAGAATATTGTTTGTTTCAAGAAAAGCCTGTTTAAACTGATCCCATTCTTTCTCAACTTCCACAGTGAGCAAACCACAATTGTCATAATGACTAAGTAGCCTATCATGGTATGCTTTGGCTATATCTGGATCTTTCAGACCTTCAGTGTTATAGCTAATTTTTTTAACCTCAGCACAACATTTCTTAAGCTTCAGCTGCAAAATACCTTTGACCAGGTAATGGTCAGACCCAATTTTGGCTCCCCTGTATGATCTGGTGTTCCTAACTGAACTAGCCCATTTGCTGTTAATTAAAACATAATCTGTCATATACCTGTGCAACCCATCAGGTGTAACCCATGTATATTTATAAATGTCCCTCTGTTTGTAGTATGTGTTAGTTATTCGTGAACCATTACTTACCTGTAAGAGACTTTCCTCATTGCCATTGGAACAACCAATGCCAAAGAGACCTAAAACTCCTGCCCAAAGATTAGAGTCAGTACCAACTTTAGCATTGAAGTCACCTAGCACAAGAGAAATATCCTGAAGCTGGCTGTAAAATGTATCCTTCTCATTCTCATCAGAGTCCTCTGTGGAGACATAACAGATGACATTCAAGTCTTTAATTTTTGTTTTAAATTATGCTCTAAGAAATCTTTCATTAATGCGGTCATATCCTAGAAGAGCATCACTGACGTGTCTGCTGAGTAGCAAACCTACACCTCGGAGATGCTTTCCACCCTGCCTCCCTGAAAAGGGAAATTTAAAGTTATTTTTAAGTATCCCACCTTTACCTGTCCATCTGGTCTCTTCAAAACCTATAATATGTAGATTATAGCACTGTAATTCCTATGTGAGGATATCAAAAGAATAATCTCTATGTCCTCACGTTCCATGTACCTGCAGAGAGAAAATTATTAGTAGGATTTTTAAAGAAACTAGGTTTATTGAGATAGGTAGGGCCAACAATATCAAACAGCCCCGGATCGCAGTCATGGAGCAAAGACCTGTCCCTCCTCTGCTAAAGGCTGATGTCACTGATGCTGGTAAGAACTTCAGGCACCACCTTTTCAAGTGGACCTTTTTGAGAGCCATATGGCATGCCTTAGACACATTATTCCAGTTTAGGATTGACAATAAATACCCAACTAGCTAAGTGAGGGTTCAGATACCTGCGATGGCTTCTGATCAGGATTATCCACCAACTGATCTAAGGTATCCCGTGTGTCTGTTCACTTAGGGCTGCCAACCCACAAGCAAACAGAAAACACAGTGGCAGATTCTCCTTTAACAGAGGCCCACCAATGCAGCAAGTCCAGGATCCATAATGAGGCTCCAATCCATAAAGCAGTCCAGTCTAGTGGGTATAAATCAGTATCTCGCAAACTTTTTTACTCTGCGGCACACTGAATCTAATTTTTTTTCCGTGGCACACTGAATATATTTTTTTTTCCGTGGCACACCTAAAAAAGTATTTTTTATGGTTACGTAAAAAGAGGAAAATTGAAGTTTCGTTAAATGCATTTTATTTAAAATAAATATAATAATAAATATAATTAATCGTAACTCGGTGTTTGTTTTAAATATTTGTCCATTCTGTGGCTTGAAATAATAAAAAATTAATACCAAAATTTGAAAAAGCTTGATAAATACTTACAAGATCCCAGTTGATAAAATCTGAAAGATTTTTATTAAAGCACGTCGATAACACAAGTCAAGTCAAAATGAAATCTTTGGAATATCTAGTGTCAATTTGAAAATCTCTCGTGGCACACTTGGAATCTCTCGCGGCACACAGTTTGCGAGACACTGGTATAAATGGTCAACACCAGGATCCTGTGAAGTTGACCACTCCTCAGCAGGGTTAAAAAAAAGTGGCTGTAGATGACCAAATCAGTAGGCCACACTTAGCTGGCAACCCTCCCCTTCTGTTCCCTTCCAAAAGAGAATATCTGTTGTAAAAGGTACTAATGGCCTGCACCATGAGAAGGCAGGGTCAGACATTAGTTGCTAGACCTGGCCGGTTCTGTACATCATCACTGGGGATTGGTACACAGCTATCCTTCCAGTTTATCACCGCATCCTTGGTCTCCCCGTCTTTCTGAAGCCTTTAGGCACACTGTTCATAACCCTGTTAGCCAATCTATAATTATCCATACAGGCAACATGGCCAAACCAACGGTGTCTCTCTCTCTGCACAATATGCTGCTTAAAGGAGGTTGCCGACTCCTTTGCCTAACCTCATCATTACTTACAAAATTGAACCACCTAATGCTCAAGATACTGTGTAAGAATCTAGTTTCCTGTTATCTTGTTTACAAAGTGTCCAAGTTTCACTACCATAACTAACCCTAGAAAGAACCAAACTATTATACTGTCTTAATTTTAGTCTTTAGGTGTATACACCTATTTCTCCACACTCTCCATAATAAATAAATACCCCCTCAAGCAGCTGCTTGCCACAGAGGTCTGACAGGAGCCTGTCAGTTTATATGCCACAGTAGAAGATCTGAGAGGATGGCAGGACTAGATACTTAAAAGTCCCAGCAGCAATCCCTATTCATCTGTTAATCTCATGCCGCTCATCACCATTATCTGTCACATAGTTCCCAAGATAATTGAACTGTAACACCTGCTCAAGACTGCAACCATTCAGATTAACTGAATCACAGCCAGCCTGACCAATTTTCATCACATTAGTTTTCTCTGTGTTTATAACCAAACCTACTCTACTACCAATTTCATCAACAGCTAGAATGAAAGAGTTCATCTCATCAACATCATTTGCCAAAAGGGCTAAATCATAAGCGTAAACTAAATCAGAAATTTTCGTATCTCCAGTCCATTTAAGGCCAAAATCTTTCCCTTGAAGTGAATTTCACATAACATAATCAATAACCAAACTAAAGAAAAAAGGAGACAAAATGCACCCTTGTCGAACACCAGAAGTAATGCTAAACCAGTTGCTACAAGCCGTACCAACTCTCACACATGACTCAGTGTTATTATACAGCGCTTTCATTATGTTAACCAACTTGTCTGGTATACCATATGATATAAAAATCAATCACAAATTATGACGATCAACAGAGTCAAAAGCCATTATTTAATCAACAAAGCTAGCAACCAAAGGTTTCTGAAACTCTAAACATTTCTCAAGAATCTGTCTTAAGTGAAAATATCTGATCCACACATCGCTTACCACTTATGAATCCACATTGCTCATCACGCAATTGACTGTCAACCAGATTCTTAATTCTATTAAGCACAATCATGGAAAGAACTTTACCTGGAACCGAGAGTAGGCTGATACCCCTATAATTATCACAAGAACTGAGATCACCTTTTTTGAAAAGAAGGATAATAATAGTTCTGGTAAAATCCTTAGGAACCATGCCTTTATCATAAAAGATATTCAAAATTTCAGTCATCCAAGTGGTAACTGAAACATTCCCAGCTCTAAGCTAAAGGGTTCAGTAGTAATTTCATCTACACCAGGGGATTTATGAAGTTTAAGTTTAGAAACAGCCAACAATGCATCTATTATCATTGTAAACAATGGGAGTAGAACTAACCACATTGTTTAGAACATCACTGAAATGCTCAGCCCACCTAGCCATGACAGAATCCTCACCTTCTATAATATTACCTTGTTTATCTGTCAATCCCTGTCCATTTTCTACTACACGAAACATTAACTTTCTGGTAGAGCTTTCTGCTGTTGTGCTATCTAACTGCTTCCTCGGCTTTGTCAGCCAAGTCATCAAGCCAAAGATTCTTATCAGCAGCTAACTGATCCTTTATATGTTTATTAAGCTCTCTGTAATGCTTTTTATTAGGACTAGTAGTCCTGCAGTTCTTTCTTTCTGAAATAAGCTTAAGTGCCTTATCACTCAAATAATTCTGCCTCCTCTGCTTCTTTTTTCCTAAAAGAGTACTGTTAGTTTCCAAAAAAGCCTGTTTAAAATGACCCCATTCTTCCTCAACTTCAGTAGTAAGTTAACCATGACTGTCATAACGACTAAGTAACTTATCATGGTAAATGTTAACTCTAACTGGGCCTTTCAGAGCTTTAGAATTGAAGGTAAATTTTTAACCCTAGCACAACACTTTTTAAGTTTAAGTTGCAAGACACTTTTAACAAGGTAATGTTCAGATCCAATTTCAGCTCCCCTATATGACGTGGTATTAAACAGAACTAGCCCATTTGCTGTTAATTAATATATAATCATATTCTTATGCAGCCCATCAGGTGAAACCCATGTGTACTTATGTATGTCGTGGTGTTTGTAATAAGTGTTAGTTATTGTGAAATCATTGAGTTTACTTACCTGTAGGAAACGTTGCCCATTGCAGTTACCAATACCAAAAGGGCCTATCACTCCTCCCCAAAGGTCAGAGTCAGTACCAACTTTGGCATTGAAGTCACCTAGAACAAGAGTAATAATCTCCTTTCTTGACAGAATTCAAAATATCCTGAAGTTGTTCGTAAAACCCATCCTTCTCATCCTCATTGGCATCCTCAATGGTGGCATAACAGCAGATAACATTCAAGTCTTTAATGCTTATTTGAAATTTTGCTATAAGAAACTTTTCATTAATGCACTCGTATCCTAGAAGAGCATCACTAGCGTGTCTGCTGAGAAGCAGACCCATGCCTTGGTGATGCTTATTATCGTTCCTCCCTGAAAAGAGAAATTTAAGATTATTTTTAAGAATCTGACCTTTATCTGTCCATCTGGTCTCTTTCAAGCTGAGAATATCTAAACTATAATGGTGGAATTCTTGTGTGAGGACATCAAGAGAAAAAGCTCTGTGCAGAGTCCTCACATTCCAACTACCTATGGAGAGAAAATGGTTAGTGGGATGTTTAAAGAAACTATGTTTATTGAGAGAGAGAATGCCGACAATATCAAACAGCCCCCTAATCGCAGCATGGGGCAAAGACCCATTCCTCCACCACTAAAGGCTGAAGCCATCTACACTGGAAGACTTTCCCCAATGTAGAATTTGACTATTCCAGTAGAAGCAAAAAGTTCAGGTGCCTGATATGACCTATGCTCAGGATTATCCACCAGCTGATAAAACATCCTGTGAAGTATTCACTTGGGGCTTTCAACCCACAAATTGAAAACACAGCGGAATATTTTCCCTCCACGGAAGCCCACCAGTGCAGCAAATTCAGAATCCATAATCAAGCTCAGAGCTATTATTCCATTCAGGTTGGTATATATGGTCGGCACCTGGACACTGTGTGGTTGACTACTCCTCAGCAGGATAGAAAAAAAAGAAAAGTAGCCACAATGTCCAGATCACTAGGCCACACTAATCTGCCAGCCCTCCCCTTCCGTTCATTTCCACAAGAGAGTATCTCTTTTGAAAGGTACTAACGGTCTGCACCACGAGAAGGCGGGGTCGGACATTAGGTGCTCGGCCTGGCCGGTTCTATGCATCATCACAGGGGATTGGTGCATAGCTCTCCTTCCAGTGACTACCTAGCTACCATAAAAATATCAAATATAAAGTAAAATCAAAAAGTTATATTTGAAGTAATCCTCCATTATTTGAGTATAATTCAGGTTTCAGATAACTGAATTTTGAGAATTTGTTGTGTGCATTATTTACTCATTAACTAAGGTGTGGTTATTAAAACAGAAACAAAACTTATTGATGAGTGATAAACAACCAAGAATAAAAAATATAAATATTTTGTGGAAAATATCTCAGTGAAGATTATAAAATCTTAAATTAGTAGAAAAAAAGACAGAGCTGGCATTACTTCAATAGTAGAATACTCTGGCTTGTTTCTGGAGAGATGCAGGTTGAAGTCCCTATGTCATCAAAATTTTTTTACAAAAAAAGTTTATTGATTTATAGATGTTAAAAAGTCAATAGATAATGCTGTGATTGCCATTTATGTTTAAATAAAAAAAGAACATGAGAATGTCAAAATTCATGATGCTAATTATCACAGCCAAGCAGTGTTGATGCCAAAATTAATAAATTACTGTTTATTTAATAACTAATTTAAAAGCTATTTTTTAATATTTTTATCGTTGTTCCTTTCATTATGATGGATTATTGGTTTTATAAAATGAGACTGGCATTATCGTATCAATCTTGGTTCTTTTCTGTAGCATACCTAGCATTATCCTGAGATTTGCAGGTTTTAGTTCCAGCTGTACAAGTGTTGAGATTTGTTGTTTCATTGCTCTGTTCTTATGAGAAAGGAGACACTATTGGATTTAGGAAAGTTGCCATCTGTTGGATGGGTCTCTGGTCCTATATGTTGAAGACCATTCCTTGTGCATTTTAACATTCTGGAGTGTCTTGATAGAAAGCCTATATCCTTCCTTGAACAATCTTGAGTTTTCAGCTCTTGCGACCTAACTATTATCTTATTATACAACCCTGTTCAGGGTTAAAAAAATGCAACCTAGTCTTATTTAATTATTTTGTTTTTACTCTGTGTTTATCTTATATGCATAAAGAATTTCACCTTTTATTGGTATAAACATTTTGGTGTAGTATTGATATTTTGGGATATTTTGACTATTTTTATTAGACATTTAACATTTTACTTAAATGTATAAAACTTATCATGCAAAAAAAAGTTATTTAATGCATAATTTTAATTGTAATGCATTACATAGTTAGGGAACAAGCTCGAGTTTTGTATCCATATGAAGCTCAAAATGAAGATGAGCTTACTATCAAAGAAGGAGATATCATCACAGTAATTTCAAAAGAAATTGAAGACAAAGGCTGGTGGAGAGGAGAACTTAATGGCCAAATTGGTGTTTTTCCAGATAATTTTGTTGAATTACTTAGGTTTGAAGATGTGAGTGTCAATTTGTTTTTTTATCATCATAGTTATTATCTGTACAGTGAGTCATATTTAATATCATTAAATAATAGTGAATATGAATAATAGTGATATTACATACTAGCAGGCCTGGATCTAGAAAAAAAAAATCAAGTGGGGGGGGGGGCAAGAAACACAATCAAGCTGGAATAATGTAAATGGGATTGGATTTCCAATGCAGTATATTTTCCAATGTTTTACAGGTCTAAAAAATTTCTTGAGAAATGCATGAAATATAAATAATTTTAATATTTTTTGCCTCTATTACCCTTAGTAACATTCTGAAAGGGGAGGGGCATTCCCCCATCCAGCCCTACATACTAGTATAATTGTATTATCTTATTTTGTGATGTGAGCAATTTGCAAAAGGGTCTTTCCACATGATCAACTAATCGACACTGATAGGTGTTTCCACAACATCTTAGAATGTCCAGAAAAATACATTTTGGGAGACATAGGTGCCAAATTAACAAACTAAAATTTCAAATGATCCAACCAGTGTTTCCAGAAATGGAAGATTTTGAAATTCACCTTTTTGTGTAGGTTAGCCATGTTGGATGCTGATTACAAATGACATAAAACCCATTTCTCAATAACCTGTCATCCAGTCACAATGGTCATTATATCAAAATGTAGATAAAGATGTACAGCAGGATTGCTAAAGTGGTGGAATGCAAAAGAAGTTCTGTGTAGAATGTGAGAATGAGGAAAGCACAAAAATGAAAACAAAGCAAGAAATGTATTTTTTCCCCTTTGGAAAAAAAATTAAAAACAGTTAAAATGGGGGGGGGGGTATGAAACAATTATATTTTTACATAGTGAATAATACATAAAAACTGATATGTATAGTGCTTCCATCAGAACATGACAGTTGGAGAAATGGACTTTCAAAGTTTTGGGTATGGAAGGCTCAAGCACATGGTGTCTATCCTTGGGTTAGCCATAGGGCAGTCAGCCTGAATGGTTTTGTAGCTCGCTATGTGTATGGAGGGGGAGAGCTGAAGGGTGAAACAGAAGAGTAATTTGCATAGGGTAGAATATAATCACAACTTGTTTTCCAAACAATCTTGGCATTGTTTATTTCCTTTCAATATTCACTGTTCTTATAAGCTATAGTCAGAACTTTTGAAAAAGGGCAGTTGCATTTAAATTTTTAACTGGAGTATTTTTCAAAATCATTGACGTTTTTTCTCATTTCTACAGTAGACAAATGATTGTCTAGAATTAATCGGTGCATAGCATGAGGATTCCAGAATAGATGAAACCTCTCATTTAGAAAAGAAAGTTTTATTAAATTTTTTAAAAATGTGTTTTACAATAACAAGAAAAATATTAACAAATTTTTGATTTTAAAATAATGTTTTGCATTTGAATTCCAGTGCCCAGAAATAATAATAAAAAATAATAAATATCCCATCAAGCAGTGGTCTGACAGGAACCTGTCAGTTTATACGCCATATTGAATGTCTGGGAAGATGGCGGCACCTCAGCAGAAAAATAATACAGCATCAGTGCCTTTACCTGGGGCTCAAAACTCGGGTCCCTTACATAAGTATATCTCCGCAAAATTCCCCGCCCTGCCCACGGTCAGTAGGGGACACCGATGGACTTGGAAAGGCCGCCGTCCGTCGGATGGGACGTTAAGCCGTGGCCCCGTGTGCGGGAGAGCCATACCCTGTGCACGTTAAAGAACACGCTGGATGGCCTTGACGGGAGGCTACCATCTGTCTCCCAACAGCTGTTCCAGTGGGTCCCCTCCCCCAACCTTCTCTGAGACTTCGGGGTCCTTGTGGCCTGGCCATTTAGCCCATGGTGTGCAAAAAAGTGCCGCTCAGAGGTAAAGCAATCCAATCCAATCTTACATAAGTAGCGAAGTTTGCTAACCACTCGGCAAAAGAGAGAAACATAATAACTCAGAGGTTATATTTCCATGGGGAAGAAAAGAAAAATTTTGTTACTTCCAGATCTAAATTTGAACATCAAACCTAATGTCCATTGAAATCAATAATGCTTTTCTTTTTAATCATAATCACCATACTTATTATTATAATAATTATACTTATATTGAACTGTGGTTTTTACTATGTTTTCTGTCTATTTTTCTTTTCATAGAGAAATGAAACATTTTTTACTTAGACAACACTAATGAAATGACAGTTTGCATCTTCTGAATCATCAATTTCTTTGAATTTCCACCATTACAGAATGCAGAGAAAATGGCGAATTCATTTTCTGTGAAAACCAGCATTCCATATTTGCCAGAAAGCAATATCTTGTTCAAATATACATATGCAATTGGAAACATTCAATTCCTGAAAATATTTATTTAGCATAGGAGATTCAGCATGAAACAATGTCCTTATATAACATGAAGAGCAGTGGTAGTTCCAGGGGGAGAGTGGGGTGTACCCTCCAGCCCAAAAAATAATGGCTAACACATTATTTCATATTATTTACAAATCTATTGATTGTGTCACTACCACCCATGAACATTTCTAGATTGGACAATGATAAAGAGCACTTTCATTGCCCTAATTAGAGTATGAAAATCAAGTGAAATAGATAAATCTTTTGAGGATAAAAAAAATAAATCTCTGTAATGCCAAAGTAGGGTATTGTGTTTTACCTCTGAGCAGCATTGAGGGTAAAACAACTTTTTTTTGTTTACTCGAGTTATACCTTTTGGAAATCTGTTTTTATCTATCTATAATCAAAAATATGACTCCAGAAATTATTTAGTTAAGAAATTCAATTCAAAAGCTGTATATCAAAGCTTTTGCACTTTGCTAACTGAAAAAAATATTTTTCTCTAAAAAGGAAAATGTTGTAGATGAAAGGAAAAAAAAAGTAAAAAATGAGATAATTTCTGTAAAAGAAATAGAATTTTCAATGTAATCCCTTTTCTTCAAGACTTTGATTATAGCTGATAAAAATAGCAAAAACTGAAAGGTGCAAGTTTATATGATAAACAGTTATTGCAATACATTCTATTCTCTACTTTGCCTTTCTTCATTCCTCACACCTAATTATTAATTTAAGCTAATTGTGTAAGCATTTTAATACAAGAATAAATTCACCTTAAAAACACTGGTATAGACCAATTTACGTTATGAAAGTTTCTTGTTATTTAGAAATGCACAGATGTGATACACTGTTATTATTAATTAGTAATATATAATTATTAATTAAATACATTACATTGTCTTCAGCATATCGTCTGTGCACTTCTAAATAACAAGAGACTTTCACAATGCACACCAGTCTATGCCAGTGATTTTGAGATGATTTTAGTCTTGTATTATTACATTTTACACACTGGGACTTTTGAACCATAAGCATTTTAATTCAAATTTTGTTTTTGCCCATTTGAAGTGGTGGGTTTGGCCCAGTCAGTAAGTAGCATGCCAGGCTTGTGAACTGCAGATTCGAATTTTGCTTAGAGCAGCATTGAGATTTATCTCCTCAAAGTTCACTTCCCTGCCTTTGGTCAGTAGGGGACACCGATGGACTTGGAAAGGCAGTCGGATGGGATGTTAAGCTGTGACCCCATGTGTAGGAGAGCCATATCCTGTGCATGTTAAAGAACATTCTGTATGGCCTTGACAGGAGGCTACCATCTGTCTCCTAACAGTTGTGCAATGGGCCCCCTTCTCCAACCATCTCTGATCCCTTGTAGTTCTTGTACCTGCCTATTTAGAAGAGTGTGTGCAAAAAGAAAACCTTTCAGAGGTAAAATAACAATACCCTACTTTGATATTACACCAGTTTCTTTTTTCGTTTATCCTCAGAAGGTTCATCTCCTTCGTTTTGACTTTCATACTCTTTATTTAATAGGGCAATGAACACAGTGCTCCTGATGTTATATTAGGACATTGTTCAATGCCAAATCAATTATTTCAGGAATTAAATGTTACCAGTTACAGATGGATAACTAACCAGTTGCAAAAGGATACAACTAGAAATACAAGATAGTAAGTTAGAAGAATGACATATCGACACTCATGAAATGGAAAGCTGGTGTTCACAGAAAATAAATTCATCGTTTATTTGTCTCCTCTAATGGTGAAATTTCGTTCGTATTTATCCAACCTAAATAAGATGTTTCTCTGAACAGAAGACCCCCTTTCTGATTGAGTGCAGGGTGAAATTTAGCAAACATGAATTTCAATGCTGGCACAGTTGGACTTGAACCTGGGAACTGCAGATTATGAGCCTAGCTTGCTACCAACTGAGTCAGCCTCTGCCTCAATTTGAGGGAGGGGGGGAATTAAAAATCGTTCATATGGTAAAACATATCTACCAAATGCATGTCACTAAACTATATTATAATTTGTCCTATTATTGCCTATTGCATACTTAAAAAGTTGTAATTATTTTAAACTAAATTTAAATCTTAGTGCAATTTGGAATGTAAAGACAAATAATTCTTAGAAACAAGATTTTCTTTTTGAATAACACATTACACATTCTAAAAGTGATTTTAAAAAAGTCTGAGGAAACTGATTGTTAATTGCTAAAGGGTCATCAAAGGTCATTAAATCATAGTTTAAATTTCTAATTTTTCTCATAATTATGAGTAAAAAAATAAGTAAAAAAAAAAGATAAATTGTTTCCTTTAATTATAACTTTCAAATAATAGGAAATAATTCAAATGTTTGCTTATTTTTCTTATTTACAATTATGACAAAAAATTGAAAATTTAAATTATGACTGCCACTGCTTGAATTCATCTTTAGTGATGGTAATAAAGCTGACATGTATAATCATGGCATATAGTAAGGAAGCATTCTTCAGTAGTCAAAACACAAATTGCCTGGAGACATAGAATAGAAGAAATAATTTGGCAGAAAAAACAATGCAAACATGTTTGCATGAAAATAATATTGGCTATGATAATGCGGCCAGTAAATTACGATGTAATAGTAAAAGATTTCAAACAGAAACATTTGCCAAATGGCAGATGAAGGGGAAAGAAAACTTTCCATCCTATTTTAAATGTATTAGTCTATGTTATGATATTTTTTAAAAATTCTGAAGTTTTCCTACATTTTTTGTGGATGGTGGATTAACCAAGAATTCCATTATCTGGAATGGTTGTTTTCCATCCATTCTGGATAATCACAACAACTGCTTTCTCTCTTCTCCAAACGTTCTGACCAAAGGTTCTGATTATAGTTTATAAGAATAGTGAATTCTGAAAGAAAACAAATGGCTCCTAGGTTATCCAGAAAACAAGCTGTGATTGCATTTTACTCTATGCAAACTAATACTCTTTTCCCTTCTGTTGTCATCTTTCAGACTTCCTTATCTGTAGGAGAGGGGGGACCCTCTCCTACAGCACTATCACTCCATGCAGATTTCTCAGTGGCAAGCTATAAAACCATTAAAACTGCTGTCCTCATGACTGGCCTATGGGAAGCCCATGGTCAGACACCTCGTATCTGAGCCTTCCATTCCTAAAACTGGGAAAATCCATTTTCTCCACTGTCAGGTTCTGATGGAAGCACTATACCTTATTTAATTATGTGCAATGGTTTGTTATACCCCTTACAGTTAGATAATATTTGGCAGATGCTGAAATTATATATTTATATTTTTTTTTATCTTTTGTTTCATTTTCTTCTTGTAATTTCCATTCAAAAACTGATTGTAAATTTTTGATGTAATGTTTTTATAATGGATATGGAAATAAAATTATTATTACCTGCCTAAGTTTTCTGCAATCACCAACAAGCCTCTGAAAATGCTTGAAATTCAAAGAATAAAAACACTGTCCACTTGTGAAAATCTAATTGTGCATTCCTGATCTATAGATTGCAATACCACATTAAATTAGCAATAAAATTTATTTCTTTTTAACACTTTAATGAGGTTTTTTTTCACTATGTACAATTTGTAAGACTTAGACTCTGAACACTAAATTGAAAAATCTTGAGTCAGGTTAAATGCAAACCCATGACATCTTGATAATTTCACAAGATTGTTCATTGTCTATAGGTGCTTGCTTGTGATTGCATGCTACTAAATTGGATAGTTCCCCAAGAGATGGCTGGAGCATTCATGCTATTATGTGACAAGTAGTAAATATATGATCAAACTACATGCAATCCATTATGCTGACCTTAACTATGTTTGTAATCATAAAAGGGTTAAAGGAATTTTTAACAATATATAAATTATATTATAAAATATGAATATAATTTTTAAATAGGTCAATGCTTATTTGTCAAGTTCATTATTCTGTGATCTGTTCTGGTTCTATTTATTGTAAAATATGTTAGCCTCTTTATTTATTTTTTCATATACATACCAGTTACTGTGCAAAATTGCAGTTAGACAAAACCTGTTTTTTTTTTCTCTGAAAATGAGTACTTTTTACCCTCAATCATGCTTTGCTTTACAGAGGTATAAAACTGAAAAATGAGATTTTATTGCTATTGCTTCATATATATTTTGTGAAATATTCCCATGGTTACTTTCCTTACTACCGTATATATATGTAATACATTATGTATCACTAGTACCTGCACTGTATAAATATACAGACGTATAGATATGTACATTTTGATATGAGAGCCGCTATGATTAGATCATAGATTACGAATGTGATTGTGTATGGCATTTTGGACCATGATTAACGTGGTCAAACTCTCCAGAATTGGTATTTTTTTTTTAGTTTTCCATTTATGGAAATGGAACATCCAGAAATTCTTCAGCTTTTTACTTTAGCACTGATATCTGTATACACACACAAAAAAAGACATATGGTAGTGTATCAAAAATATTACTGGCTATACTGATTTTTGTTGTTTGCTTTTACTAACAGCACATAAGCCATCCCGTTTTAGAACTTTTGGCATGTATGTGCAACTTTATTAACCCTTTCAGCAATGAATTTTCGTGTGATGGCTGGCCACCTGGAGAGTTTTTTTTTTTGCATATTTGTATGTTACAAGAAGTTCAGATTGCAAGGAGTTCTGTTTACTGTTTTTAAGTTTTTAATTTTAACCTATTGACACAAATTATAATAAAAATAAATGAAAATGCCTACATTTGGATAATAAGAATAAACAATGATACACTTAGAAAGTTAGCTTTTCTACAAGTAATTATTCATGTGAACAAATGTGTTCAAAACCACTCGCTCAAAAATGGCATACTCACTTCCAAAACATCGTAAAACTATGAATGATGTCCCAATATGCAACAAACAAATGACTAAATTGTAATGTGTTAAAATAGACCAGGTGTCAATTAAAGACAGTACTGCTTTGGCGCAAAATTCAAAACATATATGTACGTCATGAATGTACGTACATTACATATACATACACATATGAAACATATATGTACATACAGTAGGCCAGCTAGGGTGTGATGTACTATAAATATACATTCATACTGCTGAAAAGGTTAACTAGCAGACATACATAGGAATGGAGACATACACCGAAGAGCCAAAACGTGATCACCTGCCTAATATGATGTTGGCTGTCTACATGCCGCCAAAACAGCTCTTACGTAGTGAGGCATGGATGCTACAAGATTTCTAAAGGTGTCTTGTGGTATCTGGTACCAACACATTACCAGCAGATCCTTTAACTCCTGTAAATTACGTGGTTGAGCCACTGCAGATCGTATATGCTGTTCCACCACAAACCACAGATGCTCGATTGGATTGATGTCTTGGAGGCCAAGGCAATACCTGGAAGTCTTCATGTTCCATGAACCATTCTCGAACAATCCGGGCAGTGTTGCATGACATATTATCCTGCTGAAAGAAGGCACTATTAGAGGGTTGTTGCCATGAAAAGATATACCTGGTGTGCAATGATGTTTAGGTCATAGTTTCCTGCACATGAATGATTGGACCCAGGGTTTCCCAGCAGAACATTGCCCAAAGCATTATACTTCCTCTACTGGCTTGATTTTGTTCCACTGTGCATCCTGGTGCCAACACTTCCCCAGGTAAATGAAGCACACATACCTGACCGTCCAAATGGTGCAACAGAAAACGAAATTCGTTGGACCAGACAACCTTCATTCAAGGTCCAGTTTTGATACATGCCCATTGTAGGCATGGTGAACTGAGGTTAGCATGGGCACTTGGAATGGCCTGTGGCTTCACAGCACCATTTTCAGCAGGGTTTGATGTACTTGTGTTGTGACACATTACTTCATTCGCCAGTATTCAAATTACGGGTGAGTTGGTGTCAATTAAAGGCAGTACTGCTTTGGTGCAATATAGTATTATTCTGTAGGGTTAACAGAGTATCCTATGTAGCAGATACTGGCAGTATATAATTCTATAGGGTTAACAGAGTATCCCTTCTGTTAGTTTGTACCTTACAGGATAGCCCTCACTCACCTCTAGCATCATGAGCCATAGTCGGCCCACACCTTGTTGGTGGTTCATGGATTTTCCGTACTCGGACCACTTTTTGAAGGTACTAACCACGACTGACCGTGAGCACCCCACAAGCATTGCCGTCTCAGAAATGCTCTGACCCAGTTGTCTGGCCATTACAATTTTGCCTTTGTCAAACTCGTTTAAGGCTGCTGCCTTTTCCATCAGAAGGACAAGAATAGCACTGATTAACAGAGCTCAGTATCAGGTGTTATTTATACCATTTCATGACTTTCACATGCGCCGTTTAATTTCATTCGATTTGCACATTTGATTGTAAAATTAGTTACACACCAGGGGTGACTAATTTTTTTGTCCAGTGAGCTTATTTTGTTTACTATTGTATTTCTTGGATTCTGTGTCAACAGATAATTCTCTGTATTTAAATTCGACATTCGATTTGCATATAGAAGCACTGGTCATAATGTTTTGACTCTTCAGTGTATGAATATGCAGCATAATGTAAGAAAAGTGAAAATGTTTTATGATAAACCTACGAAAATATGCATTGCAAGGTAGTAAAGAAAATCTATAGTATGGAGAATATCTCAGAAATATATAATTCTATAGAGTTTAACCAGTGTCTGCTACAAAACTCCTGAGATAAAGAGAAACTTGCTCAGGAAATGCAGCCATTCAAAAGCAGTTAAGCACAACCTGCCTGACCAAGTTTCATTGCTAATGTAAGCTCACCGGACAAAAAATTAGTCATCTCCCACCGTAAGAGGGTTACTTCCGGTCTTCGAAGACGACAATTGTCGCGTGCACAGGACTCAAAGTGTGTTGGATTGGCACAACAAGCATTCTGAAGCCTTTGAACATCTCAACTGGCCTGCCAAATTTCCAGATTTGAATCCCATAGAAAATTTGTGGGACTATTTGGAGAACAAGTGAAGCGCTGTCCCAGCTGTCTGGTCAATCTGGCCGAGCTGCAGTATTTGCTGCTGGAAGAGTGGATGAATATTGATGTGAACTACAATCCACACACTGGTGGCATCCATGCCAGACAGGATTTCGGCTGTTCTTCGGTCGCATGGAGATGTTATGTGCTATTAGGTGACATTCAGCAGCCAGGGGTGACTAATTTTTTGTCCGGTGAGCTTACTTCATTTACTATTGTATTTCTTGGATTCTGTGTCAACAGATAATTTTCTGTATTTACTATTGATTGTTTCATTACTTAGGTTTCTTTATGTTAATCATCAAATCTTAACTATTGTCAGTCTCATTACCCTAAAGAAAGAGTTCTTAGCAACATCTTTGTAAAAGGGCCAAATCATAAGCATAATATAATTAAGAAATTTTGAAATACCTAGACCATCTAAAGCCCCAGTCTGCCGCTTTCAGTGAATTCCACATAACATGATAGCCAGACTAAAGAGAAAAAGGTATAAAAGCAGCCCTGCCCTGCCAAATCCTAGTAACAAGTGACCCCTAAACCAGAGGGTCAAGATCTTAGTAGTTCCAAGAACACCAAAAGACTGCTCTTGATACAGTTTCTCAGCCTCTTGATGCATTTTGGTTCAATATTCAACTGGGAATATTTTCTCTTTGGTGAATTTCATTAAAAACAACCACCAGAGCAGGTTGGTAGACAATAGTTTGAAAGCATTGATATGATTAAAGTGCTCTAAATATACTTCAAATTTGAATAAGTTAACCATGAAGATACAAACTCAAAAGTTATACTGATGAATGACAGTTTTTTTTTTCTCTCTGAATAATTTTTGTTTCAGTAGTTTTATTTATACACTGTGATATGTATATGACACATTAAATGCCAGGGGCTAAATAGTAGCCTGTGCTTGAATCATAGTCATGTAATAGTGTAGGATTTGTAAGTAGAAGGTCTGAGACAAGAATGCAAATCTCCTGGAATCTGTGGGACAGTCATTCAGAGTATCTGTCTCATGTCCCCTATCAATCTTCAGCTCTCCCATGAAATTCGTTCCTATTGAGTTGATATTGTCTCTAATAGGCTAAACCAGCAGTGTGTTTATCTTTGCTGTTTAATCTAATTCCACATATACCATAAATGACATTAAATGCTGCATTCACATTCCATGCTTGAATTGTAGTTAGATAAAGCAAGAAATTCTAGTACAAGCTACTATTCAAAAATACACAGTATCTATTTTAAAATTATATATTATTTTAATTTGAAATGCACAGCAAAAATTTTTAAAAATATTTTAATACATGATTACGCTGTAATAACATTAATTGCTCCTTAGCAACACTATTCTCCATCTAGCTTATCCCTATTTACATAGTCAAGCCATGAGTATTTTCACCATGATATAATTTCACTTAAGAATACTTTTAATCCTTGCAAAAACGTTTTCAAGTAAATAGGTGGAAAATATTACCATTTTTAGGTGTCTTCAAAACTTCTTATGCCGGCTCAGCTGGTCTTATCCTTATGTTGTTCTTGCAAGGGCCTTTTATTTTACATTTCAAAATAATTTTTTTTATTTGTGTTTCTATTTTTAGTTGTTATTGGCTATATTTACCTAATAAACATAATAATTTTTTGCTCTCAGAATTTGACTTTTTTTTTTTTGCTTTTGGGTCTTGATCCAGCAAAGTTTCCATACCTTGATTCTAAACCAATCACTGCAAGTGTCACTAACTCTTAGGGCTCCTTCACACTTGCCACTCGTGACCGCTTCCCACTCTGCAAGGATGAGTTTTTGAAAACTGTGCATCTTGTGGAGTGGGTAGTAAGGGTCACTTCCTCTACGCTGGCCACCGCACAACTGCAGCTGGAGTCAGTTCTATTTCTATTCTCGCTGCAGAGTATGCAAGCGACCACAAGCAAGAGCCAATCAAATAGTGATAAATATGTAATATAATGCAAATAGTAAAAATAATGACGTTGCTAGAACAGCCAGGTGAAAGTTGATAGTGAGCATTTGGACATATTGCACTAACAAAATATTTGCGTATATAAATCTTTAACATTAAGCAAGCTTTTCTCTTCTAACCACACATATAGTTTTGGAAATATGTTTGGGAGGAGGATTTTTTTCTAGGTGTAGCTAAAGAATTGAAAATATATGCATAAAATTTAAAATGTATACATTTTGGGCGATTCTACCCTTCTCTTTTAACAATGTTGCTGAGCATAAAACGAAAAATTTAACTTTAGCTGTTCACTTGATAAGGAGGTTGATTATTTACACAAAGGAACGAAATGGAAGACAATGCATTCCAAAATATCATATATGAGTAATCTTTTGGTATGATGATTTTAATGTATTATCGTGCATTATTAAATTACTGCTGACTCTAATGTAAGCAGTATGTTTCTCTGATTACCTATGCTTAATATCTGAAACTTGAAATAGATTTATAAATATTTATGTAATTGGAAAGTTGATATGATCCAAATAATGCTGTACTGCATGTGTATACATACGATTCCCATCCTGTCAAGACTTAATTTTTAGTGTAACAAATAGTATGCAACATATTAGGACCTGAATTGGTGTGGACATTTAGAAAACTTTTAAAAGAAAATCTTCTACCTATATTGTATTACAGTAATCCTATTTAAAATCCCATTAAAAATAATATGGAGGAGAAAGTGCTAGATGATAATTTTATGAAAATATAACAGTGTTCTTGTTTGATCTTTACCCTCAAATTATTTTTTCCAAACAATCTGATGGATTGTTTACTTCAAAAGAAGTTGCCAGTCGCTTGCAATATTCATTTAAAGTTTCGCATTTTGCAGATTTAGCATTGTCTAAACATAAAAACGCCGTCCTGTGGCCAAGTGGTTAGTGCGCTTGGCTGCAAATCTAAGGGACCTGGGTTCGAGCCCCGGGTAAGGCATGGATGTATGTGTCGTTTTTCTGCTGAGGTCCTGCCATCCTCTCAGACCTACTATGGCATATAAACTGACAGGCTCCTGTCAGACCTCTGTGGCAAGCAGCTGCTTGAGAGGATATTTATTTATTTTTTATTTTAAACATAAAAAAAAAACTACTCGAGGATTCGAAAACGTGAATCATAATATTTCATCAATAATTGTCGAACAATTTTTTCCAATTATCTTTTAAAGCAAAAAATTTCCCCCCCCCTCCTTCCATAATCAGCTCATTGTTATTAATGCAAACCTCATGGCATTCATCCACACCACCAAAATTTCCAGCCTATATTCATATTCATTTAAAATTTTACAGTTTTCAAAAATTTCCATCGTTTATTAGAGAGCTCCATTAAAACTTTTGGGAGATTTGAAAAAGTGCGAATCATCTTAATAGTTCAAATCTTGTCAAACTCAAAAGGAATTTTTAATTTACCTCTACAAACGAAAACAGTTGACCATCTACAAACAGACCACAAAGTAAAAACGTTAGCTATTTTGGAAAACGAGCTAAGAACAATTTTGATGCATCTTGCTTTATTTGTTAGCGCCCAATCTTTCAGCTACAGAAATTAATTTCCACAATTTCTTGTCCTTTGTTCTAAATCGCCAAAACCTCATTAGATAAACAACAAAAAGCAATATCTAAAATCTCTTTAAATTCGGCAGGTGTCATACACAAAAAAGATTTTCTAACTGTGTCAGCCTCTTGAATATTAAGGATTAAATTGTGAAAATTGCTTAATCTTTTTCTATCATTAAAAATCTCTTGACCAATTTAGTGTGATATTTTTTATTACTACACTTCTGATTAGCCAAGGCAAGTGATATTAATCATTTACGAAAGAGCAAACTTCTTTCCCTGGACATAATGGTTACCATAGAGTGAAAGAAATCTCAGAAAGCACAGTAGATCTCTCGGAGATATCAAAGCTTGTGTTGCAGGTTATTTGCAGCAAGAACCAATGAGTTTAGTTCTTTGTTGCAGACTGCATGTTTAAATGTGAAGGCGCTACACCATCGCTTCCAGAGGACACGGAACTGCGAGTGACGTCACAGTGCGTTTGTGACTCGGTGAACAACAAGTGTGAAGGATCCCTTACACATGACAGTGTTATTATAGAAAGCCGTCATTTAATAACCATTATTCTTTTTTATAAAGTGTTGCAAAAAAGATGGCACCTCATGCATGATTAAAGCATTTGCTTCCTATTCTACAGTCCACATACTTTATGTAGTTCTTGAATATTGTCCATATACTCTGTGCAATAGTTGTTTCAGCTACAAGACATGATAGCCAACCTTTTAGACTTCTTTTGTAATATGATTGTTATGTTAACCAAAGCTGTTATTTAGAAAGCAACTTCAGACTCAACATTGATTTCATCATCATTAAAGTGATAAGATTATATTCCAGCAAATTAAAGACTTGCTCAATATTAATGAATTCAGATTTTTATAGTATTTTATATAACTTAAATAGAAACTGAAAAAAAAGAGTTATTTAACAAATATATTATACATTACCATAATGCCAGTTAAGAAATAAAGGACACATGCATAAAACAACACAATTTTCTCCCTAAGTTTGTTATATCAAACTTGTCGCTGCTAACTGCGTATGTTTACAGGGGTTTATCAAAATAATGGAAATATTGATGGCAACTAGAGTACATACAATGTGTCGTATGCATATCACATGAATAACGTCATCAGCAATTGAGGTATATAAAGGGGAGAAGTACAGTGTCTGCTATCACGCAGCAGTACCACAGGCACAAGTGAAACAGCTGTTGTGGTGTAATTTTTGACAATGTCAGATCTAGTGACCTCCAAAAAGGCATGATCATTGGTGCACGTCTTGCAGGAGCTTCAGGAACCAGAACAGCAGAAATAGTAGGTGTAACACGAGGAACTGTGTCTAAGGTTATGACTACCTATCAGAAATGACAGGGCATTTCCTCCAAGCATGCAAATTGTGGACACCATACAAAGTTGTCAGATGGGGACAGATGAACATTGGCATGGATTGTACAATGGAAGCACAAGACCAAGGCACCATAAACAGCAGTGGAGTTGAACACCAGTCAGAATGATCCCATTTCCATCATAACAGTTCATTGGGAACTTCATCATGCTGGTATTTATGACCATGCTGCAATCCACAAACCTCTGATTACCAACATCAATGCAACAAAACATGTAAGGTGTGCAAAGCACATAAAAACTGGAATGCTAAAGACTGCAATATATCATATGATCTTATGAATCATGCTACACATTGTTTTCCACCACTGGTAGAGTGTACGTCTGGCAAAAACCTGCAGAAGGCTACTGTTTGGTTCCAACTGGAGAGGATGAAGGTGGATCCCTGATGCTGTGGGGTGCCATATCATGGCATTCCTTAGGGCCATTAGTTATTCTGTAGGGTCGTGTCACATCCACAACATGTGAATCCATTCTCAGGATCCAATGCACCCAATGTTGCGGGCATTGTTTTCTAATGACCGTCTCTGGTTTTAAGTGGATAATGCACCCATACATTGTGCGAAAGTGTCAAGTTGTGGTTTGCAGAACATGACGATGAGGTACAGCAGCTACCCTAGCCATCTCAATCTCTAGAACTCAATATTATTGAACATTTGTGGGAATATCTGGAGTGCAAGATTAGATCACACTTTCTCTCTCCAGCATCACTGGCACAGTTGGGCCATGTTTTACAGGAAGAATGGTCCCACATTCCATTTCCGTATGTGCATGACTTGTATAAGTCAATTCCACATCAAATTGCATCTGTTCTGAATGCCCGAGATGGGCCTACAGCTTATTAATAAAACATTCTCCACAAACAGTATGTGTTTCCATTATTTTGATAAACACCTGTATCTAACTTTTCAGCAGTGGGTCTGAAGGGTTCAGAAGTCATTCACAGGAATCACTATCACATATCTGTAATATATTGTAGATTTTACATTGTTGGCATAGCATAAATATTTTAATATTTTGTGAAACGTTTAGGAAAAATTCTATATTTGATGCAATTTTTACATGAATTGGAAAATGCACGGAACCTTTTAGTAACATCTACAGAACTTCTCTTGAAAACCACTGCCCTAAAGGTGCATTTATTGAAGTAAATAGATGTTCAGACTATACAGTAAGAAATCTGATGATTCTCTCACATATACTGAAGCAAGTGGGCAGTGTAAATAGTAATTTAAAAATTACCTTCAGGAACAAATTGCATTGTAGTGAGTTTGCATAAAATAAATATGCATTTTTTAATCAATTTTTTTGGTAATTTTTCTCTTTATGTGAAGTATTAAAAATGTTTATATTCTAAAAGGTTGAAAAGATTTGTATTTATTACTTATTATAAGAATGCTTCAGGCTTGTGTCATGATTTAAAAGTTTTTTCTTTTGTGTAAAACCATCGTTTTAGTTCAAAGGTTCTCAAACTTTTTTGACACCGTGATCCCCCCTAGTATTGTAATAAATTTATGCAACCAGCTAGAATCATAAATAAAATTATGCAACCCCTTCCCTACATATATATTTCCCTTATATTCCTATATATATATATATAATTCCTTCCCTAATATATGACCTGCTGAGTAAAATCTAACAATTTCATTGCATTTTTTAAGGGATGAAGGTTTAACACAAATGGAGAAAACTTAGAAGCTCTAATGCAGTTGTTCTGGTTTCTCATACAATATATAAGTACATACACAGAGACATACCTGTTGATTTAGAATCGGGTACACTAATATTAGACAAGGGTATGGGCTAGTGGTTATCATAATTGTTTTTAGCATGCAAATTTAGAAAGGATAAAAATGAAACAAAATTATTGCATTTAATTGCATTTAACATGATATATAATAATGATAATTAATAATTGCATTTAACATGATATATTTGTCACAAAACACTTTTTGCAATATTGCAAAAAAAGTTTTCACTAAAAAAGACTAGCAAATATAAAACCATCACAGAACTTTGTGACCCTCTTTCAAGCTGCTCACAATCCACAGTTTGAGAACCACTGCTTCAGTTAAAAATAATTTTTACTATAAGCTACTATTTCTTTTAGACTGTACGTAAGAAGCCAGACAGACCAGATAAACCACCCACAGCTATTGTAATTAAAGCTGGTTCAAAACCAGAGCTTCCTGAGAAACCAATTGCAGAATCTTCACCTCAACTGGAAAGAAAAGTGTGTAAGGTGCCACCTGTAAAACCTCCACCTCCTGATCTGCCAAAAAAAGGTATTTTAAGCATTTGTAGTTTTTATTTTAAGATTAGAACAGCAGTTTTTGAAGGAGTTGCAATGCACAAGAAAAATTAAGACCTATATAAATAAAACAAAATGTATGTGTCAGTGCCCAAAACCAAAAAACCTAGAAGACTGAAACTTTGCATGCTTACTTAAGGAGACCTGAGGGTGTCCACCTCAGGCATATTCTTTTTACTTTTTGCATTTTTTCCCACTTAGAGATTTCCCATAAAGGTAACATTACAATTTTTTTTTACTGTTGTTAGAAATGAGAGTAGCATGTTCTTGCTTTTTACATTTTTAATAAAAAGAAACACTTGAATAGATTTTTCTTTCCAGACTTACCAGACAAACCACCCACAGCTATTGTAATTAAGCTAGTTCCAAGCCAGAGCTCCCAAAGAAACATCTCTATTTTTCATTGTTGAACAAAACTAATATAAAAACGTCTGAAGTGACATTATTGTGTGGCAGCAGTTTTTGCATCTTGTGATTCTGCAGAGGACTGATTACTCTCAGGTTTAGTGTACTGGTTCCCCCTGTTCCCCCTGTACTGCCTTGTGTTAAGAGTTATGGTTCCTAACTGCTGTGGCTCAAGATTAAACCCATTGTTAGTGTCTGAAATCTCTGGTGGTGATGTTATCCCCAGCTAGCTTAAAAGTTGTGAATAGAGTAGTACATTAGTGATGGAGAATGGGGAAAGTTACCAATGGACAGATGTTTTAGGCTAAACTTTTGGTGGATTGTTTTACCTCTGAGCAGCACTTTTTTTGCTCATGATGGGCTAAATAACCAGGTCACAAGGACCCCTAAGTCTCAGAGAAGGTTGGAGAAGAGGACCCACTGGGCAACAGTTAGAAGACAGATGGTAGTTTCTTCCAAGACCATCCAGTGTGTTCTTTAACATGGCAGGATATGGCTCTACTGTACACATAATTATGCATGCCATGTGTACACTTAATCCATGTGTGAATAAATACTGGCACTAATCTCATGTACCATAGTTTGGGAATCACTGCTTTACACATTTACTAAGCTCCCTGTGTTACCATCTGTTAAGACTAATAGGGTGTTGATTCAGATTATTCCTACAATTCTTTCTTTCAGAAATAAGCTCCCTAGCCATATCACTCAAAATGACTTTGTCTGTTCCTTTTTACCCAAAAGAGTACTATTATTTTCAAGAAAAGCTTGTTTAAAATGGGCCCATTCTTCTGTAACTTCAAGAATAAGCAAACCACAATTTTCATAATGACTAAGTAACTAATCATAGTAAGCTTTGACTATACTGGGTGTTTCAGAACCTCATTATTAAAGATAATTCTTTTACCTTTATCACTACATTTCTTAAGTTTTGGTTGCAAGACACTTTTAACAAGGTAATGGCAGACCCAATTTATGTCCTCCTATATGACTTGCTTTTAACCCTTAAAGTGCTGGGTTAATAGTGTTTTCAACATGAAAACTAAAAGAACTATAGGACCTTATCCTGAAATAACTGGCAAAACTTAGCCATGTTATTAAAAAAATTTGTTAATTTTCCTGGTTAAAAAAAAAACCCATTGAAAGTACTATTTCTTCTAGCAAAAAGATAAAAATTTGCATCAAAGTTCTTTGGGAACTATAGTGTCTTTTCACATTTAAGGGTTAAAGATATCCCTAAAGAGTTGCTTCAACTCATAATAATTTCTGATATTAAACATTCGAATAGGTCATAGTTTTTGCAAAATAGATGAAGATACATTAATTCATTAACCACTCTTATTTATTATATATTATGTACCTTGTTATAAAATTTGTTATTCACATATTCTCCAAACAAGGCACCAGTCATAATGAGTTATATATCAAATTAATGTTTATGATTTGCATAATAAAATAGGTGATTTTTATGGCGAGAAGTGGGGGAATGCATATTATGACCTCTCCCCATAGCCTCTCCCATAAAACCCTCTCCCTCTCCCCATAAAAAAAAGGTAAGTTTATAAACTATTGTTCTACTGTAGCTATTCATCTTGGGATCTGATATTATAAAATGTAAGTGTGTGATGTGTAACATCAAATTATTATATAACTACCCAGATTATATCGATTTCAAAGAAAGATAGAACATCTAAACAGGCTTGTTTTACCCATTGAAATAAATTGTTGCACTTTATCTTCTTTTGAGTTAAAGTCCAATTCTCAGTTAAGTTTAGCAAAAAAATTAAATATATAACTAATATTAAAGTAATTTTACTAGTTACAACTAAAATTGGTAAAAATATATCTTTCAACAAACAATGCACAATTGTGATGGTCCACCCATTCACTTTTACTTTTCCTTAACCAGTTTTGCTTTATTTACATTATATTTATTATTTTGGGGATTTGAATTCATTTTGTGGACTGTCTCAATCCTTGTTCCGAGCTGCAGGAGTTACACATGCACAACTCTGACCTTTTGATTGACAACCACTAAAGCATGTGTTTAGGACATGACCTTTCTTGCGTCATAGCTTGCATGATCATCAGTTCATGCAAATGTATTTCCCAGCGTTCAAGAGACACATGCCGGATATGTACGCCACTTGTTATAACTATGTGATGCTGGGTCACAGAGTTAGTAGAAAGTAGACAGAGTAGTTGAGATGTAGTAGCAGAGTTATTGTGAATCAGTGTAAACAGAGTTTTTGTCCGAGCTGATGTTACTTTAGATAGACGTGAGTTGCTAATGTATTTGGCCATCCAGTTTGGTGAGTTGAATTTTTGGAAATAAACTTTGTTTTAGAAACTTCTGAATCTTTGTTATTTTTTCTCTTGAACAACGTAAATTTTTTGATTGTATTTAACTTTAATTAAACTTGACAATCATTTTTGATTCCTTACTCGATAAGTAACGCTTGACAAATATATTAACGAACCCTATTTCATCTTTATTTGGCAAGTTATTATTGCCTGACGCCTGATAGAGCTACCTGTAATTTGAATAAATTTGGATCAGACAAAAGGTCCAACTTTGAAAAGTTAATAATCTTTGGAGCATTACACAATTTCATTGGGGACATATTGCACAGAAATGGTTTATAAAACTTTTGGATGACTTCACCCTCCTCATATGACCTACTGGCTGGAGGTTGGCTTGGTCAGCAGCAAGCTAGGCTCATAATCTGTAGTTCGTAGGTTTGAGTCCCAACTCTGCCAGTGTTGAGATTTATCTCCACTAGCCCTGCTCTGATGAAAAAAGGGGACATTGATGGGCTTGGAAAGGCCACCATCAATCGGATGAGATATAAGCATTAGTGTGCAGAGGAGCCATATCCTCTACACACTAAAGAACATACTGGATAGCTTCTATAGGAGACTTCCATCTATCTCATAACAGCTGTCCAATTGGATCCTTTTCACCAACCTTCTCTGAGCTCTTTGGGTCCTTTTGACCTGGCCATTTAGCTCAGTCTCTATTAAAAAATACCATTCAGAGGTAAAACAATCCATAATCTGTCAACTCCCCTGATCTCACCCCATCAAACATCTGTAATGTGGAACAAGCAATCTTATATGCTAATACACCATTGATTACTGTTACTCAACTGTGGATGCTTCCTTTACATTCAGCTTTGTTGAATATATCACCAGAAGTGTATCATAGCGTAGTACAGTGAAATGTCAGTAAAACAAAATCAAGTGGTGACCAAAATATATTTGTTATACTAAAATGCAATAAAATAAAGTGCTAATAGTTGCATACTACAAAATAATCATTATTTAAGAAATTTACCATATATTAGAGTTTACTTCTTAAAAAAAGTTAATTTTTTTAGCTGTCTGTTCCAACAAGCATCCCTCTGTGAATTGTTAAATGATGGTGCAACTCTGCAATGCATTGTCCATAATATATATCCATATCATTATGAAACATTAAAGACTCCATACAGTATTAGCTGCTGATAATGAAAATAAACTAATTAATGAGCTTAACTGAAAAGAAATGAAAAAAATTAACAATAACTTAAATTTAACAAATCATAAAATGTATGGATTGGAACTGCTTCGAAAGAACTTTTCACTGATGCTACTGTTACTTGCAATACAGTCAGAATCGCATAGATCTCCATGTATACAATAGTATGTGATTCATAGCTCTGTGATTGGTTAGATATTTTGCAGTATTTAAATCATTGCTTCATTGCCAGATGCTAAAAACCAAAACTCTTAATGATGCAAAAATTGTTTAAAAATTTTCTTTTTACAAATTTCGTTATGCTGATTGGTTTCTATTATATATTTTGAGGATTTTTTTTTTTGTTAAGCTGATGTTTTTGTCACACTGGTATTATTAAATATAACATTTCCATGTAGAAATACATAGTAAATTGGCTGGGGTTTGAATTTTTTTTTTTTCTTCATTATTCAGGCATTTGTATATCAACATTTTACTTTAGCATCTATGCCACATTGTTCTAAGGCAGTTATTCAAGCCCACCACACACAGTATAATTAGGTAGGAGTTCATGATTAAAAAACTACTTAGGCAGTGTAATATAAATATAATTCTTGTACAGTATAATATAGTATTTTCTAGTTAATGATACGAACTCTGAAAACATAATTATGCATTATTTGCAGATGAAAAACCAGAAAGGCCAACACCACCTCATCCTAGTAAGAAACCACAACTTCCTCCTCCAATGAAAAAACCTCTTAGATCTTCACTCGGAGCTAAGCTTTCTACAGCACCCATAGTCAGTGGAAATTCAGCAAATATACTTGTTATAGACCCCACAGTTTCTGGTTCAACAATGCAATCAGCTTCCATAACAGCTGGGTCTGGAATAGGATTAAACAGGGTACATGTAACAGTAGAAGAACCTGTAAATTCTTCTGATATTAAACAATGTCAGGAAAGCAGTCAGAGGCTAGGTATGTATAAAAATTCTTAAAGTTAATTTATTGGTGTAAATTATTATATACAGGGTGTCCCTGAATTCATGGCCCAAACGTGAGGGGATGGTAGTATACACCGAACCCACCAATATTCATCATAGAATATGTGGCCGCAAATGCAGCCTGGTGCCGTTAGGGGGCACAGATCAGGCGGCATGGCTTAAAAGTGCTGGATTGGCTAAACCCCAGCGACAAGCCCGGTGTTTACGAGCAGGTACGCCGATCAGTACTCCGCCGTTGTGCTGCCTGTATCAACGTTGGTGGGCGGACATTTGAGCATTTGTTGTAATGATCTCCAATAAATGTCGCTCTGGAAACCTCTGTGTCTGTCCTTCATTTCCAACTCCTCACTGCGTTTGCGGCCGCATATTCTATGACGAATAATTGGTGTGTACTACCATCCCCTCACGTTTGGGCCATGAATTCAGGGACACCCTGTATATGTAAGTTTAATATGTTTATATTGAGTTATTTCTAAACATGTCCCTCTGTGAGTTATGTGATATTCAAAAGTCCAAAACAAATATCAAAGTACAGACTAATTAGAAAGAACAATATAAATTGATCAAGAATATAACAGTTTGAACAAAAATCCTACATTTTTGCAAGTAAATTTGTAAAAGTAAATAGTAATATTTTTTGTGAATAAACACTCGATTCTGTAGAAAAATGCCTTTAAATGTAATGGGGGAAAAGTGGCTAGCAATAACATCAAATAGATTTTATTAATAATAATTGTTAATCAGCAAGTCAGTAATGAATGTTACTGAAGAGCTTATATAACACTATTAGAAGGTTAAGAACATGTATTAGGATATAGGCTCACATGACAATAATAATAAGTTACTTCACTTTGAAGATGTTACATACCATTATGTTTATAATGTTATCACAATCCATTATCTCAAACTAATGGAGGGGAACATTGTTGAAGGAAATGCAAAATGAACTGTCTCCTTATGTAGAAGAGATATTATAGTTGTAAGTTGAACTTGGATCTTGTGAGATGGTAGTGTAATAAACTTCTCAATACTATGGGTAGTAGCTTCTGGCGAGCTGTCTACATGCTGGATACATTATACATTGATATATAAAGAAGAAACTTTGTGTCTGTCTGCTTATACTCTCATCCCCCTAAAGAGCTAGAGGCACCAAACTTTGCATGAACTTTCACTTCACCCAGGGGAAAACTATATAGAGTCTATGTACAAGCCCATTGGGGCCAACCAAAACCAGTGTGGACTGGTTTGAATTTCCCATAGATTTAACACTGGTGATGTTGAAAGTAACTGTTGTAATAATTAATGTTGCATTTGAAAGGGGAAAATAATTCAGTTAAGTTCTTTCTGCTTTCACGTGATAAAGCCATTTTTTTTTTCCAGAAATGGATAAAGAGCTAAAGTGGTACACAAGCTTCTTTGTAGAAATTGAGATATTTCAAAAGAGCATGAGCAGTTGATGCTATGAGTTCTTTCGTTGAAAGGGAGGTGTTCAGAAACTAAGAAGAATTTGTCAGATGTGTGATTTGAAATGTGTATTTATTTTATATATATATATTATTAAAATAATTTTTAAATTAATAAACATATATCTGCTAAATATGTTAATATATAGAATAATGTGTTAAGTAATAAATAACGTTTTTCATTGTACATTATATTCTCAATATGGACACATTTTTTTCACAACTTAATTCACCATACACAAAATACTATATTTTTTTTTATATATAATAAAATTATCTATGCTTCACAAATTGTATTCAAGTAACTCTGCTAGGTATGAAATGATTTTAAAAATTCGATTTTCTAAGTGAGACAATGCTAATTTTTGGCTTAGAAACTTCTGACATGGGAAGTATGCAGTACCTCAAAATATGTATAGACTTCCTTCCCTAAGAGAAAGGATGAAATTTTTTACAAAGGGGGGGGGGGGTGTTATTTCAATCATTGATTGTAATGATTTTGCAATCATTGATTGAACATGCAATACATCAGGTAAATCTCGTAACAGATAAGCATAAGACTGATCAAGGCTATTTGGTCCCCAGTGCTTCTCAGCCATGGGCCTTCCAGCACAGAAATTTATAACTTAAAAGCATAATATGATATATAGAGAAGCTTGAGTTAGTATGTAAAGATAAAGAGAGTTTGAATGATCAGAAATATCCAGATTACTAAAAGTAATCTGGATATATGCACGCCTGTATGGACATCTCTCTGAGGCAGTCCTCCCATCACTTCTTGATCTTCACTTCTTGGATGGGATACAAGCCTACAACTTCCTGATGCTATATGGAATCCTTCCCCTATTAACAGTTGTGAGCTTTATACAGTATATATTTGTATATAAGTCAACTCTTAAAATTGTAATCTTAAAAGAACAAAAGTTGTGTGATCTCCAGATATGTTAGCTTAGATAATTTTAATCAATGACATGCATGTTTGTATTATTAATTTTATTTTCCTTTTTTGAAACTATAGTAAGTTATTTAAATAGTCATTATACTTAATGCTTTACTAAATAAAGACAAAGTAACATTCTCAGAAGGGGTGGATGTTAATTCAGTTGGTAGTGCATCAGGTTCATGATCTGGAGTTCCCAGGTTTGAGTACCACCTGTGCTAGCATTAAGATTTGTCTCTGCTAAACTCCCACCCTGCCCTCAGTCAGAAAGGGGATACTGATGGGCTTGGAAAGGCTGCCATCCATTGGATGGGACATGAAACCATGGGCCTATGTGTAAGAGAGTCATTCCCTATGCACATTAAAGAACATGCTGGATGGCTCTGATGGGAGGCTTCTATCCATCTCCTATCAACTTGTCTAGTGGGTCCCCTTTCCCCAACCTTCTCTGAGTATTTGGAGTCCTTGTAACTTGACCATTTATCCCATTGTGTGCAAAAAAAGTGCCACTCAGAGGTAAAATGACAACAATTCAACAGCTCAGAAACCTTCAGTCTGCATCTGGTTTACCAAAAACGTTCTGATGCAATGCTTTTTAAAATGATTTATGATCATTTCAGCAGAATGACCTGTGCATTTTTAACCCATTTTGCAATGAGGTCAGTTTCTGGATTCATAAAATTGCTACCTTTTATGCATTTTAAATGTCTGAGCCACATCTATTAACACTACATCTTGCACACAATTATTAAAATGAGGGAAAAATTATAAATTGTTTTTAATCATGATATTAACATAAAATAAGAAGTTATTTGAGGTTCTAAATTGGGTCTGTTATAGGTAGGACTTGAATTTTTAATACAATTGTGCAGTGGTTCTCAACCTTTTATGTAAGAAATATGTATTAACAGGATCAAAGCTAGATCTAGAGAAGGGAGGCATGTCCCCCACATTTGAGAATGCTGGTAAGAGTATTGAAGGCAAAAATATTATTAAACTTGTGCATATTTCATGCAGTTTTCAAGAATTTTTTTAAGTGGAGTGAAAAATTCTCTACTGTAATGAAATCAAGTCTCTTGGTGACCTCCCTTTTTACTTTTTTTATTTTGTTCTTCATGCTAATTCTTGACCCTATATATTGCACTATGTTGCAGAAAAAATAAAAGTAATATTTTCCAACTATTAACAATTTAATTTCAACTGGAAATAGATTGTTCTTGAAACATAAGCATGGGCCCAGTACAGTAAAAACTACCTACCTGAAATCTCTCTGTCACTGGTATCTATCCTGTAAAATAAAGTTGTAGGAAAAGATGTCAAGCAGCTTCATTTTACCTAATATATTTCATTCAAGTGAGAGGAGTTTAACAAATCTTATGGAAGTAATATTGCATGTATTTTTTAAGCTAAAAATTAATTTGAAAGTGACATTAACACCAAACTCACATTCACATGTAGTTTTTATAAAGTTAGTTACTTGAAACTTGTGGTCACTCATGGAACAACAACAAAACTGCAAAACTCCCATGGAATAATTCAGGAAGTTTCCTCTGTTTTGAATTCTGCTCCAGGTGACATTGGAAAAAGAGTTAATGACAAGTTGGATAAGATATTGAACATGAACTTAGGACTAAAAAGCCAAGCTTAAAGTTATTAGTGAGCATTTAAATGAGAACAATCATTTTTTGCCCCTTGTTTTGGTGCATTTACTTTAGTTGTCACTGTTCCACAAAACTCCAAATAACCACTCTGTCATCACCAGAGAGAGAGTTTACCAACTTCTGTACCAATTTATCAGTACTACTCATTCTCTTAGGTTGATGAAAGGACTATAAACTCATGGTAGCAGGCAGTGTTTTTTTTTAAAATAGAAAACGTTGTTGTGAATATAAAGTATTGTAAATCATCTTTTTTGTCACTTTTATGTTAACTGCATTTTTTTTTTTCACTTAATCATTTTTCAGTTCTTTGGTGGATAGTTGTATGCATATTTTAGGGCTCTTAATACTTATATAGTTATACACAAAATTGGTGTGCATTAGCAACACTCCCTTGTGTAAGAATGGACTGGTCTGTGGTGCTGGTGATGTCTCAAGGTTGGGAATTGCCAATTTACAATTATTGTAGCACACACAGGGCAATCAGTTTTTGTGTTACTTCTAGGAAGAAGGGCTGGATCGTGATCATTTCAACTTTGAATGTGGTATGAATGTGGGGGCACAATGCTCAGGTGCCATATCTCAACAAAAGCTGCTGTGGTGTACTGCTCCCGTTCTGTGGTGTCATGAGACTACTGTGAGTGGCTCAGCAGTGGTCATGCAACCAGCCAAAGGTCACATGTAGGACAGTCACACAGCCATAGCAAGCGATCCATCTCGTAACACCACAATGCCAACTCAGTATACTGTGGAATGGCAAGACCAATATCCACATGGACAATGCACTAGACATTACATTAGCTCATATGGATTATGACAGTCAATGGCCATCATAGGTACCCATGTTCACTGTGAGACACAAAACTGTGTCTTGCCTGGGCATGTCAGCACATTGAACCACCAATCTGTCACCTGATCAGATGAATCCCATTTCCAACTCCATCATGCTGATGGGTGTGTTTGCATTTGGAGAAGGCAACATGAGGTATTGTCACCAGGCTGCACTATGGGTGTTCAGCCATAACCTTCGAGACTCAAGGCCTTTGCAGTCTAAAGTGACATCACATCCGGTGGATCTAAGTGCTTCCTGCATACGTAGTACTACCATTGCAAATCAAGCATTTACTTTTTTATAAGGTCAGTGGGCATTTTTGTTTGATACTGTGCTCAAAAACTGATTGACATAGTATGATTATATTGTATATATGTACATTAGTGTAATATTACTATGGCAAACTTTAAAATAAGGAAGACGTTGAAACTAAAATAATCTTGATTTGTAATTGTGCTAAATTGATGACTCAAAATGCAGAGTAATCGTCTTTTAACGTTCTCTGAACATGTATAATGATATATAAATTACCAGGAGCGTCATAATCGGTGCTACATATAATTACAATGACACAATATGTTTAAAAATAAGGTAAAATGTGAATAATTACCCGGTTATGTATTAACAAAAATAATATTTCCTTCACATATTTTTCCTCATAAATGCTGTCAATAATTAATCCAGTTTTTTATACCATTGATAATATAATCATGACATATAAACTGTTATGGAAAACTAGTGTGTTATATTAAAATGAAAAAAAAAAAACACAAAAATTCTTCAGAACAATTTTATTGACAAATGTGAACTACAAATTAATGATATACTGTAAGAGCTTTAACTGTAAAAATTGCAGTTATGATTTAATTGAAATACTTTTTCTTAATGATTAGACTGAATTTATAGGACATGGATACAACCTTTCTATGGAATACATATTCAAAAACTAGCAGGAAAAGTGCATCTAAACTCTACAAACTACAATTTACTGCAAGCACATACACATTTTGGTTTACAAAGCTACCTGTAAATCTATGACTTAAGACTTGTAATATATCGCTCAACTAACCTCCCAAATGTAAAGAAAATAGTCTCTAATCAATCTTTGATTGTTAAAAATGTAATTCTATGCAGCCTGGTAAAGAAAGATTAAATCAATTAGGCATATAAGCCAATGGTGTAAGATCACTAAACTAAGACTCTGCCTTTTTTTCCACTAATAGAACTTATTAGTTCAGTGGTCTTAGAACACTGTGGCATATACCTGGAGAGATATGGTTCAAATTCCACATGCCAACAAAACTATTAATTTCAAAGCCAACAGTGGAGTCCAACTCTGTGGATACTATTTATTGAGGGTAGACAACTTTTTTTTGGCACTAAGACATTTTTTCTTATTTCCCAAATTCTCTAACAAACAATCATTTTTTAAAAATATATTTGTTGAACACCAGATAATAATTTCTAGAGTTTTTCCAATACAGTGGCCAAATTCACAACTTGTATGATAATCAAGTAATTCTGTATCACATAAAAGACTGGTTGTGATTAAAGTAACATTTCTTTGATTTGCCGTTTCCACAAATTCTTGTTCAAATTCAGTACACAATTTTTTCATAGTAATATAATTTAGTAATACAACATTAATTGCTATCTCATTTGAGCAAAAAAAGACTGCCTCTATCAAATTTTTGTAAATACTTAAATTTTACATCCAAGTCTACTTTTTTTTATCACATAATAGTAAATGTTTACAATGATCACATTTCAAACTTTTCAAAACTGAAAATACACAATAACCTACTATATATGCAATTGCAGGAAGAGAGTTATCATAATCAGACAAATCTGAAGGAAGTACTGTAATGTTAAATTTTAAGCTAATAGACATAAAATTCATTTCCTTAAAATCATCTTTAAAATCCAAATCGGTTATTTTAATTTTACCACTTGACTTAGTAGGAAGTTTCAACAGTGACTGCACTCTTAATTTTGTTTCACATTCAAATAATTGACGTACTTATATTGGCTTCCAGCTAACTGGCTTTAGAGGCTGAAACGACTCTCTAAATTATCAGTTTAAACAGTTTGATTTACCAGGTAAAATATATTTTGAGTTCAGAGGCACAATATGAAGCAATTTCAAGCAATGAATATGTACTGTCTTAACACAGAATGGGTTTCTTTCGTTAGCATACCAATTATGCAACTCATCTGCTCCCATTTATCTAGCCAACAATAAAGTAAAATACCCCCTCAAGCAGCTGTTTGCCACAGAGGTCTGACAGGAGCCTGTTAGTTTATATGCCATAGTAGAAGGCTGTGAGGATGGCAGGACATCAGCAGAAAAATGACACATACATTTATTCAGGAAATAATTCAGAAATGAGACATTTTCATCTGACTCTGAACAGGTTAATGGCATTTGGTGTTTGTTATTCAAGCGTTCACCTTTAAAAGATGATTTTACATTTACAATATGCCACCATGTTAAAATGAACTTAATGAAATCTGATGTATCTTGGTAATGTAACAATTTGTGCTTTTCTCCTATTTCTAAAAGTCCATTAACTACAAAGTCATTAAAAATATTTGACTAATTTAACATTTTGTCTCTCAAGGTTACTTGGGTTCAAAGCTCTATACAACAGATTAAATCCATATTTTAACAATGAGTTTGCTTCAATTTTATGCAGTTCTTTAAGGGTTGATAAGGATGCAATTTTGAACGATGAAATACTATATCCATTATTTACAAAATATGAATAGTACATACATTTTTCAAAATGTTTTTGATTTAGCCAGTTATTTCTGATACACTTCAACAAATGAACTGGGTCAGTAAGAAAAAAATAAAGGTCTTGATTTATCTGATGGGTGAGGATATACAATTTGAACTTTAGGGGAGAAAGACATAATGACATACTCTTATGATTGATAGAATTATTGTCAGCTACAACACATCATAAAAAAGCCAATTTCTTCCAAACCAATGATAATTTTTTTAAATAATGCTGTAAAGAATATCAGCATTTATTGTTTTGGCTGGTGATATGTGAACTAAATCTATAATTAAAAAGCAAACTAGTTATAAATACATGGGCACTGGTTGCCATGTGTTATGTGTCAAAAGACAACCAACAAGGTTACCACATTTGAAATCCAAATACTGTTTGAGATGAATTTCATCAAGCATTAAAATCACTTTTTTATCTGTACCACTCAAAAAAAAATATTTTTGACTGACATGATAAAAAAATTTGAATCTACTTTCTCTATAGCAGGATTGACATTAAACCGAAGACAAATGCACTTAATTGTACTAGGATGTGGTAATCTAATGTTTCCACTTTCTCCAGCAAAATTATATGCATGAGGAGCCATGTTAAAAAAGTGATGCAAAAATCATCATATTATGATGACTACCTTGAACCACACTTATTTAACCCAAATAGTATCAACTGTTCCTCAATGAATTTTAAATGATTATTACTTTCATCAGATGTGCAAAGTACTTTCAAAATGTTACACATTAATAAATACTATGTCTAATATTACTTTCAGGAGTTTTAACTCTTATTAAACAATTTAAAAGATCATTTAAAACATCAATATGACTGATTTTTTAGAAGAAAATTATTATTTTCCAACTTCGGATTGCTCATTATCTTTTTCATATGCTCTCACCATAAGCTCAGAATTAACAACTATATTATATATTAATTAACAACTATATTATACTCAGAATTAACAACAATACTATACGAGCTGGAGTTTTGATGGAATGCTACCAGGAATTAATCTGGGGACTTTCAATTGCACAGTAACCGTCTTACCAATTTTCTCATCGAATGCACTTGAACATCTTTGAAAATCACTCTCTTTGAAGTGTAATTCACAAACCTAGAGAGAAAGATGAACACCATTAAGTATGTTGTGCTTTATATGTTAAATTTTTTTTGTCTGATTGTTACTGATCAATTAAGCTTAATCTACAACACTGTTGTGTTATTCCAGTTATATATGCTTTATAGAAATAGTAAGAAAAGTAAAAATTGTAAATGGTCAAAAGTCCAAATATGTCAACAAATCAAGTTTTTCTGTGTTTTGAGAGATGCAAACTTGAATTATATTGTTCAAGTGAGTAGAATAATTGCAAAAAATATTGGACGCATTAAAATATATCTTGAATTAGAAATATAAGGCAATGATGAATTTGTATTATGTATTAGTTCATTCCTACAGTATTTATGGTATCTGTTTAATGAAACACCAATACTAGAAACTTTCTATATCTTGCAGAAACCTAATTTGAGACATATTTTACATTTGACTTATAATGATCCAGTAAAACTTTTCATTTTTTCAACATGGCAGTAATAATTTGCTTTTTTCAACTCTATGATTTCTGTATATAAACAATTCTGTTATGCTATGTATATTTGTAGGTGAAATGATCAATCACTACATAATTTATGTTACACAGGCATTCATTATTTATTCATAATGCACAAATTTTACCTGACGACTATGGCATTCAAACATTAAGTAATGAATGACATATAACCTGTTCTCTTGAAAATGATTAAAACTAACTAACACATTAAAACTCTGAGGAAAATATGAAAATCAGATTTGCAAAAACCTAAGACACTCAAGTAAAAGTTAAGAAATATGAGTTTCTAGATGCATAGTTCATTCCTAATATTTCCCAAGGTCATCCAAACTATTAATGAGTGACTAATGCTCTGTACTCTATATATATATGTTGTTTTGTGATCACTATTTCGTAAACCTATATTTCACATAACTATATAAAAATCTCATATTCAATACCCTCCCTCAGCATAAGCAACCACGATGCAAATAGAAGAGGATAAATAAACAACTAATTGTGACTAAACGTATAGCAGTTAAGTTATATGAATGTATGGCACAATATATTCTTCACAATTATCATTCAAACCATTTTATATACTCTTGCCAAATATTGCAATTTTGCTAGGATTTCAGCAATCTCAAAATTTTATCAAAAATATACTTGCTATTATAAAAAGGCAAAAAAAAAAAAATTGACATACCTTGCTAAATTTTGTTACTGTGAAGTTATTGCTAGAAGCCATTTTCTGCACAACTCTTCATCCTGGGGAAAACTGTAAATGTGCACATTTCTTGAACTTTCATAGTTTCCTCTACAGCCAGGAACAGAACAAGGATGAGGCATTTCTTCAAAAACTATGATTCACAAGTAAAAACTTAATCACAGAAAAATAAAGCACCACTTTGAAGATAACACAACATTAAAAAATCCCGCCAACAAACACACAAGCAGCTATGGGGTGTCAAGATACTAGATCCACGAATGCTGATGTCAGAACATATGACGTCATCAGTGAAATGGCCTTGAGTCTCGATGGTTACGGTTCAGCAGGCTGGAGGTGGTGATGTTATGGTTTGGGAACTGTTTTTGTGCCTTGGCTTGGATCCACTGATCACAATAAATCTCAAAGGCTCAACAGGACTGCAGGTATAGGACAACAGGTAACCACCATGTCACACAGCCTGGCAGGTTTCAAACTAGTTTAAGGAACATTATAATGAGTTCTTCATCCTCCCATGGCTGCCCAACTCACCGGGTTGGGTTGTTTTACCTCTGAGCGGCACTTTTCTGCACACCAAGGGCTAAATGGCCAGGTCACATGGACCCCGAAGGCTCAGAGAATGTTGGGGGAGGGGACCCACTGGAACAGCTGTTGGGAGACAGATGGTAGCCTCCCGTCAAGGCCATCCAGCGTGTTCTTTAACGTGCACAGGGTATGGCTCTCCCGCACACGGGGCCACGGCTTAACGTCCCATCCGACGGACGGCGGCCTTTCCAAGCCCATCGGTGTCCCCTACTGACCGTGGGCAGGGCGGGGAATTTTGCGGAGATAAATCTCAACGCTGACCCAGCTGGGACTCGAACCTGGGAACTACAGATTACGAGCCTGGCGCGCTACCGACTGAGCCACCCCCGCCCCACCCAACTCACCGGATCTCAACCCAATTGAGTTTGTTTGGGACCTACTGGAAAAGGTGATGTAATGCTCTCGCCCCCACCTGGCAACGTGCAGGCATTACAAGACACGTGGAATGCATGGGCAGCACTACCACAGGACACCCTGCAACACCTTGTGACAGGTACTGGCTGTATTATGTGCAAAAGATAGCCCCACATTAAATTTGTATTAAGTAGGTGTTGCTAATGCAAAGCCAAAAGTGTATATCTGTGCACTATTTATAACATAAAGAATTAGAACTGTAATTAATAGATAAGTACATTTGACAATGAACAATGTTCTCAGTTTTTTGTGAAAATTTATACAAAGTTTTCAGAGATTGCATTTTATAAGAATTCTATATCATTTTAAACTTTTGATTTTTGAAGCTGATGATGAAATCTGCAATAGCTTAATGGAAGCAAAAATTTTCATCATCAACAACATCCTCAAGCAGCTATGGGTTATGGAGGTCCAACCAGACTGTCCAATTTAGTTCTCCAAGCATATCTGTCCTGAGCTACATCTGCTGCATCTGCCCACTGCCAATTCTAACAAGGTCCTGTTTGACATTGTCTGCCCACTGCATCCTAGGTCTCCCCCTCTTTCTGAAGCCTTCAGGCACATTGTTCATAACCCTATTAGCTAATCTATAATCCATACAGGCAACATGGTCAAACCAATGGAGTCTCTCTCTGCATGATATGCTGCTGAAATGAGTTTGCCAACTCCTTTGCCTAACCTCATCATTACTTACAAAATCTTACTGTCTGCTTGATCAATGGAGGCCATTGCTATTGTGCTTCAATGAGGAATGCAAAAATAATAAAGTGTGTACAACTTCCAAAAACAAGCCAGTTGTTAATAGAAATTTGACTTTCAGGAATATAGTAGCATCTACATCAGCAAAGAGAAAGCAGCCAGAAATGATCACATTACTTTCTGATTGCAAAAACTTGAAACTAATGCTACAGTAAGCATCAGAGGCAAAGCAAAGCTGTGCGGGGAAGAAAGAATATTTCTTTCCTTAAGTTCCAATTCCTGTAGGGACTATGCCTTTTTTTTTTTCAGAAGTGTAATAAGTTTATTTGATAGATATAATTTTCAAAGCAAAAAAACGAAAAATTCATGTTCTAAAGAATGATGTGGAAGAATTTTATAGAGAAATTTGATGTAGATTTGTAAAGCCAAGTATTATAAAAAGTTCACCATCACTAGAGATCAGACATAAAGGGAAAAAAAATTATTGGCAGTATTGTAATATTAACGTTTGATTGATCTATTATTGCTCAGGGGATGACGCTTTTAATATTGATTATTAACCCTTCCAGTGTCCAGCTTGAAAAACTGGTTTCCATCCGGAGGCCAAGCTATTTTCTCCCTATGCTCAGCCAAAAAAATATATTAACTTTAAAACTTTTTTGCCAAATAATTAATGAAAGGAATTATGGCATGTTATATGCCAAATTAATCAGCATTTAATTCTGGATTTTCCGAAAATGAAATATTTAACAAAAAAGACTAAGTTTTATTTTAGTAGGACTCTTTTTAGAGTTATGTATTAAAAAAATGCATCTGGCAACACAAATAAAAATTTATTTAAAAAAAACTGATGGAGAGAAATGATTTTAATGCACATGAATAGAAAGGCTATTTTTTCTGAATAATGAAAAAAATTATTTTGGTTTCAAGTAAATATTTCTTGTTTTGTAATTTTTTTTTCAGTACCATACTTTGAGAAAATTCCAGGCTTTTAGCCAATTCTGCTGAGTCAGATAAACAAGTCAGCTTTAGAATTTTTTTTAAAAATAACCAATCAACGGAAATAGGTCATGTTATATACCAAATTAAACAGAATTTAATTATGAATTTTATGAAAATAAATAATATAAACAAATTTACAAGCATATTGGTTTTAATAAGCCTTTTTCAATGTAATATGGTGGAAAAAAAAATCGCACTATACAATTAAGGCTTCATTTTGGAGAACCTAATGAATAAAAATAGTTAAATTATATATTTATCGAAAGAAAATTTCCTCCCGAATAATATAATATTCAATCCAAAATATGATTTTTATTTCTTTTAATGATTCTCTTCATTGTCGTATATTTTAAATATGGCCAGTGTTATACAAAGTGACTTGGACTTCTCATATTCATGGGATTTTCTGAATTGGTTATGAAATAGGAAAAAAAAACTTTCTTCGCTGCTTTTTTTACTAAACATTATGAATTTTTTCGTTGGGTTTTGAAGTTTGGCGATCTTGGCTAAGTGCAGAAAAGTTCGTGCACCAAAGCAAAAAAAAAATATTATCTGTGGCACAGCCAAGGTATTGAGGGGGGGGGGGGGTTGCCTTTAAAATAATTCAATATAAACATAAAAACTCGTAATTTTAAAAAAAATTCTTCTAGGAGGGGGGGGGGGGTAAAACGTTCACATTGAATTTAGTATTTAGTGGAGGGGGCCTTCCTGAAAATGCCCTCACGCATGACTGTTGATTTCCTTAGCAAGGAAGCCTTTTAATTTATTTACTTCTGTATCCAACACATTCATTTTCAGAAAACAGTACAAGCTCAAAGTTTTTTTCCTAAAAAAAAACAAGAAATAATAAAAGGAAAGTTGCATATAACCTTAATGTGATGTTAAATAAAATATCCACAACAACTTTTAAGCTGGCCTTCGACAGCATAACTCAAGAAGATCAATAAATCAGCTGACCGAAAGATCGCTAACTTATGGAAATAAATTCATAGAAATTAATTTGTTTCCATATCCAAGACCTCATTTAATTTCAGAAAATGATACCAGATCAAAGTTATACTGGAAAAGTAATAAATAATAAAAATTAACATATAGCCTTATGCGATGTTAAAATATCCACAGCAACAAGTTGTAGGCCAGCCATACAATGTAGCATAACTGAAAAAATCAATATACTTATCAATCGGCCATAAAAACACTAATTTCCAAAAATAAATCTACAAAAATGAAAACTAAGGCTTAAATATAAAAAAATAAATACTAACTTTACAAAGGGTGTCCAATATGCTGGACCAAAACTGTTTAAAACACATCTGCCTCTTGTTTACCTCAGTGAAGTGAAACATAACTAATTAAATGCAGCTGCACCCAGAATTTCTAATAAGGATGTGTTCAATTCCTTATTAAGAGCAGAAAAGATGCATAGAATGCTGGGAAAAATGATAAAAATAATTTTGGGAAAACTGAAAATAAGTGTATGACAGAAAAGAGGGAAATGGAAAAAAATGGCATTATATACTTTGTAATTACTTCCAAAATCTACTGTTTTTAAAAATGGCAAATTTTTTTGTTAATTTTTAGATTTTCAAAATTTTAAGGAAAAATTTGTTGATAATAATTCAAATCAAACTTGTAAGCTTAAATCAGAAGATTGCTTCAGCAAATAGGAATGTTAACAAGCAAATCAGCAATGCCATTTAATGCTTCTAAGAAATGGCAATGAGATGGCTTTATAAAATTTTTGTATTGTAGTTTATTAAAATATGCATCAAATTAAAAAAATATTATTTTTCAATCCTGAATTATATATTTTTATAAGATATATATTAAGAAAAAATTACAAAGGCAATTTTTATTTTAAAAAAATTGATTTTTTTTTTTTGTACTAAAAACGGATACATACATTCTTGGCTCCTAATTTCAGATTCTGTGAATGTATACAGATGTGGACACTGGAAGGGTTAATTATTCGTGGTTAAGTTAACTTTTGTTAATATAAGAAAACATACGAATGTAGTTGAGCTGGCTGCAGTGATTACCATTTCCTGTGTTGCAAATAAAGCCTGCCACTGCCAACAATCTGAGTACTGCACAAAAAAATCACAGGAGAAAAGGATGCTCTGATGTTACTTCTTCGGTTGCCTGTCTATTGGGACCTTTCGGAATGTCCCTCTGGTCCGATTGCAATACGCGAATGGGTGAAAGAGTCTTTCAACCAACTTTGGAGATTTTGTGGCAATTGTGGGGACTCTACCCTGAGGCTCCTCTAAATAAATGTTTGACTCTAGTCCTTGGTAAAACAACAACAATCCTTTATTGACATGAAAAGCATTGACTGGTGAGGAAAAACATACTCTTAACTCATTTACTATGAATTATAAAACCAGCTTACTATCCCCGTTCAGCTGTTTCTCGAGAACCTGAGTACCGTTAGTCCCAGTTGGCACTCACAAGCTTTACAATTTTGCGTCTTAACGCGCTTATCCTTCGACTCGCTCTCCCCTTCTCGTCGTTGCCAACACTCTCCTCCCTTCTCCGCTTCGGCCATGTGGCAAGGTCGTTGACCCCCTGGCCCAGGGTCACTTGTCAGTGGACACCAGCAGTGGGTGACCTCCTTCTCACCAACACTGCTACATCGATTAACATTCCAGTTACTGGACGGAGGCCTCCCACATAGTATATGACTCTGGTGAAATATAAAATAATATACAAAACACAAAAAAAAAATTTTAAAAGGCCTCTAGCCTGACAAATGCAATAATTGTTGCTATTCTCTTTGTTTTGTAATGTTAACTTTTGCAATATATCTATTGATATGTTGTTAATCAGTGGATGATGCCTACTACATATTGTTGATTGTTAGCGATTATGCTAAATTCACTAATATCAAAAGGTATGCATGCCATAGATATTCTGCACTGCAAAAATGTAACTAAACTAATTTAAACTTTTTGTTATAAGATAGGAAATTTAATATCAGTTAATGGGTAACATAAAATGATCATCACTAAATTCAGATTGTTTGAATGAGAAGGCTACTTTGCTTTCACCCATAACTGATTAAGGCTCACAAGATACTGAGATGTTTCCTTTTTAATATTATGTAAATTTATTTTAAATTGCTGATAAATAGTAACTAATAATTAATATGTATTGATGCATTGATTAATAATTGATATATTACATAAATTCTGCAAAATGTAGGAATTTATTAGTTTTTATAAGTGTTCCAATTTACTCAGTTTTTTTGTTCTTCCAAATCGCAATTTTTTGTCATGCAAAGTTAGCAGCTTTGCAAATGCAAAAGGATTCATACTTTATCTTTAACTTTAATACCTAAAAACGTTTTCTCGAAATATAACTTTCTATTACTGTTATTCAACGCGGTAGCTCAAAACAAGTTGAGATATATACTGAAGCTTTCCACTTAACATTTTCGACATCATTTGCTGTCTTCATACAGTTTTTTCTTGCATCCCTTCTGTCTTATTGAGCATGGGTTTTCACAACTTTGAATGACAGTCATGCTCATCAGTTCCATTTTGTGTCCAGGCTCATGCTTACTTGTGCTTTTCAATATATGTTAATTTGGAATAGTAAGTTTTTCCCACATTTGACAGTATTCGGGTAAAGCAGAAGTTAGCTAATTACTTTATATTGTTCCATGCTGTTGTTTCTTATTTGGGCTTCTCAAAGAACAAAGATAAAGTATTTGATAAGTTTAAAAAAAACATAAAAGTTGTGATTTCTACTAATAATAAGGATTGTCAATTTTTGTGAAACTAAAAGTTTTGGTATTGTGAAAGAATATAACATTGGGATTTAAATAATTTATATTTCAATGTTTTTTGCAGATGAATCTTCTTTTGATGCTTTAGAATCATCTTCTGATAAGTTAATACATTTAACAGCAAACAGAGTGAAGGCTCCTAACAGAAGACCTCCTTCACATGTTTTTTTGAAAGAGAGTGTAAGTATAATTATACATATTTCAAAAGAAAGCACTGTGTTATGTTGAATGCTTATTATGTAAGAAAGTTTAAGTTAAAGTACTTAATTACAGTCAACTGAAATTTGTTTGAAAGTTGTCAGGGAAAGGACACCAAAAAGTATAGAGCTGGAATCTCAGCCTGTGAGTCCTCATTTAACCTTGCCTTGGTTACAACTTTTGCTGGTATGATTGCAAGCTTGTTCACATTTTTTTTAAGTGAGGTAATTGGGCTGAATAACTACTCCCACGAAAAAAGGTTATTTGTCAATCATCTTTTGGTTTTTCTTCCAAGTGAAGGAAATCTTCCTGGTTTCTGAGATGTTGAACTCAGGAGATGATAAACGATCAAGCTTTCATAACCTGGGAGTAGTTACACCCCTATTTTGACTGCATTATTAATCATGGTGGTTTAATTAGCCCAGGTGCCAAAAATCATGGAAAGAGTTCATATTAGTGGAGAAAAGATGGAGTTGATGTTGGTGGTCTTAGAAGACTGGTGTGTTTCTGGAGAGAGATGGATTCAAATTCCACACTTCGGCAAAACTTTTTTCCCATAAATCAATGATATAACCACTCTTTCTATTCGAATTAAATCCTCATTCTATAAAATACTTTAAAAAAATATTTTTCCAGAGTTGTGTGCATTATATTTTTTAAAGGACAGAGATAACCTGTAAACTTTTGGCTTGTGTCAGTTTCTCATATTTTATAAACATTTACACAAGAACATGCCCATTGGAATAGTAGTCAGGTATGCTAACTACTAGGCCAGACAGGACCACCCAACCTGGCCTAATGCTCTATATACTGTATATTTATATGAAAGTATAAAAAAAAGGTATTAAGAAATTAACACTTTTCGTTTGTTTTCATTTTTTTTTTATTTTATATTATTCATATGCAATACTTAATGTTACTTTTGCATCCATAATTCACCAATACATACACTAAATGTTCATCCTCATAAAAATATTCGGTTGCCTGACATATGCTACAACATGGAGAAAAATAACTAAGACCATTAGATACATTATATTCCTTTGAACTGATAACTTTCCCACACTGTTACAGCAAATCCCTTTTTTTCTATGTAGTAGAGGAACATTCAAGGCCAGCTAAACAAATGGTCACATACAAATGATAAAGAATTAATTCGTGGTCACCAAAATACTAATTCACAACTAATCCCAGGTTAATTGGACAAACCAGAAAATTCTTATCAGTTGATTCTCTGAAACAAATTTGAAAAAAATTGAATCTTTTGGAACAACAAGTTGTGGGGTTTCCTTTCTTTTATGGTTTCCATTCTTTTTTGTCAGTTTCAGTTTTTGCCAACAGTAATGGGTGTCAAAGTCTGCCATATTTTGCCTCTCCAACTTCTAGACATGCTGTGCCATTGCATATTAGTGAATTTTTCTCCCATGCATCATACAAGGGTGGTTTAAAGTAGTGTTTCTCAAACTGTCTGGTATGGCAGACTGGCAGGAAACTCTGCTTCTGAGATCTGTTGGCAAGGCCAACAGATCTTAGAAGATAATTGTTCCTGGAGCTTCTGGCCACTTGTTGCTTCAAGAAACATGGTATGTCTATGCTCATGATGCTTTCCTCCTCCTGGAAGTTGGAATGCATGAGCTATGGCATTATGACATATCAATGTTATTCTTCTAAAACATATTTCTTTTTTGGCAGCTTGCTACAGACCAGCAACTGATGACCAGCACTGGTCTGCAGCCACCACTTGGAGAAGCAATGGTTTAAAGGACACACCAAATAACCTTAATGCAAGATTTTCTTTTTCTCTTAACTGTAATGTGGATGTTCTTCACTTACCCAGCTCTGAGTCCTTGTTATCTGACCATTTAGTCCATTGTGGACAAAAAAGTGCTGCACAGAGGTAAAATAATCCAACAAGCCTAATATACTTCTGATCAGTAGCTAACAAGCTTATACATAATATCATTTTGTGGGGCGAGAATGGCTCAGTTGGTAGCATGCCAGGCTCGTAATCTGTAGTTCCCAGGTTCAAGTCCCAGCTGAGTCAGCATTGAGATTTATCTCTGCAAAATTCCCTGCCCTGCCCACGGTTAGTAGGGGACACCCATGGGCTTAGAAAGCCGCCGTCCATCGGATGGGGACGTTAAGTCATGGTCCCTTGTGTGGGAGAGCCATACCCTGTGCATGTGAACACACTGGATGGCCTTGATGGGAGGCTACCATCTTTCTCCCAACAGCTGCTCCAGTGAGTCCCCTCCCCCAACCTTCTCTGAGCCTTCAGGGTCCATGTGGCCTGGCCATGTAGCCCATGGTGTGCAAAAAAGTGCCGCTCAGAGGTAAAACAGCCCAATATCATTTTGTGAATGTTTTTTATTTTAAATTATACAGTTAAGTAAATATAAGTGTTTTCATTCATATGCAATTGGTTTTCTTTCTGATGGATCTTACCAGTTTTACCCTATTTTCAGGTTATTTTATCTTATTTTGGTTGAAACATTTAAATAAAGCTATAAAGTAGGCAACACTAGTACATTAGCTCCATAATTTGAGATTAATGCCATTAAGATTGTTTAAAAACTTGCACTCTTATTTTGCATCTCAAAATTTTTATTAATCTTTTTTTTAATTTGAAGACAGGGCAAATTCAGTGTTGTTTTACTTTGTGTAATGTGGAATTTTTTTCTGTAAGTTACTTCAATAATAAAATACTAGTTTTTAATAAACAATATATTTAAATGTTATTAGTTGAAATTTTATTATTGAACAATCAAATGAATGTACAAAAGTACAATTCTTTCATGATTTAAGTCCTGACTTTGTTTTATTGTAATTTTGCAATTAAATGTAGGACAAAGAAAATGGAGTAATTGAAGATCCTGACTGGGTTAAGGAATTATCGAAGGTCCAGAACAGATCTAGTCATCAAAATAAGGAAGAACCCAACAAAGTATGTATAAAATGAAGATTTTGCTCAAAATGAAAAAAAAGATAAAGGAAGTTTATTTTTGTGGTACAAAGAGAAAACTATTGTAACTAGTTTATCAGTTCCTTTTAATTTTGGCTTTTTAAATGAACTTAAGACTAAAATGTTGCTATTGAAATGTGCGGATCAATTATTTATACATTGGAACATATGGTTATATGTAGAGCTCAGAAGTTTAGGCATAAAAAGTAACCATAAGAGCCAACAGGCAAAAAAAAATCAACCTTTTTAAATTGCCCTTCCACATGATGGCTGATTTTCATAGCAAGGAAATCTATTTTACTTCCATATCCAAGACATTCATTTTCAGAAAATGGTAGAAGCTCAAAGTTTTTTTTACTAAAAAAAACAAGAAGTAATAAAATTAAAATACATATAACCTAATGGGATGTTAAATAAAATATCCACAACAACTTTTAAGCTGGCCTTCGATATAGCATAACTCAAGAAGATCAATAAAGATCACTAACTTGCAGAAATAAATCTAGAGAAATGAATTTGCTTCCATATTCAAGACCTCATTTATTTTCGGAAAATGATACCAGATCAAAGTTTTACTGGAAAAGTAATAAATAATAAAATAAAAATTAATATATAGCCTAAAGTGATGTTAAAATACCCATGGCAATGAGTTGTAGGCCGGCCATATGATATAGCATAACTATGAAAAAAATAGTATACTTATCGATCGGCCAAAAGAACATTAATTTCCGAAAATAAATCTACAGAAATGAAAACTAAGGCTTAAATATAAAAAAGTAAATACTAACTTTACAAAGGGTTTCCAATATGCTGGACCAAAACTGTAAAAAAACATAGCACAAGAACGGATATAGCATGTGTCAGCCATCTGCCTCTTGTTTGCCTCAGTGAAGTGAAGTATATAACTAATTAAATGCAGGTGCAACCAGAATTTCTAAGAAGGATGTGCTTACTTTCAGTTTCGATTTGAAGGATGCTGGGAAAAATGATAAAAATAACTTTGGAATACTGAAATAGGTTTATGACAGAAAAGAGTGTGAAACGGAAAAAAAATTGCGGTACGTATTTTGCAATTACTTCCAAAACCTATCGTTTTTAAAAATAGCAGTTTTTTTTTTGTTATTTTTAGGAGATTTTTGAAAATTTAAGGAAAAATTTCTTGATAATAGTTTAAATCAAACTTGTGAGCTGAAATCAGAAGATTGCTTCAGTAAATAGGAACGTTAACAAGCAAATCAGCAATACCGTTTAATGCTTCTAAGAAATGGCAATCAGATGACTTTATAAAATTATTTATATTGTATTTTAATAAAATATGCATCAATTTAAAAAACAATATTATTTTTCAAGCCTGAATTATATATTTTTATAAGATATATATTAAAAAAATATGATGGCAAATTTTTTTTTTTAAACGATTTTTTTTTTTGTTGTACTAAAAACGGATACATACATCCATGTTCCCTACTTCATTAACCCATGTTTCCCTTCTGTGGCAACAATGCAAATTCTGATAAAGTTTCATTGAATACCTGAATTCTCAATAAAGCTTTAAGAAAAATTTTCTTGCTGTTGGAGACCAAAAAATCAACATTGGTGAATAAACCAATTCCTCCTTTACAACTATGTGGAGGGTTTGTACCAGATGCATTAGATGGAATGTGGTAAGGAAAGGCACTTGCTGCTTTTTCCACGTAAGAGCCACATCCATCTGAAGAAGAAGGCAACAATTGAACAGTTTGTTTTTTCAAGCTGCTCAGATGTGAGTAAACACTTTAGAGGGCTGATCAGGCTCTATTATCCAAATGGTAACATTGGAATGCCCATTCCTACAGTGTATGTGTCTCATCATTAGAGACCCAGGTTTTATTGCCTTTAATTTCATCCTTAATTCTTTGAACTATTTCAGTGTAACATGCTCAAATAAGTTTTTCTTGATGACTCAATAGGACCACTTATATATTTAAAAAACACAGTCCTCAGAGTTTGATTTTGTAGTTCCACAGATAAATACCAGCATTGATGAACTTTTTGCATAAATCCACAGTAAACTGTAACTCTTAACAGAAATATGAATTATAGATTGAGAAAAGATATAAAAACTAAGGGGGTCTTGCCATTGGCACATTTACCAACTATTATAAAAAAAAAATCAGACAGATCTATGATTTATGTTGCAGCTCCGAAACTTTCTACAGAGAAAATAGTAGTAAAAAACAATGTACATTATATAAGGAAATTTTCAAAATTTCCATTTCTTCCAGTTATGATGTAAATAATATTTGTTCATTAAAGTATAAATGAGTAAACAAAAATTGTAGCTGTTAGTGTTTGTGGCAGTTGAAATATTTACTGAAATTCCAGAAAAGTTGGCAAGGTTCATATAGTTTTAAAAATTATATGAACCCTGTCCATAAGAAACTAAAAGCTAAAGCTGTAAAGTCAAACCATCAACCAAATTTATAAAGTAGATAGAAGATTAAATGATTGTTTTCACTTTCTCTTGTGCATCTTTCAGCATTATTATATTTTAAGAAATGTTTTGGTACTTAATATACCATCTCTAATAGAAATATATAAAGATTTAATTGCATGTATCAGTTAACTATTATATTGTTTATATTGCAGACAAACCTTTGTGCCACTGCAGAAGATAAGCCCAAAATTCTACCACATAGACCTCCTCTCCCAATGACAAAAGCCATTCCAAAATTGTCAAAACCAGGTATAATTGTGCTTATTATTCACTTTCAGGCATCAATTGTTTTAGCTTCTTTTAATAACATTTTAAACCTATTATAAAAAAATCTTTAAAAAAAGAAATTATATGATAGATGTTGACTATATTTTCAAACTTTTAAAACAAAGTTAAAAGAAAATCATAATATGGACCTAACAAAATAATTGACAATATTTGTTCAAAATTATCAGGGAACATCTTAATCATAATCAAATATGGTGGAAAAAAATTATACCAAACTTAAAAAATATAGTGCCTTAATCTGCTGAAAGATTGGATGCTGTGAATATTGGCAATATGGCATTTGGCAAAGCTTCCTCATATCCTTGTTTCTCCTTGAATTCATCTGTTCTGTAAATAGAATATGAATTGTTTTGTTTTCTGAACTGTTGTCATTTTCTTTTATCAAATAAACATGCAATATTTTCAAAACTTAATGGATGAAATGGAATTTTTTAATCATTGGTAGAAGTTAACATCTTCAAGCAAATACATCACTTTTGCTTGATATTTTATCAGTATTTTAGTTTAAAACAAATGCTTTTACTTTGTTTCTAAAATTAATTTTGTTGTTCCTTGAATATATATATATAGACAATTTTTTTTGTAAATTGTTTAATGATATTAAATAAAAAATTGTTTAATGATAATAATAAATAAATTGATTAATGAATCTATAACTGATGAAATTAACTTTTATTATTAACCAATATTATTAACTTATAAACGAAACTATAACTGATTTTAATAATCAGTGTTTGCTAATGTTAAATGGTGGCCAACTGATTGGATAAGCTTTTGTCAGGCTGAGTCTGAGCCCACCTGGGCTTAAAATAGCATAGACAACTTCAGTCTCAGGCTCAGAATAATTTAAATTTTATATATTACTTGTACTTGTGAAAAAAAATCAGTAGAAACTTTTTTTTTTTTGTAATTTCAACCTTATAATCAGTCTTTAGTAATTAAAAATAAGCACCATTTGGCTTTCGATTATTTTTTACGCATTCTCTATCTTTAATGAATTATTGTCTCTTTGCATTTATAATGATGTTATCCACAAAATTTCAGTTTCCAGTAGTATTTTTAATATTGTTCATTCCAAATACCATTAACTTTAATTTTGTCATAAAATAATTTTAACCCTTTAAATGTTGGAAGCTGATTAATCAGTTTCCAAAAATCTACAAATGAACTTGAACGTGTTTTTTTTATGCTTACCTACGATTTTTATCTTTTAATTATTATAGTTTTTGTTCAGAATTAAATGCTTTTTTTTTTAGTATGTAATGTAAACTATTTCATTAGTTGTTTCATAATGAAACTCAGAATTTGAGTTGCATTTATAGAGAAAAAACCAACATTATATTAATAATATAAATGAAATAAATGATTAGCAACATACACTTCTATATATATCTTATGATGCATCAGAGAATTGTTTTCTCAAATTGGGCTCAACAATTATCCCAAACGGTTTGTGTTCAATAACTTCTAGCTCAAAAAATTGATCCTGAATTCATTTCTAGAGCTATTGGCACTGTAGGGCATGTCAAATTTCCACAGATCAGGAGCATAAATAAGTGCTGCTCATTACAGCTAACACGACAAATTAAATGTAAATTTTTTAAAGATAAATATTGCCATTTGGAACTTTTTTTGCATATGTATATATCACATAAATGTAGATAATTCAAGCTTCAAATATACCTTTTCCATTTAGCAAACATTTGATTAAGATACCATATAATTAATTTATTCCAGTGCTTTAATCACTATCATAGACATGATATATGCTTTTTACTCCTCCAAATTGAAGCAAGCCTCTGATTTAAGCTCATGAGTTTGATTTGAACTGTTATCAACACAATTTTTCTTAAAGTTTCAAAATTCTCTGAAAATTAGCCAAAACCAATATTTTTTTAATTTGAAGATTTTTAAAGAAATACCAAGTATGATGGAATAGAATTTAAAAATAGGTTTAACTGCTCTCCTCCCACCAGTGTTCAGCGTTTCAGCTTTGTCACTATGAGAATATTGAAGTTTTTTAGCCTTGCTGTACCAACGTTTTGGCACAATCACCAAAATGCAACATCCAAATATATATATATATATCTATAAAAATATACATGTAGTATAATATTCTATAAAAAAAATAGCTAGCCAAGAAAGTGTTCCTCCACTTCATAAACAGTACAGAAAATCTCGTGACTGTGAGCAGTTCAAATAACCTCTATAATACTGGTTCATGTTTTAAAATATACCATACTGAAAAGAATTATAAAAAGAATTAAAATTCATATTTCAGGGAAATATTTTATTGTTCAGAATGAAATTTCCTTTCCATTGATACATAATTTAATTGTTTTTTATTCATAGTTCAAAATTAAGTCTTAATTGCATAGTTATATTTTTTTTCACTATGTCACTGCAAAAATGGCTTATTAAAATTAATATGTTTGTAAATTTGTTTATATATCTTATATTCATAGAATTCAGAATTCTGTTTAATTTAGTGTATAACATCATCTATTTCTGTTGATTGGTTATTTGTTTAGAAAATATATAAAGTTGACTTGTTTATTTGACTCAGCACAACAGTTGGTGAAAAGCCTAGGCTTTTCTCAAATATAGCACCAAAAAATTATTTTTTTTTAAATGAGAATAATTTGTTTATCAGGTTTTTTTTAAATAAATTTCTATTTGTTTTGCTAGATGCATTTATTTTACTACATGACAAAAAAACCTATTAAAATTAAATGCTGATTAATTTAGCATTGTAGCCAAGTGGTTAGTGTGCTTGGCTACTGATAAGAGACCTGAGTGTGAGCCCATGTAAGGCATAGATGTTTGTGTTGTCTTTCTGCTGAGGTCCCACCAACCTCACAGACCTTCTACTATGGCTTCTTGGCAAAAAGTTGCTTGAGGGGATATTTATATTTTTTCCTTTCATTAGGTATTTGACAAAAAGGTTCTAGAGCACTTTTTTTGGCTGATCAAGTGAAAAAAAAAATAGCTTGTTCTGTGGTTACAAACCAGTTTTTCAAGCTTTGCACTGTAAAGGTTAAACTTTTTTAACATGCATTGAGATAACATTGAATAACAAAATCTTACAACTATTTCACTGCTTAATTAAGCTTTTTCATACAATAAGATGTATAGTAAAATAGTACCAATTCCCCACTACAATTCAGACAAAAACCTGAAAAAAAATCAAGATTACTTGGAAGTCAGTGGTTTCTGAAGAACCAAACCTTTTCAAAATGAGCTTTTGTGCCAAATGCTAATGTATAATACACTATTGAACATATATATGAAGTCAACATGCAAACTGGAAGAATGAATAAAAAAAGAAGTACTAAACTGTTGTGGGTGGTTTATGATCTCTATATTTGGTAGACATAAATGATGGCATTTCAACATGTCAAGTACTAGAATTATGCAGTGATGATGAACTATATGTAATTGTATTACTTTATTCTTATTCAATTAAGTTTCAATGTTGATGCTAAATTTTATTTTGTTCATGAGGCTGCAGTACGAAAAGTTTTTTTTTACAAAATTCTTGAGAATCAAATAGTGTTTGTCAATATTCTATTAAACAAAGAAATCAGCATGTGATCAAAGGTAAAAAATTGTGGGGTCTGCATTAGTTTATTATTTTTCATCACTTGATTATTGAATCAGTATTTGCCAGTGAAAGGTATGGTGCTGCATTTCCTTCTACACTGAGATGCCAGTTATTAGGTACACCATCCTTTGTCGCATAAATGGTTCATTCCAACACGTAATACGTCATGACTGCAGTGTGTAGTAAAGACCAGGTGGATCCCTTCATGAACAGTTTATCTTCACTCGGAGGGACAAATTCAGTATGATAATGAACCTGCACACAAGGAATGTATCCTCACTGAATAGTTCCAGGAACATGAGTTTTCCTTTCCTTCATTGGCCTGCACAGTCCCCAGATCTGAATCCTATTGACCATCTTTAGGATGAGGTTGCAAGAGTCTTTTGCAGTGAGACTATGCCGCCATCCAATTTGCAGCAACTGCATGACACAATCATTTCTGCATGGTACAGTATTCTTGCACAATGCATCTAGCATCTTGTAAGTTCCATGCCCCAACGAATTAAGCTATTCTGATGGTCTAAGGAGTCACAACATGCTACTAGGTAGGTATACCTAATAAACTGGCATCTCAGTGTATATCACAATAATTATAGTAAGCCTTTCTAGTTTTATCTGAACTACACTTTAATTATAATGTTTCTGCATTATTTATATTTTATAACTGTAATAACTATAAGGTTTTTGATATTTTTTAATTTTACAGACTTAACCACTACATCAGATGTTGCCACTACTTCTCAAACAGCCACTCAGCCAATACCATCAGTGATTCCGCCCAGTACCCAAACAACAGCAACAGAAAATGTAGAAACAAGGGATAAAGATGTTCCAAATACATTTTCATCCAAATCACTTGAAATGGAATTATTGCAAATGAAAAAAGATTTTAAGATATTAAAAGATTCTACAGTCAGCAGAAGTGAATTTGATGATCTCTTAAATCAGGTAAATTGCAAATAATATGTCTAGTTGTATTTTTCTTTTTGTAAATAGGAGTCAGTGTGGCTCAGTCAGGTGCCAAACTTGTAATTTACAGTTCCCAGGTTTGAGTCCCGGCTGGTCAGAACTGAAATTTATCTGCAAATCTCCTCACTCTGCCCTTGGTCAGTAGGGGACACCAATGGGCTTGGAAAAAAGACAGCCATTTGTCAGAAGGGGTGCTAAGCCATGTCCCCATGTGTAGGAGAGCCATACCTTGTGCCTGGTAAAGAACATGCTGGATGGCCTTAACAGGAGGCTACCATCTGCCTCCTAAACAGCTTTCCAGTGGGGCTCCTCCCCCAACCTTATCTGAGCACTCAAAGTCCTTGTGACCTAACCATTTATCCCATTGTGTGCAAAAAAAAGTGTTCAGAGGTAAAACAACACAACTCTTTTGTAAACATTAACTTGTAGAATTATATAAGACAACAAATTTTGTAAATGTGTGTGTTTTTGTAATAGAACTTTATTATATGATTAAATAAAATATGTTTATAATATATAAAAGTTTCACTCTATTGATTACAGCTTTTTTATTGTAGGTTAACCAATTAAAAGAGAGTATAGAGACCCAACAAAACCATTACAATAAATTAGTACATAATTTAATAGCTGAACTGGATGAAGAAACAAATAAACGAATGGCTGTTCAGTTGGAGCTTGATCGAGTAAGGAAACTAACAACTATTTAATCTCTATGCACAAAGAATTGGCAGTAAATTTAGCTTGCCATTTACTTCTCTGCCATTAAACTATAAGCTGTGTGATTATGACATTCCACCAGTGTACAATCACTTGTTCAAAGTTTATTTTTTCATACCAGATAATTGTGGGAATATTTGTGTGGGTATCATTATTGCAGTTGTAAATGATATTTTAGCTTTCAGTTAACTTTTTAATCTTCATCTGACCTGTGGTATATGTGAACTTATTCAATCATTGGGGTCATTTTAGATCCCTGCAATTTTTTATACCTTTGATCACATGTTGATCTCTTTGTTAAGCAGAGTGGTGACAAACACTCTTTACTTATTTGTTGATTTTCAAGAATTTTTGAAGAAAAAAATATACTGCTATTTATTATAGTAGAATTTGAAGTATGTCTGCGCAGCTGCATCTGGTGTCCAAAAACACAAACTAGAGAAAATACATTTTGGGAAAATTTGTTAACTAAATGATGCATATTATTGTTGTTTTTAAGTGTTTTCCTAATGGTTGTAGCGGCCTTAGCTTGTGATATAGCATAGTTATAACAATTGTTCAAATGTTCAAAATGTTGTTACACCCAAATGTCTTTACACATCCCCAAATCATTATTTGCACAACCATCAGTTATTATTAGCACTGTATTGACTCCAGTTATAATGCTCTTTCAGTAATATTTAAGTTTTCATTTCATAAATCAGGAAAAGCAAAATTTATTTTATCTGTTATGCATTTTTAGAGCTTAAAGAGATGTATTTACTCATTCTCTTCAGCCTCAATTTCATTAACATGTTTTTAAGCATATTTCTGTAAGAATATTAAATTTCAGCCATTCAATAAGCACTGTTTCCATATTGTTAAAGGAAACAATTGGGAGAAAGCAGAATATTAGAGTATTGTTATGAAAACCTTTTGATTGTAATATTTCTATGTTAAAGTATATCATTTTCAGTGATGCTGCTGCATATATTTGTACTAAGGTTTGAAATATACACCAAATTGCCAATTATATTTGGTAAATATTATGACTTATATAAGCAAGTTTCAACTGGTAGATTAAAAGGTACACAAAGGCTTTTTGCCCAAAAGTATTTGAGAAAAATATCATTTCTGAATTTTTTTATTTAAAAAATGGAGGTTATTTTTTCTCTTGGTTTCTTTTACAGCAAATAATTAAACTGAAATTTTAATTTCTAAAGTGCAATATTAAAATTTTACCAAGCAGAATTATTACATATCAAAGTGCAAAAAAAATTATTTGAGGTTCACCGCTTTTTAGTACTTGTAAAATTAAACATTTTTGGATATTTTTAAAAAGGTTTAAGATTAAGCCATTTCTTTCTAAAAAATCATAAATATTTTCATTCCTTAGACAGTTTAGGTTTAAAATAAAACTAGCAGATAATTTTTTTATGTCATAATTTTCATTATCAGTAACAATTTTTATGTAAATGAAACACCTGGAAGTATATTCAATTCTGTGGTAAAAATAATATAACATTTTTATAATGTAAAAGATAAAAAGAACAACACTTTTTAATAACTTTAATCAGGTAATATTTTAAAAGCTTTGAATTTTACATGTGCTTCTTGTCATTAAAATTGCTCCACCTAAAAGGAATGCTCACTTTGAGCTCAAAACAAATGGAGTTACAGATAGCAATGTAGACAAGAAATTTTTTAAATTTGCATATCAAATCAGCTGCATTTATTTACAGAAATGCATTGTACATCAATAAAACTGTGCATCCATGAACAGTGATGCAAATGGCCAAAAGCTGCAGAAGCAAGTCAAAAAGGTGGCAAATGTCATCTTGGTGAAAATTGAGCCATGCTTCATACACCTGTGCTGGGAGCTGGGCAACAATGTAAGGGGGCTGAGAGGCCATGGTCAGTGAATGTTCCATCATGTCCTTGCATGTTTGGGGAACATGCATGCCAAGGAAGCATATTCACATCATGTAGGCACTGTCGGGATATGAGAGTTATATGTGGTCAGGCATTTTCCTACTGAAAATTGGAATGAAGCATAGAAATGGCAGAAGCACTGGTTTCAGAATGGTTTCAACATAATATCTTGCCATCAATGTGCTTCAGTAACAACCATACAAAAATGGCTAATGTAAGTGATTGCTTCTCCATACCTTGATTTTGGATGATGGCCTGGTATGATTCTCCTTGATTCTGGCTAGGTCACCTATGTCCTCAGCAAATGTGATTCATCACTAAAAGAGGACATGATGTCAGTCTTGTCCTCCGAGCAGCTTTCTCCCTGCACCACTACAGATGATGGGATGGCAGCAGAAGTAGACGAGTCAATGGACGACACAAATGTAGGCCAAATTCTCATAGTCTTCTAATCATGCTCCCTGACAAAGGTGTAGACAAGGATGGTATTACCATGTTGGAAATCTATAAGCTTGTAACAGATCTGTCTCCTTTTGCTAATTGATAGATCCATCAATACTCCATGTCATACACCATGTGAACATTCTTCTGATACCATCAGAGCCTTGTCAATGTCTCGGGTACCTTCCTGTACCTATTATTTCCAACAGTATCAAACTGTTCAAGCATCATGGCCCACATGAATGGCAACTTGGTGTGTTGACCATCCAAATTCTGACAAGCCAATGACCAGCTCCTTTGAAATTACCCGTATTGAAACCTTACCCATATTGAAAGCATTGCACACTCTTTGTAGGTAATTTCACCCACCATTTTGTTTTCTCACTGGTATTTACTCCCATTCTATAGCCCCTTCAGATTCCTACATTAGCTTGGTACTAGACCTGCTATTGGACATTCTATTATGCTGATCAGCTTAACATGCAAATCATTTATATTACAACTTTGCATGCAAATCATCATTTTAGTCCCTTTTTTTTCTAGGTGGGACAATTTCAATGATGAGCAGTCAGTATATTAAATTGGATTAAACTTCCATTTTCTTTATTAATAATAATTTAAATTTCGCAAATATGTAAGATACAAAAAGTGTGAAACTTGTTTCCACAAGGACTTCGTAAACCTTGAGCCTCATTAGTATTACATTCTGTTTTGATGCTAACTAATATATATGGAAATAGTTTATTTTAAAAGTTGCTAGATGATGTTGCTGTTAAGACAATTTTCATAATATTATGTTGAAAAGTTTATGCTTGTTTTGAAAAATAATTGTTTGCATAATTTATGAACAAATAAAAAATTGGAGGACAAAACAGCTTTTAAAATGCAAAATATCTATAGCCTTGGAAATCTGACCCAACCCCCTCCTTCCCTCAGTTGTAAAAACTTAGTAATTCAGATGCCTTGCTAAATTGCCCTTGCCAGATATGTTAAGTAAATAGTAACAGTGGGAGATTTGAAGCACGTAGGAGTTTTTCTTTAAATTATATGTATAGCTAGTACTACTTCTCCACTCCACTTTGAGTTACCTGTAATGCACAGAGGATGAATTGTCAGTATGTATAGATGTCTGTAGTATGTTTCCCATACACATGATAGATTTTTAAGTGAAAAATAACTCCTTTTTTAACTAAGCAAATTTTTTTAAGTTGTACAGTGTACATTATGGGGCTGTGTACATTATGTTTGGAAGTTAAAAGAAGAAAAATTAAACTTTTATCACATCAAGAGTGTAATTTTATAAAGTAACTGAAAGAGAAAGACGATGTTTCAGAATTAGGGCAACATGAAATCTACATTGACTGGTATAAAGGAGAAGAAAATGATATAAACATTCATGTCATTTACTGATCAAGGTCCTGGTAAGTGAAAAATTATTTATTAATCTTTAAAAGCTAGTGCAAATCCAAAAATTGAGGATGCATGATTTTTGTGGTTCCTTCAAGAAGTATTAAGAAATATGCTTAGATCAGGAGAAATCCTGTGCAAAAAATCAAAAATCGTTTTCACCAACAAATACTGAGTTGGTTATACAAAGTTAAAAATGGTATGGAACTTTGTTTTTAGTCACAAGAGATTTTAACGATTCAGCTGCTGTTGAACTTTTCTTAACATAAATTTTTTTGGGGGGCACAAGACTTTTATCAAGAACTTTAATTTTATTGCCATAATGTATCATTTATCAATCTTTCATTAACAATATTTGTATTTTCCTACTTCTCAGTTGTCCTTCAGGCAGTAACACATCATTGTTGATAAATGTGCATAATCACATCTGAGATCATTGAGGTTCCTGGAATCCATGTGTCCTTTTAGTGCAGGGGTCAGGAACCTTTCTTGGGTCAAGAGCCAAAACTGGAAAAAAATGATAAACCAGCAAATTTTGAGAGCCATAAATTATAATATTTATTGCATCAAGAGCCATAACAGGAGAAAAGAAACTGCAGATTGTTAATGAAAATACAACCATTGCGTTTAATTCTAAAATAGTTATATTAAAGTGTATACAATAAAATATTAAAAATAATTGTTAAAAAATCTCTGTCATTCATCAGTGTGACTTTTGAGTTTGAATATTCTCAACCAATGTATTAAAATTTGGAGTATATTTTGAGCCAAACCATTTGAATTTCATCAGTGCTGTCAAACTACTGTCTTGCCAACCTGCTTGGTATTTGTTTTAATGAAAATGATAAAAAAAATTCAAAATTGAATCAAAAAGTGTCAAGAGCCATTTGTTTAGAATGCTCAAAGCTGCCAGTTCGTTACCCCTGCTTTAGTGTATAATTTTTAATTTCCTTAAACTGTGATGAGTTTCAGAAAATGAATATAAAAGTAGCTGAATGATACATGGCATTGCCTGAGTCTCATTTTAATCTGTGTATTCTGTTTTTCATTCACTGCATCATAGATTACTTTTCTCCTCTCTCAATCCCACACTTTTTAGCACAGATTTAACAGGAAGAATTGCCTGGCATTACTTCTCAGGTTGTTGCTGATATTAGCACATGCTTTCTTAGCCCATGGCTTCATTTCTGTGCAAACTATCAAGATTTTTATTTCTGTTTTGACAGATTTTGATGCCTTATGTTCCTTGACTGTGAATAAGTCAACAGTCCCAAATTTCATATGCAGTTTCCCCCTGTGTGACCCCATGTTGGGTTAAAAAGCCAGGTTTCTACTTGCAATAGTACACATTAATATATAACAGTGCTTTTGGGGATGCAGGGATCTGGCAATGGCAACAGATTTCAATATTATGACATATTCACAATTAGCAGTAAATATCAACAATGGATTTGACAGCAACTTTGCTTTCCCATTGGAATAACATGGTAAATAATTTTGCTTGTAGCAATCCCCTGGAAAGTTGACTTGAAATTTAGCACTGCAACCAGAAACATTGTAATATTTTGAAGTGTCTACCATGATTTCCTGTTATGTTATGACTGCCAAGGCAGGCATCTTTTATGTTTATAAGATTAGTGATCATGTTAATGATTCAGAAGTTCTAGTGAACCTAAAATTAGTGATATGACAAGTGGTTTGGCTATCAGGATCATCTCGGGTTCCTGCCATCCGGCCATTTGACCGATCTCCTCCAAGTGGGAAAAGAAATCTGCGGCGCCATTAGATTTGTCACCGGTATAGATGTTCACAAGGGGTAGGAAACCTGCTAAAACAGGAGTTGCTCTGCTCAGGAGGTTTCCTCAGCTGGGGTGGCCATGTCTAATTCGAAAATTGATGCTGACAGATAAGCGAACTATTATAATGTAATACACTAATTCCAATCTCTTATCAAATTACGTACTTCCTAGTTGCACTATACTATATTTCACAAAACTTTCACAATGTCTCCAAATCTAAATAACCTTCACAAATATGTAATTCATGCATAAATATTTTTGCCACATTTTAATTATTATGTATAATTTCTTTTATGCATCATATTTGCAAATCAGTTAAAAGTGCATTCTTTTATCCAACATAATTTTAAAAATAATAAGAGACAGTTATTATTGATATTGGCCCTGATCAATTAAGTTTTGAAATACCATAAAGATTTATTCTTTGTCAATATTCATAAGGAATTTGCAAATTCAGTCATGGTACAGAAGTAGCTTTTTTTAATTGGACAAGTTAATCAATCAATTCTTTATCCATTGATTATTTTCACTGTATGTTAATTTTATCAGACAAGGTCATTGCTATCTACACTGAAGTACTGGAAATATTATACTTGTTAATAAAAGAGTTAAATTTTTTAATATGAGATTTCAGCACACTTTGCAGCTAAGTATTAATAAAACGTGCAGCCATATCAGTTAACAGTTTTTGGTAAGTGCCAAAAAATTATCCATTTCAAATGTAGCTTAGATATGGAGGCTCTGCTTTTAAGTAAGCAAAAAGACTTAAAGTTGAAACAAGGACACACTATGAATACTATAATGTAAGTATTGGCCTAGTACATCAATAATGGTGGAAAATCTTGTAAATGTGATAAAAATGATTGCTGAAACTAACAACCAACTCATCAAATGTTCTTAGTGGAGAAATGAGAAGTGCTAGAAAATTTTATCTGCATATTGAAACCAAGTTTTGGAAACCACTGAGCTACAGAAGCTCACAAGTATGTAGTAACATCAAGGGACAAATGTTGATGGGGGGGGGGGGGGGGGCATCCATGTAAAATATTTGGTGCCCAGCAAATCTGTCTTTAGACACTTTAGTGCTTTCCTCAGAGAAAGGTTGCAGACTTCAGTGCTTAGTTACCATGAAGTATCATAAGATGTTAATAATTGAAATATTTTATATATGGTTAATCTGTATAAAAATTTTCATTCCTGACATATTGGAAACTACAGAAAAAATTCATTTGACCAGCACATTTTTATGTATTAAGTTTTAATCCTTTTTGAGCATTTTGTGGAGTTTTTAATCTTGCTGTAACATTCTTACTTTATACAACAAAATAGTGGTAAATTCAAGTTCTGTTAATACATATATAAATTTTGGTCCTCTCTTTAATTTTAATTAAGGATCTTTATAGTAAATATTTTTATCAGAACAAAGCTTCCCAATCAGTATGACACACTGCACTGGTTGTCTCAACAGTGGATTAGGAAATTTTAATGTAAATCTGTAATAATGATTCAAATATAGCCTATACTTTCAAATATAGCCTATACTTGTTGTAGGTAGTTCCTAACATTGACAAGAGCAAAAAAATTACAGAATGTTCCTGCTGTACTTTAGTAAGGGTGAAGATGGAAATTACATTTTTCAAATATAGCCTATACTTGACATAAAACTTAAATGTGGCCAAATGTTTGTTTTCATTTCATTACAATCAAACATATCTTCTGACTTGCCTCAAATTTGGCACATCTTTTACGATACAAAGAGAAGGGAGGGATAAGCCTATTGAATAAGATTGTGTCTGCATGAATTAGGATCACTGTCTACATGAACCTAAAATTGGGGCACTGTTCTTGATATTCAAGTTTTATATAATTTGTAAGTAAGTTTATTGAGCATACAAAAACATACAAGAACTTTAACAATAACAACAACAGTAATCAACAACATAAATACAGTACACATTCTTAGAGATATACCCATATTGGTAGGTAAAATGAGACACTAGTCTCTTTCCATCCTACAGCAATTCATTCATCTATATTCAATTTTTATATGAAAACAAAAGCTTTCAAAGCTAAGAAAATTCAAAAAACACGTACAAAAAAATAAAAACTTTACTCTGATTATTAATATTTTTTTAAACATTTTTAGATTTCCTTCCCACTGTTTTTGCTTAACATTTAATTATGTTTAGTAGTAATTCTATATCTATTCCATAATGTATGTCTTTAGCCATTCTAAACTAATTTTTATATTTTTTCCCTTCTTATGTTTATGGGCAATGAATTATAGATTCTCGACCCATAAAATGCTTATGTGAAATTTCCTTTTTAGCCTATGGAATAAATAATTTCCATTCTGCATATTGCAGATTATAGCATGTCCTTTTTTTTTAAAGTATTAAGTTTTCTGAATACTAGATACAGTATTCGATATGTATACAACTTTCTTAAATACATTATTTTATTGTTTTTAACCATTTTGTTTCTTTTGTCTTTGTTATAATACGTCATTATTCAAGAACTTCCTTTGCAAAACTTGAATACCATTATTAACTGATGTTAAATAGGTTCCTCCCCAAGCAATTAAACCATATTGTATAGAAGACAATCCATGAATAGTATAATTTAAGCATAAATGCATTTGACACTATCTTATATGATATAATTTATATAAATAGTATCTTAATTTTTTGGTCAGCATATAGATAATGTAACTTGATCTGTCTTAAAACTTAATTTAAAATGTTACATATTTTGATCAGGTTTGGTATAACTTTTATAATTTGGTAGAATAAGTTTTAGTTCAGTAATTCTTAAAATATTTAACTTTTTCTTTTGAACTTTTTAACTGCTATTTACAAACATTAAACTTAAGAGACATTCTATAGTCATCTGTAAAAGATGGGCAAACGAAATTATCTGTAAATTAGCCGAGATGAGAAGAAAAACCTCAATCCTTTTATACCAGTCATAGGTAGTAAAAACTAATAATTCTAAAGCACCATTGATAAAAAGATATTCCCTAATGAGAATTAGAAATTACTGGCATTGTATATTAAACACACAGTTGATTCAAAGCTGGAACTCCTAGTATTTACTTCTCTTTTGATTAAAAACTAGTTCTTTCCATGTTTTCATTAGTTAAAACTAGTTCTCCCAACTGCTATATAATTTTTATTCTCAAAATTATACAAGAAGTTTTACATAGCAAAATCATTTTAAATTGAACATTTTAATGAAGTGAAGTTAGTATTATTGTAAAATTCTTTTTATAAAAAAGACAAACTTCTGTACAATAAAGCTTCATATGTTTACTAATTTTTGCATAAGGTTTTATCATAACATTTTAAGTTGCAAAGGAGTTGTTTTTCTTGCATAAGCACTTGTCAGCACAGTAGTTTGTACAAAAACATTTAGCATAACTTTGGCCTGAACCCGCAGTGGATATATTGTTGCAGCATACCTTAAAGATAATTCCTTGCTCTATATCAGTTATTTTTTTGTTTGCAAGTGTCAAATTCAGAGTGGGAATACAGTTTCAATAGAATGTCTCTAGTTACCAATTTGTAATTTCCATCTTCACCCTTACTAAAGTACAGCAGGAACATTCTGTAATTTTTTTGCTCTTGTCAATGTTAGGAACTACCTACAACACTGATGGTTCATCTAACTTCAGCTGGTGGATGACATTAATTAGATGTTTTTCACGTGCTTTGCCTGTTGTATTAAACTGGAATTTGCATTCTGTTTAGCATATTTAATTTTTGCTTTCTTATCATAGTTCTCACATTTTAATATCAAATTGCTTACTTGGTTTATAATATATCTACCCTTTGTGCATAGTTTTACTGATGAAATGCTTATAATGCCTTTTGGATCATTGCTGGATGAGAATTCCTCACGAGGATTAGCAACTTCAAGAAGTCAAATTGTTGATTCTGGAAAAGAGATTCATAAACTCAGTATTATTGGAATTTATTTCCACATCACTGTTTTGGTTGGTAATATTTTTTCTTCATTTGTTTATATAAGGTCTTCAAGTTCCTCCCCCTTCTGCCAGCTTGAAATCACCTTTGAAGGAAAAGAACATGTTTACAGACCAATTCTAGGTTCAGTACCAAACTTTGCCTTGTATGGGCTTTGGTTTATGCCAGGCTCAATTTTTCATAACTGAATAAATGGTAAACCTTCTGACCACTATATATTACTGGCATCTTGCTTCCAAGTAACCACCATGTTTTTCACATTTTGGTTCACACTTTCAATTGAACTTTGACTCTGGCTATTCCAAGCACTATTTGGAATTCCAGGAAAAGTTTCTTCATTTCATTTCCTTGATTGCTGAATGGGAAGATTCTCCTTATGTAAGATATATTGGGGTAGTTGAATAGCTCTGATGGAAGACTACTTTTAACAGTTCTCTGTTAGATCCCTTCCACAGTTCTGCCCTGATCTTTAGGACTTGGCTATTTAGCTAAAAACACCCAACCATATTGATACTTTATGGATTATAAACATAAGTAGCTAAAAAATTTTATTCTGGTATTAGGCAAAATATTTGTTTGCCTGGATTTTGAGAGAACTTTTTAAATTTTTCTTAAAAATTGTTAAAACCTTGAATTTATATTCCTGTTCTCTATAAATGTGGCAAATATTACATACATGGCCAACTGATACTGAAACTTTTATTTACTGAGATTTCATATTCAACATGCTCATTTTAACCATATTTTACAATATTTAGGGGGAGATGTTCTAATAAATTTGAATGGCTCTTAATATATTTTGTACTTTTTTAGTAAACTAATAAAAAATAATATACATATATGCTATGTATATTTAGTGTATTTTTCCAGTAAAATTGCTAAATCTATTTTATTTCTATAATCAACAAAACCATTTAATGCTTATTTTATCTAGAGAATAATTTGCCTTTTTCACAAACTGATATTTGAAAAATAATGAATACAGACTAAGCTCAAATGTTGTTAAAAGTTTGTAATTTTTATTGGTGAAGTATGGAATTTGTAAACTATAAAATCAATGTTAAATAATTTTGAAAGGACAGTATTATATGAACATAGACCTTTCAGTCTAGTGCTGCTATGTTACTATTCTGCTATATCATAGTTATCCTTTCAATCAGGTTATAAAGGGATGTTCTTAATTTTAAAAAATACCACCAAGAAGTGGCCTTACATTCCATTAAACTTTGTGCTTTCAAATCTATTCCTCATTTAATGTAGATTTTACCTTCTTTTATAATTATGAATTTACATTTCTCCAGTGTAATGGAAATTGCTCTGATGTGAAAAAAAAAACGTTTTTCAATTTATAATTAAATATTATTTAAAAGACTAAAAACATTAGCAGGATCATATATTCCAAGGAAAGGTCCGAGTGATACCTTGATAATGTAGCAGCTAATATACAACTGTATGGTCTATGTTCAAGCACTAGTCATATTAGCCAATTTAAATTCTTCGAGATTTCTTTCTAATATTCAAACCTTAATTTTTCTGCATATGCTCATACCTTCATAGTAATACATTATATTAGTATTTGTTTGAAAAGTAAATTGATTGATGATAGTTTCTGATTAATTGTTAAGTTGTTTCCAACTTTTTTTGTGGATCATAATGTCTGTTTGAGATTAGAAATATTTGTCACTTATTGTATATATATATAGCCTGACAAATTCAAGATTTATATATAGCCAGATAAATTCACGATTTCTCTTTTGTATATTTCTTGTTATCTTGTGTGGTTTTGTCTCCATATTTTGGATGAGGGCTAAGATAAGTTCAGTATGTATATTTTTGAGGTTATAGAGTTAAGATGAACATAAATATTTGGAAATGTGAACTCAAAACTGTAATAATTATCTGCATTGTTTCAGAACTGATTCTAAAATATATGGGCTTAACTATATTTTGCTGCAATTTGTAAATTTGATGATAGTAAGTTCCGTGTAAATTGAAAACATATTTTTAGTAATAGTAGTCTACATTAATTTTTCTCACTTGGCATTTATCTGATATCAAGTTCTTAATAATTATTTTTTTGTTCACAGAGGGCTGGATGAAGTGTATCTTTTTTTAAGAATGTAAACTTCTTAATGTCATATCCATAACATCTGTAAAAAAAAATGTGCAATCAGTTATCCTCTTTAAAGGAAACTAAACATCAGGATGTAATTTGAAAATAAGCATGTGTTTATTTAATTTAAAATTCACCTTTATTATATAGAAATATTAAAACATATTTTATATAAATGCTGTATTATATCTTAATACTATTTTTGATACAAGCAAAAAACATTCACCCATTATTTGTTTTACTACCTTTGGAAGCATATTTCAATTCAAAATTACTGTATTCATTCAAAACACAGAACATTGAATTTATTTGATTAAAAGCTGTGCTTGGCTCATGATATATCAAGTTACTTATTTTTTATTGGTTGATGTATGTGTCGTTTATTCTGCTGAGGTCCTGCCATCCTCTCAGATCTTCTACTGTGGCATATAAACTGACAGGCTCCTGTCAGACCTCTGTGGCAAGCAGCTGCTTGAGGGGGTATTTATTTATTTATAGTGCAACTAATCTTTGTTCTTAACTTTTTATTGCATGAATACAGGGAATATGTGAAAGTTGGCCATTGTTAATGCAATTTACTTATCTTATTATAAGAGTTATAGCTCATTTTTAAGTTAAAAAGTTAACACTGATGTTTTAAGCTGTGTATGTTAGAATAATATAGAGGAAAAATTGCCATTAGCTGGGTGAGATCTGAACCCATGACCTCCTTGATAATATGTCAGGTGCTCTGACTGCTGAACTACTGGCTGCCAAACAATCATCCTCTATTAGTGGCTTTAAATATTATACCATAGAATAATCAATGGAAATGTAGTTGACTGTATTGAAGACTGGCCCAAATGGCACCTTCCATTTTAGTGCACATGACCAGCCCACATCAAGCACCAAACGGCATGGTATTTTTATATTTTAAGCCAACGCACCGAGAATCAAGCATTAGCATTATTGTTACAATAATAGAATTTCTAATTCCGGCTAATGACAGTTTTTCTTCTATATTATTCTAACAAACTACTACCAGATGTATATCTGAGAAATTCTATTATTGTATTATGTTGTATTAATTCAAAAATTAAATTCATTCTATGGGTGCTTTTATCTGAGTAATAGCTTTTAACATTCTTGGTAACTTTGCAGGTGAAATCGACATGTTGGCCAGTAAAAATCTACTTGCATCTTATATTATCTGAATTAATTGAAAATATTTCACTGTATTACTAATTAATAATTTTTATGGCAAGTTTCGGCAGTGGAAGTCTTGTTAAAGTTTAAGTTAAAAGACCCAAAAAGTGATTTGTTTCTAAATTATCCTTGTTTGATACAATACTGCTTTAAATGTTGGTGTTAATAATATGCTGATGAATCGCTAATGATGAAGTGATCTAAATATCATTTATACTAATTTAAAGTTTGAGCTAAGCTTCATATTAGCTTCGGAGGAAAATATGACTAGTGCCTAAAATTTTAACTTGTTCTAGCCATGACTGAAACAAGCCCAGCTTGATCTTTTTCTTTTGCAACACTTAGGAAGGTAAGAATGTTAGAAGCTACTCCCATCTTTCTATGATTAGATTCTTATCATACAAAGACAAGCTCCACTAAGAGCAAAGTCAGGTTAAACTGACCACTTCCTTTGTTAGAGCTAGTAAAAAATATGTCTAGCTAGCTGTCTAAACACTCTGCTAGTTAAAGACTGAAATGTTGAATAAATATGACTGACTGTTTTTGTTTTTAATAACATATTGATATCCTTTCAAAACTTTTCATTTTGGATAAAACTGCAGTTAAGATCCTTGGATAAAATGACTTTTTTGCCACTGTCATCCAACTGAGAAAATTGTAGATTGAATATTTCTGGATAAAAATATGTTGGCAAGGCTTAAATACACTGCCAATTATCGCAATTGTATCATATATACACACACACACTGAGATGCCAGTTTATTAAGTATACTACCCCATGTCATATAAATGGTTCGCTCCAACATTCAATACATCACATGATTGCAGTGTTTAGTATAAATCAGGCAGACCAGCTCCTATGGCATCAGTTATTGGATTGAGCTTCAGAATGGGCAAAACCAATACCATACAATATAGTGACTTTGAACATGGCCTGGTAGTTGGTGCTAGGTGGGGTGATTCTACATCTGCCAAACAGCTGTTTCAAGGGTTTACCAAGAATGTTGTGAAAAATAAACTACCAATGGTCAGCGATCCTGTGACAAAAACAGCTTGTGGATCAGAGGGGTCAAAGGAGACTGGCAAGAATCGTGCAAGCGAACAGACAGGCACAACTAGAATAGCACAACTCACAGCAGAATTAAACATTGGTGTGCAGAATATCATCTCCAATTGCACCACGTATCAGACCTTGCTGCAAATGGGCTGCAACAGATGTCGACTATGTTGTCGAGTTCTGATGTTATCAGCAAAAAACACAAAAGCACGTCTCCAGTGGGTGCATCAGTGTCGACATTAGACCTTGAGGATGAAAAAGGTGGCCTAGTTGGACAAATCTAGGTTCCTTTTGCATCATAATGTTGGTAGTATCAGAATTTTGCACAAGCAATATTATTGTTGACACCAGACAAGATGGAACCATCTTGTCTGGCATCAACAGTACAGGACAGAGTGATGGTGTGAGAATGTTTTCCTGGCACACATTAGGGCCTCCTGATACCCATCAAAAGATGCCTGAATGCCGCAGCTTATTTGAACATCATTGCTGACCTCATTTCTTGATGTCAACCTTGCACAAGTTCATCATCCCCTTATGGCTACAGTTTATCCCCACTTGGATGGACATGTTCAACATGATAATGCACCTGCTGAAGAGGCACATATCATCACAGAATGGTTCCAGGAACCTGCCAGTGATCTTTCTTGCTTCCATTGGCTGCACAGTTCCCAGATCTAAACTCTTATCAAACATCTTTGGGATGAGGTGGTAAGGGCTGTTCGCAGTGACTGTACCACTGTTCAATTTGCAGCAACTATGCAATACAGTCATTTCGGCATGGTACAACATTCCTGCATAAAGCATTCAGCATCTTATAAATTCCATACCCTGACAAATTCAGGCTGTTCTGAAAGCCAAAGTCTCAACATGCTACTAGGTAGGTGTACCTAATAAACTGGCATCTCAGTGTATATTATACAAATATTTAGGTAATGCAGTGTCAGTAATGGAGAGTGCACATTTATATTATTGTGAGATATGAAAGACGCATACTCTAATAATTATGTTGCAAGGACAAAAATCATTCGTATGATTGGCAGAGCCCCTATGTGGTTGGGATTGTAGGCTTGGCCATCAGTGGCCCGTGAATTTAATACCAGATCAAAACTAATTGACACAAACTACATTAGTACTCAAAATGAAAGGATAATGAATAAAAGCGTGCGTAGCACAAGATGGTTTTCAGCAAATACATTAAACGTACACAAAGATATTTTGACATAAGTGAGTAACAACAAATGGGATAATGATAAAATTGGAAATAAGCATGAGCACTTGGATTCCCATAATAGATGTGCTGGCATTAGGATAGAAGATGTTATAAGGCATATGATCACCTCCTAATAAATATGCAACTCAGCAGCACGCTTTCATACTATTGATGAGGTTTTGTGGTAATAAAGCCCACTTATGCACAAGAGCAGATCTGAACTCGTGAAGTGTTCTAGTAGCAGATGCGTCCTGCAATTCGCCTCTCAGGGTTTCCGACACATGCTCAAATTGAATTCGTATCTGACTGGTCACTCCATTCTATAAATATCTTCACTGTTAAGGAAATCGTCGACCATATAATTCCCTTGAGAAATGGTTTTTTTTTTTATCGTCTTTAACGAAATTGGAGCTGAGAGCAACTTCTGAAAAGCCTCGCAGACGAAAGAATCTCATCTCTGTGATTGAAGGTCCCTTATAGACCACTGTGAAGTATTCTACCAGAGGCACCAGTAATTTGACTAAAGAGCATTATAAATTTCAGCAATTCTGGTTAACATACATTTGTGATAACTTTTAACTAGTATAGTGAACAATCAGGTGGGGGGGGGGGGCTAAGTCAGTAATGTGCCTGGCTCGTAATCTACAGTTCCCAGGTTCGAGTCCTGCATGGGCCAGTGTTTAGATTTATCTCCGCAAAACTCCCACCATGCACTAGATCAGTAGGGGACACTGATGGGCTTGGAAAGGCTGCCGTCCGTTGGATGGGCCATCATGGCCCTGTGTGCGAGAGAGAGCCACACCCTGTGCACGTTAAAGAACACGCTGGATGGTCTTGACGGGAGGCTACCTCTCTACTAACAGATGTACAGTGGGTCCCCATTATTCTCGAGGTCCATGTGACCTGGCCATTTAGCCCATTATCTGGAAAAAAGTGCTGCTCAGAGATAATCCACAACCCAGTGAATAATCGCGAAAGCCAGTCAATTAACCTTTGCTAGAGATGGCAGGGGAAGGTTGGAGCTATTTGACTATCCCCTGGGGAAAGGCTGAGGAGTCCTACATAAACGTCCCCCCTTTTCCCACACTTGATACCAAATCGTTGAGCTTCAGGAACCTATGGATTCAAGTGATTCAATTTCCCTTATTGAATAACCTCTTCCAGTTTCAAATAGGTGGTTGCTTCGCCCTGTACGTCACATTCCAGTGGAACAAATATAATGCACTCTTAAAGAAAACTTGAGTTTGGCAATTGTAGAATAGTAATAATACAACATTTATTAACGTAATTTAACAGAAACCACCCAATAGTAGGTTATACCATAATAACCACTGTTTATAAAGTAATTACTACAGTAGTCTATCCTAAGGTGCAGACACTGAACACGCCTACCGTGCCATGCAAATAGATCACATTTTGGAACTTTATCACTATAGTCGTTCTCTGAAGGCTGGCATGCAGAAAGTTCGTTCCATTAAGTCCGTATCCGACAGTGTACAGTATTAATGAGGCAAATTATGCAAGTATTAATGAGGGTGGTCACTACTAACTGCCTGAGGGAAGCTCTTAATGTGCGGTCGAGGGAAAGTACCTTTATGGGATTACTAGCATCTAACATTCTTAGTCACTAGGATTGGGTTAACGAGAGGGTGGATGGATTTACTAACGAGTGGTATGTGTGGGAAGCTGGTGTCTAAGCTTATAGGGGGATATGAATTCGAGTATGCTAGTCGTTGAATGTTTTTTTTCCTTCTGATTTGCATGGTAAGAGTTCAACCTATGGGTAATCGTGACATTCTCGAGGTTCATGTTATCAGATGAAGATGTGGCAGCAACGATGCTGAATATGTTCTCATAGTCTCAAGTCTGTGAATATGAAACTCGCAACTCCGTTGTTCGATTCCTGTGCGCTTCTCACACATTGTTTGCATACTACCTTGCTACTTATAACGTTACGCGTGTTTTTCCTACCCATATTGACTGTTTCCGATGCAAAATAACCTGTTGCATCTCATTTGCCCGAGGAACTTATGCTTGGCCACCAAACGTGTTGCAGCGCTCATGAACTGTGCTATTCTCATACTGTCGCTTCAGTGCTCACCCCTATTGTATCTCGATGTTCAGTTTGTTAAATATAGGCAGAGTGCTTGAGTTGCGAGGCACCCTCGTATATAAATCAAGTTGTCAACCAATAACTTTTTGCATTTAGTAATGTTCCATCCTAGTGCGCATTTAGTGCTCACTTTTCGTTGCCCTTTTGCAGATGTTTTCCTTCCCACTTCGTGATTCAACCATCAACTCGCAAGAGCAGAAACTGAGAAGGAGAAAAAAAAATCTAGGGAGTTAGCAAAATTCGAAGCTACTTGGTAAAAACCGGATGAGTTGTAAAAATTGGAATTTTTTTGTGTGAAATTAAAGAGAGTTGGCAAAATCGAGACAACTTAGCAAAATCTTGGGGAATTGGCAAAATTCGAAGTGACTTGGTAAAATTCAGGTGAGATGTATAAATTGGGAATTTTTTTGTAACATGACAGAATCTAGGGGAGTTTGCAAGTAGGCAAAATCTTGGGGTCTGTCACCCAAAAAACGTTCTCTTTCTCCCCCCTCCCCCCACCATAGTCTCTTTACGCCCCTAACTGGTAGCGGAAGCAATGTATGGCTTAGTACTTGCCTAACAGTTACGAAATAAATCTTGAACAGTTGTTCTGTACACTTATTAATTCTTTATTTAATACTCTAATGGTTGAAAATACTAATGTTTTTGTGGATTGTTCAAACGTCCACACTGAACTACGTTGATGGACAAAAGTTATAACCTTAAGTTATGTCAATGGGAAGCTAACGTCAAAGCTCTATAACTTCTAAATTTATTTTTATTTATATGTATTTTTTTTTGAAAAATGTGATAGTTGATAAAGATCTCAACGAAACATCATTATATCCATTTTTAACAATATTCGTTCCAGTATTTAATGAGTTATGGAACTTGGAATATTTCAAATTAACAAGGCCAGTCCTTGAGAAATTACACAAAACTGACAATACTGAAATATTAATTTGCATAAACTTCTAAAATATATACTTATTAAGGGAGGTCTGAGATAAATTCTTGCTTGGCACTGCTTTTGTAAAATATTCAAACTATCATAACTTAGTAAATACTGAACGATATTGTTGAAAATTGAGATATTGATATGTTTGATTGAGATCTTTATATATCAATATAAAGATCTCCAGGCCTTCGATGTTCGCTTCCCATTGACCTAACCTAGGGTTGTAACTTTTGACCACCAGTGTAGTAGTGTTATAGAAGACTACCTTGCCGAAGAGAGAATCTGCAAATGAATACTAATGGCTGTTGAAATAGCTAATGACAACAAGTTACATAATACGATAAGAATGTTTGCGGGTGAAGTATTTTTAATGTAATTTTACACAAGTACAATAAATTAATTCGAGCGACGTTTTCAAAATCACGTAAAACGGTTCGTCGACATTAAGTGTTGGATCCAGTGGAGAAATGCCACACAGACACTCGTCTGGGGCCTCTGCATTCATGAAAAATATTTCGTAATCAGTGTAATCTATTACTTTTGTACAGATCTGTTTTTACCAAGGTTTTTTTTGTTAAATACACTGGTTTCCAAAAATTAAGGAAAAATGAAAAAAATCGCGATAATTCGCAAAAAAATTGTGCAATCCTCACCAAACTTGTTCATGTAACCAGTAATGCTGAGTGAGCATATTGTATGCAAATTAGCTAAGTTGCATAATCGGATAGTGGTATAAAAACGTGTTTTGGAGTGGTTTTTTATTTTGAGTTGTAAATGTGAGTAAAGAAATTCGAAATAGGCATTTTGTAGGAATGACCTCAAGACATTTGCCAAATGAACTTGTAGAGAGCTATTGGCCAGCTTAAAGCAGGCCAAAGTCAGTCAGACATGGCATGATGGTTGGATGCGAGTCCTTCTGTGGAATCAATTTCTTAGCACGGATTCCGTTTCTCAGAGGTTTAACCGAGGAAGGGCAAAAATATATCAAAGACCACTTGAATGAGAGGTATTGGCAGTGGTACAATTGTGGCGTCGATGGTCAGAAGAGCATTTGCACACTCGCATGCATGGTTCCGGGCAACATAGAGTTACAGACGCATGAGAGGGTTGGCATATCAGGAGGGCGATAGTGACAGAGTGGATAGCTACTGCATCACAAATTCGATCCTCTGTCATACCAAGGGTGTTTACAAGAACGATACGCAGTCTTTTGGAAGCAGGACAATGGACACACGTGCTGCTGGTATGGTTATCACTGTCAAGCACGTTTGCAGCGGTGTCAAGAATGAGTTCGTTGGAGGGAAGAATGGCAATCTGTGGTCTTCAGTGATGAAAGCTGATTCTGCTTAGGAGTGTCCGATGGTCGTTAACGTGTCCGAAGGCGACAAGGTGAGCGGTTTCTTCCATCGTGCATCTGGCAGTGACACACAGGGCATCATGGTGTGGGAGCGATTAGTTATCACTCTCATACGTGTCTGGTGTTTGTACAAGGTACACTGAATAGCCTACGTAAGTCAGCGACATCGTACAACCGGTCATCCTGCCATATTTGATCATAATCCCAAATGCAATATTCCAACAGGGTAACACTCGCCCACACTCCGCCTGTGCAACTCAACTCAACATGCTCTTCAGCCAGTGCACCAACTCCCTTGGCAAGCATGCTCTCTGGACTTGTCTCCAGTTGAGCATCTCTGGGACTGAATCGAACAAAGACTTCCGCAGACTGCAGCAGGCATTGACATCTCTGAATTGCGCGTCCAAGTTGAAATCGCATGGAACGGTATCCCCCAGTGTGATATCCAGCATTTGTACGACCGGTTGCATGCCAGATTGGAAGCTTGTATTGCTGCTGAAGGAGGTTCAACACCTTATTAAAATGTGCCTTCTGTAAAATGCAGTACTCATTAAACGTTAAAGTAAACATCGAATCACTTCACATGTGTAATCACTGCCCTTTCTCAAGTTGCACGACCGGTTGTATGCCAGATTGGAAGCTTGTATTACTGCTGGAGGAGGTTACACCTTATTAAAATGTGCCTTCTGTAAAATGTAATACTCATTAAACGTTAAAATAAACATCGAATCACTTCACATGTGTGATCACTGCCCTTTCTCAAGTTGTTTTTATTAAATAAATCTAGATTACGCTTCAATTGTTAATGGTGTTCTTTTTTCACTTTCCGCCAGTGTAGTATATATATAAATGTATATACGTTGTAGAGTCAGTAATATCATGGGCTGTGCAGAGCTGCTCTGCATTGTATGTACAAGTAGTGCCACCTATATACTGTTCATCAATGGCAAGCTATTCGTCTGTGCGCATGGTTGCGTGAACGTTAGCCAATACCATTGTAACACCCTTCAGATAAGCTAAGTCCATCTCGTTAGCATTTGAACAGCATATAAATATCAAATTTTGTCAAAAGTTGGGCAAAACTGAACCAAAACTCTGAAAATGCCTTAACAAATGTATGGTGAAGAGGCCATGGGCTGTAGTGCAGTATTTAAGTGACACAAACGTTCTGCGGAAGGTAGGTATAGTCAGGATGATGATGTGAATACCAATCATCCAAGAACTGTGAGAACGGAAAACCTGATTCGTGAGGTTCAACGTGTGGTGCATGAAAACCATTGATGATATCGTTGCTGCAATAGGGATTAACCATGGTAGCTGTCACACAATTCTCACTGAAGATCTCAACATGTTTGTGTTGCACAACACTTTGTCACTTTCTGACCGAGGACCAACGATAAGTCCACATAACCATTTGTGATGAAACTTGTGGTGGCACAAGAATTGGCTTCTGTTACATGATAACGTCCCAGCACATCGTCGTGTCCAAAGTGAGCTGGCTCAACAAAACACCATGGTGTTACCACATCCTCCATACCCTTCCATTTAGCATTCTGTGATTTTTTTCCTGTTTCCCTTTGTGAAAGACGGACTTCATGGTCGTATGTTCTCTTCAGCGCAGGAGGTTATCACAGCTGCAATCCAAGCCCTTTGGTCGATTCCGAAAACCATTTTTCACAACTTTCCAGCAATTGTATCAACGCTGGCAGAAGTGCAATATGACTGGGGGGAGATTACTTTGAAGATTGATGTACATAAGATGCCACAACTATGTCATCGGTATTCACAGTAGCTGTAGTCCGCGAAATTATTGACTCTAATGGTATATGTGCATCAATCTTGTTATATGACAAAACGAAATAGCATAAGGAAGTATTCAATATGTATACATTTATACAAATTGTCAAAAATATATTTCACATATGTTAAATATGGTGTAGTCAACATAATTCGGTAAGAACTAGTCTTGTGTTAAAAAAAAGGCAATTGTGCTTAAAAGAATTAAACATTTGGTTAATTGACAACCTTGTCGTTAAAAGTGTGGGTTCAGAGGTGATAAAGGCTTCATAATTCAAATCTCTTTTATTCATATTCTTGAAAAATGTTTAGATTTTCAAAAACCTATAATTATTTCCTTTTAAGATTCCAAAAACTTTTGTTTCTGTTGGCTTTAATAATTTGGTTGATCGTGAGATGTATAATAAATTTCCCCTCAAGCAACAGCTTGCCATCGAAATCTGTGAGGAAAACGAAACTTCAGCATATAGATCACAATTCATTTTTATCACATTTTCAAAAAAACTATTATATATATTTGTGGTCTGTCTGTTCGTCTATAAACATAAAACTTTTTTGTTTACAGAGATAAAAATTCTTTTTGTGTTGGATACTTATTGATAAAATATTATGATGCGCACTTTCCGAATTTCCGTAAAGCAACAATTACGCCCTCTAGCGGTGGAAAAAGTTGACAATTCGAAAATTTCAAACGATATTGCAAACGATGTGTTTATGCTAGAAATTTGGTGATGGAATGTGAAGGTCACGAAGTTTCCATTCCAACAATGAGTAGACCCCTTAGACCCAGAGGGGGTGGAAAAATACAACTATTTAAAAAAAAAATAAATACCCCCTCAAGTTTTAGATATTTGTTTGTTTTCAGAGATAAATGAAAAATTCATTTTGGGTTAGATAAGAATTGATAAAATATGATTCACACCTTTTAAATCTTTCAAAAACTATAATTGTACCCTCTAATGGTGGAAAAATTTCAAATTCTAAAATTTCAAACAAATATTGTAAACGATGCATTTAAGCTAGAATTTTTAAATTTTTGTGGTGGAATGTGAACGCTATGATGTTTCTATTGGCAACAATGAAATGACCTCTTAAATCCAGGGGGAGTGGGCTGGGAAAACAAAATTTTTTTGTTTTGGCAAATAATTGCAATTTAAAGATAAATGAAAAAATCTTTTTAAAGTTAGTTAGATAGGAATTGATAAAATATTATGATTAGCACCTTTTAAATCTTTAGAAAACTATAATTACACCATCTAACGGTAGAGAAATTTGCAAATTCCAAAATTTCAAACAAATATTGCAAACGACGTATTTAAGCTATAAATTTTAAATTTTGGTGGTGGAATGTGAATGCCATGATGATTCCATGCATGCTAAGTAGGATTTAGGTCTGAAAACCTTGCTGGCCAATTCCATTCTCTGAATATCTTCACTCTCAACAATGAATTGACCTCTTAGACCCGGGGGGGGGGGGATGGGAAAGGATAATTTTTTGTTTTAGCAGATAATTGTATTTAGAGATAAATGAAAAAATCTTTATGGTTAGACAGGAATTGATAAAATATTATGATTCGCACTTTTGGAATCTTTCGAACGCTATAATTGCACCCTCTAACGGAGAAAAATATTGAAAATTTCTAACGAATATTGCAATTATGTATTAATGATAGAAATATGAAATTTTGGTGGTGGAATGTGAACGTCAAGATGATTCGATTGGAAACAATGGAAATGATAATTATAAAACTTTTATAGTTTAATTGGTACTAATTAAATATATAATTGCATTTTCAATTACTTATATATGTATATTTACAGATCACTGAAAATATCAGCTCCACTGATATTTCTGTCAGTGCCCTTTAGCACTGAAGGGTTACGTCAGTGGACATACATTCATAGACAAAAAAAGTGTCGTCTTGGTGTTCCCTATCTCCCATTGAAATTTTTACAGAGCTCTGCTTCAGGACACCGTTATGACTGCTTATGTTGTAACCAGAAATCCGACAGTGAACTATAATAAAAGATGGACACTCATAACAAAGTCCCCAATTAACACTAGAAATAAAACCCCACTGGATGCTCACACAGTCTCCTGCCAATGGTAGACTTCCTCTGCTCCCAAAACATCTGCAGACCGGAGTAGAGGAACTGGAAACATTGCAGCTGTGTAAAACTCCAGTACACCTGTTTTTTTACTGTAAATTCTCAGCCGATATTTGGAATTTTGTTAGTGACGTCCTTGGGAAGTGCGAGTGTAAGACTCAATAGCGAGACTGTCAGCTTCAGGAAGATAATGTTCTCTGTCCCCAGTGCAATCTAGATCGTATATCTCAGATATACGATCTGGCTCTGCAGAAATGACACACAGTTTGAGAATAGGAAATACAACTAAGGGCATCCTAGCAAGATTCGAATAGCGTATGTGGAGCACACTTGCAGCAGTATTCCATCGTATGCAAAACGAATATTACTCTGACGGGAAAAATATCAACTGCAGAATATTTACAATCCTAGAGGGTGAATTTATTGTCAAACCTTCCGGGGTGGCTGGCAAATGGTTTTAAACTCAGAATGTTATAGGACTGTTTCAATGTTAACAATTTGTCTAATGCTTTTGAAAATCATATTCAGTAAAACAATACTGTCTGTCAAAACGAAAATGCAAAACCATGCTGAGAACCTTGTTTGCACATATTATGTAAATTTTATATTTTAATTAAATAAACAATTTTGGTTACGGTCAGTTACTTGGGAGGGTAACCACCTGGAAACAACATATGCAGCTGGCAAAGAAAATTTGGCGTCCAATGGCAGAATGGTTAGCATGCTTGGCTACTGATCAAAGGAAAAACAGATAGGCATGGATGTTTCTGTTGTTTTTCTGCTGATATCCTGCCCTCGTCACAGACTTTCTACTATGGCATATTAAACTGTCAAGCTCTTGTCAGAACTCTGTGGTAAGCAGCTGCTTGAGGAGGTATTTGTTTATTATTATTTTTAGACGGCAAATTTTCCTGTTAATCTCATTACCTACTGTTGCGGCCCGAAACGCTATTTACTAAAAGAATCGATATGTGATCATTAGATCTTTTATTGTACTTTTATATTTCAAACTATGTCCTTTGCAAACACACAGAAAAAACTTCAGAGAAAGAACTTAAATTAGTTAAATAAGTAAAAAAAACTTAGAGTTAAATAGGAATTGAACTTTTAAAGAAGTTTGAAGTAGTAAAAACGGTTGATGCTCTTTATTGTAAAGGCTGTCATAAGTCCTTGCTTGGAGGGAGCCATATGAAGGATTTTGCAGTTAAACATGTCATTTCTGGACAACAAAATCCTTTATATGCCACTACATATGTATTCATATGTGGGATTGAAGGCGTCAGAGGTTTGCCTTTCAAGAAAAGAAATTTGCTGGCTGTTGGAATGAAAAAATTAAACATCTGCGAGCCTGTTTGGAGTGGGGGCAATGGCCCCCTCCTTATGACCACCACTGCTTCATTGACTGCTAGGTCCCCAGTTTGTTAACCGAGTGAGAAAGTGTTTTTATTTTTAAAAGCTTTTCTGTCAGTACGTTAGTTTTTACTCACTAAGGAGAGATGTCGTTTTTGGAATGGTAACACATCAGAGAGTGTCGCTGCAGTCGATTACTACGACACCATTGAATTTATGGTAGATGGATATCTGTAAGAAGTCCATCTGTGCTATTACCTTTACCAGCATTTTCAAGGCGATGAGACAAATCTAAGGTGAGGAGGAGGTTCCCCCCTCTAGGTCAAGCACTGATCACTGCAGATATTGAAGTTTTCATTTAATAAGGAATACGATTAGTCCTAAAGCAATACAGCTTGCACAATGAGCTCTCATGCTTCTAATACGGTTGTCTAACAATGCAGAGGGCATCAAATCCTACTTTTGTATAAGAGCATTTCTCAGCTCATGAAGGGTTCTATGAAAGGGTTGATGACTTGCAACCAGGGGCGTAGCCATGAGGGGGGAGGTTCCCCCCCAAAGTAACTCTGAGTTGGCAAAATTCGAAGCGATTTCCTAAAATCTTGGTGAGTTGTGAAAATTAGTAATTTTTTTTTTTTGGAAAATTAAGGGGAGTTGTCAAAATCGAGGCAACTTGGCAAATCTAAGGCAGTTTAGAAAATGGAGAGACTGCAAAATTTAGAGCAGTTGCCAAAATTCAAAGCCACTTAGTAAAAACAGGTGAGTTGGCAAAATTCGGAGTGACTTGGTAAAATCTTTGGGAGTTGGCAAAATCGGGACAACTTTGCAAAATCTTGGGGAGTTGACAAAATTCGGAGTGACTTCGCAAAATCGTGGGGAGTTGGCAAAATTCAGGTGAGATGTGAAAATTTGGATTTTTTTCTGTAAAATTATGGCGAGTTGGCAAAACTTAGGGAGTTGGCAAAAACTAAGGGCAGTTGGCAAAATTCGGAGTGACTTGGCAAAATCGTGGAGAGGACAAAATTCAGGTGAGATGTAAAAATTACAATCTATTTTTCTGTAAAATTATGGCGTGTGGGCAAAATTGAGGCAGCTTCGAAATATCTAGGAGAGTTGACAAAATTCAGAGTGGCTTTACAAAAATCAGGTGTGATGTAAAATTGTGGCGAGATGGCAAAATTCGAATCCACTTGGTAAAATATAGTCGAGTTGTGAAAATTGAGATTTGTTTTGTGAAATGAAGGATTGTTGGATAAATTGAGGAAACTTAACAGAATGTAGGGCAGTTGGCAAAATTCAAATCCACATGGAAAATAGGGGCGAGTTGTGATAATTGGGTTTGTGAAATTCAGGATAGTTGACTAAAATCACTTCAAACTCCCCAAGATTTTGCCAAGTTTACTCGATTTTAGTCAACTATCCTGAATTTCACAAACCCAATTATCACAACTCGCCCGTATTTTCCAAGTGGATTTGAATTTTGCCAACTGCCCTACATTCTGTTAAGTTTCCTCAATTTATCCAACACCCCTTCATTTCACAAAACAAATCTCAATTTTCACAACTCGCCTATATTTTACCAAGTACATTCGAATTTTACCAACTACTCTAGATTTTGCCAACTCACCGTAATTTTAGAGAAAAAATCGTACTTTTTACATCTTCCCTTATATATATAGTTATTTCGAAGCTGCCTCGATTTTGCCAACACGCCATAATTTTACAGAAAAAAAGATTGCAATTTTACAGAAAAAATCCTAATTTTTACATCTCGCCTGAATTTTGCCAAGTCACTCCGAATTTTGTCAAGTCACCCCGAGTTTTGCCAACTCCTCAAGATTTTGCCAAGTTGTCCCGATTTTGCCAACTCCCCAAGATTTAACCAAGTCACTCCGAATTTTGCCAACTCACCTGTTTTTACTAAGTGGCTTCGAATTTTGCCAACCTCTCTAAATTTTGCAGTCTCTCCATTTTCCAAACTGCCATAGCTGTGCCAAGTTGCCTCGATTTTGACAACCCCTTAATTTTCCAAAAAAAAAAAAAAAAAAATTGGGGAGTTTGAAAGTTTGAAGTGATTTGGCAAATGTAGGAGATGTAAAGATTGGGATTAGTTTCGTGAAATTAAGGATATTTGACCAAATCAAGGCAAAAATTCATACTGATTTGGTAGAATTCAGATGAGATGTAAATATTGGAAGTATTTCTGAGAAATTATGGCTAGTTGGCAAATTTGGAAGTCAAATGGCAAAATAATGTAGGAGAGACGAGAAAATTGTCTTCCTCCCCCCCATGGAGCGAAAATCTAAGCAAGTTTTCTCAGTTGGCAAAATTTGCCAAAATTTTGCTCCAGTTGGAAAATTTTGTACTTCTCCACCATAGTGCTACGCTACGCCCCTGCTTGCAACTCACCTTTCCAAAGCATTCCATGCATGCTCAGTGGGATTTAGGTCTGAAAACCTTGCTGATCAATTCCATTTTCTGGATATCTTCACCCTCAAAGTATTCCTCTACTATTTGAGCTCTATATGGACGAGCGTTATCATTCATAACTAGAAGAACGCACATCACCTCTGCTGCATATGAGAATCTCGTTTTCAAAGATAATGAAGTTTTTACTTTACCTACTGTTTGATGTATTACAATGTAGTGGGATCAGGAGATAATGGGAAGATCCAGTGGATTCTTCCCATTATCTTCTGATCCACTACATTGCTGATGATACATTTTTCTCCACGGATAACAATTTGTTTTTCCTTCAGAAAATCTGATCGGAATATTTAGCTCTTCAGTGCGATTGTCCACATATGGTTATGTTGGAGGGTCCCCATAGCGGATATTTCTGTAAGAGCAATTACTTCAGAAACTGAATCTTTGAAATCGCTTTGGGTATACACCCCACTGAATCTAGGTAATTCCAAAAACTGAGGGTGTGAAAAGCAATCTCCGATTGCGCAGCATTTGTCGCCATCTCATTACGTGTATTCCGCCGTTAACTTCGTTGGTTTTTAGCACATTCTCGTGACCACTAGCCTCCACACTATCGCTGACTACAGTTGACCCCCCCCCCCCCCCGCTGTCGTGGGCTTCACTGCCTTGGTGGATGGGACGAGAAACGGTGTTTTCAGCTTGCTATGGCCACGACCGTCTTACAATAATTTGTAATAATAATACAGATCTCATAAATGTAACTTGTAATAGCTTTGTACCTCTGAGTGAAACGTCATTGGGTATTCGCTCCCATAGATCGAAGTAGGCTCTTATGTACATGAACAAAACCAATTGAGAAGTTGGGTTGGCTCTACGTGATGGGGCTGCTGTTTTTCGCAGTTGGCTATGTGTAGGTAGTTCTGTGGGGTAACAGGGGAAAAACAATTGTTCATGAACTTTTCAACGAAATTTGTTAAAGATCTCGGAAAAGTAAGGTAAAATTTTAATACTATAATGGAAATCCAGCACTAATGTTTTTCTAAATACGGTCTGGCGGTGATCTATAATTTTTCAAAATTGAATTTTTTCCCCCGATAATATATTCTAAGTGATGGGCGCGTCGTTGCTACAAGCCCGGCCGCCTTCGGGCGGTGTGATGTTCTGATGAAGTCGCCGAGTGAGACCGTAGGAAAGAATTTGCCGTCCCGTGGCCGAGTGGTTAGCACGCTTGGCTACTAATCTAAGGGACCTGGGTTCGAGCCCTGGATTAGGCATGGATGTGTGTGTGTCGTTTTTCTGCCAAGGTCCTGCCATCCTCTCAGATCTCCCACTATGGCATATAAACTGACAGGCTCCTGTCAGACCTCTGTGGCAAGCAGCTGCTTGAGGGGGTATTTATTTATTTATTATAATATATTCTATATCCGATATCTCTGACTGAAAATTTAGCTTTATAATTGAGAAAGTATTCCAATACATTCTTTATCTCAAATGTATATGTGTGATATTAAATATCCTGTGAAAGTTTCGTTAAATTGCAAAACGTATTTCTTGAAGTATTTGCATTTTTGTTGAACTTCTTTAAATTGCAAACAGCATGTATTTAAAAACAAAACTGGTGTACATTCTGAAGCAATAATAATAATTAATAGCTTGAACTAAGGTAGATTTATTGTCTGCAGCCTCTATTCATTCATCTAAATCAGAGGTTTTTAAGTGTTAAGGTCCTGCTTCCCTTGCAACACATATGGGAGCCTCACACCTAGCAAGACCACTTGCAGTTCTCTTGCTTGGCTTAATTTTTTAAAATGAATAAAAAAACTTTATAGGCGCTTTTCTTACATCCCTTGGTGGTGCTGGCACCCAAGAACGACCGATTTAAATAAGCCAGTCAGAAAATTGGAAATCGGTAGTTCTTACACCGTATGGGACCTCATTTTTGATCATCCCTATAAATCCACTTTAGCCTTGACACGAAACCATCTCTTAACAGTTGTCCAGTGTGTCTTCTCTAATCCCTTATTATCTAACAGTTCGGCCTACTTTGTGGTTTGGATTTTTTCTCTGAGAACATTTTGGTACACAATGGGCTAAACGGCCAGGTTACATGAACTCTGAAGGTTGGGAGAAGAGGACCCATTGGACAGCTAGCGTACTGTACGAATTAGTTGGGACAAGCGAAGGAACGCTAAGTCCCTTCCGCTGCAGAGTCTAAACTTGTTCGCAACCTTCTGCTGCAAGTCTAAACTTGGGCGTGCAGCTTCCGGGCAACAACCCCATTGAAGGAATGATGGACAGCAAAAAGTAGATAAGGCATTCTGGAGGCGAAAATGGTCCCAACACTGCAGAAGCTGTTTCCTAACGGCGATGGGGTATTTCAACAGAATCTGGCTCCATGCCACAATTCTAAGCTTGCTAAAAGCTTCTTTACCCAGCAACATTTGAAGGTATTGGACCAGGAAATTCACTCGATCTAAATCCCATTGAAAATTTGTGGGCCATTATTAAAGCGCGCATATCTAAGATGGATTGCACGACGAAAACCAAAATGATAGAAAATGAACCCTGAAGTGGAGATGTGTGGAAAACTAGTGGTATCAATGGTTGAGAGGGTGAAAGAAGTAATTAAAGCTAAGGGCGGTCACATTCACTATTAAACAAATAAATATTTTAGTTGTCTTTGTTACTGCATTTTCTTATTGTCCCAACTAATTTGCACAGTACTGTATTAGGAGGCAGTTACCTCCCTTCAAGGCCACCCACCATGTTATTTAACATTCACTGGGGAAGAGGGGGGGGGGGGAGGGTAAATTAGTGGAGATATATCGCAATGGTCAATCTTTCTCAATCTGGCCCAGGTGAAACTCAAACTGGGAACTACAGATTAGAGGTATTGTGTGCTATTCAGCCAACGGCTGCCCCCCAGAGCCTTTTGTGTGCAATAAAATGCGGCGAAATAAAACAATACAACCTCTTTTGAGATGTGTGGAAAATATTGCCTTACACTTCATGTGTTGATGCTTAAATTTACTGGACATACTTTTATTACAATTTTTTTATTAAAAATATAAAATCATCTATGGAGAATTTACATAAAAAACAAGTTCTTGTGCATATTATGATTAAGTATAATAATGTTCCTGATTTCTTAATTTATTTCTAGTTTATGCTATTATATATTAGTAATGTTTTAACATTTGCTCGAACTTTTCAAAGCTATTATTTTGCATGGCTTGTCTAGTAGCTTTGAAAAATTCCATAAAGTGATGCATGTTATGAAGCATTAGAAGCACTCTTCCAAGGAGTTCTCCTGTCACTAATAAATGATGCAAATATGCCTTTGTAAAATGGCAGCATGAATAGCATGTGCAATTTTCTAAAATCGGTGAAAAATCTTCTGCGTGTATTTTGTCTTTCACATCTATTTCAAATTTTGGTTTAAGATCACTATTTTTAACGTATTCAGAATGACTTAAAGGGTACACTAAAGCTGCACCTTTTTCAGTTATAACGTATGGATACGAAGAATCAAATATATCGATTCCGCATCTTATTGCCTTTAAAATAAAACTTGGTTTAAAAGCACCTTGTAAAATTCGAGGTTTGTCAAATGGAAGCAACTGTATAATTTCTTCTAACACTGGTTTAATTTTCGAAAATTCTATGTCTTGAACATCAGGTCCATTTACGTGAAAGCCATCAATTACAAAGCCATCAACTGCACGCACTGCAGTCTGTTGAGCAGATTTCCGCCTCAAATATAAGTCGTATCCACCTTGTACAGTCCCAAATATAGCGGTGTTGTGCAACTCTTCAGATTCGGCGTGACATTTTAGGCAGTTATCAAGAAGATTTAAAGATCGATCAACAGCATGATTTAATCTCTTTTGTGAGCAATCATATGGTGTGTCACTGTCGCACAATGCTTGATATGATGCTGGACTAAAAGTCTTTTGCACTTCCATAAATTCATCGACTTTTAAACGTTTTCTACCTGCATCAGTCCACACTGATACTGCTGTTTTGTCATTGTATCCAGTAGGTGTACGAACCGCAGGATCTTGCACAGAAATATGAAATGGGTAATCTGCAAGTCCTACGAAAGACGCCAAATCACCGCCATATTCTTTCACTGTATCTTTCATATCTACTATTGTGGGAAGTGTCTGTAACAATAGGCTACCATCAGTTTTTAGATGTTCAAGAACATCGTATGTCAAATGAGGTACACTTCCCGCTCTCGTGTAAGTTAAGCACATCGGAGTTTTAAATTCTTGACCCTGCCATCTTAATGGGAACTCGCACAATAATCCGGTGCGGCCAATGTGAGAGATTTTTTCTATAAATTTCATTGCAGTTTGTGGTACCTGAAACAAAAGTTTATATTAACACATAGTACACTATTGTGGTAAGTTAACACAATCACATACACCAAAAAGTCAAAACATTATGACCACCTGCCTAATATGATGGTCCTCTATGTGCTGCAAAAACAGCTCTTACCCAGCAAGTCATGGACGCTACAAGATTTCTAAAGGTGTCTTGTGGTATCTGGTACTAATACGTTACCAGCAGATCCTTTAATTCTTGTAAGTTATATGGTTGCGCTACAGCAGATTGGATATGCTGTTCCAACACAAACCACAGATGATCGATTGATGTCTGGGGAACTTGGAGGCCAAAGCAATACCTGAGAGTCTTCATGTTCCATGAACCATTCTCGAGCAATCCAGGCAGTGTGGCATGGCACATTATCCTGCTGAAAGAAGCCACTACTAGAGGGTTGTTGCCATGAAAGGATAAACTTGGTGTGTAATGATGTTTAGGTAGGTGGTAGATGTCATAGTTTCCTGCACATGAATGACTGGACCCAGGATTTCCCAGCAGAACATTGCCCAAAGCATTACACTTCCTCCACTGGCTTGTTTACATCCCACTGTGCATCCTGGTGCCAACACTTCCCCAGTTAAACGAAGCACACATACCTGACTGTCCACATGGTGCAACAGAAACGAGATTCATTGGACCAGACAACCTTCATTAAAGATCCAGTTTCGATACATGCCCATTGTAGGCACTTGCAATGGTGAACTGTGGCCAACATGGGCACTTGAACTCGCCTGCGACTATGCAGCTCCAGTTTCAGCAGGGTTCAATGTACTGTGTGTTGCAACACATTACTCCAATCACCAGCATTCAAATTACGGGCGAGTTGCACCACAGTATCCTTTGTTAGCTCGTACCATACAGGCAGAGGCGTAGCTAGACTTTTGGCGCCATTGGAAAATTTGCAATTGTCCGCCCTTGTTCAGTTATTGATAAAAAATAAATATATATAATATAATGTGTATTGTCATTATTTTAATAGTTACATGAATAAATATTAATTGCAAAAGAAATTGCAATTAATTATGCAAGTAATTATTTTTTCCCATTTTTTCGTTGGCAAAATCGATAATAATCTAATCAAAATTAATTTTTGAAGTCAGTTCTCGCTCGATTGTTAGGAAACAAAGTGATGATGTACGCTCCTGTCCTGATGTTGAACTTAAACAATCCCGGGGTTTATAAACATAAAAATTCAATATAATGTACAAATTATGAACTCCCGTTCAAAGAAAAAGATACCTAAGTAACTAAATTTTATTTTGTAACGGCATCATTTCTAAAAGCAATATGAACAGTTGGAAATTGCACCCCAAAGCTGATTTATGGCATGCCCAGTGCAAGAGGTGGGGGGGAGTTAATTGTCCACCAATAAAAGGAAAAAAATATTTTTTTTAGAAAATAACAAAAATTTATAATATGCTGTCTTGACGATACAACGGTTTAAACAATACATATTAAATTCAATGAACTATGGGCAGCTAATCATTCAATTTTATTTTGCACATGAATGTCAGATATCGTGGAACGGCTCGTGCCGCTCCAGCACCGCCCTTGGCAACTGCCCCGATGCCAACACGTTCCTACGCCTCTGTATACAAAATAGCCTTCGTTCACCTCTAGCATCGATGAGCCATGGTCGACCCACACCTTGCTGGTGGTTCATAGATTTTCCCTACTCAGACCACTTTTCGAAGGTACTAACCATGGCTGACCATGAGCACCCCACAAACCTTGCCGTCTCGGAAATGCTCTGACCCAGTTGTCTGGCTTATACAATTTGGACTTTGTCAAACTCACTTAAGTCTGTTACCTTTTCCATCTGAAGAACAAGAAGAACACTGATTAAGAGAGCTCAATATCAGGTGTTATTTATACTGTTTCATGGCCTTCACATGTGCAGTTTACCTGCAGTTGTTTCGATTTGCATAAAGACCCGCTGGTCATAATATTTTGGCACTTTGGTGTATAGTTGACATTTACTTTCAGACTTCTTGTATATGGCACAGTGATCTTTTCTGTGGTAGGTGCACAAACAATTAAAAATGCAATTCAGTAAAAGCACTCTTGAATATCAAGTCACAGTCAGAGGAAAACTCTTCTTGAGCCACATGGGATACAAAAACCCATGTTATCGGGAGGCCACAGGTTTGAATCTCACCTGATTCAAGAAATTGTTTCTTCTAACTGTGAGCAGTAAATCTAATTTCAGTTGAATCAACATCAGATCTTACAATTAAAAATTTTTTCATGGCCTATGTGGTTATACACAAATGCAAATTATACTATATGTAGTTTCATTTGTATTGCTATAAAAAAAAATTTCTTAAAACCGTTTTTTTTTTTCGAGAGGGCAGTGAAAAACTCAAAAAAGGGAAAACTCAAGAGGGCAGTGAAAAAATTTTTTTCCTACAAATATTTTCATTTTAGCTACCATCCCAGGCCTCTGAAGTGGCATGAGATGGCTAAAAAACTGAACAAAAGTTTTCACCATTAATAATAAATCCTTAACTATAAAATGAGACCATTAAAATTATTGTGAAGCTTAAAACATTCTCAATCGTTCATGAAAATTCACATTACTGTGGAACAATGATGTAAATATATTTAGGAAGTAACAATTACAAGTAGTGTTCAAAAAGTTCTTGACATGCATCTGCAAAACAAAAACCATTGCATTTACTGCAACAAAACTTTTATTGTTTTTCAAAGTACTCCACTCCAGCATCTATGCAAAGTTGCAGACGTGTACGCCAATTCTGGAACATTTGCTGGTACTCCTATTGGGATTTGCTGGTACGCCAATTCTGGAACATTTGCTGGTACTCTGAATGAACGCATTTTGCAAGATCTTACACCCTTAAAAAATGCTTCGCCCTAGCAAATTCCGAATTTTTGGAAATCACCAAAAATTGCATGGTGCAAGATCAGGTACGTATGCAGGATGGGGTAGCTGTTCAATTTTTTCCTCCTCCAGATAGGCCATAACTTGCCGGGTTTTATGAGCACTGGCATTGTCATGAAGAACCCTTGACACACCTGTTGTTGGTCGCTGCTCCTTCATTTCCTTAACCATTTTGGGCAAAACTGTTGATGTAGTATTGGCCATTTATAGTCATTTTTTCAGGTAAGGTGTCATGGCTACCAGTCCTTGGGAACTGAAAAAAATTGTAAACATCCTTTTTCTTGAGTGAAAGTCTGGTCAGAGGATTTGGGAGCGCAGTTCATCTTCCACAACATATAGTTGTTGATCTTTCTGGGAGTTCTATAGTAATAAAAAAAAGTCTCATAACCTGTGATATCTGTTAATCATTTGAGGCCACTAGATTCAAACATTGCCAACATCTCTATGCACGAGTTGACCAGTCCTTTTTTGCTGTTCCATCAGTTTGTGGGGTATTCATTTTGCACAGATCTTTCCTAACTTTAAATATTGATGAAATATTGTTTCCACACTGCAAATTGATACACTGACATCTAAACTTATTACCTGAACACTGGTATGTGGGTTTTCCTTAATGAGATCACGAACTGCAGCGATGGTTCTCTCATTCACATCTTCCTGCATGGAGGTCTTTTGAAGTTTTGCTGTCCTTATCTGAATTTGCGCATCCATTCCATAATAGTGCCCAATGAACAGCCACAACCACCATTTTCTTTTGATAAATCTGCATGATTTCATTTCTTGTCTTCATGCAGCATCCTTGTGAAAGTATAAAATCTTTAGTAGGCTGCATAGCAACAATTTCATAGGCCGAACTTTATGTGCAGCCAGCAAAGAGAGAAATAATATGGCCTTTGTTTTTAACATGAAATGACAAATGTAGAGAAACTTTCAAACAAGTCGTAGCTCATTAACTTTGGAGGAACAAGTGCAGATCTACCGACACATCAAGAACTTTTTGAATGCCCTACATATGGTCTGTAAATGGTAGCTAGGTATAAACTGGAAGGAGAGATATGTACCAATCCTTAGTTACGATGTACAGAACCAGGCAGGTTTAGCACCTAATGTAAGCACCCACCTTCTCCTGGTGAAGGCCAATAGTACCTTTCAAAAGAGATTCTCTTTTGCAGGTGAACGGAGAGGGAGGGCTGCCAGATCAGTGGGACCAACTGATCTGGTCACCTATAGCCACTTTTTTCTTTTTTTTCTCCTGCCCTGCTGAGTAGTGTCAATTTCACAGAATCCTAGTACTGGCCATTTAAACCTACTAGACTCGACTGGTTTACAACTTTGAGCTTGATTATGGATCATGGACTTGCTGCACTAGTGGGCCTCCGTTGAGGGAGATTCTGTTGCTGTGTTTTGAGTTTGTGTTGAGAGACTCTTTTGCTTATGTGTTGCCAGCCCTAAGTGAACAGCGACATAGGATACATTATATTAGCTGATGGATAATCCTGTTAGAGGCCATTGCAGGTACCTGAACTCTTGCCTCTATAGGCATCACCAATTATAAACTGGAGTAATGTATCTCATACAGGTCATATGATTCTTGAAAAGGTAGTGCCTGAAGTTCCTACCAGCACATATGGCTTCAGCCTGTAGTGGTGGGGGAACAGGCCTTTGCCCCCATGCAATGCTGGGGCCTGTCTGATATTGTTACCCGTACCTCTCTCAACATAACTAGTTTCTTTAAAAATCCTTCTAATCATTTTCATCATGTAATGTGTGGACCGGTGTCTACATAATGGGAATGCCTGCCAATTTTAAGATGTGAAGCAACAGCAACGCTAGTTACATTTTCGTCCACTATGGTGCTGACGATCCGCTGCTTTGCTTGCTTCGTAGCAGTATAGGTTATTACACTGTTTACCGCATTTCAAAATTGGATTCTGATACAGATTAGTTCATATGCAATTTATTTACTGTTCTGTCTACTTTCTGCGGTCTTTAACTAGAAGTCTGAATGATGATGCAGTATTGTGTGATATTTTGTAGAAGCGAAACTTATGAAACAAAACTCAGTTTCTATCGAATCTCTTTCAAACTGGATCTGCAATACTGGCTGCAACAGTATGCCAGCAATGTAACATTGACATGAGTAATTTGGAAAACTTTCAGAGATCACTTTTGAAAAAATAATATTTTGGAATTGCAGGAATTGTAAGCAAGGGAAAGTTATTCCCATTAGGTCAAAATAATGAATATCTTTACAATGTTAGGGCAGTGTTGCACTGAGTTACAACACTGTCCTAACAAAACATTAGAGAATTTCCATGTTATGTGAATGGGAATCTGACTTCGAAGCTCTCTAACTTCTAAAATATTTATTTAATGTAAAAATGTTAATGAAAATAAATTAAAGATCATAATCTTACCTATTTAAATCTCGATTTTCAACAGCATTCGTCTAGTATTTAAAGAATTATGGAACCTAGAATATTTCACGACAGTAATGGGTCATAAAAATTTATTTCAGATATTAAAACTTAATAAATATTTTTTCTAATTATTTCATAAAATATATATTTTAAAATTGCATAATGATTATTTCGATGTTAAATAATTATGAATGATTTTTATAAAACAAGATACTTTATTAAATTTTCCAGCTTCCACAACTCTTTAAATACTGAACGAATAATGATGATAAATCAAGATTTAAATAAATTTGATTATCTTTAACTTCAGTTACAGTTTTTCATTAAATGCATCTAGTGCTTATATGTAAAATCTGAGTTTGTGTTTATCGGCCACCTAGGTAGCAGCAAGCTTCTGACAAGGTAGAGACAAGTATCCTTCTGCACACACGAGCGACTGAAAAAGAAACTAGCCCTGACGGGTCTACAATTACCAGTCAACAATCTTCGTCTTCATCACATTTCTCTATTAAATGCATATTTTAGATATTATAGAGCAGAAATGCCAGTTTTAGGTCGAAAAGATTGTATTTTAATTAATGTAACAATGTCATGTTAATGTTTGATGCTAAATTGTTATTTTATGCTTAGTTGGTCAAGCAGTGTTAATCATTGTTATGACTTATGTACTTATGGTTGATCGCAGAGTCCAAAAGTTTGGCCCTTCCTGTTATACAGGTTCGTAGTTAGACTTCCGTTGAAATAACATGGAAAGATAATGATAGCTTTCTTTGAGCATAATATTATTACCAATTTAAAAATCACTAATTCAAATAATGTGTTACTTTAAAAAAAATAATGCTAGGTATAGCAGTAAATATGTCCTCATTTTCTTCAACCCGGACACTCTTACCCCCCCCCCTCCCCACCTCTTCTTAAACCGTCTTGTATATAAATAACGGAATGTGGAAGTTTATAACACTTTGTGAGCATTCTGAACTGCACAAATATAGGCATGAACCAGGACAGATTAAACAATTGGGAGACCTAGAGCCAAATTCTAAATGGGTGCCTTGGAACAAAATTCTAAATAGAAGCCTTAACAGTTATATTCTAAATGGAGCCCCTTTATCCTTCTAAACTAAAATACTTTATATAAATATACATAATCGTCAATTGAAGTGATAAAAAATAACATTACTTTAAAACAAAACAAAAAAAAACAGGAGGGGTTCTGTAGGAGAAGTAATTGAAATAAAAAGACTATCACATAAAAGTCAATCCTTTACTGCAGCATAAACTTTGTGCTTATTGCATTTAAAAACTATCTTTTAATTATAAATTTTTTAGGAAATTTTCCATTTCATGCTTAATTAAAAAATCGGGTATTAATATAAAAATAATCTTGTTTAAATCTATTGCTTATGCATTTCCCTCATTATTGCTTATGCATAACAATAAGCTCTATTGCAATAGTAATTAATATTATTAAATTAGATAAAGAATTGCTTTGGAAAAAAATTTAATTTTATTCTTTAAAGAATTACATTAAATAATAATATGCGGTAAACACTTGAAATTTTCGGATTTTAATGGATAATAATTTTCAAATGTAACACAATTATTTTTAAACATATTTTTCATTACGGAGAGTTTAAATCATTATTCCAGTTGTGTCTCTACGAAAGATTCTAGTTTATTGTATTTGATTAATGTCTGTATCAGCGATGTCCAACTAGCGGCTTGCAAACAAAATCAAGTTTTTACTTGAAATTTTAAATAAATATCTGTAATCTACCTTATAATTTTTTGTCAACTTATATTACTTTACTTGATATGCAATCTTCAACTTGCTCATTCTATAAAATTTACAAAACATTCTAAAGCCGATCAGCAAACTTCTGAAACCTTTCAAGAGCGGTGGGGCGTCATCAAACAAAAGTTTTTATGAAGCTGCAGAAATAAGAACCATCTAACGATAGCACGAATCGCTCTCACTGCGCATTCATATGGTGAGGATTTTGCCAGACAAAACTAATCGCTAAAGATCATTTTGATCTCCGCTGTGAATATTTGGTGATATAAGAGTAGGACAGGTTAGGTCCTATCCTATTTTTTTGGCCAGCGAAATATTGACAAAAGGAAAAATGGCCCGTGGTCTTAGAGATGTTGGACAGCACTGATCTGTACGATTCTTTACCATATGACTTCAACCAGAACGCTATATACTTACCGTTAGCATAGGTTAGCTTACCATGGAACGGTGCTACCCTTAAGTGGCAAGTTCTGAAGCTTCCTATGCGCGCTTGCTAACACGATTCACAGAAATCAGCAGGCATTCCCATTACATAGGCACTGGTGTGGACGTTACATAGAGATTACCCTCTTGATGTCCTACAAGAATTTCAGTGTTATAATCTAGTTATTTTAGGCTTAAAAAAAAAAGCCCCAGATGGACAGGAAATGGTCAGATACTCATATATAACTTAAAATTTCTCTTTTCAGGGAGGTAGGATGAAAACATCTCCAAGGTATAAGTGCTTCTTAGCCGACACACCAGTGATGCTCTTCCAGGATATGACTGCATTAATGAAAGATTTCTTGCAGCAAAATTCAAAACACAAATTAAAGACTTGAACTCACAGAGAACAGGAAGGATAAGTTTTACAGACAATTCAGGATATTTTAATTCTCCCAAGGAGATATTTCTCTTGTGCTATGTGACTTCAATGTTAAAGTTGCGACAGATCTGATCTTTGGGCAGGAGTTTTAGGTCCCTTTGGCATTGATCGTTTAATGGCAATAGGGAACATCTCCTGCAGGTAAGTAACCTTAAAGGTTTGCAAATAACAAACACATACTACAAACATCAGGACATTTATAAATACACATGGGTTTCCTCTGATGGGTTGCATTGATGGTTGCAGGAATATGATAGATTATATTTTAATTAACAGCAAATGGGCTAGTTCGATTAGAAATACTAGATCATACAGGGGAGCCGAAATTTGGTCTGACCATTATCTGGTCAAAATTGTCTTGCAGCTGAAGCTTAAGAAATGTTGTGCTAAGGTTAAGAAAATTACCTTCAACACTGAAGGTCTGAAAGTTCCACATATAGCCAAAGCATACCATGATAAGCTAATTTGTCATTATGACAATTGTGGTTTGCTTACTGCTGAAGTTGAGAAATAATGGGATAAGTTTAAACAGGTTTTTCTTGAGACCAACATTACTATTTTGGTTAAAAAGGTATTGAGGAAACAAAATTATTTGAGTGATAAAGCTATGGAACTTATTTCTGAAAGAAAGAAATGCAGGAATAATATGAATCAAGAACCTACTACAGTGCTGGGCGAATTAGTTGGGACAAGCAAAGCCTGGAGAACTTCTTCCATCTGGCCACATCCAGCAATCCCAGAAACACCCACCCAAGGTCATGTTTTGGGGATGTTTCACAGCTTCCAGGCCACAGACGCTTCATGCCATCAAAGGAATGATGGACAGCAAAAAGTACATAGGCGTTCTGGAGGCAAAAATGATCCCAACACTGCAGAAGCTGTTTCCTAACGGCGATGGAGTATTTCAACAGGATCTGGCTCCATGCCACAATTCTAAGCTTGCTAAGAGCTTCTTTACCCAGCAACATTTGAAGGTATTGGAGTGGCCAGGAAATTCACCTGATCTAAACCCCACTGAAAATTTGTGGACCATTATTAAAGCGCGTATATCTAAGATGGATTGTACGACGAAAACCAAAATGTTAGGAAGTGTCATGAAAGTGTGGTACCACGACCATTGAAGTGAAGGAGATGTGTGGAAAGCTAGTGGCATCAATGGTTGAGAGGGTGAAAGAAGTAATTAAAGCTAAGGGGGGTCACATGACTATTAACTACACTAGCAAACAAATAAATATTTTAGTTGTGTCTTTGTTACTGCATTTTCCTATTGTCCCAACTAATTTGCAGAGTACTGTAGTTCTAACAGAAGGCATTACAACGAGCTTAATAAATGTGTAAAGAATCAGTTAACAGCTGTTAAGAATCTTTGGCTTGATAGTTTGGCCGACAAAGCAGAGGAAGCAGTTAGACAGCAGAACAGCAGGGAGTTGTACCAGACTTTAGTGTTTTATGTGGAACAGATATTGAGGGATAAACATGGCAAGGTGGCTGAAGATGATAATTCTGTGATGGTTAGGTGGGCTGAGCATTTTATAGATGTTCTAACCAATGTCATTATTATTACTCCCATTGTTTGTAATGAGGAAAGATGAATTACTGGCTTTTATGATGGCCCTATATTCAGGGCTAGACTTCAACCTTCTGAGGCCCTAAGCTGCAGCAAGTTAAGGGCCCCCAAAAATATCGAAGTAGAAATGTATGAATTAATCAATAGTAAATACACAGATTACCTGTTGACAGAGAATTCAACCTGGCAAATAACTGAGGGCATAGGTTCGAGTCCCTCTTATTGGAGAAACACAAGTTTGTTGAAATATGTTATATTTATTATTCTGATTGAAAGGAACTAAACATAAATGTGAAATTAATATGACGAAAACATTATACTAGCATTAGTATACAATAATGACTGTGTAGAGCTGAGATGAACAGTGTTTGCATAATAGATGAATTTAAAGTAAAAAAAATTCATGATGCAGTAAATTTCAAACTTACTTTTTGAGGCTCCTCATAATCATGAGGCCCTAAGCTGAATTATGCATAAGTTTGGCCCTGCCTATATCACATTCTGAAGTCACTTTGGTTATCTTTATATTAAAACTGCATAAATCCCCATAGGTGGATGAAATCACCACTAAAATGGTCACCTACTGATCTGGTCACTTTTCTTTTCTGCCCTACTGAGAGCTGGGAACATTTATGTTGTCATATACTAACTGAAATTTTGAATATTTTTTGTGATAAAGGTGTTGTTCCTAAGGATTTTACTAGAGATATTATTATCCTGATTTTTTAAAAAAAGTTGATTGCAGTTCTTGTGATAATTATAGAGGAATTAGTTTACTTTCTGTTCCAGGTAAAGTTCTTTGCATGATTATACTTAATAGAATTAAGACTTTGGTTGATGGACAACTGTGTGATGTACAGTGTGGATTTAGAAGTGGTAGGGGATATACTGATAAAATATTTTCACTTAGGCAGATTCTTGAGAAATGTTTAAGAGTTTCAGAAACCTGTGGTTTGTAGATTTCAAAAAGGCTTTTGACTCTGTTGATCGACATAATTTGTGGTTGATTGTTAGATCATATGGAATACCTGATAAGTCAGTTAGTGTAATGAAAGCTCTCTATAATAACACTGAGTCATTGGTAGTCTTGCAGCAATTAGTTTAGCATTGCTATTGGAGTTAGACAAGGGTGCATTTTGTCTCCTTTTCAGTTTTGTTTGGTTATTGATTATGTAATGCAAAATTATTTGCAAGGGAAAGATTTTGGCCTTAAATGGTTTAGAGATTTCAAAATTTCTGATTTAAATTATGCAGATGATTTGGCTCTGTTGGCTACTGATGTTGATGAGATGAATTCATTCATTAGGGCTGTTGATGAGACTGGTAATAGAGTAGGTTTGGTGATAAACAGAGAAAAGGTAATGAAAATTGGTCAGGCAGATGGTGCTTCAGTTGCTTTGAATGGCTGTACTATTGAGCAAGTGTCTCAGTTTAATTATCTTGGGAGCTATGAACAAATACTGCTGATGTGTGGCATAAGATAAATAGAAAAATAGGAACTGCTGCTGCAACTTTTAAGAATTTAGAGAGTGTGGAAAAATAGGCAAATACATTTAAAGACTAAAATTAGGCTATATAAACGTTTGGTTCTTTCTAAGGTTAGTTATGGTAGCGAAACATGGACCCTTTGTAAGCAGGATAACAAGAAATTTGAGGCCTTTGATTCTAGATGTTTTACATAGTATCTTGTGCATTAGGTGTTTGATTTGTAAGTAATGATGAGTTTAGGGAAAGGAGTCAACAACCTCCTTTGAGCAACATTTTCTGCAGAAAGATACTGTGTTGTTTTGCCAATATTGCCCATATTCCAAGCTGCAGATTGGCAAACAGGATTATGAATAGTGTGTCTAAAGGTTTCAGGAAAAAGGGGAGGCCTAGGATGCAAATGGGCAAACAATGTCAAATGGGGTATTGCTAGTATTGGCCTAGAGTGACCATATGCAGTAGCTGTAGCTCATAACAGATATCTCTGGAGAGAAAAATTACACAATCTGGTAGAACCTTCCTAGCCCACGGATGTATGAGGATTTTGCATATGTATCGATGATTTAACTATTTGTTGGTCTTTCAGAGCTTCAGTTTTAAAGTAATTCTTTTAATTTCACCTCAACATTTCTTAGGCTTTTGTTGCAAGACATTTTTAACAAGGTAATGCTCAGTTCCTATTTCAACTTTCCTATATGATCTGGTGTTTCTCACAGAGCTAGCACATTGATTACACCATGCACTGGGAATGGATGTTTTATTTCAGATTTATATTTTTTATGCTGAAGTTTCTAGGGCACATTATGTTGACAATTTCTGTCAGACCTCTAGCATGTGCATGAGATTTCTTTTTTGTTATATCGTTGTTGCATCAATTCACTTAATTTTTTTCTTAAGCTTTGTTCTTTTGTCCACAAATTTTCTGCTTAAATTATGCTTCATTTCAGTTTCCTCAAATTAAAACCTCTAAAACATGTTTTCAAAAAATTTCATTTATGGATGTTATTTTATTCAGTACATTTGTTCAGGATATCTCTGCTCATTCATCTTGCCATGAGAGAAACCTCACCTTCAGTAACCTTTCCTTTATTTTTACCTTAATTCCTATATACCATTTTTTCTCCTATAAAAATATTAACTGATATAATTCTCTGTTGCTGCATTTCCTAGTAGCTTTCTCTGCTCTATCAGCCAGGCTATCAAGCCAAAGATTCTTATCAGCCTTCAGTTGGTCATTTACAGTATTGTAACTAGTCATTCTTATGCCCTGGGTAAAATTTTCTTTGCACTCTGATATTTTCATTAAAATAAGGAAACAAATGAGATACAAACCATTTTATTACTATTGGAAGATATAAAATACTTTCGAATATTGCTTCATTTAATTTCAATATATATATATGTGTGTGTGTGTGTTCCCATTTATTGCATGATATTTTCCCCCTTATTTTAATGAACTTCTCTTTACTGATGCTAATCCAATATATAGTGCCATGCCAAAATATTTGAGAATTTTATGTCAATGGAATTCTAATTTTGAAGCTCTATAACTTCTAAAATATTTCATTTAATGGAAAAATGTGATAGATGATAAAATGAAGATCATAATCAACTCTGTTAAATTTTGGTTTTCACCAATATTTGTTCTGTATTTAAAGAGTTAAGGGAGCTGGAATATTTCAAAAAGTAATGTGTCATAAGATTTTACCTCCGATTTTAATTAAAACTATTATTTCAAACCATTTAAGAGAATGAATATGAAAAGAAGAAATATGAAGACATTTTAAAAGCAAAATAATTTATTATTAAATATTACAGCTTCTACAACTTTTTAAATAATGAACAAATATTGTTAAAAAATAAGATTTAAATAGATTTGATCATAATCTTCAATTTATCTTCAGACATGTTTTTCCATTAAATACATATTTTAAAAGTTATAGAGCTTCAAAGTTAGGCTTCCATTAACATAGGAATTCTCTTCTTTTTTGAGCGGTGCAGCTAAATGGATAGCTTGCCAATGTCTTAATCATAGTTTCCAGGTTTGAGCCCCAACCATACCAGTGTTAAGATTTATCTCTGCTAACTCTCACCTGGACTTCAATGAGAAAGGGGACACTGATGAGCTTCAAAAGTCCACTGTCTGTTGGATAGAATGTTCTCATGTTGCTGAGTGCATAGTAAATTGAAAGGAGATTAACTCTCCTAGCATTTGTCAAGTGGATCCCCTTACCTAAGCTTCTAAGACTGAGCCTATGGAGCTCTTCTGACCTGGCAATTTAGCTCATTGTGTGCATAAAAAAATGCTCAGAGGTAAACCATCTCTGATATTCTGGTAGTCAGTGTATCTAAGATCTTCTATTTTCTTTTAGATTAAAAGCAAACAATTTTTAAATTTACTTAATATATTTAAATAGCAAACATATGAAAGAGTATATTAAATTTAAAAAATGGTTATCATATGTGTCAGATAAAACATTTGTATCAAAAGTAATCTAATGATTTGCATTTTCATTTAGCTTCTTGCATCCCATTCTTCATTTTCAACTTCGTTGAATTTTTTTTACTGGTGATTTCAAACATTTTCTCTTTGCAAATAAACATGAAGAATGAAATCACTTCTTCCTCTTTGCATATCAACAAGAAATGACACTATGCACTGTCATAAATCAATATCAAATATTATCAATTCAATTCTCTAAAGTTGAAGGATTTAGTCTGTTGGAGTCATTATATCATTTATTGTAATGCTGCAAATCAGATATATTGGCAGTTCTTAAATCAAGGAACAATATTACATGTTTTGGCAATTACAGATGGGTGGGATGTCTTAACAGCTCCCCCCCCACCCCTCTGGGAAAAGTGATTGAAATATAAAATAATGAAGAATATAACAGGTGAACCAAAAATTAATCTTGCTTTTTTCCTTAATATCTAGAATAATATTCTTAATGATATCATGGAAAGAACATTTATTCCTTGGTTAGTCTATGTTGATAAAGAAGTGGCTTCATTTGGCATTGTTAAAGTGCTTAAGGTGATGTTCATTGCATTGCGGTATGCTGAGTTAAGAAAAAATTCATTAGTTACTTTTGCCAGTATTTATAGGCAAAACAGAAAGTTTGCATTCATCATATTCTTTTTGGTGTATCCTCACTTTATATTGCCTTCACTAGCTCGTAATGTGAGTTTTAGGTCATTATAGGTATAACTTCATAGAATATTGTTTGTACTGTGCTATTGCTAGATTTTGTTTTCTGCTTTATATTTAGCATTAATTTTTTTTAGAGCAGTAATTTTGGGAATTTTTTTCTGTTCATTGAGGTAAAAAAATGTTCTTTGTTCTGACTAGGGGGCAGGCTAGTTATTTTGCACTTTGGGTTATTTTGGAAACTATAGGTAGAAGTTTAGGCTATGTCCTTTTTCAGTTAATGAGCTTCAGACAGATTCAGATTTCCAGTTAACTGTCTGTCACATATGCACTGCCATATTTTGCACTTTAGTCAACTCTTCCCACCCCCACCCCCCCAAAAAAATAAATAAAATAAACAAATGATTTATTTTTTTTTTGGCTTTCTTTTTATAATGTGGCAATTGAATAATTGTTGAAATCAATGAGCCTTGAAAATGCATAAATTGACAGTCGCAAAAAAATGTAAAATGGTCACCATCAGCAGGAAGCATCTAAAGCTTTGGCCAGTGTAGTGATTACGGTCCTCAGCCGATAGATGGCATTGCTCAAGTGGCATGTGACGTCGAAGTGTAAAGTATGATGTCGATTTGTAAAGTATGACGTAAAACGTAACTGTTGGTTGTTGGTGGCCTATGGCTCTTTGATTTGTTTCTTTTGGGTGGGTAATGTGGAGTTCACGTGTTATGTGTGTGATTTGACGAGAGTGTGAAGTTACATTTGGTTTTTTTCACCATTTTTGCTTGATGACTTCTTTGTATAACATACCTATATGGTTAGAGGTAAGTGCGTGTCTATCATATATTTAATATGGGGGGTTCAGTGATAGGTAGGATACGAATAATTAATATGTTCTAGCTTTTTTTTTTTAAATTGGTTAAGATATGGTTTATAATTAGTTATTAAAGATATTTTGGGGCCTGTGTAGTGGGGGAGTATGCTTGGGGGAAAGAATGCAAGTTTTTGCATGTGGGATTGAAAATGGCGATAGTAAAGAACACATGTATTTCATTAGAATAGTTTGGGGGTGAATTGAATGTTTTTTAGTAGTTACGTGTAGTATGGTAATTATTAATGTATTATAGTGATTTATTAATTTTGTTGTATATTTAGGAGTCTTTTAATTTTAGTTATATGATTTATCGTTAATACGTAGAAACGTCTGGCGACTTTTTGATGTAGTAATTATGGGTATTGTAGAATTGTCAGTGTGTGAAAAAATGGCAGTTTTTCATAGAATCAGGAAAGTTAATGAGAAATTTAGGGGTGGGGTGAAAGTGGCGGAGTCGGTAGCACGCCAGGCTTGTAATATGTAGTTCCAGGGTTCGAGTCCAAGTTGGGTCAGCGTTTAGATTTATCTCGGCAAATTTTCAAACTCTGTTCATAGTAGGGGACACCGATGAGCTTGGAAAGGCCGCCGTCCGTCGGTTAGGATGTTAAGCCGTGGTTCTGTGTGTGGGAGAGTTATACTCTGTGTACGTTAAAGAACTCGCTGGATGGCCTTGACAGGAAATTACTGTCTCCCAACAACTGTTCTAGTGGGTCCTGTACCTTCTGTGAGCCTTCGGGGTTCATGTGATCTCGCCATTTAGCCCATGGTGTGGGAAAAAAGTGGGGGCTCAGAGGTAAAATGACAATGTAATTTAGGGGAGGGTTATTTGAGCTGTAAGATGGTTTTTTTGTCAGGTTTTGGGGCTATTTTTTATAATTTAGTCGGCGGTGCACTGTTTTTGATTATCATGTTTTTTTGGTTTGTGTTGCCTGGGAGGACATTATTTAGTTTTGGGGCTTTTTTATAATTCAGTCGGCGGTGCACTGTTTCCGATTTTCATGGTTTTCTGTTGTGTGTTGCCTTGGAGGACATTATTTAGTCTTGGGGCTTTTTTATAATTCGGTCGGCGGTGTATTGTGTTTTGAAAAGAGGGGAGGGGGAATGGTGGAAGTGGTTTACTTTATGTAGGAAGGCAATCGTTTTATTTTTTGTTGGATTTGGCACTTTTATGAGCTTTCATTCTGTAATTGACGGTTACGAGGTTTTTTGCGGTAATTTAATTTTGGCCTGTGTAGTGATTACGGTCCTCAGCCGATAGATGGCATTGCTCAAGTGGCGTGTGACGTCGAAGTGTAAAGTATGATGTTGATTTGTAAAGTATGACGTAAAAACGTAACTGTTGGTTATTGGTGGCCTATGGCTCTTTGATTTGTTTCTTTTGGGTAGGTAATATAGAATCACGTGTTATGTGTGTGATTTGACGAGAGTGTGAAGTTACGTTTGGTTTTTTTCGCCATTGTCGCTTGATGACTTCTTTGGATAACATACCTATATGGTAAGAGGTAAGTTCGTGTGTATTATATATTTAATATGTGGGGGGGGGGGGTTCAGTGATAGGTAGGATAGGAATAATTAATATGTTCTAGCTTTTAAAAATTGGTTTGGATATGGTTTGTAATTAGTTATCAAAGATATTTAGGGGCCCATGTAGTGGGGGAGTATGCAAGTTTTTGCGTGTGGGATTGAAAATGGCGATAGTAAAGAACACATGTATTTTGTTAGAATAGTTTGGGGTGAATTGAATGGTTTTTAGTAGTTACGTGTAGTATGGTAATTATTAATGTATTATAGTGATTTATTAATTTTGTTGTATATTTAGGAGTCTTTTAAATTTAGTTATATGATTTATCGTTAACATGTGGAAGCGTCTGGCGACTTTTTGATGTAGTAATTATGGGTATTGTCGAATTGTTGGTGTGTGAAAAAACGGCAGTTTTTGATGGAGTTGGGAAAGAATGAAAATTTTAGAGGTGGGGTGAGAGTGGCGGAGTCGGTAGCGCACCAGGCTTGTAATCTGAAGTTCCAAGGTTCGAGTCCGAGCTATGTCAGCGTTTAGATTTATCTCGGCGTATTTTCAAACTCGGCTCATAGTAGGGGACACTGATGGGCTTGCAAAGGCCGCCGTCCGTCGGTTAGGATGTTAAGCCGTGGCCCTGTATGTGGGAGAGTTATACTCTGTGTACGTTAAAGAACACGTTGGATGGCCTTTACAGGAAGTTACTGTCTCCCAACAACTGTTCTAGTGGGTCCCGTACCTTCTGTGAGCCTTCGGGGTTCATGTGATCTCGCCATTTAGCCCATGGTGTGAGAAAAAAGTGGGGGCTCAGAGGTAAAATGACAATGTAATTTAGGGGAGGGTTTTTTGAGCTGTAAGATGTTTTTTTTGTCAGATTTTTGTTTTGGGGCTTTTTTTATATAATTCAGTCGGCGGTGCACTGTTTCCGATTCTCGTGTTTTTTGGTTTGTGTGTGGGAGAGTTATACTCTGTGTACGTTAAAGAACACGTTGGATGGCCTTTACAGGAAGTTACTGTCTCCCAACAACTGTTCTAGTGGGTCCCGTACCTTCTGTGAGCCTTCGGGGTTCATGTGATCTCGCCATTTAGCCCATGGTGTGGGAAAAAAGTGGGGGCTCAGAGGTAAAATGACAATGTAATTTAGGGGAGGGTTTTTTGAGCTGTAAGATGTTTTTTTTGTCAGATTTTTGTTTTGGGGCTTTTTTTATATAATTCAGTCGGCGGTGCACTGTTTCCGATTCTCGTGTTTTTTGGTTTGTGTTGTCTTGGAGGACATTATTTAGTTTTGGGGCTTTTTTATAATTCGATCGGCGGTGCACTGTTTCCGATTTTCACGTTTTTTGGTTTGTGTTGTCTTGGAGGACATTATTTAGTTTTGGGGCTTTTTTATAATTCGATCGGCGGTGCACTGTTTTCGATTTTCACGTTTTTTGGTTTGTGTTGTCTTGGAGGACATTATTTAGTTTTGGGGCTTTTTTATAATTCGATCGGCGGTGCACTGTTTCCGATTTTCACGTTTTTTGGTTTGTGTTGTCTTGGAGGACATTATTTAGTTTTGGGGCTTTTTTATAATTCAATCGGCGGTGCACTGTTTCCGATTTTCACGTTTTTTTGTTTACGTTGTGTGCGAGGTTGGTTTCGTGGAATTGTGGTGGTTAAGTGTATATTAAGAGAAAATAATTTTTTGGGGTAAATTATATTTCGTGAGAATGTGAGTTGTCGCCATGCTTGTGTTGGGTATAAGCTGGCTGATTCGCATATTGGTATTTTCATTGTGCTTTATTTGGGTTGTTGCGTATGAGGTGGTTGATTTGCATATAGGTATGTTGGTGGTGGTTTCTTATAAGGTTGGAGTCTGTTGTACTTTTAGTAATATGTGTAATGGCTTCCAGTAGTTTAGATGTTGCGGCAGGTGGACCTCGTATGGTCTTAAGGGACTTTACCCTGCTGTTTGAGAAATCAAAAAAAGATGGAATTATGTTTTTGCAAGGTATTGGTTTGCTCGCAGCAGGGTATGAATGTCCAAGGTGTAATAAGGCCATGGTGCTGGCCCCGACTGATACAACAAGTGATGGTTATAGGTGGAATTGCCGGAAGAGGATTGGCGGGGTCCAGCACGATAGTAGAAGGAGTATTAGAAAGGGCTCGTGGTTCGAGAGGTCCCATCTGTCGCTGGAAGAGATTGTGAAATTGACGCACATGTGGGCGTTTGATTATCCTCAGAGGATTGCCGAAATGGAACTCAGGATAGGATCTCGCAACACAATATCTGATTGGTATTCTTTTTGTCGAGAGGTGGCAATAGATGTTGTGGTTGCCAGGTCGCAGCCGATTGGTGGGCCCAGTACTATTGTCGAGATTGACGAGAGCAAGTTTGGAACCAACAAATACCACCGGGGGAGATACCGGGAAGGTCGTTGGGTGTTCGGTGGAGTGGAAAGGGACTCCGATAAGTGTTTTCTTGTTGTTGTTCCTGACCGCTCTACTGACTCCTTGCTTGCTGTTATCAAGGAGAAAATTTTACCTGGGTCTACGATTTATTCAGATTGCTGGCGATCATATAACTGTTTGAGTGAGGAGGGTTTCGTCCACCTCACAGTCAACCACTCTGTTTCGTTTGTTGACTATGAGACAGGGGTCCACACTAACACTGTGGAAGGAATGTGGCGGCATGCAAAAAATGAGATGATTAGAGGCCGTGTGGACGATGATATGTTTGACAGCTATCTGGCTGAATTCATGTATAGGAAGCGGCTGCGGCACCAGTCAGACCCGTTTCTGAGTTTCGTGGAGGACATTAAACATCTGTATCCACCCCATGTGCGTGATGAAGTAGCATGAACCACGAGCTGTGGTGAGTAGTATTTTAGTTTTTGTTTAAGTTAGTAGTTTTTAATTTTATGTTTTTGTGCTTAAGTGGTTTTGTTTTTGATGTTAGTAGGTTTATTGTGTTTTGAAAAGAGGGGAGGGGGAATGGTGGAAGTGGTTTACTGTATGTAGGAAGGCAATCGTTTTATTTTTTTTGGATTTGCCACTTTTATGAGCTTTCATTCTGTAATTGACGGTTACGAGGTTTTTTTTGCGGTAATTTAATTTTTTTTACGTTTGTTTGTGTTTGTTACTATGGTTACGGTGCGTTGCGCCTAAACAGCCTAAACTGGAACCTTGGGTTGGGTTGTTTTACCTCTGAGCGGCACTTTTTTGTACACCATGGGTTAAATGGCCAGGTCACATGGACCCGGAAGGCTCAGAAAAGGTTGGGGGAGAGGACCCACTGGAACAGCTGTTGGGAGACAGATGGTAGCCTCCCGTCAAGGCCATCCAGCGTGTTCTTTAATGTGCTTAGGGTACAGCACTCCTACACATGGGGTTGGGTTGGGTTGTTTTACCTCTGAGCGGCACTTTTTTGCATACCATGGGCTAAATGGCCAGGTCACATGGACCCGAAGGCTCAGAGAAGGTTGGGGGAGGGGATCCACTGGAACAGCTGTTGGGAGACAGATGGTAGCCTCCCGTCAAGGCCATCCAGCATGTTCTTTAACGTGCACAGGGTATGGCTCTCCCGCACACGGGGCCACGGCTTAACGTCCCATCCGACGGACGGCGGCCTTTCCAAGCCCATCAGTGTTTCCTACTGACTGTGGGCAGGGCGGCGAGTTTTGCAGAGATAAATCTCAACGCTGACTCAGCTGGGGCTAGAACCTGGGAACTGCAGATTAGGAGCCTGGCAAACTGGAACCTAGTTTCCAAAATGACTAAAGTGCAAAATAACCAACAGACTTTTGGAAAATGCAAAGTATCATTAAGTTATCCAAAAAACAAGGTGGCAGCATTGTAACAACATACTAGCGTACTGCTTTTAATAGCAGGACACGTTTGCCACTTAAATCTGCAACCTTCCTTAGTTGTATTATACGTTACGTTCTTACGTTGTGCTTATTCACGTATTCTCAACTTACGTTCCCCTTATTCACGAACCTTATATTTACGTTTTTTCACAAGACGCCATGTTTTAACCGTGAACTGCAGGCTAAGCATTTTTGATCAAAAGTAGTTCAGAAATCATAAACTTCTTATTTCGCAAAATACAAAAATAATACAGTTAGAATTGATATACATGTGACTCACGTTCACATTAATCCTTTTTGTATTATAACGTGTTCATTTGTATCGTGTTTTTACAGCCTCAGCGCTTTGTTGAATAATTTTGCTCAATGCCAATTTTGCATTTCTTTCCAATACCCACTATAGGTATAAATTACGACATAAACAATATATAATGAAATTTCCATTATCTTACCTTTAAGTACTTGTTTAAAAGCCCTAACGCAATAAGTGACTTACAGTTACGGATATATATCTCTAGAATAGTAACAGGTGAGAAACAACCATGGAACCAGGTTTTGTATTAATTCTACATTGAAAGACTTTTCTGTCAGCGCTCATGTTCTTGGAAATGAATTTTCAAGTAGCAAATATTATAAAAATTCCCATAAATCAGGTAAATAATTCTTATAATTAGGCATGATAATAAAAATATAAAACATATTAAACTTTTTTACTATGTAAAGTTGTATAAAAAATGACTATTATGTGCATTTAATTTCTGAGTACTTGTATGGTAGCTAGGTAGTCACTGGAAGGAGAGCTATGCACCAATCCCCTGTGATGAAGCATAGAACCGGCCAGGCCTAGCACCTAATGTCCGACCCCGCCTTCTCGTGGTGCGGACCGTTAGTAACTTTCAAAAGAGATACTCTCTTGTGGAAGTGAACGGAAGGGGAGGGCAGCCAGATTAATGTGGCCAACTGATCTGGACAACTATTGCTACTTTTCTTTTTTTTCTACCCTGCTGAGGAGTGGTCAACCACACAGGGTCCTGGTGCTGACCATATAAACCTACTGGACTGGACAGATATATGGCTCTGAGCTTGATTATGGATCCTGATTTTGCTGCACTGGTGGGCTTCTGTGGAGGGAAAATCTTCCGCTGTGTTTTCTGTTTGTTTGTGGGTTGACAGCCCCAAGTGAATAGATTCACAGGATATGTTTATCAGCTGGTGGATAATCCTGAGCAGAAGTCATCGCAGGCACCTGAACTCTTTGCTTCTATTGGCATCGTCAAATTCTACATTGGAGGAAGTCTTCCAGTGTAGATGGCTTCAGCCTTTAGTAGTGGGGGAACGGGTCTTTGCCCCATGTCTGCGATTAGGGGGCTGTTTGATATTGTCGGCATTCCCTCTCTCAATAAACATAGTTTCTTTAAACATCCCACTAACCATTTTCTCTCCATAGGTAGTTGGAATGTGAGGACTCTGCACAGAGCTTTTTCTCTTGATGTCCTCACACAAGAATTCCACCGTTATAATTTAGATATTCTCGGCTTGCAAGAGACCAGATGGACAGATAAAGGTCAGATTCTTAAAAAAAATCTTAAATTTCTCTTTTCAGGGAGGGACGACAATAAGCATCACCAAGGCGTGGGTCTGCTTCTCAGCAGACACGCTAGCGATGCTCTTCTAGGATATGAGTGCATTAATGAAAGGTTTCTTACAGCAAAATTTCAGACAAGCGTTAAAGACTTGAATGTTATCTGCTGTTATGCCCCCACTGAGGATGCCAATGAGGATGAGAAGGATAGGTTTTATGAACAACTTCAGGTTATTTTGAATTCTGTAAAGAAAGGACATATTACCCTTGTTCTTGGTGACTTCAATGCCAAAGTTGGTACTGACTCTGACCTTTGGGGAGGAGTAATAGGCCCTTTTGGTATTGGCAGCTGCAATGGCAATGGGCAACATCTCCTGCAGGTAAGTAAACTCAATGGATTCAGAATAACTAACACTTATTACAAACATCGCGACATACATAGGTACACATGGGTCTCACCTGATGGGCTGCATAAGAATATGATTGATTACATATTAATTAACAGCAAATGGGCTAGTTCTGTTAGGAATACCAGGGCATATAGGGGAGCTGAAATTGGATCTGACCATTATCTTGTTAAAAGTGTGCTGCAACTTAAACTTAAAAAGTGTTGTGCTAGGATTAAAAAATTTACTTTTAATACTGAAGCTCTGAAAGATCCAGTTATAGCCACAGCTTACCATGATAGGTTACTTAGTCATTATGAGAGTCATGGTTTGCTTACTACTGAAGTTGAGGAAGAATGGGATCATTTTAAACAGGCTTTTTTGGACACTAACAGTACTCTTTTAGCAAAAAAGGAGCAGAAGAGGCAAAATTATCTGAGTGATAAGGCACTTGAGCTTATTTCAGAAAGAAAGAACTGCAGGAATGCCCTTAATCAATACCCTACTAGTCCTAATAGAAAGCATTACAGAGACCTTAATAAACTTGTAAAGGATCAGTTAGCTGCTGATAAGAATCTTTGGCTTGATGGTTTGGCTGACAAAGTCGAGGAAGCAGTTAGACAGCACAACAGCAGAGAGCTGTACCAGATAATTAATGTTGTGTGTGGTAGAAAACGGACAGGCATACAAGGATTGAAGGATAAACAAGGTAAGGTTAGAGAAGGGGAGGATTCTGTCATGGCTAGGTGGGCTGAGCATTTCAGTGATATTCTAAACAATGTAGTTAGTTCTACTCCCATTGTTTGCAATGATGATAGATGCATTGGTGGCTTTAATGTTGGCCCTATAACACAATCTGAAGTTATTTTGGCTGTTTCTAAACTTAAACTTCATAAATCCCCAGGGGTAGATGAAATTACTACGGAAATGCTTAGAGCTGGGAATGTTTCGGTTACCACTTGGATGACTGAAATTCTGAATCTCTTTTATGATAAAGGTATGGTTCCTAAGGATTTTACCAGAGCTATTGTTATCCCTATTTTCAAAAAAGGTGATCGCAGTTCTTGTGATAACTATAGGGGTATCAGCCTACTCTCTGTTCCATGTAAAGTTCTTTCCATGATTGTGCTTAATAGAATTAAGAATCTGGTTGACAGTCAATTGTGTGATGAGCAATATGGATTCAGAAGTGGTAGGGGATGTGTGGATCAGATATTTTCACTTAGGCAGATTCTTGAGAAATGTTTAGAGTTTCAGAAACCTTTGGTTGCTAGCTTTGTTGATTTCAAAAAGGCTTTCGACTCTGTTGATCGTCATAATTTGTGGTTGATTGTGAGATCATATGGTATACCAGACAAGTTAGTTAACATTATGAAAGCTCTCTATAATAACACTGCGTCGTGTGTGAGAGTTGGTAAGGCTTGTAGCAATTGGTTTAGCATGACTTCTGGTGTTCGACAAGGGTGCATTTTGTCTCCTTTTCTCTTTAGCTTGGTTATTGATTATGTTATGCGAAATTCACTTCAAGGGAAAGATTTTGGCCTTAAATGGGCTGGAGATACGAAAATTTCTGATTTAGATTATGCTGATGATTTAGCCCTTTTGGCAAATGATGTTGATGAGATGAACTCTTTCATTCGAGCTGTTGATGAGACTGGTAGTAGAGTAGGTTTGGTTATAAACAGAGAGAAAACTAAAGTGATGAAAATTGGTCAGACAGGCTGTGATTCAGTTAATCTGAATGGTTGCAGTCTTGAGCAGGTGTCACAGTTTAATTATCTTGGGAGCTATGTAACAGATAATGGTGATGTGCGGCATGAGATTAACAGACGAATAGGGATTGCTGCCGGGACTTTTAAGAACCTATGGAGAGTGTGGAGAAATAGGCGTATACACCTAAAGACTAAAATTAGACTGTATAATAGTTTGGTTCTTTCTAGAGTTAGTTATGGTAGTGAAACTTGGACACTTTGTAAACAGGATAACAGGAAACTAGATGCTTTTGATTCCAGATGCTTACGCAGTATCTTAGGCATTAGGTGGTTCAACTTTGTAACTAATGATGAGGTTAGGCAAAGGAGTTTGCAACCTCCTTTAAGCAGCATATTGTGCAGAGAGAGACTCTGTTGGTTTGGCCATGTTGCCCGTATGAATAATTATAGATTGGCGAATAGGGTTATGAACAGTGTGCCTAAAGGCCTCAGAAAGAAGGGGAGACCTAGGATGCGGTGGGGAGACAATGTCAAACAGGACGTTGTTAGAATTGGTGTGCAGTGGCCAGATGCAGTAGATGTAGCTCAGGATAGACTTGCTTGAACTAAATTGCACGGTCTGGTTGGACCTCCGTAGCCCATGGCTGCTTGAGGATGATGATGTATATGATAACAGTGTTTGTGTTTCTTTTATTATGTAGGTCTTCCCTGTTAATCTTTCTAGTTTTATTGCCATCTGTTAATATGCAAGCAAGCACTTCAAGTAGTTTAGAATTGTATATAAACTGGCACATTCTACTGAGCTCACCTATTATCAAACCTATTTGTATGTACCTAATGTGCTCTATTTGACATAACCAGTGGGTTATGTCAGAGTAAGCAACATGCATATAAAAATTATTTTTAATATGCAACCTCGCTCACATTTTGTGAGAATTTTGAACCGTATAGCTGTAGGAAGATAATATATTCCGAAATTGTTTTTAAAGAAAATGTTAAAAGTGAACATAACTTTTAACTATTCTACTCAATTTGAAGACTATTTGAATTTTTTTTTAGATTGGGAAAAAGTAATTATATTAACGTATCATAAAACTCATTAAAATGCCTTGTAATAAACAAGGATAAAACGATTCTATAATACACATTGCTGTAGCTAGGCATAAATTGGAAGGAGAGCTATACCATCTGTGTACTAATCCCCAGTGATGATGCATTGAACCGATATTTCACTGTGCTGGTCCCAAGCGTTGTTCGAATTCAGCTCCCAAATTAAATTTGCTTATGGACCCGATGATAGAGAGGCCAAGGTCCTTCTTACATTGGTCCAGAAGAAGGAAGATAACCTAGCATCTAATGTACGACGAAGGAGTGTAGAAGAGCAAGAGGTGCCTTTTGAACGAATTCGTGAAACATTTACGCATGGTCGACGGCCATTTGTTTTTGCCCATCCCAAGAGCGTCGCCAATGAATTTCTATGGAATTTGTACAGTAAGGAAATTAGATTTTCTAATAGTTAAGAGTATCTAACAAATCCATCTGCAGATCGCCCAGAAAGATTTGGGTTATTGTTTCACCTCTGAGCGGCACTTTTTTGCACACCATGGGCTAAATGGCCAGGTCACATGGACCCGAAGGCTCAGAGGTTGGGGGAGAGGACCCACTGGAACAGCTGTTGGGAGACAGATGGTAGCCTCCCGTAAAGGCCATCCAGTGTGTTCTTTAACGTGCACAGGGTATGGCTCTCCCATACACGGGGCCATGGCATAACGTCCCATCCGACGGACGGTGATCTTTCCAAGCCCATCGGTGTCCCCTACTGACAGTGGGCAGGGCGGGGAAGCTAAGAAATATCGTGCAATATTTAAATAAACTTATAATCTGTTCCATTTATTCAAAATAATCGATCATTTATATGAGATGCACAACTGTCAAATAAGTTTCGGAAAATATAAATGCGATTTTCAGTATTGCTAAGTTTAACTTTAACACTATGAATAGTAAAGAATCATGTAGTTACATTTGTTCGCATTTCATCTAACATAATGTTTTATTAAACGAAGCTTAGACAATTCTAAGTATAAATTATCGATGTCCGTGTCGCTGTAAGAAATTCAGCCGTTAAACAGCAAAATATTGCATTGAAGCGACATGATAGGATTAGGTTTCAGACGGTCTTTGTCCGTAGAAAGCTGTGCTTTGTGTGCGCGTAAATCGATGGGTACGAATCGCCCGAATTCAAAGATTGCATTGTACAACACTGTCTGTGATCGATATTCGGGTTCACCTGTAGTAGAAGCAGATAGTATTCGGCACTCACAGCGAGAGTTGCGGTAGCGTAACTGAAAGCTACGGGATATTTCATATCTAGCCAAGCAATAAGCATAGAATCATTATAAAAAACGTGAATTAAGAAAATAACTTTATTAATTAAGTTCTTACTAATCTATTTTTCCAACATTTTATGCGGTTAAATTTTTTTAGTTTCTTCAAACGTAACTATCAAGTTTCATTTTTCTTTGCAATGAAGGATTTTGTTTTCTATGCGTATTTTATATATCTATATCATTTTTTATATATTATTTAATTTGACCATAATCATAATTACTTAAAAATATTTCAACTAAAGTTTTTTTTTATCATGTAAAGTAAATAAACTAATTTGGTATCTGAAGTATACATGGCAGTCCTAGGCTTCATATGTTTTTATGGCCTCTCTCTCTTTTCTATACTCCTTATGTACGACCTCGTCTTCTCGTGTTTCAGATCGTTAGTATACCTATCAAATGAGATATTCTCTTTTCGGAAGTGGAGCACTGCCATATGAGTGTGGCCTATTGAAATGGTCACTTACGGCCAATTTTTTTTCCTGCCCCACTGAGTGGTCAACTTTACAGGGTCCTGGTATTGAACATTTATACCTACTAGACCGGATTGATTTACGGTTTTGAGCTTGATTATGAATCATGGACTTGTTGCACTGGTCGGCCTCTATTGAGGGAAATTCTTACTGTTTTTTTTCTGTTGGTTTGTGGGTTGCCAGTCCTAAGTGAACAGAGGCATGGGATACCTTATATCAACTACTGGATAACTCTGATCAGAGGCCATCTCAGGTACCTGAACTCTTGCTTCTGTAGGCAGAATCAATCCTAAACTCGAGTAACATGTCTCACGCAGGTCATATGGCTCTCGAAAAGGTGGAGCCTGAAGTCCCTACCAGCATTTGTGGCTTCAGTCTTAGTGGTGGAGTAAAAGGTCTTTGTGATCAGGGGGCTGTTTCATATTGTTGGCCCTACCTCTCTCAATAAACCTTGTTTCTTTAAAAATCCTACTAATCACTTTCTTCCCTGCAGGTACGTGAGCATATTACATAGAGATTATTATTCTCTTGATGTCCTCACGCAGGAATTCCAGAGTTATAACCTAGTTATTCTAGGCTTGCAAAAAATGAGATGGAGAGGAAAATATGAAATACTTCAAAAGAACTTTAAATTTCTTATTTCAGGGTGGGAAAATGGAATTTTAAACACTAGCGTTTTAGATGAAGTTGTCGAATAGATTCCAGCGGTAACAAGTAATTATGTTTAAATAGGTAAAAAAAGTCCAAAATAACTTTCCTTATTGATGCAAAATATTGCTGAATTATCTAGGTTAAAGTAAGCAAACAAAAAACAACCTAATTAACACTGGATACAAAAGATCTGTTGTATACATTCGTTATCAATGCATTAGAAAGTGCACGATGGTTGTAGACAGCACAATTTGGAAATAACATGGCCGACTTTGGGATCGAACAATTGGGTTGAATCTACTCAAAGAAGTTTTACAATTTTAGCAAGTTGTCCCGATTTTGCTTACACCCCAAGATCTGCACGAGTTTTCTCGATATTGTGAACTTTCCTAAACTTCATAAAATTCCAATTGTTACAACTCTCCTGCATTTAATCAGGCGGCTTCGAATTTTGCCGAACTGCCCTATATTTGCCAAGTTACCTTTTTTTGGTCAACTCCTGCAGATTTTGCCAACTTGCCATAATTTTGCAGAAAAAATCCCATTTTTTGCATCTCCCTTGAATTTGCTGTCAATTCGAATTTTGCCAACTCTCCTTAATTTTTAAGAACAATCCCAATTTTCAGAAGTTGCCCGCATTTTACTATTGGCTTCGAATTTTACCAACTTACAATAACTTTACAGAAAAAAAAAAAAATTTACATCTCACCACAATTTTGCGAAGTCACTTCGAATTTTATGAACTACCCAAGATTTTTCCAACTCTCCTTAATTTCACAAACTAATCCCAATTTTCACAACTCGTCCTGTATTTTACAAGGTAGCTTCAATTTGCCAACTGCTCTAGATTGGCCAAGTTGTCCCGATTTTGCCAACTCGCCATAATTTTATAGAAAAAAAAAATCCCAATTTTTGCATGTCACTTGAATTTTGCCAACTCTCCTAAATTTTACAAAACCAATCCCAATTTTTACATCTCGCCTGTATTTTGCTAACTGCCCTAGATTTTGCCAAATTACCGCGATTTGGCGAACTGATGTAGATTTTTGATAACTCACCATAATTTTACAGAAAAAAATCCCGATTTTTGTCCTCTCTCCTGAATTTGCCAAGTCACTTCGAATTTTGCCAACTCTCCTTAATTGCACAAAAATAATTCCAGTATTCACAACTTGCCTGTTTTACCAAGTGGCTTCGAATTTTGCCATAATTTTACAGAAAATTCCGTTTTTTTACATCTCACCTGAATTTTGCCAAGTTGTCCGGATTTTGTCAACTCTCCTTAATTTTGCAAAACCAATCCCATTTTTCATAACTCTCCTGTATTTTACCAAGTGGATTCTAATATTGCCAACTTCCCTAGGTTTTTTAAGTTGCACTGATTTTTGTCGCTCGCTATAATTTTACTGAAATGCCTAACTTCACCATTAGTTACAAAGTTGAACCACCTAATGCCCAAGATATTGCATAAGCACCTAAAATCAAAAGCATCTAGCTTCGTGTTTTCTTGTTTACAAAGTGTCCAAGTTTCACTACCATAACTAACCCTAGAAAGCACCAAACTATTATACAATATAATTTTAGTCTTTAGGTGTATACACCTATTTGTCCACACTTTCCATAGATTTCAAAAAGTCCCGGCAGCAATCAACATTTCTAAAGAATCTGCTTAAGTGAAAATATCTGATCCACACATCGCTTACCACTTATGAATCCACATTGCTCATCACGCAATCGACTTCAACCAGATTTTTAATTCTATTAAGCACAATCATGGAAAGAACTTTACCTGGAACAGAGAGTAGGCTGATACCCCTATAATTACAAGAACTGCGATCACCTTTTTTGAAAAGAGGGATGATAATAATAGTTCTGGTAAAATCCTTAGGAACCATGCCCTTATCATAAAAGATATTCGAAATTTCAGTCATCCAATGGTAATCGAAACATTCCCAGCTCTAAGCATTTCTGTAGTAATTTCATCTACCCCTGGGGATTTATGAAGTTTAAGTTTAGAAATAACCAAAATAACTAGAGATTGTGTTATAGGGCCAACATTAAAGCCACCAATGCATCTATCATCATTGCAAACAATGGGAGTAGAACTAACCACATTGTTTAGATCACTGAAATGCTCAGCCCACCTAGCCATAACATAATCCTCACATTCTATAACATTACCTAGTTTATCCGTCAATCCCTGTCAATTTTCTACCACACAAAACATTAACTGTCTGGAACAGCTTTCTGCTGTTGTGCCATCTAATCGCTTCCTCGGCTTTGTCAGCTAAGTCATCAAGTCAAAGATTCTTATCCGCAGCTAACTGATCCGTTACACGTTTATTAAGCTCTCTGTAATGCTTTCTATTAGGACTAGTAGGGTATTGATTAAAGATATTCCTGCAGTTCTTTCTTTCTGAAATAAGCTCAAGTGCCTTATCACTCAAATAATTCTGCCTCCTCTGCTCCTTTTTTCCTAAAAGAGTACTGTTAGTTTCCAAAAAAGCCTGTTTAAAATGGTCCCATTTTTCCTCAACTTCAGTAGTAAGCAAACCACGATTGTCATAACGACTAAGTAACCTATCATGGTAAGCGTTAACTCTAACTGGGCCTTTCAGAGCTTTAGAATTAAAGGTAAATTTTTTAACCTTACCACACTTCTTAAGTTTAAGTTGCAAGACACTTTTAGCAAGGTAATGGTCAGATCCAATTTCAGCTCCCTTGTATGACCTGGTATTCCTAACAGAAATAGCCCATTTGCTGTTAATTAATATATAATGAATCATATTCTTATGCAGCCCATCGGGTGAAACCCATGTGTACTTATGTATATTGCAGTGTTTGCAATAAGTGTTAGTTATTCTGAAACCATTGAGTTTACTTACCTGTAGGAGACGTTGCCCATTGCCATTGCAGCTACCAATACCAAAAAGGCCTATTACCTCTCTCCAAAGGTCAGAGTCAGTACCAACTTTGGCATTGAAGTCACCTAGAACAAGGGTAATTATCTCCTTTCTTTACAGAATTCAAAATATCCCGAATTTGTCCGTAAAACCTATCCTTCTCATCCTCAGTGGGGGCATAACTGCAGATAACATTAAAGTCTTTAATGCTTGTCCAAAATTTTGCTGTAAAAAACCTTTCATTAATGCACTCATATCCTAGAAGAGCATCACTAGCGTGTCTGCTGAGAAGCAGACCAACGCCTTGGTGATGCCTATTATATTCCCTCCCAGAAAAGAGAAATTTAAGATTTTTTAAGAATCTGACCTTGGCTTGCAAAAACGGTGGAATTCTTGTGTGAGGACATCAAGAGAAAAAGCTCTGTGCAGAGTCCTCACATTCCAACTACCTATGGAGAGAAAATGGTTAGTGGAATATTTGAAGAAACTATGTTTATTGAGAGAGAGAATGCCGACAATATCAGACAGCCCCCTAATCACAGACCAGTTTCCCCACCACTAAAGGCTGAAGCCATCTACACTGGAAGACTTCCTCCTATGTATAATTTGACATGCCAGTAGAAGCAGAGTTCAGGTGCCTGCGATGATCTCTGCTCAGTATTATCCACCAGCTGATAGACATATTCTGTGAATCTATTCACTTGGGGCTGTCAACCCACAAACAAGCAGAAAGCACAGGGAAGATTTTCCCTCCACAGAAGCCCACCAGTGCAGCAAATTCAGGATCCATAATCAAGCTCAGAGCCTTAATCCATTCCAGTAAGTATATAATGTCAGCACCAGGACCCTGCATGGTTGACTAGTCCCTCAGCAGGGTAGAAAAAAAAAGAGTAGCCATAGTTGTAGAGATTAATAGTCCACACTAATCTGTCAGCCCTCCTCTTCCTTTCACTTCCACAAGAGAGTATCTCTTTTGAAAGGTACTAACGACCTACACCAAGAGAAGGCGGGTAGGACATTAAGTACTGGGCCTGGCCGGTTCTATGCATCATCACAGGAGTTCCTTCCAGAGTAGTGGATTCGAATTCTACACTTCCAGTGACTACCTATTTACCATTTTGGAAAAAAAAATGCAAAATTTTTTCTGAATTCATGTAGATTTTTCAAATTTTGCGATTTAGGTCCATAGGCAGGGGCGTAGCCATGGGGGAGGGGGATGGGGGGAAGCTCCCCCCAAAAAAGTAACTCGGAGTTGGCAAAATTCGAAGCGACTTATTTAAATCTAGGTGAGTTGTGAAAATTTGCATTTTTTTTTTGGAAATTAAGCGGAGTTGTCAAAATCGAGGCAACTTGGTAAATTTAAGGCAGTTTGGAAAATGGAGAGACGGCCAAATTTAGAGCAGTTGGCAAAATTCAAAGCCACTTAGTAAAATACAGGAGAGTTGGCAAAATCAGGACAACTTCGCAAAATGTGGAGTGACTTGGGTAAAATCTTGGGGAGTTGGCAAAATTCGGAGTGACTTGACAAAATCGTGGGGGGTTGGCAAAATTCAGGTGAGATGTAAAAATTAAGGTTTTTTTTCTGTAAAATTATGGCGAGTTGGCAAAATTCAGGTGAGATGTGAAAATTTGATTTTTTTTTCTGTAAAAATATGGCGAGTTGGCAAAATCTAGGAACAGTTGGCAAAATTCGGAGTGACTTGGCAAAAATTAAGGTGAGATATAAAAATTAGGATTTTTTCTGTAAAATTATGGGGAGTTGGCAAAATTCAGGTGAGATGTGAAAATTTGGATTTTTTTCTGTAAAATTATGGCGAGTTGGCAAAATCGTGGGGAGTAGGCAAAATTTAAGGTGAGATGTAAAAATTAGGATTTTTTCTGTAAAATTATGGGGAGTTGGCAAAATTCGAAATGACTTGGCAAAATTCAGGTGAGATGTGAAATTTTGGATATTTTTCTGTAGAATTATGGCGAGTTGGCAAAAACTAGGGGCAATTGGCAAAATCATGGGGAGTTGACAAAATTCAGGTGAGATGTAAAAATTGCAATCTTTTTTCTGTAAAATTATGGCGAGTTGGGAAAATCGAGGCAACTTCGCAATATCTAGGAGAGTTGGCAAATTCAGAGCGACTTTCCAAGAATCAGGTGTGATGTAAAATTGTGGCGAGATGGCAAAATCAAGGAAACTTGGCAAAATTCGAATCCACTTGGTAAAATACGGGCGATTTATGAAAATTGGGATTGTTTTTGTGTAAAATTATGGCGAGTTGGCAAAATTCGAATCCACTTGGTAAAATATAGGCGAGTTGTGAAAATTGCGATTTGTTTTGTGAAATGAAGGAGTGTTGGATAAATTGAGAAAACTTAACAAAATGAAGGGCAGTTGACAAAATTCGAATTCACTTGGAAAATACGGGCGAGTTGTGATAATTGGGATTGGGTTTGTGAAATTCAGGATAGTTGACTGAAATCGAGAAAACGTGGCAAAATCTTTGGGAGTTTGAAATGATTTGGCAAATTTAGGAGAGATATAAAGATTGGGTTTAGTGTCGTGAAATTAAGGAGAGTTGGCCAAATCAAGGGAAAATTCACACTGACTCGCTACAATTCAGACGAGATGTAAATGTAAATATTGGAATTATGTCTGTGAAATAAAAATGGCTAGTTGGCAAAATTGTAAGTCAAATGAGCAAAAATCTGGTAAGTTTGCTCAGTTGGCAAAATTTGAACTTCGAGTTGGAAAATTTTTGATTTCTTCCCCCCCCCCACCATAGTCCCTCGCTACGTCCTTGTCCATAGGTTTTTAATTTTGCCAACTCCAATTAACTTTCGGAGGGCGGGGGGGAGCCTCAACCCATATAGTCCCCCCCCACCATAGTCCCTCGCTACGTCCTTGTCCATAGGTTTTTAATTTTGCCAACTCCAATTAACTTTCGGAGGGCGGGGGGGAGCCTCAACCCATATCTACGCCCCTGTTTAGTTGCATTAGAAATTTCTTTGTAAGGAAATATTCTATTCGTTCCACAATCGAATAATTTTTATGTGAAGTGATTACTATTACCCAAACGATTAGCAAATTTCAATTGGGCAAGTTAAATGAGCTGAAACTTAAAAAAAAATAGCCACATAACGATAATATTTTCTCTTTTTGACATGAACAGCAAAATATTTTTCTGTATATACAGTATACACAATCATTCCGGATAACATGACCACTTACCATAGTATATGTATGGTATGTGGTCATATTATTCTGATATGACTGTGTAAGTCTGTGATCAATTATGTCTACGCCCAATGTTTGCGATTCTGCTAAAGAGAAATGAATTTTTCCTTTCATTTCTTGAAGGTGGCTCAATAAATCCAATAATATTTTAAAAGATGATGAATTTGACATGGAAAAGCATTTCAAATACACCAAAGAGCCAAAACATTATGACCACCTGCCTAATATGATGTTAGTCTTCCATGTGCCACCAAAACAGCTCTTACCAGCAAGGTATGGATACTACAAGATTTCTAAAGGTGTCTTGTGGTATCTAGTACCAACATATTATCAGCAAATCCGATATGTTCCAACACAAACCACAGATGCTCGATTGGATTGATGTCTGGGGAATTTGGAGGCCAGGGCAATACCTAGAAGTCTTCATGTTCCATGAATCATTCTCAAACAATCCGGGCAGTGTGGCATGGCGCATTATCCTGCTGAAAGAAGGCACTACTAGAGGGTTGTTACCATGAAAGGATATACTTGGTGTGCAATGATATTTAGGTAGGTAGTAGTCATAGTTTCCTGCACATGAATGACTAGACCCAGGGTTTTCCAGCAGAACATTGCCCAAAGCATTACATTTCCTCCACTGGCTTGTTTTCATCCCATGGAGCATCCTGATGCCAACACTTTGCCAAGTAATGCACACGTACCCGGGCATCCAGATGTTGAAACAGGAAACAAGATTCATAGGATCAGACGACCTTCTTCCAATCATTCACGATCCACTCACTTATGTCCACTGCCTTTCCCATCTGAAGAACAAGAATAACACCGATTAACAGAGCTCAGTATCAGGTGTTATTTATGCCATTTCATGATCTTCACATGCACCATCGTTTACCTTCAGTTGCTTCGATTTGCATAAAGATTTGGATGATTTTGAGACACTGGTCATAATATTTTGGACCTTTGGTGTATATGGTGATGACTTCTATATGCAAAAGAATCCAGATGTCTAGTTTGGTTTCAGATATTTAGCAGCCTTTTCTTCAGAATTTTCTGATTTAATAGACGTCACTCTGACATTTCAACATGTTAATTTCAGAGTCGAAAGAAATTCCTTCAAAATAGAGAGTGGCTGGAAATAGGTTTGATTCTATTCGATAATCACTTTCTTTTACTTGTTAGTTTCTTTCATATTATTCATAAAAACTACAGAATTATTACCCTTTCTTTACATTTCAGTTTATGAAAAATTTCTGCTGCAGTTGTCTGAACATGAAAACGAGAATTTCAGTTTAGGAAGACTGGAACAAATACAGGAAAAAATCGCTTAGCTCCACATTCAAAAAGAGAAGAAATCAATAAAAATCATTTTAGATAATATAAAATTCATTATCATGATGGTATAAATCATGTTTCCTATCCAAATTTCAAAACACTATGCTAAAAACAGTGGTTATGTGGAAAGAAACATAACAGTGAAAATGAACTAATAAAAGGGTAGTTTTTTTCAGTATTGAAATGCAAAATTTCTTTTAAGATATTAAATAAAGGTACAAATATTACTGGATTTTTTAACATTGCAAAATTGAAATCACCATAATTAAATTCAAGAGGAACTGTGACAAAGTCAGGGCTAAGATTGCAAATTGAGTGGAATGACCTAGACTTTTAGTAGGTTGATGGGTTTTCTTCAGCTGTTGGAAAAGTAGCAAAAGTAACGGCTCACTTTTAGTGAGTGGAATCGCGAACCTGGTCACAGACGTAATCACCGTGCTCACTGTACACTGATGCATGGATATACTGCATGCATGGGATAGGATCAATCAGAAAGTTGTATACGGTTTTTTTAGAATATTGAAGTTGTATACTATTTTTAGAGGAACAGATTGTGCTTGTAAACTGAGGGATAGATGTATATGTTTTTGCAACTGTTTATTGAAACCAATATATTAATTGTAGTTAATGAAATCACAGAGCTGAAAGAGAATTCATATAAAGAGACACGTTTATCTGTATGGAAAAAATGTGTGGCAAATACAATGAGTATGTAAAGATTTGCAGATTTACTTTCTAAGGAATCAGAAAAGATATATTAGAAAAAAATATAAAGATACATCATAAAACTTTCAGAATGCATCTGACAAAATATAGCAAACCCTTGCTGTTTAATTTTGATGGTATATAGTTGACTAAAATTTGTTCTTTATGATGAAAGCCCTTGAAAATTTTTGGTCATAAATTTTGAACTTTAAAAAAATAATCCTACACTGAATGCAGAACAATCTAAACACACTTATACAATGTTACCACTCAGTGTTCCTTGTTGTCTTCATCAGTTGTGCACCCATAAATTACCACAAAGATCTTTCACAAAAAATCTCATTTTGTTGATTATGTAAAAATATCGCATTTTGTGATTTAAAAATAGTAGTTTGTGATAGTGTATAAGCAAGATTGTTAAACTTAAGTGTTAATGATGTTATTATAAGGAAGTGCAAAGTGATGTGTCAGTGATAGAGATGAATTAGGGTTCATATGTTTAGCCAAAGCTTACCTGGTATGAATTAGGTCGATAATTATTTTGCCCTAGTTTGGTTGGAGAAAAAAATTTATACATCATAAAATATATAGAGAAATGTATGTGACACTAAACCTTTTAATTCTGTGTATTATAGGCTGTACAAACTTTAAAACAATTATAGTTATTTGAAGTAAAAAAAAATTCAGTGTTTATTTGGGACTAAAAATATTAGAATTAATAGAAACTGAATATCATAATAAGTGCTAAGAGAGATTCACTAATGAGACAGAATACATGAAAAAATAATCAGAAGTTGAATAGTACTTATTAATCTTAATTACTAGACATATTAAAAGTTTGAAATTATACTCAAAAGAAATTATTCATTTTACTTTGTTTTTTCACAAATACTAGAAAAATTGGAAATTTATGAACTGTCTGTGATATTTTAAGGCCAAGCTCAGCTTGGTTGCTACTATGCCCGCAAATGTTAAAGGTACTATTTTTTGTCAGACATAACTATATTAAAATGGAAAAACGTTTTATATTTATGAACACAACCTTTAATTATATTTTAATTATTGGGTTAATTAACCATATCTTTTACAGAATCAAATCTGTCACAAAATTTATTTCAAAACACAAAAAGCAATGGTCCTTCTATCCTTATTTCTCATTGAATTAAAGTCTTGCTGTCTGTGATTTTGATACTTATAGTTTCCATGGGATATAATACTTATAAAAAGTGCTGGTTTACTGTAAAATCAAAAGCTATGAAGCCACAGCTAATTAATGAAGTTCAAGCAGAGTTAACCCAATTGTGCAAACATTCCAAACAGTTTTTGAATTGTCCTATAACAAAAAGGTTTTACAGTAAATCCCATAGTTCCAGTTCCAAAAAATAAATATAAAACATTATTCAGATCTTTGATTGATGCCCCCTCCCCAACAGTGATTTGTTGATCTAGTCTTCACTGTAATTTGAAATTACATTAGGGAAATAAAAGAAACTTTGGAAATGAAAATATTTTGTGAAATAAAATCATTTATATTTTACTTTGTATTTTATTCCAATTTTGTTAAGTTTTGTAATAAATATGAGAACCTAAATATGTATGTTTACCTTATGCAATCGTGTTCATTAAACTGCAAAATTTATGTAAAATAATTATCATTTATCACTAATATTTCTTATTAAGTGAAACATGTCATGATGCAATATAACTCTCACATTACTGGTCATCCCAGACAATTTCGACAATAAGGAAAGTGTGAATCATATTGCTTTGACTCAATTGGTGTAGAACCATGAAATCTTGTGTTCAAGTCCATGAGGTGGATTGGTGGCTTTTTAACACTTTCCTAACTCTTGAAACAATACTATGTTCACTGTAATTTAAAAATTTTGAACATGTTTAGTCACATTTCATTTACTTCTACTCACAGTAAGTTATTTATTTCTTGTAATTTTACTTATATACATAGGTCCATAATTTAATGGCAAGAAAGGAACAACTAACTGACCATATTTACATGTGTCACTAAACTTAAAAAATTCTCTTAATGGATAAAAGGCATCAGTTAAATCTCTCACAACGAATTCACTAGAAGATTCTCCCCACAGCTTTTTTAAAGCCATGTACACTACTCCATCATTCTGTATAGGGGACAAAGAGCATGTTGAATATACTAAAGAACCTCCTGGTTTCAGGGTTTTAAGTGAAGTACTGAAAAAAAAAAAAAGATTGATTAATGTAATATTATTTACAGAAAAAAAGATTCTGTATTATCTAAAGTAAATGGACAAATTATTATATACACTCTGATAGCATTTCTGTTAAATTAATTTCTAAAGATTAAGTTCTAAAGTCTTGTAATACTTGCAAAGCAGAAGCATTGCATCTAGTCATGTGGAACGCTGAAATGGGCAATGCCTATAAATAATAATAATCTGGCAATGGCTCTGGACAGGTTTATATAGATTGGAAACCAATCATGGAAAAGTAACCATGGGTAAAGGCAGCAATGTAAGTGTTTGACTATGGCCAGTAGTAGGTGTAAGGAATGTCAGACAATTATACATGTATATCATGACCATGTGAAATATGGCAAAAACTTGAACCAGCAGGAGAAATGTGGATGTAAATGTGCAATTCTCTTGAGGTGAGTGCAGACTGTCCTACATCATTACAAGGAATCACACAGATACCATGGAGCAAATAACGTCAGAATTGAATGAGGGCATGTCCACAAGCTTATGCACAGAGACAGACCATAGCACATAGGCTATGTGCGATATTCACATTGTGTCCCCTTGTTGATTGCAAGGCTTGGTTGGTTGGTTGTTTTACCTCTGAGTGGCAGTTTTTTGCACACCATGGGCTAAATGGCCAGGTCACAAGAACCCCGAAGGCTCAGAGAAGGTTGGAGGAGGGGACCCACTGGAACAGCTGTTAGGAGACAGATGGTAGCCTCCCATCATGGCAATCCAGTGTGTTCTTTAACTTGCACAGGGTATGGCTCTCCCACACACGGGGCCAAGGTTTAACATCCCATCCAATGGACAGTGGCCTTTCCAAGCCCATCGATGTCCCCTACTAATCATGGGCAGGGTGGGGAATTTTGTGGATGATTGCAAAGCACCGAAAGATTATGCTGCAGTTAGCAAAGGCCTATCACAACTGGGGTGCGGAAGACTGGAAACACGCAGTACCGTCGACAGGGTGTAGCATAGAGGCAGCCTGCCTCAAGGCACCTGTGATGGTCCACCCATTCACTTTTACTTTTCCTTAACTAGTTTTGCTTAATTTAACTTATATTTATCATTTTGGGGATTATTATTTCATTTTGTGGACAATGACCGAAGAAAGATTGGTTGGGCTAGCAACTATATCAATAGAGGTGGACATAGTTTATAATTTAAATTTAGAAGAGTTTATTAACAGTTTTATTGTGCGATATCCCCGTAGAGCAAACATTTAATTAATATTGTTATATAATTGTTTTGCATTAATATTTCTCTTGTAATAAAAACAAAATAGCAATTGGAGATTTTCTTATATTTTTGTCTTATAATCCATCAGGGGCGATATTTAATTGTTTGCCTCAGGGTGCGATCTAATCTGGCAATGGCTCTGGAAACACATCTAGTCTGAAGAATCACTGTTTCAACTCTTATCATGCCAATGGGAGTGTGTGTATGTGGTATAAACCACACAAAGTGATGGACCCAGCTTGCCAAGTTGGGATCATACAGGCAAGTGGAAGTTGTGTAACAGTTTAAGGTGCATTTACATGGGCTTCCTCCCTCATACCTGTTGAGACTTCTGTCACTGACACAAGGTATGTGAACTTTCTCACTGACCAACTACACCCATTAGTAATGATTCTCTTTACACACCATGATGCCATCTTTCAACAGGACAACGCCATACTGCATACTTCCCAAGTGGCAACCAATTGGCTCCAGGAGCATTCAAGTAAGTTTACCACACTCCAAGGTCCCTCTCGATTGCCTGACCTCAACCCCATTGAGATTTGTGGGACGAATTGGAAAGATCTGATTGAGCCCGCCAACCCCCACAAGCAACTGTGGATGCTCTACGACAGGTAGTCCTCACTTCGTGGGTGGCAATACTATCCTTTTTGTTTTCAACACCTCTGGCTGCTGTTGTGAGGACAAAAGGTGGAGCAACAAGTTTTTACTAGGTGTGTATAATAATTTGCCCATTCAATGTACATTAATATATACTGTATAAATATATTCCTTTTGCAACAAAGTAGAATAATAAATGTTTTGAAAATATAAGAAACTCTTCAAAGCCATTAAATTCTTGTACATAATTAAAATTCAGATGATGAACAATAAGTCTAATTATCTGACTTGCAATATATTTAATATGAAAAATAAGTCAATGATTCGACTTATAAACCTTTAATGGCACCATCAAATAAATTTCAACTACAATATGCTGAGAAAATTCTAATCAATCTGTATAAAGATCACTTGTGCAACATGGAGATTCCACCCCTACCTGCAGCATGGAACTTCCTATTGCATGAGCATCAATCAAATTTGTTAAATCACTGATAGGGGGATGCTCTCATATATACTCTTACTTTGATGATTACTTCGCCTGACGAAGCCCTGCATGTGTTCGGGACAAAACATGTCACTACGTTGTTAGCCTGTGGGAAAGGCGGGCCCATGTTTTTAATGTTTTAAATGTTTAGAGTTTTTGGTTTTGTTTTAATGAACTTGCACCAAATATACTTGTTTAATGGAGTTTGTTGAAGTAAACTTAAATAAGTCAAAAGCAATCTGCATTGGACATTAAGCATGGAATCGCTTCATGAGCTTACTTCTTTTCACATCAACAAGTTTGTTATTTGATACTTCGACCAACATTAATATCAACATGGAACTTGTGAATTCAATGTGGTTTTTACGGACTGGCATCTGTGTGTAGCATAAATACATCTGTGGTTAATATTCTGTGAATGGTCAACACTTCTGAATAACATCTTGATAAAGATATCACAGAAGAGGATTAATCAACTTGCTCAACCAGCAGGACTACTCCATAAATGGTAATATGTTATGACATTACTTGGGAACTTTTAATATTGTTGAAGATTGCCTTAAGCTGTGTCATGGCATGTATAACAACTCCTATCTAGACTATATGGTATAATCTTGTGTAGTGTGATTGCTTTTTAGCTCACTTCCTTCTGAACAGCATAATTGTGCATTAAAACTTTTTTTCACTGTAAAACACTGGCCATGTTTAATATATACGATACTGAAAAGAATCATTAAAAGAAATAAAAATTATATTTCAGGTTGACTATTATATTATTTGGGAGGAAATTTTCTTTCAATAAATATATAATTTAACTATTTTTATTCACCAGGTTTTCCAAATTGAAGCCTTATTGTATAGTGGGATCTTTTTTTTTCTTTACCATATCACATTGAAAAAGGCTTATAAAAATCAATATGCTTGCAAAGTTGTTTTCATTATTTATTTTCATAAAATTCGCAATTAAATTCTGTTTCATTTGATATATAACATGACCTATTTCTGTTGATTGGTTATTTTTTTTAATTCTAAAGTTGACTTGTTTATTTGACTCAGTACAATTGGTTAAAAGCCTGGAATTTTCTCAAAGTATGGTACTGAGAAAAATATTACAAAACGAGAGAAATATTTACTTAAAACACAAATTTTTTTTATTCAGAAATATATAGCTATTCTATTCATGTGCATTGTAATCATTTCTGTCTATTATTTTTTTTTTAAATAAATTTTTATTTGCATTGCCAGATGCATTTTTTTACTACATGACTCTAAAATATTCCTATTAAAATAAAACATATCTCTTGTTAAATACTTTATTTTCCAAAAATCCAGAATTAAATGCTGATTAATTTGGCATACAACATGCCACAATTCCTTTCATTAGTTATTTGGCAAAAAAGTTCTAAAGTTAAATTATTTTTTTTTTGGCTGAGCAGAGGGAGAAAATAGCTTGGCCTCTGGATGGAAACCTGTTTTTCAGGCTGGACATGGAAGGGTTAAGGATTACCTTTTATTTTTGTAGCAATGTTCACAAAAAATAAAAATTTATTTCGAATACCCATATCTATCAGAAACTAGATTTTATATGTTGGTCATTCAAAGTTATGTCACCATAATTTTAATAAACTGATCATCATGCTATTTTTTATCCATTTACTTTTTTCACATTTGCTTTGTGTGAATGAACATTAGAATTGTTGGAAGTTATTTGATATATTAAGAGTCTAATTCCATTTTCAAGTCTAATTTCTTTTTCATTTTTTCGTTCAGGTACATAAGCCTGTGGGAAAGATCTAGCTTTTTCCTCCTTGAAAATGTAGGATGGTAAAAAATATCATAATTAAGACCTAAGGATGAATTTTTATATATAGTGGTCCTTAACTAGCCTTCTATTCTATTAATTGTGAACTTTACAATAAATTTAAAATATTGGATACACATTGAAAATAAGGTAAACCAAAAGCATTAATACCCTCCCACCACTCCATAGTTCTAAAAAAAAATACCCCCTCAAGCAGCTGCTTGCCACAGAGGTCTGACAGGAGCCTGTCAGTTTATATGCCATAGTAGAAGGTCTAAGACAATGAAAATTTCAGATTTCAGAAATGATTTTTCGTGCGTTTTATTTTAATTCCTTTGTTATTCCATTACATACATATTTATATACTTTATAAGAGAATAAATAAATTCCTCCTCAAAGTGGCTGATTGCCACAGAGATCTTAAAAAATCTGTCAGTATAATATACCACAGAAAAGATTGGTGGGGAAAGAAAGAACGTTGGTGGGGAAAGAAAGAACTCAGCAGAAAGGCAACGCAAGAAACATCCATGCCTTATTCAGGGATAAAAAAGAGATTCTTTTGCACTATAGCTAAAGCATGTTAACCTTAGCAGTAAAAAAAAAAGCATAATTACTACTATATCATTTTTTCCCTTTTCATCAGCTTCTTTCTTTGGCACCTCTCTTCCTATTAGAATTTTGCTAATTTTAATCCTCTGGTTCAGTTCATTCTGGATAAAACATCTCAATTGGGAAAATATTTGAAATCACTCATTTTCAGACCACAGTTTTAATAATAGATGTTAAATGTAAAAGTTTTAAAATTATTCTGAATTAATTGCATCGCTCTACTTCAGTAAGTAATGGTAAGAGTTGTTTTAGGAATTTCAGCTATCAGAAAGGGTATAGAACTTTAAATTTGTATAAAAAAAGACTAAAAGAATGAATTTTTAAATTTTAATGCTGCTATAAAACAGTTAATTAAAAAAAATATTTTGCTCCTTAACTTCCCATTACCTTATTTACCTATAATTTTGGTTCTGACCTGTTTTAAACAATTTTGAAAATTTAGAAAATTCGAAAATAAAAAGATGGAGATGGTATTAGTTTACACTGTGGCATTGTATCTGAAGAGACATAGGTTCGAATCACACACATTGGCAAAACTTTTTTCCTTAAAAACTATTTATTGATTTATTGACTTCAAAGGTCAATAGGTATCTCTTTGGATACTATTTATTAAGTCATTAATTATGCTATTAGCATGAGTGATTTACTTATTTATTATCATACTCATTATATCTTACTCAGTGCAACATTAAAAAGAAATAGTTGTTTTTCCTGATCATAGATGGCACCAAGCCCAGGTGCAACAATCACAGGAGGTCGATGTCATATTAGTGGAAAAAAAAGATGGAGCTGTCAATAGTTTAGTGGTATTTGAACACTCTGGCATATATCTACAGAGAAGTGGGTCTGAATCCCACATGTCAGCAACATTATTTTCCAGAAAATTATTTATAATAACTGAACTTCAATTTCACTGAAAGGGATTAAATTTAGAAGTTTTAAAATTTATACACTTATTTTCTCATACCCCTACTTACTGAGTTTTGTAGTTCTCCTCTGCAGTAATGCACATTTCTCAGAAACATGAAATTTCAAATGCAACAGATCCTTTGTGATCAAAGATCATATTTCTATATGACATTGCTAGAAAGCTAAATATTGGTGAATATGGCTATTTTAGCCAGTTGAACTCAGAAATATTAAGAATTTTTCAGATCTGGTGTCACATTCAAGGTTGAATATGAGTCAGAATGACAGTTTAGAAATCAAGAGGTGTTGAAGGCATTGATTGATTTCTAGTATTTAATAAAAGTAATAACTTCTTTATTCCGTATTTGTATTAAAAAAAGTTCATTATAATGTTAAATGCAATGAAAAACAAAATTTAACTTTTGCTCTAATGGAAAACATAAAATGTTTTTAATTTCATTTGCCAACAATGGTTTAAACACACTAATATTTAAAGGAATGTGTAAAACATCTTTTTGGAAGGGCTGAAATTATGAACATCGATGGGTAGATAGGTAAGACAACACAAGAATGCTAGGTGCCTTCTTATATGGTAAATGCAATAATATAAATGATCGCAGGAGAATTTAACTGGCATAGTGGTTAGGGAGTTAGCCACTATTCTAGCAAGGCAAACTGTGTGCTATGCACCAATCCCCTGTGATGATGCATAGAACTGGCCAGGCATAGCACCTAATGTCTGATCTCGCCTTCTCATGGTGCAGACCGTTAGTCCTTCTAAAGAGATACTCTCTTGTGGAAGTGAACAGAAGGAGAGGGCTGCCATATTAGTGTGGCCTACTGATTTCGACATCTATGGCTACTTTTCTTTTTTTTCTACCCTGCTGAGGAGTGGTCAACCACAGAGGGTCCTGGTGTTGACCATATATACCAACCTGAATGGAATTATGGCTCTGAGCTTGATTATGGATCCTGATCTTGCTGCACTGGTGGGTTTCTGTGGAGGGAAAGTTTTCCATCGTGTTTTCTCTTTGTTTGTGGGTTGACAGCCCCAAGTGAATAGATTCACAGGATATGTTTATCAGCTGGTGGATAATCCTGAGCAGAGGTCATCGCAGGCACCTGAACTCTTTGCTTCTATTGGCATCGTCAAATTCTACATTGGAGGAAGTCTTCCAGTGTAGATGGCTTCAGCCTTTAGTAGTGGGGGAACGGGTCTTTGCCCCACGTCTGCGATTAAGGGGCTGTTTGTTATTGTCGGCATTCCCTCTCTCAATAAACATAGTTTCTTTAAACATCCTACTAACCATTTTCTCTCCATAGGTAGTTGGAATGTGATGGACTCTGCACAGAGCTTTTTCTCTTGATGTCCTCACACAAGAATTCCATCCACCGTTCTAATTTAGATATTCTCGGCTTGCAAGAGACCAGATGGACAGATAAAGGTCAGATTCTTAAAAAAAATCTTAAATTTCTCTTTTCAGGGAGGGACGACAATAAGCATCACCAAGGCGTGGGTCTGCTTCTCAGCAGACACGCTAGCGATGCTCTTCTAGGATATGAGTGCATTAATGAAACGTTTCTTACAGCAAAATTTCAGACAAGCATTAAAGACTTGAATGTTATCTGCTGTTATGCCCCCACTGAGGATGCCGATGAGGATAGGTTTTATGGACAACTAAAGGATATTTTGGATTCTGTCAATAAAGGAGATATTACCCTTGTTCTAGGTGGCTTCAATGCCAAAGTTGGTACTGACTCTGACCTTTGGGGAGGAGTAATAGGCCCTTTTGGTATTGATAGCTGCAATGGCAATGGGCAATGTCACCTACAGGTAAGTAAACTCAATGGATTTAGAATAACTAACACTTATTACAAACACTGCAATATACATAAGTACACAGGGTTTCACCTGATGGGCTGCGTAAGAATATATAACCCAGTCCCCTTCATGACTTGGATAGATAGCCACTTTGAGCCCCAACTATGCCAACATTCATGAAGTAAATGGGTATTAGCTGGTTTAACTTTGTAACTAATGATGAGGTTATGCAAAGGAGGGATTGTCAACATTCATGAAGATTGTCAACATTCATGAATGAATAGAAGGAGGGATTGTCAACATTCATGAAGATTGTCAACATTCATGAATGAATAGAAGGAGGGATTGTCAACATTCATGAAGATTGTCATGAGGGATTGTCAACATTCAAAGGGATGCCAACATTCATGAAGTAAATGGGTATTAGCTGGTTTAACTTTGTAACTAATGATGAGGTTATGCAAAGGAGTCTGCAACCTCCTTTAAGCAGCATATTGTGCAGAGAGAGACTCCGTTGGTTTGGCCATGTTGCCCATATGAATAATTATAGATTGGCAAACAGGGTTATGAACCTATTTCTGAGGCCTAAAGGCCTCAGAAAGAAGGGGAGACCTAGGATGCGGTGGGCAGACAATGTCAAACAGGATCTTGTTAGAATTGGTGTGCAGTGGCCAGATGCAGCAGATGTAGCTCAGGACAGACTGATTCATTATATATTAATTAACAGCAAATGGGCTATTTCTGTTAGTAATACCACGTCATATAGGGGAGCTGAAATTGGATCTGACCATTGCCTTGTTAAAAGTGTCTTGCAACTTAAACTTAAAAAGTGTTGTGCTAAAGTTAAAAAATTTAACTTTAATACTGAAGCTCTGAAAGACCCTATTATAGCTAAAGCTTACCATGACAGGTTACTTAGTCATTATGACAGTCATGTTTTGCTTACTACTGAAGTTGAGGAAGAATGGGGCCATTTTAAAAGGCTTTTTTGGAAACTAACAGTACTCTTTTAGGGAAAAAGGAGCAGAGGAGGCAGAATTATTTGAGTGATAAGGCACTTGAGCTTATTTCAGAAAGAAAGACCTGCAGGAATATCTTTAATCAATACCCTACTAGTCCTAATAGACAGCATTACAGAGAGCTTAATAAACGTGTAAAGGATCAGTTAGCTGCTGATAAGAATCTTTGGCTTGATGACTTGGCTGACAAACTGAGGAAGCAGATAAACAGTACAACAGCAGAGAGCTGTACCAGATAGTTAATGTTTTGTGTGGTAGAAAACGAACAGGTATACAGGGATTGAAGGATAAACAAGGTAAGGTTATAGAAGGGGAGGATTCTCTCATGGCTAGGTGGGCTGAGCATTTCAGTAATGTTCTAAACAATGTGGTTAGTTCTACTCCCATTGTTTGCAATGATGATAGATGCATTGGTGGCTTTAATGTTGGCCCTATAACACAATCTGAAGTTATTTTGGCTGTTTCTAAACTTAAACTACATAAATCCCCAGGGGTAGATGAAATTACTACCGAAATGCTTAGAGCTGGGAATGTTTCGATTACCACTTGGATGACTGAAATTTTGAATATCTTTTGTGATAAAGGCATGGTTCCTAAGGATTTTATCAGAACTATTATTATCCCTCTTTTCAAAAAAGGTGATCGCAGTTCTTGTGATAATTATAGGGGTATCAGCCTACTCTCTGTTCCAGGTAAAGTTCTTTCCATGATTGTGCTTAATAGAATTAAGAATCTGGTTGACAGTCAATTGCGTGATGAGCAATGTGAATTCATAAGTGGTAAGCGATGTGTGGATCAGATATTTTCACTTAGACAGATTCTTGAGAAATGTTTAGAGTTTCAGAAACCTTTGGTTGCTAGCTTTGTTGATTACAAAATGGCTTTTGGCTCTGTTGATCGTCATAATTTGTGATTGATTGTGAGATCATATGGTATACCAGGCAAGTTAGTTAACATAATGAAAGCTCTCTATAATAACACTGAGTCATGTGTGAGAGTTGGTAAGGCTTGTAGTAATTGGTTTAGCATTACTTCTGGTGTTCGACAAGGGTGCATTTTGTCTCCTTTTCTCTTTAGTTTGGTTATTGATTATGTTATGTGAAATTCACTTCAAGGGAAAGATTTTGGCCTTAAATAGACTGGAGATACGAAAATTTCTGATTTAGATTATGCTGATGATTCAGCCCTTTTGGCAAATGATGTTGATGAGATGAACTGTTTCATTTGAGCTGTTGATGAAACTGGTAGTAGAGTAGGTTTGGTTATAAACAGAGAGAAAAACTAAAGTGATGAAAATTGGTCAGGCAGGCTGTGATTCAGTTAATCTGAATGGTTGCAATATTGAGCAGGTGTCACAGTTTAATTATCTTGGGAGCTATGTAACAGATAATGGTGATGTGCGGCATGAGGTTAACTGACGAATAGGGATTGCTGCTGGGACTTTTAAGAATCTATGGAGAGTGTGGAGAAATAGGCGTATACACCTAAAGACTAAAATTAGACTGTATGATAGTTTGGTTCTTTCTAGGGTTAGTTATGGTAGTGAAACTTGGACGCTGTGTAAACAAGATAACAGGAAACTAGATGCTTTGATTCTAGATACTTACATAGTATCTTGGGTATTAGCTGGTTTAACTTTGTAACTAATGATGAGGTTATGCAAAGGAGTCTGCAACCTCCTTTAAGCAGCATATTGTGCAGAGAGAGACTCCGTTGGTTTGGCCATGTTGCCCATATGAATAATTATAGATTGGCAAACAGGGTTATGAACCTATTTCTGAGGCCTAAAGGCCTCAGAAAGAAGGGGAGACCTAGGATGCGGTGGGCAGACAATGTCAAACAGGATCTTGTTAGAATTGGTGTGCAGTGGCCAGATGCAGCAGATGTAGCTCAGGACAGACTTGCTTGGAGAACTAAATTGCATGGTCTGGTTGGACCTCTGTAGCCCATGGCTCCTTGATGATGATGATGATGTTAGCTCTAATTGAGGCAGTGGTCAGCAGTGATTTCGGTTTTAGTAGGGCATGTCTCTGTTTAAGAAGGCCTGTAAAAGCTAGGAGTAGCTTCTAGATTCTTCTCTGTCCTATGTGCTAATCAAAAAAATCAAAACCAAATGATAAAGTAGTTGAAAAATCATGTTAAACCAAGGACTAGTTGAAACCCAACCCTATTTTAAAAATTGCATTATTTAGGGGTGGATGCATCTATTTTTCCCTGATAGAAACTGAGGAGTAGGTATGCTAATGATAATGAAAATGTAGTAACAAATAATTTATTTACAAATCTAGTGCTAAGCTAGATTTTAATGTATTTCCTTGATGGTGGTAGATATGAAAATGCATATGTTTTAAATTGGTATGCTTGAATTTGTCAGCAGCTCTAATTATAAATGTTCAACCTTCATGACTTGAATTGGGTTGTTTTATCTATGATTAACACTTAAATGGTCTATGAGTAACACTTTTTGTGCACACAATGGGTTAAATGGTCAGGTCACAGGGACCCCAAGATGGCCCAATGGCTCAGAAAAGGTTGGGGGAAGAGGACCCACTGAACAGCTATTAGATGGAAGCCTCCTATCAAGCCATTCAGTGTGTTCTTTAATGTACACAGGGCATGGTTCTCCTGCACCAACTTAACATCCCATCTAATGGACTGGCTTTTTCCAAGCCCATCAGTATTCCATTTCTCACTGAAAACAAGTGGAGGTTAGTGGAGCTGTATCTCAAAGTTGGCATAGTTGGGGCTCAAAACTGTGAACTACAGATTAAGAGCCTGGTGTGTTACCTACTAAGCCAACCCAGTCCCCTTCATGACTTGGATAGATAGCCACTTTACGTAAATATCTGTGCTCTTGGTTGGTTGGTTGGCTGTTTGGGGTTTTATGGCACATTGGCAGCTAAGGCCATTATACACCAAACGAGACAAATAAAAGGATAAAAGAAACAGAACCCACAACCAAAGTTAAAAGTCAATACAGAAAAATGTAAATGACAAAATCAACAGATATAAAAAAATACTAAAATAAGAAAGATATGTAAAGCAATAAATATAAAGGTATAAAAGGAAACCCAACCCAGGTGTAAAAGACCCAGGTTAGACAGTGTATAAATGACAAAGCTATAAAATTACAATCTAGTAAAATAACCGGTAAAACGTAAAAAGGCAAAGACAGATGGTAAAAAAGTCTTCAGATAAAAGATGGCTGAGTGTAAGAGGCTCTGCGTAAAATTGTGGAAGGTAAAATATAAATGACGTTCAGGGTTAAAAGCTGGACAAGAGATTAAAATATACTTAATGGTTAAAATGGTGTCACAAAACTCACACTTAGGTTTGTCATCCACCCGAAGAAGAAAGGAATGCATAATAAACAAATGATCTAAGTGGAGCTGAGCAAGTACAACTTCCTCCTTGTAATTCCTGCGAAAACAAGACTGCCATGATTTGATAATGGGCTTGATCTCTAAAAGTTTGCTGTCAACCTGTTGAGACCAAGATCTCTGCCACTGTGCCAGAGCTCGATGGAAAAACGCTGCCAGAAGTTCAAGTATGGAACTGGCAGCAGAGAGTCGGATATGAGCGTGGCTGACCTGGCAGCAGAAAGTCGGATATGGGCATGCTGACCCGGAAGTAGCATCTGCCAAGTCATTGCACTGGATTCCGACATGACTGACACCCAACAGAGAAAATCGTGGTTGTAGCTGCCAGACGATGGAGCTGCTGGAGGATCTGGGAGAGAACAGGGTGAGGGCAATGCCTCACCGAGATCAAAGCCTGTAGTGAGCTAAGTGAGTTGGTGTAGAGGACACACCAACGATGATACTTAGCTGCTATGTGGTCCAAAGCAAGGCTGATAGCATGCAACTCTGAAGTGAAGATGGAACACTGCTGTGGGATCTGGTCTGCAATGATTACATCACAGCAGACCATGGCTGATCCCACATATGTACCAGATTTCGAGCCATCTGTGAAGACAGGCAAAGAAGTCCGGATGCTCAGCATGATGGCTGTCAAAGAGTTGCTGATACACACAGTCGGGTGTAAAGGCCTTCCCCATCCTGTAAAGCGAGAAATCACAGGAAGGGGAAACAGCTAGCCAAGGTGGAAGTAGCTCAGCTGTCAACTGTGCAATACTATCAAGACAGGTGTTAATGTCTTGCAGGTAACCTCGGACACACAAACTGAAAGGACGAATGGCAGTCGGCTGATTAGTGTAAAGCATTTCCCACTTTGGACTAAAAACGCAGTACCAAGTGGGATGGCCTGGCAGGGACCGCAATTTTGCTGCATACTGTAAGGACAACTGCTGATGGCAAATAACAAATAACATCATCAACAGATAAAGATGGTTCGTCGGTCTCAACATAGAGACTCTGGACCAGAGAAGTGCGGAAGGCCCCCGTGCAAACACGTAGGACCTGATGATGGAGGGGATCCAGCACCTTCACCACCAAATCCCAGGCAGAGTCGTACAACTGGGATCTGTAGTCCAGTTTTGACTAGACAAATGCATGGTAGAGGTGGAGCAAAGAACATCGGTCCGGGGCCCAAGAAAGGGAGGAGAGGACCTTGAGCATATTCAATGCCCGTGTGCACTTGGACCTGAGATGTCGAATATGAGATAAAAAGGTCAATTTCCGATCGAAGATGAGACTGAGAAACTTGGTCTTCACCACAACTGGAATGATGTTACCCCCAAGCCACAGCTTTGGGTCCAGATGAAGATTACGCTTGCAGCAAAAGTGTACACAAACAATCTTCTGTGGGAGAACTGAAACCCAATGGCCGTCATCCAAACCGAAAGATTGTTCAGGGCAGTTTGCAGTTGTCATTCAATGACCCTCATGCTGAACGATGGAGCAAAAGATGCTAAAGTCATCAACATTGAGGGCATTGCCTACAGTCAGAGGAAGTTGCCATGTAATGGAATTTATCTTGACAGTGAAAAACGTAACACTCATGATGCAGCCTTGTGGCACCCTCTGTTCTTGGGGGAAAGGCTGAGACAATGTTACCAACATGAACTCGAAAATTACAAGATGATAAAAAATTTGCAATGAAGATCGGCAAGTGACCTCACAAGTCGAAACTGTGGAGGTCACAAACAATGCTGTAAATCTCCATGCTGTGTCGTATGCTTTTTTGATGTCCAAGAAAATTGACCCAGGTGCTCTCTACGTAAAAACGAATTCCTGATTGCTGATTTGAGGCAGATCAGGTGGTCTAAAGTAGACCTGTGCCTGCGAAAGCCACACTGGGTGTTAGAAAGAAGGCTGTGATATTCCAAATACCAAGCCAGCCTGGTATTTACCATTCTTTCCAATACCTTGCAGATGCAGCTCATCAACACAGTTGGGTGATAATTCGAAGGAATCTTGGTATTTTTGCCTGGCTTGGGGAAGGCCAAGATGATGGCTTCCTGCCAGGTGTCTGGAAACTGCTCCTCGATGAAAATACGGTTGAATAGTCAGAGCAGTTGATCCTTACTCGATGGTGAGAGATATTGGAGCACAGCATAACGGACATTGTCTGGCCCCGACAGCAGATGCACAACAAGTGTGCAGAGCAAGGCAAAGCTCCTCTGCTGTGAATGGCCTGTTGTAAGACTCTAGGCCTTTCAAATGGAAAGACAGTGGAGAGCATTCAGCCTTGCTCTTCTGGGCCAGAAACTCGGGGGGAGTAGGAGGATAAAGAAGAGATGGAGGAGAACGACTCCCCCAGAGTGTAGGCAACTGCTCGAGGATCAGCAATTGTCTGTCGATTGTGCTCCAAGAATGATAATGAGTGGGAGTGTACTTCCCACACGACCTTAGAACTGGTCGTGCAGCAGGTGATAGATGACGTATATTTGATCCAAGATTCCTTCGGGCTCTGGCGCCGGACGAAATTGACTTTTGCCCTGGCGTGTTTGAATGCTTAAAGGTTGGGGGATGTTGGATATCTCCAAAACAGACCACAAGCCTTGTTCTGAGCCTTACAAGCTACGGTGCAGTCGGGATTCCAGCACAGCTTTGGGAACCATGGAAACAGAGTTGAGGTCTGAGGAATAGTACAGGCAGCTACATCGACGATACAGTCTGTCATCTCCACCACTGCAACATTGATTGGCTCCAGGCTGATAGAGTGCTCATTGAGCTCAGACAAGAGGTCAAAGCCATTCCAGTCAGCCCGATCAAGCCTCCACTAGGATACACTCGGCCTGCAAGGCCTCCCATGAGAGATGGTGCACACCACAGGGAGGTGATCACTTCCATATATATAGTCCTCGACCTCCCATATAAAGAGTGGAAGAATTGAGGAGGAGCAGATAGTGAGATCAATGGCGGTGAATGTGCAGGTTGGGAAGTGGAAGTATGTACTGACACCGGTGTTCAACTGGGAGAGTGATAGATCCAGGAACCACTGCTCTAAGACCCCGCCCCTCCCGTTGGTGTCACGACTGTCCCAGAGTGGACTGTGTCCATTGAAGTCCCCTATGATGAAGAAGGGGGATGGCAGCTGTGAGACGAGGTCATCAAGGTCATCCTGGAAAACGATGCTTCCAGATGGTAGATAAAACAGACAGTCAACAAAAATCCCACAAAGAGGCGGATGGTAACCATCTCTAAGTGAGGGGTATGATCTGGAATGGAGAATGGTTGCTCACAAGGATGGCGACACCCTCGCGAGCTGGACCATCTCCATCCCGGTCCTGGTGAATGAGAGAAGTACCGAATAGTGGGATCGTTGGCTGTCTGCAAATATGTCTCTTGCAGACACGCAGATGGGTTAGTGTGCCCTCAGGAGGACCATGATGTTGTCAATATTCCTCTGTAATCCACGACAGTTCCATTGTAGGAGTGTGGCCATTTCAGGTCTTATAAGAATTGGCGGATGACTTTCGATTTATTTTAACCGTCGCCAGTGATGGTTTTGGAAAAATGGGGCGGTCTGTGTCCCTGTCCTCGGAGTCCTCCGAGTGACATGGATCTGAGATTGCCACATGAGGAGTTGTTTTTTCCTTCAGGTTTAGAAGGTTTGGCTGTCTGTGGTCAGGAAGGAGGGGGGCCTTCTGGAGGTGGATGCGGAAGGCACAGACACAGGAATAGAAACCGGAGTCTTATGTCAAAATTGACACTGACGTCGGCTTTGCATGCGTTAAGAGGTACTTGGCAGCAGGTGAGAAAGATTCAGCTGGTGGGACACTGATGTCGGTCTACACCGCTACAGAAGCCATCTTAATGATGGGCTTTCCGACGACTGCAACAGCATAGGAAACCTTGCCAGGTGGGGCAGGCGGTGCAGCAAGCTTCCTCGCCTCTGGATAACTGATGTTATGGAGAGTCTTTAGGAGCTGTACCTCTTTATCCTCCAGCCACTTTGGACAGCCGCAGGAGTAAGCTAGATGTTCGCAACGACAATTTACACAGCATGCCTTTTCTGCTGTGCAGTCAGGTTCAAGATGATCCTGATTGCCACAACGAGCACAGGTGGGCTTACCCCGCATGCAGTGCGGGCATGGCCAAACCTCTGGCATTGAAAACAACGCAGAGGATTTGGTATAATGGCCATACCTCACAATATAAATATCCTGCCTTGATGGAAGAAGGCAGGTGTGGTTTGTTGGAAGTAAGTATTAGTACCCAGATGGGTACTAACTTTCCATCATGATGTGTCGAAACCCGGTGGACTGCTATCATTCCCTTGGCTGAAAGCTCTGAGAGGATTTCCTCCTCAATAACTTTGAGGAGGCCCCACTCAGAGATTATGCCCTGAGAGGAATTGAGCATCTTGTGTCACTTCAACTGCCACTCCACCAATGGCTGTTACCTACAAAAGGAGCTCCGAATGTTTGGAGCAGGTAGTTTCCACCTGAAAGTCACCAGATCTTAGGCGCTTGACAGATTTCGGTTCTCCCGCAAGACCTTTGATACCCTAGTTAATAAAAAACGGGGACGTCTCCAAGTACCTGATCACCCGTAGAGTGGATGACCAGGAACCTTGGAGACAAACATGAAGACGATGGCAAAGACACAGAAGATGGGGGGTTCATGATGAGCCCTCTTGGTGGCATTGGCTGGTGAATTTTGAGTTGTAGAACTCATGGTTGTTTTTTGGGATTCAGTGCCCATTGTCCCCACCCACCACAGAGTCCAATAAGGGGATGCCCAATTGGGTGCCAGGGTTGCCCAGGCATCAAACCCACACAGCCAGTGAGCCAAGCCCTCACAATGAAACAAAAGGAAATGAAGAATGAGAAATGGAATGATGAGAAAAGAGAATGAAAATGAATTGAAAATGAAATTGAAAGAAAAAAGATGAAAAATAAAAAATGAAAATGAAATTGAAGAAAAGAATCATGAAAATGAGAAATGGTGAGAAATTCATCTGGGTTCCCCAAAAGAAAATAAGCAAAAAATTAATAAAGTGTGAGGAAAGAACTGGCCTCACAAAAGAAAGAAAACTATAAAATTAGTGAACGTGTGGGGAAACTCACAAACCTTTACCTGGATGTGGGCAAGGTTATTCACCAATCTACACAGTTGATCCTAGCAGGACCTGCCCACCAGCCGATTGATCCTGAGGGGGCTGCCCCAGGACCTCCTGTTTACCTGAAACAGAGGCCAAAGCAGTGTATAGCAGTGGCTCCCGAATTCACTGCCCAGCCCCAAGACAGACAGGCTCCCCAATGGCAAAACGACCATAGATGACCCTACCAGTCACAAACTGGGGAGAGAAGATGGGGACCCCTGAGCAACTGCCAGGATCCTCCTTTCCAGGGACATGGGTCACTGCGCATGGCAAACACATGAGTGAGCATTAAAGATCCTGTGAAGGTACCTGAACCAGCGAAACCTTCACATGGTGGCCCCCTCACAGCATTAAGGAGCTCGCAGAGAGGGACTGTGTTTTTAGAAAAGTTATTAATCCTTCGATTGTCCAGCCTGAAAAACTAGTTTACATCCAGAGGCCAAGCTATTTTCTCCCTGTGCTCAGCTAAAAAAAAATAACTTTAGAACTTTTTTGCTAAATAACTAATGAAAGGAATTATGGTATTTTATATGCCAAATTAATCACCATTTAGTTAAAACATCTGAAAAAAATTATCACTGACGCGGCAGGAATCAATCCTGCAACTCTCCAGATTCATGCCAGAGGGCGCTGCTGTTACACCACACATCAGACACTAAAATCTTTCAGAATAAGACCCATAAATCTTTCACTGAGATGTGGCGGACTTTGCGCCATCTTTACTTCAGGAGACGCAACTTTTCCAATTGTTATTATCAATTTAGATGTTAATGAGGAGGTCAATCACACTCAAGTGTTTATTATTAAAAAACCATCCATAATAAATTCACAGATTACCTGTAGAAATAGACTTCAACAATAGTTAAAACATCTGAAGAAAATTATTGCTGATGCGGCAGGAATCAAACCCACCTTGTCAACGATAATTTTTTCAGATGCTTTAACTATTGTTGAAGTCTATTTCTACAGGTAATCTGTGAATTTACTATGGATGGATTTTTAATCAGCATTTAATTCTTGATTTATTTAAAATAAAATATTTAACAAAAGACTACTAGTTTTATTTTAATAGCTTTTTTTAGTCATGTAGTAAAAAATGCATCTGGCAACACAAATAAAACTTTACTTAAAAAAATTAATACACAGAAATGATTATAATGCACATGAACAGAAAGGCTATTTATTTGTGATTAACAAAAAATTAATTTTCTCATTCCAAGTAAATATTTTTCCCATTTTGTAGTTTTTTCTTGGTACCATACTTTGAGAAAAGTTCAGGCTTTTTAGCCAATTGTGCTGAGTCAAATAAACAAGCGAACTTTAGAATTAAAAAAAAATAACCAATCAACAGAAATATGTCATGTTATATACCAAATTAAACAGAATTCAATTCCAAATCTTATGAAAATAAAAAATTTAAACAAATTTAAAAGCATATTAATTTTAATAAGACATTTTTACAGTGAATATAGTGAAAAAATAGATAGGAGTATATAATTAAGGCTTAATGTTGGAAAATGTGATAAATAAAAACAGTTAAATTATATATTAATCGAAAGTAAATTTCTTCCCAAATAATATAATATTTCTTTTAATGATTTTTTTGCAGTGTTGTGTATTTAAAATGTGAGAAACATTACACAGGGTGACTTGGATTGCTCACATTAATGAGATTTTCTGTCCTGTTTATGAAATGGAGGAACACTTTCTTTGGCTTTTTTTACCAAACATTTAAATTTTTTTTTATTTGGATGTTGAATTTTAGGGGGTCTTGGCTAAGTGCCAAAAAGTTAGTGCACCAAAGACAAAAAACAAAAACAATCATATATATTATCAGAGTGGCACAGCCAAGTTCTTGAGGGTAGGGTAAAATCTTTTAAAACTGTTGAATATAAACTTAAAACTTGTAATTTTTTTGTTTTAATGAAACTTTGCTGGTGAGGAGGAGTAAAATGTCCTCAGTGAGTGTAGGGGGGAGGGGGGGGGAATAAAAATGCATGCTGAAATTGTCTTCCCATAAAAGGGCTGATTTCCATGCCAAGAAATTCCTTTCATTAGTTTGAGAAAAAAATTTTTTTTGACTAATTGTAGTATAGAAATAGCTGGGACTCTTGATGTAAACCAGTTTTTCAGGCAGGATGCTGGAATAGTTAAGCTATGTCCTCATATGCAGGAGAGCTATATCATCTCAATGTTAAAAACATGCTGGATGGCCTTGATGGAAAGCCTTTTGTATCCTAACAGTTGTACTGTGGATCCCCTTACCCTATCAAGGTCTGGTTGTGTGTGTTGTTTTTCTGCTGAGGTCCTGCCATCCTCACAGACCTTCTACTATGGCATATAAACTGGCAGGCTCCTGTCAGACCTCTGTGGCAAGCAGCTGCTTCAGGGGGTATTTATTTTATTTTTTTTTTTATACAAGGCGTTGTTCATTTTCAGGAAATGATACAAGATCAAAATTTTTTTATCGAAAAATGGAGAAATAATAAAATAAAAATTAATATATAACCTAATGCGATGTTAAATAAAATATCCATGGCAACAAGTTGTAAGCCAGCTATACGTTATAGCATGACTCCAAAATATCGATTGATAGATCAACCGACTGAAAGATCGATAATTTATGGAAATAAAATAAATGTACTGAAACAAAAACTAAGGTCTAAATATAAAAAAAGTAATTAACTTTACAAAGGTTATCCGATTTGTTGGAAAAGCACTGTAAATAATCTATTATGCAACCACTGTAAAGAAAAAGCACTGTAAATAATCTATTATGCAACCACTGACATTCTAAAGTGTAGACCCACACACGGAATGGGTCTACGCTTTAGAATGTATTAGCTTAGAACGTATTATGCAGAAGATTCTAAGCGTAGACCCACACACGGAATGGGTCTACGCTTTAGAATGTATTAGCTTAGAACGTATTATGCTTTAGAATGTTACGCTTTAGAATGTATTATGCAACCACTGTAAAGGAAAAGCACTGTAAATAATCTATTATGCAACCACTGACATTCTAAAGCGTAGACCCACACACGGAATGGGTCTACGCTTTAGAATGTCAGCCACCTTTCCCTTTGGCTGCAGGCAGTGAGCCATAACCTAGGTGCAGCTGCAGCCAGCATTGAAAAGCCTAAGAAAGCTGTTATTACTTATAGTTTCGATTTTAAGAGTGGGAAAGATACATAGAATGCTGGATAAATGATAAAAATAATTCTGGAAATGTTGAAATAGGTTTATGGCAGCAGAAAAGAGTGTAAAACGGGGGAAAAAAAGGCAATACGTACTTCGAAATTACTTCCAAAATGTGTTGCTTTTAAAAACAGCATTCTTTTGTTAATTTTTAAAAGATTTTAAAAACTTTAAGGAAAAATTTGTTCATAATAGTTAAAATTAAACCTGTGAGTTTAAATAAGGGGATTGCTTCAGCAAAAAGAAACGTTAACAAACAAATCAGCAATATCGTATAGTGCTTCTAAGAAATGGCAATCAGATGGTTTTAACAAGTCATTTATATTGTAATTTAATAAAATATGCATAAAATGAAAAAAATATATATATTTTTCAAACTTAAATTATATATATATTTCAAAAATTTACAGCATCAATTTTTATTTTAAAAAAAAACTTTTTGTTGTACTAAAAAATGTATGCATACGTCCTCGGCTCTCATTACAGATTCTCTAAACATATACAGACAATGTGGACACTGGCAGGGTTAACAATACATATATTTACTATCACATTAGTTAACAAATTTGAAACTTTCTACATTTTGTAAAATCTACGCTTTAGAATGACATTAAAATTGATGTGCATAATTTCAGTAACTTAACTGGTACACATGAAATAGGCAATTTTTAAGCGACACTATGCATTTGGTTAACAAAATAGTAATTGTGCCCGAAACTTTTGGACAAAAATGTAAAATACAAACTACCAATACTATAAAAATCCACAAATTTACCACAACATGTCAGTCTGAAGTTGAGGAATCTTCATTCTCTCTTGAAATCTGACTTGAGAGAAAATGCTGTTTTCATCTTTCTTAACCGACATTCGGTCATTTGTGCAAGGAACATCCAATAAAACCTTTAAATTGGAAAAGCAACACATTTTTTTAAAATACTCAACTTTGTAAAAGTATAAAAATTATGATTCATTGCATTATAATGATAATGTTAACCCTTTGCACCTGAGGGCGCCATTTTGATTTTATTGTAAAACTCACGGCACCATAGCGCAACACGCTATGGTCAGTCTAGTGCTAATGTCCATAGCAGATGGTTGTGTTGTATCTGTGCTCCGTATTATTATTCGTGATCATAATTTTTACCTATAAATATGGCAGATAAAATAAATACCAGTGATAGAAGTTATAGCGCAATTGATAGCAGTGATAATGAATTTGTTTTCAACAAGTGTGATGAAAGCGGAAAACACATTAAGAGTATAAGTTGCAGTTTTTTTTTATATGTATATTTTTTATAATTTTTTCATGATGTTTGTTTGTTTTGTATGTTACTGATCTAAGGGACCTGGGTTTGAGCCCTGGGTAAGGCATGCATGTCTGTGTTGTTTTTCTGCTGATGGCCCTGCCATCCTCACAGACCTACTGTGGCATATAAACTGACAGGCTCCTGTCAGACCTGTGTTGCAAGCAGGTGCTTGAGGGGGTATTCATTATTTAGTTATTTAAATCACTGTTATTTCAGTTCCAAAAATATGTATAAAGGTCCTTATCAATAAAAAAAGTTTTTGCAGGCAAGTATTTCGATATTTATTATTTAAAAAATTTTAAGCTACAATACGAAAAAGCTATTATTTTATCAATATTGCTTCGAGTAACTGGTAACACCTATTAAAAAAACTTTGAGTGCAAAGGGTTAAATAATAAATGAACAGAATATGTAATAAAGGTATGAAAAGTTGAGCATTTAATGTTAACTATTTTATAACAGAACAATATCAGCATAATACAACAAACCATGACTTTAATAAGAAAAAGAACAGAGTTATATAAAAATAATTTTTGCTTAATAAAATGTGCATATGCGCACTTTCTTTCTGAATTGTATCAAAGTACTGTTAGTGTTCCATTTATGGTCCTTAATATTATATATGACTGTAATGTGTGCTAGAATCAGAAAACGTATGCATAAGCAAAGTCTGTGAAACATTTGTAGATATTTAGGCTGATCCATACCTCTAACAGTGGGTTGTTCTCAGATTGCAGTTATACACCTCTCTTTTGAGCCTCTTCCCCAGGGGCAGGAATGACTCAGTTGATAGTGCACCAGACTTGTAATCTGCAGTTCCCAGGTTTGAGTCCTGCCTGGGCTAGTTTTGAGATTTATCCCCACAAAACTTCCAACCCTGCTTTCAGTTAGTAGGGGACACCAATGGGCTTGGAAAGGCCACCGACTGTCAAGTGGGATGTTAAGTGATGTCCCTGTGTGTAGGAGAGCCATACCCTGTGCATGTTGAAGATTACACTTGATGGCCTTGACAGAAGTCTACCATCTGTCTCCTAACAGCTGTTAGGTGGATCTCCTAACCTTCTCTGAGTCCTTGTGGCCTGGTATTTAAGCCCATTGCGTGCAACAAGTGCTGCTCAGAGGTAAAACAATACAACCTAAAAAGTCTCTTCCCCAGACAGTCTCATATGTACTTAACTCTTCCAGGATCCAGCCTGAAATACTGGATTACATCTACAGGCCACCTATTTTTTACTATACACAAAAACAAAAACAAAATAACTTTGTAACTCTTTGCCAAATAACTAATGATCAGAAATGTCATGTTGTATAGCAAATTAAAGAGCATTTAATTAAGATTTTTATGGATATATTTTAAATTAGAAGGATGCATATTGCCTCTGGTGCATATGAGAATCTTGTTTTCAAAGATAAAGAAGTTTTTCCTTTGTCCACTATTTCATTCCTTAAAAGTTTTAATTTGAGCTAGTGGATGATGGGAAAAATGCAAATAACCAAAATTTAAAATTTCTAGCTTAAACACGTCATTTGAAATATTTGTTTAAAATTTTTAGAATTTGCAAATTTTTCCACCATTAGAGGGCATGATTATAGTTTTTGGCAAATTTAAAAAGTGTGAATAATAATATTTTATCAATTCCTATCTAACCCAAAAAAAATTTTCCATTTCTTTTTGGATATTGGGTTCCTCACAGAGAGTAAAATAATGTCAAAAACCAACAATACAGACATTAGAAGAAATTATGAATTGAAGTATTTTATATATTGTAAGGAATCTATACTTGGAAAAAAAAGCATGTATTAATTTCATTAATTTCATAACTTTCTCAAATTGCTATTACATGTTCTAAATTAAAATAAAAAAAATCGTTCTGTATTCAAATAATAATATTTACTTAAAAAATACAGTAAACTTGCAAATTTTTCTGGGGTCAATACTCACAAAAACTGCCACTCAGTCAGTAATGCACCATGCTCATAATCTGAGTTCCCAGATTCTAGTACCACCTAGTCCAGCACTGAGATTTATCTCTGCAAAACTCTTCCCCTGCCCTCAGTCAACATGGGACACCGATGGGATTGGAAAGGCTGCATCTGTTGGATGGGATGTAAAGCTGTGACCTCGTATGTGGGAGAAACTATACCTTGTGCATGTTAAAGAACGTGCTGGCGGGCACCTCCCCCTAACCTTCTCTGAGCCCTCGGAGTTCTTGTGACCTGGCAATTTAGCCCATTGTGTGCAAGAAAATGCTGCTCAGAGGTAAAAAACCCAACCTGGATCTATAAAAAAAAAAATAGGAGGGGGGGGGGGGGGGGGTAAACCAAAATGCCTTTCCTGTATAAAATTTTTCCATTAATTTTTGTTTAAAATTTTATTAGAAAATACACAATATATATTTTTATGCCTCAGTTTCCGCTATTAACCATTCTTCGAAGGGGGGTCATGGTCCCTTGCCCCCCCCCAGATCAGGCTCCGATTAGAATGATTTCTTGTACTCACAAACATATCAGACAAACAAATCTTGATGCCTCAAAATTTTCAGATGTGTGTGCTGATAAGATCTTGCAGATGCAGTTACAACATTTATTATCATGCAGGGTTCTACTTATAACATTTTTTTTATTTTAAATTAATTTAACATAAATTCAATTATTATCAAAGACAATTTATTTTCCTAAAAGTAGTATCTTTTTACAGCTCAAAATTTAGTAGTCTTTGGAATATTCATTTTCAACATCAAGCAATCACTGTGAAAAATCAGGAATAAATGTCATTTGAATTTGAAATTTCAATACCATTCAAGTCTTTAGGTATTCTAATTCTGTTTAACTATTTATATTTGTTGAGTAATTTTTAAACTCTTATATTTTTTTAACTTTTCTAAATATTAACATATCATATTTTTGTATTGTTTTAAATATTTTAGAAATAAAAATTTTAGTAAAAAAAGGGGAGAATTTCATCCATAAAAATAGCAAAAAAGATCAAAACTAGAAAAGAGCGAAAATAATCTGAACTAAAAACGGGACCTTCTGACCACTCTAGTAAGAGGGATTTATTTATATGTACCAATATTGATACTGTATTATATAGTTGCTAAGGTATTTTAATGTGTTCTAATAATTATTTTGTACATTTTCAATAATTATTTATTTTTACCCTTAAGAAATTGTAGTGTGAAATGATATTAAATTATTATAAACAGTGAATTTAGTACAATAATCACTCATAATTATATATTTTCGAATCAAATTTTGGAACACATTAATAAAGTAATAGTGCAGCAAAGTGTTATACTTTGCAACTATTTTTTTCTTCTAAAAAACAACCTATTTTGCAATATTTGCCAAACAATATACTAAACTCATCACTGGTTATTACAAATTTCCTGCCCTACACTAGACAATGCAGATTTACCTTGTCAAATGCATCATAATGATCCCACTTGCAAACATCAATCTGTGAGACTAAAATTCTTCTTTTCAATGATTCTAAGTTAGGCACATAAGATTTTAGAACTGTCTTCAGCTTGTTGACTCTGGATATAGTCACATCATTGCAAAGAAGTTTCCCTTGAAAAATTTGGAATGAAGCTAATATTAAATTTACTATATATATATAGCAAAAAAGGAAATTACTATTTCCTTTTTTGCAAAACAATTATACAAAATTATTAATGTAGTCCTACAAGATGAGGAACTATTTATATATTTACAGATAATAGTGGTGGCAGTGAACATCAAAATAAAGGACTTACAGAATTCCTCAATTAAAATGTTTTTGATATAACAAGACTACCATTTGGGAACTCCTTTTCACATGACATGGTTGAGGTATACATGTTTTAACTCATCACTCCTCTGTTAGTTGGAGTGGAGATTAGATAAGTTGATAACGTACCAGACGCATTATTTGCCATTCCCTATTCAAGTCCGAATTGTGTCAATGCTAAGATTTATTTCCACTAACATCACCTTTGCCCTCATTGTGATAGGGGACAAAAATGGGCCTGGAAGGGCTGTGGTTCATTAGATGGGATGTTAAACTATCACCCCATGTGGAGGAGAGTCATACCCTGTGCACAATGAAGAACACATTCAATGGCTTGATGGGAGGTTTCCATTTGTTTCCTAAGAGCTGCCTAGTGGATTCCCTTTCCTAACCTTCTCTGAGCTCTTAGGGTCCTTGTGACCTTGCCATTTAGTCCACTATGTGAAAAAAAGTGTCACTCAGAGTAGTGGAATAACTTCAATTTAAGGGGCCCCCTGAGCACAATAGGCATAGAGCTGTTTGTTTGTATCAGGTCTCAACTTATGTGAAATGAAATATAATTGTAGTATATATTTGAGAAGCAATATAAATAATTCAAGCAGCAGCTAGAACTACTAGTTAGAAGTTGTGGAATCAATATCCCCCTTCTGAAACAGTCAATGAAATATTTTACAAAAACTCACGATTTTCCAGTTGAACTTCATCTAAAATATCCCTTGGAGTATTTTGCAAACATTTACTTATCTTTTGAACATTGTGTTTCCTGAGTTATCAGGAAAAAAAAGACTTAGGGATTTACATTACATTCAGAAAGTACTGATCTGTACAGCTTAACACATACCCTAAACGTTTTAAACCAAAACCAAATGTTTCCTGATCATGACTATCTCACTCCTAACACACTTGCCAATCACGTGATCAAAGAAATATTGATTTTTTTCTTTGTATTCCTTTTGCAAAATATATCTGATGATAATAGATAAAACACATTTAGAAACATTAAAATAGTTTGAAATTGCAAAACATACTAAAATGAAGCAAAAATGTATAAACTGTATTTTTGTTCAAATCACTGAAATCCTCTAGTTAAAAAAATGTTCCCTTGGCATCTGACTTCATATGATTGAAAAACACATATGGACAGATTTTTAGCAAAGAACTCAATTAACTCACTGGAGCTCTCTATCCACTAGTGGGGAAGAGTAGTAAAAATAAATGTCATCACCAGTAAAGTCACAATTTGGGCTGTGATAATGGAAATTTGAAGAGGGAATTTTGCTGTTTGTGAATCACATTAAGAAATAAAGTGAAAAAATTAGCATTATTTAGCTCTGAAATATCTATTTTTAATATATATAAATTAGCTCAATTTTTTTTCATACTTTAAAAAAATAGTTTTTTTTTACTAATGATATAGTTTAGTATTTGTAGCCACAAATGCAAGCTTTGTAAACCACATTTTTGTGGTCATGGCACCATATGGTTTAATAAAGCAATACTAAGGGCAATGTGTGCCATTGATGATAATAATATGAAATATAAAATATATGAAATATTAAATATAAATGATAATAGAAGAAGTTGCAAAAGTACTACAATAGTTAATACTACGAAAGTAACTCCTAAGCCTTCCAGCATCCCAAGCTTATGCAGACGGTGACATATTCTGAAATGACAGGGTCCGAAACATATATGGGTTGGATTGTTTTATCTCTGAGCAGCACTTTTTTGCACACAATGGGCTAAATGGCCAGGTCACAAGGAACCCAAAGGCTCAGAGAAGGTTGGGGGAAGGGACCCATTGGAACAGCTGTTGGGAGACAGATGGTAGCCTACTGTCATGGCCATTCAGCGTATTCTTTAATGTACACAGGGTCACTGTTTAAATCCCGTCTGATGGACGACGGTCTTTCCACGCCTTTCAGTGTCCCTTACTGACTAAGGATAGGGTGGGGAGTTTTGCAGATATAAATCTTAACAGTCCAGGTGGGTCTTGAATCTGGTCCAGACAGGACTCGAACCTGGGAACTGAGGATTGCGAGTCTGGTATGCTACTGACTGAGCTACCCTTGCCCCTACTGTGGTTAGTTCTATTCCCATTGTTTGTAATGATGATGGGATAATTATTCATTATCAACTCTATTACTGGCTTTAATAATGTCTCTATTTCATGATCTGAAGTTGCTTTTGCTATCTCGAAATGAAAGCTAAACCAGCTCCAGGGGTAGATGAAATCACAGCTGAAATGCTTAGAGCTGGTAATGATTCTGCTGTCAAATGGTTCACAGTACTGATGAATATTTTCCATGATAAAGTATTTGTTTCTAAAGATTTTAAAAGAGGTATTCTGGGTTCGAGCCCCGGGTAAGGCATGGATGTATATGTAGTTTCTCTGCTGAGGTCTTGCCATCCTCTCAGACCTTCTACTGTGGCATATAAATTGACAGGCTCCTGTCAGACCTCTGTGGCAAGCAGCTGCTTGAGGGGGTATTTATTTATTTTATTATTATAATCTCTATTTTCAAGAAAGACGATCACAGTTCTTGTGATAATTTAGGGACATCAATCTACTCTCTGTTCCAGGTAAAAATTCTGACCCCTTGTTGTTCTAGAATTTAAAAGATGGTTGATGGACAATTTTGAGACGAATAGTGTGGGTTCAGAGTTAGTAGGGGCTGCATGGACCAAAACTTTATGCTTAGACAGATTCTTGAGAAATGTTTAGAGTTTTAATAACCCATGGTTACTTGCTTCGTAGATTCCAGAAGGTTCTGTTGACCTCCATCATTTGTGGTTGATTGGAGATAATATGCCATTCCTGGTAAGTTGAATAACATAATGAAGTCTCTATATAAAAACAGAGTCATATGTGAGAGTTGGTAGAACTGTAGCAATTGGTTTCACATTGCTACTTAGTTCGATAAAGCTGCATTTGTAACCTTTACTCCATAAATTGCATTGCCAGTGGCTCAGCTCCGAGGTTCAAACATCCGCTGACCATTCTGAACCTTGGAGTTGAGCCACTGACAATGCAATTTATGGTACTCCACTCCTCCCCCACATTCAACAACTGCTTCTCATATAATATCTAAAGCTGCTCATTTCCCACCTGATGTGCGCCAAAGTAAGGATACGAAACATGCGTCTGGAAGTCAAAGTTTTTTAAGCACTCTATGCTACCAAAGGTATTATTGGTTATTTCCTTCACTAAAGAAAAAAAATTATCAGCATCCCTTATTGTTTTCTCAAACTCTGCTGGGGTGTCATGTCAGCAAGAATGTCGAAGATTAGACTTGTCACTCGCAAGCATCTCAGAAGTTCCTCTTACTACCATCCTCTGTGGTATGGTATGTGTCATGAGTTACAGACATTTTTTGAGATCATTGCCATTCTCCATACACTTGGGATATTGTGCCCCATAATTTTCTGATGAATTCCATCATCTCTGTTATTGATGCATTTGTCCATCACGCTCCAACAATGAGCCCCCTTTCGAAGTCAGTTAGATCCCTTTTTACCCATGTGCACTTGACTTTGCTTTCCATCATGTCTTTGTAGTTTTTATAAGACATTGTACTGGTGTACAATACTAATGTCAGTAAGAAATTTTGCATAAAATGAAATGTTTTATAATTGTTTTATAGTTGCTGAAATAGAGGAAACTTGTCAAAATCTAGGGCAGTTGGAAAAAGTCAAAGCCACTTGGTAAAATACAGTAAGTTGTGAAAATTGGGATTGGTTTTGTGAAATTAAGGGGAATTGGCAAAATTTGAAGCCCCTTGGTAAGATACAGGTGAGTTGAGAATTAAAAAATTTAAAAAGTACCTATCTTCTATATGGCTCTAAAAAGTTAAAAAATAAACCTAAAGCATATCGATGGTGCAATCAGTCACTGGGTTCGTATTCACTTCAAAGGAAGATAAGGTGCTGGCAATCTTGTTGTGTAGGTAAATTGGTGCCCTATCTTCCTTTGAAGTGAATACAAACTCAGTGACTGATTACACCATTGATATGCTTTAGGTTTATTTTCTACCTTTTATTGCCATATAAGAAAATAGGTATTTTTTTAAAATTTTTTCATCTATTTTTATTTTTTGTCACTAAAAACACCTACCTTCAAAAACTTTCATTTGATATATGACTCATAAACATCAACCCTCCCTTTTGGAGTCATGTTTGAACCAGCTTATGACATTGAAATTCAAATCATTGACAGTTCAAATCATTGACAGTCAAATCCAGTGAAAATCCAACTCCTCCCTTTTTATCAGAGGGGAATAGTGGGGGCAAAATTCATAATAGTTTATGACAGTCGTTATATGAACTTTCATTTGACACCTAACTCATAACTGTAGGCCCTTGCATTCACAAGATATTGTAGAACAACTTTCACAATTCCTATTTGTGGGAGGCAGAATGCATGGGGGTCAATTTTTTATAGCCTATGACACTCAGAGCATCACAAGCTTTCATTTGACAAATAGCTTATTACGTTCCACACTCACATTCAGGATATATAGGGAGTACAATCATTTTCATATTTCCTCCTTTTAAGGGGGAAATATGAAAATAGAGAGCATGGGGAGGTCAATTTTTTTTACAGCCTATGACATTTGCGGTATCAGAAGCTTTCATTTGACGCACAGCTTGTTACTTTCGGCACTTGTGTTCAGGAGATATAGGGGGAAAATCACTTTCATGTTTCTGCAATTTTAGGGGGGAAGAAAGCTTTGGGGGTCAATATTTCATAGCCTATGACATTCCCTGTGTTAGAAGCATTCATTTCACGTATAGCTTGCTACTTTCTGCACTCCCATTCTGGAGATATAGCGGAAGAATTGTTTTTATATTTACCCATTTTTAGGGACAAAGAAAGCATTGGGAGGTTAATTTTGTTATAGCCTATGATATTTCCCAAGTCACAAGCTTTCATTTGGTACATAAATCATTAAGTTTTTCCATCATGTTTGAAAGATAAGTGAATGTTTTGTCAAATCCAAGAATCAAACAACCGAAAAACATCAAAGCCAAAAGCAACGGAAGGATAGGTAAAAAAATATATATTTTTTTAAATTAAGTGTAGTTGGCGTAATTGAGAGAACTTTGCTAAATGTATGGCAGTTGGCAAAATTCGAAGCCACTTTCTAAAATATTGGCACATCATGAAAATTGGGATTGATTTTGTGAGATTAAGGACACTTGGCATAATCAAGAAAATTTTGGAAAATCTAGTGGAGTTGGCAAAATTCGACGGGATTTGGGAAAATTTAGAAGAGGTGAATAAAATGAAATAGGGATTTTTTTTTTAAATCGCGACAAGGTTATAAAAATCTAAGGTTGCCCACTGAATGGAATCCAGGGTAGGTCTGTGACTGAACCATAATTAAATTTATGTGCATATTTTCACAGTTGGCAAAATTTGCTTTCCGAGTTGGATTTTTTTGGTTTTAAGAAATATTTCCCTCATTTTGTAATTTTTTTCTCGGTACCATACTTTGAGAAAATTCCAGGCATTTAGCCAATTGTACTGAGTCAAATAAATAAGTCAACTTTAGAATTTTTTAAAAAAATAACCAATCAACAGAAATAGGTCACATCATATATCAAATTAAACAGAATTTAATTATGAATTTTATAAAAAAAATAAATAATATGAATAAATTTCCAAGCATGTTGATTTTAATAAGCCTTTTTCAATGTGATATGGTGAAAAAAAAGATTGCACTATACAATTAATTCTTTACTTTGGAAAACTTGATAATAAAAATAGTTAAATTACATATTTATCGAAAGGAAATTTCCTCCCAAATAATATAATACTCAACCTGAAATATGGTTTTTATTTCTTTTAATGATTCTTTTCAATATCGTATATTTTAAACATGGCCAGTGTTATACAACGTGACTTGGATTTCTCACATTCACAGGATTTTCTGAACTGGTTAAGAAATAGAAAAAAACTTCCTTGGCTGCTTTTTTCCCTGAAGTTTCTAGGTTTGTGCACCAAAGCACCAGCTTGTTCCGAAATTGCCCTCCCACATGACAGCCGATTTCCATAGCAAAGAAGTCTATTTTGCTTCCATATCCAAGACATTCATTTTCAGAAAACGGTACAAGCACAAAGTTTTTTTACCAAAAAAACAAGAAATAATAAAATAAAAATTACATAAAACCTAATGGGATATTAAATAAAATATCTGCAACAACTTTTAAGCCAGCCTCCGATCAAGCATAACTTGGAAAGATCAATAAATCAGCCGATTGAAGATTGCTAAGTAACGGAAGTAAATATACAGAAATGAATTTGCTTTCATGTTCAAGACCTCATTTATTTTCAGAAAATGATACTATATCAAAGTTTTACTGGAAAAGTAATAAATAATAAAAATAAAAATTAACATATAGCCTAATGCGATGTTAAAATATCCACAGCAACAAGTTGTAGGCCGGCGATACGATATAACATAACTATAAAAAAATCAATACTTATCGATTGACCAACAGATAGTTAATTTCCGAAAATAAATCTACTGAAATGAAAACTAACTAAGGTTTAAATATAAAAAAATACTATACTGGACCAAAACTGTAAAAAACACTTATAGCACACGGAACGGAGATAGCATGTGTCAGCCATCTGCATCTTGTTTGACTCAGTGAAGCATAACTAATTAAATGCAGCTGCAACCAGAATTTCTAAGAAGGATGTGTTTACTTTCAGTTTCGATTTGAAGGCAGGAAAGATGCATAGAATGCTGAGAAAAATGATAAAAACAACTTGGGAATACTGAAATAGGTTTTTGACAGAAAAGAGTGTGAAACTGAAAAAAAAAATGGTAGTCGTATTTTGTAATTACTTCCAAAATCTGTCGTTTTGAAAAATAGCAGTTTTTTTTGTTAATCTTTAGGAGATTTTAGAAAATTTAAGGAAATATTTGTTGATAATAGTTCAAATCAAACTTGTGAGCTTAAATCAGATGGTTGCTTCGGCAAATAGGAACGTTAACAAGCAAATTGGCAATACCGTTTAGTGCTTCTAAGAAATGGCAATCAGATGGCTTTATAAAATTATTTATATTGTAGTTTAATAAAATATGCATCAAATTAAAAAACAAAATATTATTTTTGAAGCCTGAATTATATATTTTTATAAGTTATATATATAAAAAAAAATTACAACAGCAATTTTTATTTAAAAAAAAAATCAACTTTTTTTGTTGTACTAAAAATGTATACACAAATCCTTGGCACCTCAATTCAGATTCTCTGAATGTATACAGACGATGTGGATACTGGAAGGGTTAAATATGTTTTTAAATTTCTCTTTTCAGGCAGGGAGGATGGAAAACATCTCCAAGGTGTAGGTTTGCTTCTAAGCAGACATGCCAGTGATGCTATTCTAGAATATGATTGCATTAACAAAAGATTTCTTACAGCTAAATTTAAAACAAAAATTAAAGACTTGAATGTCATTCATTGTTAAATATATTAAGTAAAACTTTTATCTGTGGACGACTCTGAGACAATTTCAGGATATTTTGAATTCTGCCAAGGAGATACTTCTCTTGTGGCAGGTGACTTCAATGATAATATAATAATAATAATTTATTTCATACAGGGGGTTGCAGTAAAGCCAAGGTACAGGTAATTTTGGATATTAATTTAAACGTTCAACTGGCTTAATGCCCCAGTACATTTCAGAAATTAAAAAGAAATATTAATGATAGTACAAAATGACAAACATATTTACAGGAATTGCATAATTATTTGATACATATAAACGAAAAGTTACACAGACGAAAACAAACATATAATATGAAATATGATAAAAAAAAACATAGAATACTTAGGGGGAAGAAAGGGGGTGAGCAGGGGTGTTAGGTTTCTTTGGCATTGGTAGTTGCAATGGTAATAGGGAATATCTTCTACACGTAACTAAACTTAATAGTTTGTGAATAACTAACATATGCTACAAACACCAGGATATTTATAAATACACATGGGTTTTACCTGATAGGTTGCACAGGAATATGATATATTATACACTGCTAGCCATTAAAAGTGCAACATCAGGAAAAACTCATCAGATTGTCCCGAAATGTGCAAGATGGGTAGCACGTGAGAGAACATATAAATGATTCAAAGTACAGCACATAAGCACATCATGTGTGACAGTAATGCCCCCTGGAAGTGGTATAAGAGGAGATTACAAAGAACTGGTGTAAAGCACTGGAATTGTGTTTGCTTGCGGTTCTTGCACTCTAAAGGATCAAGTATGCCCTGTCATATATGTAGTATCCATAGCATCCATACAACCAAATTTTCAACTTTGATTGAGGGAGAATTGTGGGATTATGGGAAGGCGGATTGTCATACATAGACATCGGTGCTCGGGTTGGACGGAATGCTGACAGTGATGAGAATATAGCGTCAGTGGGTAGAGGAGGAATGAACTCATCAACGTGAGGGATCTCAAATGGCCTGGTCACACAAATGAGAGGGCAGACATCTCGTGTGCATGGCTTTGAATGATCATACATCACATCAAACACCTTAGCTCAACAATTAGGATGTGTTGCACATCAACCAATCACTTATGGTTCGACATCATCTGCAGCATGGGGTATCTTTACTAGGCAGCCATTTCTTCGGCTACCATTGACTCTACAACACAGGCGTATGCGACTGCAACGGTGCCAAGAACGTTGTGCATGGATTTGTGAATGGCATCACATTGTCTTTTCAGACGAATCCCACTTCAGTATGCAGCACCATGATGAAAGCATCAGTATCTGGTGGTACCGTGGCGACAGGCTCAGTGAGACATGCATGATGCAGCGCCATACAGGTCTGGCCCCCGGTTGAGTTGAGTTGTTTTACCTCTGAGCGGCACTTTTCTGCACACCATGGGCTAAATGGCCAGGTCACTTGAACCCCGAAGGCTCAGAGAAGGTTGGGGGAGGGGACCCACTGGAACAGCTGTTGGGAGACAGATGGTAGCCTCCCGTCAAGGCCATCCAGCGTGTTCTTTAACGTGCACAGGGTATGGCTCTCCTGCACACGGGGCCACGGCTTAACGTCCCATCCGACGGACGGCGGCCTTTCCAAGCCCATCGGTGTCCCCTACTGACCGTAGGCAGGGCGAGGAATTTTGCGAAGATAAATCTCAACGCTGACCCAGCTGGGACTCGAACCTGGGAACTGCAGATTACGAGCCTGGCGCGCTACTGGCTGAGCCATCCCCGCCCCCTGGCCCCCGGTGTTATGGTATGGGGTGCCATTGGACTCCACTCACGCATGTACCTCGCATGCATTACCAGTACTTTGAACAGCCAATGTTACATCACTGAGGTGTTGGAACCTGTGGTCGTACCTTATCTTCAGGGGCTCTCTGGTGCCATTTACCAACAGCACAATGCCTGACCACATGTGGCATGCATCATCCAACAATTCCTGGATAGCCACCATGTGTCATTCCTGCCTTAGCCTGCATGTTCACCGGATCTGTCCCGAATTGAACATGTCTGGTCCATGATCTCAAGACAACTAGAACACCAGACACCAGCAGCTGCTACAACAGATGAACTTTGGCTATGTATTGAAACTGCATGGACTGACATCACCCAAACACACATCCAACAACTCATTCTCTCAATGCCAGACCATGTAGCAGTGGTATGCCACTCATGGTGGCTATACAAGATACTGAATTCTTTGTATTCCACAAGTCTAACCAAGTTGTATTTGTAATCATTTGATCCTTGTAACATAAGCTATGTATTCAGTAAATATGTCTTTGATATATCTTTTTTCCCGGTGTTGCACTTTTAATGGCCAGCAGTGTATTTTAATTAACAGCAAATGGGCTAGTTTGGTCAGAAATACCAGATCATACAGGGGAGCTGAAATTGGGTCTGGCCATTACCTTGTCAAAAGTGTCTTGCAATTGAAGCTTAAGAAATGCTGTGCTAAGGTTACGAGAATTACTTTAACATTGAAGGTCTGAAAGATCTGGATACAGACAAGGCATACCATGATAGGCACTTAGTAATTATGACAATTGTGGTTTGCCTGCTGCTGAAGTTGAGAAAGAATGGGGCCAGTTTAAACAGACTTTTCTTGAAACTAACAGTACTCTTTTAAGTAAAAGGAACAGATGAAACAAAAATTATTTGAATGATAAGGTTATGGACCTTATTCCTGAAAGAAGAAAGTGCAGGAATAATTTGAATGAACATCCTACTAGTCCTAACAGACAGTATTACAATGAACTTAATAAATGTGTAAAGAATCGTTTAACAACCAAGTCAGTTAAGCTGTCAAGCATCTCTGGCTTACAGCTTAACTGACAAAACAGAGGAAACAGACAGAACAGCAGCAGGGGGTTGTTCCAGATAATTAACCTTTTGTGTGGGAAGAAACAGACAAGTACACAGGGATCAAGGGATAAAACATGGTAAGGTGGGTGAAGGTGAGGATTCTGTGATGGCTAGGTGGGCTGAGCATTTCAGAGATGTTCTAAAGAATGTGGTTAGTTCTTATTTATGTCTTATTTATGTTGTATAGTGGCCGAGTGGTTAGCATGCTTGGCTACTGATCTATAGGACCTGGGTTCGAGCCCTGGATTAGGCATGGATGTGTGTGTCGTTTTTCTGCTGAGGTCCTGCCATCCTCTCAGATCTCGTACTATGGCATATAAACTGACAGGCTCCTGTCAGACCTCTGTGGCAAGCAGCTGCTTGAGGGGGTATTTATTTTTTTTTATTACTCCCATTGTTTGTAACGATGATAGATGCATTACTGGTTTTAATGTTGGCCCTATATCACAGTCTGAAGTTATTTTGGCAATTTCTAAACTGAAACCACATAAATTCTCAGGGACAGATGAAATTACTACTGAAATGCTTAGAGCTGGGATGTTTCTGTTACCATATAACTAACTGAAAATTTAAATTTTTTTTTATGATAAAGGTATTGTTCCTAAGGATTTTACAAGAGTTATTATTATCCCAAATTTCAAAAAAAAAAAATGTGATGGCAGTTCTTTTGATAATTATAGGGGAATTAGTTTACTTTCTGTTCTAGATAAAGTTCTTTGCATGATTATGTTTAATAGAATTAAGAATCTGATTGATGGACAACTGCATGATGAACAGTGTGGATTTAGTAGTGGTAGGGGATGTATAGATCAAATATTTTCACAAACAGATTCTTGAGAAATGTTTAGATTTTCAAAAACCTGTGGTTTTAACTCTGTTGATTGACATAATTTGCAGTTGATCATTAGATCATATGGAATACCTGACAAGTCAGGTATTCCATATGTTAGCATAATGAAAACTCTCTATAATAACACTGAGTTGTGGGAGAGTTGGTAAGGCTAGTAGCAATTGGTTTAGCATTGTCAGTGGAGTTACACAAGGGGATTTTGTCTCATTTTCTCTTTAGTTTGGCTATTGATTATGTTATGTGGAATTCTTTGCAAGGGAAAGATTTTGACCTTAAATGGTCTAGAGATTTCAAAATTTCTGATTTAGATTATGCAGATGATTTGGCTGTAGGGCTGTTGATGAGACTGGTAAGAGTGTAGGTTTGGTGATAAACAGAGAAAAAAACTAAAGTGATGAAAATTTATCAGGTGGTGCTTCAGTTGCACCTTTGAGCAAGTGTCTCGGTTAAATTTTCTTGGAGCTGTTTAACAGATACTGGTGATGTGCAGCACGAGATAAATAGAATAGGAATTGCTGCTAGCACCTTCAGGAATCTATGGAGAGTGTGGTAAAATAGGGATATACACCTAAAGACTAAAATTAGGATGTATAATAGTTTGGTTCTTTCTAAGGTTAGTCATGGTAGCAAAACTTGGATCTTTTGTAAGCGAGATAACAAGAAACTTGAAGCCTGTGATTCCAGATGCTTGTACAGTATCTTGAGCATTAGGTGGTTTGATCAACCAACACCTCCTACAACACAAGACCAATGGACCAAATTATGACATCAGCATTAGTAGTCCTGTAATCTAGAAAATTCTTATATATCTATTTGTACTATTAAAACTGGTGTACTTTTGTACTATGTTTATATTAAAGTTTATTTATAAATATACCATATTTAGAAGGTAAATTATTCGTATATATCAGCATTATGACAATTTCTAATAATACAAATAAATTTTCTTCTAAATAAGGTACATTTATAAATAAACATTATTATAAATAGTAATCTACCAGTAATAAGAAATAAATTTCTAAGAATTTTTCTAGACACAGGCCTATTTATGATGACATCATAACTTGATCCATGAGCATTCTGTTATAGGAAGTGTTGCCTCAACCTCCTTTGAGCAGCATTTTGTGCAGAGAAATGTGTTATTATACATAATATAAGGCTGCTTGAGTTTGGACATGTTGCCCATATGCATAGCTGCAGATGGCAAATAGAATTATGAACAGTATGCTGATTGGCTTCAGGAAAAGGATGCGATGGGCAGACAATGTCAAATAGGACCTTACTAGATGTGGCTTACAGTGGCCAAATGCAACAATGTAGTTGTAGTTCAGGAGATTTCCACAAATTGTAGTTGTAGTTCAGTAGTAATTATAGTTCAGGAGATTTCCTCTCTAGACATGTATATTACATGTCTAGAGAGGAAGTTACACATTCTGATAGGACCTCCATAGTCCATGACTTCATGAGGCTTTTGTATGAATAGTTTTAAATGAAATAGTTTCAAAATGAATAGTTTTAAAAAAGGTACAATTTTCTGGTTCAATTTTATAATATTCATTGAAGTATTTAGCACTTATTTATCCTTCAAACACTATATTTCATCAGCAAAGCACATTTCAAAAATACTTTGGTACTTTTTGAATGCAGTATAAATATCTATCTGTACAGTTTAACAAGTGTGCACTAAAATTTCAAAACAAAACCAGATGTTTGCTGATTCATATCATACTCCTATGATGTTGCCAATCACACGATCAGAGAAATACAATTTTTTCTCTTCATATTCCTTTCATAGAAAATACTTGCTAATGGATAAAAAATAATTTAGAAACAGTAGAATAGTTTTAATCACAAGGTATATTAAAAGAAGCAAAATGTATTGTATTTTTCTGCAAATCACTGAAATCTTCCAATAAAAATAGTTCCCTAAAGTATCCGACTTCATTTTATTGAAAATACATATGGTCAGATGTTTAGTAACAACTCAACCAGCTGGAGCCTCTCTATCAGCTAGTAGGGGAGTGGTAGGAGGGTAAACTTAGCCCAGCAAGCAATCCTGTCTCCTGCATTGTGCTAATGGAGTTTGAACAAGAGAAAAGGCTTTTTATTTTCTGATACATCAAGTTGAGGAATAAATTGAAAAAACTGCATTATTTAGGAGCTCTGAAATATCTATTTTACACACACATATATAAATAAAAAATTAGTTCAAACTTCAATACTTAAATTTTTTTTTATAGTATTAGGTGGGCCTTTTATTTTAGTAACATGGATAAAATGAAAAGATTGTAAGGCCCAACATCCAGCAAAATTGTTATGGTAAATAATAGTGATGAGGTGATTTGAGCAATACAAATAAGCCATTAAAGGGTTAAAGTACTAACAACAGAGTTTATCATTCATAGCTGTATATGCTAGCTTCGTGAACCAAATTTTCAAGGTCATAGCAGCATAAGGCTTATTACAGAAGTTGTAACATGTTACAAAGGTGACATTTTAGCTGTTCAATTTCAAATATAAATTACAGAAAAATAATTAGTTGACTGCATTTTCCATATTCAATATCTGCAGTTAATTTACATGCTAGAGTGTTATTAAATTTATTTACAATGTAACATGGTAGCAAAATTGTATGGTAACACAAAACAACTCTAAATTCACAGATGACCTAGGTGCATAATCTAATGTAGTATGTCTCAATGACTAGAAGGGAAAAAAAACCTCACTTACCAGCAACCCCACTGAGTAAAATTGCCAATGATTTACCACCTGGTGAAGCACATAAATCTCCAACTTCTTCTCCTGGTTGAACATCAAGTGCTAATACTGGTAATATTGATGCTCCATCCATCAAATAATAACCTTAAAAATGAAAAGAGTAAAAAAAATAGAGATGGAATATAAGGTGTTTCTTACATTGAATACTCTAGATGGATTCAGTTTTTACCTGAGTACTGGGGATACCAATTTTTCTGATACTCAATGTGAGAAAATTGTCTCCCAGGATTTAAGAGAATGGCATTTAGGAAGATGGGGGAGGAAATTTTACCCCTACACATATATATGTTTGAACTGAGTATTGAATTATTACAAAATAATAATAAAGAAGGAGTAATTTAAAAAATACTGATATACTTAAACATTTAACTGCTATCTGAGTCATTTCTGACTCCAGTAGCTGTAATTCTGGAATTTCCTGTTGAATGGAGCAAGTATCATGTGCCAAATTTCCTGTATTCTCATTTGTAGTCTAGCTCTAACCAATAAAAAACGTTTGTTTTTTTTTAGCAATTGTGATCATTGATGACTCCCACCATAGTAGTTATGTTTGACTTTTCCTTATCCTTTTAGTTTAGTAGCCGTCCCGTGGCCGAGTGGTTAGCGCACTTGGCTACTGATCTAAGGAACCTGGGTTTGAGCTCCGGGTAAGGCATGGATGTTTGTGTCGTTTTTCTGCTGAGGTCCTGCCAACCTCACAGATCTTCTACTTTGGCATATAAACTGACAGGCTCCTGTCAGACCTCTGTGGCAAGCAGCTGCTTGAGGGGGTATTTATTTATTTTAGTAACATGGACAAAATGAAAAGATTGTAAGGACCAACATCCAGTAAAATTATTATGGTAAATAACAGTGAAGAGGTCATTTGGACAACACAGATGCAAAAGAGGAGAGTGAACTGCAAGGTCATGAAATTATTCACAATTGATCAATATTCATCATCATACTCAAGCAGCCATGGGTTATGGTGGTCCAACCAGACAGTGCAATTTAGTTCTCCAAGCATATCTGTCTTGAGCAACATCTGCTGCATCTGGCCACTGCACACCAATTCTAACAAGATCCTGTTCGACATTGTCTACCCACTACATCCTAGGTCTCCCCCTCTTTCTGAGGCTTTTAGGGACACTGTTCATAATCCTATTCTCTACTCTATAATTATCCTTATGGGTAACATGGCCAAACCAACGGAGTCTCTCTCTGCACAATATACTGCTCAGAGGAGGTTGCCGACTCTTTGCCTAACCTCATCACTTATAAAGTTGAACCACCTAATATCCAAGATACTACATAAGCATCTAGAATCGAAAGCATCATTTTCTGTTATCTTGTTTACAAAGCATCCAAGTTTCACTACCATAACTAATCCTAGAGAGAACCAATAAATATTAATATAACCTATAATATTAACTATAACCTTAGAAAGAATTATACAGTCTAATTTTAGTCTTTAGAGCATATATACACCCATTTCTCCACAGTCTCCATAGATTCCTAAAAGTCAAAGAGACAATCCCTATTTGCCTGTTAATCCCATACCACATATCACCAGTATCTATTACATAACTCCCAAGATAATTAAACTGAAATACTTGCTCAAGGGTGTAAGCATTCAAAGTGACTGAAGCACCACCTGCCTGACCAATTTTCATCACTTTAAGTTTTATCTTTGTTTATCACCAACTCTATTACCAGTCTCATCAAAGCCCTAATGAAAGAATTCATCTCATCAACATCATTTGCCAACAAGGCCAAATTATCTGCATAATCTAAATCAGAAATTTTGAAATCCCAAGACCATTTAAGGCCAAAAATTTTCTCTTGCAAAGAATTTTGCATAACATAACCAATAACCAAACTAAAGAGAAAAGGAGACAAAATGCACCCTTGTCGAACACCAGAAGCAATGCTAAACCAATTTCTACAAGCCTTACCAACTCTCACAACACAACTCAGGGTTAATATACAGAGCTTTCATTATGTTCACATGGGGCGGGGGTGGCTCAGTCGGTAGCGCACCAGGCTCGTAATCTGTAGTTCCCAGGTTCGAGTCCCAGCTGGGTCAGCGTTGAGATTTATCTCCGCAAAATTTCCCGCCCTGTCCACGGTCAGTAGGGGACACCGATGGACTTGGAAAGGCTGCCGTCCGTCGGATGGGACGTTAAGCCGTGGCCCCGTGTGTGGGAGAGCCATACCCTGTGCACGTTAAAGAACACGCTGGATGGCCTTGACGGGAGGCTACCATCTGTCTCCCAACAGCTATTCCAGTGGGTCCTCTCCCCCAACCTTCTGTGAGCCTTCGGGGTCCATGTGACCTGGCCATTTAGCCCATTGTGTGCAAAAAAGTGCCGCTCAGAGGTAAAACAACCCAACCCAACCCATTACGTTCACTAACTAATCTGGTATGCTATACGATCTCACAATCAACCACAAACTTCGATGATTAACAGAGTCAAAAGCTTTTTTGAAATCAACAAAGCTAGCAACCAAAGGTTTCCGAAACTCTAAACATTTCTCAAGAATCTGCCTGAGTGAAAATATCTGATCTACACATCCCCTACAACTTCAATAAACAACCATATTTTTATTACTGCTATAATTCACTCCAAAAACCCCCCATCACGTTTTTTATATACATCAGAAAAAGTTATTTATATTTCAGGAATTAAAATATGTCTCAGATAAATGGAAGAGATAAGAAAAATATTTTCAATCTCTATATTACTCATGAAACACTGCACCCTGGACCTAATATTTTCAAGGTCAATTATGGAGGAAATCACTATTAAACAATCTGTAGATGTTCAAAGTGTCCCCAACTATATTATTTCAGCTTCAAAAACATGATTTGTAAAGTTTATGGAAGATAATAATAATTTAATTCTTCGCGATTAATTACTGTTCATTAAAAGTTAAATTAAGATCGTGAGGAGTGCATTACATTCCTTTGAGCAAAGTAACTCTATGTTACTATTCTCATGCTCTTAACGTAATTTCCTTCTTTTATACAGTCTAAAAGCTCTCCTTTCCATTACAAAGGGGCTATAGAATATAGGAAATTATAGTTACCATTTCTTTAAGTGAGGGCCTTGATGGGAAATTCACTGGTACAGGTACAGATAGCTTTTCATTTTCTTCTGTTGTTGGTAGAAGTTTTTGGCCATATTGGTAGAAGTTTATCTTCTCCACCATTGCCACTTTTGAATGCTTGGACTGGCCAATCTTGCCTGTTGTTAATCAATGTTGTCGACACTTGGTACAGTTGTACCATTATTTCAGCTGCTATATACCAGTCCTTTCATTACTCACTTGTTGTTATACCTTATAGGTTCTCACTATTATTTCTGATTAAACAGGTAGTTTTCTTGCACATCCCCAGGACTTAATACACAACTTAAAACTCATTTAAAATTCTTTAAAATAAGTTTAAAACTGCAAGCCCGACACTTCATCAGCTACGCGTTTCACCAACTTTCATTTAGACTGTATCAAAGAAGGAAATTATGTTAAGAGCATGAGAATAGTAACATAGAAGTTACTTAGCTCAAAAGGAATGTAATGCACTCCTCTCGATCTTAATTTAACTTTTAATGTACAGTAATTAATCGTGAAGAATTAAATTATATTTATATAGCTATGACTTGTAATTTATAGATAATAATAAAGGTATCATTTATCATTTTTGGGATATTTTCAACCATGAGGTCAGTTGTGACCTCATGAATAGTAGTTGCATTGCAGGAAAAACAAAAGTAGCAGTTAGTAGTTTCAATGTCCCGATCTGAATATTTCAGCATATATAATAAACCAGCATGAAATCTGATATTTTCAAGCAATATGTAGTATATGGGTAGAACATCCCAAATTCACAGAACCTTCAAGAAAACATTTACATAGAGATTTTAAATAGAATTAAAAGAATTTATAAAAGTGAGCAAACTGAACTTCAATTAATATAGAGAGGAACTTATTACATACACAGATAAAAAAAATATTAAACTTCGCATTCTTTTATCACTGATTTGAATAGCCAATCACCAAAGAATGGAGATAATGTTGCTGTAATTATCCAGTAATAAAAAAATACTTCTGTGGTGGGTTACTACAAGAAGCAAGAAAACCTCCAAATTAAAGATTTCCCTGGAAATAGAAGAGGTTGGCAACCCCAATCATTACCCAGATTAGTCTAAAATTTTTAATTTCTTTATGAAACAAGATGAAAGTGTAATTCACTAAAACTTTTCTGATACTTTATATAACTGTAACTTTGTATAAACTGTATACTTCAAGAAGTGAGCAAGTAGTGGCAGCAGACATCCTCCTATATCCAAGCAGGACCGAGTTCTACTCAGTTTGTAACTGATGATCAACATCTACTCAGCTTAAGACTGCTAGATAACAGGGGCCTCCTTCTATTTCAAGAACCATTTGTTCAACATAGACTGAAAGATAATGGTTCTAGAAAATAAGACTCTGCTTACAAAGCATAAGTATGCTGCTAAACTGAAATGGGTAGAATAACATGTGAATTGACCTAACACTGATGGAACAAAGTACTGCTTATGGTGAATCAAAGTTTAACTTACAAGGTTCAGTGTGTAATATATAAGATGTCAAGGTAGAGGTGAATTTGTACTGGAGTGTTTTAATCCTTTAATGCATGGGGAACCTCAGAAAAGGGTAGAGAGTATTAAAAATAAGGGAATAGCACTTTGATTGTGGTCTGGTGCACTTCAAATTGGGTTGTTATGGCCATTAAAGTGTTAAAAGATACAGAAGGAATTTAACTCTCCAGGTACAGAAAGACGACAAATTCTGCTAAAATATCCATGCTGCATCACCAATCATTTTCAGGGATGATGATATTTGTCTCATGATGATTGCATACCATATGTTCATCATGTCTATGACAAAATGGAGGCATACAACTCTGTGATGTGAAAAGGTGGATACCCATCATGGACCATCAAGTTTTTTGGTTCATATTTTTGGCGAGAATCACTTCTGACAAAACCAACTTTCATCTAAGAAATAAAACTTTGTGACATTCTTCTGCCATCCATAATGAATGATGCTTTAAGCACTACAAATGTTTTTTTTTTTCTCTTTTGTGCAGTTAGTAGGTATCCTTGGTCTCTAGGTCTTTAGCCCTATGTAACATAATTAACCCAACAGTAATAGAACTGTTTTACATATGACTATTATATCTATAAATGATTAATAGAACTTGCAACAACTGCCATTGAAGCCTTCTATTCTTGAGTTAACTCTGTGGATGAGTTAAAACAGTTCTTAAACTTAAAGTGTTTTCTTATGACTTATATTACTTTAAAAATGAAGAACATCTAGAATAACCTATTCATTGCTTCCTATTTATGTGTCCAAATTCATCAAGCTTTATAAGCACACCGGACAAAATATTAATGCCCCCACCATAGATGGTAGCACTGACTTGATACACTGGTAGATGTTGTGCCTAGTAATGCAGCACTATATCGAGACATGTGAACTTATTTGTGCTCTGTGGCATCATCAGTCCCAGTGTAGTGCTGGCTACATGTTCCTACTGTGAATCATGGGTTGGAAGAAAGATGTGACAATGTCAAAAGGGCATTTTTGCATTTGGTAATGCTAAAGGAGAGAACTGGTAGAGTCCATACCCAACAAGATTGCTACTGTAATTCATGCAAAGGGAAGTGTTATATAGTATTAGGTGAGAAATTACAGAGGTGACTAATTTTTGGTCTGATGAGCTTATGAAAAACATGATTCCACAAAACAAGAACACCGAAGTTCTGAGCAATTTTAGTATTATTGTACCCTTCATTATGAAAAAGAAAAGTACATTTTCATAGACTGATTTCAACACCTTATCAATTTTATCACTAACATGAGTAAATATATAAATACATCTACATAGGCATATGCAGGAATGCTGTATTAATTAGAGCCCCTATTTACCAGGCCACCCTATCCATCATTTTTGTTCCCACTTGTCATGTGATTTAGTGTTGCTGTCAATGCAAACATCACGTGTGCCACAGTTTTTTCAATCATTATTAAATGAAAATCAATTATTATTGGGTGATATTCAGCTGTGAATTGTCTTAACCATTCTAGGAACAATTACAGTATGTTTAAACTTCTTGATTCTATTTCAAGGAAAAAAAAAGGGAGAATTTGACAGAAAATGTGAATTAGGTTTCAACCATCCTCTCACATATTATACTTGCGGCTATTCCTTCTGTATTTTAATGTCAATTTATGCGATATATTGATTAGTAAATGATGAATGATTACTACATGCAGGTTTCAGTTATTCTATCATTTGCAATAAAATCTAATTTTGCTAATATCATAAAATATGCATGTGGCAAACTTTGATCATGACTACCATACCGACTGCTTCCAGTGTGGGCATATTGAGATCTGTGGCTAGCGGCAATCACTAAACCCCAATTATTTGCTGGGGACAGGGAAGCCAGTTTGGGGTTTGCTCGCAAGGCAGCAAGTGACCACTACAGTGATTATAGTCTTTGAGGTTGCATGAGTGCCTTACTCAAGACAATAAAGTGGTGAAATGAGCACCTTTAAAAGATAAATTTTTTGGCAAAAAAACGTTAAACTTATTTTGTCTCCTCTGAAAAATATAAAAATTGGCACTTTGTATAGGCTTCAATTTGCAAACAGTTGTCTCTAATAATCAGTGAATTAGATTTTTGGAGTCGCACACATAGATATATTGTTTGTGAAATGTTTTCCTCCTATATGCAAGATTTTCATATGCCACATTCTATTACATATGCAGTTAACTGTATAAAATATATATATCCCCTCAAGCAGCTGCTTGCCATGGAGGTCTAAAAGGAGCCTGTTAGCTTAATACACCACAACAGAAAACCTGTGAGGATGGTGGGACCTCAGCAGAAAAACAATACACATATCCATGCCATTCTTTTTTGGCATATTCTCATTGTACAATGTCTTCACTGGCTTTTGAGTTTTACACCATTGTTGGTACAACTGTTGAATATTATTCGAAATGTGCTATTTCTCTGCATTTTTTTTCATTACTTTATGTTGCATATTTAGTGTTAATTTTCTTTGCTGAAGTAATTTAGAGAGGCGATTTTGATGTTCATTGAGGGAAGAAGTTTTTTATTTTCATTTCTACTATTGCAGAAAGTTGGGCATTTAGATAAAATGCAATATATCATTATGTTGTGTTTAAAAAAGGTAACAGTGTTGCACCACGAACTGTGGTATTGCAGGGTTGATACTTATTCATAATTGTTAAAATGAATAATGAAATATAATGTTGCAATGATGCCTTTTTGATACAAATAGTAAGTATATGCACAAAATAAAAGTTACTACTAGATTTTACCAGTCAAAGGATGCTTATAGTTGCCGAACCCTAGGCATCAATGAAAAAGTTGAATATCACAAGCCATTTTCATCACTTTTGATACAGTTTTAAAACACCATTTCACTCTTCAAATTGAAACTGAATTACAACAAATATAAATTTTTTTGTGCAATTTCTAATTTATATACTGTGTTTTTATGCATACATTTTTCTGACCTATAAGGAAATTATTCAGGTTAGCAAAAAAATTACCAACTTATTTTAATGCCATTACATAAATATTTCCAATTTTATGTTTTCTTTTTTTTAGAGCTTTGCTTTTTGTTAGAAATGCAACTTAGTAAATAGTAAATCAACAGAAAGGTAATTGGGAATAATTCTAACTTACTTAAAAGTCCAGTTGCATCTTGTTTGGGAGGAGGAAATTCCCTAAATTTTCCTCTTGGGTAAAAAAAAACTTTCCAAAATTGTGGATACTTTATTACAGTTTCTTTTACAATATTTAAAGGAAAGCTGACACTTCGATCATAAAACTCAAAATATTCTTCTTCATTGATTACTTCTTCTTGATATTTCAATTTAGTTACAGGAGCAAACATATATTCATCTTCATCTGGAAAAACCTGATGATTCAAATTATCATTATTGCTTAAAGAGTTTTGGGAATTTGTCATTAAGTTAGAAGTTACTGCAGCAAAATGTTCACCAGTATTACTCGATGCTATTTTGATTTCTTCACCATCATAATTTAATGTATTGATATTTACAGTTTTGGAAAGAGTTTCTGACAGTTTCATATTGTATGCTTCTTCCAGGTCAAAAGTACCTAATTCTTGAAACATCTGTGGTACTTCTTCATCATTTGAAAATGTGTTCACTACAGCACAGTAGCTGTGGGGACATAAAAGAGCTAATCGTATTGATGGCCAGTCCTTGAAAACAGAACCATAGAAATTATCAAAATGTTGCAAAGCAAAATCCTTTGGCCATTTCTTAGTTTGTAACTTATGCTAAAGGAGAAACAAAAACAAGAGTTACCAATTTTTAAAAGCAGAAAATTACAATAAAAATTATATTAAAAATATATTTTTTACAGATTTTTTTTTCCAATTATTAGTTATATATCTGTACACAAGAACAAAATTACTCTAAAATGAGTTGAATTATAAGCTTCAAATATATAAAATGAGCAAAAAAGTAGAGCATTTTGTACAGTGTGAGGTGTCCATGGACTATGTAAGTATCTAGAAATAAAGGCATCAAGTTTCCTGTTATCTTGCTTATAAAGGGTCCAAGTTTCGCTATTGATGGTCCACCCATTCACTTTTACTTTATTTATGTTATATTTATTATTTTGGGGATTATTATTTCATTTGGACTTTATCACATTTCTCTCTTCTGATCCATAGAAGGAGTTGAGCATGCGCAACTTACTTTTGATTGACTGCCGCTAATGCACGCATAAGGACATTCCCCCTCTGCATGTGATCGTCATATTATGCAAATGTCTTTCCCAGTGTGCAACACGTGATGGTTGTAAGCCATATGTAATAATAAGTGACCTTAGGTCACAGAGTTAGTAGTAGTTGGTTGGAGTTTGAATCTATTTTGGATCAGACAAAAGGTCCAACATGAGAAAGTTAATAATCTTTGGAGTGTTACAACTACCATAACTAACCCTAGAAAGAACCAAACTATTATATAGCCTAATTTTAGTCTTTAGGTGTATTTACCTATTTTTCCACATTCTCCATATTCTTAAAAGTCCCAACAGCAATCCCTATTCTTTTGCTTATCTCATGCTACAATTTACCAGTATCCATTAAATAGCTCCCAAGATGATTAAACTGACACTTGCTCAAGAATGCAACCATTCAAAGCAACTAAAGCACCATCTGCCTGACCAATTTTCATTACTTTAGTTTTTCTCTGTTTATCACCAAACCTACTCTACTACCAGTCTCATCCCTAGCTCTAATGGAAAAGTTAATCTCATCAACTTTATTTCCTAATATGGCCAAATCATCTGCATTATCTAAATCAGAAATTTCTAGACAATTTAAGGCCAAAATCTTTATCTTGCAAAGAATTCCACATAACATAATCAAACTAAAAATAAGAAGACAAAATGCACCCTTGTTGAATTCCACTAGCAATGCTAAACCAACTCTCATACACGATTCAGCATTATTGTAGAGAGCTTTCATTATGTTAACTAACTTGTCAGGTATTCCATGTGATCTAAAATCAACCACAAATTATGCTCATCGATAGAGTCAAAAGCCTTTTTTAAAATCTTTAAAGATAGTAACCACAGGTTTCTGAAACTCTAAACATTTCTTAACCATCTTCCAGTGAAAAAATCTGATCAATACATCCCCTACCACTTCTGAGTCCACACTGCTCATCACACAATTGTCCATCAACCATATTCTTAATTCTATTATGCAAAATAATGCAAAGCACTTTACCAGGAACAGAAAATAGACACACCCCTTTAGTTATCACAAAAACTGAAATCCTCTTTTTTTAAAAAATAGAGATAATAAGAGCTCTGGTAAAATCCTTTGGAATGATGCTTTTATCATAAAAGTACTCAAAATTTCTGTCAGCCTTGTGATAACAGAAACATTCACAGCTCTAAGCATTTCAGTAGTAATTTCATCTACCCCCAGGTATTAATGCGGTTTTAATTAAGAGATAGATAAAGTAACTTCAGAACGTGATATCAAGCCAACATTAAAGCTTTTGCATCTATCCTCATTACAAACAATAGGAGTAGAACTAACTATATTGTTTAGAACATCTTTGAAATGCTTGGCCCACCTATCCAGGACAGACACTCACCTTCAGCAATCTTATCATTTTTATCTTTCAATCTTTGTGTACCTATCTGTTTCTTCCCATACAAAACATTAACTGTCTGGGACAATTCCCTGCTGTTGTGCTGTTTAACTGCTTCCTCTGCTTTGACAGTCAAGCCATTAAGCCAAGATTTTTCTCAGCTGTTAATTGATCCTTTACTTATTTATTAGGTTCATTGTAATGCTGTCTATTAGGACTAGTAGAGTGTTGATTCAAATAATTATTCCTGCATTTTCTCCTCTCAAAAATTAGCCTTATCACTCAAATAACTTTGCCCCCTTTGTTCCTTTTTCCCAAACATGTACTAATAGTTTTAATAAAAGCCTATTTAACCTTTTCACTACAATACTGACCCAAGCTGCAGGTATGAGGTAGTCAGGGGCATAGTGATGGATTATGGTTGGGGGGGAGACAACAAAAATTTTCCAACTCGGAAATAAAGACATTTACATAGGGTGTCTCTATCAGCACACACCCAGTGTCACTCCAGGGGTGGAGGTGTTAACTACACAAATTACGCAATTTCCCAAATTGTCCCAATTTCGCCAACTCTCCTACATTTTGCAACACCAATCACAATTGTCAAAACTGACCTGCATTTGGTCAAGTTGCCTTGATTTTGCCAACTTGCCATAATTTACTAAAAAGAATCCCACAATTTACATCTGCCCTGATTTGGCAAAGTCAATTCAAAATTTGCAAACTCAGCTTAATTACACAAAAAACAATCCTAGTGTTCACTATTTGCCTGTATTTTACCAAGTGGCTTCGAATTTTGCCACCTCCCCTAGATTTTGCTAACTTGCAATAATTTTAGAGAAAAAATCCCAAGTTTTACATCTCACCTTCATTTCTCCAAATCACTAGAATTTTGCCAACTCTCCTTAATTTCACAAAACCAATCCCAATTTTCACAACTCACCTGTATTTTACCAATTGGATTCAAATTTTGCCAACTGCCCTAGATTTTGCCAACTCGCTGTAATTTTACAGAAAAAAATCCAGATTTTTACGTCTCCCCTGAATTTCACCAACTGTCCTTGATTTCACCAACTGTCCTTAATTGCACAAAAACATCCCAATTTTCACAACTTACTTGTATTTTACCAAGTGGCTTCTGATTTTGCTTACTGCTCTAGATTTTGCCAAGTAGCCTAGATTTGGCAACTACTCCAGATTTTGCCAAGTTGTTTAGATTTTGAAAACTCCTCTTAATTTTACCAAAAAAAAAATCCTAATTTTCAGAATTCCCCTGAATTTTGCCAACTCCAATTAACTTTGGGGGGGGGGGGGGGGGAGACTCCCTTATCCCCCTTGTCATAGCTACGCCCCCCTGGAGGTAGTGAAGAGGAAGGAACAGCATTGGTTGAGTGAGCCCATTTAAAATTTCAACGGTTTTGGGCCGGTATGGTAGTGAAAAAGTTACACTGATTCCATTCTTTCTCAACTTCAGCAGTAAGGAAACCATGATGGTCAAAATGACTAAGTAGCCAATCATGGTATGCTTTGGCTATATCTGGATCTTTCAAAGCTTCAGTGTTAAAGATAACTACGTTATGCTAAAGGTTTGGTTTGTTTTACCTCTGAGCGGCACTTTTTTGCACACCATGGGCTAAATGGCCAGGTCACATGGACCCCGAAGGCTCAGAGAAGGTTGGGGGAGGGGACCCACTGGAACAGCTGTTGGGAGACAGATGGTAGCCTCCCGTCAAGGCCATCCAGCGTGTTCTTTAACGTGCACAGGGTATGGCTCTCCCGCACACGGGGCCACGGCTTAACGTCCCATCCGACGGACGGCGGCCTTTCCAAGCCCATCGGTGTCCCCTACTGACCGTGGGCAGGGCGGGGAATTTTGCGGAGATAAATCTCAACGCTGACCCAACTGGGACTCGAACCTGGGAACTACAGATTACGAGCCTGGCGCGCTACCGACTGAGCCACCCCCGCCCCGTTATGCTAAAGGTCAGCTCCCCTATAAATCTGGTATTCCTAACTGAACTAGTCCATTTTCTGTGAATACATAATCGATCATATTCCTATGCAAGCCATCAGATGAAACCCACGTGTATTTGTAAATGTCCCAGTGTTAGTAGTATGTGTCGGGTATCACGACAAAATGCGGCCAGAAAAACAATGTCACAAAAATGGCAACTGTCCAATCGCCGACAACAAAAACACTGACTGTACAATTCTCTGACAGCAAAAACGGCATCGCGACATAATGCCAAAAACAAAAACTTTGTCACCAATATGGCAAGAACAAAAATGGTGTCACACTGAGAACAAAAATGCTGTCACAACATTACACCAAAAACACTGACACTACAAAATGCACTGACAATAATACATGTTGCAAGAAAAGCATCAATGATCTCTATTATTATTAGAATTTACTATTGCTTTAAATTTAAAATTGCTTTAAATTAATTTAAATTTGCTTTAAAAATTTATTATTGCTTTTAATTATATTAATTTTAAATTAAAATTTTCACTTTGTTATTGACTTTCTGTCCATTTGTATACGTTCAGAAATTTTGTTTTTAGAGATATATATTAAAAAAAAATTCGGGTTCAGATAGCTATTGATGAAATATTACAATTTGCATTTTCCACATTCCTCAAAAGTTTAAATTGTGCCCTCTAATGATGGAAAAAAAATTAAAAATTGCGAAATTTCAAGCGAATCTTATAAAATGATGTATTTATGCTAGAAATTTAAATTGTTGGTTTTATGAAATTTTGGTTTGTGGAATTGAAAATTTCATTTTGCATTACATGGGTACTAAAATATTACGATTTACATTTTGATTATTTTGCAGTTTGGGTTACTCTTGAAATTGTAGGTTCCAGTTTAGGCTACATCCTTTCCCAGTTAGCAAAATAACCAAGTCTAAATACAACCCTGCATTGGACAGGTATAAGCATCGTTTTGAAAATTTTGAACAAGTACGACCATTTGTATTTTACCTATACGCTACTAGTATAAGTTAAATATATACTGGACTAGTAGTAGAAGGGAAAGAAATTACTAAGCTAAGCCAATGAAGGTGACTATAGTGCAGAGGAGAATTGCAATGAAGCCTGTTAACTGGAAAAGGATGTATGGTAAACTGGGACCTATATTTTCCACAGTAACCCACTTTTTTTTTAATTTTTCAGGGTTTTAGTAATATTACAAGCAATCTATTTATCCTACAAATTTGAATTTTTGGTGGTCGAATGCGATGGTCAAGAGGTTACAAACTCATTTAAAATTTTTGAATTGGGGAGCATAAGCTGGAAGTTATATTTTGGCTTTTCTTGATAATGCCAAATAAATCTTAACATTCAATTAGAAGGGTTTTCAACATCTAAGTGGTACTTTTTTTTGCCCACAATGTGCTAAATGACCAGGTCACAAGGACTTGAAGGTTGGAGTAAGGGGACCCATTGGACAGCTGTTAGGAAACAGATGATAGCTTCCCGTCAAGGCCATGTAGTGTGTCCTTTAAAGTGCAGTGTATGGCTCTCCTACACACAGGAACATGCTTTACTTCCCATCTGACATATGGCACATGTATGAACAGCAGCCTTTCTAAGTCCCTCAGTGTCCCCTACTAATTGAGGGCAAGGTTTTGGTGGTGATAAATCTCATCTCTTGCCCAGGTAGGATTTGAACTTGGGAACTGCATATATTACGAGGCTGGCATGCTATTGACTGACCCCATCTCCAATTAGCTGGAAGCTATGAATCTAAGAACAATGAAAATTGATTTTGTACTATCTAGTATCATCCTCCTCCTCCTCCTCAAACAGCCATGGGCTACGGAGGTCCAACCAGACAGTGCAATTTAGTTCTCCAAGCAAGTCTGTTCTGAGCTACATCTACTGCATCTGGCCACTGCACACCAATTCTAACAAGGTCTTGTTTGACATTATCTGCCCACCGCATCCTAGGTCTCCCCTTCTTTTTGAGGCCTTTAGGCACACTGTTCATAACCCTGTTCGCCAATCTATAATTATTCATATGGGCAACATGGCCAAACCAACGGAGTCTCTCTCTGCACAATATGCTGCTTAAAGGAGGTTGCAGACTCCTTTGCCTAACCTCATCATTAGTTACAAAGTTAAACCAGCTAATACCCAAGATACTACGTAAGCATCTAGAATCAAAAGCATCTAGTTTCCTGTTATCTTGTTTACACAGCGTCCAAGTTTCACTACCATAACTAACCCTACAAAGAACCAAACTATTATACAGTCTAATTTTAGTCTTTAGGTGTATATGCCTATTTCTCCACACTCTCCATAGATTCTTAAAAGTCCCGGCAACAATCCCTATTCGTCTGTTAATCTCATGCCGCACATCACCAGTATCTGTTACATAGCTCCCAAGTAATTAAACTGTGACACCTGCTCAAGACTGCAACCATTCAGATGAACTGAATCACAACCTGCCTGACCAATTTTCATCACTTTAGTTTTCTCCCCGTTTATAACCAAACCTACTCTACTACCAGTCTCATCAACAGCTCGAATGAAAGAGTTCATCTCATCAACATCATTTGCCAAAAGGGCTAAATCATCAGCATAATCTAAATCAGAAATTTTCGTATCTCCAGTCCATTTAAGGCCAAAATCTTTCCCTTGATGTCAATTTTGCATAACATAATCAATAACCAAGCTAAAAAGAAAAAGAGACAAAATGCACCCTTGTCGAACACCAGAAGTAATGCTAAACCAATTGCTGCAAGACTTACCAACTCTCACACATGACTCAGTGTTATTATAGAGAGCATTCATAAATGCCAACTAACCTGTCAAGGTATACCATATGATCTCCCAATCAACCACAAATTATGACGATCAACAGAGTCGAAAGCCTTTTTGAAATCAACAAAGCTAGCAACCAAAGGTTTCTGAAACTCTAAACATTTCTCAAGAATCTGCCCAAGTGAAAATATCTGATCCACACATCTCCTACCACTTCTGAATCCACATTGCTCATCACGCAATTGCCTGTCAACCAGATCCTTAATTCTATTAAGCACAATCATGGAAACAACTTTACCTGGAACAGAGAGTAGGCTGATACCCCTATAGTTATCAAAAGAACTGCGATCACCTTTTTTGCAAATAGGGATAACAATAGCTCTGGTAAAATCCTTAGGAACCATGCATTTAACATAAAAGATATTCAGAATTTCAGTCATCCAAGTGGTAACCGAAACATTCCCAGCTCCAAGCATTTCCATAGTAATTTCATCTACCCCTGGGGATTTATATAGTTTAAGTTTAGAAACAGCCAAAATAACTTCAGATTGTGTTATAGGGCCAACATTAAAGCCACCAATGCATCTATCATCATTGCAAACAATGGGAATAGAACTAACCGCATTGTTTAGAACATCACTGAAATGCTCAGCCCACCTAGCCATGACAGAATCCTCCCCTTCTATAACCTTACCTTGTTTATCCTTCAATCCTTGTATGCCTGTCCGTTTTCTGCCACATAAAACATTAACTATCTGGCACAGCTCTCTGCTGTTGTGCTGCCTGCTTCCTCAGCTTTGTCAGCCAAGCCATCAAACCAAAGATTCTTATCAGTAGCTAACTGATTCTTTACACGTTTATTAAGCTCTCTGTAATCCTCTCTATTAGGACGAGTAAGGTACTGATTAAGGACATTCCTGCAGTTCCTTCTTTCTGAAATAAGCTCAAGTGCCTCATCACTTAAATAATTCTGACTCCTCTGCTCCTTTTTTCCTAAAAGAGTACTGTTAGTTTCCAAAAAAGCCTGTTTAAAATGGGCCCATTCTTCCTCAACTTCAGTAGTAAGCAAACATTGACTGTCATAATGACTAAGTAACCTATCACGGTAAGCTTTGGCCATAACTGGGTCTTTCAGAGCTTCAGTATTAAAAGTAAACTTTTTAACCCTAGCACAACACTTTTTAAGTTTAAGTTGCAACACACTTTTAACAAGGTAATGGTCAGATCCAATTTCAGCTCCCCTATATGCCCTGGTATTCCTAACAGAACTAGTCCATTTGCTGTTAATTAATATGTAATCAATCATATTCTTATGCAGCCCATCAGGTGAAACCCATGTGTACTTATGTATGTCGCGGTGTTTGTAATAAGTGTTAGTTATTCTGAATCCATTGAGTTTACTTACCTGTAGGAGACGTTGCCCATTGCTATTGCAGCTACCAATACCAAAAGGGCCTATTACTCCTCCCCAAAGGTCAGAGTCAGTACCAACTTTGGCATTGAAGTCACCAAGAACAAGGGTAATATCTCCTTTCTTGACAGAATTCAAAATATCCTGAAGTTGTTCATAAAACCTATCCTTCTCATCCTCATCGGCATCCTCAGTGGGGGCATAACAGCAGATAACATTCAAGTCTTTAACGCTTGTCTGAAATTTTGCTGTAAGAAACCTTTCATTAATGCACTCATATCCTAGAAGAGCATCACTAGCGTGTCTGCTGAGAAGCAGACCCACGCCTTGGTGATGCTTTTTGTCGTCCCTCCCTGAAAAGAGAAATTTAAGATTATTTTTAAGAATCTGACCTTTATCTGTCCATCTGGTCTCTTGCAAGCCGAGAATATCTAAATTATAACGGTGGAATTCTTGTGTGAGGACATCAAGAGAAAAAGCTCTGTGCAGAGTCCTCACATTCCAACTACCTATGGAGAGAAAATGGTTAGTGGGATGTTTAAAGAAACTATGTTTATTGAGAGAGGGAATGCCGACAATATCAAACAGCCCCCTAATCGCAGACATGGGGCAAAGACCCGTTCCCCCACTACTAAAGGCTGAAGCCATCTACACTGGAAGACTTCCTCCAATGTAGAATTTGACGATGCCAACAGGCCTTCTACTATGGCATATAAACTGAGAGGCTCCTGTCAGACCTCTGTGGCAAGCAGCTGCTTGAGGGGGTATTTATTATTTTTTATTTAATAGAAGCAAAGAGTTCAGGTGCCTGCGATGACCTCTGCTCAGGATTATCCACCAGCTGATAAACATATCCTGTGAATCTATTCACTTGGGGCTGTCAACCCACAAACAAACAGAAAACACAGCGGAAGATTTTCCCTCGACAGAAGCCCACCAGTGCAGCAAAATCAGGATCCATAATCAAGCTCAGAGCCATATATCTGTCCAGTCCAGTGGGTTTATATGGTCAGCACCAGGACCCTGTGTGGTTGACCACTCCTCATCAGGGTAGAAAAAAAAAAAGAAAAGTAGCCATAGTTGTCCACATCAGTAGGCCACACTAATCTGGCAGCCCTCCCCTTCCGTTCACTTTCACAAGAGAGTATCTCTTTTGAAAGGTACTAACGGTCTGCACCACGAGAAGGCGGAGTCGAGCATTAGGTACTAGGCCTGGCCGGTTCTATACATCATCACAGGGGATTGGTGCATATCTCTCCTTCCAATGACTACCTAGCTACCATTTACAGACCCTATCTAGTATACTAGATTATTATTTGCAATTGGTGAAATAATATTTTACACTGAGTTACATGACCTTACAACTAAAAATAAAAAGAAAATAATACAGCCAAAATATTCGAAAACTAGAGTGCTGAAAAACAGCAAAGCAATTCATTCATTGTATTAAGACAAATTGACATACACAATGGCAGAATTCTACCTCAAAATAGAACAAATACCTTCCCACAAAAGGAGCTCTCTTTGCTATTTCTAATCCTTCTGTCTCTCAGTAGTTGATAGGAATGAAGCTAAAAAAACAGTGCCTAAAAAACAAACCTTTAATTACTATGAAACTTGTTAATTTTTATCTTTGGTTTAACAGTTTTTGGCACCATGTAGTTCGTCAGACACTTGACCAACAGGTTCCTCCTACTTAATCCTTTCTGGGTTAACAATCGAGTCCCAAACTGTAATGGGACGGAGTTTTGAATCTCAAGCGTCTTTTGAATGTGGGAGATCGCAATGGGCTGCATCTGGCATCACTCTGCAATGACTTTCTCAGCTTGAAAACAAAGAAATCAGTGAAGAATCAGCCAGAGAGTTTACCTTTCCATTCAACTGAAAGAATTCTTTTAAACATGAATATGAATGAGAAATCATGTATAAGAGTGGACACTGTGAAGGTTCTGCTGTAAGTGAAAACAATTTTTTAGTGTCTCTTGTGAAATCTTCAGTGCAAAACTTGCTGAAAATGAAAATATTTTACAGAAAATTCATTCATATGAAAAATACAGGGTGATTTTTTGCTAATTTACCTTATTATTCAAGTTTAATTTTGTGCCACTAAAATTTTTAACATAATAATCTCATGGAAAATCAATCTTTGAGATTGAATTTTCAGACATCCTTGGATCATCTTTTTTAAATCTGGTCACTCAAAATATTTTCTGGAAAAATTTCCACAAGTCCCCAGATTGTCTTCTTTAAATACAGTCAACATAGTCTAAGGTGAATAAAAGTTGGGAGTTTATTTTCAGGGAAGGGGTGGGTTATTCATATAACTATATTTTTTAATGCAATTTGGATTTAATTCCTACATATATAGCATAACTTATAAATTTTGCCTCAGTAAGCAGACGATTACCAGGGTTTTTTTTTACAATCCTCAGCCAACAGATGGCAGTGCTAAGGAAATGTATGACATCGAAGCAAAAAGTATGACATAAAATGTAATGTTAGAGTAACCATGGTTTGTTGGTGGCCTATGTTCTACAATTTGTTACTTTTGGGTGGGTAATGTGAAGTCATGTGTGTGATTTGATGTGAATGTAAAGTTATTTGTCATTGTGCTTGGATTGCTTTGCCCAAGAGGGTCACAGAAAAATGGATATATACAACATATATTTTATGAGGGTTTTTTAATGATAAGCAGAAAAGGGGTAATTAGTTTGTCCCCTTTGTTTTTTTAAAATTTCATTAGTTATTTAAGATACCTAGGAATTGAAATTATTTAATATTAGGAAGGTTGTTGTTGAAAGTGTTTAGTCAACTCTTTATAATGTCATGTCAGGTTATTCGGAAGTGCGAGTTAGCAATTTTTGTGGCTGTGTGTGTGTGTGTGTGTGGAGGTTAAGTATGTTCTTTGGAGTGAGGGTTTGAAGGGGGGTGGGGGAGACCTTTTTTTAATCATACTTTTGTGTTTAGTAGAATGCAGTATGTGTTTTGTTGTGAATATGGAAGAAAATGGCAGAAGTTTGGAATGCAGGGAAATGAAATGGTAAAAAGTAGAAAGTTTTTAATAGGGTGTTAGTGTTTCAAGAGAATAGTTTTTGGGGAAATGTATACAGTAAGTTTTCAGAAAATTCTAATGTAGTGGGGTGGTGTATGTTTGGCAAAAGAAGGAAGTTTTTGTGTTTGGCAGTGAACATGGCAGTTGTAACAAGCACGTGTTTGAGATGAATTGAGTGGTTGTTAGTAGTTAGGTATAGTATAATTATTATTATTGTATTATAGTGATATATTAATTTTGTTAGACATTTATTACCTTTTTAAAGTTGAAATATGATTTATTGGGAATATTTGGAAGGGTTTGGTGGCGTTTTTTTTTACACTGAGATTTTGAATGTAGAATTGTCAGTGAGGAAAAGTCACAGTTCATAACAGAGACAGGAATATTAGAGTTATTCAGGGGAGGTTTTTTTTTCAAGAAATATGAATTGTTTTTTAATCAATGGAGGGTGGTCTGTAGTTTTTCGGATAGCTTAATTCAGTGTGCTTATGTATATTTTTACTAATATTTCTGGTTATAGAATTGAATATTTGTTTTTAATTTTGTTTCTATCTCGTGGCCAAGTGGTTAGCATGCTTGGCTACTGATTTAAGGGACCTGGGTTTGAGCCCTGGGTTAAGCACGGATGTATGTGTCGTTTTTCTGCTGAGGTTCTGCCATCCTCACAGACTTTCTACTGTGGCATATAAACTGACAGGCTCCTATCAGACCTCTGTGGCAAGCAGCTGCTTGAGGGGGAATTTATTGTTTTTTTTATTAGTTTGTGGTTAAAAAAGTTTAATATGATATTTAATTGCTGAAGAAGGGTAATATATTAAGGAGTGCAGAAATGCAATTAGTATTCTGATAGATATTGCAGGTTGGAATAAGCTTGGGTATACGTTTTATATATATATATTTTTTTTGTCTGTAAATGGTAGCTAGGTAGTCACTGGAAGGAGAGCTATGCACCAATCCCCTGTGATGATGCATAGAACCGGCCAGGCCTAGCACCTAATGTCCAACCCCGCCTTCTCGTAGTGCAGACCGTTAGTACCTTTCAAAAGAGATACTCTCTGGTGGAAGTGAACGGAAGGGGAGGGCTGCCAGATTAGTGTGGCCTACTGATCTGGACAACTATAGCTACTTTTCCTTTTTTTTTCTACCCTGCTGAGGAGTGGTCAACCACACAGGGTCCTGGTGCTGACCATATAAACCCACTGGACTGGACAGATATATGGCTCTGAACTTGATTATGGATCCTGATTTTGCTGCACTGGTGGGCTTCTGTGGAGGGATAATCTTCTGCTGTGTTTTCTGTTTGTTCGTGGGTTGACAGCCTCAAGTAAATAGATTCACAGGATATGTTTATCAGCTGGTGGATAATCCTGAGCAGAGGTCATCGCAGGCACCTGAACTCTTTGTTTCTATTGGCATCGTCAAATTCTACATTGGAGGAAGTCTTCCAATGTAGATAGATGGCTTCAGCCTTTAGTGGTGGGGGAACGGGTCTTTGCCCCATGTCTGCGATTAGGGGGCTGTTTGATATTGTCGGCATTCCCTCTCTCATTAAACATAGTTTCTTTAAACATCCTACTAACCATTTTCTCTCCATAGGTAGTTGGAATGTGAGGACACTGCACAGAGCTTTTTCTCTTGATGTCCTCACACAAGAATTCCACCATTATAATTTAGGGCCTGTGTAGTGATTACGGTCCTCAGCCGATAGATGGCATTGCTCAAGTGGCGTGTGACGTCGAAGTGTAAAGTGTGATGTCGATTTGTAAAGTATGACGTAAAAACGTAACTGTTGGTTATTGGTGGCCTATGGCTCTTTGATTTGTTTCTTTTGGGTAGGTAATGTAGAATCACGTGTTATGTGTGTGATTTGACGAGAGTGTGAAGTTACGTTTGGTTTTTTTCGCCATTTTCGCTTGATGACTTCTTTGAATAACATACCTATATGGTTAGAGGTAAGTTCGTGTGTATTATATATTTAATAATGGGGGGTTATTTTATAATTTAATATGGGGGGTTCAGTGATAGGTAGGATAGGAATAATTAATATGTTCTAGCTTTTTTTTTGAAAATTGGTTAGGATATGGTTTATAATTAGTTATTAAAGATATTTAGGGGCCGATGTAGTGGGGGAGTATGCAAGTTTTTGCGTGTGGGATTGAAAATGGCGATAGTAAAGAACACGTATTTCGTTAGAATAGTTTGGGGGTGAATTGAATGTTTTTTTAGTAGTTACGTGTAGTATGGTAATTATTAATATATAATAGTGATTTATTAATTTTGTTGTGTATTTAGGAGTCTTTTAAATTTAGTTATATGATTTATCGTTAATATGTGGAAGCGTCTGGCGACTTTTTGATATAGTAATTCTGGGTATTGTAGAATTGTCGGTGTGTGAAAAAACAGCAGTTTTTGATGGAGTCAGGAAAGAATGAAAAATTTAGAGGTGGGGTGAGAGTGGCGGAGTGGTAGCGTGCCAGGCTTGTAATCTGTAGTTCCAAGGTTCGAGTCCGAGCTATGTCAGCGTTTAGTTTATCTCGGCAAATTTTCAAACTCAGCTGATAGTTAGTAGGGGACACCGATGGGCTTGGAAAGGCCGCTGTCCGTCGGTTAGGATGTTAAGCCATGGTCCTGTGTGTGGGAGTTACTGTGAATCTTAAAGAACACGCTGGATGGCCTTGACAGGAAGTTAATGTCTGCCAACAGCTGTTCTAGTGAGTCCCGTACCTTCTGTGAGCTTTCAGGGTTCATGTGATCTCGCAATTTAGCCCATGGTGTGGGAAAAAAGTGGAGGCTCAGAGGTAAAATGACAATGTAATTTAGGGGAGGGTTATTTGAGCTGTAAGATGTTTTTTTTTTGTCAGATTTTTGTTTTTGGGGCTTTTTTTTATAAATCGGTTGGCGGTTCACTGTTTCCGATTTTCATGTTTTTTGGTTTGTGTTGTCTTGGAGGACATTATTTAGTCTTGGGGCTTTTTTATAATTCGGTCGGCGGTGCACTGTTTCCGATTTTCATGTTTTTTGGTTTGTGTTGTCTTGGAGGACATTATTTAGTCTTGGGGCTTTTTTATAATTCGGTCGGCGGTGCACTGTTTCCGATTTTCATGTTTTTTGGTTTGTGTTGTCTTGGAGGACATTATTTAGTCTTGGGGCTTTTTTATAATTCGGTCGGCGGTGCACTGTTTCCGATTTTCATGTTTTTTGGTTTGTGTTGTCTTGGAGGACATTATTTAGTCTTGGGGCTTTTTTATAATTCGGTCGGCGGTGCACTGTTTCCGATTTTCATGTTTTTTGGTTTGTGTTGTCTTGGAGGACATTATTTAGTCTTGGGGCTTTTTTATAATTCGGTCGGCGGTGCACTGTTTCCGATTTTCATGTTTTTTGGTTTGTGTTGTCTTGGAGGACATTATTTAGTCTTGGGGCTTTTTTATAATTCGGTCGGCGGTGCACTGTTTCCGATTTCCATTTTTTTTGGTTTGTGTTGTCTTGGAGGACATTATTTAGTCTTGGGGCTTTTTTATAATTCGGTCGGCGGTGCACTGTTTCCGATTTTTATGTTTTTGGGTTTGTGTTGTCTTGGAGGATATTATTTAGTTTTGGGGCTTTTTTATAATTCGGTCGGTGGTGCACTGTTTCCGATTTTCATGTTTTTTGGTTTGTGTTGTCTTGGAGGACATTATTTAGTTTTGGGGCTTTTTTATAATTCGGTCGGCGGTGCACTGTTTCCGATTTTTATGTTTTTGGGTTTGTGTTGTCTTGGAGGACATTATTTAGTTTTGGGGCTTTTTTATAATTCGGTCAGTGGTGTATTGTGTTTTGAAAAGAGGGGAGGGGGAATGGTGGAAGTGGTTTACTGTATGTAGGAAGGCAATCGTTTTATTTTTTTTGGATTTGCCACTTTTATGAGCTTCGATTCTGTAATTGACGGTTACGAGGTTTTTTTTTTTGCGGTAATTTAATTTTTTTACGTTTGTTTGCGTTTGTTACTATGGTTACGGTGCGTTGTGTTTGACGTAAACTCGGGTTTTTCGTTACTATGGTAACGAAAAAAACAATCTTTTTTCTAGAAACCCCTGTTTGGGTTAGGGTCTCGGGAGTTGTGGGAATCAACTAAAAGGGCCGTTTTGTTACGTTGCGTCAAAAACAAAATGGCGGCTGAGGACCGTGAACTGTACTACTGCCTAATTTAGATATTCTCGGCTTGCAAGAGACCAGATGGACAGATAAAGGTCAGATTCTTAAAAATAATCTTAAATTTCTCTTTTCAGGAAGGGACGACAATAAGCATCACCAAGGCGTTGGTCTGCTTCTCAGCAGACACGCTAGTGATGCTCTTCCAGGATATGAGTGCATTAATGAAACGTTTCTTACAGCAAAATTTCAGACAAGCGTTAAAGACATAAATGTTATCTGCTGTTATGCCCCCACTGAGGATGCCGATGAGGATAGGTTTTATGGACAACTAAAGGATATTTTGAATTCTGTCAATAAAGGAGATATTACCCTTGTTCTAGGTGACTTCAATGCCAAAGTTGGTACTGACTCTGACCTTTGGGGAGGAGTAATAGGATCTTTTGGTATTGGTAGCTGCAATGGCAATATCTCCTACAGGTAAGTAAACTCAATGGATTCAGAATAACTAACACTTATTACAAACACCGTGACATACATAAGTACACATGGGTTTGACCCGATGGGCTGCATAAGAATATGATTGATTATATATTAATTAACAGCAAATGGACTAGTTCTGTTAGGAATACCAGGGTATATAGGGAAGCTGAAATTGGATCTGACCATTACCTTGTTAAAAGTGTCTTGCAGCTTAAACTTAAAAAGTGTTGTGCTAGGGTTAAAAAATTTACCTTCAATTCTAAAGCTCTGAAAGGCCCAGTTAGAGTTAATGTTTACCATGATAGGTTACTAAGTCGTTATGACAGTCATAGTTAACTTACTACTGAAGTTGAGGAAGAATGGGGTCATTTTAAACAGGCTTTTTTGGAAACTAACAGTACTCTTTTAGGGAAAAAGGAGCAGAGGAGGCAGAATTATTTGAGTGATAAGGCACTTGAGCTTATTTCAGAAAGAAAGAACTGCGGGACTACTAGTCCTAATAGAAAGCATTACAGAGAGCTTAATAAATGTGTAAAGGATCAGTTAGCTGCTGATAAGAATCTTTGGCTTGATGACTTGGCTGACAAAGCCGAGGAAGCAGTTAGATAGCACAACAGCAGAAAGCTGTACCAGAAAGTTAATGTTTCGTGTGGAAGAAAATGGACAGGGATTGATAGATAAACAAGGTAATATTATAGAAGGTGAGGATTCTGTCATGGCTAGGTGGGCTGAGCATTTCAGTGATGTTCTAAACAATGTGGTTAGTTCTACTCCCAGTGTTTACAATGATAATAGATGCATTGTTGGCCCTATAACACAATCTGAAGTTATTTTGGCTGTTTCTAAACTTAAACTTCATAAATCCCAAGGTGTAGATGAAATTACTACTGAAATGCTTAGAGCTGGGAATGTTTCAGTTACCACTTGGATGACTGAAATTTTGAATATCTTTTATGATAAAGGCATGGTTCCTAAGATTTTTACCAGAGCTATTATTATCCTTATTTTCAAAAAAGGTGACCATAGTTCTTGTGATAACCATAGGGGTATCAGCCTACTCTGTGTTCCAGGTAAAGTTCTTTCCACATGATTGTGCTTAATTAGAAATCAGGTTGACGGTCAATTGCATGATGAGCAATGTGGATTCAGAAGTGGTAGGGGATGTATGGATCAGATATTTTCATTTGGAAGATTCTTGAGAAATGTTTAGAGTTTCAGAAACCTTTGGTTGCTAGCTTTGTTGATTTCAAAAAGGATTTCGACTCTGTTGATCATAATAATTTGTGGTTAATTGTGAGATCATATGGTATACCTGTCAAGTTAGTTAATATAATAAAATAAAAAATAAATACCCCTTCAAGCAGCTGCTTGCCACAGAGGTCTGACAGGAGCCTGTCATTTATATGCCACAGTAGGTCCGAGAGGATGGCAGGACCTCAGCAGAAAAACGACACAAACAACCATGCCTTACCCGGGGCTCGAACCCAGGTCCCTTAGATCAGTAGCCAAGCACGCTAACCACTCGGCCATGGGACGGCTAACATAATGAAAGCTCTCTATAATAACACTGAGTCATGTGTGAGAGTTGTTAAGTCTTGTAGCAATTGGTTTAGCATTACTTCTGGTGTTCGACAAGGGTGCATTTTGTCTCCTTTTCTCTTTAGGTTGGTTATTGATTATGTTATGCGAAATTCACTTCAAGGGAAAGAGTTTGGCCTTAAACGGACTGGAGATACGAAAATTTCTGATTTAGATTATACTGATGATTTAGTCCTTTTGGCAAATGATGCTGATGAGATGAACTCTTTCATTCGAGCTGTTGATGAGACTGGTAATAGAGTAGGTTTGGTTATAAACAGAAAGAAAACTAAATTGATGAAAATTGGTCAGGCAGGCTGTGATTCAGTTAATCTGAATGGTTGCAGTCTTGAGCAGGTGTCACAGTTTAATTATCTTGGAACCTATGTAATAGATACTGGTGATGTGCGGCATGAGATTAACAGACGAATAGGTATTGCTGCCAGGACTTTTAGGATTCTATGGCAATTGTGGAGAAATAGACGTATACACCTAAAGACTAAAATGAGACTGTATAATAGTTTGGTTCTTTCTAGAGTTAGTTATGGTAGTGTAACTTGGACGCTGGATAAACAAGATAACAGGAAACTAGATGCTTTTGATTCTAGATGCTTATGCAGCATCTTGGGTATTAGGTGGTTTAACTTTGTAACTAATGATGAGGTTAGGCAAAGGAGTCTGCAACCTCCTTTAAGCAACATATTGTGCAGAGAGAGACTCCGCTGGTTTGGCCATGTTGCCTGTATGGATAATTATAGATTGGCGAATAGGGTTATGAACAGTGTGCCTAAAGGTCTCAGAAGGAAGGGGAGACCTAGGATGCGGTGGGCAGACAATGTCAAACAGGACCTTGTTAGAATTGGTGTGCAGTGGCCAGATGCAACAGATGTAGCTCAGGACAGATATCCTTGGAGAATTAAACTGCATGGTCTGGTTGGGCCTCCGTAGAGCATGTCTGCTTGAGGATGATGATGAAGAGTGATTTATTATCTCTAATGGATTTATTTTCGGGATTTTTTATACTGCGGATCAGCGGCAAATTATTTACGATAATTCGTGTTTCTGAGGCTTGTTTTTTGGTTGAGATTACTGAGTTAAGGGGGTTTTATATTGTTGATGGGATAATTTAATGCGCTCCTACTTCTAAGTTATAACACGATGCGAGTCATATTTTATAAAAAAAATAGTTAAATCCTTAATTAAACATACCCAATGAGTAATTTTCTTTTTTCCATAATAACGTTTATGTGACACGCAAATACTTTGCAACTTTATTAACTTGCGATAACGTACAAAACCACAGTAAGACATGCTGCTTACTGAATCTTCTACACTTCTTTCTTCTGAAATAAGAAACACGGCAATTAAGGGGCGCCATCTCTTGGCTAAACTTAGGGATTTAATATTTGGCACCCACGCTCATGGCGTTAAAACAATAATTCAGTATTAAAGAATCACAGGACGTGTCCTGTAGACATGCAACTCATGAAATAATAAGCTGAAAAAAATTGGTTTTTGCCTTGAGTAGGATTCGAACCCACGTCTCCTTTTCTTCAGCTGTCACACTAGCTGAAGAAAAAACAATAGCCGATGATGGTGTAGTGGTTAGCCACTCACGGCAAAACTCAAATTTTTCAACTTTTTATTTCATTACCCTTTACTTTTTATTTTTGACTTTACGTTTTCAAATTTCTGAGATCTTATTTTTACATCTCTCTCCCATTCGAAAATCAAAAATGAATTCCAAACATTCGGTTCCTCTTTATTACACCAGTAATAATGGATAGAATCCAAAATTCAAAAACAACCAATTGGCCATATTCTTTCATTTTGAAAAGCACCAATGGTATGAACTCGTAAAAAGACAAAATACAAAGATAAAACCGAGAAATCTCGAACCCGAGGGCTAAAAGAAACAGTAGCCAAGTGAAAATCAAATAGAAATTTATACTGTATTTCACATACAGAAGAGAGTAGTGAAATCTGAATTTCAAAGAAGGTAACAACTATTGGGTTGGGTTATTTTACCTCTGAATGGCACTTTTTTTGCACACAATAGGCTAAATGGACAGCTCACAAGAACCCTGAGGGCTGGGAGACTCGGAGAAGACGTGTCCATTGCGTGCAAAAAAAGTGCCGCTCAGAGTGAAACAATCCAACCAACCCGTTGTTTGTTGCTTTCTTTGATTTTCAGATTTTACCACTCTGTTATGTATGTGAAATATAGTATAAATTTCCATTTTAATTTCACTTAGCTACTGTTTCTTTTAGCCCTCGCGTTAGAGATTTCTCGGTTTTATCTTTATATTTAGTCTTATTACGAGTTCACACCATTGGTACAATTCAAGATGAAAGATTATGAGCTGATTGGTTGGTTGCTGGGGGTTTTATGGTTTAAATCCAACAAGAAGATCAAAGCTTTTAAATGGCCAACACAGTGCCTGGCTAAAAGCCCATACCTGCTTCATCTAAACTATCTTAATTTAGGAATGAAGTAAGTAGGAATAAATAGGCAGGAGCCGAAGTAAAATCATTTCATATATTGCTTGAAAAAAACTTTGATGAATCTTAAAGACTGAGAGATGGAGGTGCTAGACTTGGCCAGCACCCAACTTACATGAGATAGTGTGATCCTGAATTGGTAGAAATTTCTGCAGGAGGGACAGCTAAGGATGGCATGTACCAAGGATTTGGAGAAAAAAATCAGTGTGAGGGACAGTCAAACCAATAGGCCTGGTGTGGACTTGGGAGAGACAGGGACTAGAGGTCCTGTATAGTTAGAGGCTGGCCTTCTTCTTGTACATCCATCATTGAACTGGTCCTATTTGTAACAACTAGTAAGTCTGCTGTACTATTTAGAGTATTTCACATACAGAAGAGAGTAGTGAAATCTGAATTGTAACAACTAGTAAGTCTGCTGTACTATTGACTTAGAGTATGTTATGGTCTTAGAGTATGGTTATGGTCCTGATGATAAGCAGGCCTCGGCCTGCTTATCATCAGGACCACGAGGCAATGTCATCTGTGGGTGATAGAGTGAGGGAGGTGTTTAAAATTAGAATTTTAAATTTAGAGGCAAGAGTGGAAGGAAAGGCCGAAAGTTTGCTCAGGTCTTATTTTGCTCCATGGTTGGTAAATGCCGTGAAAATCGTGGATGGAGAGTGAGAAATGGGGAGAATTGGGTATAATTTAGTGATAATTTAGTATGTAGGAGAGTAAACATTTTAATTGGGGACGGTGGAGCTTTAATTTGAAGGGGGGGGGGGGAGAAAATAAACCGAAAAGTAGCGTCAGAGTAGCGAGACGATGGAAACCGATCGCCGAAGGCTCAGCCAATGGGAATGAAGGAATTTTGGGATTGGCTGAGAGCGGGAGCTGGAGGTTTGTTAGGTTTGGCGCTAACAGAGTCGAGTGGGCAATAGAGGTCTCAGCCAATGAGGGTAAAGGAATTTTGGGATTGGCTGAGAGTGAGAAATGGAGAGGAGGCAGAATTTTGATGGATTCCAACCTCGGATTTCTTAGTGATCAGACGTGTTTTTTTATGCTCTCGGATCTTTGTTTCATTATGGATATCAAAAAGGACAGCAGACTTACTAGTTGTTTCAAGTTCCAACATAAGGACCTCAGCTATGAGTCATTTGTGACCATCCTCGCTAACTCCAAGAAGCCATCCGCAATTCAAGTAGCCCAAAGCATATCAAAGGAAATTACGATTGTTACCTTTTCTTCCGAAGAAGCCGCTGATGATATTGCCGCGGACCCGTCACTGGTCATTCCCAATGAACAGATCATCTCCTTCAAACGACTTGGTTTTCCCCCAAAAAAATTATTTGTCTCCAAATTGCCTTTCTTCATCTCCAACAGCGACATCGTGGACGCCCTAAAGCCTTTTGGAACTGTGCAAAGTGTTAACGACGAATTCCTGAATCTCCCGGGATTGGAATCCATCCGGACAGGAACTAGGGTAGTCCACATGAAGATGAAGAAACTTGTTCCAAATTTCATCATGATCTCTACATTTTCGGCCACCATCAACTACACTGGAATGACTCGTCTGTGCAAGTGGTGCAAGCTCCCGGGCCACATCATTAAGGTCTGTGAGGCCTTCGCCAGAAAGCACAGTCTTCAGTCGCCTCCTGCACCAAATTCGGACAATATACTGGATCCAAATTCGACCTCCTCCCCACCGCTACAGCTGACACCTGACGACAAACAAAGTGAAGAAGCCCAGGCCCCTGCAAATGTACCTCCTACAACTGTTGAGAAGGCACCTTCCACACCTCATAACCAAAAAAGAAAATTCGCTCCCTCGCCGACTGACTCTCCTACTGCAACAGAGACTGAAACTCCTCTGCATCAGAAGAAAAAACAGCCAGCTCCTGAGTTGCCTTCTTCACTCATTGGTAACATACAAAATTTTATCATTGATCACTCCCCTCCCCTGCTCTTCTCTCTGACCCCCCCGAGTTTGTTGAGACTTTTGAGGACATTCTCGACTTCCTCGAATTCTTAACAAACCCTAAATTAGCCTCTTCCGAGTGGGAAATTCCCTCTCCATTAAAATCGCTAAAACGCACTCTATCTAATGACGGTTTTATCTTGCCGAAGTATCGAGACCTTTACCTCTCTGCTTTAGGCAAATGCCCGCAGAGCGATTGTTTCACTGTCTGGGACTTCCTCCAGTTAGTGAAACAACTCTTCCCTCTTTTTAGATAGTTCTCTCTTCATTTGATTTAACATTTTCTCACTATATTTTCTATTTTGGCCATTTCCCATATTATTGCTTTACTTGCGATCAAAATTCATCCTCCTTCACATTTTCCTGCTCTCAGCCAATGCCAAAATTCCTTTTCTCTCATTGGCTGAAGCCTCCCTTCTCCCCTCAACTCCGTTAGCGCCCAAACCTAGCACAGCCCATGCTCCCGCTCTCAGCCAATCCCAAAATTCCTTCATTCTCATTGGCTGAGCCTTCGGCGTTCACTATCCACTGTCTCGCTCTTTTGACTCTTCTGATTTCGGATTTTTTCCTCCCCCCCCCACTTCTGCAAACTAATTCCTACCTTCTCCAAAGTATTTATTTTGGCCTCTAAATCGATTATTCCACCAAATTATTCCAAATTTCCCCGATTTCCACTCTCCTTCCACGACTATTTACGACATCTACCATCTCTGGAGCTTTTTAAGACCAGCATCGATTTTCGGCCTTTGCCTCCTTATCTTGCATCAAAATTCCAAATTTGCTCTATCAACCTTTGCCACCACCGATGAATTTAGCTTGTGGTCCTGATGATAAGCGGGCCGAGACCCGCTTTACAAATAGGACCAGAAGTACGATGGATGTGAAAGAAAAGAAAAAGAAGCAGAATTTTGATCGCCAAGTGAGTAGAAAAATGGGAAAAGGACTAATTTTGAAAAGGAATTAATTTAAAATCGGAAGAATTTTGAATTATTTAAATAAAGGGAGGAGATTCTTAACTAATTGGAGGAAGTCCCAAATAGAAAAGCAATCTCTCTGCGGACATTTGCCTAAAGCAGAGAGGTAGAGGTCTCGATACTTCGGCAAAATGAATCCATCTTTAGAAAGCGTTTTTTTAAGAGATTTAGGGTGGGTGGGGATTTCCCATTTAGAGGAAGCTAATTTAGGGTTGGCGAGAAATTTTAGGAAGTCGAGGATGTCCTCAAAGGTCTCAAGAAATTCGCGGGGGTCGGAATTTAGAGAGAGGGAGTGGGTGGTGGAACAATCAATAATAAAGTTTTGGATATTACCAATTAGTGAGGAAGGCGAGGCGGGAGCTGACAGTTTCTTCAGTTGAGCTGGAACTGTAGGCTCAGAGGCAGAAGGTGAAACAGACGGAGAGGAGATGTGTTTTCTTTTTTGTTGAAGGGGAGTGGAAGGTGCCGTCTCTTCAGGTGCGGAAAGTCGAGTTAAAGGGGCCTGTGCTTCTTCTCTTTGAGTGATGACTGGTGCCAGCTGTTGCGGAGGGATTTGGATCGAGATGGAGTCCGAATTTATGGCCGAATTTGGTGCTGGTGGCGACAGAAGTGGTAGGTTCTTCTTGGCGAAGGCTTCACAGTCCTTTATGATGTGGCCTGGGAGCCTGCACCACTTGCAAAGTCGGATCATGCCTGTGTAATTTATGGTAGCCGAAAAGGTAGAGATGTGGAGGAAGTTGGGTACTATTTTCTTCATCTCCATGTGGACAACCCTCGTACCCGTCCGGATGGATTCCAAGCCCGGGAGATTCAGGAACTCATCTGTGATGCTTGATACATTGCCGTATGGCTTGAGGGCGTCCACGATGTCGCTGTTTGGGATGAAGAATGGCAGTTTCATGATGGTGACTTTTTTGTGAGGGAATCCGAGGCGCTTGAATGAGATGTTCTGGTCCGTGGGAAAGTCCAGATTCGGATCAGCGGCAAAATCATCCGCAGCGTCTTCAGTGGCAAAAGTGATAATCGTTATGTCCGTAACGATGCTTTGTGCGACTTCAATAGCGGCTGTCCTTATTGTTGGCCAGAATAGTCACAAATGTCTCGTAGCTGAGATCCCGATGAAGAAACTTGAAGCAACGATTTAATCTAGAGTCCTTGTTGATATCCATTTGCTGAGAGCACTAAAGAAACACGTGGAAACAGAGAGCACTAAAAACACGTCTTACTAGCTTGAAGTCCGAGGTTGGAATCCCAGAGGCTGGCCATCTCGGTGATTGACTGTCATTGGTTGATTGAGTCACATGATTTATGGGCGCCATGTTTTGTCGTACTGTGAGACGAAAGCCTATGAGTTAGTGTGTACCTAGTTAAAAATTCTGTTTTTACAATTTTATACATTTCTACCGCTTTTTTCTTTCCTATAAAAGCTTCCATATTTTGTCAATGCCTTACTGAGATGCAGTTGGGTGTACAAATTCCACTCACAGAAATAAATTAATGAATATTTTTTCCAAGAAACTCCGCCAGAAGGCAGCAATCGACTGCAAAAGTGAAATGAGATAACTGAAAACCAACAAATAATTTCTTTTAAGGTTCGTTTGAAAAACGAGCTAATGCTTCCACTTTGTCGTCTCTCTATGCCAATATTTGTTCGTCTGTCTGTCTGTTAAATGTTGTCTGTCCTTCTGTTTTTCCACCTGTCTGTCCGTCTATAGACAATCAACTTTTTTACTTTTAGAGATAAATGAAAAATTCTTTTTGGGTTGGACAGATTTCGAAGAAATATAATAGCGCCCCCTAGCGGTGGAAAATGATTGAAAATGCTGAAATTTCAAAGAATATTGCAAACAAACCATTTACAGTAGAAATCCGAAATTTTGGTAGTACAGTATTTTGGTCAGAAGGTTTACAAACGGCAACAAGGCTTTACCCTCTTAACCAAAAGGAGGTGCGAAAATGAACTTTTTTTATTTTAAAAGACAAACGAAACAATCTTTTTTTTGGGCTGGGGTGGAGGGGGGGGGGGATTAGAGGTACTAACAAAATAATATTTACATTTTTCAAATCCCCATGAGTTGAAATTTTCACTGTTAGAAACTACTAAAGGTGGTAAATTGAAACTCGAAAGGCGGTCTCTAGCGGTTGAAAAAAGGTGGAAATACCAGATCTTTAAACGAATATTTCAAATGATCTATTTACGATAGAAATTTAAATTTTTGGTCAAAGAGTGTAATGGTCAAGTGGTTTATATAACAGTAATATTAAACTGACAGGCTCCTGTCAGACCTCTGTGGCAAGCAGCTGCTTGAGGGGGTATTTATTTATTTATTTAATATTTTGTCCCGTTAGAGCAAGGAGGTGTTGGTAAAATGCAGCTTTTCTGCCTTCAGAGATAAATGAAAAACATTTTTTTTGTTTATAGGTAATAATAAAATATTATAAGTTTATTTTACCAATAATGCAGTAGTTCGAATTTCCTCTGCCAGAGGGTACTGAAAGCGTAAAATAACTAGAAGAACGCATATCTCCTCTGGCTCATATGGGAACTTTTTCATTCCTTAAAAGTTTCAATTATGGGTGTTCGTGTTATTTTTGTGCTGAGGTCCTGCCATCTTAATGGACCATTTACTATGTCAGCGTTTCCCAAACTATGTTCCACGAAACTTTGGTGTACCTTGGAAAGTGTTCATTGAGAAAGTGTCAAAATTAATATGAGCCTGGAATTCTAGACCAGATATGAGAATTCAACTTTCTAATATTGCGCCTGATATCAAAAGAATTTGCAATTCAAAGACCCAAAAACATCGAAGTCATTAAGATCGTAATTTTACAATATATATATACTCTAGTTCATTTTACTATTTTTATGTGTTTTTTTTTAAATAATTACCATTGGAAAATAAATGTTTGTTTCTTTTCTTAACGCTTAGATTTACTCATTTATTTTATTTATTTATATCTACCTACCCTACAAAATTACCAAGGTGTTCCTTCAAAATTTCAGGATTTGTTGTGTTCCGTCGTTGGAAATTTTCGGAAATGCTGTACTATGGTGTATAAACTGAAAGACTCCTGTCAGACCTCTGTGGCAAGCAGCTGATTGCTGTTTGAAAATGCGAATTATGTTTCGTTAGTACCAACTAAAAAAAGAGACTTCAATTATCTCTTAAAACAAACCGCTCCGTTTCCTTACCTACCTTGGGCGTAGGGGTCAACTCATTATTGTCAATGGCATATTCAAGACTGTCACATTCCACGACCAAAATTTCAAATTTCTAGCTTCACTATATCGTTTGCAATATTCGCTTAAAATTTTGGAATTTCTTGATTTTTTCCACCGTCAAAGGGCGCAATTATAGCTTCTGGGAGATTCAGAAGATGCAAATTTTAATATTTCAATAATGCCTGTACAATTCAAAGAGAATTTTTAATTTATTTCTAAAAACACACAATTTTCTGTTAAAAAAAAAGTTACATTCACCCCCACCCCCATTTGTCTAAAGGTCAAGTGATTGTAGCCAATGGTAACTTCGTAGCCTTCACATTTCAACACCAAAATTTCAAACTTTTAACATAACTACATCATTTGGAATATTCGTTTGATATGTTGGAATTTTCAAAATTTTTCACCGTTAGAGGGCGTAGTTATAACCTTTGGGAGTTTCGAAAAATGCAAATTGTAATATTTGATTAATATCTATATAGCACAAAAAGGAATTTTTTATTTATCTGCATAAACAAAAAAGTTCGATGTCTACAGACAGATAGACGGACAGACAACAAAGAGAAATTACCTTTAAAAAAAACCCTAAAATTTTGTTTTCCCTTTTAGCCGTTTTCTAAAGTTCTTCCAATCGTAAGCACTGAAATCTGTATCAATTGTTAGCCTTCCATTTCCTCGAATCCATAAGAATCTGTGCAGTACCATTAAACTTTGTACAACAAACAATCCGAACGACAAAACAAGGCGTCCAATTTTCAGATGGCCAACCTCTACCTATATAGGGCCTCTAACAGGGATTGCATTGAGACACAGAGAAATGTGAGAGGATAGGGGAAGTGAGTATCAAATACTAAAGTATGTTGAAATAATCGGAAATTGCAAGTATGCCCTTGTTGTTGGCATGTTGAATAAATATAGAGGAAAAAATGCCATTAGCTGGGTGGGATTCGAACATATGATTGGCTGCCAGTAGCTCAGTGATCAGAGCACCTGACACGTTATCAGGACGTCATGGGTTCAGATCTCGCACAACTCTAATGATAATTTTCCCAGTATATATTTATTCAACATACCACTAACAGGGGCATACTTCTGAAAGCATACCTCAAATAGTTTTGAACATAAAAAGTTAATATCCACATGTGAACCATTTGTGACCCTGCATATGTCTAATCAGTATTCTGCTTCTTGCCATACATGCTGCAATATATTTCTTGTTACTTGCTCAGTTGCTTCTCTTACTACCATCTAGAGTGGCATTGAGGAGTATGACCTGGAATGGAGAATGGTTGTGACGATGATGGCGACACCCCCTGGAACTGGACCATCTCCATCCTGGTGAACAAGAGAGAAGGGATGGATCGTGGGATCTATGACTGACAGGAAGTATGTCTCCTAGAGCAGGAGTGGGCAATTGTTTTGGCTCGGGGGCCACTTTGTGGAAGCGGGGGTTAGCGGAGGGCCGCACCTTTTAAAATGATTGCATTCATTAGTTAACTTTGCATTTCAGAAAAGGTATAAATTGTACCATAAAAATCAATAAATATAAATTAAATAAAATAGTGGCAGTTTTATTCAATTTATTTATTGTGCTAATTTCTTATCATCTATAGCTGCAAGCACATTTAATTTTAAAATCAGTTTAATGAGACAAATGTACCCTATCACACTTTTCTACAATTTTTTTGAAATCAGGAGTGAGATTGTTTGTTGAGATTCTCATCACAGCTTGCAAGTTAATGTCTGTCAAAGAGCATCTATATTTACTCTTGCTGATCTTCAAGCAAGAAAAACTTTGTTCACAAATATATGTAGACCCAAATATAGAGAACATTTTCCCAGCACATTTTTTCATACATGGAAATTTTTCAGCAAAGATTTGTAAAAGTCAACTAATGTCACAGCATTAAACGTTTCTTTCACAGTGTGATCTGACTGCATGTCAATAAGTTCAAGCTGCAGTTCCTCAGGTGCTGTGTCAATATCAGCAGTGATGGGATAAGACAGCAAATTGAATTTAGGCTCAATTTTCTTAAAGTCCTGAAATCTTCTTGTGACCTCGTCCTCCAAACTCTGAAGACGATCCCTAATCTTAGCAGAAACACTTTCAGGCACTTTCTGTTTTCCTAATAAAGGGAAATAACAAAAATTGCCTTCACCTGCTTGCCTTGCAAAAGACCTAGTTTTGCTTTGAATGATTTTACGTGGTTCCACATTTCATGTGCAAACAACCCCTGTCCCTGCAATGTCACATTCAGTTCATTCAATTTCTCAAATACATCAGCTGCAAACATCATATCTCCACTCCTCACATCCTATTTTTGTAACAAAATCATGAGATATCTCCTTCGTGTCCAGAAATAAGAGGATTTCATTCTGCAATGCCCAGACTCTTTTTATCACTTTGCCCAGGCTCAACCACCTCACACTGTTGTGGTTAATTACGTCTTCATACTCTGCCTCCACATCCTCGAGAAAAGATTGAACTGTCGATGGTGGAGTGCCATTGCTCTGATTGTGTTCACCACACTAACAATAGGATCTACCACATGCTTTAAGTCCAGTGCAGCTTTACAAAGGCTCTCCTGATGCAAAATGCAATGAAAAGACAAGATATCACTGTCTATGTCTTGTGCTTGTAACTTTTTTTTAAAAGCTTAACCATACCTACATTTTTTCCACTAAATGCTCTGGCCCCATCTGTTGTAATGCTTGCCATTTTGTTCCAGGACAAGCCACTTTTCTCCACACAATTCACAGCACACTCAAGCAAGTCCTGACCAGTGGTTCTATCTTTCATTGATTCTAGGCCAAGTGATTCCTCTGTGATGAGGAAATTTTCATTAATTCCACGGATAAAAATGAGTAATTGTGCAGTGTCTGCGTTATCTGTGCTCTCATCCAGTGCCAAAGAAAACCAAACAAAATATTTGCTCGCAGTCTTCAGCTGTTCCGAGTTCGTCACTAATTGAGTCAATGCTCCGCACTATATTCCTTCTTGACAATGAAATGCTTTCAAATTTGCTTCTAACATCAAAACACAATACGCTTGCACACTCTACCATACACTGCTTAATAAACTCGCCATCCGAAAAAGGCTTGTTGCGTTTAGCAAGGTTGTAGGCTACCATGAAACTTGCTTCTGTGGCGCTATTTTGAAGTGTTGATTGCTTTGTAAATAATGTTTGCTGCTTCTTCAGCCTTTTCACACACTCCGCAGCTTTTATTTTGCGTTCTTCCTGGAAAGTTTGCAGCCAAATTCGCAATGTTTTGTTTTGTAATGTCGTTTGAGATTGTACTCCTTAAATACGGCTATCGTTTCATGACACAATAAACACACTGCTTTATTCCCTGTATTACCAAAGAAATATTTGTTTGTCCATTCTTCATTAAACACACGACATTCATCACCGATTTTACGTTTTTTCGGAGGGCTCATGGTTTCACTAAAGTTGGAAATTTATATATTTACTGTTGCAAAGACAAAATGGAAATTAACCAGTTCAACCGGAAAAGCACTGTGCATCGTATCTACACTGCGCATGCGTATTGATGTGGCCGTCCTAGTGGAAAAATACGAGACGAATCTTCGGTCGCACACGGGAAGGAAATCTCGGTTCAAGGCGGATTTTTCTGTCTTGGCGGGCCACAAAAAACTCTTAGCGGGCCGCTATTTGCCCACCCCTGTCCTAGAGGCATAGATAGGTTGGTGTGCCCGATGGAGGACCTTGATGTCATCAAGCTTCATCTGGAATCCACGACAATTCCATCATAGGAATGTGGATATCTCCGAAATTCTCGATTGGATGGACAATTTTGTATTTAGTTTAACTCTGCAGATGACGGTTAATTAAAATATGGGCTGGAGGTATCCATGTCTTCGGAATCACTTGAGGGACATGGATCAGTGACTGCCTTTTGATGAAAGGGGAATGCTTTTTCTTGGGACTCAATGCGAGCCCTTTTGGTTTGGAAGGTCTTGCTGTCTGAGGAGGGAAGACCTTCCAGAGGTGGAAGTGGAAAGCTGTGTGGCAGGTATGGGAACCGGGGTTGATGTCAATGTTGACAGCAGTCTTGGTTTAACCTGCATGAGGAGGTACTTCGTCGCAGGCGAGAGAGATTCAGTAGGTGGTACACTGATATGTCTGCACCACCACAGAAGTCATTGGAACAATGAGCTTTCCAATGACTGCACTAGCATAAGAAACTTTGCCAGGTGGGAGAAGTTTTCTCGCCTCAGGATAAGAGATGTTATTAATTGCTTTGAAGAGTTGAACTTCTTCCCACTTGGAGCAGTCAGAGAAATATGCCGGATGGCGGACACTACAGTTCACACAGCTTGCCTTGTCTGCAGTGCAGTCAGGATCAAAGTGATCCAGCTGCCACAGCGAGTACAGGTGGGTTTGCCCTGGCAAGTTGTGCGGGCATATATGACCATACCTGGCAGTGAAGGTATCTTGTCTAGGTAGAAGTTAGCAGGCGTGGCGTATTCAAACTTAGAATCAGTACCCATGTGGGTACCAATTTACCATTGTGATGCATTGAAACCCAATGAGCTGCTGTTACTCTTGGGAGCAGAGCTCAGAGGATTTCTTCCTTGGTGTCTATGAAAAGTCCCTTACTTACAGATACTTCAAACTTTGAGAAACCCCGTGAGGAATTCAATGATTTGTGGGGTGTGACTGTGATGGCCACCCCACCAATTGCTGTAGCCTTAAGGAGTTCTGAGTGTTTGAAGGCAAGTCATCAGAGTGCCTGATGGATTATGGTGAATCCACAAGACCTCCCAAGCCTTTAATTATTAAAAATGGGGACATATCCCCAAGTACTTGCTTACTAGTGGACAAAGATTATGATGGTGTAGATGAAAATGATGGAGCAGGGGCTCATGTCAAGTCCTCTTGGTGGCATTGATTGATTCAATTGCATCAACTGAACTCGTATTGTTTAATTGGTGGTTCAGTGCCCATGACCCCTCACTCCCATGGAGCCAAACAAGGGGATGTCCAGTTGGGTGCCAGGGTTACCCTAGCACTATACCCACACAGTGAGCCAAGCCCTCACAAATAAATAGGAAAATGAAAAGAGAAATATGAGGAAATAAACTCCCTCACCAAATGAAACAAAGGAAAAATATAGCAAAAATTATGAAAAACAAAACTGACCTCAGAAAATGAAGATAACAGAAATAAGATAAAGTATAAAATGTGCGAGGAAACTCGCAAACCTGTACTGAAGTGGGTAAGGCACGCACCATACTGTATAGCTGGCCCTTGAATGTCCAGCCGATTTATCCTGAGGCCACTCCAGGACCTCCCACTTGCCCGAAGCAGAGGTGCATAGCAGCAGTTTATCTCCCCAATGACGAGATAGGCAAAAGGGGACCAAGTGAGTCATGAGCTGGGGAGATATGAGGACCCCCAAGCAACTACCAAGATTCTCCTTTCTAGGAGCATGGGTCGTGGCAAACACACAGGTGAGCATTAAAGGACCATGCCAAAAGTGGAACTTCACAGGGTGGTCTCCTCACCATAGATAGGGGCTCCAGAAGATCAATTAATATGTGGATCAGAGAATGAAGTAGGTACTGACACTGATGCTCAACAAGAAGAGTAATGGATCAGTAGCCATTGCTCAAGGACCACACCATTTCCGTTGGTGTCAGCACTGCCCAAAAGTTGACTGTGATGCAGTTGAGATGAGGTCATCGTCTTCCTGGAAGGTACTTCTGGACAGTAGATAGATGAAGTAGTCAAAGAAAATTCCACAAAGAGGCAGTGGCAACAACCTATAAGTTGATTGTGAGAGGAATATGATCTGGAATAGGGAATGGTTGTAATGTGGATTTTGACACCCCCATAAACTGGTCCATTTCCACCCTGACAAACATGAGAAATCGTCGGATTAGTGACTGTCTACAATTATGTCTCCTGTAGGCACATGCAGATAGTCTTGTGTTCCCGAAGGATCTTGATGTCATCAATATTCCTCTGGAACCATACGATTTTCAACTAATTTTCACTGTCACCAGCGACAGTTGCAAATTATATAAAGGCCATGGGTCAAAGACAGCTTTACAGGGTGGGGTCATTGATTTTTTTTTCATTGGTCTGGGTGGGAGTTTCTTCGTTTTGGGAAGTCTCACTGATGTCTAATAAGAGCACTTTCAGTAGTCGAAATGGAAGGTGTGGAAGCAGGAATCAAAACTGAAGTTGAAGTCAAGATGGACAAAGACTTCAGCTTCGGTCACTGCGAGAGGTTCTTAGCAGCTGGCAAGAAAGACTAAGATGGTGAAACAGTGATGTCAGTTTGCACCATGGAGGTAGGAAGAGGGGGGAGGCGCCCTTACTATCTCTTAGCATAGATCGTTAGTGTAACCGCGCAGAACTGCGGTAGCCATGTTGTTCCTAGTCAGAAAGCCGCGAGCTGCACGCCAATTGCAATATATCCGAAAATTTTATGCAATTACTCAATAAAATTGGAATTGTTTCATATATGAAAAAGATTCTTATTTAGCATTTAAAGGTGATTGAAACCCTTTGATTAAATTAGCATACTATTTTTACAATTATTGCTAAATAAAATCGATTTTCTTTGGAAGGTTAATAATTTTTTTTTATAGTCATTAAAAAACTACTTTATTTTTGGCTTCGGTTTTGCATTCACTTTTGTTTTTAGACAGTTATTTAACCCCAATTAAGATTAGTCACCAAATTATATATCAAATGAAAGTTATGCAGTATCTTTTTCATAAAATAGAGATTGATTGTAGAATTATATCCAGTGCAGTAAGAAAGGGTAATAGGGACAAAAAATTATTAAACTTATTTATATTTCATGTTATTGAAGAAAAAACTTGTTTCATTTTTTAAAGACCATAAAACGAAGGCGAAAATGTTATATTCCATTAGAACTCATCTCTAGCTCCTCCCCTCTATATTTTTCAGGTCGACTGTCCCCCCCACTTCAACTCGATTCTTTTCCGGTCGTGATTCGGCGGAACTTTGGGAAGGAAATTCTCCCCAGGAGAATGTTCAAAATACCAATTCTTCGAACATATAAAATGACACTTTATCTTTTATATAAGCTTAATTATGTAAAGCCAATTTAAAATTTGTAACAAATACACCTGATGTAAAATCCCCCCCCCCCCCGCATAATAACTCAAAGTTGTATCATTGTTTAATCAAAAGTTTCTAATGTTAAAAGTGAATATTTAAATGGATTTGATTATGATCTTTAATTTATCTTCACATTTTTTTCATTAAATGCGTATTTTAGAAGTTATAGAGCTTCCAAATTACGTTCTCACTGGCATAACAGGGAAATTCTGTATCCTTTCGGTAGGGTGCATAAAGAGCATAGGAAATGAATAATGTGCGTATTTACGTTCTCTCCCATTTCTTGATTTATTATTTCTTTGTTAGAATTGATAATAAACTTTTACTTAATCTGTTTACATTTAAAACACTAGGAAATTTTCGCAACTCCTAACTACGCTACTGTCATAAATAGTTTAAAAAACAAAAAAGGTTTCAATTTATAAAGCAAAACTTATACTACGCACGTACCCATTTTTTAAACACAATCTGTGGTTCGTTAGCACAGTTATAGATCGCTTACGAGTAGGAGCAATATGGCGATGCTCAGTTAGTTTTCAAGCGATAGGCCTCTCCTCCTACCTCCATGGTTTGCACCACAACAAATGCTATGGGAATGATAGGCTTCCACCAGCCACACTAGGACAGGAGAGCTTGCCTATACTATGCTAGTGTGGATGTGCTACGATATTTTTCGCTTCGGGATACGAGATATTCTGAATGGTTTTAACCTGCTGCACCTCTTTCCACTTCAGACAGTCATGGTAATGCACAAGATGGGCATCACTGCAATTTAGGCAGCTTGCCATCTCAGCTATATAGTCCGGATCAAGGTGGCACATGTAGGCTTACCTCAGCATGCTGCACTGACATGACCATATCTCTCGGACTGGAAACAACGCAGAGCATTGAAAATATATGGTGGTATCTCACAATGTAAATATACTGGCTATATGGAAGTAGGCAGCCAGGGTGAACTGAAAGTCAGAATTAGTACCCAGATGGGTACTATTTTCCATTTTGGCAGACCAAAAACCCAGTGAACTGCAGCCACTCCTTGAGCAGAACTCCAAGGGGATTTCCTACTCAGAAACTTTGAGGAGGCTCCATTTGAATTTGACACGAGAGGAATTTAGCAATTTATGGAGCATCACAGTGACGGTTACCCCACCAATTACCATCAGCTTCAGGAAGAGTTCGGAGTGTTTAAAGCATGCAGTTCCACCATCAAGTCCCAGATCTTAGGTGACTGATAGCTTTCATTAGATTTTATTGATTTTGGTGGTCCAATACCTTCTAAACCTTTACTGATGAAAAATAGGGGCAAACAGACAATGATGCTGGCAGTGATGGCAAAGACAACGAAGAGGATGTGTGGCTCATGTTGAGCCCTCTCAGCAGCACAGGTTGAATGCAAATTAAATTTGGATTTCATGTTTGTTGAGTTGTGGTTCAGTGCCCTTGGTCCCCACCCACCATGGAGATGCCCAATCCACAGATAAGTGAGGAGCCCAATCAAGAGTCAGGGCTGCATGGACAATAAACCCACACAGCCACCCCTCACAAATGGAAAAAACAAAAGGTGAAGACTTCACAAGAATCCTCACAAAATGAAATCGAAGAAAATAAAAGTATGAGAACCCACCTCTCCTCACAAAATAGAATTGCAAAAAGAAAATGTGTGGGGAGAGTTGCAAAACTACCCAGACAGCGGCAAAGACACTCACCATACTGCATAGTTAGCCCTACAGGTCCAGTCCACCAGCAGATTGTTCCTGAGTGGGCTAAGCCAGGACCCCCTGTTTACCTGAAGCAGACAAAAACAGTGTATAGCAACGGCCCTCAAAATTGCTGACCAGCCCAACAAACTGGCTCCCCAATTGCAAGAAGGGCCTAAGGGGACCCCACGGTGGCGTCATGAGCAGACTAGGGCAACCAAGCAACCACCAGGTTCTTTCCAGGGACACGGGTCACCACCCATTACAAACACATGGGTGAGCATTTAGTAACCTGTGAATGTACTTGAACCAGTAGAACCTCCAGAGTGTAGTCTCCTCACCATACAGGAGTCTGCACTGCAGGGACATGCATAGAGCATGTAAGGGACAGGAATTTACAACTAAATAAAGAGCTTTCTTGAGTTGGGTCTGTTTTACTTTACTGTAAAAATGGCCCCTTCTGACTAGTGGAGAGAAAAGGGCAGGAGATTAAGCCCCTGTGTCTCCTTCTTTTGCAATGGCTCTGGTACTTTGTTGATATTATATTAAATACCTTATTTTTCAAATGGAGGTCTTTCTACCCATTCATTTTTCCTGAACCATAATGTGCAATGTGTCTTTAACTTGTTTTAGAACAAATTGTCAAGATGCGTAGGCACTGACTAAAACAGTGGTGGATTCACCTCTATACTATGTAGACTTGGGAAATGACAGTAAATAATGGTGTTTTATATCCTAAAGCAATAACCATAAGCTTTTGACACAACACTATTTACGATTAGCAACCGTTATGAAAGATGTAAAAACAATAAAAAAAATATCCAATTTTTTTGTTTGGGTAGGCGGGACACCTGTGAAAAATTTTCTAACCTATTACTCCTTACGTCATAAACATTCATTTGATGTAGAAACAAATCGATTCCTAGGATAGGGAGCTGATCAAAACATCTGCTTTGACAAAAAAAGTGTGAAAGCGCTAGAACACTTATTTTTAAAATGTTTCAACTATTGGGTTGTTTTACCTCTGAGCGGAACTTTTTTTGCACACAATGGGCTAAATGGCAAAGTAACGACGACTGCCAAGGGCTCAGAAGTTGCAGGAAGGGGACCCACTGGACAGCTGCTAGGAGACAGATGGAAGCATCCTGCAAGGCCATCCTGTGTGCTCTTTAACATGCATAGGGTATGGCGATATCTCACATGGAGTGGATGGCAGCATTTCCAAGACCACTGATGCCCTCTACTAATTGAAGGCAGGATTGGGAGTTTTTTAGAAATAAATCTCAATGGTAACTGCAGATTATCAGCCTGGTGCACTATCGAATGACCTCCACAGCCCCTTTTTCAACTGAAAAATGCATTCCTTTATAAGAAGCACATACAGAGTAATTACCTAAATACTTAGTTTCATTTACGAAAAACAAAATTCGTATAATGCCTTCAGAACATGTATAGAGACCTAAACTGATGCATGTATTTTAACTATGATTCTGGTGTTTCCATAAGAGTTCTACCTCCAGTACATATGGAACTCTGTGCTTCAAAGTTCTATAATTCTTTAAGTACTCAAAGAATATTTTTCAAAATTTAGTAAGTTTAATTGATATCTTATATTTATCTTCAGTCATGTGTTTGCATAAAAATTTATTTAACCACTAAAGATGTTTCGAATTTGATTCTCCATTGACATAAGATGAGGATGTTTTAATTTTTTGTCCATTGCCTTTATGTCAGTCCTATTTAAAGTTTCTGGTGTATGGCGACTCCTAGGTATTTGGTTTCAATACGTCAGGCAATTTGCTTGTCAGAGGAAGTTCAGATGATGAGTATTCCTTTCCCTGGTTGTGAGGACAGCTAGACATTTTGTTCATGGCAATTCGCCAATTGTTGCACTACTCCTCATAGGAATTGAACATAGCCTGCAGTAGATTTTACCTCTACATGGCACTTTTTTTCACCAACGGGCTAAATAGCTAAGGCGTATAGACTTCGAGGGCTCAGAGGTTGGAGAAAAGGGAACCACTGGACAGCTATTAGGAGACAGATGGTAGCCTTTCTAAGCCTGTTGGTGTCCCCTATTGACTGAGGTTGGGTTGTTTTACCTCTGAGCGGCACTTTTTTGCACACCATGGGCTAAATGGCCAGGTCACATGAACCTCGAAGGCTCAGAGAAGGTTGGGGGAGGGGACCCACTGGAACAGCTGTTGGGAGACAGATGGCAGCCTTCCGTCAAGGCCATCCAGCGTGTTCTTAAACGTGCAGAGGGTATGGCTCTCCCACACACGGGGCCATGGCTTAACGTCCCATCCGATGGACAGCGGCCTTTCCAAGCCCATTGGTGTCCCCTACTGACCGTGAGCAGGGCGGGGAATTTTGCGGAGATAAATCTCAACACTGATCCAGCTGGGACTCAAACCTGGGAACTACAGATTACGAGCCTGGTGTGCTACCGACTGAGCCCCCCCCCCCCCCCCCCCCCCCCCCCCCCCCCCCCCCCCCCGCCCCTATTGACTGAGGACAGGGTAAGGAGTTTTGCAGAGATAAATCTCAATGCTAGCCTAGGTGGGACTCAAACATGGTAACTGCAGATTTACAAGCTTGGCATATATTTTATTATAAATTTCCTTATCTTCGTGGTGGCGAGACTTGCCAATTTCTTTTGCTCGATTCTTCTTTTTGATGTCTTGTGCTAGGTTTGGAGAGAGTTTGTTATAAAGTCTATATTGATTTTCTTTGGTGGTTTAGTGCAACCTGTATCATCTATGGATATAATAGTTGGTTTACATTTTGAGTATTTGTAGCAGTTCCTTCTGAAAAGCAGATCAGTTGATTTTGATTAGATTACTAGAGTCAAATTAAGGGTAATGGAAGATTTGCTGAAAGTATAATTGGGCAGTGCTAATCCTAACCCGATGCTCTGTAGTGTTATAACCATGATCCATTTATCCCACAGGTGAAACAAAAGAAATGCAACTAGTATGTATATGGAGAGTTGCAGGTTCGATTTCCCCAACGCCAGCGATAATTTTTTTCAGATTTTTTTCAGACAAATCAGTGTTTAAACAGCTATAACACATAACATATTTTATTAAAAATAGTTAATAACAAACTACATTGTTAAAATAGCTTTTCAAATGCATTTGGTGCTTTTTAGCATATTCTAATATACATCACTGCAGTACAATGTGTAGTAGAGTTAACTTATTATCCTAAGTACAATAGTACTTTTCAAAAGAAAAGATCTAAGTACCGGACTTATTGATAATAATTTGAGTATTTAAAGTTCTTATTCATACTCACATATGTGATGAAAGCATGCTATTTCAGAAGTAATGCTTATGTCAGTCGTATGTTCATTTAAAAGAATATTTATACTTCTGTAAACCTGACTGGTACACTCAACACAGTAGATAATATCTTTTGTGGAGAAACACAATCCTTGTAATTTACAACATCCTCGGTGCATAACAGCTATCACATTGTAGATAAGCACTACTTTCTTTCGGCTTGTATGCTCATTGTTAGCTGTTCAGTTGTAAGAATCATCATCATGTAGCATTTCATGATAACATCACTTGTTCGAGGATTTGAGCTTGATGTAAAAATTGTTTAAAAGCACTTGAAAGCATAAAACTTATTTTTAACTGAATACATTCAAAATACAAATTAATGTTTAAAATATATCAGCAGTTAAAATTAACGTGGTGCAACGTGTTTCAACATTCTATGTTGTCGTCAGGCAGCGAACTAGTCCTCCTTACTGGCAGCATGAAACATCCTCATGCATAATTACCAGATTTATCATGTGACTCACCATTAGAGAAACTGTCTTATAAAATCAGTTCACATCAGACAGTTTGCTTCCTGATGATGACATAGAATGACGTCAAAATGTGCTGCTCCACATTAATTTTAACTGCTGATATATTTTAAATGTTAATTTGCAGTTTGAATGTATTTGGTTAATTTACATCAAGATCAAATCCTTGGACTAGTGATACTATCATGAAATGTTACATGATGATGATTCTTATAATTCAACAGATAGTGCTTCAATTGTGGTAATGTCAAATTCAACAGCTAATGAAGAGCATACAAGCCAAAAGAAAGTAGTGCTTATCTACAGTGTGATAGCCATTATGCACCACGGATGTTGTAAATTACAAGGATTGTGTTTCTCCACAAATGATATTATCTGCTGTGTTAAGTGTACCAGTCAGGTTTACAGAAGTATAAACATTCTTTTAAATGGACATACGACTGGCAAAAGCATAACTTCTGAAACAGCATGCTTCCATCACATATGTGAGTATGAATAAGAACTTTAAATACTCAAATTAGTATCAATAAGTTCCGTACTTAGAACTTCTCTTTGCAAAAGTACTATTGTACTTAGGATAATAATCTAACATTACTACACATTGTATACTGCACCAATTATGTCAATATATGCTAAAGAGAACAAAAGGCATTTGAAAGGCATTTTAACAGTGTAGTTTGTGATTAAATATTTTTAATAACTTATCACTGTGTATCTCAATTCTAATTTAATAATATATTTTGTAAACAGTAAAGAGCATTCTAAATGTCACTCACCGAAGGCAATGTATGCATATACAAATTTACCCTGATAAGATTACAACTTGTGTACAGTAGAAACACTTACAACCATACAGTTAATGTTCTTAATTACTCAACAGCGATTTTTAAAACAATCAATTTCTCATTTTCAGTCTTCATTACTCAACAATTATCTATATGTACCACATATTAAAATAAAACTGCATTTAGCTGTTTTTTGTTTCTAGCCTTATCATTATTAAATTTCTGTAAATAAGAGTTAGATGATGAAATATACTTAGCCAAATAAAAAAATACAAATCATTAATCAAAATATATTCATAATAAAGGAATAAATTAAAAATATGTTAATCAGGATTCTGGAACCTTTCCCTCTCCTATTTACATTATCTCCCTGACTAACGATTTCACCTTACCCAATTTAAAAAAAATGCATTTATCGTGTTAATCAGGGACTGAATGTATTGTCTTTTTTTTAATCCTTTGTATTTAAAATTACATTTCCAGTCTGATTGTACTAAAAGAAATTTCAAGTTCATCATTACAACTTTTGGATAAGAATAGCTGAAGCTCCACCTCCACCATTGCAGATTCCTGCTAATCCATACTGCCCAGTTTTAAGAGAATGTACCATATGATTTACAATCCTAGTTCCTGACATTCTGGAGGGAAAAAAAGCAGTAATTAGCTTTTAACAAAAATAAAAAAGGCAAACAAAGTTCTACTTAATTAATAATAATTTTTACTTCAGGCAGATGACTGAATAATCTCATTAAGCTGTGAAATGATCATGCATCTTACCTTTCATCAAATACCACAGACATTCAATTTTTCACTGGGGACATTTTTAATAATGGGATCAACACATTAACCCTTTAAAGCCCATAACGGCACAAAATTGCCAACATTTTGAAATGAACTCATCCAAATAGTACTATTCCTTTATCTTTGATACCCTCTACCTTTTTCGGAAATTTCCTTGGTGTTAAAGGGTTAAACATAACATTTAAGCATTATGCTAATTAAGTGGTAGAGAAATTTTGAAATGACAACACAATTTCGTTTTCAGATACAATTATCTTGAAAAACGAGCAGTGTCTTTTGTATCTACAATATGCTGATTGAAATGAAAAGCATTCCTACAGTTTCACTCAAAGAATAAAAATAAACTGCTTTAAACTGAACACCAAGTTTCCAATTATATGAAAATATTAATTACCTTATATACGCACTCAGAGGGCTAGAAAAACCTGCATTGACGCATATGGGCAAGTCCTAGATTTATACAAACAATTTGTGCAAAAGTAGATTTAGAATCACTTTGTAGTTGAAAAAATTGTCTTAACTTAAAACATAAGTTGGGTTGTTTTACCTCTGAGCGGCACTTTTTTGCACACCATGGGCTAAATGGCCAGGTCACACGGACCCCAAAGGCTCAGAGGAGGTTGGAGGAGGGGACCCACTGGAACAACTATTGGGAGACAGATGGTAGTCTCCCATCAAGGCCATCCAGTGTGTTCTTTAACATGCACAGGGTATGGCTCTCTCGCACACGGGGCCACGGCTTAACACCCCATCCGACGGACGGTGGCCTTTCCAAGCCCATCGGTGTCCCTTACTGACCTTGGGCAGGGTGGGGAATTTTGCGGAGATAAATCTCAATGCTAACTCAGCTGGGATTCAAACCTGGGAACTACAGATTATGAGCCTGGAGCACTACCAACTGAGCCCCTGCTTAAAACTTAAGACCAGAAGCTTTATTACTCCAAGGTAATAATGCAGATCACTGGTCTGCATCATTACCCTGGAGTGTCAAAACACCACTGGTCAATTCTCTATCTATATCTTCATTGACTGGACTTAGTGATGAACTAAACCTGACACTGATATAATAACCACAAGTTCCCAAATATCTTCCATCATGTTCTAAGAACCTGCTTAAACTGCTATAAAGTGACAATCTACTTTTATACTGAGTATTTGCTGAAACTGCCACACATTTATTTACATTTGTATAATTAATATTAGGATTCCTCTCAAATTTAGCTAGAAAAGTAACACATTGCCTCTGGCAAATATGGAATGCTTGTTTTCAAAGAAATTGAAGTTTATCATTTCTTAATTTAGAATGAATGGTGGAATTTGGAACTAATGGATGATTCAAGATGCAAATAGTAATATTTCATTAGTACTTATCCAACTTAAAAACTTTTCAGTTTTCTCTTTTTAAAAAGTTGTTTTCCAACCAACCTACAGTAAGATGGAAAAGTTTTGTTTTAAGAGTAAATGTTTTGACCATCACATTCTTATTTCCAAAATTTCAAACTAGAATATGAATAAATCATTTACAAAATTCATTCAGAGTTTGCATTTTCCAACTTCAGAGCCATCTAACTGTGGAAATTAAAAGAGATTATATATATATATAAACTCAAGCAGCTGCTTGCCTTTGTAAGAGGTCTCACAGGAGCCTGTCAGTTTACATGCCATATTAGAAAGTCTGTGAGGATGGCAGGACCTCAGCAGAAAAACAATACAACATCCATGCTTTACCCAGGGCTAACCCAGGTCCCTTAGATCAGTAGCCAAGTGCACTAACCACTTGGCCTAAACATTAAAATATATGTATAAAATTAAAAATTGTAAAAAAAAAATCTATCTTCTTATCTGCGCTCTAAAAAACAAAAAATAAAAGTAAAGCATACCAATGGTGAAATTGCTTGCTGAATTCCTATTCACTTCGAAGGAAGATAAGGAGCTGGCAATTTTTGTTTGGTAGGTAAATAATGTTTCGGCACCCTACCTTCCATTAAAATGAATAGGAACTTAACAAGCGATTTAACCATTGGTATGCTTTACCTCAATTTTTTAGAATACAGATAAGAGTATTCTATAATTTTTTTCTTAACTTTACCAATAAAAATAATTATTTTTACAAGTAAGGATCGCTATTGTGCACTTCTTAAACTTTTATTTGATATATGACTTGTACAGAACAACAGTGGTTATTATATCAGTGTCAGGTTCAATGTAATTTCCCTCCACTCATTTAGATTGGAGGGAAGAAAGAATTTGTGATCTGATGTAGCACACTAGATGCCACAAGCTGTAATTTCAGTTACAACTCATTGGAATTGAATGCCATGAACTTTCTGTCCCTTTTTGGGGGCAAAACTCAAGATAGCCTATGACAGTCCCCATATCACAAGCTTGCATTAGATACCTCTCATAACTGTGGGCTCTCACATTGGAAGATATAGAAGACAACTATTTTTTCAATTTCACTTTTCAAGGAGGGAAGAGATCATGAGGGTAATTATTTTATAGCTTATGACAATCCCCACTTTGCAAGCTTTCATTTGGCACAACTTGTTGTGACTGGTCATCAATTGGGAAGGTAGAACAGTCATTTTGAGAACACAAATTGGCAAATGATGAGTATCTTATTAGTACCTGCCCAACCAAAAAATAATTTTTCATTCATTACATAAAAGCTGAATTTTTATAAATAAACAGACAGATGACAAAGCAAAAACAATAGCAGATTTTAAAAAATAAGCTAAAAAGAAAACCACTCCATAAAATTATTCTGAAACTTTTTTAAAAATTTGCCATAAAATTTAAAGTTTTTAAAGTACCTTGTACGCATCTAATTATAAATAGATTACAATGATAGGATTTTAATACTAATATACATTTGATCTTAGTGATGAGCCAATAAAACATGCAAACAAAATAATTATTAGACATTCACATACTACATCACAGTAAAAGCTATGGCGGCAATGGTCTAAAACAAATCTAGGGGAAAGTGGGAAATTGAATTGTAATGGTCAAAATGCAGCAATAATTGGGCCAGCAGTCATTAATTGGGTAGATGTTGGCAGTTATGAGGATGACATTGTATATACAGAATTTTTTATTCAACATTTGAAAGTAATTTGCTTTTGCATTGATAAATTTTGCTTTTCATTTATAATTACAAAGGGTTTACATCAAGGTCATTCCATATAGAATCAAGAAATTTCTAAACAATCATTTGTTAAGCAATTTTTGACTTCGAAAAAATTTGATACAATAAAAGTTTCATTTGTAAGAGAAACTCAAAACAGTTTTTTGTTTCATGTTTTGATTTCTTTTCCTTACCTATAGACTATCTAAGGCCAAAAAGATACCTGAAAAATGTGCAATTTTAAGAGTTTCTAAAACAATTTATATTTTTAAAAACTACCAGAGCATTTCTGGGCACTTTCCTCTCAAAAGCAAAAATCTTTTCTCTCTGAAAAAATCTGTTTGCATGAAATTGCAGTGAAATTCTAAGTAGTAAAATATTAGTTTCAATATCTATTCCTCTGCTGCTCTCAAATTAGTGCCATTTAAAGAAAAACTCATTGTTACCATATGGCTTCAGAACTTGGTTAACAGCAGCTATTGCTGTGTTTTTTCCTCCACAGAAATCATAAAGCTTTTACTCATGTATGTGTCCCACTAAAATGTAAATTTCTGCATTTTTTTTGCAATCATGAACTGAGTAATAGTCCTGTACTGTACAACATACAAAATACAACAAAGTTCCCATATATATCAGTATTAATCCTCTAAAAGTAACAAAATTACACACTTACCCTATAGGATGCCCAAGACTAACAGCCCCACCATGAATATTTACTTTGGCTGGGTCCAAATTCATTTTAAGTATATTAGCTAAAACAACCACACTAAATGCTTCATTTATTTCCCACATAGCAATGTCTTCTTTTTTCACACCAGTCTGTTCAAGAACCTATAAAAAGAATATTAGTACAAACTATTATTACTGGCACTTTTCTAATATATTCTCCTAGCCAAAAAAAGGAAAAGATTTATAGTTACAAATATTACATAGGTAAAGCAGCTGCTTTAAATGATATTTATTATTTAAGAAAGATATCACTTTGAATTTAAAGTCAATCAATTTTAGAAGAAAAATTGTCTTGAACCAGGTGGGATACAAACCCATGATCTCCTGATAACATGTCAGGTGCTCTGGGCCACTGAACTATCGGTCACTGATCAAGATCTCCTATAATTGATGTTATGAACTTTCTACCATCCGTACACAATTCTCCATGTCTCATGAAGGTACTGTCTCAGCTGCTCTTGCCTCAAGAAACAATGACAAGCATGTCATGAAGATGGCAAGTATATTTTACATATACAATTGTTTAGATTGTATATGTAAGACTTCCTTAATATATGAATAAATACTTCGAAAAAAATCTCTTCAATCTAAAAGTTGTATAATCAGAATATACTTCCCATGTTCATGACATGCTTGTCATTGTCTCTGAGGCTGAAAGCAGCTGGGACAATACCTTCATGAGACACAAAGAATTGTGTACTGTTGGTAGAAAGTTCATAACATCAATTAGAGATCTTGATCGGCGGCTGGTACCTCAGTGGGCCAGAGAATCTGACATGTTATCAGGAGGTCATGGGTTCATATCCCACCCAGATCAAGGCAATTTTTCTTCTAAAATTGATCAACGTTAAATTCAGAGTGATATTGATGCCATGATAAATGACTTAATACACTGAAGTGTCAATGAATTAGGGATAAGAGATGTTATCCAAATTCAGTCCCAAAAGTCCCGCATTTGCGGGGATGCATGGCTGAAACTCTGGTCATACATAGCTGTAGCTGTCAGCTTTGGCTTCCCCAAGCATTCATCATGAGAAGCATAATGGGAAAGGCACGGGATTTAGATGAAATTTGACAGAGGGCAGATTGTAGATGCCCGATGGATGGGACACTCGATCTCCGAAATTGTCAATGAACTTGGATTTTCTTGCATAACAGTCTCAAGAGTGTTCCAGGAATATGAAAATTCTGGCAAAAAAAAAAGCACCTGGACAAATTGCAAAGGACGACCAGTCTTGAATGATTGTGGGATTAGCCATCTGACCCACATTATACAGACTGATAAGGGTCAGACATTATCTGAAATCACCTACCATCTGAACGGGGGTTCCAGCCGGGAAGTCAGCGCATGGACTGTGCAACGCTCAATTCATCACTTTGGGAGCCTACCTACGAGAGTCCTACTTCTAACAACACGACACTGGGCTCAATGCCTTGCCTGGCTGGGCTAAAGAAAATCGAAATTAGACCTTTGAAAATTGGCAACAGATAGCCTGGAGTGATGAATCCCAATTTAAACTTCACCACGCCGATGGGAGACAGGGTATGGTGCCAACCCCACGAAGCCATGGATCCCGCATGTCAGGTCGGAACAGTACAAGCTAATGGTGGCTCAGTGATGGCCTGGGGTGTCTTCAGTTGGACGTCTGTGGGACTTTTGGTTTGTGAACCAATGACTCTCAGTGCATCCTGGTATTTAGAACTCATGGCTGACCATTTACACCCATTTATGGCCATCATGCATCCTAATGAAGATGGCATCTACCAGCAAGACAACTGTTCATCTCACAGGTCCAGGTTGGCTACTGCATGGTTGCAGAGCATTCTGCTGACTTTGAAATAATGAATTCACTACCTAGAAGCCCAGATTTAAATCCCATCAAAACTCTTTGGGATACCGTCGAGCAGAGTGTTCGGGCCCGTGTCCCATCAGCAACGACTTTGAGAGAATTGTGGACAGCTCTGGAGGATGCATGGGTTGCCATACCTGTGGAACATTTATGCAAACTCCTGGAGTCCTTGCCTCATCGTGTAGCGGCTGTTATCAGGGCCAGAGGGAGTCCAACATGTTAGTAGGTTGCTATCCCTAATTCAATGGCACTTCAGTGTATATGAATAAATATGTAAAAAAAAAATCTCTTCAATCTGAAAAATTTATTATTTATTTTAAAGAAGAAAAATTCTAAAAAATTTACAGACACCATTTATAAATCAGACTATGAGGTCAATTAAGATGTTGAATAGGAACTTTGTACCATTTTGCAACAACAGAAATACGCAACTTTTGATTCTAGATGTCTATGCAGTAATTTAGATATTAGGTGTTGTGCCTATGTAAATAACAATGAAGTACGGTAAAGAAGTCAACAACCACCTTTCAACAGTAACTTTTATAGAGACTTAGTTTGGCCTTGCTGCCCACAAGCAGAACTACATATTAGCAAAGAGTTATAAATAGTAAGCCTAAAGGCTCATAAAAAGGAGACCTAGAATGTAGTAGACAAACAGTGTCAAATAGGATCTAGTTATAACTGGCCAGCAGCAGACAAATGCATTAGCTATAGTTCAGGATAGTTGTATTTGTAGGACTAAATTATGCACATAACCCATGGACCTCTGTAATGCCAGTATCTGCTACAGAGGTCCATGGTCCAGTTGTCTAGCACTCTATAGTGCCAGACAAATACGAATAAAAAATTTCATGTTTTCAAAGTCTTGGATTAAAATGGAACCTGTAATTTTGCATTAACAACAACTTTAAGAGAATACTTCAAATTCATATTTCAACATGATTCATAAAAAAAAATGCTATAATGCCAGAAATACTACAGCAGATATATGCCAATTCATTACTAGCAGGCACATCTTGATTATGATGAATTATTATAGTGACTTCAGTAGAGTATACACAGTCATATCAGAATAATATGACCACCTACCTAATAATGGGAATAACCATCCTTGATCTGGATGACAGCAGAAAGACAACGTGGCATGGATGTAATGAGGCCCTGGAAGTTTGCCAGAGGCACGTGTGCTCATTCCGACTCCAGCAGAGCACAGAGGTTCCTGGAGATGATGAGGTTGTGGGTCCACACGCCGAACCTGTCAATTCAAATGGTCCCCAAGTGCTCTATGGGATTAAGGTCAGGCGATTTTACCAGGCAAGGGAGAACGGAGACATCGCTGTCGTGTTCCTGGAACCAGTCACGCACCACCTTAGTGACATTGCAGGGTGCATTGTCCTGTTGGTAGACACCATCACCACCAGGGTAGATGTCCAACATGAAGGTATGCAAGTGGTCAGCGAGAATGGACAGGTAGCCATTGGTGTTCAGGGACCCATCCAATGGTACTAGCGGTTCCAGGTCATACCAGGAAAACATCCCCAGACATGCACACTGCCATCGCTGGCCTGTACTTGACCGACAAGCGTGTCCAGGTGTTAGTTCTCGTGTATCTGACGCCGTATCTGCCACCACCTGTCACTTCTGTGGAGTAGAAACCTCGATTCATCAGAAAAGGCAACCTTTTTCCACTCTTCCACTGTCAAATGATGATAGTCTGGTGTGAACTGAAGGTGTCATTGCCAATGGACCTTGGTTAACATGGGTGCCTTTATGAAGCATTGACTCCGGAGACCCATGTGTAACAGGGTTCACTCTACTGTTATATGGGACACATACCTGGGTACCCCAGCATTCATTTGAGTGGTCAATTTGCTGCACTGTTGTGCATTGATTACCCTTTACCAGTCGATGGAGGCGACGTTCTCTTCTGGGGTTGATGGCCTTTGGGGCTCTACAGTTATGACGTCTGGAGGTACTCGGTGTGCCAGTGGTCCATTCTTGGTACACCCTTACTACAGCACCTCACGAACAGCCTATGAAGTCTGCTGTTTCCGCGATGCTTCCACCCTTTGTGCAGTAGCTGATGATCATTCCTTTTTGAACATCCATCAAATCAATACCTCTGCCCATTGTGCTCACATTACGCACTATGGCTCATCTGTCCTGACCGGCCGCTTATATCTCCATGTGGTCAACCTTGTCATGTGCACTCTGTGACGCGCCTTGGCGGGTACACTGATTCTGTGAGTGGTCATATTATTCTGATACAACTGTGTATAGTAAGGAATTAATGTAACAGAGTGTAACATCTGAGTGTAACATTTTGTGTGCACAATGAGCTAAATCTGGTTACAAAGAGCCCAAAGACTTAGATAAAGTTGGGGAAGGGGATCCACTGGACGGCTGTTAGTTGAAGGATGGAAGTCTCTTGTCAAGGCCATTAAGTGTATTTTGTAGCATGAAAATGGTATGGCTCTGTTGGCAGCAGATCACTGAGGAGAGGGTGGGGATTAGCAAAATAAATCTCAATGCTGGCACAATTGTTATTTGAGCCTAGAATTGTAGATTACAAGCCTCTCATGCTACCGACTGAGCCAACCCCCACAACTAATATAAGAACTATTGTATATACATACACCAAAAGAGCCAAAACATTATGACTACTTGCCTAATATGCTGTTGGTCCTCCACGTGCTGCCAAAACAGCTCTTACCTGGCGAGGCATGAATGCTACAAGATTTCTACCAGTGTCTTCTGGTATCTGGTATCAACACATTACCAGCAGATCCTTTAATTCTTGTGTTACATGGTTGAGCCACCACAGATCAGATATGTTGTTCCAACACAAACCACAGGTGCTCGATTGGATTGATGTCTGGGGAATTTGGAGCCCAAGCAATACCTGGAAGTCTTCATATTCCATGAACCATTCTCGAACAATCCGGGCAGTGTGGCATGGCACATTATCCTGCTGAAAGAAGCCACTACTAGAGGGTTGCTGCCATGAAAGGATATACCTGGTGTGCAATGATGTTTAGGTAGGTGGTAGACGTCATAGTTTCCTGCACATGAATGACTGGACCCAGGGTTTCCCAGCAGAACATTGCCCAAAGCATTACACTTCCTCCACTGGCTTGTTTACATCCCACTGTGCATCTTGGTGCCAACACTTCCCCAGGTAAACGAAGCACACATACCTGACTGTCCACGTGGTGCAACAGGAAACGAGATTCGTTGGACCAGACGACCTTCATTAAAGGTCCAGTTTTGATGCTCATGTACCCATTGTAGCACTTTCAACAGTGAGCTGAGGTTAGCATGGGTATTCGGAGCGGCCTGCAGCTATGCAGCCCCATTTTCAGCAGGGTTCAATGTACTGTGTGTTGTGACATATTACTCCAGTCACCAGCATTCAAATTACAGGCATGTTGCACCACAGTATCCTTTCTGTTGACTCCTACCATATGGGATAGCCTTTGCTCACATCTAGCATCAATGAGCTGTAGTCAGCCTACACCTTGCTGGTGGTTCATGGTTTTTCCCTCCTCAGACCACTTTTTGAAGGTACTAACCACGGCTGACCGTGAACACTCCACAAGCCTTGCCATCTCGGAAATGCTCTAACCCAGTCATCTGGCCATTAAAAGAATTTAGCCTTTGTCAAACTCACTTAAGTTCACTGCCTTTCCCCTTTCCCATCTGAAGAACAATAATAACACTGATTAACAGATGTTATTTATACCATTTCATGACCTTCACAAGCATCATCGGTAACCTGTAGTTGCTTCGATTTGCATAAAGACAGGCTGGTCATTACATTTTGGCTCTTCGGTGTATGCTGTATCTAAAAGCAATAAGCCTGCAAATACTTTCTAAATTAAAAGTACTCTAAAATTTTATTTTTAAGTACTTGAAAAAATTTACTATGATATATGAGTAAATTACAATAATTTAAAATGCATTTACAGTATTGTAATATGTAAATTAAATGAAAATAACCATTGATTCTTTTCCAAATATGCTTGACACTAATGGATGATTTTTATTTCCAGTGCAGAACTTCAAATACTTTATTACTCGTTTGACCTTGAACCTTAAACTTTATTACTGGTTGAACTTGAACTGAGATTCTATCAAATATAAATTTAATTTTTCAATGCAACAATAGATATTGCAGTATCACATGAGAAGTTTGTGAAGTTATGGGGTCGGGGAGGTGAAATGGCTTGAAGTTTGAAATCAGGCCTTATGATAAGTAGGAACTCCTTAACTTTAACTGATTTGCTTTTGAGAATTTGCAACTTAACTTGTAACATCATCAATTGTCATACAGGGTAGTGTTTCTCTATCACCAGCCATGTACTTCTTTTTGAAAATTCATAAGGATGATAAAATATCAGGAAAAAACACATTTTTTCCAAAAACAAAATATACTATAAAAAGCGAAAAAAAAAAATGTTGTGGGTTTGCAAGATAGAGAGGTTTTAATTTATTAATTAAATATAAGGTGTTATGTAGTAAAAAATAAAAATATTACTATACTATTGCAAACAGTTACTACTGGGCAATGGAAATTTGCCAGGTCACAAAGTCAGTAATATTAAGTAACACTGATATATTGTGATATCACAACATCAATGGCCGAGCCCCTTACTCTCGGCCACCTTTTATCTGATGACTCCTTTTTTTACACCTGTGTTTGAATTTTTACGTTTTACCTGCTATTTTACACATATTTAATGCTTTAGTCTATTTTGACATGCTTTCATACTATGGGTTCTATACACCCATTCCTTTTTCTATTTTACAATTGTTGACTCTTTTTATCCTTGTTCTTACACACCTTGTTTGGTGACAACAACTTTACACTTGGTTCTTGTTTTGTGTTTTCCATTATTGTTTCGTTCATCCTCTGTGTGTGTTGCTTTTAACTTTTGGTTGAAGGTATATAGTGACTTTTATCTGTTTACTTTTTACTATATCTATCATGTGTTTGGTGCAATGTGGCTTTAGTTGCCATTGCAGCATTAAACCCCAATCAACCAACCACAACATCATTGCCAACACCATGCTACCGACTGAGCCAACAAACTGACTGAGCCAAAAAAAAAACTTGACTGAGCCAAAAAATAACATACATGTTATTTTTTGAATATTCTCAGAAACTAATCTTTCTGAGAATATTCAAAAATGAACTGAATGTTACTGACCTTGTGGCCTGGCAAACTTCCATTGCCCAGTAGTAACTGTTTGCAATAGCATAGTAATATTTTATTTTTTGCTGCATAACACTTATATTTAATTAATAAATTAAAACCTCTCTATCTTGCAAACCTACAACACTTTTTTTTTCACTTTTTATAGTATGTTTTCTTTTTGGAAAAAATGTGTTTTTTCCGTGATATTTTATCATATTTATGAATTTTCAAAAAAAAGTACATGGCTGAGGTGGAGAACACTACGCTATATGATAATTGATGATGTTATACGTCACAAATTCTCAAAAGCAAATCACAACTAAAATTAAAATGAAAATGAGGTAGCTGTAGAGATGGTAAGTAAAAATGGTGTAATGATTGCTATCAAAACAATCTAATATAAATAACAGTGATAATTAATTCCCAGCAGAATGCCTCAGAGCACCTTTCACCTTCATTCTTCTTGGGAGCCTTGTAACCAGACCAATTTTTGCACAACACATCAATGTTTGATCACTGTGGAATCTTGAGTAGGCTTATCATGCGACTTACTATTGATTCCTTTAAATGTTTAAATCTAGGTATGTCTAGAACAATTTGCAATTATTTTCATGGTTACACCATCCTAATTTTTTTTATCAAGCAGCTGCTTGAGAGGATTTTTTTTTCCCAGTGAATAACATCGCGCAAAGTGGTTTTCAACTGTGTTTAGCCCCAACTGCATTTGTCAGTTCTTTCACTAGTACCTTGTGGCAAAAGCATTTAGAAGTTTGAATGATCCCTGGATCTGAAGGATGTAAAGATTGATATTATATTTGCTGGCAAATCAGTGACTTATGTAGCCTTGTTTAGACCAGGACTAATGTAGTGCACAAGATAATTATCAATTACAAATGCATCTTTTCTTTTGCTACAGTGAAACTTACTATCAAATTTGTGAAAAGTTATTTTTAGAAATCTTAGACCATCCAATCTTTTGAATTAGCTTTGAAAGCTGTAAAAAAAGGAACACTTTTAAAGCATATGATATTATTATATTTGTCAACAGCAACTGGTTGTAACCTGCTGTTGACAATTGTTTATGCTGAATTTTGGCCATTTATTTGCATTGGGAGTACATAGCACCATCAAACAAGTTTACTTTTATATGTAGGTACATTTATGATCTAAAAATTAATGTTTTATCTGGTAAAAAGTGACAAAAAAGAACTGTATTATTAAATTAAAACTGTTACAATCTTCTAATGAACTAGAATATTGCAAAGAACTGTTTCCTTCCATGATCTGTAACACTGAAATAGACAGAAACGTGTTCAATAATCTTGTTTAAACATTGTGTCTGCATTTAAACATCTGTCTGTTGCTTTAAAATAATTTGTTTCTAATTTTATGGTAAACTCCAAAGTTGTTTCTTTAAGAAATGGATTGGATATGGTTAGACTGTATGACTGTTCTTGTTTCAACCATGCTAATTTGGTATTTCACCCTCATTGCAAATCCAATCTTTGTGCACATTTTCTTTTTGACAAAGCTCCAGCCACAGCATAAATCCTTTCCTTTAATGAGAGAATGCTGTTTGAGAAAACTGACATTCAGAGTGTTAGTCTTTTCAAAATGCATGCATTTGTGGCCAAGGTGATTTTTAACCATTTTCAGTGAAAAACCAACTGAAATTTAGAACTTTATATCCTGCATTAATATATATATATATATACATGCCCAGGCCCATGGCCTTTTCAAGGGAAGGTCAGGAGAGCCATCAGACCTAGCCCTCAAGCTCAAAGGGGGCCTCAAATTTGTTAACTTTTGATATTAGATACAACAGTAAAAGGTGTGATCTAGTAAGAGGTATAATTTTTATCTGCAAGTCATGGATAAAGTATGGATATTTCTTTTCTGGTGTCTTTCGCTGGTGTCTCATCTTACCCACAGACCTCTATGGTGTATTATACTAACAAGCTCCTGTCAAGCAGATGCTTGGAGGATAAATTTTTTATATGGATTTTGTGAATTTAAAATTAAAAATGTTCATTAATATTAATCAGATTTTATTTTAGCTAAGAGCATCAAAAATTGAAAGTGGCCCAGGTCTTTCTAGACCTAAGAGAAGGTCTGCCTAGGCTTTATTATATAGCAAATGAAAGTTTTTAATTCCGAATTAAAAAAAAAAAACTTTTGACACTCAAAAGGTTAGTCATTCTATGGATGTTTTATTCTGGTAAAAGCTGCTTTTGTTAACTAGAACATTCCAATTTATGTAAAGGTCATCTGATATGAATAACTAAAAGCATTATTTTCCATTTGACATTATAATGTATTGCCTTTGCTACAGAAATGTGTGAAACAAGTTAGCTTTGAGACAATTATATACAATAATCAAAAACAAAGCCACAATCAAAGGATACAATTACAAAATGACAAAATTCTGCTCTCTCTGACTGGACAATCTGTGATATACTACTGCTATTGACTGAAGGATTATAAAGCCTTGTTTACATTGTTTTAAGTGGTGGTTTCAGTTTTGTTACCTGCTGTGTGGTAAATAAGCTCCTTACAAATTCTTTCCTTTTCATGTTTTTAAAGCTGAGGAATTTAGGCTTGACAAGTTTAGATCAGTGGTTCTGAACCTAAAGGTCACAATACCAAATGGGATCATGGACCATTTATCAGGAGAATTGTAAAGATTGAGCACTTTTCTTATTTGAGTTACATCTTTTCATTAAGTCATTATTCTGGTCATTTATGGGGCGTAGGGGGGGGGGGGGGGGGAGTTTGAGAACAGCTGGTTTAGGGCATACTTTGTTTACAGGTGAAAAGTTAAAAACTATTAGAGCTTTTAGAATGAAGGAAATTTTAAAAGTGCCAAATTAATTCATCATCATCATCCTCAAGCAGCCATGGGCTACGGAGGTCCAACCAGACAGTGCAATTTAGTTCTCCAAGCAAGTCTATCCTGAGCTACATCTACTGCATCAGGCCACTGAACACCAATTCTAACAAGGTCCTGTTTGACATTGTCTAGGTTTATGTCCTGTTTGTCCTAGGTCTCCCCCTCTTTCTGAGGCCTTTATGCACACTGTTCATAACCCTATTCGCCAATCTATAATTATTCATACGGGCAACATGGCCAAACCAACAGAGTCTCTCTCTGCACAATATGCTGCTTAAAGGAGGTTGCAAACTCCTTTGCCTAACCTCATCATTAGTTACAAAGTTGAACCACCTAATGCCCAAGATACTGCGTAAGCATCTGGAATCAAAAGCATCAAGTTTCCTGTTATCTTGTTTACAAAGTGTCCAAGTTTCACTACCATAACTAACCCCAGAAAGAACCAAACTATTATACAGTCTAATTTTAGTCTTCAGGTGTATATGCCTATTTCTCCACACTCTCCATAGAATCTTAAAAGTCCCGGCAGCAATCCCTATTCATCTGTTAATCTCATGCCGCACATTACCAGTATCTGTTACATAGCTCCCAAGATAATTAAACTGTGACACCTGCTCAAGACTGCAACCATTCAGATTAACTGAATCACAGCCTGCTTGACCAATTTTCATCACTTTAGTTTTCTCTCTGTTTATAACCAAACCTACTCTACCACCAGTCTCATCAACAGCTCGAATGAAAGAGTTCATCTCATCATCATTTGCCAAAAGGGCTAAATCATCAGTAGAATCTAAATCAGAAATTTTCGTATCTCCAGTCCATTTAAGGCCAAAATCTTTCCCTTGAAGTGAACTTCACATAACATAATCAATAACCAAGCTAAAGAGAAAAAGAGACAAAATGCACCCTTGTCAAACACCAGAAGTAATGCTAAACCATTTGCTACAAGCCTTACTAACTCTCACACACGATTCAGTGTTATTATAGAGAGCTTTCATTATGTTAACTAACCTGTCAGGTATACCATATGATCTCACAATCAACCACAAATTATGATGACCAACAGAATCGAAAGCCTTTTTGAAATCAACAAAGCTAGCAACCAAAGGTTTCTGAAACTCTAAACATTTCTCAAGAATCTGCCTAAGTGAAAATATCTGATCCACACATCGCTTACCACTTATGAATCCACATTGCTCATCACGCAATTGACTGTCAACCATATTCTTAATTCTATTAAGCACAATCATGGAAAGAACTTTACCTGGAACAGAGAGTAGGCTGATACCCCTATAATTATCACAAGAACTGCGATCACCTTTTTTGAAAAGAGGGATAATAATAGTTCTGGTAAAATCCTTAGGAACCATGCCTTTATCATAAAAGATATTCAGAATTTCAGTCATCCAAGTGGTAACCGAAACATTCCCAGCTCTAAGCATTTCCATAGTAATTTCATCTACCCCTGGGGATTTATGCAGTTTAAGTTTAGAAACAGCTAAAATAACTTCAGATTGTGTTATAGGGCCAACATTAAAGCCACCAATGCATCTATCATCATTACAATGGGATTAGAACTAACCACATTGTTTAGAACATCACTGAAATGCTCAGCCCACCTAGCCATGACAGAATCCTCACCTTCTATAACCTTACCTTGTTTATCCTTTAATCCCTGTATACCTGTCCGTTTTCTACCATACAAAACATTAACTATCTGGTACAGCTCTCTGCTGTTGTGCTGAATAACTGCTTCCTTGGCTTTGTCTGCCAAACCATCAAGCCAAAGATTCTTATCAGCAGCTAACTGATCTTTTACACGTTTATTAAGTTCTCTTTTAAGTTTACATTTATTAAGTCAAATTAATTGGGACACAAAATGAGATAAGACATATTGAAATCAAAGACAATATATTCAGACTGAAAATTATGACAAATTACACTATCTCTTGATATTCCTATTAACCTGATAGGCCAAATTTTTCTGATCTAGTTTCCATAAATGCTTACTCACTAGAATTCATCTACCTTATTCCACTAATAAATACATAGTAATGAAAATATTTTCATCCACTTACCTTTGGCATTGCATATGCTGGTGCAATTGGAAAATCAATAGGTTCAACTGCAGCATCAGCAAATCCTTCATAAAATTGAAAGATACATAATCTCTAATATGCATTATCAACACAAGTTTATTAGTTTAAAAGCTTCATTATACTGCTACGGAACACTTATGATTTATAGTTTTGATTTGCTAGTATTCCATTAAATTCTTTAATGAATAGTGCACTTTCTCATTCAATGTGGAAATTTAAGATGATTTTTGGTTTTAATAGTTAAGAAGCCTAGTTTTTAATTTGGGTTCAAATGATTTTAAAATATATTTTAGTGTTTACAGCAATTTAAAGAATATAAGTGTATGAGTATTATAACAAAAGTGTAACAAGGCACTATATAAATCATTTATTTTTTACTCAGTTTCATAAAAGAGTAGAGAACATATGTATACCTGAAATGATATTTTTTATCAGAATAATAATTAAAAAGAATATCTAATTTAAATTTTTCAGTACAAAGTTATTAGTAGAATGTTATTAGGAAATTTAAACTTCTAAAGCAGTTTTTCACATTTTATTTTTTATTACTTTTTAATTATTAATCCTTCTCAAACTGTTATTTTCAAAGGTATTTTATATTTTAAGACATCAAATGTTTTTGGAAGACTGAGTTAAAAATAATAACATGCAAATTGGCAAATCAAAAACAGCCAGCTTAAATTATGGACCCCCCCACCATATTGTTTAGAACATTACTGAAATGCTCAGGCCATATAACCATGACAAAATCCTCACTTCAATAACCTTATTATGTTTACCTTTCAGTCCCTGTATACCTGTTTCTTTTCACACAAAACATTAACTATTGGTACAGCTCTCAGCTGTTATGCTGTCTAGCTGCTGCTTCTGCTTTGTCAACCAAGCTATCAAGCCAAAGATTCTTATCAGTTGATAAGTGGTCCTTTATACATTTATTGAGCTTTTTGTAATGCTCTCTGTTAGAACTAGTAGGATGTTGATTAATGTTATAAAACTGAATCCTATCCTTCAGTTCTTTCTTTTCAGATTCCTCAGATTTATTCAGTTCTTTCTTTTAAAAACAAGCTCCAGTGCCTTATCACTAATATAACTTTGTTCCCCAACTTCATTAGCAAGTAAACCATGACTGTGATAATGACTAAATAACCTAACATGGTAAGCTTGCTTATAACTGGGTCTTTCAGAACTTCAGTGTTAAAGGAAAATTTTTAACCTTAGTACAACATTTCTTAAGTTTAAGTTGCAAGACACTTTTAACAAGGTATTGGTTTTTAAGACACTTTAACAAGGAATAGTTTTAATACACTTTTAACAAAGTAATAGTTTTAAGACACTTTCAATAAAGTAATAGTTTTAAGACACTTTTAACAAGGTAATGGCCAGATCCAATTTCAGCTCCTCTAATGACCTGGTGTTCCTAACTAGTAAGTGTAACTAGCTCATTTGTTATTAATTAATATACAATTAATCACATTCTGATGTAACCCATCTGGTGAAACTCATGTGTATTTATATATGCCACAGTGTTTGTAATAAGTGTAATTTTTTCTCAAACCTCAACTCTTAAGTATAATACTTACATAACCTGTAGATGTTCCCCATTGCAATTGGAACTGCAAATCCCAAAGGGGAAAACCTGCTGTGCCCTGCCCAAAGGCCAGAGCCAGTACTAACTTTGGCATTCAAGTCTTTAATCTGTTTTAAATTAATCTGTAAGAAATCTTTCATTAATGAAGTCATATCTTAGGAGAGCATCAAGCATGTCTGCTGTGAAGTAAACATATGCATTGGAGATGCTTTCCATCATCCCTCTCTGCAAAGAGAAATTTCAGATTATTTTTGAGTATCTGACCATCTGATATCTTACAAGTCAGAAATCATCTGGTCTCTTAAAAGCCAAGAATATCCAAGAATTCGTGTATGAGGACATCAAGAGAATAATCTCAGTGCAGAGCTTCACATTGTAAGCACCTGTGGAGACAATAAATAGTGGGATTTTTAAAGAAACTATGTTTATTGAGAGAGCAGTGTTGATAAATGTGTGAACAGCAAGACCTGTTCTCCTCCACTACTAAAGGCTGAAGCCATCTACTTGTAGGACTTCCTCCAATGTAGGTTTGCTGATGCCCATAGAAGCAAGGGTTCAGGTACCTGCAATGACCTCTGATCAGGATTATCCATCAGCTGATAAAATGTATCCTTGTGCATCTATTCACTCAGGACTGGCAACCTGCAAACAAACAGAAAAAAAAAGAGGAAGATTTTCCCTCAATAGAAGCCCACAAGTGCAGAAAATTCAGGATCCATAATCAAGCTCAGAGCCATTATTCCATTCAGGTTGGCATATATGATCAGCACCAAGGTCCTTTGTAGTTGACCACTCCTCAGCAGGATAGAAAAATAGAAAAAAAAAATAGTCAGTTGTCCAGATGAATAGGCCATACTGACCTAGCAGCCCTCCCCTTCTATTCTCTTCCACAAGAAGGTATCTCTTTTGGAAGGTGACCACGAGAAGGTGGAGTTGAACTTCAGGTGCTAGGATTGGCCAGTTCTGTCCATCATCACAGAGGATTGATACATAGCTCTCCTTCCAGTGAATACCTAGCTACCACATGCAGACCCACATATGTAAAAATAAGAAATTGATAGCATTAAAAGTTTTACTGTGTTAATTATACAAAATTATTTTGTTGTTTATTGATTTCTTAAAAATTTGAATTTGTTAAATGCAAGGTTTCAAAAAAATACTCTCAAGCAGCTGCTTGCCACAGAAGTCTGACAGGAGACTCTCAGTTTATAACCATAGAGAAGATCTGTGAGGAAGCCGAGACTTCAGCAGAAAGAAAACACATACATACATGCCTTACCCGGGACTACTTTATAATAACAGTTATAATATAACAGAATAGATTTTCAATAATTTATAAGAAAATCACCTCATGTGAAAACATATAACTCTTAAATTTTATTTGGCAAAAACACAAAGAATTAAGATTACTATGAATTACCAATTTGCCTGCATACACAGAAATCAAAATAGAAATTAATTTCAACAAAAGTTAGTTTAAGTGTCTTACCAACAATTCTAGCCATTGGTTTGACTTTTAATTTCTCTGCAGCCTTTGCTGTCATCAAAACACATGCTGCAGCACCATCATTTATTGTACTGGCATTAGCTGCAGTCACACTACCTAAAATCACACAATAAAATATGAAAAACTGTTACTAAAATTTTAGTGTTACACAGATTCAATAGCTAATTCAAAATCAAAGATGATACAAGTATAATTGGAAAAAGACTGCGGTGTATCACTTAGAAATTTGTACATAATAATGGCAGTATTTTTTATGAGTCTAATATACAAAGAAGAATGTTTATGTTGTGTTTATGTAACTTATATCCACTTATGCACTCAGCACCCAAAAGAGCTAGAGCCACCAAACTTTGCATGAACTTTCTCTTCGCTCACAGTAAGAGTATAAGCTATGTGCAAACCCAATGGGGTAACCAAAACCAGTGTGAACCAGCTTAAATTCCTTGAAATTTCCATAGACTTAACATTAGCTATTGTTGAAAATAAATCTTGCAACATTAATTGTTGCATTTGAAAGTTCCTGTAGCCAGGCTTTTTCCAACTGTACTCTGTCAAAAAAAAAAAACAAAAAAAAACAGTGAACTTTATAACTTTTTTTGCCAAATAACTAATGAAAGGAATTATGGCATATTATATGCCATATTAATCAGTATTTAATTGTGGGTTTTTATAAAAATAGAATATTTGACTTAAAAAGACTAGTTTCATTTTAATAGAACCTTTTGTAGAGGCATGAAAAAAAAAACATCTGACAAACACAAATAAAACTTAAAAAAAAGGCAAAAATAATTATAATGCATACCAATAAAAAAACTATTTGTTTTTGAATAAGAGGAATATAAATTTTTACCTAAATCAAGAAAAACAGTTTATGAAAAGTTTTTTTTCTACTTTTTTTTCGAATATTTTTTTCTTGGTACTATACTTTGAAAAAAGTCCAGACTTTTAGCCAACTGAATTACATAAAAGAGTAAATAAACAAAACTAAATTTTTAAAAAATAGGAAAACTTTATATTAAAATATAATGAAATGTTAAAGTTTATTTTGCAAAAAAAAAGCAACAACTGGAATTTAGAGGTTGTAGCACCATAGTCATGCTAAATAGCATGAGCATGACATGAACATTCAAATGGCACAAGAGGGACAGGAGCGTTTTTTGTGAGACAGTTCTAAAAATAAGGTATTTACATCATGAGAGTGATACAATGTGATGCTTGCTTATTTACCATTAATTAATTTTACAAATGTTTAATTTCCAGTTAAGCATTTAAAATTTGTGTATCTGATGTGTATCAAGTGAAGTTCATATATTACTGAAACAGTTAATCTTTATAAATTTTTTCTAACTGTTTTTAATACATATATACTTGTAGACTATAAATAAAAAATAAAATAAATACCCCCTCAAGCAGCTGCTTGCCACAGAGGTCTGACAGGAGCCTGTCAGTTTATATGCCAGAGTAGAAGATCTGAGAGGATGGCAGGGCCTCAGCAGAAAACAACATGAACATCCATGCCTTACCCGGGGCTCGAACCCAGGTCCCGTAGATCAGTAGCCAAGCGCGCTAACCACTCGGTCACGGGACGGCTTGTAGACTAACAATTCATTATTATTAAAACTTCATTTATATATTTTTCACTCATCAGCACAATTCATAATCTATTTCATCAAATAAATTCATAATTATTTTCATAATCTATTTCATTAAACTAAAGAATATTATTTGGGTAATATACTGTATAGGTTTTAATATTTGGCACCGAGGTTTATGCATTGTTGCACCCTATATGTCATCTTTTAGGGACCAGGATTAAATGAATCCACCATGAGCATTATCTTGGTTTACCTGGGGACTACCTGTGGTTATATCTATCATTCTTTTATGGCTTAGCTAGTACTGAATTCAAAATTTTAGCAATTACATAAAAAAAAAAATTATATGTCATTACGAATGCTGGAAGAAAAAAAATATTTTATATGAAATGGCTTTAAATAATTAACATAAATTGAAAAATGTGTTAAATAATATTATTCATGCTTATGATGTGTCACCTATTATACATTTTAGAGAGTTTCAGACCTCCCCTAAAAGAGGGGAGAAACATTTTACTGCAGGGGGAGGGATGTCAATTGATTGCAATGAATTTCATGCCAGATGAAAGCCTGCAACATAGGGAGTGCCATCTACTATATACTTTGAAAAAGTTTCATAGCTAGGTACATCTGCTGGCTATATAAATATATATGTTTCATGAATAAATTTTTTTTTTCATGAACAGAAAGAATCAACAATATAGTATGTCATTATTACTTAATAAAGGATTAGGAATAACCAAATCTGCTGTATTGTTTGCACTGGGCAAAGAAACATTAGTTGGGTTGGGTTGTTTTACCTCTGAGGGGCACTTTTTTGCACACCATGGGCTAAATGGCCAGGTAACATGGACCCTGAAGGCTCAGAGAAGGTTGTGGGAGGGGACCCACTGGAACAGCTGTTGGGAGACAGATGGTAGCCTCCCGTCAAGGCCATCCAGCATGTTCTTTAACGTGCACAGGGTATGGCTCTCCCGCACATGGGGCCATGGCTTAACGTCCCATACGACGGACAGCGGCCTTTTCAAGCCCATCGGTGTCCCCTACTGACCGTGGGCAGGGCGTGGAATTTTGCGGAGATAAATCTCAACGCTGACCCAGCTGGGACTCGAACCTGGGAACTACAGATTACGAGCCTGGCACGCTACCGACTGAGCCACCCCCGCCCCAGAAACATTAGTAAAACAGTAAAAGAATAAGGTGTAAAAAAATACTTCACATAAATCATATGCTAGAATTATAATTCATACTGATTAAACAGTTAAACTACAATAGTATAGGTTTATTTTAGCAATCTGTTAAATATCTTATCTCATTAGCTGCTGAAAATATATTGCAACTTCCTGTCTTTAAATGTGCTGCATTTATATTTTATTATTTACATTACTGCAATTTTGTTATACATTTATGGTCTGTAGGTATTGGTTTCCTTATTATATTTTAAATAATCATTATTATTAAAAGAAAAGAGCCAGTAAATTTGCTGTTAACATTTTCAAAAATATTTCCTAAAATAATATCTGAAGACAGTTTTGTGAATATTAGATAATGTTTTCTCCTTTGTGCAATATAATATTCCAAACAATTTCCTTTCATTTGGAAATTTATTTCCTTCATAAGAAAAATTATAATGCAATGTTAAAGTTTTTTTCTTTTCATATTCATTTGTGTACTCTTCTTCCTTTTACCCTATTCTCAATAACAAAAGTTATTTGGTTAGGGAAGGCTGCCATCCATAGCACATGTTAAAGTCAATGGAGGAGATCTGTATTCATACACATTGAAGAAGAAGTAAACTTTTTTTTCTAAAAATAACTGCCATAATTCTGTCAGTTTTTTACAGCATTCTGCAAGCTGCACTTTGTTGGCACTGTTAATATATATAAAAATATTTTTTATGAAATGGCATTAAATGATTAACATAAATTAATGATGCTCTTGAACTGTAGTGAATCCAAAATAAGTGAATCTCAAAAACTAATGGCTCTTCCTTAGAGGGCTGATTAAAAGTTGAAACTGGCTAGTGATTGCCATTCTATGCATAGTACATGCATACAGGTTTCAACATTCCTCCCTATTTTTCAGTGTATTATCCAAAAGCTACATAAATTATACAGTATTGCTTATGACTTAACATTTCTTCCATGTTACATTTGAAGGCATCTTTTTGGATGCCAATTACAAATACAGCCAATTCTCATACTTATTTACATGGGGGCTGTGTTCCTAAAAAATGGGCATATAAATTAGCCTAATTTTACCATAAGGAATAAAGGAAATGGTAGGGATTGGGGGGAAGAAGCATTGCCTCAAAACTCATACATCTATTTCTTTCACTGTTTCATTTTCATTATATAGTATTTTTTATTACAATAATAAAGACAATACAGTAACACTAACACCAAAATAATACAGCCCATTTACAATAAGAAAATAATAATTGTTTATGAAAGTTTTCGCTAAACTTACATTGAGTGCTTTCTCCAATGGCTTATTACTGCTGGTTGTAGTGTGACTGGAAGGAATTAGGAATTACAGTTAAAGGGCCATATGGATCAGATGACTGAGTAGGCAAAAATGTGGATGTTTCCTCACCTATTTGCAGCTATTGGGTCATAGTAGACTGTTGAGTTTGGGCTTTACACTTTCCTTTTTCTCAAGGTAGGAAAGAAACAGTGATTGTGAAGCTTTCATTTTCTTTTAAACTTTTTGAGTTCAAACTGCATTATTGCAAAAAAAAAAAGTTCACTTATATTACAAAAAGGTGCAAATACTGTGACTTTGTTTATTCCAAAAACAAGTTAATTAAAATCGAGAGCCAAATGTATATGCAAAATGGCCATGTCACAAAAACCACATATAAAGATCTGACAGATTCAAGGGGGTAAATTCATCTAACAGCTCTTAGAAGCATTTTGCCAGCTACTATCAAAGTCCTCTAGTACATTTTTCAATGTGTAAAGGATACAGATCTTCTCCATATGGTTTAGCATGTGCTATGGATGGCAGCCTTCCCAAATCAAATGGCCTTTGTTACTGAAAGAGGAAGCATGAATAACTATCAAGAGAAATTCTAAATAAACAAATATCACAGTTATGATTCATGATAAGATCTGAGGTTACAAAAATGTACCATTGCACTGGAAGCAGAGTCTACTCCAGATATGTAAGTTGGGTTGTTATACCTCTGAGCAGCACTTTTTTGCACACCATGAGCTAAATGGCCAGGTCACATGGACTCCGAAGGCTCAGAGAAGGTTGGGGGAGGGGACCCACTGGAACAGCTGTTGGGAGACAGATGTAGCCTACCATCAAGGCCATCCAGCATGTTCTTTAACGTGCACAGGGTATGGCTGGTAATAAGCTGAAAAAAAATTGATTTTGCCATGAGTGGGATTCAAACCCATGTCTCCTGAAACATGCCAGTTATGTTAACCACTATGCTATCAATGGCTAACCTTTTCTCAGCTTGTGTGACCATATAAACTTTCCAGATTTTATTTATTTGATTCACAACAGTGGTGCCATTTATCCGGGAAAGTGGGTAACTGTGTTGTCACTTTACAGATGGAATTTAATGTTTGTTCAATAGTAGCACCACTGTTGTGAACTGTTTCTTCATCAAAGACTCCTAACTGAAAAATATAATAATCAATGTGGAACATCTATTTGTTATTACATAACAGTGGAATAGTCAAAAGAGTGGCTATGTGTGTAAGCTCTTCCTTGGGAAAAGTTCATTTTTAGGTAATCATTAATTCATTGATAGACATTAATCCTTTGAATGCTGCCATTACACAGAATATGACGTAGGATCAAAGGTTTCATAACAGGGTGAGTTGTATTATAAACTCAGTTACAGCTAAAAATATAAATCTCTCCTGCACAAGGGGCTATGGCTTAACATCCCATCTGATGGACAGCAGCCTTTACAAGCCCATTGGTGTCCCTTACTGATCATGGGCAGTGTGGGGAATTTTGTCAGATATGTAAGTAAAAAAAAAATAAAATAAATACCCCCTCAAGCAGCTGCTTGCCACAGAGGTCTGACAGGAGCCTGTCAGTTTATATGCCAGAGTAGAAGGTCTGAGAGGATGGCAGGACCTCAGCAGAAAACGACACAAACATCCATGCCTTACCCGGGGCTCGAATCCAGGACCCTTAGATCAATAGCCAAGCGCGCTAACCACTCGGCCATGGGACGGCATATGTAAGTAAATCAACCAAATAATAATAATAAAGCTTAACAATCTGTAAATGTAGAATTTTGATGAAACGAATTGCAAAACAAGGCTTTAAAGTGAAAAAAACTAGATTATTTTAATTTGGGTTGGGTTGTTTTACCTCTGAGCAGCACTTTTTTCCACACAATGGGCTAAATGGCCAGGTCACAAGGACCCCGAAGGCTCAGCGAAGGTTGGGGGGAGTGGACCTACTGGAACAGCTGTTAGGAGACAGATGGTATAACCCCCTCCCCTTCAAGACCATCCAGTGTGTTCTTTAATGTGCACAGGGTATGGCTCTCCCACACAGGGGGCCACGGCTTAACGTCCCATCCTAGAGATGGCAACCTTTCCAAGCCCATCGGTGTCCCCTACTGACCCTGGGCAGGGCGTGGAATTTTGCGGATATAAATCTCAATGCTGACCCAGCTGCGACTCGAACCTGGGAACTGCAGATTACGAGCCTGGTGCACTACCGACTGAGCCACCCCTACCCCCAGATTCTTTTAAAAACAAATAAATAGACCAATTAATCAGTAACTTGGTCTCTTTCATTTTGGATTTAAATGACATATTAAACCTTTATTAATTTTGTATATATTTGCAAAAAAAAACATAATTTCCATTATTTGTTCCCCCTTCTCCTCTTCAACACACAAACACATTTTATTTCATATAACCAGGAATTTTCTGCTCTGGAAACTGAATACTTCTTACCTCCTTCTTTCTGAAATACAGTTGGTAATGAGGGGATTTTATCAAAGTTGACTCGTTTATATTCTTCATCTTCTTTCACCACTGTATCTGGTTTACCTTTCTTACCAGGTACTTTAACAGGAACTATTTCTTCATCAAAGACTCCTGACTGAAAAATATAATAATCAATGTGGAACATCTATTTGTTATTACATTAACAGTGGAATAGTCAAAAGAGTGGCTATGTGTGTAAGCTCTCCCTTGGGAAAAGTTCATTTTTAGGTAATCATCAGTTCATTGGTAGACATTAATCCTTTGAATGTTACCATTACACAGAATATGATGGTAGGATCAAAGGTTTCCTAACAGTGTGAGCTGTATTATAAACTCAGTTACAGCTAAAAACAGCAAAATATAAATAAGAAATTACTAAAGTAAAAGAGTGTAATGATTGCAGTGTTTTATTTTTTCTTTGTTTTTAAATGAAAATACTGTTTTATATTTGCAAAATTGCGAGAATTCTATAGTTTGTCACAATCCACCTTGTGTGGATCATTAGGCTGTAATTAGTGGTAAAGAATCACAGGATGTGTCCTGTACACATAGAACTCATGAAATAATAAGCTGAAAAAAATTGGTTTTGCCATGAGTGGGATTCGAATCCATGTCTCCTGGAAACATGCCAGTTATGCTAACCACTACACCATCAATGGCTAACCTTTTCTCAGCTTGTGTGACCATATAAACATTCTGGATTTCATTTATTTGATTCACAACAGTGGTGCCACTGTTGAACAAACATTAAATTCCATCTCTAGAGTGACAACACAGTTATCCACTTTCCCGGATAAATGGCTCCACTGTTGTGAATCAAATAAATAAAAACTGGAAAGTTTATATGGTCACACAAGCTGAGAAAAGGTTAGCCATTGATAGCGTAGTGGTTAACATAACTGGCATGTTTCCAGGAGACATGGCTTTGAATCCCACTCATGGCAAAATAAATTTTTTTCAGCTTATTATTTAATGAGGCTGTAATTAATTTGTACGAAATAAGTTGAACTCTTTTTTTTTTGTTATTTCATGTAATGCTAACAACCCAAAAGCATTCGCTTATATAGATTGTTATAGTTATAACAATTTAGATAAGCGAATGCTTTTGGGTTGTTTATATTGTACTAAATGCATAGTTTAATGTGTTCAAGTATTTTGATTGATTGATTAATAAATTATATAGTTAGACATCAATGTTAATCAATATGGTCCTACCTACAAATCTAGTAGCTGATATCCAAGAGGTACTACACTGCTTGTCTGGGTAAAGTAAGGTGAAGGTAATGGTAAAGTTCACTAAAAGAGCCATTAACACTGGCCTTCCAATATATATAAAATATATACATTTTGGCTTTGCATTTGCAATATCCCATTGTGTAGGAATGGGCGGTCTGTGGCAATAGTGATGGATCAAGGTCGTTACAAGACATTTTATGAAAGAAGAATGGCTGATATACAATTGTATGTCATTGTGGGGGTACAATGTTCAGATGCCAGTAACTCAACAATAGTAACCACGGTGAACTGCTCTCATTCTATGGTGTCATGAATCTACTGTGACTGGCTCAACAGCGGTCAAACAACCAGACAAAGATCACAAGTGGGACAGCCATGTGTGATTGATGGCTGTGATGAGCAATGTGTGTCCATCACATAAAAACTCAAAATTTCTGAATTGTCATTAAAGAAAATGGCAGCCTCTCAATCGTCATTGCTTGCAACAAAAAGGTGGTTTCTGCAGTATCTTGTTCAAATGGGTGTGCTAAGCAATGATGGAACAACATAGGATGCCATCATGGAATAGAATTTTGGAAAGACTTTAAAATGGGACTTTTGGAAATATATCCTCCTTATAATGAATTTACCCATCTGGCTATCGAATTATTTTCACGAAGACAAAAGGAGATAACAAAACATTCATCTGGGGTACAGCAGAATTATACCAGCTGTACAATGCTGACACTGCTAAAATTGACATAATAAACTACATTATGTCCCAGTTAGTATTGCCTTTAAGAGAATTTTTAGAAGTGAGAATGTAACTTCAGTTTCAATTTTAGTCAGATTGGCTCAGCAATACACAAGAAGAAGAAAATCTCCAAAACTGGCATTAAATCAGCAATGGATGCAATCCTTGCCAAAGTAGCGACATGAGGTCGAGTCTCGCAAAACAACTCCTGCCTGACCAGAAGTTAGATGGTCCAGACAACATGTGCTGAAAATACCTAGAATGATGAAGAATGAAAGAAATAGAGTATATGTTTTGGATCAAGTTTCAAACAATGAAACTAGACCAAAAACTTTTGCTACGAATAATAAAAAAAATTTTCAGATGTAATTTTTATGGCCGACTAGGACACACAGAACAATTTTTTTTACTACAGAAAACATGGGTTGGGTTGTTTTACTTCTGAGTGGAACTTTTTTTGGCACACCATGGCTAAATGACCAGGTCACAAGAACTCTGAAGGCTCAGAGAAGGGGGGGAGGGACTCACTGGACAACTGTTGGGAGAAAGATGATAGTCTCCCATCAAGGCCATCCAGCATGTTCTTTAACGTGCACAGGGTATGACTGTACCGCACACAGAGCCATGGCTTAACGTTCCATCCGACGGATGATGGCTTTCTAAGCCCATCAGTGTCCCCTACTGACCACGGGCAGGGAGGAGAGTTTTGCGGAGATAAATACAGAAAACATGGTAATTCAGGAAACTTACATTAGGATCTTTGAAATGAGAGGCCAAAGTCCCTAAGAAAAGCCCTCTCATAAGTTTTGCCACTGTTGGTACAACATAATGTTCTAAAATTACATTTTGTGAAGCTTTATCACAAAAAAAAAACTGAATTCATAGATCGCATTGATACAGGAGCTGATCTTTCATGTCTATGTGAGAAAGTTTTGGATGAAATTAATCAAAGTTGTGAACTGAAATTGCAGCTGTGGTCCTGTGGACCTTCTTACATATCTTGTAGTCCAAAGTAGTGTGTTCAAGAAGAAACTAAAATTTCCTATCAATTTAAATAATGTAGATTTAGAGAAGCAAGTTGATAATGCACAATTAGATGATAATGACAAAGTATTGAATCAGAAGTATTAAAGGAAAATAATAATGATGAATTATTAGAAAATGAACAAAACAACAAACAAGAAATTGTTTTGTGTGCAAATAATCCTGATGAATTTAACAAGCGAAGAAATTTTCTACTATTGAAGTGTTATGTAGAGGCAAGCAGAAACAACCCTGAAAAGAACAAAGCCAAGCACATAGCGTGAAGATGTTAACGAGATGAGGACAGCCTGCAGAGCAACAATCATCAATGTAGCATCAACATAGAGTAGATGACATCACAAGTGAGATCTTCAGAAGTGCCTACACCTAGCTTAATCGGCATGGGAATGAAGTCTCCAGGAACTGAATGGATGATGATTTATCTCAACTGAGTGCCAACAATGAAAATTTAAGTATATTATCATTCTTCCACTTTGGTACTAATGATTTATGATGTTTTATTTCTTTTTTCTGGAATGGATGAAGACAGAGATGATTGAAGATTATTTATTGTTGTTCATATTTAGAGATTTTGAAATGTTTTAATTTCGTGTTGAAACCATAGTTTTGGATATTTTTGAAAAGTGAATTTATTATACAATGTTTATGGTGATGAGTTATAACTCGGAGTGAATAGATTATTTATATGTTCTGGTTCATCTGAAGTTCTAATTGAACCATGAAGAGTTATATATATATATATCGTATTAATGTGATTTCAAGCATATTTATGAATTTGTAGTATTTTTTTTTGTTTCAGCTGACTGATAGCTGAATTAAGTCTAGTGATGTAATAACTGTAGTTGAAGTATAATTATAAACTTGTAGTGAATTTTTTTATTTCAGCTGACTGATAGCTGAATTGAGTATTGTAAGTTTAATTTATAAATTTGAAGTTATAAAAATGTTTAGATGCAAATGATGAGAATGAAAGCGAATTTAGTATACAATGATTATATAAATAGTATTTGAAGTACATTTTTGTATTTGAAGTATATTTTTGAATGGGAAGTGATATTCTTTATGTAAAAGTTGGATGAAATGTATTAGGTGAAATGTGAACAATGCATATGATAAATTATTGATACAGCTTTTCTTTACTCTTAGATACAATGTATTTGTATTTAAATCTGTTTGATGTTATCAGTGATATTGATGTGTATCAAATGTTGCTTAATTATCAGAATGACATTGGCAGCATTTGTTTGCATATATATGAGCTGTCTATGTCTTCAGGTTGCAGTTTTCTATCCTGTTAAGCTGTTCCCAACAGCCAATCCTAGTGTCTGATTCTGTAAGTAGCAAAACTCCTCTTGGAGGGAGACATAAAGCTTGATAAGAGGAGATTATGGTATTTTTATTTCAGCTAGATCATGAATTATTGTGTTTAGTATAAGTTTAATTATCAGAATGACATTGGCAGCATTTGTTTGCATATATATGAGCTGTCTATGTCTTGTTTGTTTTCATCTGCATATATATGAGCTGTCTATGTATTGTTTGTTATCTGCTAAAACTTAGGTAAAGTTTTAGCAGATGATTACAAACAATCGAATACAGAGGTAACTGCTTGTTTGTAAAATGAAATTATTATTAGCTTCGCATTGATTATAGCTAGGAAACGGAGGACCGATGCCTGTTTTTTTTATGTGCATACATGAAGATTAGCTTTCACATATTTGATTGTTGTTTAGGTGAATAGGCGGATGTTATGTACCTTGTTTGATGCACCTGTAATTATATTCTGTGAAAGAGCAGAATTTGTTGAATTTATATCCCCCCCTTAAATCTTTTAGAACAGGGAGGGCCAAACTTTTGGACTCTGTGATCAACTTTCAAGACAGAAAATCTTTCGTGATTAACCATAGTAAAAAAAAATAAAATAAATACCCCCTCAAGCAGCTGATTGCCACAGAGGTCTGACAGGAGCCTGTCAGTTTATATGCCAGAGGTAGAAGGTCTGAGAGGATGGCAGGACCTCAGCAGAAAAATGACACATACATCCATGTCTTACCCGGGCCTCGAACCCAGGTAGATCAGTAGCCAAGCGCCAGGCGCCAAGCGAACCCAGGTAGATCAGTATCCAAGCGCCAAGCGAACCCAGGTAGATCAGTAGCCTTAGATCAGTAGCCAAGCGCGCTAACCACTTGGCCATGGGACGGCTTAACCATAATACATGTCATAATAATGATTTAACACTGTTTGACCAGCTAAGCATAAAATAACAATTTAGCATTGTCATAGTGGGGATGATGAAAGATGTAAAATCTGCCAAAGCACCAAGTAGAGGATGATCGATTAGTCCAATAATCAATGTTCACCATTACACTAGGTGAAACCACAGGTTCGAGGATTTTTATGCCAGTACCAAGGTATGCTTTAGACTTGCTGTGCTAAATGTCGTGATGACAGATAAATACATTAATGCACAAGAGTAGTAGATGGATAACACAGTTTATTTACATGTTCCAGGTAAAGTTCTTTCCATGATTGTGCTTAATAGAATTAAGAATCTGGTTTACAGTCAATTGCGTGATAAGCAATGTGGATTCAGAAGTGGTAAGGGATGTGTGGATCAGATATTTTCACTTAGGCAGATTCTTGAGAAATGCTTAAGTTTCAGAAACCTTTGGTTGCTAGCTTTGTTGATTTCAAAAAGGCTTTCGACTCTGTTGATCGTCATAATTTGTGGTTGATTGTGAGATCATATGGTACACCTGACAAGTTAGTTAACATAATGAAAGCTCTCTATAATAACACTGAGTCATGTGTCTAACCTCATCATTAGTTACAAAGTTAAACCACCTAAAACCCAAGATACTACATAAGCATCTAGAATCAAAAGCAGCTAGTTTCCTGTTATCTTGTTTACACAGCGTCCAAGTTTCACTACCATAACTAACCCTAGAAAGAACCAAACTATTATAAAATCTAATTTTAATCTTTAGGTGTATACGCCTATTTCTCCACAATCTCCATAGATTCTTAAAAGTCCCAGCAGCAATCCCTATTAATCTGTTAATCTCATGCCGCACATCACCAGTATCTGTTACATAGCTCCCAAGGTAATTAAACTGTGACACCTGCTCAAGCCTGCAACCATTCAGATGAACTGAATCACAACCTGCCTGACCAATTTTCATCATTTTAGTTTTCTCTCTGTTTATAACCAAATCTACTCTACTACCAGTCTCATTAAAAACTTGAATGAAAGAGTTCATCTCATTAACATCATTTGCCAAAAGGGCTAAATCATCAGCATAATCTAAATCAGAAATTTTCGTATCTCCAGCACATTTAAGGCCAAAATCTTTCCCTTGAAGTGAATTTCGCATAACATAATCAATAACCAAAGAGAAAAGGAGACAAAATGCACCCTTGTCGAACACCAGAAGTCATGCTAAACCAATTGCTACAAGCCTTACCAACTCTCACACACGACTCAGTGTTATTATAAAGAGCTTTCATTATGTTAACTAACTTGTCTGGTATACCATATGATCTCACAATCAATCACAAATTATGACAATCAAAAGAGTCAAAAGCCATTTTGTAATCAACAAAGCTAGCAACCAAAGGTTTCTGAAACTCTAAACATTTTTCAAGAATCTGTCTAAGTGAAAATATCTGATCCACACATCGCTTACCACTTATGAATACACATTGCTCATCACGCAATTGACTGTCAACCAGATTCTTAATTCTATTAAGCACAATCATGGAAAGAACTTTACCTGGAACAGAGAGTAGGCTGATACCCCTATAGTTATCACAAGAACTGCGATCACCTTTTTTGAAAATAGGGATAACAATAGCTCTGGTAAAATCCTTAGGAACCATGCCTTTATCATAAAAGATATTCAAAATTTCAGTCATCCAAGCAGTAGCCGAAACATTCCCAGCTCTAAGCATTTCAGTAGTAATTTCATTTACCCCTGGGGATTTATGAAGTCTAAGTTTAGAAATAGCCAAAATAACTTCAGACTGTGTTATAGGACCAACATTAAAGTTACCAATGCATATATCATCATTGCAAACAATTGGAGTAGAACTAACTACACTGTTTAGAACATCACTGAAATGCTCAGCCCACCTAGCCATGACAGAATCCTCCCGTTCTATAACCTTCCCTTGTTTATCCTTCAATCCTTGTATGCCTGTACGTTTTCTACCACATAAAACATTAACTATCTGGTACAGCTCTCTGGTATTGTGCTGCCTAGCTGCTTCCTCAGCTTTGTCAGCCAAGCCGTCAAGCCAAAGATTCTTATCAGTAGCTAACTGATCCTTTAAACGTTTATTAAGCTCTCTGTAATCCTTTCTATTAGGACTAGTAGGGTACTGATTAAGGACATTCCTGCAGTTCCTTCTTTCTGAAATAAGCTCAAGTGCCTTATCACTTAAATAATTCTGCCACCTCTGCTCCTTTTTTCCTAAAAGAGTACTGTTAGTTTGCAAAAACACCTGTTTAAAACAGCCCCATTCTTCCTCAACTTCAGTAGTTAGCAAAACATGACTGTCATAATGACTAAGTAACCTGTCATGGTAAGCTTTAGCTATAACTGGGTCTTTCAGACCTTCAGTATTAAAGGTAAATTTTTTAACTTTAGCACAACACTTTTTAAGTTTAAGTTGCAAGACACTTTTAACAAGGTAATGGTCAGATCCAATTTCAGCTCCCCTATATAGCCTGGTATTCCTAACAGAACTAACCCATTTGCTGTTAATTAATATATAATCAATCATATTCTTATGCAGCCCATCAGGTGAAATCCGTGTGTATTTATGTATGTCGCGGTGTGTGTAATATGTGCAATTGAGTTTACTTACCTGTAGGAAACGTTGCCCATTGACATTGCAGCTACCAATACCAAAAGGGCCTATCACCCCTCCCCAAAGGTCAGAGTCAGTACCAACTTTGGCATTGAAGTCACCTAGAACAAGGGTAATATCTCCTTTCTTGACAGAATTCAAAATATCCTGAAGTTGTCTGTAAAACCTATCCTTCTCATCCTCATCGGCATCCTCAGTGGGGGCAAAACAGCAGATAACATCAAGTCTTTAATGCTTGTCTGAAATTTTGCTGTAAGAAACCTTTCATTAATGCACTCATATCCTAGAAGAGCATCACTATCATGTCTGCTGAGCAGGAGACCTAGGCCTTGGTGATGCTCTCAATCCTCCCTCCCTGTAAAGAGAAATTTAAAGTTATTTTTAAGTATCTCGCTTTTACCTGTCCATCTAGTCTCTTGCAAGCCTAGAATATCTAGGTTATAGCGCTGGAATTCCTGTGTGAGGACATCAAGAGAATAATCTCTATGTAATGTTTTCACGTTCCACGTTCCTGCAGAGAGAAAATAATTAGTAGGATTTAAGAAATTAGGCTTATTGAGATTGGTAGGGCCAAAAATATCAAACAGCCCCCTGATCGCAGGCATGGGGCAAAGACCTGTTCCTCCTCCACTAAAGGCTGAAGTCACCAATGCTGGTAGGAACTTCAGGCACCACCTTTTCAAGTGGACTTTTTCAAGAGCCATATGGCCTGCCTTGAGACACATTACTCCAGTATAGGCTTGACGATGCCCAACTAGCTAAGTAAGGTTCAGCCTGTGATGGCCTCCGATTAGGATTATCCACCAGCTGATATAAGGTATCCCATGCCTCTGTTCACTTAGGGCTGGTAACCCAGAAGCAAACAGAAAACACAGTGGCAGACTCTCCCTCAACAGAGGCCCACTAGTGCAGCAAGTCCAGGATCAATAATCAAGCTCAAATCCATAAACAAGTCCAGTCTAGTAGGTATAAATGGTCAGCACCAGGACCCTGCAAAGTTGACCACTCCTCAGCAGGGTTGAAAAAAAAAAAAAAGAAAAAAGTGGCCACAGATTAGCAGATCAGTAGGCCATACTGAACTGGCAGCCCTCCCCTTCCGTTCCCTTCCAAAATAGAATATCTCTTTTGAAAGGTACTAAAGGCCTGCACCATGAGAAGGCAGGGTCGGACATTAGGTGCTAGACCGGGCCGGTTCTGTGCACATCACTAGGATAGTACACAGCTCTCCTTCCAGTTTATGCCTAGCTACCATTTACAGGCCAAAAATAATATTTAGCAACAATAATTCTAAAGTAAGTAATTTATTACAGAAATATGAAAACATTTACATAAACTAAATTCAACCAAAACAAATCTTCATCAGAATGAAAATAAACCTTCAGGAGAACATAACACCTAATCACTATTCCTACAAACAGTTGTTTCCTCTATAATTCTTACTATCTCCACTCAAAGAATAAAATAAGGCTTTTTGCAACACTCGATAAGTGACACATCATATTTGTGAACAAGATATTCTATCAAGAATAACCTTACCAATTCCTAAACAAACTAAATAACTATACACCAAATGACTTCCAAGATTTTAGTCATAAACTACTCCAAAACTGCAGCTAAGTATACTGGTTTCTCAGAACCAATTCTTTTCAGATTGGTTTGTTGGTTGTTTGGGGTTTATTGGCGCATTAGCAACTAAGGCTATAATGCGCCAAACATATGTCCAAAAGGTAAAAGGATAAAAATCGTGTTACCCCTCAACCAAAGTTAAAAATAAACTACAAAGACCAACAAAAAATAGATTTCAGTAAAATAGAACATGTAGAGCAACAATGAACAAATGTAAAAATATGTTATACCAATAAAAACATAAAAATAACCCAGGTGTAAGCAACCTGGGTTAAAGATATAGAGTAATAAAAACGGAGTAAAACTACAAGCGATTAAAATAACCAGTATACCGTAAAAATTTAAATATAGGGGTAAAACAACAATGGTCGGATAAGAGATGTCCAAGTGTAAGGGGCTCGGACGTAAAATTCTGAAAATTAAAAAACATACGTCGTTCAAAGTTAAAACATGGACATGAGATTAAAATGTGTTTTATAGTTAAAATGGTGCTGCAAAACTCACACTTAGGTAAGTCATCCGCCCGTAGGAGAAACGAATGAGTAATAAACGAATGACCTAAGCAGAGCTGAGCAAGTACAACTTCCTCCTTGCGATTCCTGCAGTAACAAGACTGCCATGGTTTGACGATAGGTTTGATTTTAAAGAGCTTGTTTGTAAGCTGTTCTGACCAAGATCTCTGCCACTGTGCCTGGAGCTCATAAAGGTACTGGAGATGTAAGGTTAGGAGATGGTAAAACACTGCCGGAAATCCAGATATGGAACCGGCAACAGAGAGTCGGACAGGGGTGTGGCTGACCTGGCAACAGAATATGCCAAATCATTACCCCTGATTCCAATGTGACTGGGCACCCAACAGAAATGGATGGTGGTTGTGGCTGCCAGACGATGTAGCTGCTGGCGGATCTTAGTAAGAACTGGGTGAGGCCGATGCCTCACCGAGATCAAAGCCTGTAGCGAGCTAAGCGAGTCGGTGTAAAGCACACACTGACGATGATGTTTAGCCGCCATGTGGTCCAAGGCGAGACTGATAGCATGCAACTCTGAAGTGAAGATGGAACACTGTAGTGGAATCTGGTCTGGAATGATTACATCACAGCAGACCATGGCCGATCCCACTGATGTGCCAGACTTTGAGCCATCTGTGAAGACAAGCAAGAAGTCCGAGTGCTCAGCACGGTGGCTGGCAAAGAGTTGCCGGTACACACGGTCGGGTGTAAAGGCCTTCCCCGTCCTGAACAGGGAAAAATCACAGGAAGGGGAAACAGTGAGCCATGGTGGAAGTGGCTCGACTATCGACAGTGAGATGCTATTGAGACTGGTGTTGATGTCTCTGAGGTAGCCTCGGACTCGCAAACCAAATGGAGGAATGGCAGTCGGCCGATTAGTGTAAAGCATTTCCCACTTTGGACTGAAAATGCAGTCCCAAGTGGGATGGCCAGTCAGGGATCACAATTTAGATGCATATTGTAGGGACAACTGCTGACAGCGAAGAGATAAAGAAGGTTTGTCGGTCTCAACGTAAAGACTGGACCGGTAAAGTGCAGAAGGCTCCCGTGCAAACATGGAGGGCCTGGTGATGGAGGGGGTCCAGCACCTTCACCACCGAATCCCGGGCAGTGTCGTACACTGGGATCCATAGTCCAGTTTCAATCGGACAAGTGCACGGTACAGGCGGAGCAAAGAACATCAGTCTGCCCCCCCAAGAAAGGGAGGAGAGGACCTTGACGATGTTCAAGGCCCGTGTGCACTTGGACCTAAGATGACGTATGTGAGGTAAAAAGGTCAATTTCCGATCGAATATGAGACCGAGAAACTTGGTCTCTGCCACAACCGGAATGATGTTACCCCCGAGCCGCAGCTCGGGATCCAGATGAAGATTACACTTGTGGCTAAAGTGCACACAAGCGGTCCTCTGTGGGGAGAACTGAAACCTGTTTGCCATCACCCAAACTGAAAGATTGCTCAGGGAAATTTGCAGTTGTCTTTCAATGACCCTCATGCTGGACAAAGAGCAAAAGATGCTAAAGTCATCAATATATAGGGCACTGCCTACTGATGGAGGAAGTTGTCTAATAATAGAATTAATATTGACAGCGAAAAGCGTAACACTCAGAACGCAGCCTTGTGGCACCCTCTCTTCTTGAGGGTACGGTCGCGACAGAGTGTTGCTGACACGGACACAAAAAGAACGTGTCGATAAGAAGTTGGAGATGAAGATCGGCATGTAACCTCTCAAGCCAAAGCTGTGAAGGTCACAAAGAATGCCGAATCTCCAAGCTGTGTCGTATGCCTTTTCGATGTCGAAGAAAACTGACACCAGGTGCTCTCTATGTAAAAATGAGTTTCTGATAGCCAATTCATGGTGTATCATATGGTCAAGAGTTGACTGTTGCCTGCGAAAGCCACACTGGGTGTTGGAAAGAAGGTTGTGATGTTCTAAATACCAGATGAGTCTGGCATTTACCATTCTTTCCAACACCTTGCACACACAGCTCATCAATGCAATGGGACGGTAATTTGAAGGAATCTTGGAATCCTTTCCAGGATTTGGGACTGCCAAGATGATGGCCTCCCGCCAGGAGTCTGGAAACTGCTCCTCGAGAAAAATGCAATTGAAAAGATGGTGAAGCCAATCCTTACTCGATGGTGAGAGATGTTGGAGCATGGCATAATGGACATTGTCCGGCCCTACAGCAGAGGCACGAGAAGAGTGCAGAGCAAGGCAAAGCTCCTCCACCGTGAATGGCCTGTTGTAAGGCTCCAGGCCATTCGAGTAGAAAGACAGCAGAGAGTGTTCTGCCCTGCCCTTCTGGGCCAGAAACTCAGGGGAGTAAGTGGAAGATGAAGAAATGGAGGAGAATGACTCCTCCAGTGTCGGCAATTGCTTTGGGATCAGCAATTGTCTGTCCATTGTGCTCCAGGATCGATAATGAGTGGGACGTGTAGTTCCCACTCATCTTCTGGACTTTATCCCACACGACCTTAGAACTGGTCATGCGGGTGATAGAAGACGTATACTTGATCCAAGATTCCTTCTGGCTCTGGTGTCGGACACCCCCAAGCCTTGTTCTGAGCCTTACAAGCTGTGGTGCAATCTGGGTTCCACCATGGTTTCAGAAAGCGAGGAAACCGTGTCGAAGTTTGAGGAATTGTTGTTGCAGCTGCATCTATGATACAGTCCGTTATCTCCACTACTGCGACATTGATGGACTCCTGGTTGACAGAGTGGTCATGGAGCTCAGAGAGCACCTCGAAACCACCCCAGTCAGCCCGATCGAGCCTCCACTGTGAGATGCATGAAGGGCTGCCAATGGGAGATGGTGCACACTATGGGGAGGTGATCGCTTCCATAAGGGTTGTCCTCGACCTCCCATGTAAAGAGTGGAAGGATTGAGGAGGAGCAGATGGTAAGGTCAATGGCAGTGAAAGTGTGGGTTGGGGAGTGAAAGTAAGTACTGACGCCAGTGTTCAACAGGGAGGGAGAAGGATCCAGGAGCCACTGCTCCAGGACCCCGCCCCTCCTGTTGGTGTCAGCACTGCCCCAAAGTGGACTGTGTCCATTGAGGTCCCCCATAATGAGGAAAGGGGATGGCAGCTGCGAGACGAGATCATCAAGGTCTTTCTGGAAGACGATGCTCCCAGGTGGAAGATATACAGAGCAGACAGTCAGCAAGAACCCCACAAAGAGGCGGATGACAACTGCCTCTAAGTTAGTGGTAAGGGGTACGACCTGGAATGGAGAATGGTTGCTCACGAGGATGGCGACACCTCCGCGAGCTGGACCATCTCCATCCCAGTCCTGGTGAACTAGTGAAAAGTGCCGGATAGTGGGATCTGTGACTGGCTGCAAGTATGTCTCCTGCAGACACACACAGATGGGCTGGTGTGCCTGAAGGAGTGCCTTGATGTCGTCAAGATTCCTCTGGAATCCATGACAATTCCATTGTAGGAGTGTGGCCATCTCAGAATTTAGAAGAGTGGGCGGATGACGAATTCCTATTCAGCTTAACCGCCGCAGAGGACGATTTAGTGAATAGGGGGCGGGCGGTATCCATGTCCTTGGAATCATCTGAGGGGCATGGATCGGTGACTGCCCTTTGCGGAGGAGTGATTATTTTCTTTTTGGGCCTGGGAGCCCCTTAGGTTTGGAAGGTCTTGCTGTCTGAGGACGGGGAGGAGGCCTTCCGGTGGAGGTGGAAGGCTGAGTTGCAGGAATGGAAACCGGGGTTGATGTCGAAGTCGACACCACCCTCGGTTTTGCCTGTGTGAGGAGGTACTTCGCTGCTGGCGAGAAAGATTCAGTTGGTGGTACACTGATATCAGTCTGCACCACAACCGAAGTCATTGGAACGATGGGCTTTCTAATGACTGCACTGGCATAGGAAACTTTGCCAGGCAGGGCGGGCAGTGCAGCAAGCTTTCTTGCCTCAGCATAAGAGATGTTATTCATGACTTTGAGGCGTTGTACCTCCTTTTCCACCTTCCACTTTGGACAGTCGCGGGAGTACGCCGAATGTTCGCCACTGCAGTTCACACAGCATGCCTTTTCTGCTGTGCAGTCAGGATTAAGATGATCCTTACTGCCACAGTGAGCACAGGTGGGCTTGCCCTGGCAGGCTGTGTGGGCATGACCGTATATCTGATACTGAACAGCGCAGAGGGTTTGGTATATACGGTCAAACCTCACAATGCAAGTAACCTGCCTTGATGGAAGAAGGCAGGTGTGGCGTATTATATGTCACAATCAGTACCCGGGAGGGTACCAATTTCCCATCATGACGTGTCGAAACCTGGTGGACTGCTGTTACTCCTTGAGGTGTGAGCTCTGAGAGGATTTCCTCCTCAGTGACTTTGAGGAGACTCAGTGACTCAGTGATCACACCCCGAGAAGAATTCAGAGATTTGTGGGGAATGACTTCGACAGCCACCCCACCAATTTCTTTGACTTTCAGGAGTAGTTCGGAGTGTTTAGAACAAGCGGTCTCAACCTGCAAGTCGCCAGATCGTAAGCGCTTGACGGATTTCGGCTCTCCAGCAAGACCTTTCAAACCTTTGCTGACAAAAAAAGGGAATATGCCCCCAAGTACCTGATCACCCATGGAGTGGATGATCAGGAATCTTGGGAATGAAGTCACAGACAAAGACGACGACGGCGGTGATAACAAAGACGAGGAAGATGGGGGTTCATGTCGAGCCCTCTTGCTGGCAGTGATCGCATTAATTTCATCATTCTCTCTCGTTTTTTGTTTTGTGTGGTTCAGTGCCCACTGTCCCCACCCTCCACGGAGCCCAACAAGGAGACACCCAGTCAGGCGCCAGGGCTATGCACTATACCCACACAGACAGTGAGCCACACAGACAGTTATCACAAATAAATAAAAAAAAAAAAATGAAAATAAAAAGAGAAATCTGCAAAAAAGAAACAAAGCGTAAAATAACAAAATTGTGAATGGCCAAACTGGCCACACAAAGAAAGGATAACGACAAAAGGAAAATAATCTGTGAGGAAACTTGCAAACCTGTACCCGGACCGTGGGCAAGGTTACTCACTGCTCTGCACAGTTGACCCTAGCAGGACCTGCCCACCAGCCGATTGCTCCTGGGGGGGCTACCCCAGGAGCTCCTGTTTACCGGAAGCAGAGGCCAAAGCAGTGTATAGCAGAGGCCCCGGATTCCGCTGCCCAGCCCCGCGACAGACAGGCTCTCCAATGGCAAGGCAACCAAAGGGGACCCCGCCAGTCATGAGCTGAGGAGAGAAGACGGGGACCCCCGACAAACTATCAGGATCCTCCTTTCCCGGAACACGGGTCTCCATGCACGGCAAACAGGTGGGCGAGCGTTTAGGACCCTGTGAAGGTAACCGAGCCTGCGGAACCTTCACAGGGTGGTCCCCCTCACCGCGTACAGGCGCTTACACCGAGAGGGTTTCTTTTCAGATGTTGATCACCACACATAAGATTAAAAGAATTCTCCTTTTTCTTACTTGTTCACTAACAAGATCCACACTACTAAACTTATTTAACCTCCACGCACACACCAAATAAAAATATTTCTTCTTTATACTATAATGCACAGACTAAGACAAACTACTTTTCCTTCACACACACTAATTCTTCTTAATTACAACTCTCTTATTCTTTATTTCTAAGTTAAGTTCATTCGGAGTGGTTAGTGATGTAATTCTCACGCTGAAGTAAACAAGAGCATCAAAATGATACATCACATCATGGTTTCAATATTGCTTGTTCATCTGTCATAACAATATTTTATTTAACTCTTCAAATATTACATTTAATTACTAGTTTAAATATTTTATCTAGTAGTAGTCTAAATATTTTGTAACAATATATTATTTTACATTGTTAAACACTATATTATTATTTACACTGTTAAACATAAAAATAAAATATTCCTCAAAAAATTGTATTTATTAATGAGATTGTGGCTATTGTAATATTTTAAACCTGAATTTAATACAACTCTAAAACAGTGTATATATAACTAAAACACAACAGAAGTACAGCAGCATAATCCAACAATAATGGTAACAATGGCATATTAGGATATATGGTAATAAGACTTTAAAAGATGGATACCAAAATGGCATATGACATATTTGTCTATATTTCAGGTACAGAGGTATCCCTTTGATATAGAATGACAATTTCTATATCACTATAATATGAAATTCTGTAACAGAATTTGGGATTTGTAAGCCAAGGCAAATGCCATGCAAGGTGAGTTGTTACTTTTGAAGTTTTTACAGTTCAATAATTAACCCTTCCCAGGTCCAGCCTGAAAAACTACTTTGCATCCAGAGGTGCAGCTATGTTTTTTCACTCTGATCAGTCAAAAAAAATTAACTTTAGAACTTTTTTGCCAAATAACTAATGAAAGAAATTATGACATGTTATATGCCAAATTAATCAACATTTAATTCTGGATTTTCTGAAAATATAATATTTAACAAAAAAAAAGACAAGTTTTATTTTAATAGAGCTTTTTTAGAGTCATGTAGTAAAAAAAATGCATCTGGGAACACAAATAAAAATTTATTTAAAAAAATTAATAGACAGAAATGATTATAATGCACATGAATACAAAAGGCTATTTATTTCTGAATAGCAAAAAAATTAACATTTACTTGAAACAAGAAAATTACTCCCATTTTGTAATTTTTTTCTTGGTACCATATTTTAAGAAAATTCCAGACTTAGCTAATTGTTCTAAATCAGACAAACAAATCAAGTTTAGATTTTTTAAAAAAAAATAACAAATCAAGAGAAATAGGTCGTGCTATATACCAAATTAAACATAATTTAATTATGAATTTAATTTAGTAATTTAAACAAATTCATAAGCATATTGATTTTAATAAGCCTTTTTCAATGTAATATGGTGAAAAAATAGATCAGACTACACAATTAAGGCCTAATTTTGGGGAAACCCAATGAATAAAAATAGTTAAATTATATTTAATTGAAAGGAAATTTCCATCTGAATATATAATATTTAATCTGAAACATGTTTTTTATTTCTTTTACTGATTCCTTTCAATATCGTATATTTTAAACATGGCCAGTGTTATACAAAGGGACTTGAACTTCTAACTTTCATAGGATTTTCTGAACTGGTTATGAAATGAAAAAAATTTAATTGTCTATTTTTTTTACTAAATATTAGGAATTTTTTTCTTTGGGTGTTAAGTTTGTTGATCTTGATTAAATGCAGAAAGGTTTGTGCACCAAAGGAAAAAAAAAAACGTTATATCACCAGAGTGGCACAGTCAAAGTACTGAGGGGAGTGGGAGGGGGGGTTTAAATCATTCAATGTACATATAAAAAACTCAAAATAAAAAAAAAATCTAGGGGGGGGGGGAGTGAAATGTTCACAGTGAGTTTATAGGGAGGGGGGGGGGTAAAAACCCTTCCTGAAATTGCCCTCTCACATGAAGACTGATTTCCAGCCAATTGAAGTCCATTTTGCTTTCATTATCCAAGACCTCATTCGTTTTCAGAAAACGATATAAGCTCTTTACTAAAAAACCAAGAAATAATTCAAAAAAAATACATATAACCTAATTGGATGTTACATAAAATATCCACAACAATTTTTAAGCTGGCCATCCTATGTAACATAACTCAGAAAGATCAATAGATCAGATGACCGAAAATCACTAACTTACAGAAATGAATTTGTTCCATATCAAAAACCTCATTTATTTTAAGAAAATGATATCAAAGTTTTACTAAAAAAGTAATAAATAATAAAATAAAAATTAACATATAGCCTAATGCGATGTTAAAATATCCACAGCAACAAGTTGTAGGCCGGCCATCTGATGTAGCATAACTATGAAAAATCAATACTTATTGATTGGCTGAAAGATCGCAAATTTACGAAAATAAATCTACTGAAATGAAAACTAAGGTTTAAATATAAAAAAAGTAAATACTAACTTTACCAAGGGTATCCAATATGCTGAACCAAAACTGTAAAAAAATATGGGATCCACTTATAGCGGATCGGATACGAGCATACGGAATGGAAATAGCTCGGATACGAGATACGGAATGGAAATAGCATGTGTGAGCCATCTGCCTCTTGTTTGCCTCAGTGAGCCATAATGTAATTAAGTGCTGCTGCACCCAGAATTCCTAAGAAGGATATTTTTACTTCCACTTTAGATTTTAAGAGTGGGAAAGATGCATTGAATACTGGGAAAAAATGATAAAAATAATTTTGGGAATAATGAAATAGGTTTATGACAGAAAAGGGTGTGAAATGAAAAAAAAAATGGTGGTACGTACTTTGTAATTACTTCCAAAATCTACAGTTCTTAAAAATAGCAAGGGTTTTTTTTTGTTAATTTTTAGGAGATTTTCGAAAATTTATGGAAAAATTTGTTGATAATAGTTCAAATCAAACTTGTGAGCTTAAATCAGAAGATTGCTTCAGCAAATAGGAACGTTAACAAGCAAATCGGGAATACCGTTTAGTGCTTCTAAGAAATGGCAATCAGATGGCTTTATAAAATTATTTATATTGTAGTTTAATAAAATATGCATCAAACTAAAAACCAAAATATTATTTTACAAGACTGAATTATATATTTTTTATAAAATATACAGTATATACAGGGTGTCCCAAAGTCACCATCTATTTCGAGAAATAATGGGCTTTTAGAAAAACCACTATAAGACACAAAAGTACATGTATACTAAAACAAAATGCATGTTTCAATTCATTTAAATTGCTTAAAACTTATTTTGAAAATTTTTTTTAATTTTCGAACTTTTTATTTTCAGACCCTTTATTGATGATGAATGTACAGGAAGGAGTTTTCATTGTTACAAGCAAGATAAAAGGCATGAAGTGCAATAAAATTAGAGTAAAATTTGAGAGGAAATTTCATAAAATAGGTCATAGAGATCAAGCTATTCGTGACTTAGTAAACAAATTCATGAGAACTGGATCTGTGCATGACAAAAGAAGAACTGGTCATCCAAGAAAATCTCAGGAAAAAAAAAACGAATCTATTGACAATGAAATCTATTGACAAACAAAGATCCACAATTTTCTGTTCAGAAAGCATCTCAAAGGTTAGGAGTTCCAAAAAACAACTCTTCACAGAATGCTACATTATGATTTAAAGAAAAAGGCATACCACATTCAAATACTCCACAACCTTCTAGAAGATTACCCACGAAGAGCAGAAATGTGTGATATGATTATTGATCGAATTCAAAATGTGCATCTAATGGATCACATTATGTTCAGCGATGAGGCTACCTTCCACATGTGTGGAAAGGTTAATTGACATAACTGCCGCATATGGGCAAATCAAAAACCAATTGAATGCATTAAATGGCAACGAGACTCCCAAAAGTAAATGTATGGCTTGCTATGACGAGATCCAAGGTTTATGGTCCTTTCTTTTTAGCAGAGAACACAGTAAAAGGTACAGTGTACCTTGACATATATGCTTGAACAATACCTTGAGCCTCAACTTCTGTCTTATAGTATTCTTGACAGTTTTGTCCTTCAACAAGATGGAACACCATGTCATTATGCCACACAGGTTTGGGAGTATCTCAACAACCATTTTCTTGGTCGGTGGATTGGCCATGGAGGACCTCAACCATGGGCAGCACAGCACGTGGTCACCTGGTTTAACACCCTTAGATTTACCCACGTTCACCTGGGGTTTACCCACGTTCACCTGGTTTAACACCCTTAGATTTTTTTGCTTGGGGTTTCATTAAATCTTATGTCTACTGCAGAAAAATTAGAAATCTAGCTTATCTTTGTAATCGTATTATGGAAGCAGTTCAAAAAATTACACCTGAAATGCTTGAAAGTGTGTTTCGCAAAACAGTTGATTGCTTCGAGATCTGTAGAGACATTGATGGTCGGCATGTAGAATCTAATAATTAAATTGTGGGCTATTTGACTTTATGCATTTAATTAAAAATATATGATTTTGTTTTAGCATACATATACTTTTGTGTCTTATAGTTGATTTTCTAAAATTCCTTTTATTTCTCAAAATAGATGGTGACTTTTGGGACACCCTGTATATAAAAAAATTACAATGATAATTTTTATTTTTAAAAAATCGGGTTTTTTTACTAAAAAATATATGTATGTCCTTGGATTCTCATTAAGGATTTTGCGAACATATACAGATGACATGGGCACTGGAAGAGTTAATTATTTGAAAAACTGAGTTGAAAAAAATTGGTTGTTCTGACTGGGATTTGAACCTAGGTCTCCCAGAAGCATGCCAGGCATCTTAACCATTAAACCACCATTTCTGGGAGAGGTGAATTCAATTTCCAGTCAGGAAAAACCAACTTTTTCAAGTCAATTTTCAAGTGTTCCTTGTCTACAGGACTTTTCCTGTGATAATTTATTACTGAAGGTTTGATTTTAAAAAAAGGAAACAAAATATTAACTTTATGCAAGAAGTTTATAATCTAATTTGCTGGGAAAAAGTTTTTAATTTAAATCAGTCATTAAACAACTTGCCATGTGAATGAAGTCCTTTTAGCTTCCAGATCCAATACCTCATTCATTTTCAGGAAACAATACAAGATCAAAGTTTTCTACATACATATATACATACAAAATCCTCATGCAGCCATGGGCTATGGAGGTCCACCCAGACTGTATAATTTTCCTCTCCAGACATGTCTCTTCTGAGCTACAGCTGCTGCTTTTAGCCACTCTAGGCCAAATCTAGCAAGGTCCTGTTTGACATTGTCTGCCCATCACATCCTAGGTCTACCTCTTTTTCTGAAACCTTTAGGCACACTTTTCATAATCCTGTTTGCCAATCTGCAGCTATGCATATGGGCAACATGGCCAAACCAACGGAGTCTCTCTCTGCACAATATGCTGCTTAAAGGAGGTTGCAAACTCCTTCTTCTAACCTCATCATTATTTATGAAGTCAAACCACCTAATGCCCAACATACTGCATAAGCATTAGAATCAAAGGCATCAAATTTCTTGTTATCCTGCTTAAAAAGGGTCCATGTTTCGCTACCATAACTAACCTTAGATATGGTAGCGAAACCCATACTACACTGCTGGCCATTAAAACTGCAACACCAGGAAGAACTCATCAGATTGTCCCGAAATATGCAAGATGGATAGCCCATAAGAGAACATGCAAATGATTCAAAGCACAGCACATAAGCACATCATGTGTGACAGTAACGTCCCCTGGAAGTGGTATAAGAGGAAATTACAAAGAGCCAGAGTAAAGCACTGGAATTGTGTTTGCTCGCAGTTCTTGCACACCACAGGATCGAGTATGCCCCATCAAAGAACACGGCATTCACATGACCAGGTTTTCGATTTTGATTGAGGAAGAATTGTGGGATTACGGGAAGGTGGATTATCATACCGAGACATCAATGCTTGTGTTGGACAGAATGCTGCCACAGTGATGAGAATATGGCATCAGCGGGTAGAGGAGGAATGAACTCACCGACATGAGGGATCTCAACGGCCCCGTCACACAAACGAACAAGAGGATAGACATCTCATGCGCATGGTTATGAATGATCATACAGCCACATCAGACACCTTAGCTGTCCGCATGTACAGTTCGACATCATCTGCAGCATCGGGGAATCTTTGGTGGCCATTGTTTCGGCAATCAATGACTATACAACACAGGTCTGCATACCTGACCCATTTACCTTATCCAATTCCTGATTTGCGCTACCAATTTTACAAGACTAGACTAATGACTAGTCATTGGAGCTTATACAGACAGCAGGTAATGCATTAAGATATTTTTTTCACATTTTCTTTTTACTATAATTAATACTTATTGTAGTAACTTAATATATTTCAGTTGAAAAAAGGTTTTATGCATTAACCATTTTCCTGCTATATGTATCTGCTCTGCTATGGTCCTAGGTGCCTATGAGCAAGCATATATAACTCTACAGAATTTACTATTTATTGCCATGTCAGCAACCAAAGAAACTTCTAAGTTACTCTAAGATTCTTTTGCATTTTAAAAGTTTTTAAGTTTAAAATGGTCAAGTTCAAAATAGTACACTACATCAATGGAGGCTTTTGCCGATTGACAGTTCTTAAGGTTTAAAGATGAAAGTGAAAAGGATCATACCATTTTTTGAAGGTCTTTTTGGCTGCTCACCTGATATGTTTGATACCTTATTAACACTCGAGGTTTTGCTAGCATCCTTTGTTGGAAGTCTGTTGTTGATTTCATACAGGATACCAGTCCATCTTGTAGTTGCCGTTTCTGTATGGCTTTACTTTGCATTGTTTGTAATGGCTGTATCATTGATGTATTCAAACTTACAACAGTGTTTGCATTGATTAAGTTAGAAACTTGCTCACTCAGTTTGAAGCTAAAATCTTTATTTACTCAACATTTAAAGGATAACATAAGAACATTAAAAACTTGGGCAACATCTTTCACCTCTCTCATGCAAGGCTTTATTTGGCAATGATAGAAGTAGTGAGAGTAATTTATGTGACTTTTCCCTGGTGGTGATAACTATTGCTAGGAACTTATTCACTGGGTAATGGGTTCCAAGCTGCTGGGAGGAGGGTTACTTTGGAATTGCAGATGTGCTCTTTATGCAAATTTTTTAAAATATTTTTGAACTCAAGATATTTGTGTTGTTGGTAAAAGGAGTGTGTATGTGTGTGACATCCTGATTGCAGATCAAAAATAAAAGGTAGGAAATCCCCAATTTTAATATCCCCAACTACAATTTTTTTTTATCATATCTTTTAATGAATTTTAGTTAACATACTGTTTTCCTCAAACCCTTAAATCTTGCTTCACTTTTCAGTTTCGAGCTTTCAAAAATTTAAGGGTGGTGCTTCAGCACCTCCTCTCAATACATGCCTACTTGACCAATGCAAAAACAAAAGATATTAGTGGTGAGCAATGTACGAGCTACCACTGAAAATAGTATACAATTCCTCTTTTACAAAAAAATGCTGAGAAATCTCATCATAGCCACTTTAGTAGAGAACAAAAAGAATGCATGATAAGCTATCTGGTTGTGCCAGCTGTAAACGTTTAATAGACGTAATGAGATAAGTTGTCATAACCACTAAAAGGATTATAGCAACAATATTTTTCAACACATAGTGAAATAATTTTTAAAACTAACAGCTAATGGCAAATAAAACATTTACTTTAACAGCTTCTGACGTTTTCTTGTAACTACTAATAGCATATTCATCTTGCTGCTTCCGGGAAATACCAAATGTTTTAGCTGTGTTTTCAGCACATACACCCTACATATTTGGAAATAGAAAAATAAATATTTGCTTACAAAAGTGATTCATTTCAAACTTATAAATAAATTTTTGCAAGTATATGAAAATTAGCATTGACACTGTCATAAAGCTTAACCAGTAATTACTTTGGGCAGGTTTTTAATACCAAATAAAAAAATGCATTAATATTAATATAATTTTTATGTGTCAAAAACTGCATTTATAAATTTATTACTTTTCATATACATGGTGAAAATAATTTATTTATATATGATCAGGTTTTAATACTGAATAAGTATTTGAGTATTATTAAACCTAAACCACAATAAAAAGCAAAATTTGAATAATAACAGTATATTAAACAAAGGAATTATACAGAAACTTTACTGACTGCAGTCATAAATGGAACACTCTGTATGGGCTCAAAGGGTAAAATCATTTTTAACAGATTATTCGTACTGAAAAAATTCACCGATTCTGCATTTTTCACTTACAATGAGATATTCTCATCTTGCTCATTCCCATCTTGGTGAGACAACAATAAACAGAAAAACACTAATGAGCTTGGAATGGCTACCATTCATTACAGTAGAAATCAGAACATTTAAATAAACTTTCAATGAAAATATGAAACTGAAACTAAGTTAAAGACCTAAATCAAATCTTCTTACATTTCAATTTTAATAATTAGCAACTGTAATCATTAATTATTTAAAGAGTTACTGATAGCACTTGTTTCAATGACAGTTAGGCAATTAATTTTCAAATTATATCATTATAATGAGTAATGCTGTTATTAAATATCCCTGCTTCATAATTACATAAGTATTGATGAATGTTGTTAAAAATTAAAGTTTTGATAAAACTGATTTAAATTTTTAACCCATCTATCTCAAATTTTTATAAAAAGCTTACAGATGTTATAGAACTTTGAATCTGATGTTTCACTGACATAAATGGAAGTAACCAAAATACATTTTGCAATAGTGCACTCATGTTAGAAAACACTAAAAATGCTAAATTTGTAACTTGCCATAAATGTGGAAGGGTAAGTTGTAGTTCACAGGCTCAAGTCCCACTTGGGCCAGGATCAAGATTTATTACTGCAAAACCCTTACCCTGCCTTCAGTCAGTAGCAGGCACCAATGGACTTGGAAAGATGTCATCCATAGGATGGGAAGTTAAGCTGTGGACCCCACGCACAGGAGAGCCACATTCTGTGCACGTTCAAGAATACACTGGATGGCTTTGATGGGAGACCACCATCTGTATCTTAACAGCTGTTCAGTGGGTCCCTTCCCTCCAACCTTTTCTGAGCAGTTGGAATCCTTGTAACCTGGCCATTGTGTGCAAAAACATGCTGCTCAGAGGTAAAACAACAAACAGCATAGATAGAGGGAATCACATGAAATTTAGCTCATTCATATTGTCACACATGATGAATGATTGAGATCTGACAAATTTATCATTTACAGAATGAAGTGAACATCCCCAAATGATCAAAATCCAACTTTGGTCCCCACAATATAGTTAAGCTCAATGCCCAAAGATTCACCAAATAACAAAATAACTGCAACAATTTCCTGTACAGAGAAATATGATTAGAGCGGGGGAATATTATTGCCATTCCCTTGCAGTAATTGCTTTTGTTTAAATTTTAATGCAATCAAATATTTAAATCCTTACACAATTAAATATGTAGTATTATTAATATAATTTTACAATGTATCAAAAACTACAGCTATATATTTATTACTTTTCATACAGTAAGAATAATTTCATTTATAATGATCAGGTAATAATGTTTAATATATGCTTAAATTCACTGCTGTTCATAATTTAAGGAAGTTGAACAAAACAGCAAAATCCCAATAAATCCTTTTTGGAATTTAATGAAAGTTTCAGAGGATATTTAGTGTGAAATAACTCACATTTTTCAGCTATTAAATTTGCATTTCTCAATATGAAAGACTGTGATATGCATATTAAGCTGGCAATAAAAGCAGATTCAGGAATGGGCACTTTTATTTCAGATTAAGAGTGACTTTATAGAGCATTTTGGATTACAGTTTTGTTAAAATGCAAAGGAGAAACCATTTGGATGTTGGTCAGAGGTGGAGAGCCATTGGATGGTTGGAAACAGGACATTCACATAGAGATATTGACAGAATATTGTCACTACTGAACCTTCCTTATGAACTTGTCAAGAGTCTGCCAAGTGTAGAGTTGTTCATGCAAGTAATTCACCTACCTGCTAACAAAAATTTCCACAACTCAAAAATTTCGGATTTGCACGAGTCTTATGTAACCCCGGGAGTATCTGCAACTTGCTACACTTGGTAATTGATTACTTAGTTTCTCCTTTTTTTCGGGTGGGGAAGAAACCCTGCATTGCATTTAGTCATGATGTGAGAAGTTCTATACCAAAATTAGAAATCTTAGTTTTTCCCATTTTGAAGCAAATGTTTTCATATCCAATTTTTTCCAGTATAATTTTTTGGATATAAAGATTAAAAGGTGAAACTATTAAACATCCTTAGTTTACAATGAGAGGAAGTTTTATGCTGAATTCGGTGATCATTGCTCTTACTGTTTAAAAAAATATATCTCATTTATTTCTTTCCAAGGGTGGGCAAACTTTTAAATACAAAGACAAAAAACTTTTAAATAAAATGGGTTTAAAAAGAAAGAAATTAAATATCATCTTCAGATAATATATTGATGTTACAATAATCTAGGTTGCAAAGTAGATTTTTGAATTTCATCTCATATCATCAAGCTATTATAACTTTAAATATGTTGTTATATTATTAAAAAATTATTTTGCTCCACAGCTGCTTAGGCAGAGTACAAATACAGCAACAAAAAAACTTATGTTATGGCCAGAGGGAGCTGTATTCTTGAATTCGATGTTCTTAACTACTACCTGTTCATCAGCAGAAAATGTTGCTTGAAACATTTCTAAACATTTGGAGAGAATGCAGTGAGTGGGCATAAAGCTCAAAATTAATTGAAAACAAAATCTGAGTGATAAAACTTTTAAAATATTAACTCTGAATGGAAATAAGATCCACGAGAAAACACAAACAGATATTACAAGTCTTTACTGAGTCCTGTTCTTTTCTCACCCTACTATACCTTTTCTCTTTCCTCTCTTTATCTATTTTCCCCTTCTCTTCTTCTCTTCATTTCTCCCTGTCCTATATTTTCCCTTCCCCTCTATCTAATCTCATTTCCTCCTCTGACTTGTAGTCTTTCTCCTGACTCCAAAATAGTGAGGATTAATATCTCACCATTTCAGTCAACTTTTTCTTCTACAAGAAAACTACAAGGTCAACATTTTTTTTTCCTAAAAGAAAATCTGATTTCCTTCTCATGCTTCTCTTTCTCCCTTTCTGCTCTTGACTGCCAATATTTACCCATTTCTGAAACAATGGCTTTATCAGGCAAAAGCAGAAGAAAATTAAACCCTTTTTAAAGGCAATAACCATTATGGTAACAATTAATTGCAATAATTGCTAATGTAAAGTCTATGGGAATTTCGAGAAATTAAACTCTGTCCACATTGGTTTTGGTTGAGCTCAGAAGTTTGTACAGTCTATAATCTTAAGTTGGGTGAAAGGAAAGTTATTGCAAAGTTTGACACCTCTAGCTCTTTAGGAGACTGAGTACATAAGTAGATGCATGGACAGAGAAACACTTATTTATATATAAGATTATCAGATTGAAACATATGATGTCTAACAACTTGAAGTTCATAGTTATCTTGCCTTTTTTCTGCAAATAACAACAAGCAATAAATCATGTTCTTCTAACATATCATTTGAAACATGAAAACTAAATAACACAAAACACTAAAACATTTGAACTTGAAGTAAATAATATATATGAATAGACATTTTAATAAATTGAAAATCATAATCATTGGTAATTTCATCTTTATTTAAGAGTGAGTTGTTGAATTCTTCTGCATTATTACTGTTTTAACATAATCACATGGAATTTCTTCAAGTATACAATAGAATTCAATAATATTTTCACAGTTGTCTAAGATGATGAAAGTCTAAGAGCATTTGCAGAAAAGTGTCCTTTATTATTTTGCAAATTTACAATTAATATAATTTTATCTGTTTTAAAAAAAGTATGTGTCATTTAATCAATCCTTCCTTTCTATAATTTACTTATTTTCATCACAGATAAAGCACTTGGAAGAGTGCCCTTGAACAGAGACCAGTTTTATTAAAGCCTCAATACACTTTCCACACACATCCATGCTACTAGTGAACATCATACATATCCATGCTACTATAGTCAACAAGCCCAAACTTAATATCTTAGGTCTCACCAAGTATGGTAAATTGTTTCAAACTTAATAATATTTAATGGCTCAGTGGATAAAAATTCAGTGAATCATTGACTTTCAATGTGAAATCTTTTATGGTTGATAAGAAGGCATTTTTCTTGAGCTTCAAAAGGCCTAGATGAGTAAAAATCAGAGGAAAAACATATGTGCAGAATTAGTTGGTAACATTTTTGCTTAAAGGACACAAACATATGTGAGTGATAAAGAATGTCTATAACCACAAGTTGTTACCTCTGAGCAGCAATTCTGCACATGAAATAGGCTGAGTCCTAAAGGCCCAGAACTGTATACTAAACAACATATATATATATACACACACACCCTCGCCCCCCCCCCCCCTGCTTGCTACAAAGATCTGATAGGATGTTGTCAGTTTATATGCCAGTAGAGTATATAAACAGACAGGCTCCTGTCAGAGGTCTGTGAGAAAGGTGAGATAGGTGAGAGAGGGGGGTTGGAGAAAGATGAGATAGGGGGACTGGAAAATAACCAGACAGCTTTTAGGGGACAGATGAAAGCATCCTGTCAAGACCATCTTACATGCTCTTTAACATATGCAAGATATGGCTTTCCTGCAAATGAGAAATGCCAATGTTCCAATCCAACAGATGCCTGCTTTTCCAAGCCCATCAGTATCTCCTTTATCATTGAAGACAAAATGGAGGCTAGCACAAAAAATCTTAACACAGATACAGTGGAGATTCAAACCTGGAATCATTCAGTTATGAGCCTCCCATGCAATGAATTGAACCATATAGTAGTGGAATATCTCACAAATACAAAGGAATAAAAATCACAAGGACCCCCCAGGGCTCAGAAACAGTTGGAGTAAGGGGACCCACTGGACAGTTGCTAGAAGACAATGGAAGCCATCAAATGTGTTCTTTTAACATGTAGAGGGTATGGCTCCCCTGCATACATGGCTACAGATTAATACCCTATCTGATGGATGGTGGCCTTACTATGCACATTGGTGTCATCTTTCTCACCAAGGGCAGGGTACCACTTGAGAATGGGAACTTTACAATTTCTTGTTTGGTGAGCTACTAACTGAGCCCACCCCCATCTGGAAGTAAATAACATAAAACTCTGCCTCACATCACTCATGATTGAAAGAAAACAAGTTGCATTTGCATACCACTTCCGAAAACAGTGGCACACTGTCCTTGTTGCATTTTGCAGTCATGTTGCCACAGCAAGTACAGTGTTGCAAAATAGAAAAATATTGGGAAAAAGTCGAAAATTTACTTTTTTGACTTTTTTGTGAATCACACAAATTATGTGCCATATTGAAGCAAATTTCTTAGTGTATCTAACACTGCTATTTTTCTTATTTTTTATATAATATAAACCTTATTTTCTCCTAAAGTTGGGGTATTGAGAAATGCAGCTTTTTCAAGATGAATATTAATAGATTTTCAAAATATGTAAAATTGTTCTGAAAGATTAAAAAAAAAAATTTTCTTGTGGGGAGGGGTGACATAGTAAAAAGCACATAACCTTTCATGTAACTCTGGATAATTACCATGCTAAATTTCATATCAGGTCAGAAAACTGCTTAAATTAGTTCAATGTTTGGTGGGAAAAATGTGAAACATGAATTAAATATATAAATGAAATCTATGTGAATTGCATTTTCAGAAATATTCATTAAACATTTAGAATTCTGGTAGCATAAGCAATATATAGCTTAGCCCTTATCATAACGGTTTAAAACAAAATTTTGAACAAATGCTCCATACACATATCAACTTTTTCCTTAATTTAGTAAATGGTTGGAAATACTAATGTTTTTTATTCAGATATGTTTCTTTGTGTCTCTTTTGCAGTCATGTTTTTCAATTTAGCACTTTGTGCTCTAACAAATTGGAGTGTATTCATCAGTTTCCATTTTCAAATATGCAATTGACTGATTCACCAGTATTTTTTACTTAAAATTTCAGAATGAGCAGTTTTTTGTTTCAGTGGTACTATTTAGAATTTTTTTTTTTTAAACTTTCCATCGAATAGCATTGGTGCTGATGTTACTAACATTTATTTGGCAAATATCCAATATATTCCACTGTTTTCAAGTATGTTATAAACTTATACACCAGCAATTAACATTGTAAATTTTGAGATAAAATTTTCTGTTTCAATTATACCTTTTAGAAAGATTATCAGAATTTCTCATATTGATTAGTACCAGATTGTTACATCATTTAGATAAATTCTTATTAACTAAATTTACTCACTGAATAGCCTTATAACCTTAACACTCATAATTTATTGCTAATATTTGCCAAAATATCCAGTATATTTCAATCATTTTCAAAGAGGTTACAGACATATGAAGAAAATCATTATTCAAAATTTCATGGCAATTGTCAATTTTTAATTATTAATTTTTTTCACTTATTTTTTACATTACTGTGTAGTGATGCCATTTGACTAAGGGTTAAAAGCATATTGTCATACATTGAAGTGCCATTGAATTAAGGATAGGAGACGTTATCCAAATTCAGTACCACAAGTCCCACATTTGTGCGCATGCACGGCTGAAACTTTGGTCATATATAACTGTCAGCTTTGGCTTTCTCAATCATTTGTTGTGAGAAACATTATGGGAAAGGCATGGGATTTAGATGAATTTGACAGAGGGCAGATTGTAGGTGCCCAACGGATGGGACACTCAATCTCTGAAATCGTCAACAAACTTGGATTTTCTCATACAACAATTTCAAGAGTGTTCCGGGAATACAAAAATTCTGGCAAAAAAATAAGCACCAGGACAAACTGCAAAGGACAACCAGCCTTGAATGATCATGGGCTTCGCCATCTGACCCGCATCATACGGACCGATAGGGGCCAGACATTATCTGAAATCACCTCCTATCTGAACAAGGGTTTCAACCGGGAAGTCAGTGCACAGACCGTGCAAAGTTCACTTCTAACAGCACCACATAGGGCTCAATACCTTGCCTGGGCTAAAGAACATCGAAACTTGACCATCAAAAATTGACAACGGATAGCCTGGAGTGATGAATCCTGATTTAAACTTCATCACATTGATGGGATACTGGGGGTATGGTGCCAACCCCATGAAGCCGTGGATCCTGCATGTCAGGAACAGTATACAAGCTGGTAGTGGCTCAATGATGGCCTGGGGGTATCTTCAGTTGGACATCTGTGGGATCTTTGGTACGTGTACCGACGACTTTCAATGCATCCCAGTACGTAAAACTCATGGCTGACAATTTACACCCATTTATGGCCATCATGCATTCCAATGGCGATGGTGTCTACCTGCAAGACAACTGTTCATCTCACAGGTTCAGGTTGGCTACTGCATGGTTGCAGGAGCATTCTGCTGACTTTGAAATAATGAATTGGCCACCTAGAAACCCAGATTTAAATCCCATCGAAAATCTTTGGGATACTGTCGAGTAGAGTGTTTGGGCCCATGTGATCTTGAGATCACATCAGTGAAAATCAAATCACCCATCAGTGATGACCTTGAGAGAACTGTGGACAGCTCTGGAGGATGCATGGGTTGCTATACTTGTGGAACATTTCGCAAGCTTGTGGAGTCCTTGCCTCATCATGTGGCGGTCGTTATCAGGGTCAGAGGGGGTTCAACATGTTACTAGGTTGCTATCTCTAATTCAATGGCATTTCAGTGTATAAGGCACATACCTTATCTGGTCAGTGGTTTGGATGGTTTTACCCTTGAGCTGCACTTTTTTGCACACAATGAAATATATGGTCAGGTCACAGAGACTCTCAGGGCTCAGAGAAGGTTGGATGGAGGGGACTGACTTGTTATTATCCACTGAATAGCCTCAGCACTCATAATTTATTGCAAATTATTGCCAAAATATCCATACATTTCAACCATTTTCAAATTGGTTACAGACATGTGAAGAAGCAATTATTATTCAAAATTTCATGGCAATTGGCCAATTTTTACTTATTAATTTTTTTCACTTATTTTCTCATTTCACATCATTATGAGGTGGTGCCACTTGGCTAAGGGTTAAAAGCATATTATTGTATAAGGCACATACCTTATCTGGTCGGTGGTTTGGATGGTTTTACCCCTGAGATGCACTTTTTTTTCACACAATGAGCTAAATAGCCAGGTCACAAAGGCCCTGAGGGCTCAGAGAAAGTTGGATGGAAGGGACTGACTGGACAGCTGTTATAAGACAGATGATAGCCTTCCATCAAGGCAATGCAGCATGTTGTTTAATGTGTGCAAGGTATGGCTCTCCCACATACAGAACCAAATCTTAACATTCCATCCAATGGAGAGGCCTTTCCAAGCCCGTCGGTGTCCTTTACTGGTTGGGGACAGGACAGGGGTTTTGCAAAGTCTCAATGCTGGCCCAGGCTGGGCTCGAACTTGAGAACTGCAGATCATGAGCCTGGCACACTACTGACTGAACCACCCCTACCCCTATCTGATCAGTAAATTTGGGAAAAATATGCATGTGGTACATGAAAATATATGGTACATTCATATTTTATATAAAAAAACTTCACCTTAATCAGGACCCTGTTTGGATGATCCAAAACAAATTTAGCACATTACTTTCATTTTGTCATACAAAACAAATAGAATATTTAAGAATGTTAAAATATTTAAAATACTTACCATATGAAATTTCTTATATGCATCTGTCAAGCCATCAAATACAAGGCTATCCTAAACACAATAAGCCTCTTTAAGAATTATTAAAACACAAATATCAATGAAGAAAACTTTATTTTCATTTTGTAAAATTAAAAACCATATAACAATGCCTTTTTTTATTTTTTACTAACTTGTTGTCCCATTAGATGGGCATTTAATACTTAGCTTCAAAGGAGCTGATTCAAATGTTACATAATACCTAAATGCTTTTGTCCTTTTTCTGTTAAGGTCTCACCTACCTCTCCCTCACAGGTCTTTCTCTGTGGCATTTTTCACTGAGATGATTCAATTTGATTTCTGAGACAGTGGTTGACTGAGCTCTTTTTTTTTAATTACTAATACAATATTTCTGATATGCATAAGAAATATGCAGAATTAACAAGTTTCATTTTTTTTTACACAGATGTCAGCAATAGTAAAATTAACAATTTCAGCTCTTTTATACAATTAAAAGTTAATCACTTATACATAACTGAACCTACTGTTGGACAGTCAAGTATGCAATTTTGACAAAAGGTCACATTGCAGTATAAGTTGTCCTGCATGACATTAATATGTTATACAGGACAAATACTAGGTCATAAAAAAAAATGCATCTACCAAAACAAATAAAAATTTATTTAAAAAACACTAATAGACAGAAGTGATTATAATGCACAAGAACAGAAAGGCTATTTATTTCTGAATAACAAAAAAAAACGTAATTTTCTTGTTTAAAGTAAACATTTCTTCTGTTTTATATTTTTTTTTCTCCATACCATACTTTGAGAAAAGTCTAGGCTTATTGCAGAGTCCAATAAACAAGTCAACTCTAGAATATTTTTAATAAATAACTAATCAACAGAAATAAGTCATGTTATAAACCAATTAAAGAGAATTTAATTTTGAATTTTATTGAAGTAAAAAATATGTACATTGTAGTAACATATTAATTTTAATAACTTTTACAGTGAAGAAAATTTTTAAACAGCAATTTAAAAAAAAAAAGAAGTTTTATGTGTTATACAAAAAACATCTATAGACATCCTTGACTCAGGAAGGATTAAAAATACACAATTCAAGTGCAAAAAAATAATATTTCATTTTTTTATTTGATTCATATTTTATTAAACTATAAGGTATGGGTGTTTGTGTTGTTTTTCTGCTGAGGCCCTGGCATCCTCACAGACCTTCTACTGTGGCATATAAACTGACAGGCTCATGTCAGACCTCTGTAGCAAGCAGCTGCTTAAGGGGATATTATTTTTTTATTTTAATATAAATAATTCATTAAAACCATCTGTTGCCATTTCTTAGAAGTGTTATATGGTATTGCCAATTTGTCTGTTAACATTACTCTATGCTAAAGCAATTACCTGATTTAAGCTCACAAGTTTGATTTGAACTATCATCAACAAATTTTTCCTTAAAGTTTTGAAAATCTTTTATAATTTAACAAAAACTGCTATTTTTAAAAACGGAAGATTTTGGAAGTAATTGCAAAGTACATGCCACCATTTTTCTTTCCCGTTTTACCTCTTTCTTCCATAAACCTATTTCAATATTCCCAAAATTATTTTTATCATTTATCCCAGCATTCTATGCATCTTTCTCACTCTTCAGATCAAAACTGTAATTAAATAAAGTTTTCTTAGAAAGAAGGAAGAAAGCTAAGTTGTTCCAAAGTTCAGTGTAGGAGAGTAAAGTGACCCTACAGTGGATGTTTACAGAAAGAGTTCCTCTAGGATATTAGTTAATGTGAGCATAAATCTAGTTAGTATTAATCTCATTTTCATTTCTGTAGATTTTATTTCCGCAAATTATCGACTTTTTTTTCATCAGATGATCTATTGATCTTTTGGGGGTATACATCGGATTGCTAGCTTTATAAGTCATTGTGGATATTAATACAGAATTAGGTTACATGTTAATATTTCTTTTATTATTTCTTTTCTAGCAAAAAAACACTTTGATCTTGCATCATTTCCTGAAAATGAATGAAATATTGGATAAGGAAGCAAAAAGGACTTCCTTCACACAGCAAGTTGCTTACATGGATGATTTAAGTTAAAAATTTCCTCCCAACAAATTAGATTATAAACTTCCTGTGCAAAGTTAGAATTTTAGTTCCCTTGTTTTCATAATTAAACCTTGGTTTTCATTTCTATATATTTACTTTACTTCTGCCAATTATCAATCTTTTTGTAGATCAATTTGCTTTAGATTTTTAAAGAATTATGCTACATCAGGCAGCAGGCTTACAACTTGTTGCTGTGGATATTTTATTTTAACATTGAATTAGGTTATCTGTTAAATTTATTATTATTATTTATTACTTTTCCAGTAAAATAAACTTTGATCTGGTATCATTTTCTGAAAATGAATGAGGTCTTGGATACTGATGCAAATTTATTTCTGTCAATTTATTTCCGTAAATTAGCACGCAATCTTTTGGGTTGGCTGATTTATCAGTCTTTCTGAGTTATGCTACATCGGATGTCATTTAAAAGCTGTTGCGAATATTTTATATAATATCCCATTAGGTTATATGTAATTTTTCTTTCATTATTTCTTGTTTTATTTTTAGTAAAAATGCTTTGAACTTGTACTGTTTTCTGGAAATGAATGTTTGGATATGGGAGGAAAATAGACTTCCTTGGCATGGAAATCAGCCCTCATGTGGGAGGGATCTCCCCCTCACTCCCTAGAAAATTTTCATTAAAAAAAATTAAAGTTTTATATATATATATATTGACTTTAAAAGCACTACCCCCCCCCCCCCCCCAGTATCTTGGTTGTGCCATTCTAACGACATAACATTTCTTTTTGCTTTGATGTACAAACCTTTCTGCATTTAACCCTTAGTGTTGGGTTTCTGAAACTGAACTCATTGTGGTGGCCAGATTTATTTTAAAGTGTTTTCAGAGAATGAAATAAACAACTTTAGAACCTCATCCTGAAGTAACTAATGAACAGAAATATGTCATGTTATACACCAAAAGAAAGAGTATTTAATTGTGCTCAATAAAATGGCAAAAAATCAAAGAAGAAAAAAATTGTATGTTAAATTTTTAAACATTTGTTTTAAAACATTGCAAAATTTTACTGTATTTTTTCCACTTTATCTTTAGTAAAATTTCAAAAAATATATATATTTTTCACATTTTTCTATATTATTTTATTATTTTACTATTGCTTTAATCTTTCATTTATTTTGCTTTTCCTAAATTATTTAGTTGTTTATGCATATAATGAATAATGCATATTCTTAGATTTTTTAACAATCAGCAAACTCTAAGTCTAAGTAAAGCAGTGTCATAAAAATAATTTTGCTTTAAAAGCTAAATAATTTAAATAAAAAATGAAAAATATATGAGAAAAGTGATAAAGAACTATGAAAAAAATTTCGAAAAAATGTTTCAAAGCTTTTAAAGTTTAATTAATATACTGAATTTGAGAACGAGTCACTTTATTATGAAGCTGCATAACTGCTATGGAAAAATTTTCTTATAAAATTAAGGCAGAAATTTTGGTTAAAAATTGCAATTTCCTGACCTTAAAATTTGCTTATATGCTTTAAATGTAATCAAAAATATTGATATTTAAAAATGAAGTCTTATCATTTAAAAATTGTACTCTGAGTAATCCTAATGCTTGTTCAGATTGCCACCATTATTAATCGCTAGCGGTTTCACTTTCGATCGTTCCATTTGAGAAGCAATAAAAAATAATTTTAGAAGCATTAAAGTAAATAAAAATATTTTTAAAATCAAAAGTCTATTAAATTATTGATTGAAAGCCAATGTGCGTAGTTATCAGATGATGTAATTTCCAGTAGTAAAAAAAATCAATATTCTTATGTTAAAAGTTTAGAAAGCATTAGAACTCTAGTAGAACTATAAATAGCACAAAAGAGTGGGAAATGCAACAGATCAATAATCTAAGCATGGTACAGCAGAATAAAAACATGAACTGAATTAGTGCTCCTGATGCTGTTTACGGTGACTGAGCATGCGCATCCAACTCAAATAGACTTAAGTGCTATTTCTGATATTTAATTAGAAACGGTTAGAAAAAAATTCAGATTTATATTCAATTTTTTTTTTCTCACAACCTTGTACTATGGGAGTGAAGCTTTGGTCTCTGACCACTAGAATGGGAAACATGAAAGCAATTCTTCGGGCTGTGACACAGTAAGGGCTAATAAAAAAAGACAGCCAAAAAAGATTTTTCCATTTCATAACCAGTTCAGAAAATCCCATGAATGTGAAATGTCCAAGTCACTTTGTATAACACTGACCGTGTTTAAAATACACAATACTGAAAGGAATCTTTAAAAGAAATAAAAATCATGTTTCAGGTTAAACATTATATTATTATGGAGGAAATTTCCTTTCAATTAATATATAATTTAACTTTTTATTCATTGGGTTTTCCAAAATTAAGCCTTAATTGCATAGTGCGATTTTTTTTCACCATATTACACTGAAAAAGGCTTATTAAAATCAATATGCTTGTAAATTTTTTTATATTAATTATTTTCATAAAATTCATAACTAAATTCTGTTTAATTTAGTATGTAACACAATCTATTTGTGTTGATTGGTAATTTTTTCAAAAATTCTAAAGTTGATTGCTTATTTGACTCAGCATAATTAGTTAAAAACCTGTAATTTTCTCAAAGTATGGTATCGAGAAAAAATTACAAAACCGGAGTAATTTACTTGTTAATTTTTTTTGTTATTCAGAAATATATAGCCTTTTTATTCATGTACATTATAATTATTTCTGTCTATTAGTTGTTTTTTTTTTAATAAATTTTTATGTTGCCAGATGCACTTTTTACTATAGGCCTCTATAAAAGCTCTACCAAAATAAAACTAATCATCTTTTTCGTTAAATTCGTTAATTATATTATTTCGTTAAATTTCGTTAATTATATTTTCAGAAAAATCCAGATTTAAATACTGATTAATTTGGCATATAATGCGCCATAATTCCTTTCATTAGTTATTTGGCAAAAAAATTCTAAAGTTAAATATCTTTTTTTGCTAATCAGAATGAAAAATAGCTGGACCTCTGGATGTAAATCAGTTTTTCAGGCTGGACCCTGGAAGGCAGTGATTTTCAACTGTTGTGCCATAAATAGTACACAGGTGTTTACAGGAGTTTGGGGAGGGCCATTTATTAGTAGGGCCATGGGGGAGTTTGAGGGAGGGCAGAATCAGTGTCATTCTTCAGTCAGCTGTTCTTCGGATCGGGTGTGTTATTCCGTTTAAGCTTGCGCTAATGCATTTTTGTTTGATATTTCTATTTTGTTTTAGTTATTTTGTCATTTCCGAATTTAGTTCCTAATCATGTTTTTTTTTTCAGGGCTTATTAGACATGGATAGATTTTTAAATAAAAAATGCAAGTTAGATGATGACAATGAATCAGGTGTACTAGTTCAGGTAGTAATGCACATAGTACCGTCAGTGTTAGTTCTAAAACCGTCGTATGCCAGTATAATGAAGATTATTTGTCCTTCGGATTCATTTCACTGGAGAAAAAGTACCACATCCTAGGTGTGTTGTTTGCAGTGAGAAACTGACAAACCAAACTATGCTTCCAAGTAAGCTGACACTTTCACACAAAGCACTCACATTTATGTGAGAAACCAATTGGTTATTTTAAATGTGTTATAGCTGATCAAACATGTCAGACTAAACAATTTACCAAAATCACAACATAAAGCTCAAGAAGCAAGCTATGCCATTGCTGAAATCATGGCAAAAAAAAGATGAAATCACATATAATTGTTGAGTCAGTAATTTTACCAGCATGCTGTAAAATTGTAAATACACTGCTGGACATTAAAAGTGCAACACCAGGAAGAACTCATCAGATTGTCCCAAAATATGCAAGATGGGTAGCCCATGGAAGAACATGTAAATGATTCAAAGTGCAGCACATACACACATCATGTGTGACAGTAATACCCCTTGGAAGTGGTATAAGAGGAGATTACAAAGAGCTGGTGTAAAACACAGGAATTGTGTTTGCTCGCAGTTCTTGTGCACTAAAGGATCAAGTATGCCCTGTCAAAGAACACGACATCCATATGACCAGGTTTCCAACTTTGATCGAGGAAGAATTGTGGGATTACAGAAAGGCAGATCATCATAATGAGTAAAATAAAAATTTAATTACAATCTACACTGTTAAAATCAAATGCCCTTAATCCTCTAAAGCATATTCCACACTACATTGTTGCATTCAACAACATGTAAGAGCTATTAGCTTATTGCTATAATCACATAGGTTGTTCCTCTTGAGAAGATCTAAGTGCTATATTCTGCTTATAATTCGAGTATTTTAAAGGTCTTAGTAATATACTCACAAGAAGGATGCATTTAGATGGTATTATCATGCAATAGACATCTCGCAAAAGCAGGCTGGTACACTCAACACACTTGGTGGAGAAACACAGTCCTCTTATTTGCGGTGCACTTGCTGATGTTGAATTCTTGTTGTCTTAAATCCTGTATTGCAGTTGGGTCACTATTCCATTTTCAGGATCTTTAGTCACTGACGGTCAAGTTGTTACTCAAGTTCAGGTTTTAAGTTTGGAACTTCTTACTTGATGGATTATCAATAGCAGAACTTATTTAAAGCAGCTTTAATTTAAGAGCACAGTTTAAATTTAAAGGCATCTGAATTAAAAAAGAGTGAAATTTCAACTTAATACATTTAAACTAGCATTTAAAAAGATATTTACAATTATAAACCATCACCTTTCCCACTGCAACATGTTTCAACATATCCCATCTTATGTCTTCATCAGGCAGCAACGAACTGAAGTGAGTGAGCTACACATATATATATATAAGGTGGCCCTCTAGTGGTGAGTAACATTTCCCATCTGATAATTATGCATGAGGATGTTCCATGCAGCAGGCAGGGAGGTCAAGTCTGTGTTACATAATGTTTCATGATACAAATTTATCAACAGATTCTCCATAAGATTTAACTGAAATTTTGTAGTTGGGCTGGCAATTATTTTACAGTTTAGTTTATTTACAAGTAATTGGTTTTGAATGATAGTTTGAGATAGTATCGTGTGACCATATTGATGCTGAATATCTTGTTCATGTTCAGAAATCCTTTCTTCTATTGTCCTATATATTTATTTTTATTTCCTAAGATACTGGAAGGGTCATCTAACCCTTCTGGTGTCCAGAACGTATATATCCGTTTTTAGTACAATAAAAGAAAACGATTAAAAAAAATAAAAATTGCCATTTTAAAATTTTTTAATAGATATTTTATAAAAATATGTAATTTAAGCTTGAAAAATAATATTTCTTTTTTTTTATTTGATGCATATTTTATTAAACTATAACATAAATAATTTGTTAAAGCCATCTGTTTGCCATTTCTTAGAAGTTACATAAAGTATTGCTAATTTGTTTGTTAACATTACTCTGTGCTGATGCAATCCCCTAATTTAAGCTCAGAAGTTTGATTTGAACTATTATCAACAAATTTTTCCTTAAAGTTTTTAAAATCTCCTGATAATTAACAAAAACACTACTTTTTAAAAATGGAAGATTTTGGAAGCAATTATGAAATGTGTACCTTTTTTTTGGTATATCACTGTAAAAATTGTTATTAAAATTAATATGTTACTACATTGATCAAATTTTTTACTTCAATAAAATTCAGAATTCTTTTTAATTTGGTATAAAACATGAGCTATTTCTGTTGATTAGTTATTTATTAAAAATATTCTAAATGTGACTTGTTTATTGGACTGCAACAAGCCTGGACTTTTTCTCAAAGTATAGTATGGAGAAAAAAAAATTCAAAATGAAAGAAATGTTTACTTTAAACAAGAAAAATTTTTTTTTTGTTATTTAGAAATAAATAGCATTTCTATTCATGTGCATTATAATCATTTCTGTCTATTAGCTTTTTTTTTTATAAATTTTTATTTGTGTTGCCAGATGCATTTTTTTACTACATGACTCTAAAAAAGTCCCTATTAAAATGAAACATATGGTATTTTTTGTAAAATATTTTATTTTCAGAAAATCCAGAATTAAATGTTGATTAATTTGGCATATAACATGCCATAATTCCTTTCAGTAATTATTTGGCAAAAAAGTTCTAAAATTAAATTTGGCCTCTAGATGTAAACCAGTTTTTTAGGCTGGACACTGGAAGGGCTAATTGAATTAAATATATTCCCCCAGAAAGGGTTATTTTAACATAGTCATATATTGTTAACATTTTTATGGTACTGTTAATGGTGCTTGGTACTGTTAACTTTTATGGTTTTAGTATTATATTAATAGTGTGCATAAATCCATTAAGATATGGAAAACTTATAGTATATTTAATAAATTATTCTCAATGTTTTGGGCAGGTGTGATTTGCGTATTGAGAAGTTCATATTTATTTCGATTTTGACTTGCTCCCATAAAGTGTTTAGAATATCTGGCTTGAGTGCCTATATTATATATGAATTTTAATTCACTATCTAAAAGTTGAGGTGTAGAACAGTATTGGTAGGCTCATAAAAAATATGTATTAAAAGCAGCTCCTTGCCAGCTGCATGGAACATCCTCATGCATAATTACCAGATTGGAAAAAAAACTTATCGCTAGAGGGCCAGCCTTATATATATATAGCTCACTCACTTCAGTTCATTACTGCCTGACGAAGACATAAGGTGGGATATGTTGAAACATGTTGCAGTGGGAAAGGTGATGGTTTTTAACTGTAAATATCTTTCTAAATGCTAGTTTAAATGTATTAAGTTGAAACTTTACTCTTTTTTAATTCAAATGCCTTTAAATTTAAACTGTGCTCTTAAATTAAAGCTGCTTTAAATAAGTTCTGCTATTGATAATCCATCAAGTAAGAAGTTCCAAACTTAAAATCTGAACTTAGTAACAACTTGACCATCAGTGACTAAAGATCCTGAAAACGGAATAGTGGCCCAACTGCAATACAGGATTTAAGACAACAAGAATTCAACATCAACAAGTGCACCACAAATAAGAGGAATGTGTTTCCCCACCAAGTGTGCCAAGTGTACCAGCCTGCTTTTGCAAGATGTCTATTGCACGATATACCATCTAAATGCAACCTTCTTGTGAGTATATAACTAAGACCTTTAAAATACTCGAATTATAAGCAGAATATAGCACTTAGATCTTCTCAAGAGGAACAACCTATGTGATTATAGCAATAAGCTAATAGCTCTTACATGTTGTTGAATATAATGAGGTAGTGTAGAATATGCTTTAGAGCATTAAGGGCATTTGATTTTAACAGTGTAGATTGTGATTAAATTTTTATCAAAGCCATGCACACAAGATGTCTGTCCTCTCGTTCATTTGTGTGATAGGGCCTTTGAGATCCCTCACCTCTGATGATGAGTCTTTCACCTCTGATCTGAGTGATGTGGTATTTAACATACCACATCACTGTGTAATTAAAACCGAGAATTATCATACCGAGACATTGGTGCTCGTGTTGGACAGAATGCTGCTACAGTAATGAGAATATGGTGTCAGTCAGAGGTGAGGGATCTCAAAGGCCCTATCACACAAATGAACGAGAGGACAGACATCTTGTGTGCATGGCTTTGATTGATCGTATAGCCACCGAACACCTTAGCTCAACAGTTCCTTAACACACATCCAATGTGTCATCCTCTCAATGTCGGTCTGTGTAGCAGTGGTTACTGCCACTCATGGTGGCTACACAAGATACTGATTTCTTTGTATCCACAAGTCTAACTGAGTTGTATTTGTAATCATTTAATCCTTGTAACATAAGCTATGTATTCACTAAATATGGCTTTGATATCTCTTCTCTCTCCTGGTGTAGCACTTTTAATGGCTAGCAGTATCTTATGTTTGGCAAAACATATGAAAAAGAGATCTTGAAAATCCCTATGTCAGATAACACTATTAGTTGGCATATATATGACATGTCTCAAGACGTTGAGTCACAAGTGATAGCTAACATTAAAGAAGTCGATTTCTTTGTCATCCAGTTGTACGAGTAACTGACATCACTGGAAAAGCTCAACTCCTGGCATTCAGCAGATTTGTTTTTGAGATATCATTGAACAATTGCTATTTTGAAAATCACTTCCAGAAACAAGAGGCTAAGACATTTTTGATGTTGTTGACATCTATTTCAATTCTCATGATTTGTCATGGAAATCATGCATTAGCATCTGCACGGATGGTGCTCCCTCTATGTCGGGAAGCCTAAGATGATTTGTTACACTGACCAAACAAAAGAACCCTGGTATTGTTTTTACACACTGTTTCCTGCACAGAGAGTCCCTCATTTCAAAATCAGTAGTGCCTGAACTCCAAAAAGTACTGGCTGAGATGATCAAAATGGTTAACTTCATCAAGAGTAGGCCATTAAAATCGAGCTTGTTTTCAGTGCTGTGTTCTGCCATGGAAGATGCTCACACACAACTTCTACTGCACACATAAGTGAGATGGATCTCGAGGGCAGGTGATTTCAAGGTTGTATGAACTGAGGGAAGAGCTACTAATTTTTTTTAGATCAGAAGAGTCTGAAGTCTGAGCTGGCTGACCTGCTTAGTGATGAGACCTGGTGCAATAAAGCTGCATTCCTAGCTGATTTCCAAGCCTTGAACACTCTTAACAAGAGTATGCAGGAAAAGAATGAAAATGTTCTTACTTGTACTAACAAAGTTATCTCCTTTAAGGAAAAACTAACACTGTGGGGAGCCAGAATAAAAAAATATAGAACAAAGTTGGAATGTTTGAACTGACAAAAAGTTGCAGACTGGACAAAATCTTGTTGATTTAATTCTACAAAATTTACCACTGCTGAGTAAAAACATTGAAAAGTATTTTCCCTCACTTAATGTACCTTCCTTTGACTAGGTGAGAGATCTGTTGTGTTAAGTGTGTGCAAGTCAGAAGAATTAACTGTTGCAGAAGAAGGTAAGCTGATGGAAATCAGAAATAATAGAGGACTGAAACTGAAACACACATCACATATATGGCCTCATTCTGGTTGTCTCTCCGAGAGGAATACCCCATTATCACAAAGATGGCAATTAAAGCACTTCTTCCTTTCTCAACATCTGTGTTAGGCTGGTTTCTCTGCTATGAACACAATGAAGAACAAGAATAGGTCATGGCTTCAAACACTGGAGGAGGACTTGAGGGTATGCTTCTCAACCATCTGCCCTCGAACAAGGAACATCATAAAACATCACTAAGAACAGATTTCCCAGGTTTTTTTTTTAAATAACACAATGATAAAAAATTTGTTACTGAACTTTAAACACAATCTTTATACTCGTTTTTAAAATGATAAAATATATCCTTAAAAAACTGATGGTGTGTCTTGACAATTTTAGTGCCATGTCAGTGTGCCGTGAGATGAAAAAGGTTGAAAATCGCTGTTGGAAGGGTTAAAGCATCTCAAGACAAGCTTGTATTGGGAAGGGGTGATTTGTTAAATACTGGTGAATTAGTAATCTCTATAATATATCATTGGTAATCACCACCAATACCTTCTTAACTCTCATGGTGCAGCTTGTGTGTTGCAAATAATTATTTTATCACTGTTATCGATTTAAAAATTTGCACGAGTTAAAAAAAAGTTAATAAAAATACTTAAAGTAATTCCAGGTCTTAGTAAGAAGGGGGTGCCTTTTTTCTTATGGCTTGGCTCCATACTAATAATCTGGATTGGATTGTTTTACCTCTGCCCAGCACTTTTTTGCCCACAATGGGCTAAATGGCAAGGCCACAAGGACCCCGAGGGCTCAGGGAAGGTTTTGGGGAGGGGAACCACTAGGCAGCTGTTTTTATATGTGTACTATAATAATTGTAATCATCAAGTTTGCATGATTACTTTGGGAGTTCATCACCCTGGGTTAGGGAAATCCTGGCCTACATTTTAAATAACTGCACCTGTCATAGAGAAAAATATTTATATTAAATAATAACTGACAGAATAGTGGAAAGGAAAAAGAAACTCGTTACATTTGGAACTAGTCTCAAAACTATGCAATAAATTTCACTCTTTGAAATTTTCAATTACAAAAAAATGGTGAAAATAAGAATATAAATGGTTTAGATTGGTCATGTATGTACTGATTCACAGACCAAATCCGAAATGTGTTGCATAATGCTCTCAAGTGTTGAAGAATTCTTATTCCTCAACAAAAAAATTGTCAAATTATAAAAAGGAGACAAATATATAGGGAGAAAAAATTGTACTTCTACATTACTGGAAGAATGGTGCTGATAATTCTATGATAGTAACTAAATTATTTTTATGCTTTAGTGATGCAAGTTATGAATAACAATGGCAGCCTAAAAATGCCTGTAATAAATATATATTTCACCTTTTTTTAACTGCCTGTAATAAATATATTTTTCCTTTTTTAATTTTTATGGTTGTGGTATATCATCAACTTATTTCAATCCTTAGATATTTCTAATTATATTATGAATACTAAATATTTTCATTCAACTCAAAAGATACAGGAATTTTTCCAAATATATTATTGATACTTAAATGAAAATACACATTTTTACAAATTATTTTGCATAAGAAGTAAAAGGTTATAAAAGTTGAAATACAGACTTACCAATAAATTCAAACCTCCATATGGAGTTTCTCCTCTAGGCATATAATATGGTGTATTTGACATACTTTCCATACCACCTGCTACCATAACATCCTATGTTGAAAATTAAAATTAATACTAATAGTCAATATGGAAAAGTGATAAATTCATCATTATAAACAATATTTGAAGACAGTCACATGTATACTATATATGTACATGTGTAATCAAAACTGAAGTTTCATGTCTTAAAAATCAGGTTACATTGCTAAACAACTTGATTGGTTATGCAATCATTTAGGGTTACTCATTAAAGTGCCAGATTTATAAAATAAAATTTCCTCTGATGGCCAGGCTAATTTTGAAGTGCTTACAATAGTAAAAGTATAACTCTAAAACCTCATCCTGATATAACTAATGGACAAAAATAGGTCATGTCACACACCAAAATAAATATAATTTAATCATATATATTTACAAAATAAAATATTTGACAAGCAAAAGTTATTAAATTTAACAGGGTTTATTTAAACAATACAGTAAAAACAGGATGTTTCAATTGGATCTGAACATAATTCTAAAATAACTAATGAAGAGAATATGGCATGTTATATCTTAAGAGAGTCTTTAATTCTACATTATATACAAATTTATTGGAACAGAACATTTATTTCTAAAAATGTTTTATATATTACTGCTGAGAGTTTCATAGTCACTATATTGAAACTTTTTATTTGTGGTATAAGTATTTACAATAAGTAATATTAATATTTACTAACAATAAGTAATGATTTCCCAGAACTCTGAGAAATATCTATTTTTGTACTAGGAAACCCTAGGAATTCCTCTTCATTGGATTCCAAATATGTTCCAAATATGTTTTCTTCAATATATATATATATTTTCAGGTGAAATTTCATTCACAGAACAAAAAAATTTTTTTACAAAAGAATATTAAAATCAAAATTTAAACTTATATTTATTAATTACTAGTAGAAATGCCTGGCACTGCTTGGGCCTTGACATATAATAAATGACTCAGAATAGCAAGAATCCAGGAATATTCTGAATGGGTGTGCAGAGTCTCATTTCTTGCATGTCCGGGATAACATCACTGGTGACTAAGTTTTTGGAACCTTGTAATTCAGTAGGTACTTGTCTGATCAGTCCCATATTGGTGTGATGGTCTCAATCGTGTCTTTCTGTAGGGTTTAGAGATTGGGTTCCTAGCTGCAGTGGGTAGAGATTAAACCTGCCATAAGTGTTCAAAAACTCTGTGGGCACTGCTGTTGCTTACCTTATGTAGAGTTGAGAGTTATGAATGGAGTAGTAAATTTTCAATGGAGAGAGAGGTATCAATGGGCAAATATTTTCAGCCAACTTTTGGGAGAGTGCCTAATTTTATGGAGGAGAATTCCTCACAATGCACTAAGTTACAATGAAATGAAACTGCAGAAGAAATTTGGTGGTCTTAGTTCTCACTGTTTAGGAGTTCTGAAAAAGACAGACAGACAGAGAGACAAACTTTCTAAAATATATAATAGGAATTAAGTAGAAACTAAAAACTATTTAAAAAAAAAAAGCATTTTACAAGTAATGCAAGGCCAGTCCAAACCACTGCACACTGAATAAACCACTGTTTCAGAACAAAACCCTACTTTAGCTTTCCCATGATTTCAGATAATTAAAAAAAAGCAATTTTTCAAACTGCAAAATATATGTAATAAAACAAAATATCTTTTAAGAAACAACAAAACAATTTAAAAACTGGAAATGTAGTCAAATTTGCAAAGCTGGACAAATAAATCCATCCTTAGAAAATTATGTAAATATCTTCCAATTAGAAACATTAATTTTACCAGTTTATTTTTGAGACAATTTCAAAATATGAAGAATAAGTTGAATGGCAACATTTCAAAGAATACTCTCTATGAAACTTTAATTTGGAAACAGCAGATAAAAGAAAACAATTCAGATGTTCTGACAAACGAAGTCAGAATGACGATGTCTCCACAGAAGTGTGAAGCTTTCTTTTGTTATTTTATCAACTTTATTGGCTATCTAAATAGTAAAGTATAATTTATTATCAAACTTAATTTGAAAAATACAGGATTAGCTTTAAAAAACCTCTAAAACTGATAATCTCTGTGGGGGAAAAAATAAAAAACTTGATAGCATATTATCTTGGGAATTGTGGTTCCCAACAGACATAGAAGTGATTTTTGGCTCTGGGAACTACAAATACTTCTGGTAAGTTAAGGTTAAATGCAATATATCTATTTATTCTGGTGGTAAACCATTCAGCCTAATTCTCAGCTCATTACTTATATAAATATATTTTACTACAATCAGAGCTGATGGAAATTAATTGCTAATCACAGTGGTATGGTACGTATTTCTTTATCTTGAAATTTTTCTTCACAGATGAAATAGCAGAGGTGATAAAATAATTCTAGGGATTTTTTAAGAAGAAATTTGTCTAATAAATTATTATTATGCACTAAAACATTTGACACTTATGATCATCTTCAAGTTTGCACATGATAGCAAATGAAAAACTGAAACTCGTGAACCTGAAAGATGGCACTACAATTAAGTCGAAAATATTTTACATCCTAATATTTTTTAGGCAATATTACAAATTAGTTTCTTCAAAAGAGTTAAAAAAATTATTCCATCTACACTGCTGCTTCATCTGCCAAGAAGAAAATCTTCAAGATGAAGAAGTACTTAAGTACTTCTTCATCTTGAAGTTTTTCTTCTTGGCAGTAAAGCAAAGATATGGCAATTCCACTAAATGAGTCGCTCATAAATAACTAGCTCCATATATTTATAGAGCATGAGCAGAATAAGGCAGAGCACAAGCTAACTTATCAAATTATTAAAAAAAATAAAGTTTTTATCTTACCAAATTATCATATTACAATACAATTCATTACAAGAGGTATTGACACTGTTGTTCACCTGCAACCAAATATGTCTGAACCCTTCTTGCTTGATTAGCCAATATTTTTCTCAAAATTATAGAGGGAAATTCCTTGAATAGCATTAGTGATCGATAGCAAATGTCCTGAGCTGGTAGGATATGAACCCATAACCTCCAGATAACATGTCAGGTGCTCTGGCAGTTTAACTACTGGCCATCAATTAAGATCTCCTCTATTTGATATATGAACCTTGCTATATGCAGTATACAATTCAAATATTGGAGTAGACTCTTGAAGGTAGTGTCTTCACGTTTACAAACAGCATACTGAAGTAGTTAGCAATGTCATGAGCATACTAGTCCAATCACTTAATAAATTTCTCAAATGATAGTTTCAACAGAAAGAAATGCAATCACTCTTAGTTTAACATCAATATAAAATTTAGAGGAAAAATCTGTCTTGACCAAGTGGGATATGAACCCATGACCTCCTGATAATATGCCAGGTGCTCCAAATATTGAGTTACTGGCTGCTGATCAAGATCTACTCTATTTGATATGAACTTTCCTACCTGCAATATAGAATTCAGATATCTATTATCTTCCAATAATTCTATTTACTATTGACTTTTGACTTTAAGAGTGATTATGTCTATTTCTGTTGAAATTACATTGAGAAATTTATTCAGTTTAATAACTGATTGAACTCATGACATACATTGTCACCTATTGCAGGATGCTGTTTATAAACAGCAAAACACTACTATCAAGAGAGACAGTTATTTGAATTGTGCACTGCAGATATGAAGATTCATATCACCAAATAGAGTTCTTGATCGGCTGCTGGTAGCTCAACAGTTGGAGCACCTGACATGTTATCAGGAGGTCATGGTTCCATATTCCACCTGGATCAAGACAATTGTTCCTCTAAATTTTATGCTGATATTAAACTAAAATTTATTAAATACACATTTTCTTAAAGTAATGTTGAGAAATTTAATGTGATAGAAATAGTGAAGGTTATTTTTTATATATAGTTATGTTATATGCTATATATATAGTTATATATAGTTATTATTATATATATTTAATGTTATAGAAATAGTGAAGGCTATTTTCAGTTTAAACTTAAAAATAAAAACTCCATTAATAAAACATACTACTAAAATTAAAATTTAAATAAAATTAAAACATACTTAAAAAAGATACTACTAAAATTAGTATGTTTAACAGTGATCAGGCAGTTTTCTATTTGAATTGTGTTGCCACTGTTCAGAAATCAACAAGGTCATGATTGCTTACAATAATTTTCAAAATTTCCTACACGAACGTAAGTTTCATCTTAATCTGGTCACCTGATAAAATTAAACCTGGTGGTGAGTTGTTTTCATTTGCTTTTATTAGCCAATAAAAAGTGAAAAAAATTATCATCTGCTTTGGTTTGCCAGTAGATTATATCTATCATTAAAAAAAACACTCTTATTTTGTTTTAATTATTTTCTTTTATTTCATCTGCAATGCTGTAATATCAGAGAAGTCTTCTAATTATTTTAGAATTAGTTATAATATTTACAACAATTAGTATATTTAATTACATATTTTTTTCAATACATAGCCTCTGCATCTTCACACAGAGACACATAGTTTAGCAACAAATATATACATTATATAAGTTTAATCCTTTCAGTGTCCACGTTGTCTGTATAACGTTCGCTAAATCCATAATGAGATGCCAAGGATGGCAGTATATATTTGTAGTACAACAACAACAAAAAAAAAAAGATTTTGTTTTGCAAATAAAAATTGGCATTGTAAAATTTTTTAATATATAATAAATAAAATAAATACCCCCTCAAGCAGCTGCTTGCCACAGAGGTCTGATAGGAGCCTGTCAGTTTATATGCCATAGTAGAAGATCTGAGAGGATGTATCTTATAAAAATATATAATTCAGGCTCGAAAAATAATATTTTATTTTTTCATTTGATGCATATTTTATTAAACTACAACATAAATCACTTGTTAAAGCCATCTAATTGCCATTTCTTAGAAGCACTACATGATATTGGTATTGCTAATTTGTTTGTTAATGTTACCATATGCTGAAGCAATCACCTGATCTAAGTTCACAAGTTTGATTTGTACTATTATCAATATATTTTTCCTTAAAGTTTTGAAAATCTTCTATAAATTAACAAACAACTGAAGATTTTGGAAGTAATTGCAAAGCACGTACCACCATTTTTTTCCCCATTTTACACTCTTTTCTGCCACAAACTTATTTTACTATTCCTAGATTATTTTTATCATTTATCCCAGCATTCTATGCATCTTTCCCACCTTTCAGATCAAAACTGTAACTAACAAAAGCTTTCTTAGAAAGCAATTTGAGTTGCAGTTCCAAAGTTCCCTGCAGTCTAAAAAAGTAGGTCCAGTAGCAGGTGCAGTGAACTTGTTATTGCTCACAGGCACAATAGAGTGACTCTGTAGTGAATGTTTACAGATCTTCTTGGATATAAGATAATGTGACCATACATCTATCAAGTCAGCATTAACCTTCGTTTTCATTTCTGTAGATTTATTTTCTCAAATTATTTTTTTTTCATCGGCTGATCTATCAATCTTTTAGGGTTATGCAACATCGGATTGCCAGCTTTACAAGTTGTTGCAGATATTATTTAAAATCACCTTAGGTTATATGTTAATATTTCTTTCGTTATTTCTTTCTTTTCTTGTAAAAAAAAAACTTTGATCTTGTATCGTTTCCTGAAAATGAATGAGGTATTGGATATGGAAGCAAAAAGGACTTCCTTCACATGGCAAGTTGTTTACAAGGATGATTTATGTTAAAAACTTCCTCCCAACAATTTGGATTATAAACTCCCTGTGTAAAGTTAGCATTTTATTTCCTTTGTTTTTATAATTAAACCTTTGTTTTTATAATTAAACCTTAGTTTTCATTTCTATATATTCACTTTATTTCTGTAATTATCAATCTTTCTGTAGATCGATTATTATTGATTTTTGCAAAATTATGCTACATCGAATAACTGGTTTACAACTTGTTGCTGTGGATATTTTAACATTGAATTAGGTTATTGGTTAAATTTTCCTTCATTATTTATTACTTTTCTAGTAAAATAAACTTTGATCTGATATCATTTTCTGAAAATGAATGAGGTCTTGGATACTGAAGCAAATTTATTTCTATTGTTTCATTTCCGTAAATTAGTCAGCTGATTTATTGATCTTTCTGAGTTATGCTACATTGGATGGCTAGTTTAAAAGTTGTTGCGAATATTTTATATAATATCCCATTAGGTTATATGTAATTTTTCTTTTATTATTTCTTGGTTTATGAGTAAAAAAACTTTGAACTTGTACTGTTTATTGAAAATGAATGAAGTCTTGGATATGGAAGCAAAATTGACTTTTTTAGCACAGAAATCAGTCCTCGTGTGGGAGGGCAATTTTGGGAAGGGTTTTAACCTCCTCCCCTCCCTTAGAAAAATTTCATTTTATTAAAAAATATGAGTTTTATAATTATATTGAATGATTTTAAAAGCACCGCCTAGTATCTTTTCTGTGCCACTCTGATGATATGTTTTCTTTTTTTCGTTTTGGTGCTCAAACCTTTCTGCACTCAGCCAATATTGGCAAACTTCAACACCCAAAGAAAAAAAATTCATAATATTTAGAAGAAGAAAAATAGCCAAGTAATTTTTTTCCCTTTCATAATCAGTTCAGAAAATCCTGTGTATGTGAGAAGTCCAAGTCACTTTATATAACACTGGCTGTGTTTAAAATATACAATACTGAAAGGAATCATTAAAAGAAATAAAAATGATGTTTCAGGTTAAATATTATATTATTTGGGTGGAAATTTCTTTTTGATTAATATATATAATTTAACTATTTTTATTCATCAGGTTTTCTAATATTAAGCCTTAATTGTATAGTGCAATTTTTTTCTTCATGATATATTGAAAAAGGCTTATTAAAATCAATATGCTTGAAAATTTTCTTATATTATTTTCATAAAATTCATAATTAAATTCTGTTTAATTTGGTATGTAACATGATCATTTCTGTTGATTGGTTATTTTTTTTTTAAATTCTAAAGTTGACTTGTTTATCTGACTCTGCATAATTGGCTAAAAATCTTGAATTTTCTCAAAGTATGGTGCCAAGAAAAATTTACAAAACAAGAGAAATATTCACTTGAAAGAAATTTTTTTTTTTGTTATTCAGAAATAAATAGCCTTTCTCTATTCATGTGCATTATAATCATTTCTGTCCATTAGTTTTTTTTTTTAAATAAATTTTTATTTGTGTTGCCAGATGCTTTTTTTACTACATGACTCTAAAAATGTCCTATTAAAATAAAACTAGTTGTCTTTTTTGTTAAATATTATATTTTCAGAAAATACAGAAATGCTGATTAATTTGGCATATAACATGCCATAATTCCTTTTGTTAATTATTTGGCAAAAAAGTTCTAAAGTTAAATTTTTTTGGCTGAGCATAGGGAGAAAATAGCTTGGTATCTGGATGGAAACCAGTTTTTCAGGCCGGACATTGGAAGGGTTAAACATATCGAAAACGACATGCATTGGTGTCAGTATCCTTGAATACATTGTTATATAAATCCCAACAAAAAATATCTGAGTATGTCAGATAATATTATTTCATGTCAATGGAAAGCCACATTCAAAATTCATGATTTTGTTGGAACTTCTGCTTTTAAAAATAATTATATGGTATTCAAAATGTTATGGAAACTGAAACATTTAATAGTAGCATTGTGCCATAAGAATTTATTTCAAAGTAACATAAAAAGGAACAGTTATATAACAATAATAAGCTGAAAAAAGCCATTGGTGGTGTAGTGGTAGCATAACAGGCATGTTTCCTAGAGACGTGGGAAAGAATCCCACTCATGGCAAAACCAATTTTTTTCAGCTTATTATTTCATGAGTTCCATGTCTGGGTTCGAACCCCGGATTTAGGCATGGATGTGTGTGTCGTTTTTCTGCTGAGGTCCTGCCATCCTCTCAGATCTCCTACTATGGCATATAAACTGACAGGCTCCTGTCAGACGTCTGTGGCAAGCAGCTGCTTGAGGGGTTATTTATTTATTTTATTTATGTCTATAGGACATATCCTGTATTCTTTACTACTGATTTATTGATTTAACGCCATGAGTGTGAGTGACAAATATTAATTCCATCAGAGTTGTCCACTTCCCGGATAGATGGCACCACTGTGCGAATCAAATATATAAAAAATCCGGAAAGTTTATAAGGTCACACAAGCTGAGAAAAGATTAGCTATCGGTGGTGTAGTGGTAGCATAACAGGTATTTCCTGGAGATGTGGGATCCAATCCTACTCATGGCGAAACCAATTCTTTTCTGCTTATTATTTCACGAGTTCCATGTCTACAGGACATACATATCCAGTAGACATGGGATCTTTACTACTGAGTTATATAACAGTTTATTCTGAATATTTTTATAATTTCATGTAGTCATTATTTTGGTTTCCTGAATTCTGAAAGAAATTTATTTAATATTGATTTTAAATACTCCTTCTTTTGTAATTTTTATGAAAATCTGAAATTTAAATAGATTTATCTGTTTTTTTCTTCTTCAAACTCTTATAGTATTAATTATAAAATCTAAACATTGGACAATTTATTGTTAAAATATTGATGTTACAAGATAATCTTAATAGGATGATATAACGTACAATATTAACTATTGATTATTTATTAGTTGTTTTTACCTTAAAACTATAATTCAAGATAAAAATAAAGTTTGGCTCATTACAATTCCATAGGTATGCAATAAAAATAAACATTTTTTTGCTAATTTTTTGGTCAATAAAAAAAACAATCATTTGGCCACAGTATCATTATTTTTGCAAAAAAACTATTTTTTTTTTAATTTATGCAATTGTACTTCAGACATTTAGTTTTTAATAATGGAAATATATACCTGATAACCCAACATGAGATTCTGAGATGCCAACATTATGGACTTCATTCCTGAGGCACAAACTTTATTAACTGTCATGCATGGGGTAGAAATATGAAGACCTGTAAAATAAATAAATAAATAAGAGAAACAAAGTTTCACTCCCTCCTTAAAAAAACTGCCTCTTTTTTAAAATAAACTAGCAACTAACAAATAGCTTTCCATCATGTACAAATGTAGATTGGCTAGTTAAATATCTAGGAAAGAGCAATCATTGCAAGATTTCATTATTAGCTAGTGGTGTAACAGAATGGCAGAATTAACTAGAAATTTTCCATAAAAATTAATCAAGTAGCCTTTCTCACTTTCAAGCTTCTAAGAGCCTGTTTATATTTGGGTAAATAAAGTATTAGCTTTTTCTCAATAAAAGGAATTTTTTATATTAATAATTATAATATAATTATTTATATATTATATATATATATAATTAGTTATATATTTAATTCATATGCATGTTAATAAATATATCATATACACATTAAATGTATTTAAGGATACTTATAATTAAGCATTGAAATACAAAATAAAAATCTCAAAAGATATTTACTATAGTTGCAAGTTATCCACAGTTCATAACTGGGATGAAGAAATCAGTTTCATATGAAATGCACCTGGTTATGATAAGACGAGTCTGTCAGTCAGGAGACAAAAGAAATAAAGTAAAAACAAACAGGAAAAGGTAAGACAGATAAATGGGTACACCAGTATCCCCAAAAGGTTGCATACAACTCTGCACCTCCTCAGCATAATGTCAATGAACCTATCTTGCAATACAGCTCTTCTCCATAAGAATTTAACCTTGATGCGAGGTTGAGCAAGAGGCATTTACAAATTTTCTGCATACTACATTACCAAATTTTAATACATTTGATTGTCAACTTTTAATAATGGTGAACACATACTTTTCCATGCTCATCAGTATTCCTTTAAATATTGGGAACATAGTGGGGGCTAGTGGAGAAAATCCCAATGCAGGAACAGTTGGGACTTGAACCTTGGAATATCCAATTATAAGCCTGGAGCTCTACCTAATGAGCTAACTTCCACCCCATATGCCAAGGTAAATTATGGATGCGATTATTAACAATGCAATAAACATCTGAAGACATACTGAAATCATTGCAACAAATAATGTATTTATATATTACTGTAGAACCAATGTTTTATGCATAAACAGTTAATAGGTTGGGTTGTTTTACCTCTGAGAGGCACTTTTTTGCACACCATGGGCTAAATGGCCAGTTCACATAGACTCTGAAGGCTCAGAGAAGGTTGGGGGAAGGGACCCACTGGAATAGCTATTGGGAGGCAGATAGTAGCCTCCCATCAAGGCCATCCAGAGTGTTCTTTAAAGTGCACAGGGTATGGCTCTCCTGTACACGGGGCCATGGCTTAATGTCCCATCCGATGGACAGCGGCCTTTCCAAGCCCATCGGTGTCCCCTACTGACTGTGGGCAGGGCAGGCAATTTTGCGGAGATAATTCTCAATGCTGACCCAGCTGGGACTCGAACCTAGGAACAGCAGATTACAAGCCTGGTGTGCTACTGACTGAGCCACCCCGGCTCCACACTTAATAGAGTTTATACAGTATTCGTATTACAGTAGAATGATATTTATGCATTTTTAACTTATTATGTTTTGCAATTACATAGGTATGCAATAAATATATATATCAGTCCTAAAAACTTCTCACAGTTTTTGATGTATTTTATTTCAGTTATCTATAAATCAATTATACAATTTTTACCATTATACATTACATTTAATAGTATAAAATTGAAAAACATATGTATATTGTACAAGTTTCTGCCTTCAATGTTTATTTGCTGTTTGAAGCACCTCAGTCCATGAGAAAAATGTGATAATTCTACTTTTGGTGAGATCTTTAGACATCTGTGTAGCTCTCCCTATATAATAAAGACAAAATAATAAGTAGGAAACTGCTGGTTCATAGGACAAACAAAGTCGTTTGTTTGTTTGGGGTTTTATGGCACAAGAGCAATGAGGGCTATAATATACCAAATAATAAGGTAAACGACATATAACCCATAACCAAAGTTAAAAGCAACATACAAACTGTAAATGATGATACAGAAACAAAAATGGGAAAACAACAATTAAAAAAACTTGAAATGAATAATTCAAATATGAAACCATCCCTTGTTCTAGGTGACTTCTAAAATGAAAAGATTCAACAAAAGTAAAAGTCAACTATCAACAATGCGTGTAGGAGACACATTTAAAATCAGAAACAAATGTAAAATCTATAAAAAAAAATTGGGAGAAATATTAAAAATAGTTAAAATATCCTGTAAATTATAAAAATGCAAAATCATCATCATCATTATCCTCAAGCAGCCATGGGCTATGGAGGTCCAACCAGACATTGCAATTTAGTTCTCCAAGCATATCTGCCCTAAACTATATCTGCTGCATCTGGGCACTGCACACCAATTCTAACAAGGTCCTGTTTGACATTGTCTACTCACCACATCCTAGGTCTCCCCCTCTTTCTGGGGCTTTAGGGCACACTATTCATAACCCTATTCACTAATCTATAATTATCCATACGGGCAACATGGCCAAACCAATGAAGTCTCTCTCTGCACAATACGCTGCTTAAAGGAGGTTGCAAACTCTTTGCCTAACCTCATCATTAGTTACAAAGTTGAATCACCTAATGCCCAAGATACTGCATTAGCATCTAGTTTCCTGTTATCTTGTTTACAAAGCATCCAAGTTTCACTATCATAACTAACCTAGAGAGAACCAAACTATTATACAGTCCAATTTTAGTCTTTAGGTGTATACAGCTATTTCTCCATAGATTCTTAAAAGTTCTGGCAGCAATCCGTATTTGTCTGTTAATCTCATGCCGCACATCACCAGTATGTCTTTCAGTCATCACCAGTATGCAGTCATCACCAGTATTCCCAAGATAATTAAACTTTGACACTTTCTCAAGAGTGCAGCTATTCAGATTAACTGAACCACAGCTTGCCTGACCAATTTTCAACACTTTAGTTTTCTCTCTGTTTATAACCACACCTACTCTACTACCAGTCTCATCAACAGCTCGAATGAAAGAGTTCATCTCATCAATATCATTTAATAAAAGGGCTAAATCATCAGCATAATCTAAATCAGAAATTTTTGTCTCTCCAGACCATTTAAGGCCAAAATCTTTCCCTTGCAGTAAATTTCGCATAACATAATCAATAACCAAACTAAAGAGAAAAGGAGACAAAATGCACCCTTGTCGAACACCAGAAGCAATGTTAAAGCAATTGCTACAAGCCTTACCAACTCTCACACATGACTCAATGTTATTATAGAGAGCTTTCATTGTGTTAACTAACTTGTTTTGTATGACATAACGATCTCACAATCAACCACAAATTAAAAATAATCTTAAGTTTCTCTTTTCAGGGAGGAAAGATAATAAGCATCACCAAGGCATGGGTCTGCTTCTCAGCAGACACACTGGTGATGCTCTTCTAGGATATCAGTGCATTAAAGGTTTCTTACAGCAAAATTTCAGACAAGCATTAAAGACTTGAATGTTATCTGCTGTTATGCCCCCACTGAGGATGCTGATGAGGATGAAAAAGAGAGGTTTTATGGACAACTTCAGGATATTTTGAATTCTGTCAAAAAAGAAGATATTACCCTTGTTCTAGGTGACTTCAATGCCAAAGTTGGTATTGACTCTGACCTTTGCGGAGGGGTGAATGGCCCTTTTGGTATTGGTAGCTGCAATGACAATGGGCAACGTGTCCTATAGGTAAGTAAACTCAATGGTTTCAGAATAACTAACACTTATTACAAACACCGCAACATACATAAGTACATATGGGTTTCACCTGATGGGCTGCATAAGAATATGATTGATTATATATTAATTAACAGCAAATAGGCTAATTCTGTTAGGAATACCAGGGCATATAAGGGAGCTGAAATTGGATCTGACCATCATCTTGTTAAAAGTGTCTTGCAACTTAAACTTAAGAAGTGTTGTGCTAAGGTTAAAAAATTTACCTTTAATTCTGAAGCTCTGAAAGACCCAGTTAGAGCTAAAGCTTACTATGATAGGTTACTTAGTCATTATGATAATTAAGGTTTGCCTACTACTGAAGTTAAGGAAGAATGGGACCATTTTGAACAGGTTTTTTTTTTTAAACTAACAGTACTCTTTTAGGAAAAAAGCAGCAGATAAGGTAAAATTATTTGAGTGATAAAGCACTTGAGCTTATTTCAGAATGAAAGAACTGGAAGAATGTCCTTAATCAATACCCTACTAGTCCTAACATAAAGCATTACAGAAAGCTTAATAAACATGTAAAGGATCAGTTAGCTGCTGAAAATGCAAAAACTGTGGTTAAGAACGAGTCAGCATGTAAAAGGTGCCTGAGTGTAAAGGGGCTAAAATGTAAATTTATGAAAGTTAAAATACAGTCTACATTCAAGGTTAAAAGCTGGACAATGAATTCAAATATGTTTAATAGATAAAATGATGTCACACAATTGACACTTAGGTTCTTCATCTGCACATAGAAGAAAAGAATGCATAATAAATTAATGACCTAAGAAGAGCCAAGTAAGTACAATTTTCTCCTTGCGATTCCTGTGAAAAGAAGACTGCAATGGTTTGATAATGGGCGATCTCGAAAAGTTTGCAATCTGCTCCAACCAAGGACTCTGACAATGTAGCTAAAGCTCAATGAAAAAACACTGCAAAAGTCCATATATGGAACTGACAGGGGAGAGCCAGAGCAAGCAATGGCTGACAGAGCATGACTGAGAAAACAAGTGGTTGTGGCTGCCAGATGATGGTGCTGCTGGCAGATCTTAGACAGAACACGGTGATGTCAATACCTCACCAAGATCAAGGCCTGTAGCAAGCTAAGTGAATCAGTGTAAAGCACACACCGATGATGTTTAGCTACGTGGTCCAAGGCAAGGCTGATAGCATGCAACTCTGCAGTGAAGATGAAACACTGCTGTGGGATCTGGTCTGCAATGATTATAACAAACAAAGCAATTGCTTTTTTGATAACTGTCCAGTCAAGGAAATTAAGTCTCATCTTAACACATCACTGTCAAGTAGGTTAACCCATTTAAACTTTGCCAGCTTGAGTTGACCTAAATATTCTTCTGTTCAATCTTGATAAACCTACTTACAAGAGAACTAAGGAGTTATCAGTAATATCTGATGTCACAAAATATATTTGTTGGTAGTAAATCATGCATGGCAGTGAATGTATTATAAGTAACACTAACCAATACAGGTTCCAAGCTCACTTCTAACACAGGAGAGTGGAGACATCTCCAAAAACCACCTGAGCAGTCACTTTCCAGGATTGCATTAGATTCGTGCAAACTACAACCCCATTTTTTCATTGCCTGCTACACGTCAGGCTCTTATTTTTGTGTTAAACTGAAGATGTGAATTGTGTCCTGGAGAAGAAATATTTTCAATGAAACCAAAAATATGCTAATCAACAAAGTACAAGTTAAATAAAATAATATTAGAGAATAACATATTGCCTTTAGTGAACATTATATGATGGCTTTCAAATAGAATGAAATTTTCCATTTTGTATACATTATCTGTTACATTAGTCCATTTTCTGACTTTCGCACCCTCTAAAAACAGAAATTTGTGAAATAATGGATGATTGGGAAAATGCAAATGATACATTTTATTAAAACCCATGAAAACAAAGAGTTTTACATTCCTGTCTTAAAACTAAAAAAAGATGCATTTTTCCCATCCCTTGAAATTAGGGGGCAAATTGTTGCTCTAAGTATAAAATCCTTGATCATCAGCTCAACCATCAAAATTTTCATCTTAGACTCTTCACAATATTCAAAGTCTTGTGATTTTCTAAATTTAATGCCTTCTAAAGATGGAAATTTTAACTACTGCAGAATTCAAACAATGTGAATCATAGTATTTCATTAGTACTATCCAAATAAAAATGAATTTTTCATTTATCTCTAACAATAAAAAAGTTACATTTTCCCACTAACTGGGGGTAAAAGGACAATCATTGCTGCCAATGCAAACCTCTTGACCTTTACACTCTATCACCAAAATTTTTATCACAAATAGATCACATGCAATATTTGCTAAAAATTTTGAATTTTTCGTGGTTAGAAGTATTATTAGCTATTGGAAGAGTTATAAAGTTTAAATCCTAATATTATAAAAATATCTGTCTAATCCAAAAAGAATTTTTCAATTATCTCTCAAAACAACAAGTTGAATGTCTACAGATGGAGAAACAGATGACAAAGTCCAACAGCTTTTTTAAAGCAAGTTAAAAATCTGATGTTAACACTTAAAATATAATTAACTTTACAAAGATTAGGCAAAGAATATGAAGGTAAGGCTTGCAAAGATGAAACTAGCACCACCAAAGATCATCATGCTGTTATGTAGCACAGGAAAACTAACCTTCAAGTGTACCACGCATGCACTCTCAGAGTTCTTTGAGTTGGTCATGTCTTACATTGAATGGCTTCAGTTCATATAATGAATGCCTTCATTATGATTAGATTTGTTATCTCAACACAAAATATTGTGTCTTTTTTTGTATAAATATGTGAAACAAGTATTTCTGTTTCATGCAGACATGTTTAATTGACACAAGATTCCAACTTCTCAGCAGCAGTAACAAATTTAATAAACTTCTCTAAACGAATATAAAAATGTTTTAAAAGTATAATCAGTTACATGGCTGTTGGTAGATGAAGGTTGCAAGAGGGATAGTTAACCTCCCTGGATAAACTAAATGAAAAATTTTGTATTTAAATAATTCAGATATATCAAAATTTAATGCTTTTTATTCTTTAGTGGCTGAGTGGTTCTAGCCTCGGGTAAAGTTTGGATGTTTGTGTTCTCTTTCTGCTGAGGTTCCTCCATCCTCATAGAGCTTCTACTATGGGATATAAACTGTCAGGCTATTAACAGATCTCTGTGGCAAGCAGTTGGTTGAAGGGATATTAATTATTTTTTAATGACATGTAATCTTGAATTTTTATGTTTTATTTTGTTTTCAGGAAGAATGTTATTTAATTTTATTTATTAATATAAAAATCTTTGTTTTACATCTGTTTTTAACATTATTTTTATTTTCAGCATCCTTAGGTATAATATGTACACGACATTTGGTGATGACATGTGAATGACACATGGTGCATGATTGTTGTATTTGCAATGCCCTCATTAATTAATGATTTGACCTAAATATTTTGCTATCCTGAAATATTTGTTCCCACCCTCCTAAAAATATTCTTGCACCATTCATGATCATTTAGAAACCATAGATAACTACAAATTTTATTTCTTCTGGAAACAGAAACCTGCTCCACGTTGAGTTTCGGTGAAGCATGAAATAGCACAAAAGTCATATTAATTACTTTATAAAACTTTTCAGTTTACATATATAATTTATTATGCTATCCTCTCAGATCTTCTACTGTGGCATATAAACTGACAGACTCCTGTCAGACCTCTGTGGCAAGCAGCAGCTTGAGGGGGTATTAATTATTTAAAAATTAATATTACTAAATAAAATTAATATGGAAATGCATAAAACTTGCATTGTGCCTTTTTTCTGTAATAAATTAGTATTTAATCTAACTTTTTTTTTCCGAAAAAGAGGGTTGTAGCATCATGGTTTGTCTTTCAATTTCTGACTAAGTGGTACCCAGTTTGATACAAGCATGGCAAGCAATTTTTTTTTTTCAGAAAGCCTAAATGCCTAAAACGTGGCTTTTCCACAACACTCATTGCAAATGAAGTATAATGGCACTGCCATCATGTGGTTTAAATTACACATATGAAGCCTTACCTTCTTTACCCTTATTTCTTTCGATTAGGGGAACTGGACTGACATGGTTTTTTGTTCTACCTACCTCCCCATATTTATAAATAGTAGAAAAACTTGTATTTTTATAATACTTGTTTTCAATGCATATGAAACAAGGAAAAAAAATTAGGCTGACCTCAAAGATTGACAATCAATCATGAGACATGTTGCTGATTCTTGGTTTAACTTGCTTGAGTATCTAACATATAAAGAAGAAAGTTTGTTTGTGTCTGTCTGCTTATGCACTCAGCCCCAGAGGAGCTAGAGACCCCAAACTTTGCATGACCATTCCCTTCACCCAGGGGAAGAACATAGGCTATGTATAAACTCTCTTGGGTCAACCAAAATTGGGGTGGACGGGTTTGAATTTCTCAAAATCCTCATTGACTTAACATTAATGCTTGAAATTTATGCAAAATAATTGTTGCTACTAATAAATTTGAAAAAAGGAATACATGAAACTAAACTAATACCTGATTTCGTGTGATTAAACATTAACAGTCGAGTTATTCAAAATAACTCTTGCCACCATTAAATTTGAAATAATCAATGCATCAAACTAATTTCTTTCTGATTTCGTGTGATAAACTCATTGTTCAGTTTGCTGGATCAAGATCATGAGCATCTGTGGATACTGAAGTCGGTCTAATTAAGCATGAGCGGAGCAAGAAATACTTCATTGAAATGAAAGCTTCGAAACCTATATTCGCATTGGAAGTTAAAATCATTAACTTAATGTGAAAAATATGCAAAAGCTAATAAAAGTACAAACAAATAATTAATAAATGTTTTAAATATTATGTTTGAGCAATAAATAATTTTGTTTAATAATAATATTTTTTTGTACCTTTGCTTTTTTATTCATCTCAGAACATAGTTAATTTTCTTTTGCTACAAAGTTACATATGCCTAGCAAAGTGTATCCGAGGAACTCTGGTGGGTACAAAATTATTTGAAAAGTTTGATTATATGAGTGAGGGAATTCTGGCTTTTGGTTTAGAAACTTCTGATGTGGGGAGAATAATGGGTACCTCGAACTATGTCCATTTCTTTCTTCCTCTAAAAGAGAGGGAGAAAATTTTAATCAGAGGGTGAGGTTGGGTTGTTTTACCAGAGCTGCATTTTTTTGCACACAATGGGCTAAATGGCCAGGTCACAAGGACCCCGAAGGCTCAGAGAAGGTTGGGGGAGGGGGCCTATTGGAACAGCTGTTGGGAGACAGATGGTAGTCTCAAATCAAGGCCATCCAGTGTATTCTTTGATGTTTATAGCGAAAGAAAACAGGGTATGGCTCTCCCACACATGGAGCCACGGCTTAACATCCCATCTAACAAACTTTCTAAGCCCATTGGTGTCCTCTACTGACTGTGGGCAGGGTGGGGAGTTTTGCAGAGATAAATCTCAATGCTGACCTAGCTGGGACTCGGACCTGGAAACTACAGACCAAGCCCCCCCCCAGGAGGGGGGAGGAGATCAAATCTAATGATATTTATGCCAAATGAAAGCTTGTAATGTGGAGAGTGCCATCTACTCTACATTTTAGAAAGTTTCAGACCTGAGCAATGCCGGGTAAATCTGCTAGTTTAGTTATAAACAGCGGTATTAGTTACACACACATATAATCATTAGTGAAATTAAGCTACTTTGTTCAGTTGACAGCTTATTTATTAATATAACATAATAAAATTGATAACACTTACCTGCACCAAGAGCAGCTTGCCTTGCAGGAGCTTGCCCACAACTACCTTGCAACACTTGGCCCATGTACACTTCTTGTACTGTTTCTTTTGAAATGCCTATAAATTTTACACATTTTAAAATGCAAATAGCATTAATTTTATTAAATTCATACACACAAAGCCCTCAAGCAGCCATAAGCTACAAAGGCCTAACCAAATTATAAACTTCAGTACTCTACAACTCTCTTTTGAAGAGTAACTATTGCATTTGATCACTACAATTCTAATAAGATTATGTTTGAAAATTTCCATTCACATCATTTTAGCTGTGCTCCTTTTCCTTGATCCTTTAGACACATTGTTCATAACTATATTTGCTAACCTTCAGTTTTGCATGATGACAACATGGCCAAACAGCATAATCTCTTCTTGCACAAGAGAGCAGATGTTAGCTCAATCAGTAGCATACGAGGCTCGTAATCTGTAGTTTCCACGTTAAGTCCCATCTTTCCAAAGTTGAGATTTATCTCCACTAAATCCCACCCTACCACTCTAATAAAGTTCATTTTATCAATACCATTAATCAACAGGACTAAATCATCAGCATAATCTAAGTCATATATTTTCAAATCTCTGGATATCTAAGACCCCCAATCTCACCCTTGAAAACCTTTCCTTATAACATAATTAGACTAAAGAAAAAAAGTGACAATACACAGCCTTGTTATCTTCTAATGCTAAACCATTCACTATAAACTTTACCAACTTTCCCACAAATCAGTGTTATTACAGAGGGCCATTATTACATTAAATAACCTTTAAAGCATTCTATAAGATCTTACAAAATACCACAAATCATGATAATCAAAAGCTATTTTAGTCAACATAGAGATAAGTCCAAATTCCTAGCATTTCATATCAAATATCAGATACAGAAAAATTAATTAAAATAATTTGATGTCAAAATTTGCAAAACTCATAATTCAAAGTAATATTTCAAACCAAGTAAAAAAATAGTATTATTCAATGAATAATACATTGAAATTTTTTATAAAAATTTTCTACAAAATATTTTTATCCTAAAAACAGCTTCCATGCTTCTGTATCAAACCTTACAGTCTAGTATCTTTTAACCAACTTTTTACTGAAGAAGTAAGTTTCTATCAAGAAATAATATCCACAGAGTTACCTGTTGATTTTAAAGTCATAAATCAATAAATAGTTTTGTGGAAAAAAGTTTTGCCCACATGTGGAATTTGAACCCATGTCTTTCCAGATATGTGCCAGAGTGTTCCAAGACCACTAAGCTAATGTAAATTCCATCTTTTTTCCACTAATATGACTTATCAATCTCCTGTGATTGCTGCATCTGGACTTGGTGCCATCTGATTTGGAACAACAAATATTTCTTTCAGTGTCACATTGAGTAAGATGTAAACAAGCAAGTAAGTCACTTCACACTATTGGTGTTATCAATGATTCAATCAACAAATAATAATGCTAATAGCATGAAGTGACTTATTTGTTTGTTCACATCTTACTCAGTGCAACATTCTAAGAAATAGTTGCTGTTCCTGATCAAAAATGGCACCAAGTCCAGGTGCAGCAAAAACAGGCTAGGCTGTTTAACCTCTTAGCAGCTCTTTTTGCACACAACGGGCTAAATGGCCAGGTTACAATGACCCCAAGGACTCAGAGAAGGTTGAAGGGAAGGGGACTCAATGGACAGCTGTTGTGAGACAGATGGTAACCTACTGTCACCATTCAGAACTTTCTTTAACATGCACAGGGTATGGCTCTCCTGCACATAGTGACACAGCTTAAGTCCCATCTGATGGATGACGGCCTTTCCAAACCCTACTGACTGAGGGCAGAGTGGAGATAAATCTGAATGCTGACCCAGCTGGGATTTGAACCTGGTTGGTTGGTTGTTTGTTTGGGGTTTTATGGCACATTGGCAGCTAAGGCCATAATGCGCTAAACGAGACAAATAAAAGGGTAAAAGAAACAGAGCCCCCAACCAAAGTTAAAAATCAATACAGTAAAAGGTAAAGGACAAAACCAACAGATATAAAAAATACAAAAATATGAAACACATGTAAAGCAATAAATATAAAGGTATAAAAGGAAAACCAACCTAGGTGTAAAAGACCCAGGTTGGACAGTGTATAAATAACAAAGCCATAAAATTACAATATAGTAAAATAACTGGTAAAACATAAAAAGGCAAAGACAGGAGGTAAAAAGGATTCATCGAGTGTAAGGGGCTCGGACATAAAATCACGGAAGTTAAAATATAACCAGCATTCAAGATTAAAAGCAGGACATGATTAAAAGATGTTTAATGGTTAAAATGGTGTCACAAAACTTGCACTTAGGTTCATTGTCCACCTGAAGAAAAGAATGTGTAATATACGAATGACTTAAGCAGAGCAGAGCAAGTACTTCCTTCTTGCAATTCCTGCGAAAACAAGACTGCCATGGTTTGATAATGGGTTTGATCTCCAAAAGCTTGTTACCAACCTGTTCAGACCAAGATCTCTGCCACTGTGCCTGGAGCTCGATGGAAAAATGCTGCCGGAAGTCCAAGTACGGAACCAGCAGCAGAGAGTCGGAGAAGGAGTGGCAGACCTGGCAGCAGCATCTACAAGTCATTGCTCCTGATCCCAACGTGTGGATTTGAACCTGGGAACTGCAGATTAGGAGCCTGGAGTGCTACTGATTGAGCCACCCCCTCCCATCATCTCCCAATCATGGGAGATTGATAAGTCATATTAGTGGAAAGAAGATGGAGTTGACGTTAGTGGTCTTTGAACACTCTGGCAGGTATCTGGAGAGACATGGGTTCAAATCCCATGTTTCACGAAACATTTTTCTACATAACTATGGTAAGTTTCTAAAAAATTTATTTTATTTTTACCTCACCTAAAAAATTACTTGGTAATGTCTATTATTTTATTAGTAATTTCGACTAAGATAATTTTTTTATGTAGAGGATTGTGCAAAGTGCCTTCATTCTCTGAAACCAAACTGTTAGTGAAAAGAACTTATAGCAGAGGTTGAAAAGCTTTAAGTTCTACTATTTAAAATACGAACATTTAATATTTATCAGCCTTACAGATTTCACACATTTCAAAAACATTTATCAGAAAAAAATGTAACTTAAAGCATATGTTTTAAGGTTACTTCAAGTAAACACAGTTTTATTAACTTAATTTGCAAATTTATGTGCTATTTTCCAACATATTTAATTGTTTCTAACCTGCTTTTCCCACAGCTGCTTGAATTGCTATAGATCCTAATTTTGTAGCTGGGAGAGACATTAGAGAACTACGAAAAGATCCAATAGGAGTGCGCACAGCAGATACAATATATACATCCTGTAATGAAACACACATAGAATTTAAACAAAACATTCAATAATAATGTAAATTTTCAATTGAGTAAATCTTTTAGCTAGCACAAACAATGAAAAACTTGCTAGTAGCTTACGAAATAACCACCTTATGTGAAATAATCTTTCTTATTTTGTACATGTAACAATCTGCAGCTTATCAAATAAATATGCAAAAGTTTGGGTGAAAGCTAACATGAATCTTTGGCTTCATAGCTTGGTTGACAAAGCAAAAGCTGCAACTAGATTACACAACAGAGCAATGTACCAAATAAAATATTTTGTGTGGCTATTGTTGTGTGCTGTTTTACCTCTGAGAGACACTTTTTTGCACACAATGTGCTAAATGGCCAGGCCACAAGGACCTTAAGGGTTCAGAGGTTTGGAGAGGGGATCTTCTGGACAGCTATTGGGAGACAGATGGTAGCCTCCCATCAAGGTCATCCAGCATGTTCTTTAATGTGCATAGGATAATGCTCTCCTGCACATGGGGCTACAGCTTAATGTCCCATTTGACAAACGGTGGCCTTTCAAGCCCCCTTACTGATCGTGGACAGGGTGGGGAGTTTTGCAGAGATAAATCTCAATGCTGATCCAGCTAGAACTCAAACCTGGTAGTGCTACCAACTGAGCCAACCCTGCCCCAGGTTAACACCCTGAAGGCTCATAGAAGGTTGGGGGAGGGTTGGGTTGTTTTACCTCTGAGCAGCATTTTTTTGCACACCATGGGCTAAATGGGCAGGTCACATGGACCCTGAAGGCTCAGAGAAGGTGGGGGAAGGGACCCACTGGAACAGCTGTTGGGAGACATATGGTAGTCTCCCAGCAAGGACATCCAGATGTTCTTTAACGTGCACAGGGTATGGCTCTCCTGCACATGGACCATGTCTTAACATCCCATCTGAAATGGCAGCTTCTCCAAGCTCATCGATGTCCCCTACTGACCATGGGCAGGGCAGGAGTTTTGTGGAGATAAATCTCAACACTGACCCAGCTGGGACACAAACCTGGGAACTGCAGATTACGAGCCTGGCACACTAAAGGCTGAGCCACTTCTGCCCTAGTTGCTTGTCAGTGAATGAGGCAATTTTCTCATGGTGTAGTATGTCTGCAGGATATGAGCCATGGTGATATGAAGTAGTACCTGTCCTTGTCTACTGCTCCAAACAGTGTGTTACTATGCTCACTGTGCAACCAAAATGGTAGGCTATACAACAGGCAGACCAACATGCCTTATGCATCCTCATGATAGGACACCATTTGAAAAGGCCTAGTTGCTGATAATGTGCTTACATTCGTTGCCTTGGCATAAATGAAGCACATATGCACTGTTTCACTCCAACTGACTTATCTGAGGTGGCTTTTATTGGGGGTCTCAGGACTGAAAGCACTGCCTGTTTCTGGTTTCATGTGACATCATGCTGTCATTACTGGTATATATAACCTCCAGTATTAATGCGGTAATGACTGGGTGTCATTGTATTCACCTTTATGGGTGTTGCAATTTTTGTGCCCATGAGTGTATTTACATGACCACTTAGTTACTGCAATAAGTTTTAATAGATATATTTTTATTGTTTTTACTATATTTCAATGAAAACTGATACAGTTGTGTATCCAAAACTTTCAAATTCATCAATAAAATTCAATAAAGTTATAATTATTCAATATTTAATCAAAATTACAATTGCGATTAAACACAACAAATGCGATTAAGCACAACAATTGCGATTAAACACAGTGTTAATTACTACCGAACAGTATTATGTTTAGATAGAAGGTGCTCGAAGTGCATCTACTTGTGTAATCAGTGTAATAGGATACTTTAGTAAACTGTCAATTTTTTCATCTTTATTTTAATACTGACATGTTGTGCTTATTATTTGAACACATTAACTTGCCTATAAGTTACTTACATTAATGATTCCACTGCTGTACATTCTCTGAAACTGTTTACATGACAGCTATAAAAAACAAGATTAATTTTAATGTTTCCATTGCTAAAAAGTACAAATTTGTATAATTTGCTGCAGAAATTGCTAAGTATAAGAGTATACATAAATATATATTACAGATGTTAAACAGAATGAACTTTCATATCATTTTTGAATTTTTTAATGATTAGATGATATTTGAACACAAACTTATCTTCTCTCTTTAATTTCTCACGAATAATTACTGTACAATAAAGTGATCCTGTATAATATGCCTCTATAACCCAGGAGAGCGCAATGAGTATCACGTAATATAATAACTTAACAACCTAATTGCGACCATTTTTTGTCTACCCCTCTATGAGGATTGAGACTCCTACTTCAACAATCACAAAATAGAAGTTAGTACATACACTTATGTATTACACAGTTAATTCTTCCAACTAAGGTATAACCTTTAACTCATACACTTAAAGGATCTTAGTGGAGTATATAACAAAGGTTTAGTTACCAAATTTGTGTAGAAGGCTGGTAAAACTGCATCCGTTGTTATCATCAACCAGCTGGTCCAAGGGCAGATATAATAGCTCTAGAACAGTCTGTGCGACCAGTCCTTATGCTTATAGTTGTAATAAAGCTTAGTTGAACACATTTACACAGATTTCAACATAATCCATATTGCAGAATAGTTGTTGCACACTCTTATTGGGTTGGCATAGATGGATAACGTATGGGTAGTAAGTTTATTTGGTAAAGTAGTGTTTCTTTGGTAAAAGAAAGCTTTTTTCTGTATATAATACAAATTGAATACTGTAAAGTACTACTGTATCGTTCATTTAAAAATCAAGCGTTCATTTACTTTTGGCAATTCCTATTAATTGACATAATAATTAATTTACGTTAGTAATCTTGGTAAATTTCACCTAATGTAGCAATGTAATTTGAAATGGGTGCTGCCTATTTTACTGTGTTTTGTCGGCTTTTACAATTTTTTTTTCTATCTGTGCATGTTTCATGTTTACTAACCATCGCCTTAATAATGTCTGGTTAATAGGAAATCTATAAACATAATCATTATACAGTTTTGTGACATATAAATTGAAACTTCAAAAAAATAAAAAAGAAATGCTGGTAATACTATTAACTATTCATGAAGTGTAAAATAATTTGATTTAAAAGAGGAGATTAAATATACTGACATGAAGAAATTAAGACATTAATCCATATTACAACAATTTTTGCATCCTCTAACTGACTTTGTTTAAACCATGTTTTATAATCATTATACAAACTAAGCTTTAACATGTTAAAAAACATCACAATCGTCTTTTCTGCCCAATCAGCCTTTCTGCCAATTTTTTGCCCTGCAAATTCTCAAGGTGCCAATACCACCTTTAGCTTAAAGCCAACAAACTTTGGAATACGTCACAACAATGGCCATCCTAATGGGCCATGTCACAAATTAGGACAAGCGGCCTGTGAGCCTTTGGTCTCGCTTGTTCTCGCTGGCCACGCTGTAGTGCTGTGGCGGCATTTAAAAACCCTCATAGAGGGTAGACAAAAAATGGTCGCAATTAGGTTGTTATGTATATTATGTGATACTCATTGCGCTCTCCTGGGTTATAGAGGCATATTATACAGGATCACTTTATTGTACAGTAATTATTCATGAGAAATTAGTGTTTTATCCAACTGTGCTTCTGACTAACTAAAAAACTTATCTTCTATTGAAGTAATGACAAGATGTATTTTAACAAACATTACATAGCAAAAAAATACTTGAATCCTATATTATTCATACTCCACAACTAAGCTACTAAAGCCTACAATCTTTCTTTTCTTACTTAAAAATAGAAGACATTATCTGTATCAATGTTATATTCAAGTATATATCATTTTCATTTAAAATGGCACACTGTGATGTTTAACCCTTCTCATGTCCAGGTTGATTATATGCATTGACAGAATCCAAAATGAGAGGCCAAGGACATCTATTCCTGTTTTCAGTACAACACATAAACTTCGATTTTTAAAAACAGAAATTGCTGCACTGGTGGGCCTCTGTTGAGGGAGAATCTGCCACTGTATTTTCTGCTTGCTTCTGGGTTGCCAGCCCTAAGTGAACAAAGGCAGGAGATACCTTATATCACCTGCTAGATTATCCTGATCACAGGCCATCATAGGTACCTGAACTCTTGCTTCTACAGGCATCATGAATCCTAAACTGGAGTAATATGCCTAAGGCAGGTCATATGGCTCTTGAAAAGCCATATGACCTGCCTTAAAAAGGTGGTTCTGAAGTTCCTACCAGCATGGGTGGCTTCAGCTTTTAGTGGTGGGGCTGGTTGTAAATAACTTGTGTCTACTAGCTTTGCAGATTTCAAAAAGGATTTTGACTCTGTTGATCATCATAATTTGTGGTTGATAGTGAAGTCATATGGCATATCAGACAAATTAGTTAACATAATGAAAGCTCTCTATAATAACACTGAGTGATGTGTGAGAGTTGGTAAGGCTTATAGCAACTGGTTTAGCATTGCTTCTGGTTTTCGACAAGGGTGCATTTTGTCTCCTTTTCTCTTTGGTTATTTTTTTTTATGCGAAATTCACTGTAAGGGAAAGATTTTGGCCTTAAATGGGCTAGAGATATGAAAATTTCTGATTTAGATTATTCTGATGATTTAGCCCTTTTGACAAATGATGTTGATGAGATGAACTCTTTCATTCGAGTTTTTAATGAGACTGGTAGTAGAGTAGGTTTTGTTATAAACGAGAGAAAACTAAAATGATGAAAATTGGTTAGGCAGGCTGTGATTCAGTTAATCTGAATGGTTGCAGTCTTGAACAGTTGTTACAGTTTAATTACCTTGGGAGCTATGTAACAGATACTGGTGATGTGCGGCATGAGATTAACAGACGAATAGGGATTGCTGCCAGGACTTTTAAGAGAGTATGGAGAAATAGGCATATACACCTAGACTAAAATTAGACTGTACAATAATTTGGTTCTGCCTAGGGTTAGTTATGATAGTGAAACTTGGACCCTTTGTAAACAAGATAGCAAGAAAGATGCCTTTGATTCTAGATGTTTAAGAAGTATCATGGGCATTAGCTACTTCAACTTTGTAAGTAATGATGTGGTTAGGCAGAGGATCTAGCAGACTTCTTTGAGTAGCATATAGTACAGTGTGAGACTGTTGGTTTCGCCATGTTGCCCATATGCATAATTGTAGAGTAGCAAATAGAGTTAGGAACAGTATGCCTAAAGGAGGGGGAGAATTATGATGAATGTGTGCCTGAAGGATGTTCAAATAGGGTTATGAACAATGTGCCTGAAAGAGGGGGAGACCTGCAATGCAGTGGGCAGATGTCAAAATCAAACAAGACCTTATTAGCCTTGATCTACAATGGCCAGATGCAGATTTAGTTCAGGACAGATGCATTTGGAGAACTAAATTGCAAAATCTGGTTGGACCTCAATATCATTATCACCTACTTTTCTTAGCAGTATTTTCTAATAATTGTCATTGTACCCATTGCACATGTTTGTAGGTAAAATGATGGGATAGCTCCCTTATTTTTTGCATGTCATCACAAAATATATTAATTTTCAAAATTGCCATCAATTAGTCTTTGTGTTTTTATATGATTTTTACCTTTATCATCTGGGGCGGGGGTAGCTCAGTCGGTAGCATGCCAGGCTCGTAATCTGTAGTTCCCAGGTTCGAGTCCCAGCTGGGTCAGTGTTGAGATTTATCTCCGCAAAATTTCCCCACCCTGCCCACAGTCAGTAGGGGACACCGATGGGCTTGAAAAGGCCACTGTCAATCGTATGGGACGTTAAGCCGTGGCCCCGTGTGCGGGAGAGTGTGTGCATACCCTGTGCACGTTAAAGAACACGCTGAATGGCCTTGACGGGAGGCTACCATCTGTCTCCCAACAGCTGTTCCAGTGGGTCCCCTCCCCCAACCTTCTCTGAGCCTTCGGGGTCCTTGTGGCCTGGCCATTTAGCCCATTGTGTGCAAAAAAGTGCCGCTCAGAGGTAAAACAATCCAATCCAATCCTTTATCATCTCTTTGATTTTCTGCAATTGTTCAGAGTTAAATTTTCTTTTCTATTATAGATAACATAACTTATATTTCATCCACTAATTTATGATATGGTTCGAAAGTGAAAGACAAAAATAGATACAGCAGAATATGGTTTTTAAATCCCTATTTTACCAAACATATCTTGAATGTAGATCTGGATAAAAGAAATTTGGTGGGGTGGAGGTTAGATCAAGCTGAAATGCCATTGCTGTAAAACATTTTTCCTTTTGTTTTCAGTGGTCTTTAAAATGTTTCTTCAAAAATACATGTAACATATATATATACATTCTTTTGCCTCAGTTCCAGTTACTAGTATTCACAAATGTGGAACAATTGCATCCCTCCTAGATCTGATCCTGCTTGAATTCATCTGTGAAAATTTATCAGGATTCAATGGATAAAATTAAAGAAAAATCCACTAAAAATGACCTAACCAAGTGGACACAATCCTTCAAGACATATCAATCTTTTCCACAGCACCTGAACAAAATGTGTTGTTTAAATGATAAATTATGCTTTCCTCAAGAGTTCAACTCATAAAAATAAATTAGAAGATGTACATTCTCTACACCAAGCATGCACAAACTGTGGCCTATTTCACAATTTTTTTTGGCCCATGTGAAAATAGATAATATATAAATATATTTAATAATGGCTGTACTAAAATAAATGGTGTTTTAATAACATGAAATATGAAAAAAATTATACAACTAGGTATAATGCTATTGAAGCCAAATGTTCAGCAGCTTGTTTCTGGGATCCAGTCCCATCATATATGACTTTGAAGCCACTTCAATTTTCATGTCAATATAAAATTTAAATTTTTTTTTATTATTATTTTGCACCCACACAAAGCCTGGATCTAGAAAAAAAGAAGGGATAAGTGACTTGACTGATTTGGAAAAAAAAAGGGGTGGAGTAGGTTGGCAAGACATTTGATTTCCATTGCATCATGCTAAAATACCCCCTCAAACAGCTGATTTCCACATAGGTCTGTGAGTATGGCAGAACCTCAGCAGAAAAACTGCACAAAGAACCGTACCTTACCTCAAGGCTGTCTTAAGGCATGGGCACACTGGACAGTTGCCCAGGGGCCCCATGATTCTAAATTTTGAAAAAGTTAGTGTTGATTAATCCTTGCTTTACATGTTTTTTATGTTTAAACTTTGATTTTGTCAAAAGTATCAATAAATCTATATGCTTATTTTTATTGACCGTTTACATTTTTATTCCCGTAGGTGGGTGGGTTGAGGCCCCAGTGCATTGTTTGCTCAGGGGCCTACAATATTGTTAAGATGGCACTGCCTTATCTGGGGCTCGAACCCAGGTCTCTTTGATCAATAGCCAAGCATGCTAACAATACCCTCCATTTTGTCTTTAAAAATTTCTTGAAAATTGTAGGAAATATGCACAAGTTTAACAATTTTTTGCTTCTATAACCTTTACTAGCATTCTGAAAGGTCAAAGGGATGCCACCCCCTTAGATCCAGTTCCGCTTATATATATCACATGTAAAATACAATAGTTTTTTCCCATTTTTTATTCCATTCACCTCCCAAATATTAGGCCCCAGCAAGCATATTTTTTATTCTGCCCAATGCCGAAAACATTTGTGCATCCCTGCTCTACACTATTTTCAACACAATAATCCATGCAGTATTTTTGTAAACCTATTTTTCCTGTTGCTGGAGACTTTTACAGCACTCAAGTTGACCACAGGGCTGAATTACGGATGGGGGGGGGGAGAGAAGTTTAACCTATTGTTACAATACCTGGCATTTTTTATACAAAAAATTTTGAACTCGTGCAAAGTATTAAATTGGGTTGGGTTGTTTTACCTCTGAAAGGCACTTTTTTTGCACACAATGGGCTAAATGGCCAGGTCACAAGGAACCCGAAGGCTCAGAGAAGGTTGTGGGAGGGGACCCAGAGGAACAGCTGTTGGGAGACAGATGGTAGACTAAGGTCAAGACTATCCACTGTTGTGTTCTTTAAGGTTCATAGGGTATGGCTCTACTGCATAAGGGACAACGGCTTAACGTCCCATCCGACGGACGGCAGCCTTTCCAAACCCATTGGTGTCCCCTACTGATCGTGGGAAAGGCGGGGAATATTAAATTGGTAACAATATTATACACAAAGAAAGGTGTATAAGATCGGTGCTTTTATTTTTCATTTCTGATAACATTAATGGGGTTTATTGCTTAATATTTTACTTTAATTGCTAATTATTTACTTCTTGACGGCTTTAAAAAATATAGCCTTCTACCTCAAATGAATGGAATCGGGTCAATAGCTTCTATTATGAACAGTCTGCTTTTGAAAACATTGTATTTTGAATAAAAACAATTATTATTAATTATAATTTGTAATGACGTGGTACGTAATTTTGATCACTCACCTGTCCGGGTGAATGATCAAAAGTGTGTAGTGACGATTTTAAAAGAAAACTTTTAAAATCATTACTTCACAAAAAAAGCTATCTCTTCAAAATTCAGATTCGGAATCGCCAGGTGTTATGAAAAAAATAAATAAGAAATAAAACGCACCCACACATGCCCTTTACAACAAACTGCACACAACCAGCGAGCCATCTTTGCTCCTTGGAGATTACGATTAGGATATTGAATTTACCAGTTAGAGTAATTAACCGTTTTGTTACAGCGCTACCAGTCGGAAGCCAATGCAAACTCATTTGTGCCCACCTTTTACAGGTGATATAGGTAGTGGTTGACCATTTCAAATTTGAACGCCTTGTTTTGTCGTCGCTCAGTACGATACTTATGACTTTCTCAGTACGATACTTATGACTTTCTCAGTACGATACTTATGACTTTCTCAGTACGATACTTTTTACTTATGGATTCCGGAAAAGGGTAGGGTAATATTTGATACAGATTTCAGTTTCATGATTGGAAGCACTTTAGAAAACGGCTAAAAAAGAAAAAGTATATTTTAGGGCTTTTTTTTTTTAAATATATAATTTCGCTTTGTTGTCTATCTGTCTGTAGACATCGAACTTTTTTCTTTATACAGATAAATAAAAAATTCATTTTGTGTTAGACAGGAATCAATGATATATTACGATTTGCATTTTTCGAATCTCCCAAAAGTTATAACCGCGGCCTCTAACGGTGGAAAATTCTGAAAATTCCAAAATATCAAACGAATATTCCAAACGATGTAGTTATGTCAGAAGTTTACAATTTTGGTGTTCAAATGTGAAGGTTACGAAGTTACCATTGAGAACAATCGCTTGACACTTTAGACCCGGGGGGGGGGGGGAGGTGAAAGCAACTTTTTTTGTTTTAAGAAAAAAAAGGAATATGATTTTAGAGATAAATTAAAAAATTATTTTTGGGTCCGACAGTTATTGATGAAATATTACAATTTACATTTTGCGAATTTTTCCAAAAGCTATAATTGCACCCTCTAACGGTGGAAAACGAAAAATCCAAAAAATTTAAAACGAATATTGCAAACTATGTAGTTATGGTAGAAATTTGAAATTTTCTTCGTGGAACGTGATATTCTTCAAAATTCCATTGACAAAAATGAGTTGACCCTAAGCCCAAAGTAGGTAAGAAACGGAACGGTTTTGTTTTAAGAGATAATTCGAAATCTCTTTTTAGTTGGTTAGTAATGAAATGTAATTAGCATTTTCAAAGGTAATTTTAATTTATATTGTTAGGGACCATGTTTATGGTAGAAATTTCAGCGTGTAGAGTTCTGTTACGGTAGAAATTTCACTAACAGCAATTATCTGTCCACTATTTACAGAGGAGCGAGGGAGAAGCAACTTTTTAAATGTAAGGACTAAAAGACAAATATTTTTTATGTTTTTTAATTACTAATAAAATATTATGTGCATTTCCCCCATCATACATTAAAAAATAAATAACCTCTCAACAATTTATCAATTTATTTACCATCCTCATTGACCTTCTACTAGGGTGTATAAATTGACAGACTCCTGTCAGACTTTTGTACAAGCAGCAGCTTGAGGGGTTGAGTCTGTCAGTTTATGTGCCATAGCAGAAGGTCCAAGAGGGTGCAGGTTCTAAGCATAAAAACAACACGAACATCCATAATTAAAACTTTTAAGGAGTAAAAAAGTAGGCAAAGAAAGAACTTCATTCTCTTTGAAAATGATTCCATATGCACCAGAGGCGATACGCGTTCTTTTAGTTATTTTACACTTTCAGTACACTCTGCCAGTGGAAAACTCGAACTATTGTATAATTGAGAAAATGAACCATTAATATTTTATTAGTACCTGTAATGTGTAAAAATAGTCTTTCATTTATCTCTTAAAGCAGAAAAGTTGCATTTTACCAATGGGAGAAATCATTACTCTTTGGGCAAATCACTTGACCATTACACTCTATGACCAAAAATTTAAATTACTAGCAAAAACAGATCGTTTGCAATAGTTATTTAAAGATTTGGCGTTTTCCAGCTTTTTTCCGCCGCTAGAGGTCGCTATTCGAGTTTTTGTTTACCGCCTTTAGCACTCTTTAACACTGGAAATTCCACTTATGGGGATTCGAAAAATGTAAATATTAATATATTTGTGGAAAAAAATTCGCCGACATACTGGATTCGAACCCGCATCTCTCCAGAAACATGTCAGAGTATTCTAACCTATTGAATTAACGCCGGCTTTTTGCACAAAAAAATCTATTAATTTATAGACATTTGAACGTCTACTGGTAATGCCGAGATTATCAAATATTGTTTAAATCATTAATATTTTGTCAGTGCCTGTAAAACAAATATATATATTATCTCATATATCTCTTAAAAAAAAGTTTCATTTTCGCACCCCCTTTTGACTAAGACGGCAAAGTCTTGTCATTGTAAACGTCATGGAGGGAGGAAGATAAGAGGAGGAGCCTTAAGCGCTTGAAAATGATGCTACGGCGATTGCGCGGCAGCCATGTTATTCTATTCAAAACATTGATCAGTAGTATAGGTGAGTAAGTGTAGCGCTATAAAAATTTAATTTTTTTCGACATTTGTATTATGGCAGCCTGTTCAGCTTACGGCTGCATGAATCGCCCTTCAAAAAAGATACCAGGAATTACCTATCATCGGTAAGTTTGTCATTTTTATAAAAGTTTAAATAATTATGTAATGATACAAGCAACTTCGTGTTGAAATTACGTCGCTATGAAATCGATTTTCTTTCGTGTTACAAACCTCGATTCTTCACCAGATTTTTTTTTATTTTCTTCGGATTGTACTCAGTGATAAATGTGAAGATGTACTTCTTATATTGATTGATTGATTTTACGTTACACTTATTTGAGAATTCCTTCTGCAGGCTTTCTCAGTTAAAAAATTTTGTTGGCTGTAATTGAATATTAGTGTGTATTAAATTTAATGGATGATGAATTTACATACTTTTAAACAGAGGTGATTAAAATATCAAGGAGTTTCTTTTTTGTTTTAGGTGGAAGTATTAGATATTATTTTTGTTTAAATGTTTCAGTTTTTAAATTCCTCTCTCTTCATGATTTAATAGGTTCAGTGTAAGAAGGGAAAAGTAAATTACAATAAAGTATTTTCATAAGGTGAGAAATATATTCTTTCTTTTTTTTAAATTTGGATAGCATTTAAGGGTTTTGTTTAAATGCCCCCTTTTTTTCTTGGATTGGAGTCTTATATTTTTTAATTTCTTTTTAGATTTAGATTAATTTAATGTATCTGGTGTAAATTGTCATAGGTGAGTGACAGCGATCATTAGTTAGGGTGAAAATTTTTCAAATTGTTTAAATAATTTTAGTTAAAAGAGGAGAGGAGAATGTAATGCTTTTCTCCTTTTCATTAATTCTTCTGATAGGGTTCTAATTGTCCCTTTTAAGGTGAATACTGAATTTATTTTATTCTGTATGGATTTCAAATAGAGCGAGTTTACTGTTGTAGCTATTTTATTTTTACGTTGGTTGAGGGGTAGGCTAGGCGTACATGAAGATAGGTATGAGAGACTGAGGAGTCAGGCACTGAGATGTTGGGTTCAAGCCACTGTCTGGAACCTTGCCTTTTTTTTAAATGGATATTATATTCCCTTCACCCTGTGGATATATTTTTTTTCTTTTTTTTATATTTTTTTAATTTTTTATTATTTTTGCTTAGTATAATTTTTAGTGCTTTTTTTTTCGTATAGTTTTTTCAGATATTATTTTGAAATTTTCGTTTGTGGCTGAGGAAGGATGCATTTAAATCCTTATGAGATTTTTTTGAGAGATTGTAATAATTTTGTATTTTCTATTGATTGTTAACTCTGGTTGAGGGAAGAGAATGAGCATGAGATGGGGGAGATGTGAAGCTGAGGGTTTTTCTTTCTGCACACTGTTGTCAGAGAAGGAAAAGTTAACAGAAAAATTCTCCAAATAAAACAGTAGAATTCATTTATCAATAAATAGTAAACCCAGAGATACCTGTTGATTTTGAAGTCAAAATGAAAATTCGGTACACTTATAGTTGTCTTAATAGTGGGGGTCATAACTTATTAACATATTTTTGAGTTGAATCTTTACTATTGTGGAAAATCGCTGGAAAGCATTTCAATGTAGGTGTGTTATACATGATTTCTCCACCAAAGTTTAAAATGTTTTTTAAAATCTACCATTTTGGCTCCTACACTATTGGCTTCATTTAGTTTTGTTAAGCAAATTTTTTTTATTTTTGTGGAATGAAAATTTTTTTAACGTAAAACAGTTATTTTCTGAATCTTACAAATATAATTTTTTTGCAGTTTGAATGCTGCTATTGCATATAATGTTTAGTGTTTTAATCCATAAAATGTTTTCTGCTATTATCAGTGCAGTATAAATAAACTATCAAGTTTGTTATTGTCGTATTCAACGAAATACATAAATAGTTCTGCTATACAGTAATTCTGCATGGAAATATTCATTGCATTAAAAAAAGCAATATAAATTCCAAATAGCTTAATAGGGATTTCTCTTAGTCGTAAAAAAATAATCTTCCCATACATAACGCACAAGAAAAACTGAGTATAGCACGTGAAAAGTAGGCTTGATTGCAGCGGCAGACGGTTTGTTTTGAATGCAACAACATGGCTACCGCCCAATGCTGCGTCAGCATCATGACCTTGGACAGGGAAAGCGAGTTAGGGCGTCTCCTCTCATTCATACCCTCCGTGGTAAACCTTCTGACCATAACACTCTACTGCCAAAATTTCAGATATCCAGTGTAAATAGTTTGCTTGTAATATTCGTTTGAAATTTTAGCATTTTCCATCGCTAGAGGTCGCTATTAAAGCCACTGAAAATTTTCAAAATTGCGAATCGCAATATGTGTTCAACACCTATCCAACCCAAAAGAATTTTTCATTTAGTCCTAAAAGTGATAAAATTGATTGTCTATAGACGGACAGACAGATGGAGAGACAACAGTTAACAGAGAGACGAACAGACAGACAAACAAAATTGGCATTGGCAGACGATAAAGCGAAGCATTAGCTCGTTTTTCAAACGAACCTTAAAGAAATTATTTGTTGGTTTTCAGTTTGCTCCTTTCCCTTTTGCAGCCAGATTGGCGTCTTTTGACGGAGTTTCTTGGAAAAAAATATTAATTAATTTACTTCTTTGAGTGAAATTTTTATAGCCAAATGCAGCGTAGAGAACTTCTTCTTTCGTAAGTGATTGATCAGTCTATTCAAGATTTTAAATCGCAGGCTTTGTTTTCTGTTCTTAACGTCCAGTTGTGTCTTCGATCACCCTGCTTCTGGGAAGTCTATTTTAGAAACTAAGTGACCTTGACCTACGGAGTCGCCGCCACTGCTTGTTCGAGACCTTCCGACTTGTGTGACCACTAAATCGCGCGCTCATGGACTGCTTCCGGAAGTGCCTTTTTATCCAATTTATGTAGCCTTTTTTAAGACTTTTGATCCTGATAAACGCTCAACATGAACCAGCAATCTACTGGGGACCCTAGACCGGCTTCCAGAGGACCTTCAAGCATTTTTCCCTCTTCTACTGCTCCTGACAAGACGAGCTGTCAACTGTCATCTCATCAGCCCATGCAGGTCTTATGCCGTCTGTGGGTGGGGTCAGTACTAGTGCTAGTGCTGATGGCCAGGCGAATTTATCATCTCACAAACTTACTCTTTCTGATAGAAGTATTTCGGTGCCTAATTTAACTAAATCAACCCACACCATCCATCAGCAAATTTCCGCTAGCCACGCCCAATTAACCCACACCCAAAATAACCCACAAAATTTAACACAAGAAACTACAGAGGAAAACATGCAAACCCATGATAGCGAGAACAACTGGACTGTTGTCAAAAACAGAAAACGTTGCAGACGCCCCTCAAATTCTTCTGATAATGATACTGTCTTTGACTGCACTCCAGACCATGATTATGTACCAGTGCTCCTCTTTTCCAACCCCACCTCGTCCCTAAAAAAGCTCAACATAAATGCGTTAACCAAACAAATAAATTCTCACATCGAAAAACCCCTGGATGCCAGATTCACCCACAGGGGGGAGTATCTGGTACATGTCAGAAATCTTGCCCAAGCTAAAACTCTCATGGCTGTCAAATACATAAACAACATCCCCATTAGCACAAAATTCCCGGAGTCATACAATAAACCCTATGGCTCCATAGAAGGAGTAGATAAATATCTTGACAATGAAAGCATCCTAGATGCCTTACAAGAGTATGATGTTGATAAAATCAAAAGGATTATATATGCTCATCACACAATGGAAGGAAACATTATCCGGAGAAATACTGATAAAGTTATGCTCTATTTTAATTCCCTACCACTCCCAAACTCTGTAGAACTTGGAATTCATACCTTCCAGGTCACACCCTACAGCAACCCTCCCACACAGTGTTTCAAATGCCAACGTCATGGGCACATAATCAATATTTGTCGAAGTGCAGCACGTTGTAAATATTGTGCCCAAGCACATCTCTCACAAGAATGTAAGAGAGACCAACCCCTGCTTTGCTGTAACTGTGGAGGGGCACATGTTGCATCTTATGGAAAGTGCCCAGCTAGACTTAGAGCCATCCAAGTCAAAACAGCTGCCACCACCACCACACCCACCCTAACACAAAAAATCACACCACACCCCAACATAACTCCAGCAGTGGCAGCCACCTACACAACACCAAAGACTCTCCTCCCAACACCGGTCAACAAACCAAACACAGCTCAGAAAAAAATTCCTGCTCCATCCAGACCCACCACTACACCTACTGTGGCCCTCCTCCCACCCACTATTTCAACTTCAAACTTCCCACCACTTCCCACCAACAAAACACACAATACCAGCTCATCTGATGAGGACATCCATAAGCAATCCTTAACACAGCAGTCTCTCCCTCCCCCTTCACCCAAATTCTCTACCAGAAGGGCCAAGTCAAACTACTTAAGAAGGACCAGAGCAAAAAAGAACACCTCACCCAAATCGAAACCCACCTACACCCCACAAAACACCCTTATCTCACATCTCATTCAATTATTTGCTCCCCTTATTGATGCCCTTCTGCCTCCTAAAACCAGGTCCTCAGAATTAAACATTGCCCTGCAAGCCATCTTGGCCCTGCTCCACCAACTTAATTAATTTCCCCTCTCTCACACACTTGCTACAGTTCCTTTCCTTTCCCCCCTGACACTACACCTAATTACACATGCATCCAATGGAACTGTAGATCCCTCACAAACAAAATCCCTGACATTAAATCAATCACTGACCAACACATTGTTCCCATTCTGGCAATTAATGAGGCCAAATTGCCAGATTACTTTCAATTTAGACCCTACATAACACACAAAGCCATTACAGACAAAACCTATTCAAACTCCACCACACTAGTACACAAAAAATTCCCACACTGCATCATACCAATCACCACTAAATACACTTACATGGACATAATTGGAGTTAATATTAAAATCCAAAACACTCTCTTTAACATATACAATACATACTTTTACCCACATGAACACACAAACTCCAACACATTAATTGATGACTTCACACACATTTTTTCCCTCTCCCCAGGACCCAATATTGTTCTCGGAGACTTTAATGCCCACAACATCCTCTGGGGTAGCAAACATACAAACCTAAGGGGCACAATCATTGAAACTTTCACATAACATTTCAACTTGGCTATACATAATGATGGTTCACCCACCTTCACCAGAATCCCCTATGAGTCTGTTCTTGACCTCACACTCTCCACTCCTGACATATCCTCCATCATCACATGGCAGGTACATCACTCATCATGGAATAGTGACCATTACCCCATATTCATCACACTACAAGGAATCAAACCCTCAGCATACAAAACACATACACACATAAACTGGCACAAATTCTCCACCACTTGTGAAACCTCCATTAATACTCAAACACCACACAATACCACCTCCCTTTATACATGTATTAAACAAAGCTTACAAGAAAACACATTTACGACCAAACACATGACTGGATACACCAAACATCACCCCGAAATCATCACCCAACTGCAAATAAGGAGAAAAACAGAGGACACAACCAGGAGACACCCCACTGTACCTGCCATCAACACATTCAACAAAGCCAATGCTAAGCTAAGAAGAACAAGATTAAACGTCAAAAGAAAGGAGTGGAGAAACTTCTGTAACAACATTAGCCCCAGAACAGACTCTCCCCTAATTTGGTCAACAATAAGAACACTCAGGACCCAGGCTCAACCTTCAGCCACTTGGCACTCATATTTATGGAAATATTCACTTTCCACTAAACAAGGGGCTAACAACATTGCAATTCAGCTAACTCCCCCCCCCCACCCATGCCAACACACCTACCTACCAGCTGCATTGCACCCACATCAATGACACAATTAAACAAACGATACCATGCAAACTACCCGATACCATGCAAACTACCCGCACTCAACACACCCTTCACACCCAACGAACTTATCACAGCCATACACCAGGCCAATAAAAAAAGCACACCTGGCCCTGAGAACATCACCTATAACACTATAAAAAACTTTGGCACAAAAACACTAAGCACATTGCTTAACATATACAATGAATGCTGGAACTCTCAGACCTTCCCCACTGAATGGGAAGACATACACATTATCCCAATTTTGAAACCACATAAACCAGCATCAGAAATTTCTTCTTATCGACCAATTGCATTAACATCATGTATACTCAAAGTTCTAGAAAGAATGGTGCTCTCCAGACTAAAATTCTTCCTCCAACAAACAAATACACTCCCCACTTGCCAACTGGCTTTAGAGAGCACAGGTCAACCACAGATAATTTCTTTGACATTATCACATCTGCTGAACTTGCCTTAAATAAAAAAGGAATTCTTTGTTGTGTCTTTCTAGACCTCACCTCTGCTTTTGATACTGCCTCACACACCAGCATACTCTACAAATTACATCAACTAGGCATCACAGGAAACATTTTTGAATTTTTTAAAAATTTCCTCACTCACAGAAAAATTAAAGTCAAGCTGGGGACTACCCTATCTGACCCACATAAACGCAACAGAGGATTACCACAGGGCAGTGTGGTTTCCCCCACATTATTCAACATCTTACTACATGACCTCCCAACTATTTTCAACAATAAAATCACATGCTCCATCTTTGCAGATGATATAGTGCTCTGGACCTTTGGAATTAACATCAACAGCATACAAACCACATTACAAAATGCAGTCAACCAGGTTCTTGACTTTACTACAAAATGGGGACTTGCCATCTCAGCACCTAAATCTGCGGTCTTACCCATTACACGTAAACACTTACCTACCAATTCACCAAATATTACAATTGACAATTGCACCATTCCCACTGTCACCCATTATAAATATTTAGGGCTAACAATAGACCGTAAGCTTACCTGGAAACAACACATTAAGAGCATTAAATCCACATGCATTGGAGCATACAACACATTAAATTCCATCACAAGAGTGTCATGGGGGGCCAGCGATAAAGTAATGCTTACTTTCATCAAAGCATTTATCAACTCTAGACTAGAGTATGGCCTCCCAGCACTCAACACTGCTTCAAACACACAAATCAATAAAATTGAAACTCTGCAAACACGCGCCATCAGACTTGCCCTGGGTCTTAAAGCTGGATGCCCAAACCTCGCCATTTGGGCAGAAGCTAACATGCCACCTCTAACAATTAAAAGACACCTCCTCACATGCAAACACTACATCAAACTTAAACACTACAATCCCACTCACCCAGCCATACTTAGAATTGAATCCACAACTAACTCTACTACCATAGCACAAATAATAATAAAAAAAAAACTTTACCCCACTTGGCAACAAATTAAACCCTATAAACCCACACAAACACTTCCCTATTGGTTACTTAAAAAACCAAACATTCACCTCACTCTACCACACATCACCAAAAAAAAGCTCACCTCCCCATTGAACTAAAAATTGCTGCAGACAACTTAATCACACAACTATCAGATACTGACCATACAATTTACACTGATGGATCTCATATTCCACACACCACCTCTGGCTCTGCTGCCTTTTACACCCCTTCCACCAAATTCTCTTATGTTATAAAATTAAATCATGCTGAAAATAGCACCTCTTCAGAGCTAGCAGCAATACATATGGCATTAGGCTGGGCCACCCACCTCAACAAACAACACATTAACATAATCACAGACTCAAGGTCTGCATTACAACTCATTAACACACTAACAGTAGATCCATCACAGAACCATTCCCTTTTCCACATACGAAACATAGCACACAACATTATAGACAAGGGAAACACCCTATCATTTTACTGGATTCCCTCCCATTGCAACATCATCCATAATGAAACTGTTGACTCACTTGCTAAACAAGGCCTCACCCTCACAACCCCAAATTACCACACTGTCACTACATGCAAACATCACATAAGAGAATACACAAAATTTTTTATTACACATGAACCCAGAATTGGGTACAACACACTACAGATAAAAACGCATTCAGAGCCACAATAGCACCCTCTCCAAACACACTACATCTTAACTACCTATCCAGAAGGGCCCAAACAGCAATACACAGACTCCGAACTGGCAGAGCGAACATCAACAAAGACTTATTTATGATTAGAAAAATACATACTGCACTCTGCCCAAACTGCCAAATGATAGAGGATATCTCCCACTACCTACTACACTGTCAAATATACAACACACAAAGACACACCCTCTATCTCAAACTTGCTACACTTGGAGTCACCATATTCACCTTACAGACCATCCTAAACCCCACCCATACAAAGGCAAAATCACATTTCAGGGCCCTGGCCTATTTCATACAAAGTACTGGCAAAATCCTTTAACCTTCCAACTTCCTGCAGACTCTCCATCTCAATATATGAAATATGACTCTCCTCCCTGCAGACACCTCCTACTCAAAAGATCCATTGGACACCAAAAGATCCAAAGGGACAAAAAAGATCCAGTACAGGGACAAAAAAGAAGCATTTTGGACACATTATTGCACCACCTTATTTACCTAGTGCAATTGTATTGATGTTTTCAAAAAAAAAATATATATATATCTAATTATACTCTGTAACAATAGACTAGAACTCCCAAAGTACCCTTTTTCAAAAATAATTACTAGTGGTGGCTAAATCATCAGCATATTCTAAATCAGAAATGTTAAGATCTGCAGACCATTTTAGGCCATCCTTAATTGTAAGAGATTCGGGGCGATTTTGAATATTTACCTTGCACCCTTCTTACCAACTTCCGGCCAACATGGGCCACACAGTGATCACACACGTTATAATTTTCACTCCCAGAAGAATTTTACTCCAAACCTCTCCCCTCCCCACCCCCTTGCCACAAAACTACGATGCAGCACTTCCATGGCACGAAACTTCAACCACCTCCTTCATTATTAGGCGGCCTGCGGCCAAAAGCCTATCGCCAACATGTAGGGTCGCTAACACTTCACTGTACTGGTCCCTACTTTTTGACGCACCCAAAAAAACTTTTTCTCGTGGACCAGATGATAAAGGGCCAAGGTCCCTTTTACAAAATGGTCGTTTTTAAAGAAGGATGTTAGATTCTAACTATACAGGACCTCTACCTCTAACTATACAGGACCTTTATTATCTGTGTACCACCTACTGAATCTTTCTCACCTGTTTTGAAGTACTTCTTTATGCAGGTGAAAAAAATCAAGCACTTAAATCTGTATTAAATATTACCATATCCATAAGCATTGTGAAATACAATTCAGTTTTGCAAGCCTAACAATCTGACGGCGACAAAACATGGCGTCCAATTTTGAAATGGGCAACCTCTAGTTTCCACTCATCACAAAATTTGGAAAAACTCTTTTATTAATGTTAATATTACCTTTGAGAAAGAGAAGAGAAAAAAGGAAATATTAAATTCTCATCATTAAAGTCATAGAGACATTGATGCATTTTTATAAGAAGAGGAAATTTTAAATGCGTGTTAAACATTTTGCATCTTCCAAACTGGACCACTTTGTAAGGGGGCCGGGTAGGCCTCCTATCATCTGGTCCAAACCCAAATTCAGTACAGTAGAGGCAATATGGAAAGTGAAGGTAGGGACGCATGCAGCAGTGATGCAAGCGAACCTACAAGGTGTGAAAGGGCATGAAGGCCGCAGGCCGCCCTGTGAGATGAACTGAAGGAGATGTTGCATTTCTGAACACTGCCTGGTAATAGTTGGTTGGAGAAGTCATTGGAGAAGGAAATTAGCAAGAGGTGTGTGGCAGAGAGGTAAAGGGAGAGGGGAAAAGCTAAAAAGTGCTGAACAAATAGATTTCCCCCCTACTTCCCCCAGGGGACGAGTATGGGGGATTGTCAGGGGAAGGAGGTGGAATAGGCGTAAAAGGGAGAGTTTGGGGATTATTCCTTTGAGGGGGGGAGAGGTGAATAATTTTCTTTTTTTCATAACAAAAATCATGCTCCTTACAATAATAATAAGCGGGGGGGGGCTTAGAAAATTAAAGGGGAGGGAAGGGAAGGAAGGTTCAGAGAAAAAATTGGGAATATTGCAGAAAAAGCCTGGTGTAGAAGGGAGGAGAAGGTTCAGGTAGAAAAGCATGCTGGAAGGTAGATATGTGCTGGAAAGCATCATATAGGAGCCTCTAATCTTGGTTAGGGTTAGCTGTTATTTATGCCATAGTCAAAGTTTAATAAAAGGGAAGAGGGCTAAAAATGTGTGGAAAATGAATTGAGTGATTGGCCATTGGCCGGGGTGAGTGTGTCAGAGAAATAGTGGATAAAGCTAAATAGAATTTTTAATATTTGTAGTAAGTTGGCCATGTGGGTGATAAAAGTCTCAGATGAACTAATATTGTATGCTGATAATGTTTTTTAAATGCGTGTGGCAGCACTGGCTTCTGTACGGTGCAATGAAAATGGAGGAGGACGCAACTTTTATGGGAAAGTTAGAATGTTTAAAAGAAATTAGGTGAGATCTTTGCACATTTTAATAGGCTTAAGTGAATGCAACGGCATGCATAAATTTACTTTTATAACTGCATACTATGTAACGGAAGTTAAAGATGCTTTATTGTTCACAGCGATATGTCGGCAGTGGAATGGAGGTATTTGTAGAAATCGTAATATGCAAAATGCTCTTCCTCTGCTGTGTCACAACATTTGGGTAATAAGCTATAAATCCACTGATTATACCACATTTTAAGAAGTGAAATTGTAGAAGCATTAAAACATGTTGCATATGACAGCACATCACTTAGAATTCCAATCAATACAGCATAGTTCAAAATGTGGAAAAGGATGTTGAAAACATTTTACCATGTTTATATATATATTCGGCAGTAGTACAGATCACGGTCCTCGGGCGCCATTTTTTTTGACGCAACGTAACAAAACGGCCCTTTTTGATGATTCCCACAACCCCCCAGACCTAACCCAAACAGGGGTTTCTAAAAAAGAGATTGTGGCAGTAGTACAGATCACGGGCCTCAGCCGCCATTTTGTTTTTGACGCAATGTAACAAAACGGCCCTTTTAGTTGATTCCCACAACTCCCGAGACCCTAACCCAAACGGGTTTCTAGAAAACAGATTGTTTTTTTCGTTACCATAGTAACGAAAAACCCGAGTTTACGTCAAACGCAACGCACCATAACCATAGTAACATAAAATTACGTTTTAAAAAGCGTAAAAAAAAAATTAAATTACCGCAAAAAAAACCTCGTAACAATCAATTACAGAATGAATGCTCATAAAAGTGCTAAATCCAACAAAAAATAAAACGATTGCCTTCCCACATACAGTAAACCACTTCCACCATTCACCCTCCCCTCTTTTCAAAACACAATACACTGCCGACTGAATTATAAAAAAGCCCCAAAACTAAATAATGTCCTCCAAAACAACACAAACCAAAAACCATGAAAATCGGAAACAGTGCACCGTCGACCGAATTACAAAAAAGCCCCAAAACTAAATAATGTTCTCCAAGACAACACAAACCAAAAAACTCACGGAAGGTACGGGACCCACTAGAACAGTTGTTGGGAGACAGTAACTTCCTGTCAAGGCCATCCAGCGTGTTCTTTAACATACACAGAGTATAACTCTCCCACACACAGGGCCACAGCTTATCCTAACCGATGGACGGCGGCCTTTCCAAGCTCATCGGTGTCCCCTACTATGAGCCGAGTTTGAAAATTTGCCGAGATAAATCTAAACGCTGACATAGCTCAGACTCGAACCATGGAACTACAGATTACAAGCCTGGTGCGCTACCGACTCTGCCACTCTCACCCCACCTCTAAATTTTTCATTCTTTCCTGACTCCATCAAAAACTGCCGTTTATTCACACACCGACAATTCTACAATACCCAGAATTACTACATCAAAAAGTCGCCAGACGCTTCCACATATTAACGATAAATCATATAACTAAATTTAAAGACTCCTAAATATACAACAAAATTAATAAATCATTATAATACATTAATAATTACCATACTACACGTAACTACTAAAAAACATTCAATTCACCCCAAACTATTCTAACGAAATACTTCTGTTCTTTACTATCACCATTTTCAATCCCACACGCAAAAGCTTGCATTCTTTCCCCCAAGCATACTCCCCCACTACACAGGCCCCAGAATATCTTTAATAACTAATTATAAACCATATCTTAACAAATTTTCAAAAAAAAAGCTAGAACATATTAATTATTCATATCCTACCTATCACTGAACACCTCCCCCCCCTATTAAATATATAATACAGACGCACTTACCTCTAACCACATAGGTATGTTATCCAAAGAAGTCAAGCAAAAATGGCGAAAAAAACCAAACGTAACTTCACACTCTCGTCAAATCACACACATAACACGTGACTCCACATTACCCACCCAAAAGAAATCAAAGAGCCATAGGTCACCAACAACCAACAGTTACGTTTCTACGTCATACTTTACAAATCGACATCATACTTTACACTTCGACGTCACAAGGGGCGGGGGTGGCTCAGTCGGTAGCGCGCCAGGCTCGTAATCTGTAGTTCCCAGGTTCGAGTCCCAGCTGGGTCAGCGTTGAGATTTATCTCCGCAAAATTTCCCCGCCCTGCCCACGGTCAGTAGGGGACACCAATGGGCTTGGAAAGGCCGCCGTCCGTCGGATGGGACGTTAAGCCGTGGCCCCGTGTGCGGGAGAGCCATACCCTGTGCACGTTAAAGAACACGCTGGATGGCCTTGACGGGAGGCTACCATCTGTCTCCCAACAGCTGTTCCAGTGGATCCCCTCCCCCAACCTTCTCTGAGCCTTCGGGGTCCATGTGACCTGGCCATTTAGCCCATGGTGTGCAAAAAAGTGCCGCTCAGAGGTAAAACAACCCAAACTTCGACGTCACACGCCACCTGAGCAATGCCATCTATCGGCTGAGGACCGTAATCACTACACTGGCCGAGATTGTTTTTTTCGTTTACATTGCAATGATAACCCGAGTTTATGCCAAGTACCGTTACCATGGTAATGGTGTTTCATGTCGTAAACAAACACAACATAATAGAAAAAAAAACCATAAATAAAGAAACCACAAACAAATTCGTGAAATCCCCCCCTCACCTTTTTCCAATACTTAAAAACACTCCATAAATATATTTTCACAAACTGATCAAATAAATCAAGGCACATGTACAAAAATTAACCTAAATAAATCACCAGAATTAATGAAATTGAACACAAATATTAAAAACAAGAAAATCATGAACAATGCACCACTGATTTGAATTATGAAAAACCCCCAAAACTAATCACATCGACGACAACACATACCAGAACACAAGAAAATCAGAAACAGTGCACAACTGATTAAATTAAAAAAAGTCCCCGAAACTAAATAATGTCCTCCAGACAACACAAACTGAAAAACATGAAAATCGGAAGCTGCACCGCTGAACGAATTATAAAAAGCCCCCGAAACTAAATAATGTCGCAGACAACACAAACCAAAACACTTGAAAATTGGAAACAATGCTCCGCCGACTGAATTATAAAAAAAGCCCATGAAACCAAGTAATTTCCTCACAGACAACACAAACTGAAAAACATGAAAATTAGAAACAGTGCACCACCGACCGAATTATAATAAAAACCCCAAAATTAAATAATGTCCTCGCAGACAATATAAACCAAAAAACATGAAAATTGGAAACAGTGCACCGCTGACCGAATTATAAAAAAGTCCCTGAAACTGAATAATGTCCTCGCAGACAATAGAAACCAAAAACCATGAAAGTCGGAAACAGTTGCTACCGATCAAATTATAAAAAACAAAACAAAATTAAATAATGTCATTCCCAGATAACACAAACCGAGAAACATGAAAATCGGAAACAGTGCACCGGCGATCGAATTATAAAAAAGCCCCTGAAACTAAATAATGTCCTTGCAGACAACACAAACTGAAAAACATAAAAACTGGAAACAGTGCATCGCTGATTGAATCATAAAAAAGCCCGCAGACAATACAAACCGAAAAACATGAAAATCAGAAACAGTGCACTGGCGATCGAATTATAAAAAAGCCCCCAACACTAAATAATGTCCTCCCAGACAACACAAACCAAAAAACATAAAAACTGGAAACAATGCACTGCCGATCAAATTATAAAAAAGCCCCCAAAATTAAATAATGCCCTCGCAGACAACACAAACCGAAAAACATGAAAATCGGAAACAGTGCACTGCAGACCGAATTATAAAAAGCCTATGAAACTAAATAATGTCCTCCCAGACAGCATAAACCGAAAAACATGAAGACTGGAAACAGTGCACCACCGACCGAATTATAAAAAAGCCCCTGAAATCAAATAATCTATCAGAGACAACAACAAAAAAAATATGTACCCCTATCTTATAGCTCAAAGAATCCTCCCCTATATTGCTCGTAAATCTTCCTGATTCATTCAAAAACTGCCATTTTTCCACAGCAACAATTCTACAATACCCAAAATTTCTATATGAAAAAGCCCCCAAACACTTCCATTTATTAATAGTAAACCATATTAGTAACTTTAAAAGACTCCTAAATATCAAACAAAATTAATATATCACTATAATGCACTAATTATTACAATACTATACAAAACTACTAATAATCACTCAATTCATCTCAAACTACTATAGCAAAATACACCTGTTCATTACTACTGCCATTTTCAGTCCCACACCAAAAACTTCCAACATACTCCCCCCCCCCCCCCCTTACTACATAACAATCTTCTAAAACTCTACACACATTTCATCATAAACTATTCTCTTAAAATCCTAACACCCCCATTAAACGTTCTCATTTTTATCACTTTCCCTACATTCTAAATTTTTGTCATTTTCTTCCACACTCACAACAAAACACATACTACATCATACTAAATAAAATAATAAATACCCCCTCAAGCAGCTGCTTGCCACAGAGGTCTGACAGGAGCCTATCAGTTTATATGCCACAGTAGAAGGTCTGAGAGGATGGCAGGACCTCAGCAGAAAACAACATGAACAGCCATGCCTTACCCGAAGCTTGAACCCAGGTGGTACCTTAGATCAGTAGCCAAGCATGCTAACCACTCGGCCATGAACACAAAAAAAAAAAGATTTCAAATAATTCTAAACTGGTTTTAACCCTCCTTCCTCTTCAAATGCACCTCACCCCTAAGAACTTGCGAAAACATTCCTCCACACAGTCACAAAAAGCTGCCAAACTCCCATTTCCAAATGACGCAACCATAACATTACAAAACAGTTGACTAACACTTTCAAAAACAACCCTCTTAACATTAAATAATTTCAATTCCAAAATATCTTAACTTATAATTTACCATATTTTAACCCAATTTCGAAAAAACAATGGAAACCTATTAATTACCATTCTTCTGCCTATCATTTAAAATCCCTCATTAAATATATTGTACATATCACTTACCTCTAACTGCATAGGCAGCATGTTATCCCAAGCAGTGATAAACCAAAAATGGCAAAAAAAAGCAAACAAATGTCACATTCACGTCAAATCACACTCATGACACGACATTACATTACCTACCCAAAATAAACAAATCATACACTTATTCCAAAACATGAATATGAATTCCACACTAAAACCAGCAGAAATAATGGCACCTATGATAATTTTTCCAGCTACGGTTTCACAGACACCTCACTGGGTTATATTGGCAATTTTCTGAAAACATTTCGTGATTAGATTATGTCTGGGTAGTAACAGCCGCCATTTTTATTGCTTTTTAATTTTGGGAACAAGGCAATTTCTTACTGATTCACTCCCGCTATGATGACCTTATGTTTTTTGGTGGCTTGACATCAAACAAATAAAGTTAGATATTAAACAGCATGATGATAACACACATCTAATTAAGAAAGAAAAAAATAGTTGTTTAGAGAATTTTATTTTTTTTTATGTAATCATGCACTTTTTTACAACAGCCTAGGAAAGTGTCAACTTTTGAAACATCATATTGATACGGGTAGTAATAAGCCAGTAAATAGCAAAGTTACATTCAGCAAACTCAAAAATGTAGAGCGAGTATGTCAGCTTGATGAAGACAACCAGCAGAGACAACCTCCAGTGCAGCAGCAAAGAACAAGCACATGATGTCACAAGTGGGATCTTTCGAAGCGCCTGCTGCTAGCATTTGGATCAATGCTTGAACAAAGTCTCTGGAACCCAATTAAATGAGGATTTGCTTCAATGGAGTGCCAGCAATTGAAAATTTAAGTATACTATTATTTCTTTTTTAAAGCAGATGTCACCCTTACAATGTCAGTTTTTTTTCTCTCAAAATGCAACTCAACTTCTGAGCCTCATTATGAATAAAATAGTTTATATTACATACTAAAAGAAAGCGAATTTCATTCTGAATGAAAAATATAAAAATTGAAAGGAAAAAAATGGTAGATAAGCATAAAAAAAAACATGTTGCAAATTCATTTGTAGGAATTTTGGAAACTGATTAACCAGTTTCTGACATTTAAAGGGGTAATTAGTGAAAGAGAGTTTGAAATATGCTTTTACCTTCAAGTTGAAATCATAGAGTTTTGCATTTTTGAAAATTTATTATGTAATGTTTATGTTTTGATGAATTTATAATGTGAATACATTGTTTTATGTGTTCTGGTTCATCTGAGGTTCTAGTTGAACCTAATGATAAATTGTATAGCATAATAAACATATTTGAAATGTATTCATGATTGTAGTGAATATTTTTTCATTTCATCTGACTGATAGCTGAATTGAGTATAGTGATGTACTCTGCAAGTTGAATTGGAATTTAGTTATAAAATTGGTTATGGTTATAACTGAATATAATGATAATAGTGAATGATGAGCATGAAAGAAAATTTAGTGTATAGTTGTTATATAAATTGTTTATGAAGTATATTTTTCTATTGAAATGTAAAATTTTGATGAAAGTGTAAGGTGAATCATATGATATTTTACTCATACGGAGGGGCGGGGGTGGCTCAGTCGGTAGCGCGCCAGGCTCGTAATCTGTAGTTCCCAGGTTCGAGTCCCAGCTGGGTCAGCGTTGAGATTTATCTCCGCAAAATTCCCCGCCCTGCCCACGGTCAGTAGGGGACACCGATGGGCTTGGAAAGGCCGCCGTCCGTCGGATGGGACGTTAAGCCGTGGCCCCGTGTGCGGGAGAGCCATACCCTGTGCACGTTAAAGAACACGCTGGATGGCCTTGACGGGAGGCTACCATCTGTCTCCCAACAGCTGTTCCAGTGGGTCCCCTCCCCCAACCTTCTCTGAGCCTTCGGGGTCCATGTGACCTGGCCATTTAGCCCATGGTGTGCAAAAAAGTGCCGCTCAGAGGTAAAACAAACCAAACTCATACGGATTTTCATTACTCTTAGATGCGATGTCAAACTTTTTTATATGTATTTAAATCTATTTGGTGTTATGAGTGATATAATTGTATCAATGATTTGTAGTTATCAGAATAACATTGACCATATTAGCTTGCATATGTGGTGATGATAACATGGTCCTGCTGATTTTGTACCCTCTTGAGCTGTCCCCCAATGGCATAGTCTATGTGACCAAGTCTGTCACTAGCATCTCCTCTGGGAACTGGATGTGAAGCTCAGTAAGGGGAGGTAATTAATCTTATTTTTATTTCAGCTAGATTGCAAATGATTATATTTAGGTGGTTTGTAGTGGATGACCACGTGCCCACTTTTCTGTATTGAATTTTTATAAGCTATATGTTGAATGTATGTTAGGAGGATTTATAGCAGAGGACTCCATGCCTGCTTCTTTTGTATAGGAATGAAGATTAGCTTCCACATGTTGAAATGTTGTTAGGGGAATAAGTGGATGTCTATACCCCACTTGATTCAGCTGTAATGTATATTCTGTGAAGAACAAAATTTTATACATTTTCCTTTTTTATTAACATTTTAGAAAATAAAGTAGGCCAGGAGTGAGATTAACAGTTATTTGTACAACCATGAAGTATGCATCTTTTCGACTGTGTCAGAATGTGATACTTGTTGGTCTGTGTAACACTAGTATGCAGTTAATTGGCACAGCCATTGGTATGTATTTACAGGAGGTAGCTGTACACACATTATTAGGGTAATGGGAGGTGGTACCTTTGGTTGTGCTGGAAGATTGTATTGAAGTTAGTCCATATGTCTAAACTATTGTTTCACCATACTTAATTCTTCATTTATCTTCTCAGATTGTAAATGGTATAACTAGTGACCTTCTATTCTAAATTTGCTCATCAAAATCTGTTAGGTAAAAATTTGACTCCCTTTGGAAGGAGGATTTTTTTTTTTGGAACCATCTTAAATTTAAGTTCTTTTTTGATCTAACACTTATTTAATTTCTTGGTGATTTCAGCTATCCATCAAATAAAATAATAGCATACTTTTGGAATGTTACAAAGTGCCGAAGTTTCTTCTATGATGTTGCAAGAAACCTTTGTTCTCTATTTAACCCTTCCATGACCCATGTCTTGTATTCAAGTTGACAGAATCCAAAATGTGAAACCGATGACACCAATATCAAATTAATGTACAACACTTGAAACTTTGTTTTTAAAAAATAAATTTGCTATCTGAAAAATTTCTTACATATATCTTATAAAAAATACATTATCAATGCTTGAAAAATTTTTTTTTTTCGTTTTTCCAATTGATGTATATTTTATTAAACTATGATATAAATAATTTGTTAAACCATCTGGTTGCCATTTCTTAGAAGTTATATATGGTATTGCCGATTTGTTAACATTATTACTCTGTGCTGTTAGCAACTCTCAGATTTAAGCTCACATCAACAAAATTTCCCCTAGAGTTTCAAAAATCTCTTGAAAATTAGCCAAAACCTGCTATTTTTGAAGATGGAAAATTTTGGAGGTAATTGCAAAGTACAGACTTCTATTTTTTTTTTCGTTTTCATTCTATGCTATTTTTCTGGCTTAAATTTTTTTCAAAATGCCTAGAATTATTTTTATCAATTATCCCAGCATTCAGCAATGCTCTCTGGCTACTGAAACCAAACCAAATCTATAACTCAAAATAACTTTTTTTTAAAACTGGTGGTAAATATGTCACAGCTCAGCAAAGCAGATGGTACTAATTAGTAGCAAATGTCTGCCTCTGTGCTGTGCATATAGCATCAACAGATTTTGATAACCTTTGAAATATGTCAGTATTATTTGTACTTTTTATAATCAAAACTTTGTTTTTATTTCTATAGATCTATTATGATTTTTGTTTCCAAAAGTTGATTTGTATCAATATTTTGGAGTTATGCTCTTGATTTGTTGATTTTCATTCCTGTAGATCTTTCAGATTTATGATACATTCCTGATTGTGACAATGGCTGGCTTACATCTTGTTTGGTTTTATTTCTATTGATTTTTATTCCTGTATATTTTATATGTTGTTATCTGTAGGAGGCATGATACACTGCTGCCTATGATGATAGGTGTCTTAGAACTTTCTTACTGTGGATTTTTTTTAAACATGGAATTAGGTTATATGATATTTTTTTACTTCATTTTCCATAAGAAAACTGATCTTGTATCATTTCCTGAAAATGAATGAGGTATTGGATACAGAAGCAAAAATGTTTTTACACAGAAATCGGTCCTATGGTTCGAAGCAAAATTTAGTCAAGGGTGTTATAATTTTTCTCCCCCCCCCCCCTCTTTGAATTTTTATATGTTTTAAACAGTTATTATTTTTTGAGTTTATATCGAATACTTTTAAAATAGTTTACCCACCCTTAATATATTTGATGGGCCACTCTGGGCATTTTGATGTTTTTAGGAGCATCAATTTTTTTGGCACTTTGCCAAGATCCCCAAAATTCAACACCCAAAAGAAAAATGCATCATATTTAGTAAAAAAAAATGTTCCTCCATTTCAACCAGTTCAGAAAATCCTGTGACTGTGATAAGTCTGAGATACCTTGTATAACATTGGCTGTTTTAAAATATACTGTACTGAAAAGAATCATTAAAAAAAGTGCAAATCATGTTTCAGGTAAATATTATATTTGGGAAAAAATTTATTTTCAATTAATGCCTAATTTAACTATTTATTCATCAGGTTTTTCAAAATTAAGCTTTATATATAGTCCAATCTATTTTTTTCACTGTATCACAGTGAAAAAGTCTTGTTACAATCAGTATGCTTGTAAATTTGTTTAAATTTTTGCTTAATTATAAATTATAACATAATAATATAACATAATAATAAATTCTGTTTAATTTGGTATTTAATGTGACCTATTTCAGTTGGTTGGTTAATTTTTTTAAAAATTCTAAAGCTGACTTGTTGATATGAGTCAGCAAGTTGTTTAAAAGCTTGGACTTTTCTCAAAATATGGATTTTGACAGTCTTGTTTCAAGTAAAAATTTATTTTTTTGGTATTCAGAAATGGCCTTTCTAGTCATATGCATTATAATTATTTTTATCTATTAATTTTTTAAAATAAATATTTGCATTACCAGATGCATTTTTTTACTGCATGATTCCAAAACATTAAAATAAAACCAGTCATCTTTTCTGTTAAATATGTTATTTTCAGAAAATCCAGAATTAAATGCTGAATGATCTGGCATATAACCTGCCATAATTCCTTTCATTAGTTATATGGCAAAACAGTTCTAATTTTTTTGTTTGGCTGAGCATATGAAAAATTAGCTTGGCCTCTGGATATAAACAGTTTCTCAGGCTGAGCTGTGGAAGGGTTATATAAAAAAAAAGCACCAAGACTAAATAATCCAAACAAATAAACAACTATTTAAGACAATGAAAAAAAAAATCATCCTCTATAAAAACAATACAATAGTAGAATCAGAAAGACTAGCCCATGGAAATGAAATAGCTGCTATTTGATAACATAAGAGCCATTAAATCTGCAGTTATGCTTTTAAGTAAGGCGACCAGATTTCTGAAAAGCGAAAGCAGTACATTGATGTGTGAAAGCAGTACACTGATGTGTGAAAGCAGTACATCAGCTCATTTGACAGATTTATTGTCCTAACAAAAAAAAAACCCTGATTTTTAGTCAGTGTTGCTTGAAAATTTGAGAAACCATGTGATCAATGTTATTTGTAATGTGACAGGTATTATATAACTTCTTTATATATGTTGAATAGTTTCTGTAAATTTAGGAATATAAGGTATAGCTTATATTAAAAATATAATTGCACTCTTAACCTGTATAGACTCTAAATAATAAATAAATACCCCCTCAAGCAGCTGCTTGCCACAGAGGTCTGACAGGAGCTTGTCAGTTTATATGCCAGAGTAGAAGATCTGCGAGGATGGCAGGATCTCAGCAGAAAAACGACACATACATCCATGCTTTACCCGGGGTTCGAACCCAGATCCCGTAGATCAGTAGCCAAGCGCGCTAACCACTACCGTTCAAATAATGTTCGAGTTTATAAAGGATTTACCAACTTTGGATGTCTGCTTCCTTCACTCCTTTGGCATCTGGTGCTGTTTGGGTCCATTGTCGGTCCTCCCACAGGCTGTTACTGATGCTTCGTTGTGGGGATAGGCTTTCTGCAGGCACTCATCCTTCACTGTGCCATTCACTAAATCCTATACTGTGGTATAGAGATACACTTATGAGTTTGCACATTATTTACAGTTTGTTTTTTCGTCCCTAACTGGTTTCGATGACTTTTGTCATCATCTTCAGAGTGTGTTACATCTTCTTCTGGTTATATTGTAGAGGTTAATGACGGTTGTCATTTGGGATATTCTGTGCATGGTTGAATTGCTTATGGTGGGTTGGTTCACATTTTCTTGTGGAGTGTTGCTATTAGGGATTACTCCTTTCCATTTGTATTCCGATCTTCCTCTTTGTCCATGAGCAGTTTCCATGTGTGTGGTAGGGTCACTATATCATCGTTGCAGCAGGTTTTCTTGTTTCTATATGTTACGTATATTTTGACTAGATTTAATTGATATTCCGTTTTGGGGCTTGCTATTATTTGTGCTTGATTGAATTTCGGTGTTATGTTTGGATTTCTTGCATATCTAGCTAATGCTGTTGTTTCTCTTTTATATCTGATATCCCATTGGTGCTCTTTAAATCTGATTTTACACAATCTTTTGGCTTTCCATAGTACTTGTGTGTCGGTTTTGTTGATTTATGACAGGTATTCTGTAAACTCCTGCTGTTTTTTCTTTTTCATCTCAATCTTTTTTTATTCTTTCTATTGTCAACACTGCTGCTGTGGGTACTATGTGATTGTGGGGTTTCATAATTCTATTCAGTGATTTTTTTCCAGCCAAGTTATTGGTAGTATGCTTACGGTTTGTTTATAATTTTCTTTTTGTTCTTGCACCAGATTGGGTTGGCTGTCACATTTTGTGATGCTTTTTGCTTCAGTTTTTCTAATTAGCTGTAAGGGTAGTTGGCTTTCTGTGCCATTTTGTATATGTTTTCTTTTTCATTTTCTTAACCAAAACGGAACTGAAAAAGAAAACATGCAAAACCAAAAAAGAAAGCATATACAAAATAGCACAGAACTCCAGCTACCCCTTGGAGCTAATTAGAATTTGAAGCAAAAAGCATCACAAAACGTGACAGACAACCCAACCTGCCTCAAGAACAAAAAGAAAATTATAAATACACCATAAGCATACCACCGAAAACTTTGCTAAAAAAATCACTGTATAGAATTATGAAATCCCACAGTCACTTAGTACCCACTGCAGCAGTGTTAACAATAAGAAAGAAGTATAAAAAAAGACCGAAATGGAAAAGAAAAAACAGCAGGAGTTTACCGAATACCTGTTATAAATCAACAAAAAACTGACACACCGTATTATGGAAAAATTGAAAGATTGTGTAAAATCAGATTTAAAGAGAAACAACAGCATTAGCTTAATATGCACAAAATCTAAACAAAACACTGAAATTCAATCAAGCACAAATAATAGCAAGCCCCAAAACGGAATATCAATTAAATCTAGCCGAACTATATGCAATATATAGAAACAGGAAAAACTGCTGTAACAACGATATAGTGACCCCACTAGATAGGAATACAAACAAACGGAAAGGAGTAATCCTTATTAATAGCAACACTCCACAAGAAGATGTGAACCAACACACCATAAGCAATTCAACCATGCACGGAACATCCCAAATCAAAAGCCGCCATTAACCTCTACATCATGACCAGAAGAAGATGTAACACCCTCTGAAGATGATGACAAAAGTCATCGAAACTGGTTAGGGATGAAAAGATAAACTGTAAATAATGTGCAAGCTCATGAGTGTATCTCTATACCACAGTACAGGATTTAGTAAACTGCATGGTGAAGGACGAGTGCCTACAGAAAGCCCGTCCCCACAACAAAGCGTCGATAACAGCCAGTGGGAGGACCAATGACAGACCACGACAGTGCCTGATGCCAAAGGAGTGAAGGAAGCAGACTCTCGAAGTCGATAAATCCGTTATGAAATCTAACATTATTTGAACAGTAGTCTATGCAGGTTAAGAGTGCAATTATATTTTATACATAATCTGATAAAACCTGTGTTTAAACTATAAACTATGAATAAGGAATAGCTATTATATAAGTTGTATCTCCAAGGGTTAGTTGTATCTCCAAGGGTAGGAAATTTTGTTTTATATGAAATTGAATTTTTTCAAAAATATTGATTTGTGTAGTCTGATACACTGCATCATGTACTATTTGGTATGTGTTTCATTCATTTTTAATAATTTAGATGTCAGCAATTAAAGTTTGGCCGATTAATAGCATCACACACATGCAGATTTTTTGGTTGAACTTGTTTCCAAATAAATTGCATAAGAGTAATGTAAGGAGTAAAATAGTTCATGAGAACAATTATTTTATGTTACCTTTTGTTGCTTTGTGCTGTGGTAGTGGGGGAAAAACAGCACCTCACGTTTCTGGTATAAGATATCCCATAGTTTGCACAGCAATCCCCACAGTAAAATTTAAACAATATTGACAGCTAGCAATAAATCTGAGAGTGGCAGTTAATGCCCTTTTGGTAGAATTCCTTGACACATTTTTATGTTTGGATAAACAAGTTTGAACTATAATCTCAATTTTTAAAGTTGTCTTGGAAAAAAATGTGTCAAAATTCCTATTAGATTGATTCCATTTAGTGCTGGAAACAATTTTTTACAAACAAGAAACAAAGAAAAAATTGTTCGCCAAAAAACAATAATGAATTGAAAAAGCAGTACATGTAAATCAGACAGTAATCTCAAAGCAGTATGAATTGTCACCTTATTTTAAGGGTTACCTGAACAGTAGGGTTTAGTTGATCCTTTTACAGTTCAGTTATAGGTTGCCATCATTTTGATCTGTCGATATTATAATATTGTTTACATTTTTCTGAAATTACCAAGAACAGCATTCTAGTCATTGAAATTTACATTTATTATTTTTACAAAGGAAACAGAAACCTTGATGGATAAATATAGAGGAAAAATTGTCATTAGCCAGGTGGGATCTGAACACACAACCTCCTGATAACATGTCAAGTGCTCTGACCACTGAGCTACCAGTTGCTTGAACAATCATCCTCTTAGTGGCTTTAAGCATTATACCATAGAATTAGTCATTGGAAATATAGTTGACTGTAATTGAAGACTGGTCCAGAAGTCACTTTCCAGTTTAGTGCACATCGCCAGCTCACATCAAGCGTAAAATGGCATGGTATTTTTTATTTTTTAAGCCGACATGCTGGGAATCGAGCATAAGCATTGTTGAAATAATAGGATCTTTCAGATACACCTGGCAGTAACTAGATAAATATAGAGGAAAAATTGTTCCTCTATATTTATCTAACAAATTACTACCAGGTATATCTGAGAGATTCTATTATTTCAAGAAATCTTGATGTGCCATCATTTGATTTGGTTGAAATTTGATCTCAGTGTGGGAATTATTTTCCAAAAACTGTAATTTTGAAATTGATTTTCCATTCTCCATTTCAATTATAGGTTTCAGCTTTTGAGATAATAAGCATCATAATGTGTTTTAAGAGCAGTGTTTTCAGGCAGACAGAATTTGAAATGCTGTAAGCAATTATAAAAATATTAAGCTATTGTATAAGTGTTTGTATACTGTTATGAGCAACCACCTTAAGTTAAAGCTCCTTGGTTGACTCTGTTCAAGAGTCCATTTAAAAGAAAAATAAATATAGCATAAGTTTAGGGGAGATAAAACATTTATTAAGCACAGTGAATAAAATGCAAAACTGGCACATATTAAAATAAGGCATTAATATTAACTTGGATACAAAAGCCAGCTTGTCATGGATGAGATCAATCTGTGATATATGGTTTTTTCGCTTTGTATTTTAATGTTAATTTATAGAATGTATTGATTGATCAGTTATTAATTATTTAGTAATATCTACGTATTTATTATAGTTGTTGATCAAGTTTTATTATAAAGTATGCATGTAACACACTGTGGTCTTAGGTTCCAAAGGTCACTGCTTGTAATGCAGCATTCTGAGAACTACTACTATTGATGGTCAAAACATTTCACAGAAAAGTACTTGAAGAAGGGACACAATGGCATTTTGTCCTATTTGTTCTATATTGTAGTGTTAATTTATACAATATATCAATTATTACCCAATGAATGATGTCTAGTAATCAGGCCCGGATCTGGAAAAAAAATCAAGGGTGGGAGGACCAAGAAACACAATTGAGGTGAAAAAATGTAAAGGATGGGGGGATGGGGAAGAGACTGCATTTCCAATTGCAGTGTAACATGTAACATTTCTCTCTCTTACAAGTTTTTAAAAAATTTCTTGAAAAATTCATTAAATATAAAAAAAGTAATAATTTTGTTGCCCCTTTTACCATTATTAGCATTCTGAAAGAATGGGGGGCATGGCCCCCTTTCCCACCCACCTCCTAGATCTGACTCTGCTAGTAATTTATTAGTTACTAAATTTGATTTCATTAATATAATGAACATACATGTGGACTGCGATAGTGCATGACCAAGTCTGCCCTATTTGGGGCAGAGGAGCAACACTTACTTCTTGAAGTGTTTTTTGTTCAGTAGTGCATGCCACATTTTCTGTTTGGCTATTGCACTTTAGGATCTTGGTAAAGTTTCTACAAGTTGATGCACTGATACTTTTATAAAATCTATTTTTATTCAATCAGAGCTAAATTATTGAATAAGGAAAAATAAAAAGCTGTTGAATTTTTACTTGCAATATGTTGAATGGATGAAACGTAGCATTTAAAAGTTTTTTGGTGCAAAATAACGTGAAGCAATCAGAATAGTGGATGGCAACAAATTGCTTCCCATATTTGTACTGGCTCTCATTTTTTCTTGCTTTGCATACTGGATAGGATTCATTTATACCTTTTGTGGTATGAGGAATAAATCTTGTAAAATGGGCCCACTAATCTTGCTGATGATATTCTTGATTTTTACCAATTGTTTTAATGCAACTGCATCTGATAATTGTAACTGATTTGTAAAAACAGTCCTATAAGCATTCTGCAATTGCTGTCTATGATCTTCGGAATGCTATCTGACACCTCATGGCATCCACTGACAGAGAGGATATTCGAAAAAATGACTACAGCTGCTTGAACGTCTGAGAGACTTTTGTGTATGAATGGACTTCATTTTCTCACACATCTGAGAGATTTTAATGTTAACCAGAAGGTTTAATAATATTGCCAAGGGGTGAGTGGGGTGTTACACCCGGTCATTGTAAAAAAAATAAATAAATAAATACCCCCTCAAGCAGCTGCTTGCCACAGAGGTCTGACAGTGGCAGAAAAAGGAGATTAAAATCCCATTAATGAAATTGTGTTGTTTTCTCTTCCCAACTGCAGGGAGACTGATTTCTAAGCCAAGGAAATGCTCTTTATTTCATATTCAAGACCTCATTCATTCTCAGAATATGAAAAAAAAAATTTTTTTGGATTAAAGAAACCAAGAAATTAAATAAATTAAGAAAAAGTATCTGCAAAACAAGTAATAAGACTTCCTTATAAAAAAAATGCAAAGGTGTAGTCATAACTCTAAAAGACACCTGTAGCTGAAGGTTGGACTTACATATACGCTAATTGAGCTACAGCTTAGTGGCCTCACAATTATGAGGGGCCTCAAAAATTTAAGTTTGAAGTTTACTGTCACGAATTTTTTTTATATTCAAATTAATCTATTGTGCAAACACTGTTCATCTCAGCTTTACACAGTCATTATTGTATGTTCAATGCTAGTATAATGTTTTCACCACATCAATTTCATATTTATCTTTTAATGTTTCCTTCGATCAGAATAATAAATATATAACTTTTGAAATTTTGAAGGGGCTTCTTAAACTTTTTGTAGCTTAGGGCCTCAGAAAGTCCATGTCCAGCCCTGTTCTAGCTGAATAAACAGATATACCTAATATATTTATAAAGAAAGTTTGTGTTTATACTATATACTTTAGAGAGTTTAAGACCCGAGCAATGCTGGGTAATTTGCTAGTATTCAATAATGCAATTTTTTTGCAGCAGTTGGATCAGCGCTGCAAATATACACAGACATGTCTGCAATTAGCAGTTGAGCAGCTGCATCTCTGATCCATTGAATGTAGTAAGTTCCTGGAACCAAAAGATCTTTTATTGTTTCCTGAAGATGAATGAGGTATTGGATATGAAAGCAAAAGGGACTTCTTTGACACTGAAATCAGTCCTACTGTAAGAGGGCAATTTCAGCATTTGATGTTTTTACCCCCCCCCCCCCCCCCCCCCCCCACACACACACTGCTATAATGAGAGCATTTTACTCTTGCACCCTGTTAAAATTTAATAAAAAAATTCTGAGTTTTTTAAGTTTAAATTGAATGGTTTTAAAACAGTTTACTATCTGCCCTCACTCATCTTGGCTGAGCCACTCTGACAATATAGAAGTTCCACCCTCCCCCACGGTGCATTAACTTTTTGGCACTTAGCCAAAATCCCCAAAGTTCAGCATCCAAAGAAAAAATTAAATATTTAGTAAAAAAGACAGCCAAGAAAGTGTTCCTTCATTTCATAAACAGGACAGAAAATCCCATTAATGTGAGGAATCCAATTCATCTTATATAACATAGGTCCATGTTTTAAATAAATAGGGGCGGGGGTGGCTCAGTCGGTAGTGCGCCAGGCTCGTAATCTGTAGTTCTCAGGTTCGAGTCCCAGCTGGGTCAGCTTTGAGATTTATCTCCGCAAAATTTCCCCGCCCTGCCCACGGTCAGCAGGGGACACCGCTGGGCTTGAAAAGGCCGCCGTCCGTCGGATGGGACGTTAAGCCGTGGCCCCGTGTGTGGGAGAGCCATACCCTGTGCACGTTAAAAAACACGCTGGATGGCCTTGACGGGAGGCTACCATCTGTCTCCCAACAGCTGTTCCAGTGGGTCCCCTCCCCCAACCTTCTCTGAGCCTTCGGGGTTCATGTGACCTGGCCATTTAGCCCATGGTGTGCAAAAAAAGTGCCGCTCAGAGGTAAAACAACCCAACCCAATTTAAATAAATAAAAAATAAAAATAAATACCCCCTCAAGCAGCTGCTTGCCACAGAGGTCTGACAGTAGCCTGTCAGTTTATATGCCATAGTAGAAGGTCTGTGAGGATGGCAGGACCTCAGCAGAAAAACGACACACACACACATCCATGCCTTACTCAGGGCTCAAACCCAGGCCCTTTAGATCAGTAGCCTAGTGCGTTAAACACTCGACCCAGAAATGGCAAAAGTAAATACCCCCTTAAGCAGCTACCATATTGAAAAGAATCATTAAGAGGAATAAAAATCATGCTTCAGCTAAATATTATATTTATTTGGGAAAAAATTTACTTTTGATTAATATATAATTTAACTGTTTTTATTCATCAGGCTTTTAAAAATTAAGCTGTAATTGCATAGTCCAATCTATTTTTTCACTCTAGCACAATAAAAAAGTCTTATAAAAATCAGTATGTTTGAAAATTTTGTTTTAATTTTTATCTTGTTTTCAATGAAAACAAGATAATAGTTTCACTTTGTTGTCTTGTTGTCTGTCTGTCTGTAGACATTGAACTTTTTTGTTTACAACGATAAATTAAAAATTCTTTTTGTGTTGGATAGGTATTGATGAAAAATTAGGATATGCACTTTCTAAACTCTCTAAAGCTATAATTACACCCTCTAGCTGTGGAAAACATTGAAAATTCCAAAATTTTAAACAAATATTGCAAATGATGTATTTATGTGACAAATTTGAAATATTGGTGATGGAATGTGAAGATTACAAAGTTTCCATTCCCAACAATGAGTTGACCTCTTAGACCCAGAGGGAGTGGGAAAATGCCTTTTTTTTTAGTTTTAGCAGATAATTGTATTTAGAGATAAATGAAAACATTTTTAGGGTTAGATAGGAATCGATAAAATATTATGATTCCCATCTTCGGAATCTTTCAAACACTATAATTGCACCTTGTAATGGTGAAAAAGATTGAAAATTCCAAAATTTCAAACAAATATTGCAATGATGTATTAATGATAGAAATATGAAATTTTGGGGGGGAATGTGAACTTCATGAAGTTTTCATTGGAAACAATGAAAATGATAAATAGAAAACTATTTAATTTGATTGGTACTAATGAAATATTATAATTCACATTTTTCAAACACCTAGTAGTTTTAATATATATATCTTTACAGATCACTAAATATGAAATGGCAGAGCTGTTATCGAGTTTTACAAATAATTTGTACTGAATAGAAATTCCATTGTTTGCAACGATGATAATGCATTGGTGGCTTTAATGTTGGCCCTATAACACAATCTGAAGTTATTTTGGCTGTTTCTAAACTTAAACTTCATAAATTCCCAGGGGTAGATGAAATTACTACAGAAATGCTTAGAGCTGGAAATGTTTCGGTTACCACTTAGATGACTGAAATTCTGAATATCTTTTATGATAAAGGCATGGTTCCTAAGGATTTTACCAGAGCTATTGTTATCCCTATTTTCAAAAAAGGTGATCGCAGTTCTTGTGATAACTATACGGGTATTAGCCTACTCTCTGTTCCAGGTAAAGTTCTTTCCATGATTGTGCTTAATAGAATTAAGAATCTGGTTGATAGTCAATTGCGTGATGAGCAATGTGGATTCAGAAGTGGTAGGGGATGTGTGGATCAGATATTTTCACTTAGGCAGATTCTTGAGAAATGTTTAGAGTTTCAGAAACCTTTGGTTGCTAGCTTTGTTGATTTCAAAAAGGCTTTCGACTCTGTTGATCGTCATAATTTGTGGTTGATTGTGAAATCATATGGTATACCAGACAAGTTAGTTAACATAATGAATTCTCTCTATAATAACACTGAGTCGTGTGTGAGAGTTGGTAAGGCTTGTAGCAATTGGTTTAGCATTACTTCTGGTGTTCGACAAGGGTGCATTTTGTCTCCTTTTCTCTTTAGTTTGGTTATTGATTATGTTATGCGAAATTCACTTCAAGGGAAAGATTTTGGCCTTAAATGGGCTGGAGATATGAAAATTTCTGATTTAGATTATGTTGATGATTTAGCCCTTTTGGCAAATGATGTTGATGAGATGAACTCTTTCATTCGAGCTGTTGATGAGACTGGTAGTAGAGTAGGTTTGGTTATAAACAGAGAGAAAACTAAAGTGATGAAAATTGGTCAGGCAGGCTGTGATTCAGTTAATCTGAATGGTTGCAGTCTTGAGCAGGTGTCACAGTTTAATTATCTTGGGAGCTATGTAACAGATAATGGTGATGTGCGGCATGAGATTAACAGACGAATAGGGATTGCTGCCGGAACTTTTAAGAATCTATGGAGAGTGTGGAGAAATAGGCGTATACACCTAAAGACTAAAATTAGACTGTATAATATGTTGGTTCTTTCTAGGGTTAGTTATGGTAGTGAAACTTGGACACTTGTAAACAAAATAACAGGAAACTTTTTCCAGATTCCAGATTCCAGATTTTTTGATTTCCAGATTCCAAAGATTACGCAGAATCTTGGAATTTTCCAGATTCCAGATTTTTTGATTCCAGATGCTTACGCAGTATCTTGGGCATTAGGTGGTTCAACTTTGTAACTAATGATGAGATTAGGCAAAGGAGTTTGCAACCTCCTTTAAGCAGCATATTGTGCAGAGAGAGACTCCGTTGGTTTGGCCATGTTGCCTGTATGAATAATTATAGATTGGCGAATAGGGTTATGAACAGTGTGCCTAAAGGCCTCAGAAAGAAGGGGAGACCTAGGATGCGGTGGGCAGACAATGTCAAACAAGACCTTGTTAGAATTGGTGTGCAGTGGCCAGATGCAGTAGACGTAGCTCAGGATAGACTTGCTTGGAGAACTAAATTGCACGGTCTGGTTGGACCTCCGTAGCCCATGGCTGCTTGAGGATGATGATGATGCAAAAAAAGTACTGCTCAGAGGTAAAACAATCAACCGACCAATCAATTTTAGTTGATTAGTTATTTATTTAAAAATAATTTAAAGTTGACTTGTTTATTTGACTTAGCACAGTTGGTGAAAAGTCCAGACTTTTCTCAAAGTATAGTACCAAGAAAAAAAAATATAAAAAGAGGGTAATTTTCTTGTTTCAGGTAAAACTTTTTTTTATTTTTCAGAAATAAATAGCGTTTCTATTTATGTGCATTATAATCAATTCTATTAGTTTTTTTAATCATTTTTATTTGCATTGCCAGATGCATTTTTTTACTGCATGGCTCTAGAAAATCCTATTAAAATAAAACTAGTTAACTTTTTTTTTTATATTTTTTCAGGAAATCCAGAATTAAATGCTGATTAATTTGGCATATAACATGCCATAATTCCTTTAGTTATGTGGCAAAAAAAGTTCTAAAATTAACTTTTTTTGATTAATCATAGTAAAAAAATAGCTGGGTCTCTGGATATATACCAGCTTTTCAGGCTGGGCCCTGGAAGGGTTAAGCTTCTGTTAGTTAAACACTTGTCGTCTCCAATGACATATATATATATTCTTATGGCCTCCAATGACACATTCATCAGTTTTTGGAAGGTAAGGTATACACATTGCAGGAATTGTTCCTTGTGTTTTGTCTAGATATTGTCAATACCCTATGCATGTACACATACATCCAACCAATATTAATTCTCTCATTAGCACATTTATTATAACTCCCATGCAACAGATAACATACAATATATTAAATTTGTCATGCAGTTATCACACTTATTATAAACATACTGAACAGACTATAATTCAGATTTTAATTTATTCATACAATGAAGTGTTCCTCAAAATTCTTAAACCTTTTATCCATCTCCTTCGCATGCAGATGGCCTTATGTCCACCTGCACATCTCCCAAGTTCAGCTGATTGACATTGCAGTTTATTGCACCCCATTCAAATGTGCTGTGTCTCAGTACTTGCTGGCAAGGATTTTATAATATGAACTCGTCACTCTTTTCAACTGTCATCTATCAAGATCTTCTCACTTGCCAAGTCATTTGTATGTAAAATCTCAGCCATTTATTTTCGATACTAGGTAGCATAGATATTTTGTTAATGTGCTTTAAAATATTATAGAGAATTAAAGATATTGATTTCATTTTAGTTATGCCAAATTCATGCTGATATAAATGTTGTAAGTTTGCTATGCGTGAATCATTTTCGGTTATCAAATAGAATTACACTGAAGAGCCAAAACATTATGGCCAGTGCATCTTTATGCAAATCGAAGCAACTGCAGGTAAACGATGGCACATGTGAAAGTCATGAAACGGTATAAACAACATCTGATATCTTCTGGTAATGTGTTGGTACCAGATACCACAAGACACCTTTAGAAATCTTGTAGTGTCCATGCCTCACTGGGTAAGAGCTGTTTTGGCGGCACTTGGAGGATCAACATCATATTAGGCAAATAGTCATAATGTTTTGGCTCTTCGTGGTATAATACATAACTAATTAGAAAGACAAAATATTTCCCACTTCTTAACAATAAATATATTCATATAAATAATATTTTTTTGTTGTCAATGTAAGTTTTATTTTTATTAAATATAATGAATGATTTTTTTTTTTCAAAGATCTCGAACAATCCAACTTGAAAAATTGAAATCAAGGTTGCGTCAAGAAGTAGATGCTACAGAAAGTGAAGAAAAATGTTTGTTAGAATATCGGCACGAAATGGAGTTGCTACTGCAGGAAAAAATGGCCCATGTTGAAGAGTTACGCCAAATTCACGCAGATATAAATGTTGTAAGTTAGCTATGCATGAATTGTTTTCAGTTAGCAAATAGAATTATAATACATAATTAATTAGAAAGGCATAAAATTACTCACCTCTTATAATTATATTCATATAATAAGCTTGATAAACAAAGAAAACAAAGAATACATCAAACATGCACTAATTATGCTATTTCACTCTTTCTTTTTGAAAAGGATATGTTTTTATTTTGCAATTTGACAAAGTGATATTTTTGAATCACCTATAAGCAAAACATTTCTACTCTTTTTAAATAACAAAATAAAGGCAGCAATGTATTTACTATATAGAAATGCATATCCTGCATAAAATTTGACTAATAGATGCTCATCTGAACAAAAAAAATTAGTTTTGAAAATTGAACCTGTTTACTTATAGAGTAATATGGTTTTTCTCGATACAAGAAGCTTTTGAAAGTTGAAATGTGTTTTGCATCTAGGTGACATATAAGTTCTTCCATAATTGGCCTCTATAAATAATCTTAGTGAATATTATAGAGCAAAGGGTGGTTAGAGACATGGAAAAGTCAGTTAATCTCACGGTCAACCACAGGTGTCACCAATATGAGAGCATTGCAAGATTTTGCAATAACAGCAAAATAAAACTTAGGTAATAATGGCTCTTGTATGAAATATTATTTTGCTTTTACAGATAGCAGTGGAATGGTGTAAATGAAAATGATAATGTATCATAAATATTTATATTAGTAGTCCTTTTTAGCTATTTCCTTAAACTTTGTTATAGCAATGTATAATTTAGTGCTTAGTTGAATAGTGTAGGTGATGGTAGAATAAGTAGGAAAGTAAATCAAAATTATTTTACTAACTCTATACACTTATGCACTGAAGTTGGATCACATGAATATGCAATGATGGTAAAGAAGCATGAGAATCCCATTTTACACTTAACTGTAATAGCAAAAAAAAAAAGAAATTATCAATTTTGTTATTTGATTGAAAGTTGTTTTGAAAAACTCTACCAAAGAACTTTGTACTAAATATTGCTTCTAACCTAATCAAAAGACTAATTTATCAGTCTAACGAAGGTTCAAAAGTTGAAATGAAATTGATAACTTAGTTTTTGCAATTACGATTAAGTGTAAAATGTATTCTCTCACTTTTTATAATCATCATGTATTCATATGATCCACTCTGAGTGCATAAGTAAAGTGTATGATGTTAGTAAGTAAAATCATTGTGATTTACTTTTCCTACTTATTCTACCATTTGCACTATTCAACTAAGCACTACTTATATTGTAGCCAAGTTTGGTGAAATAACAAAAAGGGACTTGATGTGTATTTATAAACTATACTTTTACTGAGACTTTTTCTTATTGATATATATTTCAGTATACTAATATAAATAGATATATTTCAGTTTCCATTATCTCTTTGCAAGAGACGTGGTCTCAACTAGTGTCTCTAAGTTATACATTATGCTACTGAGTCTGGTAAGCATCCATGGTGTGTCTTATAGGAATGATGCAAGATTTTTTTCCCTGTTAAATCTTAAAATAGATTTATAGCAATAAATTCTTAATGAGAACAACGTTTCTGTGACGTTATAAATGAAGTGCCTTTTGATCTAATTTCAGCCTTCATTTTTTAAATATGGTTATGGTCTGGGTTTGTTAGCATTGTGCAGCTCAGTGAAAAGTCCACTTTGCAGATTTTGTTGAAGTAAACACTTACATTCCATTACACACTTCAGATATTCCTTTGCCATTTCTATTATCAGAAAGGTGACAAAAAATGTTAAAATAATCATTCCCTATTTAATTCATGTTGCCAAAAAGTAAATAAATAATAAGCAGTGAAATTCATGAACAAATTAAAATTTAGAAGAATAAAATCTGAAAATTTAAGTTAACAGAGCTTTTCTGTGCACAAGGAGTACTTTGCAAACAAAGTAACATTTGCATATTCTTATGCAGACAGGCTGCTGTCAGACCACAGATTACATTGTACAATTGGGCAACTGAGAAATGAACCATCAATAGTACCATCACACGGAGCCAACCCAACATCCCAGTTTTGGTTTGGTCTTGTACCTGTATACATCCACAGAGTCTGCTTCAATTGTATAACTGTCCAATTGTGTAAATCCACATCTGTGGGAGCTATACAATACAAGCAACATTGCTTCAGTCAAAGGTATAAAGTTGTTACAAGTTATATTCATGAGATCTTTACTTTTTGTTACAAATTAGAAAATGGCAAAATTACCTGTTTAATCCCATTATTTACTGTTGCAGTCCAAAATGTTAATTACTAAAGGAATATCTCTGATCATAAAAATCCTTTATTGTACTTTTATATTTTAAACTATGCCCATTGCACTCAGAAAAAATAGCTCAGAGAAAGAATTGATAGCTAAATAAGTAAAAGAACTTACAATTAGTTAAATAGTAATTGAATAGTTCAACTTATATAATTAAAATAATATCTTAATTACTTAGAATCTATGTTCTATAGATGAATATAACTTAATGAACATGTTATCATAAAAGCTGCCACTCTTAAAGATAATTGGTAGTGATTAAAACAGTCGATACTCTTTGAGTTTTTTCTCTTTTTTTGTCGATTTAAGTCCTTGATTTGATCCCTGAGTGGGAGAGGTTTTTTTTTTTAAAGCATCATATGGATAAGAGTTTTCACTCATTGCTGAGAGATGGTGCTTTTGGAAAAGGGGTAAGGTACCATAGAGGGCACTGTAAAAATTTGCTGTGGAACCATCAAGTCTATGGAAGTTGGCTATCTGTATGAAATCGTTTATCTGTGCTGTAAGACCTCGGTAGCATGCATGTGCTGGAGAGTTAGTTAATTTTTTTAAATTTAAAAAGTAGATTATTGATATTTTAAACTGGATAATTTTGAGACAAGACTCTTTAAGAGTAACCTGACAAATGGATCTGTAAAAAAAGTAGAAGAGGTAATGTAATAATCATCTAGATAGAGTATCCATAGCTTGCAGTGTTGAACGTTAATAGATATTCCGATATTGCATTTATGAGAAAGAAACAACTTGTATCCTATCAAAATTAAAATTTCATTGAAATACCCATTTGCAAGGTAATTTTTTAAATTGTTGCTTCCCAAAATAATTCAATTTAAAATGCTGAAATTTTCATAATTTCAATAAATGAAATGTTAAGAAAATATATTTTTCAAATTGAAGAGTTTTTTTTATGTATTTAATGATATTAATATCACTCTGAAGTTAACATTGATCAATTTTAAAGGAAAAATTGTCTTGAGCTAGGGGGGATATGAACCCACTACCTCCTGATAACATGTCAGATGCTCTGGACCACTGAGCTACTGGCTGCCGATCAATACCTCCTCTAATTCATAGCATCAATGGATTATCCCACCCAGCTCAAAACATTTTTTTCCTCTAAAATTGATCTACATTAACTTCAGAGTGATATCTTTCTTAATATTCATCAAATACATAGAAAAATATCTCTTCAATTTAAACATTGTACACTCAGAATGTACTTACCATCTTCATCACATGCTTGTCATTGTTACTTGAGGTTCAGGGCAGCTGGGACAAATATCTTCATGAGACACGTAGTATTGTGTACTGATGGTAGAAAGTTCATAGCATCAATGAGAGGAGATCTTGATTGGTGACCGGTAGCTCAGTGGTCCAGAGCACCTGACTCTGGATGACAGTCATCAGGAAGTCGTGGGTTCATATCCCATCTAGCTCAAGACAATGTTTACTCTAAAATTGATCGATGTTAACTTCAGAGTGATATCTTCCCTAAAATATATTTTTCAATATTTAGATTAGTAAATATGAACTAAAATTAGTCATAGCGAAATGACATCTTTGATTATACAGATTTTAGAAAATTATAATTCCTAATAAGTACTTTGATGTAGTCAGCTTTATAAAAGATTGTGATCAGATTGAAACTTCATTTTTTTTTTCGAAACATTATAAATATGATAGAAGGTTTTTATTTTTCTTTATGAGAATAACAATATGACCATCATAATTTAATCTACTAGTTTTTTAAGCTGGTGTGTTTAAGCCTTCCAGGGTCCAGCTATTTTCTCACTATGATAGCCAAAAAAAAAAATTAAAATTTGAACTTTTTTGCCAAATAACTAATGAAAGGAATTATGGAATGTTATATGCCAAATTAATGAGCATTTAATTCTGGATTTTCTGAAAATATAATGTTTAACAAAAAAGCGACTTTTTATTTTAATAGGGCTTTTATAGAGGCATGTAGTAAAAAAAATGCCTCTGGCAATGTATATAAAAATTTATTTAAAAAAATAATATACAGAAATGATTATAATGCACATTGAATAGAAAGGTTATTTCTGAATAGCAAAAGAAATAATATTTACTTATAGCAAGGAAATTACTCCTGTTTTGTAATTTATTTTCTTAGTATCATACTTCGAGAAAATTCCAGGCTTTTTGCCAACTGTGCCGAGTCATATCAACAAGTCAAAATTGAAATTAAAAAAAAATCACTCATCAACTGAAATATATCATCTTATATATCAAATTAAGCAGAATTCTGAATTTTATGAAAATAAAAAACTTGATGAATGAAAATAGTTAAATTATATATTCATTGAAAGTAAATTTCTTGCCAAATAATGTAGTATTTACATGAAATGTGATTTTTATTTCTTTTGATGATTTTTTTTTTTCAGTGTGATATGGTTTGAAACATTTGCCAGTATTATACAAGGTTACTTAGATTGCTTGCAGTAATGGAATTTTCTGTCCAGTTTAGGAAATGAAGGAACAGTTTCTTGACTGCTTTTTTTTTACCAAACATTACCAATTTTTTTTCTTTGATTGTTAAATTTTGATCTTTGCTAAGTGCAAAAAAGTCAGTCCACCAAAGGAAAAAAATACCTCTCTATTGTCAGAGTGGCACAGCCAAGATACTGAGTTTGAAAATAATTTAATATGAACATAAGATCTTGTAATTTAAAAGAAAAAATGAAATTTTGCTAAAGAGAGAGGGGGGTGGTGGAGTAAAATGTCTCAGTGAGTTTAGTGTGTGTGGGGGGTAAAACCCCAAAATTGGCCTCCCATATGAGGATTGATATTGATGCCAAGGAAGTACTTTTTGCTTCCATCCAAGACCTTGTTCATTTTCGGAAAACAATAAAAGATCAAAGCTCTTTTGCTGGAAAACAAAGAAATAATAAAGGAAAAAATAACATATAACCTAATGCAGTGTTAAACTATCCACAGCAGCAAGTTATAAGCTGGCCATCCGATGTAGCATAACTCCAAAAAATCGATAGCTCAGCCAACGTAAAAATAGATAATTTATGGAAAGAAAATAAATCTACAGAAATGAAAACTAAGGTTTAATTACTAAATGTTTTGTGGAAAAAAGTTTGGTGACATACAGGACTTGAACCCTCATCTCTCTTAGCAAAGGAGTAATAAAATACTAATTTTAGCAGGGAGTTTATTATCCAGTTTGTTAGGAGGAAGTATTTGACTTAAATCATCCATGTAAAGAACTTGCTGTGCCAAGAAAGTTATTTTTGCTTCCATATCCAATACCTCATTCATTTTCAGGAAATGATACAAGATCAAAGTTTTCTTTTTTTTTTCCACAAAAAAAAAAGAAATAAAGGAAATAGTAACCTGTAATCTAATGCGATGTTAAATAATATCCCCAATAACTTGTGAAACTGGCCATCTAATGTAGCATAACTCCAAAAAAATTGATAGCCCAGCCAATGGGAAAAATAGATATTTTACGGAAATAAAATAAATCTACAAAATGAAGGTTACTGACTAGAAGCAAGGTGCCATTATCCTATATCCCAGAAGATATTCTGATATTCTGTAAACATCCACTGTAGAGCCACATTACTGCACATTTGAGTAATAGCAAGGTCACTGCACTCAACTGCACCTTCAGCTGTAATGTACTTTGCAATAACTCCAACTCGTCTTTCTGGCTTCATTTCTAAGAAGGCTCATGTTACTTACAATTTCATTTTTAAGAATGGGAAAGACACATAGAATGCTGGGATAAATAATATAAATGATAAAAATAATTCTGGGAATACTGGTATAGGTTTATGGCAGAAAAGAGTGTAAAACAGGAGGAGGGGGAAATGGCAGCACATACTTCATGATTACTTCCAAAATCTACCGTTTTTAAAAATAGCAGTTTTTTGTTAATTTTTAGAAGACTTTCGAAAGTGTAAGGATAAATTTGTTGGGAATAGTTCAACTTTGTTTGAAGAACCTTCTTTTGAACTTTGAGTGAATATGAACTAAGTAACTTGTGAGCTTAAATCAGAAGGTTACTTCAGCAAAGGGAAAAGTTAACAAGCAAATCAGCAATACCATTTAGCACTTCTAAGAAATGGCAATCAGATGGCTTTAGCAAATTATTTATATTATAGTTTATTAAAAATATGCATCAAATGCAAAAAGAAAATATTTTTCAAACATGAATGTGTATTTTTAAAAGATATGTCTAAGAAAAGTTTCAAACGGTAATTAAAAAAAATTTGAAGTTTCGTGTGTTGTACAAAAGATGTCTGTTGACATCCTTGACCTCTCATTTCGGATTCTGTCAATGTCTGTGTTTGACAGTGACCCGGGAAGATGTCTGTTGACATCCTTGACCACTCATTTCAGATTCTGTCAATGTCTGTGTTTGATGGTGACCCAGGAAGGGTTAAAAACCTGTATCAAATAGCTATAAATTGCTTGAAACCAAACCTACAGCAGCCGAACTTTTAACAAAGTTTGAAAGCTAACTTTCAAGTTATAAGTGGTAAAATGAAAACCATATTTTGCTGTTAGTGAAACAAAATATTCAAACTTGTATGAATAATCTCATTTTGGATGCTGCACAACATATTCTTCAATAAACGAAGAAGTTAAGCATTATTTTTAAATTTCACCCATTACAGTATCAGGTTTTTAAAAATTGGACTCACTCTGGTGGCTGGGTTAATTTTGAAATGATTCCAGCAGAAAAAAGAACAACTTTAATGATTTATCCTGAAATAACTAATAAACCAAAACTACATATATTTAGAGAATATTTGGCAAAAACAGTAAAACATTAATAATATTTATTTAAAATAATATATGAAAAAGGGTGTGTCAGTTGGATTTCAACTTTATATTGAAATAGCGAAGCAGAATATGGTATGTTATTTCTTAAGCATGTTGTCAAGATCATTTAATTCAACATAAATATATAATGTAAATATTCGAACAGTAGTATTGGTTACAATTTCTTGCTTGTGTATTTGGACAACTTTTATCCCAGGCTACAAATTAATTTAAAATAAGCTGAGACCTGCACAGTTTTGTGGTTTTTTCAATTAATTAATGGATGTTTGAAGGTTTGTGGGGGACACGAGATAAATTAATGCTCTGCTAGACTGCCCACAGATATCGTGACATTGGGCATGGCTATCCTGAGACTTGGTCACTATTTACAAATTCTGCACTATTACTCAAATTATTATTCAAGCACTGGCTACTATTTAGTAGCACATGCTTGAATTGCTGTTTAGGCCTCAGTATTTGTCATGTGGTACACAGATTTAGTTTAAACAGGATATTGATTTCTAAATTTTTCTTCTGTAGTACTGCTGAAAGGTGCAGCAGTTGTTTACTTTCATTTGATGTAACATTTATGACAAATAATATTAATATAATATTTTACTGCTAATAACTTATGATTGTTGGAACTGTGAGAAATATATATTTTTGTAGTAGGAATTCCCAAAAATTATTCATTGAATTTCATAAAATATTTCATGAAAATCTTGATTTTCAAGAGCAAGTTCATTTACAGAACAATAAAAAAAAGAAATGATTTATATGAAAGGATATAAAAATCAAAATTGAAACTTATATTTAATAATTAAAATATGCGTAAACTGAAAGTGTTATTTTGCAGTTTTGGGTTACTGTGGAAACCTATAGTTTCCAGTTTAGGATATATCCTTTCCTAATTAATGGGCTTTAGTGCAATACTCCTTGCACTGAAGCCTCCCTCATTAGATTAGCTTAGTAATTTATTTCCCTGATACTAGTCCAGTATCATAGATTTACTTATAATAGTAGCATATTGGTAAAAATACAAATGGTCATACTTGTTCAAAGTCATCAAATAATGCTTACACCTCTCCAATGCAAGGCTGCATTTAGACTTAGTTTATTTTGCACTTTGTTAACTGGGAAAGAACATAGCCTAAACTGGAACTTGTAGTTTCCACAGTAACCCGAACTGTAAAAGCTTAATTTTTAAAAGGTAGAAATTACCTTAACAATACTTATGTAATTACGTTTCAACCAAATAGACTAATCATGGTTGGAAAATTGTGATTTTTAGCCAAACTTTCTACTGGGAGTTTAAAATTAAACTTCTCTGTATTAATTATGCAGCTTCATATTAAAATGATGCATTCTGAATTTCAGTGCTTCAGTTAAACTTTAAATGCTTTGGGATTTTGGATATTTCACATAGTCCTTTATCGTATTTTTTGTTTTTTATTAAAATTTTCTTGTTTGTAAAGCAAAATGATTTTTTATGACACTGCTTTTCTTAGGCTTCGAGTTTACTAAGTCAAAAGTCTAAGCATTATATGCATAATAAAATAATAAATAAATATCTCCTCAAGCAGCTGCTTGCCACAGAGGTCTGACAGGAGCCTGTCAGTTTATATGCCATAAACTGAATAAATGACAATTTAAGCATTAAGTGAAATATTATGAACTGTTTATATTAGAATAATAAAATAATTTAGAAAAAGAATGGAAATTTTATTAAATTGAAAATGAAAAGAATGCAGTAAAATTTTCCAATATGCTTAAAAAATTTCTTACAATTTTTTTTTCTAATTGAATTTTTGCCATTTTACTAATCACAATTAAATGCTCTTTCTTTTGGTATATAGCATGACATATTTCTATTCATTAGTTACCTCAGGATGGAATTCTAAAGTTCTCTATTGGGTCATTCCATGTCAAATTAACCAAAATTTTGGAAATAGTTCACCACCCATCACAAATTTCAATTATCTTTGGCATAAATGTTAGTACACATAAGATGTCTAATTGTCCGAAATATTTTTGAGTCAGAAATTTTTTTTGTAAGGAGTTTTAACCTTAACCTAAGGGGGAAAATATATACAAATTGCGATTGTGACTAAACGTTTTTCTTTTTTTTTTTTCTTTGCTTCTATGGTAGATGAGAAGACCAAACTTGAATGTAGATTTGGATTAGAAATTCATTTAAAAAAAACGAATTTAAAAAATGTAATACGGTTTTGAAAAAAAATTAAAAAAACTGAAAATATTAAACTGTGAAAAAAAAAGTGATGGAGCCCCATATTTAAAAAATTAAAACTGACACGTTGTATATTGTGCTCCATAGAAACGTTGTACAAAATTTGGAGTATAGTCATTTTTTTGGTAAAGAGTGAAAAAAATTGAAATTTTACTAATGTTATGGTTAATGATGCACTTCAGGGGACTGCTTTTGACGCTCTTGCGCATGCCACTTATGTTTCGTATTCTGTTTGAGGTGTTTATGGTGAATGAAAGCGTGTTTTCAATCATTATGCTTTATGAATTTAAAAAAGATGTAAATACAACAACGTTCAAAGAATATGTATGATATATTTGGTGCTTATTCTAGTTCTACACTTGCACATCATTTTCTGCAAACTTTTGTATTGGTGATTTTGATATAATAATGAACCTTATAGTGGAAAGCCATCTGAGTTAGATGGATTTGTTTTGAGTAAAATGGTTATTGAAAATTCACCACAAACTCAAGAGAGAGCATGCATTAAAATTAAATGTTGATCATACAGCTGTAGTTACAAACCAACATGAACTGGGTATGATTTGTAAGCTTGATTTTCAGGTGCCACACAAATTATCTGTGTAAAATGTGGTGGATGGAATGTCAGTTTGCATTTCATTGTTTTTTCATCATATTTCAGCATTGTTTTTTCTGGATCATATTGTCACTGGTAAGGAAAAACGTGGATACTTTCTAATAATGTGGTATGCAAATAACAGCGGTGTAACAATGGTAATGCACCATTACTCACACTATTAGCTGAATTTCATGCAGAAAAGTTTATATGCTTGATGGAATTGTAAAAGTGTTTTATGAACTACTGCAATCAAAGCATCAGTTCTGAATACTACTGTCAACAATTGATAAAATTGAAGGATGCATTGTAAGAAAAGAATGATGATGTTCTCAAAACCCAGTGGAAGTTTGACAGAGTGGTTTGAAATACTTGTGCATCCACCATATTCACCTTACCTTACACCTTGTGCATCCACCATATTCACCTTACCTTACACCTTTAGACTACTATTTATTTTGTGCATTGTAGTGTCACCTTTATGGTCGAAACTTAATCAAGTAATTGAGGTCAAATTCTGTCTTAATAGGTTTTTTCAATCCAAACTAAAAGAGATCCATAATCTGACAGAAAGATTGGTGAAAGTCATAACCAACATTGACCAATACATAACTGATTGAGTAAAGAAATGTTTTTGTTAAATATGTGTTTGCTCTTTATTTCAAAGACAGGCATTACTTTTGCATCAACTCAGTAATATTTTCATTTACTATATAAAAAGTTTTTTTTTTACTGCTGATAAATCTTAAAATATGAAAACTGATATTTATATAGTTTTAAAGGATCTTTTGGGACAGTGGGGGTATCTTTTTGTGTTCTGTAATTTTAAAAATGAATAGTTTGCTAAATGTCTGAAGTGCTTTGATTTGATACAGTGATGTGATACATTGATAAGGAATAATATTTTATTGTTGGAGATGGAGAATGTTATTAAGCAATCAGAAGAGGACCGTAATAAGCATCTGGAAAGTGCTAAACAGTTGCATCAAGAATATAAGCCTCTAAAGGAACTTGTTGATAGCTTACGGAATGAAATAGGACTTACAAAGTTGCCAGAGTTACAGGAGGAAGATGAAAACTTTAAACCAGAGTAAGTACACTATACTGATAATGAGTTACAGCACTGCATGCAAAATAAATCAGTTAAAAGTTTGCTACAGTGAGCACTGATATTATGAAAAATGCCTTTAAATGAGAACTTTAAACCCTTTAAAGGCCCAGAAAGGGGCCACTATCAATTTTTGAAATCAAATCCAAATAATACTATGCTTCTGTTTTTACTCTCTGTATCGTTTTTTTTTTTTTTTTTTTTTTTTTGGGGGGGGGGGTATAATTAATTGGGGGAAAATATTAAGAATTAAAAGTTCCTACAAATTTTATAAACTTTTAAACATTAAGTTCCATATAACAAATTGAATTTAAGGATGAATTTCAAGTCCCATTGGTCTTGTTGAAACAAATTTCAACTGTTAGAAAGTAAAGAATTAATCAAAATTTTGTTTCCATATAAAATTGAATTTAAGGATGAATTTCAAGTCCCATTGATCTTGTTGAAATAAATTTCTACTGTTGTTAGAAAGTATTAATCAAAATTTTGTATTCTCCATAATTGTGTGCATTCTGACATATTTGCATAAATAATAGAAGTATTGCAGCAGAAACCTTTATTGGAATAAACTTTGAAATTGCAAATGGTAGTCCTGCCATCCTCACAAATATACTGTGGTGCATTAAACTAATAGGCTCTTATTAGACTTCTGTGGCAAGCAGCTGCTGGAGAAAGGGGAATTTATTTATTTTTGTCTTCTTCAGCTAGTATACTTGTGGTAGGGTTGATGTTTAAATTAAAAAAAGGAAAACCACATAACATTGATTCACAACTCATCTGCATGAAAATGTTCCATTAAGCAAAATTTTAACTGTTTTATAATGTGCAAATTTCTGTCATCAGGCTATAATACATTATATCAAATTAGTGCAAAACTGAACACCGATTTTTTTTTTTTTTACAAGCTAACTTTATTTAACTTCAAAATAACTCAATATACAGATGATATTTTTAAAAAGTGCTTTTGGTGTAGAATCTAATTTTATCTCTTTGTTACATGGTGTATATCCATTGTTCGATTGTGTTGAATTAGGATACTTTTACCATGGGTTAACTTATTATTTAGCAAATAAATAGTTTAGTGAGATGTTTCTTTGATGAAATTTATTTAGTATTTGTTGATATATCAGGTCTGTAAGTGCTAGGTAGTCACTGGAAGGAGAGCTATGCAACAAACCCCTGTGATGATGCAGGCCTAGCACCTAATGTCTGACCCTGCCTTCTCGTGGTGCAGACAGTTAGTACCTTTCAAAAGAGATACTCTCTTGTGGAAGTGAATGGAAGGGGAGGGCTGCTAGATTAGTGTGGCCTACTGATCTGGACATCTATGTCTACTTTTTTTTTCTACCCTGCTGAGGAGTAGTCAACCACACAGGGTCCTGGTGCTGACCATATATACCAACCTGAATGGAATTATGGCTCTGAGCTTGATTATGGATCCTGATTTTGCTGCACTGGTGGGCTTCTATGGAGGGAAAGTCTTCCGCTGTGTTTTCTCTTTGTGGGTTGACAGCCCCAAGTGAATAGATTCACAGGATATGTTTATCAGCTGGTGGATGATCCTGAGCAGAGGTCATCGCAGGCACCTGAACTCTGCTTCTTTTGGCATCATCAAATTCTATATTGGAGGAAGTCTTCCAGTGTAGATGGCTTCAGCCTTGAGTGGTGGGGGAATGGGTCTTTGCCCCATGTCTGATTAGGGGGCTGTTTGATATTATCGGCATTCCCTGTCTCAATAAACATAGTTTCTTTAACATCCCACTAACCATTTTCTCTCCATAGGTAGTTGGAATGTGAGGACTCTGCACAGAGCTTTTTCTCTTGATGTCCTCACACAAGAATTCCACCATTATAATTTAGATATTCTCGGCTTGCAAAAGACCAGATGGACAGATAAAGGTCAGATTCTTAAAAATAATCTTAAATTTCTCTTTTCAGGGAGAAACGACAATAAGCATCACCAAGGCGTGGGTCTGCTTCTCAGCAGACACGCTAGTGATGCTCTTCTAGGATATGAGTGCATTAATGAAAGGTTTCTTACAGCAAAATTTCAGACAAGCGTTAAAGACTCGAACGTTATATGCTGTTATGCCCCCACTGAGGATGATAAGGATAGGTTTTACGGACAACTTCAGGATTTTTTTGAATTCTGTCAAGAAAGGAGATATTTCCCTTGTTCTAGGTGACTTCAATGCCAAAGATGGTACTGACTCTGACCTTTGGGGAGGAGTAATAGGCTCTTTTGGTATTGGTAGCTGCAATGGCAATGGGCAACATCTCCTACAGGTAAGTAAACTCAATGGATTCAGAATAACTAACACTTATTACAAACACCGTGACATACATAAGTACACATGGGTTTCACCCTATGGGCTGCATAAGAATATGATTGATTATATATTAATTAGCAGCAAATGGGCTAGTTCTGTTAGGAATACCAGTCATATAGGGGAGCTGAAATTGGATCTGACCATTACCTTGTTAAAAGTGTCTTGCAACTTAAATTTAAAAAGTGTTGTGTTAGGGTTAAAAAATTTACCTTTAATACTGAAGCTCTGAAAGACCCAGTTATAGCTAAAGCTTACCATGATAGGTTACTTAGTCATTATGACAGTCATGGTATGCTTACTACTGAAGTTGAGGAAAAATGGGACCATTTTAAACAGGCTTTTTTGGAAACTAACAGTACTCTTTTAGGAAAAAAGGAGCAGAGGAGGCAGAATTATTTGAGTGATAAGGCACTTGAACTTATTTCAGAAAAAAAAGAACTGCAGGAATATCTTTAATCAATACCCTACTAGTCCTAATAGAAAGCATTACAGAGAACTTAATAAGTGGGTAAAAGATCAGTTAGCTCCTGATAAGAATCTTTGGCTTGATAGCTTGGCTGACAAAGCCGAGGAAGCAGATAAACAGCACAACAGCAGAGAGCTGTACCAGATAGTTAATGTTTTGTGTGGTAAAAAACGAACAGGTATACAGGGATTGATGGATAAACAAGGTAAGGTTGTAGAAGGTGAGGATTCTGTCATGGCTAGGTGGGCTGAGCATTTCAGTGATGTTCTAAACAATGCGGTTAGTTCTATTCCCATTGTTTGCAATGATGATAGATGCATTGGTGGCTTTAATGTTGGCCCTATAACACAATCTGAAGTTATTTTGACTGTTTCTAAACTTAAACTTCATAAATCCCCAGGGGTAGATGAAATTACTACAGAAATGCTTAGATCTGGGAATGTTTCGGTTACCACTTGGATGACTGAAATTCTGAATATCTTTTATGATAAAGGCATGGTTCCTAAGGATTTTACCAGAGCTATTGTTATCCCTATTTTCGAAAAAGTGATCGCAATTCTTGTGATAACTATGGGGGTATCAGCCTACTCTCTGTTCCAGGTAAAGTTCTTTCCATGATTGTGCTTAATAGAATTAAGAATCTGGTTGACAGTCAATTGCGTGATGAGCAATGTGGATTCAGAAGTGGTAGGGGATGTGTGGATCAGATATTTTCACTTAGGCAGATTCTTGAGAAATGTTTAGAGTTTCAGAAACCTTTGGTTGCTAGCTTTGTTGATTTCAAAATGGCTTTCGACTCTGTTGATCGTCATAATTTGTGGTTGATTGTGAGATCATATGGTATACCAGACAAGTTAGTTAACATAATGAAAGCTCTCTATAATAACACTGAGTCGTGTGTGCGAGTCGGTAAGGCTTGTAGCAATTGGTTTAGCATTACTTCTGGTGTTCTACAAGGGTTCATTTTGTCTCCTTTTTTCTTTAGCTTGGTTATTGATTACGTTATGCGAAATTCACTTTAAGGGAAAGATTTTGGCCTTAAATGGACTGGAGATACCAAAATTTCTGATTTAGATTATGCTGATGATTTAGCCCTTTTGGCAAATGATGTTGATGAGATGAACTCTTTCATTCGAGTTTTTAATGAGACTGGTAGTAGAGTAGGTTTGGTTATAAACAGAGAGAAAACTAAAGTGATGAAAATTGGTCAGGCAGGTTGTGATTCAGTTCATCTGAATTATTAATAATAATAATAATAATGAATGGTTGCAATTTTGAGCAGGTGTCACAGTTTAATTACCTTGGGAGCTATGTAACAGATAATGGTGATGTGTGGCATGAGATTAACAGATGAATAGGGATTGCTGCCGGGACTTTTAAGAATCAATGGAGAGTGTGGAGAAATAGGCGTATACACCTAAAGACTAAAATTAGACTGTATAATAGGTTGGTTCTTTCTAGGGTTAGTTATGGTAGTGAAACTTGGACACTTTGTAAACAAGATAACAGGAAACTAGATGCTTTTGATTCTAGATGCTTACGTAGTATCTTGGGTATTATTAATAATAATAATAATACGTAATTTGAAATGAATATTGCAAGTGATGTATTTGTGTTAAAAATATGAAATTTTGATAATTGGCAACAATAAGTTGCTCCCTTAAAACCATTGGGGTGGAAAACAAGAGTTCTCGAGGTAACTGGAAAATTATTTTTTGTTGATTTGGTAGAAATGAAATATATTTTGCATTTTTCAAATCCTTAGGTGGTTTTAATTTGCATTGTTGGAGGGCACTAAGTATTGAAAATGCAAAACTTTTAACGACTGTTGCATGTGATTTCTTTATGATAGAAATTTGAAATCTTTGCAATAGAGTGTCAAGAGATATTAGGTGGTTCAACTTTGTAACTAATGATGAGGTTAGGCAAAGGAGATTGCAACCTCCTTTAAGCAGCATATTGTGCAGAGAGAGACTCCGTTGGTTTGGCCATGTTGCCCGTATGAATGATTATAGATTGGCGAATAGGGTTATGAACAGTGTGCCTAAAGGCCTCAGAAAGAAGGGGAGACGTAGGATGCTGTGGGCAGACATTGTCAAACAGGACCTTATTAGAATTGGTGTGCGGTGGCCAGATGCAGTAGATGTAGCTTAGGACAGACTTGCTTGGAGAACTGAATTGCATGGTCTGGTTGGACCTCTGTAGCCCAGGGCTGCTTGAGAGGTGGAGGATGAGGATGATATATCAATGTTGCAAGAGTTGTTTTTATTTTCATGTATAATTTAAGTTTATTTTGAATTTATTTGAAGATGTGATGATAAATGTTTTGAAGAAAGTTGTAGCTCGTTTGATGATGATTTACATAGATGGTGCTGTATTGATATTTTTTTTAACTAATACTCTCTTTTGTACATTCAACTTTTTTTTTTTGTTTTTAGGGAAAATGAAAAAAATTCTTTTTGTATTAGATAGGTATTAATGAAGGGATTCTCATTTTCTGACTCTTCCAGTGGTTTTCATTCCACTGTTAGAGTTCTTGTGTTAGAAAATCCACAAGAATGCAACAGGCTAATGAATCCCACAATCCATATACTGTAGGATATGCTTATGAGAAGTAGCGAAAAGTACTCAAAGTGAGTGGCCCATACAAAGTGACCCAAAGTAATATAAACAAACATAACCATCAATCCATAGTATTACCTGTAGAAATAGACTTCAACAATTATTTTAAAAGATTATTTTCACCATGGATTGGTCCGAATCTCTAAAAAGTTTTTTCTACAATTTTTTTGTATCAACCTTCTACATCTTTTACCTACATGAATTAATTTTCAGCTTGTCCTTATGAACTTTTTAGCTCGTTTTCAAAAAAAAAGATCGAAAAAGTCGGTCTGTCATCTGTCTCTCTACACATATTCAACTTCTTTGTTTTTAGAGATAAAAATTATTTTTGCATTGAATAGGTATTGATGAAATATTACAGTTCACACTTTCAGAAACTCTCAAATGTTATAATTGCATTTTCTAATGGTGGAAAATTTTGAACATTGCAAAATTTTAAGCTATATCATAAATGATGTATTTATACTAGAAATTCTAAATTTTAGTGATAAAATGTGATGGTCGTGAATTTTGCATTGACAGCAATGAATTGATCTCATATCCCCAGGGTGGGTGGGAAAATGCAACATTTTACTTTAAGACATAATTGTTTTTAGAGATAAATTAAAAATTATTTTCCTCATGGATTGGTCCGAATCTCTCAGGTTTAAATTGCACCCCTAACAGTGGAAAAATTTGAAATTTGCTAACTTTTAAATGAATATTACAAGTGATGTATTTGTGTTAAAAATATGAAATTTTGATAATTGGCAACAATAAGTTGCCTCCTTAAAACCATTGGGGTGGAAAACAAGAGTTCTCGAGATAACTGGAAAATTATTTTTTGTTGATTTGGTAGAAATGAAATATATTTTGCATTTTTCAAATCCTTAGGTGGTTTTAATTTGCATTGTTGGAGGGCACTAAGTATTGAAAATGCAAAACTTTTAATGACTGTTGCATGTGATTTCTTTATGATAGAAATTTGAAATCTTGGCAATAGAGTGTCAAGAGATATTCCACTGATGGCAACAATTTCTACCTCCTTTTCTTATGGGAGTGAGAAAAACATTTTTAATTTAAGGAATAAAATGCAATTTTTTTAAGTAATAATAAAATACTACTATTTGCATTTTCTCAATCATCCATTTGTTTGAATTAACTTTTAAGGAGTGCAAAAGTAGGTAAAAGCTTCATTCCCTTTGAAAACGAGATTGCCATATTTGTCAGAAGTGATACACATTCTTATAGTTATTTATTTATATTCTTTTTGGCTCTTTCCTTTTTGCCTTTTTTTTTATACTTCTACATTGGTTAGCGCGCTTGGCTACTGATCTACGGGACCTGGGTTTGAGCCCCGGGTAAGGCATGGATGTATGTGTCGTTTTTCTGCTGAGGTCCTGCCATCCTCTCAGACCTTCTACTATGGCATATAAACTGACAGGCTCCTGTCAGACCTCTGTGGCAAGCAGCTGCTTGAGGGGGTATTTATTTATTTTATTTACATTGGTTTGAATCACAGTCCTCAAGTGTAGCATCATGTTTCATATGGATTTTTCAAAATGTGCAATAATTGCTAAACATTAAATAACTGAAAAATGAAGATTCCAAATTTTTTTTTCCGCATAATTGTAGTATTTATGACAGCTGTATTCGTTCATGTTCTTGAATACAAATGGTTTTCTATATAAAATATACACTGGCATCTCTTAGGGAAGTATCCAATTTCAGTGCTTTTGCTAAATACAGAGTAGTATATATAGTGAAAAAAATTCACTGGTCAGAGGGTTAACCACAGTTTAACATTGTTAAAATGATGTTTAATAACTTTTCTCTTTAACATGCCTCACGTGCAAAACAATCTGGTCAGCATACTGCTGTTTTATTGTTTTTTTAGCAAAAGAAAAAAAAAAAGAAACATTTTCTTGAAGTAAGGAACAGTGATAGGCCATTTTTCATACTAAAAGAAAGAGCAATTAATCTGAGCAATAAACAACAGGAAATCTAGGGAAATATGACCTTTTTTTTATTAAATTTTTTCTGGTAAAGGAAAGCTTTTCATCTTTTTTTTTAAAATAACATTATAGACAATTTAATTTAGCATTTTATCATTTGTTTTGTTAATTTAAATGTTTAATATTATTAGTTAACTCTTTAATATTTTCTAATTTTTCTAAAAATTTATTTCTGCTTTACCATGATGATTTGGTTTGGGTTGGTTGGGTTGTTTTACCTCTGAGTGGCACTTTTTTGCACACCATGGGCTAAATGGCCAGGCCACATGGACCCTGAAGAGAAGGTTGGAGGAGGAGACCCACTGGAACAGCTGTTGGGAGACATGGTAGCCTCCCATCAAAGCCATCCAGCATGTTCTTTAACATGCATAGGGTATGGCTCTCCCACACATGGGACCATGGCTTAACGCCCCATCTGCTTTCCAAGCCCATCGGTGTCCCCTACTGACCGTGGGCAGGGCGGGGAATTTTGCGGAGATAAATCTCAATGCTGACCCAGCTGGGACTACCAGGATGATTTGGTTGTGTTGTTTTATTTCTGAATGGCACTTTTGTGCACACAATGTACTTGTAATAGGCATAAAAACTTTGCTATAAAATTGTATTTTGAAACATTTTTAAGCATAATTTAAGAAAAAATTATAAAAAATTAATTAAAAAGCAAAAGAACTGGAAAAAAGTTAAATATATTCATGTTTCACAGCATTCTATAAACCTTTGAAAAGCCTAATGTTTGCATGTTTGTTTAGTATAGTTGTGGATTCAAATTCACTCCTGAGTTTAAAATATTGTTATGGAAAACTGTATGAAATGGTATGATTTTCTTTTTATGTAAACTACTAAATAAGAATAAAAGCTAAAAAAAATATAAATAAATATACTAGTTTGAAATGGTATAACAGTTGTAAAAATCTATGAGGTGAAATTATGTTAATCAGATACAAATTTCTCATAAGAACTGACGTAAATAGGGGGAGATGTGTTCCAGAATTTTAACCTGATTTGCATATTTTTATTTTTATTTCTTTATTATTACTGTGCCGTCCCGTGGCCGAGTGGTTAGCACGCTTGGCTACTGATGTAAGGGACCTGGGTTCGAGCCCCAGGTAAGGCATGGATGTTCGTGTTGTTTTCTGCTGAGGTCCTGCCATCCTCTCAGATCTCCTACTGTGGCATATAAACTGACAGGCTCCTGTCAGACCTCTGTGGCAAGCAGCTGCTTGAGGGGGTATTTATTTTTTTATTTATTATTACTGTGCTTTATTGGATGCCCTGATTTGAGGGAAAGGGGGTCAATGAGATTTTAGTAAGGATAATGGAGGCAAAAGGAAAATATTAAAATTGTGTGTATTTCCCCCCCCCCCCTCTTTCTTCGTGGCTTTTTAAAGGCCTCTGAAACTGAGAATGAAATGTTATATTTTAATATAAATCCAGGCTCTTGCCCCCCCCCCTGTTTTACGTTTTTCCAGCTCTATTGTGCCACCCCACCCTTCTTGATTCATTTTTTTTTTTTATCAGGCCTGGCTTTGAGTTTTTTTTTTTTTTCAGCATATATTTCTTATGCAATCAATAAATATTTAGCGGAAAAAACGGTTGGCCCACAAATCTTGAGGATGAGTTTAGTCTTAAAATAAGTGGAAAAAAGACGAGCTAGCATTAGTTCAACTGGTAAACACTCTGGCATGTTTCTGGAGAGATGCGGGTTCAATTCCCGTATGTTGGCAAAAAAATTTTCTGCTAAATATTTATTGATTTATCAATGCCAAAAGAGCATCAGGTCATGCTGCGATTATCATCTATGTTTAAATCATTAATAACACTAAATAGTGTGATGAGACTATTATTTATTTCTATCTCACTCTGTGCAATATATCAGTAATGATTGCCACCCAAGATCATAGATGGTGCCAACGGTTGGCCCACAAATCTTGAGGATGAGTTTAGTCTTAAAATAAGCGGAAAAAAGACGAGCTGGCATTAGTTCAACTGGTAAGAACTCTCTGGCATGTTTCTGGAGAGATGCGGATTCAATTCCCATATGTTGGCGAAAATGTTTTCTGCTAAATATTTATTGATTTATCAATGCCAAAAGAGCATCAGGTCATGCTGTGATTATCATCTATGTTCTTATGCAAATCTCATATGTAACTCATTTTTAAGAAAAGAAACGATAAAGTCAGAAACAAGAAAAAAAATGGCGAAATGTAGCGTTATTTCAATGCGCGTTACCAAAATGGCATGGTTAAGTTTTAAAATGAGAAATAATTTTTTTTTTAATTGTTGATAAATGAAGATGATTAAAGAGTATGTTTGCATTTTATGATTGTTTTAAAAGCAATATGATTGTTTTTATGAAATCACTGTCATTTTTCTACTCTACATGTGAAAAATTACAGTTTTGAACCAAATAGGGTAGATTTGTTTGTGCTTTGTCAGCCAGCAACAATTAAAATGTTCTTTATTGTTTACTGGTATATTACTTGTTATTATAGCTGTTTCACATTGTGTAGGACAATGTGAAATATCTTTTTGAAAGAGTGGAAATTATGAACAAGATTAAGTAAGATAAGCTTCCAAATAGTCTCTAGGTAAATAAGATAATATAAATGACTATAGGAAATAGTTGAGAAATCTTGTTAAACCAAGGAAAAGTCTTGTAAGTTGAAAACCAACCCTATTTTAGAAATCGCGTTAATCAAAATGTTGGTCTATTTTAAAAATCGTATTTTTTTTGGGACTGGTCTTATTAGAACAGTTTTTAAAGCATTTGCTAGAAATTTTAAGTAGTCCAACTGCCACGGAAAAATTATGTATTTTTTTGGTAGCTAATTGTTAAGTTTCCTACTTAAAACAATTTTTTTTAATGTTTTGATATACAACTATGAAACTTTTCAGTTCAAATTTATTTAAGTTTGGTATACATTTTTGTGATTGGGAGGTGAGGAACTTTCTAAATGCTGAAAGGACATGAGAGGTTTTGGTATGTTAATGTGATATCCAACTGGCTGCATTAGTGGCCACTGTGACTTTATATATATATATATTTTTTTTTTTTTCGAAAATCACCATGTTTAGGAGAGCCTCCAAACTTTTTTTTTGATCTCTAGACACTGAAGTACAGACCTTTTCCACCCTTAGCTCAGCAGTTAATATTTAGAGTCGGTGTTGCCTATTGAGTAGCTATGTCTGATTATTCAGTTTTTTTTTCCTTTTGCATACAAATTTTTATATATATTCTGTTTCAAAATCAAAAAAACTTTTACTTCTTTTATTCTAATGTAGGATGATTACATTTATATTCAGGAACACTGATTACATCAGAATTTATATAACATTTATTTGAAATTCAGTGTTTGAACCAAAAAAGATATTGTGGTAATTCATCTAAATTAAATGTGTTGTATTATTTACTGTGCATTAAATTTCAAATGTTAGAATTTTTTTGGGAAAGCAAATAATTAGCAATTCTAAATATGTTGTACATTAAAACTGTGCCCCCCTCCTAAATTAATGTATTAATTGAATTAGTGTATTCTCTGTATTAATTGAAATGTTATATCAAGCCAAGTATCAGTTTCAAAACTAGGCAGTCAGTAAAATAAGTGCTACTTGTTTTTGAATACTTACAGTGTGTCATTTTTAGTTTATGAGTGATCTGTTGCTCTTTATTCAGATTTTTTGAAAAGCAGAAATCAGAATGGCAAACAGAAGTTCCAGAGCAAACTTTGCCATCATCACTAACTGCCAGTGCTACTTCTACTCAAATGCAAGCTGGTCGTAGCAAGGCAGTTCAGGATCGCCCACAGCCAGCTGCATTTAGACAGCAACCACCTCCTATGAAGGTAATATTCTATGCATTACGCATTTGTTTTAAAAAAAATTTTTAATTAAATTTTTGTGTGCCTTGCTTTTCATTTTGCACTTTATAGTGAATGGGATTCCATATATTAATGTTAGTAATGAAATCAACAGAATAAGTGAAATATTGATGCAAATAGTCCTGCCATATACAGGGTGAATCTGAAAAAGTGGGCAAAACTTTATGGGGTGGTAGAACACAGCTATACGAGCAATATTCGTCATAAAAAGTATGGGCAGAACGCAAACGGCGAGCCGCTAGGTGGTGTTGGAAATGGTATAAAAGGGTCGGTCCTCGCACCCAACGGCATTTCTACTGTGGATTGCCAAGAGGATGGCTGGTTATACTAACCACGAAATGGCGGATATGCACTTTGTGTACGGTGCGGCGGACGGGAATGCAAGTGAGGCACAGAGACGTTACCGCAACCGGTTTCCGATGAGATGCACTCCAGATCAGAAAACCTTCGAGCGTTTGCATCGGCGGCTGTGTGAAACGGGATCCTTCGCTGCGGCCAAGCAAGACGCAGGGCATGAAAGGAGTGTCAGGACGCCGCAACTTGCAGAGGACATTCTGCGTAGGGTGGAAGAGCGACCGGGATGTAGCACGTGAGCGGTTTCCCGTGCAGTACACATGCCCCAAATGTCGGTTTGCCGTGTGCTACAGGAGGAAGGAATACACTCCTATTGTACGCAGAAGGTACAAGCATTGTCACCGGCGGACTATCAGCCACATGTCGATTTCGCACGTTGGTACCTCCAGCAGAATGCAGTGCAGCCGGATTTTGGTGCACATGTTCTGTTTATGGACGAGTGCACTTTCACCCGTGAGGGCGTTTTGAATACCCACAATTCACACACGTGGGCATCTATGAATCCGCATGCCACACGTCCTCATTTGTTCCAGCAGCGGTTCTCCGTAAATGTTTGGGCAGGGATCCTCCATGACCATTTGGTTGGCCCATACCTCCTGCCACACCGTCTGGACGGCAAATCATATAACACATTCCTACGAGAGGTGTTGCCGGAGCTGCTGCGTCCGATTCCAACCCCCAGCAGGTCAAGAATGTGGTTTCAGCACGACGGTGCGCCTGCACACTTCAGCTTAGATGTGCGGAACACTTTACATGCAACGTTCCCAGGGCGATGGATTGGTCGAGGTGGTCCCATAGCTTGGCCACCAAGATCGGCGGATCTCTCGTGTTTGGATTTTTTCCTGTGGGGCCATATGAAAAGCCTAATCTACGAGTGCCCCATTGAAACCGATATGGATCTAGTCGCCAGGATCGCCGTTGTTGCCGGCGATATTCGGGAAATGCCTGGTTCATATTTCGCAAATGTGCGTCGGTCCTAACCCGCAGGTGTGAAGCCTGCATTACAGCTGGCGGCAGCTCTTTTGAGCAATTTCTTTGAGCATGTACCTCAATTACATTCCTGTTAATAAAATGTTTTCTGAAGTATCTCCTCTCCTTCTTGTGTTCATTATTTAAATGTGACAGTGGAAAACTACCTTTTAACTTCTCACCGCTTGCGTTCCGACCATACATTCTATGACGAATATTGCTCGTATAGCTGCGTTCTACCACCCCGTAAAGTTTTGCCCACTTTTTCAGATTCACCCTGTATATATATTGAAATTCTACAAGAAAACAGAAAATATATTTTTGTAAGTAGAAAGCTTTCTAGTCCAAATGTAAAAAGAAACTGCAATTGCATAAATTCATTGCTTAAATAAGATATGTTTATGAATGTGCATCATATATAACTAGCAAAAACCTAAAAGTTAAACTATGCTATCAAGGAGCTTCTTACAAGTAATTAGTGAATACCTATACATATTATGGGTTGGGATTGACTCAGTAGTAGGCAAGGCCTTAATTTGACATTCCCAGGTTCGGGTCCCAGCTATGCTAGTGTCGAGATTTATCTACTTTAATCCCCACCCTGCTCTTGGTGAGAAAGAGGATGATGGGCTTAAATATGCCACCATCTGTCTGTTGAGATGTTGAGCCTTGTACCATGTGCAGGAATGCCATACAGTCCAACTTCCTCTTAGGCCTAGGGGCCTGTTCATTTATCCTGCTGTCTGCAAAAAAAGTGCCACTCAGGGGTAAACAACTTAAGCATACCCATTCATTCAACTTTAATGTAAAAAGACATAAAGAGGGTGAGATAAACAAGTAAATTGCAGTGACAATAAAACATGCATAAATAGCTTTAAATTGTATATTTGGGATCTACTATCCCAACAGATGTACTTTGTGTGTTTTGTTAGCTCTGATTGATGCACTGATTTGGTATTAGTGGGGTATGTCCATGTATGATGGGCAGGAGTGGCTCAGTTGATAGTGCACCAGGCTCGTAATATGCAGTTCCCAGGTTCGAGTTCCAGCAGGGCCAGCATTGAGATTTATCTCTGCAAAATTCCATGCGCTGCCTACGGTCAGTAGGGGACAGTGATGGGTTCGGAAAGTCTGCCATCTGTCGAATAGGATGCTAAGTCGTGGTCCCATGTATGGGAGAACTGTACTCTTTGCATGTTAAAGAACATAATGGCTGGATTTTATGGGAGGCTCCCATATGTCTCCCAACAGCTATTCCAGTGGGTCCCCTCCCCAAACCTTCTCTGAGCCTTCAGGGTCCTTGTGACCTGGTTATTTAGCCTGTTGTGTGGAAAAAAGTGCTACTCAAGGTAAAACAACCCAACTTAACCCATGTATAAGAAGGCTGTACAGATAGTTTCTAGAACCCTTCTTTATCCTATATATTACAAATCAGAATATGGAATTTGCTTTCTTCTGGTCATTAAGGTTTTTTACTTGATTCCTATAATTTTCTTCTTTAGTGGTCATACTCAGTATATCCATATCACATGCAGTAACTCCTCAATATAGTGCATTTTTTCCTTGTCCTCAATTATTTTTGCATTGTGTAAAATTAAACTGATAGGCTCCTGTCAAACCTCTGTGTTAAACAGCTGCTTGAGAGGATTTTTTTTTTTAAATATATTTAACCCTCTTCTGTTTCTGGACCACAAACTATTGATCAAAGGCACAGTGTTATCTTCATGTCTTTAAACTTGTAACAACTTTATGTGCATTAATGTTATTTAGTGCCTTAATGAACTTATTAGAAGTGTTAACTATTGCTGTGTTGCAGTGAATGTTCAGAAAAAATAGATATGTTAGGATTAGCCCATAAATTGGTGTTTCATTCCATTGCTAACTAACGAATTTGTTGAATTATTTTCATACAGGTACAAACTGCAAAGTCATTTGTCACTTTTACTCAGGTTAACCCTAACAACTTAAATAACAACCAAACAAGAGGTCAGTGTTTCTGTGAAACAAAAATCAGGATTTGTGGAGAGAAAAAATTTCTCACAGCATGCTGTTTGAGTGTTAGAGCTACTAGTGTTTGGATGTATGAAAGAGAAGCAAAGCCTTTACAGGAATAATGGCTAGAATCTAATATTGCTCCAACAGACTTACCCTCATTGTTAGCTCTAACTGAAACAATGGCCAGTGAACTTCTGCCTCAGTGAGCATTTTCTTGTATGAAAAAGCATATATAAGCTAGAAATATATTCTAAATTACTTTGTCTTATGCATAGCTTACCAATAAAATGACAATTATTGAAGTTATTGATGACACTGGTTGATATTGAAACAAATATACTTATATGATGAAGATTGATTAAATGTACTATAAGTAAGTTACAAGAGGTAAAGCCAAAATTTTCGCAAAAGAAATAAAAATTATTGCACTTTTGAGGTGTTGACTAATGACAGTTGGTTCTAGTGATGACAAAACAGGACATATATATAAATTGACTGTATAGGACATAAATATATATATACAGGGTGTTTATAAAGTAACTATCCATTTATATGAACAAACCTTTTAATAAATGTGTTACAAATGAATCAAAAACATGAAAACAACAAAACATTAATATGATTCAACATGACCCTCTAGTATGTCAACACACAAATCCCAAAGTTCAGTGGTAGCACGGTCAACCCTTTCCAAGATATCAGGTATAATCATAGCCACTGCAGCTGTACCATGGCTCCCAAAAGATCACTACACATGGTCACATGAGCTGCATAGTCCATGTGTGTAGCTTCTGAAACATCTGTAGATAACATCGTTTTTTCAATGTGAAATGTAGGGTTTTCCAAACAACTGCGTTACACCAAGCTCACTGCTTAATCTCCTTGTTGATGCACGAGGGCTACAATTGATTGCATCCTTGATGCATTCCACAGTTTCTGGTGATACTTGAGGTCGACCAGAACATTTCTCATCATGAACATTCCCTGTCCTCTGAAATTTGTTCAGGGATCTGATTGCTGCCCTTGTTGGCTGTGGTTTATGCAATTTACAAGTGAACTCCTGTCTCACTCCTTTGAAGGACACACCTCGCAGACGTGCCTCAACTACTGCTATTCTTTCTTCAGTCAGCATGAGTCACAAAATCTGGAACAAAAAAGTGATCAGTCAGTGTTTTGAACGTCAATGAGTGAAAACAGTCAGTGTTTTCAGCAAAATGGATAGTTTATAAACACCCTGTATTTATCTAAATAAAAGAACTTAAAACCGTCAAAACCAGTGGTGGCTCATGAGCTAAACAGATCGACCAATATATAATTATACAGTTAAATGAGCTAGGCAAGGGTGGTAATGGCTCAGCTGGTAGTGTGCCAAGTGTTCAATCTGATATTTCCAGATTCGAGTCTCAGCTTAGCCTGAATTGGGATTTTATCTGCTAACCACCACTCTGCCCTTGCTGAGAAAAGGAACATCAGTTGGTTTAGAAAGATTGGTGATATAATTTTAATTTTTACTTATATATATATGCAGAGTTCAATGGAAAGTCCTAAAACACCCAAATAACTTTTAACCCTTCCCAGGTCCAGCTATTTTTCCATTCTGATCAGGCAAAAAAATTAATTTTAGAACTTTTTTGCAAATAACTAATGAAAGGAATTATAGGGTGTTATATGCCAAATTAATCAGCATTTAATTCTGGATTTTCTGAAAATGAAATATTTTACAAAAAAGACAACTAGTTTTATTTTAATAGAACTTTTTTAGAGTCATGTAGTAAAAAAATGCATCTGGCAACACAAAAATTTATTTAAAAAACACTGATAGAAATGATTATAATGCACATGAATAGAAAGACTATTATTTCTGAATAACAAAAAATATAATTTTCATGTTTGTGGCAAGCAGCTGCTTGAGGGGGTATTTATTTTTTATTTTTTAAAGTAAACATTTCCATTTTGTAATTTTTTTTCTCTGTACCATACTTTGAGAAAAGTTCAGGCTTGTTGCTGAGTCCAATAAACAAGTCAACTTTAGAATATTTTTAATAACTAACTAATCAACAGAAATAAGTCATGTTATATACCAAATTAAAGATAATTTAATTTTGAATTTTATTAAAGTAAAAAATGTTAACATTGTAGTAACATATTAATTTTAATAACTTTTTAGTGTTATACCAAAAATGGTACATATTTTATAATTACTTCCAAAATCTTCTGTTTTTAAAAATAGCAGGGTTTTTTTTGTTAAGTTTTAGGAGATTTTAGGAACTTTAAGGAAAAATTTTTTGATAATAGTTCAAATACAGAGTAATGTTAACAAATACAGAATAAAATCAATACAGAGTAATGTTAACAAACAAATTGGCAATACCATATAGCTCTTCTAAAATATGTCAATCAGATTGCTTTATTGAATTATTTATATTGTAGTTTAATAAAATATGCATCAAATAAAAAAAGAAAATATTATTTTTCAATCTTGAATTATGTATTTTGAAGAGATATATGTAAAAAAAAATTTTAAACAACGATTTAAAAAAAAAATTGACGTTTCTTGTGTTGTAAAAATAGGTTTTTAGACATCCTTGACCTGGAAGGGTTAAACAAAGGGTGCTAGAGCTGAAAATGTTAGGTCTACTTATAGGAAAATGACCATGCCTGATCGAATGACAGACCATAGCACCTCCTAATGTGAATTTAGTAGGTTAACAAACCTAACTTTGCAACAAATATGGAGAAAAAAATGTAAATTGTGAAGTTGTGGAGCATCTTCTAATTAGTGGAAAATGGCATATGTTATACACAGAATGTGTGGATGGAAGGCTATAAATATCAATCCTTGAAAATTGTAGAAAGATTCACAAATGTATGCACATGATGACACTGATATAGTGCTTGTAGGTGAGTAGGTATACTGGTTGAAGACCGAGATGGTGGGCTACTCCAGTAGTCAGTACTGTGAATTGGTGCTGCTTCCTGGGCATTTTGTTGACACTCACCATGTAGCAGCACCATCTCACAGTACTGATTATTGGAGTAACCTGCCATCTGGGTTTTCAACCAGTACACCTACAAGCACTGTATCACTACTGCCACAGCTGGTTTTTATCTCATTGGGAAGGTGCTACATCACCATCATCACATGCATACATTTGTGAATTTTTTTCTTTGATGTTGCACAGTTTTTCAGTGTTTCAGTATCAGGCATCTTATTTCAAATGATTGGCATTTATAGCCTTCATTCGCTAATTTTGTCCACACCATATCTTGTTTCCCATTAATAGAGAATGCTCTACAACTTTGTAATTTATGTTTTTTCTCTATCTCTTTTTGTTGTTGGGTTATGTTTATTAACTGCCTAAATTTGTTGCTAGGAGTGCTATGGTCACTGTTATTTAATCTGTCATGGTCACTTTCCTATAGGTAGACTTAACTGACATTTGCACCCCCTAGTACCCTTCATTAAAAAATTATTTGGATGCTTTAGGATTTTCCTTTGACCGTGTATATATATATGTGTGTAAGTAGAAATTTATTAGATATATATATACAGTACTGTGCGAATTAGTTGGGACAAGCGAAGGAACTCTTAAGTCCCTTCCGCTGCAGAGTCTAAACTGCTTCAAGTCTAAACTTGTTCATAACCTTCTGCTGCAAGTCTAGAATTGTCTATTGTGTTTGCTATTATTTACACTTCCACTTTAGTCAGAATTGATATTTCATAGGCTGAGGACGTTATTATGTAAGTAGTTCACAATTTTCATTGGAAACTTTTTTTAGTAAATACATCATGAACATCACGCCTCGTAAACAAGCAAAAATAATCGCTGTAGGCGAAAACACTTCACTTACTGCTAGGCAGATAGCAAAAGCATTTGGCGTTGGGACAGCTTTTCATGGATCATGAAGCTGCATAAGGAGACAGGGTCCATGGACACGTCCCATAACGGACATTGTGGAAGAAAAAGAAAAACCACCCCTAAAGATGATAGTCTAATTCAAAGAATTAATATCATTGACCCGAAGAAGACCAGTGGAGACATCAAAAGGGAGATTGCGTCTCATGGGGTTAATATATGCTTCCACCGTACCTCATTGCCTTCTGAAGTGTGGCCGCCGGGCTCGACGCCCCTCAAAAAAGCAGCTTTTGACACCCGCTATGAAGCAAAAAAGGCTATCCTGATCAAAGAAATATCAAGACTGGACTGTGGAGAATTGGGAAAAAGTTATATTTTTCGACAAAACCCACTTTGAGGTGCATGGCTACAGGTCAAATTTCGTCTGCCGCTCGCCTGGAGAACCTCTTCGATCCGGCCACATCCAGCAATCCCCCAAACACCCACCCAAGGTCATGTTTTGGGGATGTTTCACAGCTTCCAGGCCACAGATGCTTCACCCCATTGAAGGAATGATAGACAGCACAAAGTACTTAGGTGTTCTGGAGGCAAAAATGGTCCCAACACTGCAGAAGCTGTTTCCTAACGGCAATGGGGTATTTCAACAGGATCTCCATGCCACAATTCTAAGCTTGCTAAGAGCTTCTTTACGCAGCAACATTTGAAGGTATTGGAGTGGCCACGAAATTCACCTGATCTAAACCCCATTGAAAATTTGTGGGCCATTATTAAAGTGCGCATATCTAAGATGGATTTCATGACGAAAACCAAAATGATAGAAAGTGTCCTGAAAGTGTGGTACCATGACCCTGAAGTGAAGGAGATGTGTGGAAAGCTAGTGGCATCAATGGTTGAGAGGGTGAAAGAAGTAATTAAAGCTAAGGTCACATTCACTATTAACTATGTACACTATTAAACAAATAAATATTTTAGTTGTGTCTTTGTTACTGCATTTTCCTATTGTCCCAACTAATTTGCACAGTACTATATATGTTAACCTTCCTAAGCTAACCAATGTTCCTTGTTTTACCAAAGGCATAGTGGTGGTTAGCAGATAAAATCTCAGTTCAAGTCCAGTTGGAACTTTAACCTGGAAATATCTGATTCCAACCTGGCACACTATCAGCTAAGTCCATCACTGCTCCTCCATAATTTGTTTTGCTCTATAAATATATATTAATCCTACTTGTTTAGAAGCTTATGAACTACTGGTTTTCACAGTTTGAAGTTCTTTTATTCAGAAAATTTTTCTTATAAGTACAGATAGTCCTCAATTTACAGAACCCCTTTATACAGAATTCCACTTGCAGAAATTATATCTTAGTGCTAGTTTTGCTATGTGGCAAAACTTCTGCAGTTAAAATAATTTTCAGTAAATATTCAGCTACAGTAACAATTGAGGTCAAAGATGTGGTCTCAGAGTGGTGACTCCCAAACTTTAATTTTTTTTATTATTTAATTATCTACATACTAAATAATCACCACTTTTTAAGTCTGTTTAATTTTAGAGAAAAAATTGTCTTGAGCCAGGTGGGATATGAACCCATGACCTCCTGATAACATGTCAGGTTCTCTGGACCACTGAGCTACCAGCCGCTGATCAAGATCTCCTCTAATTGATGATATGAACATTCTCATCCTACATACATATTCCATCATGTCACATATAGGCGCTGTTTGGGCGATCTTAGCTACAATCGGCAGATAAATGCCATATAAATGGAAAGTATATCTTACAAGTATACAATTGATTAAATATTGAATAAACTCGACTTTCTTGGTATATACCAAATAATCACCACTTTGTAAATCAATTTAATTTTAGAGGAAAAATTGTCTTGAGCCGGGTGGGATACGAACGCACGACCTCCTGATAACATTATAACTTAGTTATTTAATTATCTCTATCAATTCCTTGTCATCTGTAGTATAGGTGAAGCCACATATTAGTGGGTTGTTATACCTGTATTTTGGTGTGTGTTAGAGGGATGGGCTTTCTTTCTAATAAAGCAAATATTTATTGCATTATGTAGAGGAGAACACAAACATTTATTTTCTATATACAGTTGCACATATATAAATTTGCATCACACTTGTAATGTGAGATATTATATAAACAATTGAAAACTAAATGAGCATTGAAGGTATTAAAACATAGTTGCATTTTTTTTATTGAAATGTGTTTTATGTTTATATAAAGTTTTGGATCTGAACTAAAAAAAAATCTGTAAGAGCACATCTGTCATTACCTAATGGTATTCAATGTGGGAAATAAGGTATTTTTTGTATAAATTTGTTTTATGACCATCGTATTAGGAACATAAACATTCCATAAATTCAGGACTACCTGTATACTGTTTGCAAGTATTTTGTGTGAATAGTTGCAATAAAATTTCATTCTGTGAAAGAATTAAGATTGTTGTTAGTGATCTAGCATTTCATAGAGATGTAGATTCAAATATCTTATTATATAATAAGAGATGAACACACATTTCTTATACATCTGCAGTTTGACTTTATTGGTAGCAGAAATTTTTGGTTCCCTGTAAATTCCCTGTGTATTTGACCATTCAGTCCCAAATTCAGCATGGTGGTCCCATTAGGTCTAACCTTGTTGGGTTAAGAGATTATGTTCATAGCTGCTGTGGGCTGGAAGTAATTCCTCTGCAAATGTGAAATTTCTGGGGGAACTTCCATCATTAGCCTAGTAGTATGTTGTCAATGGGAAAAGTTATGAATGGACTAATGTTTCACACCAAATTTTTGGTAGGGTTTAACTATTCCACAGTAAAGAATCAGAGGATGTGTCCTGTAAACATGGAACTCATGAAATAATAAGCTGAAAAAAAAATTGGTTTTGCTGTGAGTGGGATTTCAACCCATGTCTCCTGGAAACATACAAGTTATGCTTACTACTACACCATCACTGAGGTTTCCAGGAGAAATGGGTTCAAATCCTACTTACGGCAAAGCCATTTTTTTTTCAGCTTATTTCATGAGTTCCAAGTCTACAGGACACATTTTGTGGTTCTTTACTACTGAATTATTGATTTAACATCATTAGCATGAGTGACAAATATTTAATACCAGATCTATATGATTACACAATTTCCATTTCCTGGATAGATGGTGCCACTATGCAAATCAAATAAAAACTCTGGAAAGTTTATGTCACGCTAGCTGAAAAATACGTTAGCCGGTGATGGTGTAGTGGTTAGTCTAACTGGCTTTTTCCCTTCCAGATGTGGATTCGAATCCCACTCATGGCCACCAATTTTTTTCCCAGCTTATTATTTCAGAGTTTAACTAGTTGTCCAATTAATTACTTTTAAATATTAAAGCCATAAAAAACATTGTTAAATCATTTTCTTGAAAAATTATAATGGTATGACTTATCTGTTTTTTTTAACCAGTCATTCAGTTTTGCATGGTACCAGTGTTTCTCAACTTTTTTTTAGTCAACCCCCTTTTTAATAAATATTCAAAATCATCATGCTCTTGGAGCCAATATAAAATCTTGTACATCCTGATGTAAGAACACTATAAATGACCATATATTTTGTATGAAGTAAAAGACTACTGCTGTTTTGATCAAATATGCACTATTCAGTATACCATAAGTTTTCTCACATATCACTGGTTGAGAAATGCTGATATGTGCCATTAATCTTAGTGGGTAAAAATTATTTCTAAGGGGGCAAAAATGTTTTTTGTTCAGTTGTTACATCTAAAGCTGTTATGATCATTAATTTACTATATAAAATTTTTAGAGAAAAGTGATAATCAGGAAGTTAATATGTGCATGGTTATTTGCACTTCTTGTGCCTATTCAGTTAATTGTATTGAAAAGATTGTGATCTCCATTTTGCAAATATTTGGATGTTAAATTTTCATGCACCTGACAGTTGTCAACAGTTGTTAGCTCCCACTTTAAAGCTAAACTGTCTGAAAGACTAGTAATTATATCTATGAAAATAATAATGTGTTCATTAAACAGAATTAGTTCTATAAATTTGAGTATAATATGAAAAATATCACTAATTTGTGTAGTAATTTTACACATGTTATTTTTATTAAATTTTTCTGTTTATTTAGCTTTAAGTGAGTATGCCAGATGTTTATTTTTACAATTCTAAAATCAAAAGACGTAAATTTTCTGAAAATATTTTTAATTGTTTTCCTATAGTCTTGCCTGTCGTGCCATCAACAAATTCATAGAAATGCTCCCATTTGTCCATTGTGTAAAGCAAAAAGTAGATCTAGGAATCCTAAAAAGCCAAAGCGTAAATTAGATGACTGATTGATTGGTAAGTGTTGGTAGAACATATTAATTTTAGAAGGATGGAAATAATAAAGTTCAAATTGTTTTACATCACTGATTTAATTTTTATATCTTAATATTAAATGTGAAATCTGAGCAAGTTGATTTGTTTTTACCATGTGGAAATCTAATGAGCCTTTTTGTGTATATTGCATTAGTAAAAATCCACTTACAATGCCCTTTTTTATATAAAAGTGATTAATAAAAGAAATTTCAATTTTAAAAATAACAGATTATGTATTTATGTGAAGCATGTTTGGATGTGAAATTTGTATTTTAAATTATAAAGACCTGTATTTTGGTTGTAATTTGTTGAAAACTTAATTCTGTTAGCCTTTTCTATATTTTCAATAGCTTTGAAAAAAAAGCATTGACTCTATAGTACCATTTTTTTTACACTTACTACCTTTGCCTATCCACTTTATAAAGATGCAGTAGTTTTATCAAATACAATAGGCCAAAATGGTAACTTTTATTCAATTATTCAAGATTACTAAAGAAATAGTAATCTTGAAAAAGGATCCACAGATGCTATCATTATTGATGTCAGTATTTAAAAACGGTAATTCATCTATCTCAGCATAACAATACATTTGAGAGTTTGTGAATTTTTTTTTTAATTTTACAAGTTTTTTTTTCTCTTGACAATTATTTTGGCTATTTTTGAAAACCCTAGTTAAATGGTTGATATTTATTTAGATTTTGGACTTAAATGATCTAGAGATTTCAAAATTTCTGATTTAGATTATTAGACACTGACTATATAAAATAGTAGTATGATATAAAAATAAGTTATTTCTTTGGAGGCCTGCTTACCCCAGAAGTTTGACAGAATTAATTCAGTATAATACATGACAGAGATCTCTTAAGGTATGCAAGACAGCAGAAAGAAAGCCATGACTCATCCAGCTTTCAAATCTGGGTCCTTTTGTGAAAGATTGACAGTAGTACAGTTGGCTTGTAATCTAATGTTCTCAGGTTTCGATTTTATTATACCTTTATTAAGATTTTCTCCACTCTGCCCTTGGCTAGAAGCTTGGAAAGGCTGCCATCTGTTGGATAGGATGCTAATGGAAGATAGCTAAAACCTAGGGAGCAGGGACTAGTACCCCTTGAGAATACTGGTAACCAGAAGCAAAAAAAACAAAACAATACTAGACACAGATATCTGTATTTTTCAAGATATTTGTTGAAAACTACTAAAAGAGAGGGAAAAAGCAGACCAGAACAACATTCTGGTTTGTGCATCATCTTGGCCTTCTATCTGCCTTATATTTATCTGGGCCTGCAAAAGAGCATAATCCCCTGTGTACATAAAAGATATGTTGTATGGCTATGATGGGAGGCTTTGACCTATCCTAACAATAGTTTCTTTAAAAAAACCTACTAATCGTTTTCTCTCTGCAATATGAGAAAGTTGCATAAAGATTATTCCCTTGATGTCTTTGCACAGGAATTCCAGCATTGTAATGTGGTTTTGCATGAGACTAGATGGACAGGTAAAGGTCATATACTTAAAAATAATTTTAAATTTCTCTTTCTTTTCAGGGAGGGAGATTGCAAAGCATCTCCAAGGTCTGGGTTTGCTTCTCACCGGACATGCCAGTGATGCTCTTCTAGGATATGTCTGCATTAAGGAAAATTTTTTTACATCTATATTTAAAACTAAGGTTAGAGACTTGAATGTTATCTGTTGTTATGCCCCCACAGAGGACTCTGATGAGAACAAGAAGGATATGTTTTACAGCCAGCTTCAGGATATTTTGAATTCTGTGAAGAAAGGAGATATTTCTCTTGTGCTAGGTGACTTCAATGCTAAAGTGGGTATTGACTCTAATCTTTGGGCAGGAGTTTTAGGTCCTTTGGCATTGGCTGTTTCCGATGACAATGTGAATAATAACACATACTACAAACACTGGGACATTTATAAATATACATGGGTTTCATCCGAATATGATAGATTATATTTTAATTAACAGCAAATGGGCTAGTTCAGTACAATTTGTCTAAAATGAGTTATAGATGCCTTACTGGCTTTAATGTTGACTCTATTTCACAGTCAAGTTATTTTGGCTGTTTCAAAACTTTAGTAAATCCCCAGGGGTAGATGAAATTACTACTGAAATGGTTAGAGCTGGGAATGTTTCCCTACCACATGGATAATTGAAATTTTGAATATCTTTTACAATGAAGGCATTTCCTAAGGATTTTACCACAGCTATTATTATCCCTATTTTTAAATAAGGTGATTGCAGTTCTTGTGATAACTTGGGTATCAGCCTACTTTCTGTTCCAGGTAAAGTTCTTTGCATTATTGTGCTTGATATAGAATTAAGAATATGGTTGATGGACAATTGCATGAGGACCAGTGTGGGATTCAGAAGTGGTAGGGGATGTATTGATCAGATTTTTTCACGTAGGAAGACTGTTGAGAAATGTTTAGAGTTTCAGAAACGTGTGGTTATTAGCTTTATAGATTTCATAAAGGCTTTTGACTCTGTTGATCCTCATAATTTATGGTTGATCATGCGATCATATGGCATACAGAGAAGTTAGTTAACATAATGAAAGCTCTCTATAATAACACTTGAGTTGTGTATGAGAGATGGTAAGGCTTGTGGCAATTGATTTAGCATTGCTAGTGGAATTAGACAAGGGTCATTTTGTCTCCTTTTATGATGTTGGTTATTTATTATGTAATGCAGAATTCACTGCAAGGGGAAGATTTTAGACTTAAATGATCTAGAGCAGGCATGTCCAGCCCGTGGGCTGCATGCGGTCCTGGACAGCTAGTAATGCGGCCCATAAAATCGTAAAGTTTACGTTTTTACGACATAAGCTTTCAACATGATTATGTGATTTTCAGCGAGTTTTTGATATCCCACTAGTTTCATGTTGCCCCTTTTTTAATTTTATAATAAAAAACATAAGAAAATAAATTAAGTTTTATTATTCATATACATTAAGTATATTATATATTTTATATGTGGCCCAAAACAATTCATCTTCACTCAATGTGGCCCAGGGATGTCAATCTTCACTCAGTGTGGCCCAGGGAAGTCAAAAGGTTGGACACGCCTGATCTAGAGATTTCAAAATTTCTGATTTAGATTATGCGGATTATGTGACCTTATTGTCTAGTGATCTTGATGAGATGAATTCTATCATTAGGGCTGTTGATGAGACTGGTAATATAGTAGGTTTGGTGATGAACCGAGAGAAAAATTGATCAAAGTGATGAAAATTGGTCAAGCAGATGGTGCTTCAGTTGCTTTGAATGGTGCACTCTTTAGAAAGTGGCTCAGTTTAACTTTGGAGTTGTTTAACAGATACTGGTGATTTGCTGCATGAGATTTGTGTGTCGCGAATGGGGATTGCTGCCGGGACTTTTAAGAATCTATGGAGAATGTAGATAGTCTATACACCTAAAGACTAAAATTAGACTGTATAATGGTTTGGTTCTTTCTATGTTAGCTATGGTAATGAAACTTGAACCATTTGTAAGCAAGATAACAGGAAACTTTATACCTTTAATTCTAGATGCTTACATAGTATCTTGGGCATTAGGTGGTTTCACTTTGTAAGTAATATTGAAGTTAGGCAAAGGAGTAGGCAACCTCCTTTGACCAGCTTATTATGCAAAAGGAGACTTGGTTTGGTCATGTTGCCTGTATGCATAACTTTTGATTGGTGAATAGGGTTATGAACAGTATGCCTAAAGACCTCAGGAAAAGGGGGGAGACATACACCAAAGAGCCAAAACATTATGACCATCTGCCTAATATGATGCTGGTCCTTCACATGCTGCCAAAACTGTTCTTACATGTGAGGCATGGATGCCACAAGATTTCTAAATGTGTCTTGTGGTATCTGGTACCAACACGTTACCAGCAGACTCTTTAGCTCTTGTAAGTTACATGGTTGAACCCCGCAGATCGGATATGCTGTTCCAACACAACCCATAGATACTTGATTGGATTGATATCTGGGGAATTTGGAGGCCAAGGCAATACCTGGAAGTCTTTCTCATGTTCTGCAAACCATTCTTGAGCAATCTGGGCAGTGTGGCATGGCACATTATCCTGCTGAAAGAAGGCATTACTAGAGGGGTATACCATTGCCATGAAAGGATGTATCTGGTCTCCAATGATGTTTAGGTGGGTGGTAGATGTCATTGTTTCCTGCACATGAATGACTGGACTCAGGGTTTCACAGCAGAATATTTCCCAAAGCATTACACTTCCTCCACTGGCTTGTTTTCCTGTGGTGCATCCTGGTGCCAACATTTCCCCAGGTAAACGATGCACACGTACCCGGCCATCCACATGGTGCAGCAGGAAATGAGATTTATTGGACCAGACAATCTTCTTTCAATCATTCAAGGTCCAGTTTTGATGCTTGCATGACCATTGTAGGCACTTTTGATGGTGAATCGAGGTTAGTATGGGCGCTCAGAGTGGCCTGCGACTATGCAGCAGGATTCGATGTACTATGTGTTGTGACACATTACTCCCATCACCAGCATCAAATTATGGGCGAGTTGCACCACAGTATCCCTTCTGTTGGCTCGTATCGTATGGGATAGTCTTTGCTCATCTCTAGCCATCATCAGCCCACACCTTGTCGATGGTTCATGGTTTTTCCCTCCTTGAACCACTTTTTGAATGTACTAACAATGGCTGACTGTGAGCACCCCACAAGCCTTGCCTTCTCAGAAATGCTCTGACCCAGTCGTCTGGCCAATGTAATTTGGCCTTTGTCAAACTCACTTAAGTCCCCTGCCTTTCCCATCTGAAGAACAAGAATAACACTGATTAACAGAGCTCAGTATCAGGTGCTATTTATACCGTTTCATTAGCTCCACACCTGCTGTCGTGTACCTGCAGTTGTTTCAATTTGCAAAAAGATGTGCTGATCATAATGTTTTGGCTCTTCAGTGTATGATGCAATGGGCAAACAATATCAAACAGGATCAGGCTAGAATTGGCCTACAATGGTCAAACCAGCAGCTGTAGCTCAGGACAGATGTGTTTGGAGAACAAAATTATACCATCTGGTTGGACCTCTGTAGCCCATGGCTGCATGAGGAATAGTAGTCCTGTGTATAATATATATAATAGTCCTGTGTATAATCCTTGTAGTATCTTGGGCATTAGTTTCACTTCTCAAGACCATTTCTGAGCCATTTGGGGTTCTTCTGACCTGGCTGTTTCATGCACAGTTAATTAAGGCTGTCACCATTTGTTAAATGAAATGGCATGCAACCTAAATTTATCACTACAGTTTTAGCATTTTGCAGTGTTAATGTGATAAAGTTACATTTTATCACAATGACACTTTACTAGGATCACTGTGTTGTTTCCTTCAGTTACATCAATATGTATTTTGAAATATGGAAAAATGCTTAAAACTGCAGTTTATTGCCTCATGTTTAACTATTCCTGTTTAACCTCATAAGCTTTTTCAGTAGTTTTTCCAAATCCTCTTAATTTAATATTCATCTCATTAAAGTGCAAAGAAAAACCTGTAAAGACATTAATCTGTCAATCCATTTAACCTTTTTCATATTATACTGGCCCAAACTGCAGATAGGAGGTGGTGAAGAGGAAAGAATAGCATTGATTGGATGTGTCCATTTAAAATCTTGGTCATGGTAGTTGAAAGGGGTAAACATCAAATAATCTGTGGGGTAAATTATATTTCCTTAAATTTAATATTGCACGATCTTTAGCTGTCTTACATTCTTGAATTATACAAGCCACAATATACTGTAGATGATGAAATAAGGTTAATAACACTGACCATCTCAAGAATTATTTATTTTAAGAATGTTAGGCAGCTAAAGATCATGCAGTATTAAATTTAATATTATTATAGCTGTGGTTGTAATTTATATTTCCATCATTCAAAAACAAATAAACTTGATCTGAACATTTTGTAATACACAACCGTAGCTAAACAGCAATCATGGGTACAGAACCCCTTGGTGCGAGCTCCTGTCCATGGTGAGGATTTTCTCCTCACCCTGTGAAGGTTCCGCTGGCTTGGTTACCTTCACAGGGTCCTGGATGCTCACCCGCGTGTTTGCCATGCGCCGAGACTCGTTTCCCTGGAAAGGAGGGTCCTGGCAGTTGCTCGGGGGTCCCCGTCTTCTCTCCCCTGCTCATGACTGGTGGGGTCGCCTTTGGTCATTTTGCCACTGGGGAGCCTGTCTGTCATGGGGCCGGGCAGTGAATTCAGGTGCCGCTGCTATACACTGCTTTAACCTGTGCTTCAGGTAAACAGGAAGTCCTATGGCGGCCCCCTCAGGATCAGTGGGCAGGTCCTTTTAGGGTCAACCATGCAAAACGGTGAGTAACTTTGTCCACGTCCGTATAACGGTTTATGAGTTTCCTTACATGTTATCTAATTTTCTAGTTTTCTTTCTTTTGTGAGGCCAGTTCTTTCCTTACACTTTATTATTTTTTTCCCTTATTTTATTTTATGAAGACTCAAGTGAATTTCTCCCATTTCTGTTTTCCTTTTCTTTTGTTGTGACAGCTTGGCTCACTGCTTGTGTGGGTATGGTGCTCAGGCAGCCCTGATGCACGATTGGGCGTCCCCTTGTTGGACTCCATGGTGGGAGGGGACAACTGGCACTTAAACTCTAAACCCAAACATGAGTCCCAAAAATTAAAATTTAGAGGTGAATGCAGCTAAAAGAGCTTGACGTGAGCCCCTGTTTTCCATGTCTTCTTTGTCATCATTGCCGTCGTCTTTGTGTTTTCCTTCGTCCCTGAGGTTCCTGGTCATCCACTCTACAGGTGATCAGGTTCTTGGGGAGTGCCCATTTTTTATTAATAAGGGATTGAAAGGTGTTGCGGGAGAACCATTATCAGTCAAGCCTAAGATCTGGTGACTTGCAGGTGGAAACTGCTTGCTCAAAACATTCTGAACTCCTCTTGAAGGTAACAGTGATTGGTGGAGTGGCAGTCGAAGTCGCTCCACACAAGACACTTAATTCCTCCTGGGTGTGGTTTCCGAGTGGGGCCTCCTCAAAGTTTCTGAGGAGAAAATCCTCTCGTAGCTGTCATCCCAGGGAGTGATAGCAGTCCACCGAGTTTCACAACACTGTGATGGGAAATTAGTACTCATCTGGGTACTAATTATCACATTCAACATGCCACGCCTGCCTGCATCAAGGCAGGCATGCATCAACATGCCTCGCATCAAGGCAGGTTACCTTCACTGCGAGGTACGGCCATACATTCCAAACCCCCTACGCTGCTTTCAGTGTCAGAGGTTTGGCCATACCCGCACAGCATGCCGGGGCAAACCCACCTGTGCTCGTTGTGGCAACCAGGATCACCTTGATCCTGACTGCACAGCAGAAAATGCATGCTGTGTGATTTGTAGTGGTGAGCATCCGGCATACTCCCACGACTGTCTTAAGTGGCTGGAGGAGAAAGAGGTGCAAAGGCTAAAGACCCTCAACAACAACTATGCAGAGACAAGAAGGTTGACTGCACCGCCTGCCCCATCTGGCAAGGTCTATGCAGGTGCGGTTGTCGGAAAGCCTGTCATTAAGATGGCTTCCATGGCGGTGCAGACCGACATCAGTGTCCCACCTGCTGCAAAGTACCTCTTGACCCAGGCGAACCCAAAGTCGGTGTCGATCTCGACATCGACTCTGGTTTCTATTCCTGCGTCTGTGCCTTCAAGGTCCACCTCTGGAAGGCTCCCTTCACCCCGCCCACAGGCAGCAAGACCTTCCAAGCCCAAGGGGCCCCCGCCAGGGCCTAAGAAAAAACAACTCATGTGGCAGTGTCTGATCCATGTCACTTGGATGACTCCGAGGACATGGAAACAGACCGCCCCATTTTTCCAAAACCGTCGCTGGCAAATGTTAAAATAAATTGAAAGTCATCCGCTACTTCTTCTAAGATGGCCACACTCCTGCAATGGAACTGCCGTGGATTCCAGAGGAGTATTGACGACATCCAGGTCCACCTGAGGGCACACTAACCCATCTGTGTGTGCCTACAGGAGACATTCTTGCAGACAGCCAGCGATCCCACTATCCGGCATTTCTCTCTTGTTCATTGAGACCGTGATGGAGATGGTCCAGCTCATGGGGGTGTCGCCATTCTCGTGGGCAACCATTCTCCATTCCAGGTGATTCCCCTCACCACGAATTTAGATCCGTCTGTTTGTGGGATTTTCGTTGACTGTCTGTTCTGTCTATCTACCACCCGGAAGCATCATCTTCCAGGATGACCTTGTCTTGCAGCTGCCCCCCCCCCTTCTCATTATGGGGGACTTCAATGAACACAGTCCACTATGGGGACGTGCTGACACCAACAGGAGGGGCGGGGTCCTGGAGCAGTGGCTCCTGGATCCTTCACTCTCCCTGTTGAACACCTGTTGAGTCATTGATCTTACCATCTGCTCCTCCTTGATCCTTCCACTCTTTACATGGGAGGTCAAGGACAATCCATATGGAAGCGATCACCTCCCCGTGCTGTGCACCATCTCCCATGGGGGGCCTTGCAGCCCTTCATGTGTATCCCAGTGGAGGCTTGATCGGGCTGACTGGAGTGGCTTCGAGCTCTTGTCTGAGCTCGATGAGCACTCTGTCAGCCAGGAGTCATTGTTGTAGTGGCAGAGATGACGGACTGCATCGCCTATGCAGCTGCCTCTACTATTCCTCAGACCTCGACTCGGTTTCCACTGTTCCCGAAACTGTGGTGGAATCCTGACTGCACCACAGCTTGTAAGGCTCAGAACAAGGCTTGGGGTGTGTTTCGTAGATATCTGACATCCCCCAACCTTGAAGTATTCAAATGCACCAGAGTGAAAGCCCGTTTTATCCAGCCCCAGAGCCTTGAAGACCTTGCATGATCAGTTCTAAGGTCATGTGGAATAAGGTCCAGAAGATGGGTGTGAAGTACATGTCCCACTCATCAATTCTGGAACACAATGGACAGGCAATTGCTGATCCTCAAGCAACTGCCAACACTTTGGGGGAGTCATTCTCCTCCCATCTCTTTTTTTATTCTCCTACTCCCCCGAGCTTCTGGCCCAGAAGAGCAAGGCTGAACACTCTCTGCTGTCTTTCCATTTGAATGGCCTAGAGTCTTACAACAGGCCATTCACAGCAGAGGAGCTTCGCCTTGCTCTGCACACTTCTCATGCATCCACTGTCAGGCCAGACAATGTTCTTTATGCAATGCTTCAACATCTCTCACCATCGAGTAAGGATCGACTCATCAATCGCATTTTCATCGAGGAGCAGTTTCTGAACTCCTGGTGGGAGGCCATTGTCGTGGCCTTCCCTAAGCCAGGCAAAGTTCCCAAGATTCCTTCAAATTATTGTCCAATTGCATTGATGAGCTGCATCTGCAAGTTGTTGGAAAGAATGGTAAATACCAGGCTGGCCTAATATTTGGAACATCACAACCTTCTTTCCAATACCCAGTGTGACTTTTGCAGGCACAGGTCTACTTTAGACCACCTGATTTACCTCGAATCAGTGATCAGGAATTCCTTTCTACGTCGAAAGCATCTGGTGTCCATTTTCTTCGACATCGAAAAAGCATACGACACAGCATGGCGATTCGGCATTCTTTGTGACCTCCATAGCATCAGCTTGCGAGGTCACATGCCAATCTTCATCGACAATTTTTTATCTTCTCATAGTTTTCGAGTTTGTGTCAGCAACATTCTGTCACAGTCTTTCTCCCAAGACGGGGTGCCACAAGGCTGCGTCCTGAGTGTTATGCTTTTCGCTGTCAAGATCAATTCCATTACACGGTAACTTCCTCCAACTGTAGGCAGTACCCTCTATGTTGATGACTTTAGCATCTTTTGCTCGTCATCCAGCATGAGGGTCATTAAACGACAACTGCAGACTGCCCTGAACAATCTTTCAGTTTGGGCGATGGCCAATGGGTTTCAGTTCTCCCCACAGAAGATCACTTGTATGCACTTTTGCTTCATCTAGACCCCGAGCTGCGCTCGGGGGTAACATCCAGCATGATAATGGAGGGGATCCAGCATGAAGGTGCTGGATCCTCTCCATCATCAGGCCCTCCATATTTGCACGGGTGCCTTCCACACTTCACCGGTCCAGAATCTCTAAATTGAGACCGACAAACCATCTTTATCTATTCACCATCAGCAGTTGTCCCTCCAATATGTAGCAAAATTGTGAACACTGCCAGGCCATCCCACTTTGGACTGCGTTTTCAGTCCCCGATGAGAAATCTTATACCAGAATCAGCCAACTGCCATTTGTCCTTTCTGTTTGCGTGTCTAAGGTTACTTTACAAGACATTGACACCAGTCTCGATAACATTGCATAGTTGACAGCCGAGCCACTTCCACCGTGGCTTGCTGTTTTCCCTTCCTGTGATTTCTCTTTTTGCAGGATGGGGAAGGCTTTTACACCCAACTGTGTATATCAGCAACTCTTTGCCAGCCATCGTGCTGAGCACCTGGCTTCTTGCCTGTCTTCACAGATGGCTCAAAGTCTGGTACATCTGAGGGATCAGCCATGGTCTCCTCTGATGCAATCATTGCAGATCAGATCCCACAACAGTGTTCCATCTTCACTGCAGAGTTGCATGCCATCAGTCTTACATTGGATCACATAGCAGCTAAGCATCATCATCAGTGTGTCCTGTACATTGACTCACTTAGCTAACTACAGGCGTTGATCTTGGTGAGGCATTGGCCTTGCCTTGTTCTCTCCAAGATCTGCCAGAAGCTCCATCATCTGGCAGCCATTACCACCACCATTCTCTTCTGTTGAGTGCCCGGGCACATCGAGATCAGGGGCAATGACTTGGCAGATGCTGCTGCCAGGTCAGCCATGCTCCTCTCCACTGCCGGTTCCACATCTGGATTTCCAGCATCGAGTTCTGGGCACAGTGGCAGAGATCTTGGTCAGAACATCTTACGAACAAGCTCTTTGAGATCAAGCCTATTGTCAAACTGTGGCAGTCTTATTTTCGCAGGAATCATAAGGAGGAAGTTGTATTTGCTCAGCTCCGCTTAGGTCATTCGTATATTACACATTCTTTTCTTCTTCAGGTGAACGATGAATCTAAGTGTGATTTTTGTGACACCTTTTAAGCAGTTAAACATATTTTAATCACTTGTCCTGCTTTTACCCTTGAACGTCGTTTGTATTTTAAGTCCCACAATTTTACGGCTGATCCTCTTACACTCAGCCATCTTTTATCTGATGAGTCTCTTTTACACCTCTTTTTGAGTTTTTACACCTTACCGGATATTTTAGCCATATATGAGCTTCTACTTTTCGATGTTTACACTTGTTGCTATTTACTGTGGGTCCTTTACACCCTTTTTTTTGGTTTTTACTTCTGTTATTGTTTTACATTTGTTTTTATGCCTTTTGCTCTTTTACATTTTATACCATGTTTATGTTCAGTTATTTGATTTTAACTTTGGTTGTGGGTTTGCTCAATTTTTAGGTTTAATCTTAATTTTTTACACCTTGTTTGGCACATCATGGCCTTAGTTGCCTTTGCGCCATAAAACCCCAAACAACCAACCAAATCATGGGTACAGATGAATGATCCTTTGTGTATTGAATTAACTTTGCTTAATAAAGACAAATTGTTATTTTTTAAATGTACACAAAGCATTATAATTGGCTATTTTTAGTGCAATTTTTATTGCATCCATGAAGTACTCTGAAACAATTTTGCACAAAAGGCATGCAGGTGTGAAATACAATGGAAACCAAGTAGTGCTACAAGTCCTTCTCTACCAGTTGCACTGAATGCAACATCAATGGAACAAACACTATTCCTGAAAGGATTAACTGCTTGCACGATTCACTTACCACTTACATATGTCTACCCCTTTTAAATATCCATGCAAAGCTGCCAAATTAAGTACTTTTTCATGTATTCTGTAACAAGTAGAATATCGAGCAATAATAGGTAGTCAAACTGATGTTATGATATCAGTGCTTTCGCCAAGATATATGGAAAATATAACTAACTGATGTCTTTTGTTTAATTGATATGCTATGTCAATTTAACCATCTCATGGTTAGTGCACTTGGCTATTGATCAAAGGGACCTGGGTTCGAGCCCTGTATATGGAATGGATGTCTGTGTCATTTTTTTTGCTGAGGTCCTGCCATTGTTAGACCTCTGTGGCAAGTAGCTGCTTGAGGGGATATTTATTTATTATTTATGTCAATTTTCATTATTCTCTTTCTGTTATATTTCCAATATACAAATCTTTACCTTTGAGGATTCTTCCCTTATCTCAAAAATCTTTGAAAAGTAAAGGTGCGTATTCTAACCATGTTTCTTTAATATTGTCACCATCGGTAAATGGTTTTACATGATGAATGTTAATCTTGACATATTAAAACTAGCAATAATTTAGTTTGAGTTCTGAAAAAAGTCCTGAATTTGAAACACTACCACTTCAGGATTACCCCCCCCCCCCCCCCAAGAAATAGCAAGTGTGCTGAAGATCAGTGCTGAGTATCGCCCTTTTCTCCCCTGAATGAGCAGCATCCCCAAGTTACCCTGTACTGCTCTGAAGGTGACTAAGTAGTCAAAAGCACTCATCATTAACCATTCTGCTGCAAGACATCTTTATCAAGTTGCTAATCATCTTATTCATTTGATATACATTGAATCTGGAAGATGATTAACTATGTGAATGAGGACTGTTGTGTTTTTTAAAGGAAAGAAGGTGCTCCCCAACCTTCTTTCCTTTAAAAAACACAACAGTCCATAAAACACAACAGTTCCATAAAGGGTGGTTATAACCTATAAGCTTTATTAGGCTTGTCCAATTCTTGTGTAACATGGAAACACATACTTAGGGACATACCTGCTTGGTTTAGTAGTCAAATATGCTATCTATTAGGTCAGGTATGAGCTAATCATCAGGTTGTATCAAAAATGCATATGCTATCATATTCAAAAGAAAACTATTTGCACTACTAATTACCGAAAAGTAAAATCCATATAATGTTTAAGTAATGTGTAAATGTAGCTAAGTGATCGGGGCTAGATACACTTTAAGCACCTCTAGGCACAAGGAGCAGTAGTGTGCACTTATCTATGTCTCTTAATTTTCTACAAAAAATTTTTTTATAAATAAGAAATATAATTATTAATATATTGGAATGGTTTTCTTACCAAATATTTGAAAAAATTGTATATAGAGTATTCAATAACTTTTAAAAAACAAATTATTCATATTCAAATTTAAATATTTTTATTCTTAGCTTTTTGTTTTGGGAATGAACAAATTATGCAACATTATCAAAGGTTTAGGATACTTATATGTTGTGTAAATGAAAAACTGTTCGAAATTTTCTAACCATGAGAGAAGCTTAACTTCAATCTCCCTTGACTATAAAATAAGCCTGTAGCAAAATGTCACAAGAATTGAACATTTATTGAAATTTTAATTATGCGAAAGATTTGTTTACTACTCAGAAATTTCTTGAACTGAAACATTGCTACTTGAAAAATTGGTTTTTTAGTTTCCATTATTTTTAAAACAGAGTGTAGGTTGGGTTGTTTTACCTCTGATTGACACTTTTTTGCACACAATGGCTAAATGACCAGGTTATAAGGATTCCAAGGGCTCAGAAAAAGTTGGGGAAGGGGACCCACTGGACAGCTCTCAGGAGATAGGTGGAAACTTCTCCTCAATGCCATCCAGCATGTTCCTTAACGTGCACAGGGTATAGCTTCCCTGCACACAAGGCCACAGCATTACATCCCATCTGATGGACAACAGCATTTCCAAGCCCATTGGTGTCCACTTTTTGACCATGTGTGTGTTGTATTGGTTTGTAACTAGTTTTTGTTCATGGCAGTGTATTAATCATTCAAAGAAAAGGCATGCAGTATGTCACTTTAAATGTGGTTTTTTTATATATTCTATAGAAATATTGCTGAAATTTGAGCCCAGGTCCCTGTTCATTGTAAACAAATAAACTGAAATGTGAACGAATGTTCAACTATGTGAACTATTTACATTTTAGTAAAAATTTATATAATTATATATATATATCGTCTTTATTTCAGGACTGCAGAAAAATGCATACTACAACTATAATGCGTTCTTTTATGTAATTTCACTTTTCTACATTTTATGTGTTGCATGTGTTAATGTTCTTCAGCAATCATCAAGAGTAAATACCCATCAGAATCATTAAATAATTGTCGTATATTTTGATATTGATTTTCAGTGAACAGTAAAAAATGTAATTTGTAATAATTGAATGGATTGATGTACATTTTTATCTATACACATATGATGTAATGTGGTTATTCAGGTGTAAATATTCAAGTTGCAAGAAGTGGTTGAAGTTCCTTTGTAGTGCCAAAGACTCATACCAATTTGTGTTTCTACCACTTTTTAGTATAAAATGAAATCTGTAATGAATGAAAATAAAAATTCCAAAAAGAAAATTGTTTCTAAAAAAATATCTAAACATTTAGAATTTTGTGTTTGAGCATCCAATTTAGTTAATCGTTTAAAGCATAGATTGAAAGAATATTAGATCACTGGCAATATGTACAACCTTATTGGATTCTGATTTATGGTTTCTGTTCATTGCAAATCTGTTGCTCTGATTTATGTCTCTAGACATGCCAGCCTTGTTGGTATTTGAAAAATTTCACAGTTGTTTAATGTTCCTAGTAGTAGAGAGAGAATGGGTTTTTAACTATACCTGTTATTATAGGGATGTTTCTTATTGTTACCTTATCTCTCACCATGCTTTAATTTCTTCGATTCTGCAGCTATATGAAATTTAAGGATACTAAATAGAGGTTACTAAATGTCTACAGAAGAATTCTAGTGGTATAACTTAGATATAAGCTTGTAAGAGATTAGGTGTACAGGTAGAAGGAGAGTGCTGAAAGTAATGCCAAATTCTTTTTCCATTTGTGAAGGTGGCAAGACTAGACTAAGTGTGTTTACATTTCATCAAAAATTTGCAAAATTAAAATAAAAAATAAGAAATGGTTAATGTTATTTATTTGTTCGCTGTATATAAGAATAGCCGTCCCATGGCCGAGTGGTTAGCACGCTTGGCTCCTGATCTAAGGGACCTGAGTTCGAGCCCCGGGTAAAGCATGGATATATGTGTCGTTTTTCAGCTGAGGTCCTGCCATCCTCTCAGATCTTCTATTTTGGCATATAAACTGACAGGCTCCTGTCAGACCTCTGTGGCAAGCAGCTGCTTGAGGGGGTATTTGTTTTATTTTTTATTTATATAAGAATACAAGTGTAAATTGGGTAATGTCATTTAATTATTATACCATTGAGCTCTTTTAATCTGGCATTCAATAGTGCTGAAATTTCTGAGAAAATAAAGAAAAATTCCTGAAGTAACTGTTCTGAAAAAACCATAGAAAAAATGATTCACTATAGTTCTTAAAACAGCCTTAGTTTTTATTTATTTTTTGTGCTATTATTATTAAGAAATTTGATTTAAAAGCTCACTGAAACTCATTCCTTCCTATTAAATGGATCAACTGAAGTTTTTCATTTACCTATTTTTTCAGTCTTTAAAAGCTTTAATTCCAAATAATGGATGATTTGGAAAATCGGAACAGTAGTATTTTATTAGTACTTTTATAGCATAAAAAGTGTCTTTTATTTAAAAAATTCTTTTTTAAATAAAACTGATATAGTCAAATTGCTATATTAGTGGAATATATTTTGACATTCTACCATAGATTACCTGGAACGTTAAAAGTTTTGCCTTTTATATATTTATTGACCTCTAATGATGTAAATTAAAACTACATAAGGATTTGAAAAATGTAAATGTTTCATTAGTACCAATCCATTTAAAACGTAGTTTTTCAATAAGCAAAACAGTTGCCTTTCCCACCAAACCTAGGGGTAAGGGGTCAATTCATTGTTGTCAATACAGATCTCATGACTTTCACATTTCACCACTTAAAAATCGAATTTCTAGGATTCTCTATTGCAGTGATATCATTTGATTCCAAAGATTTTTCTTGTGTTCTGAAAACGTGGTCGAGTTCCATGTAGAAATAGTAAATATATACCTTGCGATCTGAGTTTTCAAAAAAATGATTTTAGAATAGATTCCATAACCTTCATGTAGGATGGGGTTCAACTCCATATTGCACGTACGGAAATGCAATTGTTGCATATCACATTTGGTGAGGACAGAATTGGTGAGGACCGAGTTCATCAAGGCAATGTTGAGTCGCACTGAACTGAAGGCAAGAATAACATAGTATGTTGCAGCTATTCCCCCAAGACATGTTTCAAGCAACTGGAAGTACTTATTGAATGCTAATACTCTATATCAGTGGTTCTCAACCTTTTATGCTTCATGTACCCCCTGGAAATGTGTATGTAACTGACGTACTCCTTGTATAGATAGATAAAACTATAGTTGTAGTATAATAATGGTTATTTTTACTTTGTTACTAAATCTAGTGACTTTTGAGCTCTCACCCATACTCCTAAAAATTTTACTGCATACCCCAAGTTGAGAACCCCTACTCTATATATATTCAAATTTTGTCTCACACGTCTTATGGCTTTAAATGCATATAATTTACGTTATTTGCATAAAACTTAACAGTTTAAAATTTTGTTTTACACTCCTTTTCTTTTTGAAAATACATGTAATAATATAGTTTGGAACACACTGCAAATGTTTTATGTATATGTTGGAAATTCCACCCTAAGAAAAAAGACCGAAATTTAAATAGGATTTGATTAGCTTTAACAAAAGCTAATCAAATCCTATTTAAAGCGTTATAGATTAGCTTTAACAAAAATAAATACGGTTGCCATATTATGTTTCCAGCATATTTTGCATACGAATGGTTCACATATTGAGAATCTTGATTTGTAAAATAAAGGTTGTTCAACTTTGTATTTTCTTTATTTTAGCGCATTCATGCCACCTGGTTGCACTAACTAATTTTTTTTTTATTCGCAAATTCTCTACCCAATGTTTTTATTAAGGTATCCACCACTTTCGCTGTGATCTGTGGAGTAGATCCTTCTCTACATTGCTCTGAGTATTGTCAGTTTAATTGTACCCACCCTGTTATATTCTTGTAATGCACTGAACTTTCGAAGAATTTATCAAATATTGTTTTTGTGTTAAATCGGTCTTTATTTTGCTGTAGAAATCATTTTGCCTTCCATTCATTTGGAATTAAAATAAATTATTCTTCTTTAACGAATTGGCTAGTAATTCCAATGAAAATAGATAATTCTTTTGTATTAAAGAGTTTCACTGTTAACTTATTTTCTAACTTCTTGGGTACATTAATTGTTTTTTTGGAATGCTCTGTTTATAATCGAAAAGATTTTCTGAATATTCTTTAATTACAGTATTGCGATTGCAATATCGGTATCAGTTTACAAGTAGAAATCCTACTTAAAACAATTTTGATTTTATCACTTATCGAGTAATGTACTGCTGTCTGAAATATTTTTTGCACTGCATAAAAACATAGCAGCTATTCACCAGATTTCGTGTATAATTGTTTAAGCCTAATATGAGGGCTTGAATAACGCATTTTAAGCATGTTCCCCCGCCCAGCATCTAATTGAAAGATTTTAGATGTAGTGATTTCGTAAATTTACATTAACTAAAATGTTAAGATTTAAACTTCCCTTTCCAAAAATATGGCTGCATTACTGCTTCTGAATAAGCAGGGCGAATATTCAGTGGTCATTTTATTTGGAACAGATCCACCTTATTTTAATAGAAATTCATTTCAATTAAGAATCGTAGGCCCAAAATCAGTTTGGTAGCGAAAAATGAGGCTGAAGGAAATTGCGATATTTAATCTCTATTGTCTGTCTTGAATATCAACTATTCATTCGCTGTTTACAGATGTTGAAGCCGAATATTTACTATCAGTGATGTCAGTTACATTAATCTCAAAAGTTAATATAAACAGATTAAAGCACAAGTAACATTAACTATATAAAACAAATTTAATTTATTCAGAGTCGGGTGTTTTTCAAGTTTCAAGGAAAGATAAAAACTGCCATTTCATTTATACTGTATAGGTTATGTTCATGAAGTTTAATTTCGTATAAAATTAGGTGATTTTCATCAATTTTCAAGAAGAATTAAATATTTTTAAAGAGTTTCATACACAATTAATTTTTATCACGTTTCGTTCATAGAGTTTTGGACAAATTTCATTAACTTCAGGTAATTATCGGAATTTTCTAGAATTTTTCAAGAAACTAGAATACCTCTGGCGAATATGGGATTCGCATTATCAAAGAGAATGAAATTTTTTAGCACCCTCTAATTGCGAAAATTCAAAATAAGGGATGATTCCGAAGATGTAAAGAGTAATATTTATACGTATAAAAAATACAAAAACAAACTACCATTTATCTCCTAAAGCAAATGCAGAATGTTCCAATTTAACACCCTCCAAGGGATTAGATATCAAGTTTTTGCTGCTGTTGAATAACATTCCACTACCAAAACTTCGAATTCATAACCTAAAGTAATCATTTGCAATATTTTAAAATTTTCGGCATTTTCCGAGTTTTTTTTACCTTTAGAGGGCGCTGTTAGGATGTTATGTTTCAGAGTATACTATTTTTTAGCGTTATGGTTTTCTTTTTTTTGCAAACGAAAAAACACTAAAAGCAGCATTTGATTTTTACTTGTGGTCCACCTAAAATTGGGTTCTAAGTCATAAAATGACCAAACTTCTTATTTTACAATGTGTTCGTAAAACAATAATTTTTGATACTTCACTGAGTGTTAAGCGAACAAGATACGTAAGATAGCTGGGTTATTTTACCTCTGAGCACACAATGGAAAGAAATGGGCAGGTTACAAAGACCCAAAGAACACAGAGAAGGTTGGGGGAAAAGGACCCACCGGATAGTTGTTGGGAGTCAGATTTCACCCTCCCGTCAAGGCCATCCTGAAGGGTAGGCGCTCCTGCACGTGGCTTTACGTCTCGTATAATGTATTCTTTTCAAACCAACCATATTCTGTGTAAGTTAAAGAACACATTGGATGTCCTTAATTAGACGTTAAGCGTATATCAAGCAGAGTACAACTTTTTTAAATTTACCCAATTTTTTTGTAAACTGTTTTTACTCCTTTTTAAAAATCGAGCTACAAACATTCCTTCCTCTTCGAACCATGAGTCTGTTCCTAATAAAGTGGCCACTGAGTCATATTTCTATGTGTCAACTAATTTTAACTTTGAGTCAGAGTATTAAACTCGTAAAGTCTAAAATGTGTACAAGATGACCAAAAAGTCACAGAGCTCATAAAGATGTTATTTCCCAGCTAGGTGCAAAATATTTCTATACTCTCTGTACCTTGGTACTACAGGACATAATCGATTTAACCTTAACTTGTTCCTACTAACTTCTGGTATTTCAGAAGTGCAAGGCTTGTTTATCGTTGAACATTCTTTAATGTCTCGTTCATATATAGACCAATAGAATACATTTAAATGAAATAAATTACTTTTTAAAAGGAAAAATTCACTTCTCTACACAAAGGATGGAGATAACCTAGAACCTACATTTTGCTTGTCCTCGTTTCTCTTACAACACACACAATGACAAGCCCCGTTGGTCTTGGCAGTCAGGCACGCTAACCACTAGACCAGATAGGGTAAATCATTCCCGAAATTCCCTCTTTCAGATTTCTAAACCTCGAACTTCGTGGTGTATTTTGAAATATGCTGAAAAGAATTCAGTCAGTAAAAGGTGAAGTCTTCAACATTTGTAGGAATTTTGTCTTGCTGTAATGACTAAAACTTTCATTTCTACTAGCTTGCATGACATTTTGATTAACACCGATTGTCAGATCCCAAAAGTTAAGTAACTTTTGGGGCGGCCAATATTTGCAAAGGTACTTGGGCAGTGGCTCCCCTCCAAGAAACTTGCGAGATTGTTTTTTTCTTTTCCACAGACTATTATTTTTGCGTATTTTAAAAATTAGTGACACGGATGTTTTTGTTGTCATTGCTTTTCGATGATGCAAAACCCCGACTCCTTCAATATACCAGAAGCCAAATGACAAGCTGCTAAAAGAATCTTGATTACTAAATTATCCATTAGTAAAGGTAAGAGTGTCATTTCCGGATTGTGGAACGAAGAAAAAGTTGGAACCTATTCTTGGAAGGTAATGGTTAAATGCTATCTGAGCTGCTTATCAATGCTCAATACTCTAATAGCAATATCCCAGCTGAGAGCATTCGGGAGTCGGGAGAGAAGCTTCAACGTCTGTCAATCAATTGGTGGGCTTGAATATAATGTGTGCAAGAGGAGTGTTGGGTCAGGTCTCGTCAGGTTGGAAATGGTAGTAATTCTGAATGGGGATAGATAAAGTACAGATTCTGTTAGATCAAGTTTAATTTGTTTCTGTCCAACGTTACTTCCGAGATAACGCTTTGGTGGGGGGAGGATGTAATGATTTTTCTTATTAACAGAAAATCCGCAGAATGTCGCTAACGGCACATATTTAACAGTTAGTGTGTTACATAATCAAACCATATTGCATACAACTAGTGTATGTTCTTTAATGAAGCAACATAATTTGAATCTTCTAGATTTAATAGGGTAGGTAATAGCACAATAAACTGATATCTACTTAAATTATGTAGGCACGACGAGCGCATCCTTCATGCACTTCCCCGTCATGGCTTATTAAACTAAGGCTCCTTGGGGGGTGGGGGGTATTTATTAAGATAACCAACCATTATACAGTAAATATACTGGCACCCTTTGATGTACCAGCTAAGAAATAAACCCAATGAACTGTTATTCGTCTACTCTCATTTCTTATCTATATCTAGTAATTCAATTCTTTTTGAGGAAATCCGTATCGAAGTAGGAAAAAAAGTTTGGAAACAGCTATATTCAGACACCAATTTCAGCAAAATTGTGTGGTCTATCCTAAAGCAAGCGTCGTCTATGCTTTTTAGTTCATTTTAAAGTTAAATAATATTAAACTGCAGAGAAACTAAATACGATTATAACATCCAAAAGTAGTTGAATTCTCGTAATTTCTTATTTTAACCTTCCATTTCTAATTTATGTGATATGTTTATTGCACAATGGTTAACTCCATAATTTCGTTTTACTCTGCATTAAAACAGAACATGAAATCCAAATTTCTCAGGGGCGGGGTGGCTCAGTCGGTAGCGCGCCAGGCTTGTAATCTGTAGTTCCCAGGTTCGAGTCCCAGCTGGGTCAGCGTTGAGATTTATCTCCGCAAAATTTCCCTGCCCTGCCCACGGCCAGTAGGGGAAACGATGGGCTTGGAAAGGCCGCCGTCCGTCGGTTGGGACGTTAAGCCGTGGCCCCGTGTACGGGAGAGCCATATCCTGTGCACGTTAAAGAACACGCTGGATGGCCTTGACGGGAGGCTACCATCTGTCTCCCAACAGCTGTACCAGTGGGTCCCCTCCCCCAACCTTCTCTGAGCCTTCGGGGTCCATGTGACCTGGCCATTTAGCCCATGGTGTGCAAAAAAGTGCCGCTCAGAGGTAAAACAACCCAACCCAAATTTCTCAGATATATTTAGAACGATTTGTAAAGTACAGCAAAGCAGCGAAATTACAAAATTTTTTTTCGATTTTAATCTATTTTACTGAAATTCGAAATACGATTTTTCTACATTTCCCATTGGAATATTTTACTTCTTTAATTTTTACAATTTGAAAACAAACTTGCCCGTTTTCTTTTGACCAGTCATGTAGCGCTCTGGTATTTCTTTGTATTATTTGCTCCAAATGTAGTACAATGTGGTATTTAGCAGTGATATTTTAATTCGACCATTTAAAGTATTATTTTGCTAAAAATTTGGATGTGAAAATGACTTATATATATATATATTTCCTAGTTCTAGATGAGTTTTTCATCTAGAAGAAATTAAATCACCCAAATTAAATACCAGAATTTGGAAAAAAATTTAATACTTTCATTTCTTTCTTCAGAAATTACGAAATGAAATGGAAAAATAAAAACTTTTACACGAAATAAAGGTTGACTTCAAATGTTTCAATAATTTTCTTAAAGTGCTTTACACATGATAGAGAATATTTTGAGCTTCGTAATAGTGTTTGAATGGTCTCATTATTTCTCTTAGTTAAAATGTTACCGATATTGGCAAATTGGTTTGTCGCAAGAATAAAATATATCTTTTTTTTTCAGTAATAAAGTATCAGAAAAATGTCCTGTAGACAAGAAACACTTGAAATAATTAGCAGAAAAAAATTTGTCGCCCTCAGTGGGATTCGAACCCACATCTCCAAGAACGTGATCCTGGGTGAGGTGAGTTCCGAATCCCAATCAGGACAACCATTTTTTTGCAGCTAATTATTTCATAAATTTCCTTTTGTTCATTACAATAAGGTTAGAGAATCGTCCATACGTTGCATAACAACCCGAGAAGGGGGCGAGCGCTGGTGATTTGTATTCAGTTTTTGTGTTACGTTTGTTGCAAAAGGTTACTATTTAAATGAAGTACTAATGCTTCTGTACATTTCAATTTTCATATTCACTTAGATGAAGCGTTTCTAAAAGATTGAGTTGTTTTTTCCTCTGAGTGGCATTTTTGTGCTCAAAGTGGCGAGGACACAAGGACACCAAAATATCAGCTGGAAAGGGGATCCACTGGACAATTGTTAGGGGACAGATGATAGCCTCCCGTCAAGGCCATCTAGCATGTTCTTTAACATGTACAGGAGTATGTCTCTCCTGCACACCAGATCGCGGCTAACGTATCATTTGGCGGGCTGCGGCTGTTCGAAGTTCATCGGTTTAATCGCCCTCTCAGAGGGGGTGGAGGGTTTGTATGAAAAATTTTAATGCAGGCACAGTGAGAACTCGAAGCTGGAAATGTCAGAATACGATATTGTTTCATTATCGAGTGAATTAAGAATATGATAAACATTAATGTAACACTTTTCAAAAATCTTAATAACCTCTATCCTTTCCAACCGAAGGAATTTTTAAGATATGAAAAACCATATATGTGCTTAAAACTTTTACCTAATATATTTAGAGGAATACATTAAGCAAGTCAAATGTGTAGAATTTATTTTTAAAATAATCCAATGTATGTGTATCCTCTGTATGCGTTTGCTGAGAAACATCACAGATGAAGAAGCTTCGGCGAAGTCGGGGTGCTATTACGTCTCCCTTTCCTGTTTTTGTATTCAGTTTTGATTCGAATATATTTACATATTTTCATGAAATATTGGTTTTCCTAATGTCATATTTGTGTCCTAATACCATTAAATTAACATTTATTGCTGGAATATGAATAAATTTTTTTGTTTTTTTTTAGCACAACTTGGAAACACATCACTATGTTCTATAATTGGGAGTATATATTAATTAAGCTTAATGTATTCCTGTAAATATATTAGGAAAAAGTTTCAAGCACATAGATTTTTTTCCTATCTTAAAAAAAATTCTGATGGAAAGGATACAGGTATTAAGATCATGATGTGACCTCTACACGACCTCCATTTGACTTTTAAAGGGCATGTCGGAGGTAAAAAAAAGATATTTCTCCAGATTTACAACCCAGATTACTCAGGTGCAGGGGGGCGGGGATGGCTCAGTCGGTAGCGCGCCAGGCTGGTAATCTGCAGGTTCCAGTCCCAGCTGGGTCAGCATTGAGATTTATCTCCTCAAAATTCCCCTCCCTGCTCACGGTCAGCAGTGGACACACATGGGCTTGGAAAGGCCGCCGTCCGTCGAATGGAACGTTAAGCCGTGGCCCCATGTGCAGAAGAGCCATACCCTGTGCACGTTAAAGAATACGCTGGATGGCCTTGATGAGAAGCTACCATCTGTCTTCCAACAACTGTTCCAGTGGGTCCCCTCCCCCAACCTTCTCTGAGTCTTTGGGGTCCTTGTGACCTGGCCATTGTGTGCAAAAAAGTGCCGCTAGGAGGTAAAACAACCCAACTCAGGTGCAAATTTTCAAAGCTCTACTATGTCTGCATCATTGAATTAGCGTGATCCCCAATCAGTCAATCGTCTATACAGTAGACTCTTATCCAGTCTCGGTTCAACCATCCTCCGCTTTAACCGGTCGTTCCAAGAAGCGGAAGCAAGTCGCCTGATGTTTTGTTTATAGTACATATTTGCTTCAGTTCCCCTTTGTGAATATTACAGTGTACAGTATACTGTGCGTATACAGGAGTGTGTGTTGTGATCTATAATGTGTAGTAGAAAATGACGGTGCAAACGTAAGCGTAATGTCGTTATGATGGAGATGAAATTAATAGCATTAGAACGTATTGACAAAGTTGATCCAGTAAAACATATTTGTGATGAACTAGGTGTTGGCAAAAGCACGGTAAATGACTGTAGAAGGAATAGAAAATCTACAAGATTTTTGCACTCGAGTCTCAATAAACACTTTCTTCTCGGTGCACTCTTAAAAAGCCGAAAAATGAAATTGTCGATGATGCACTTTGGTTAAAATTCATGCAAGAGCTTCGAAAAAAAAAATGAATTTTAGAATGAAGGATTAATGCTTTTTCTTGAAAGAAAAGGCATTAATCTTTTATTCTAAAATCGATAATGCGGGAGATGTTTCAGTAAGCGAGGGGTTTTATCTCTGGAAAAAACGGCATGGTGTTCATTACCTTGTTTGTAGTCAAAAATTGTCTGCTGATCCTTGAGCAGCAAAGGAATATTCAGAAAAACTTAGTGCTTATTGAACAAGAAGGCCTATGTGCAGAACAAATTTACAATGTAGATGAAATTGGGTTAAATTTTAAAGTTCTTTCAACGAAAACGTTTGTGACAGCAAGAATCCTCATCATCAGAATTTAAAACACAAAGAATCACTGGCTGTGTACAAATGCTGCAGGTACGCACAAACTTCCTCTTTTTGTAATTGGGAAATCAGCAAAACCCCGAGCATTCAAGCATTTAAATTTAGCTGCTCTGCCAATTTACTACAAAGGTCAAAAGTCTGCATGGATAGACTTGTATTTATTTAAAGAGTGGTTCTTTACAGAATTTGTTCCAAAAGTAAAAAACCACGTGACAAGTCTTAAAATGTCTCTAAAGGCTCTATTGATTCTCGATAATGCCCCAACACACACAAGCGAGCTCATTTCTAACAACATAAAAGCCATGTTTTTGCCACCTAATGTAACATCTTTAGTGCAACCAATGGATCAAGGCGTGCTTGTCAGTTTAAAAAGGCGATACAGGAGAAAGCTTTCAGAAATTCTATAGCGAACCGAAAATGACGAAATAGGACTTTTAACTGCTTTGAAAACAATAAATATCAAGGATGTGATCTACATGTTGGCAAGAGCTTTTGAAGAAATGCTTCGTACAACGTTTGGAAAGTCATGGAGAAAACTTTGGCTCGAAGTTGAAAACTGTGTAGAAAGTACCAAAGACGACAACACGAAAGTTTCGAATGAGCCTGCGCTTGCCAAAGATATGACTGATAATGACTTTAAACTGCTGCCTGGATGTGACACACTTGAAGAAAATAACATTGAAAAATGGTTAAAAGGAACAGTTGGAAAATGAAACACTGAATGATTTAAATTATCAATGCAGTCTACCAAGAAGGGAACGGAGAAGAAGAGGAGGAAGGAAAAGTTATCCATATTGAAGGAAAAGAAGCTTTTGATGTTGCAGTAAGATACATTGAACAACAACAGGCTTCATCTGCGATTGATGTGGTGTTTATTAAAAAAAATGGCAATCTTTGCAGGTAAAAAGGTGACAAAAGAAAATCGGGGACTTTTTAAGTGAGTGTAGTAAATTGTTAATGTTGTACAACAAATTATTAATTAAAATACCGTACAATTAGTATTTTAGTCATTTGCCGTTTTTGTTTATTTTCTGACAGATTTTTCGGATTAACCGTCCTTTCGTTCATCCGGCCAGGGGTCCGGTCCCGTAAAGGCCGGATAAGAGGGAGTCTACTGTATATATAATGCTACGAAAGAAATGGGAATTTTAATTTCATACGAGACCTTGCTCTTATTATAGACATAGCAATATCCCATTAGCATTTAGTAACATTAACATTAGTAACATTAGCTAAAGCCGCTGGCCATTTAGCCCATGGTGTGCAAAAAAGTGCCGCTCAGAGGTAAAATAGCTAAAGCCGATCGCCTGATTGGAAAAATGCATAAGAGGCCTTTATTTAATAAAAGGAAACAATGGAAAATATGAAATTCTTGTGACAACCAGGTACATATTGGGGGTTAGGGGTGGTAAAGCACCCTATTAAATCTTTGAAAGCTCGAAATTAAAAATCAACGTCTGACAACAGAATGAGGATTCTGACTGATGGAAGTCGTATTTATACTAGACGGAGGAATATCCTGCAGAAACAAGGAAAAAGGCATCGCTGCAGAATATGAAGAGGAAAAAATGCTATTGGATAAAAATAATTTAAAAAGTAAAACTGCTAATAGGTGACATCATCCAACCTCTGGACTTAGAGAAATTTCGAGATGGGCCCGAAAATAGCGGTCAAGGGTGTGGGGGGGGGGGGGGATGAACTTTTCCAAAACGTAACACACCATGTCTGATGTGGAAACAGGGCAGTGTGGTGGGTAACGTCATCCAAGATAGCCGACGAGAAAGACAGGCCACGACACTGAAGCGATCCTCAGCCGTCACGTGAACAACTTAGTCCGGTAGCTGCAAACGCCACTCGATTGATTTGCACAGATTCTAATATATATAGTATGTTACTTTACTGAAAATTAAAAAGTGGTGTATTGTTACATTGTAGATTTTTTTTATAACCTTTGGAATGATTTTGTGAATAAAACTCGATTTTCATTAGGTAATGGTTATAAACTGAAAGTCCACTCTCACTACAAGTATTCAGCAATATAAATTAATATCTAATTAAATTTTAATGTCACTATACTATTTTTGAATTTAAGCTTTAATAACATTATCTGCTATTTCATGGACATAAAAACAACAAAAATATTTTTTTTCTATAAAATAACCAAAAATGAAAGGGTTTTAAATTTAGAAGAAATTAAATTAGAAAGAAAAATAACTGGTTTTCGGTTCAACGATATCTTTTGGATATTGGTTTTCAATCTGACTAAGCCATTAATTAGTAACATCCATTATCTGACCTACATAAAATAATAACTAATCATCCTTTTATTGTCATTTTCAATTTCAAAAATTGTGGTCATGATATACTCTAAAGACTGATAAAGCCTATTACTATGGATACGTAGTTATTCTATCTAGATATATGAAATATATTATGAATGGCTAAACGAGTTTTATACGTTGAAGGGAAAAGTGTCTAAACTACTTTTCCCTTGAACGTATAAAACTTAGCTCAAAAACAAAAAAGTTGCCAAGAGAATTGTGCAAAGAACATCAAACATGGACGCGACAATTTTTGTACGCTACGACAAATATCTGGTTTGCCCCTTATGAAATGAAAAATGCTAGCATTAAGAAATTAATCTGATCATCCACACATTTATAGCAATTTGCAAAAGTATTAAATATGAGTAGTTAAAATATCAAATAATTAATGCTCTCAACTTCAAAACTAGCGATACGTTATATAAGGGCAGCCATTTTGTTTTGGATCACAACATTCAACACGTTGAAACTAGGCATAGGAGAGCAATGCACTCAAAACACTTTTCAAGCACTAAATAATTACTTTTATCAAACCACTAACTACAGGAAATATTTCATGCTACAAATAATAATGAAAAATGCTCGCCTCTTTGGGGTAATCCGAACATAGTTTGAAGACAAAAACAATTGCAGTCCCGGTTTCACGATGAATAAGCACTTCACTTCTATGACAATCGGACTGTAACCTCAGACTAAGTTGATCACGTGATATTCCAGTGTCGTGGCCTATCTTTCTCGGCCTCGAGATAGCCGTCTCTAGACATCACAAGTGGGTTGTTTACTTCATCCAATGCCATCTGTCATTTATTATTACCTCCAATTTAACTGAATAATATAATTTCCGATTAATACATCACTGGAGGCAGATATTCTTTTCGGCATTGTCCGATTCAGTCTTAAAACAATGAGGGTTCTGACAGATGTGACAATGATCCGCTTCCACTCTAAAGACATGGGAGGCGGATCCCATAGGATTAACATTGATCCGCCTCTGAGTTAGAACTCCTATTATCTCCCTACTGACGCATGGCATTGCGTCACAGATTCGCGACAAAAAGGAACTGGCAACAGGTAGTACATCGAATACTATTGAGGTAAGGTTACTAGAGACAGGACTGGCAACGGACGCCGTGAACATGTACAAAATCTTAAGCATTCTCAGTGAGACAGAGGCGTGTTTGATTAGTGTAAAATGCCTGTATTGAGAGACATTTGTTGAAGATATGATAGCAATTGCAATGAGAAATTACTGAAAAATACTATAAAAGCAGCAATTCGACATTTCATAGGTTAGTAATTTACGAATATTGGTGAAATGCTTTTAAGTTGTTAAAGCAAAGAGTTCTAAAAATAAAGCATTTTAAAATACCGTTCTGTCCTAGTATAATATCAGATGTATATCACGATTTTTTTCATAAAGGAAACTAATAATATTTACATACGAAAAGAAGGTGATTTATAGATTCAAACAGCATGGAATTTATAGAATATTTTCGTGAATTTTGTTTCTAAAAGAAATATTAAACTTGACATCAATTTTATGAGACTTTTGCTTTGCATTTTTATTTTGCCAAAATAACAAATAGTTTTTTTTTTTCAAACGAAACGCCTGAAATAGGGAGTTTATAATTTTGCAAGTGATAAATGAAGCGTAAAAATTTGCTCTTCATATTTGATAAAAAATTTTATGAGTTGAAATGCTAAGGCTTGTCAATTCTGGTTCAAGCTCCACTGTCTCTCTAAACAGCAGCTTGTACTATCTGTTCCCAGCACTTTGCTGTTTTAAAAATAAAGCTTCAGAAAATGGCACAGTAGGATTAATTAATGATGCTGTGCCAACTTTATTCACATTTGTAAGAAATGCCCTATATTGAGAGACACTTGTAGAAGATATGATAGAAATTGCAATGAGAACAGATATTGTCTATAAAAATGATCACTCGTGTTGTGTAGGAGGGAAGAGTCCTAGAAAATTTAAGAGAAAGTTGATGTCAGTGCAAAATGAAATCCAGAGCTTAAAGAAAATGCTATGGTGAAATTTTTGCCAGCTAAGAGCCAAGCAATCAGACTCTTCTATTTTAAAAGAAATATTAGATTTGTTTAAGGCTCAAAAGCTCATCAAGATGGCATTGAGACACCAAAGCCTGTGTTTCTAGATATAACTTTAAACCTGTTCAGAAATTCACAGCAAAATGCTGAAAAAAGCAATGGCATATTTTATTGTCAAGAGGTAAATAGGTTTGCCATGATATTTTCATTCTCCAAAGGCTTATTAAAAATTGAGGTTCTGTTTTTTTTTAGTTTTAAAAAGGCATGAATTTGTAAGAGAAAATCTTTCCCAATAGCTCCACAATTTCAACTTGGTGCAGATCTGCAGATGGCCTTCCTGGATTTATTGAAGTTTTCTGCATGGAAAATTTTACTGATAGTAAGCTGAAGCATATGATATTAACTTTATTATTTGAGGAGAAGTCAATTAGGAAACAAATACTGTTCAATGGCAAATGCTATTTTGGATATGTAGATTACGGTAATAATGATAAAAATTCAGATATAGCTTCTGAAATTCTAATTTTTATGTTTCTTTCAGTTTTATATAGCTGGAAAACCCCCATAGGGTATTTTTTAACAGTTGGTTTGTCTGGCTCAAAATATATTTTTACTTACAAATTCAGCCAGGACCATATTTAATTTTTTTAAGCTATAAGACCAAAAGAGGGAAACTGTAATAACCTAATGATCTTTAGTTCCAAAGTGCACACATGCAGTTAATAATTAACTGGCTGATGATTAATGAGAAAAATGGCAATTGTTTAACTTTCAATGAAATTAAAATCATTGGCAGCAATAATGAAATGTCCAGTGACATTTTAGGTGTTTCTCACATGTGGATAATATCAGGCAATGAAGGTCATTGTATCTCTTTTCTCTGAAATTGAAAAATGATATTATAAGCTGTCTTTATAGCAAAAAAATTATGAAAAATTTCCTGCATAGAATGTAAATTAGCATTAATTGACTCTGACCTAATGCAGTCTTCTGTGTCTGCACTTATTAACCGTTACAAAGACAATTTGTTTTTCTTTAAGAAACAACTTTTGAGCCTTATGAAAAACTAATGAATGAAATAGTCCATATCACATATCAAAAGAAAAGCATTTAATTCTGGAAAAAATGGTAGGGAAGGATAAAAAAGCATGTTGCAGGTTCTTTTGCAGGGATTTTTGGAAACTGATTAATCAGCTTCTGTCGCTCTAAAGGTTAATATTAAAAATTGAAGTTTTCTCGCCCATCTCACAGTATGTGTGTGCAATTGCAAAAATTACTGAGCAGTGTCTTCCAGGAGAAAACTATATTCTCAACAACAACCATTTCATACCTAATTAAAAAATTCAAGTTAATGTCCTACATAGGCTTCATTGCGTGTTAGTGCTCATATCACTAGATAATCATATCAGTAATAGGAAATTGGATGTGGAAGTTGACAATCATGCTTATAATATGAAAAAGAAACATTACAAAAGAATATGCTAAAATTAGACTTCACTATTTAGAGATACAAATGACAGAAAAATTAATAGGAGAAGGAAGCAAATTTTGATGTTTGCTGTAATATGATATTAGAGCAAACATCTAAATTTGCACAAAACACAGTGCCAAAAATATATACTTTGCAGTAACTTCATTTCTTATATTTTGTGTGTATGATATGAATTTCGTACTGTTTCAGCTGAAATGGAAATAATTTGCATTTTTGTTTTGTTTTTTTATAGCATGAAATTTCCTTTATCTCATTTGTGTGTTTGTGACCTTGGAATTCCTTCTGCCTTAGCTGATATAAAAGTTTACAATATTTGTTTTTTCATAGCATCAATTTTCAATTATGCCGTTTGTGTGGGAGTGGGGCTTGAATTTCTTTATGCTTCAGCTGAATAACAAGCTTATAATATTTGGGTTTTTTTATAGCATGAAATTAAATTGTGTCATATATTGGGAGGAGATTTGATTTCCTGCCTCAGCTGAATTGAAAAAAAAAAAGAAGTTTACCATCTCTGATTATTTTTTCCAAGTTTTAATAAAAATTAATATATTTTAATGAAAGAAGAAAATAATTATGGCTTGTTTTTATTAAATGAGGCGTGGATTTGCACAATTAAGATCTATAAATTTTGAGGGCTTTCTCAAGCTGAAAGATTTGATCATGTATTAGATTTTAAAATATGTCTACCATTGTTTCTGTTTTAAATGGGCTCATTAAAGTCTGCTAAGTTTACAGTCAATTTAGTTCAGCTTTAATCACATATTAAGAGCATATCGATTTTTTTTTTAAATTTTCATACAAAACCTCGATTGGAAAGAGAAGCAGTTTCCAGCGTCTTTGCTTTTCATCCGATATAAATCAGTAAGTGTGTATTAATTAAATCTATTTTGCTTTAATTACTACACTGGAATAACCTCATTGAAATAAAGAAAACAAAAAACAGCAATGTTCTGCCTCATTTAAATCATTGGTTAAGCATTTTTAAATAGCCTTCATCTTTGTTCGCAGGTATCATAAGTATTCTTGCCTCAACAAGTAGTCGGCAGACACAGCTGTCTGTGATCATGGCGGTCAATGCTACGGGAATCGGAGTCCTGTCTCTAGTATTATTACCTCAATGTCGAATACTTATCAGGTAGATGGTAAACAATATTCTTTTACAGTTTTCATTGGGAGCCTATCATCTCGCACTGCGTTTGACTCTCACATCTGCCCACATGCAAGCACGTCTTCAGTGGTGTTGACTCAGAAAGAACTGGAACAAACAAGAGTGGAGTATTGTGGTATTTAGTGACAAATCTTGCTTTGTCTTGGTCAGCATGATGGTAGACAACGTGTTTGCCGTCATTTAGAGGTAATGAATGCCACCCAGTGCGTCCGACATCATCACACAGCTCCAGCACTTGATGTAGGGTACCATTAGTCGGACATCTCGATCAGAACTGATCATTATAAGGGGATCTCTGCTCAACGATATGTTACTAACATTTTCCAACCAGTGTCTGTCCCATTCGTTCAGCAGCATAAAACCTTTTACTAGCAAGTTAATGCCCGTCTCCATACAGCCCTTATTAATGTGTAGTATCTACACGAGCATAACGTTCAGATATTACCATGGCTAGCACGCTCGCCTATACTTTCACCTATTGAACACGTCCGGGACCTGATGGGCCAACTGCTCCAACAACATCCAAAAGGTGCCACTGTCGCTGAAATGGAACAGTGACTTTGCGCTATTTGTCGTTCTATCCCTCAGGAGGATATTATAGAGTTGTATGATAACTTTCCCTGTCGTGTTCATGAGTGCATTGCTGCATGGGGTGATTCAACATCATACTAATTATACCACCTTACCGGGTAGGTAAAGTGGTACTTTTGAATATTTTTTTTCGGATAACGTAATGAATCGCACATTTCAGTGTATGATAACAGCTGCATGCGCTTCAATAAAATGTCATTAATCCTTCAAGGTGTTGCAATTTTTTTTCCTGAATTGTATATATATATTTGTTGATTAATACAAATTGCCAAAAGTAAATGCATACTTTTTCTTGTAAATGCAAAATAGAGTGGATTTTACAAAGTTCACATTATACCCAGGAAAATGGTTTTTTTACATTTTCTTTTTACCTAAGAAATAATTTTTCAGCTTCTGCGTATACAGAGCCATGCCACTTTATTACTCAAATAATCACAATAAACAGAAATTATCCAGAATATGTCTAAAATGGCGAATCGATATCCATTGGTTGTCTTCGATATGTTATGGATATATTATTGACATTATGGTTGTGTAACACAATTTCTATGTTATTTCAAAGGTAAAAGTAATTTCAAAGCTCTATAAGTTCTAAAATACGATTTGTATAGAAAATATTGCTGAAGATGAAGTAAAGATCTCAATAAAAACTACCGAAATCTCTATTTTCAAAAATATTCGTTCAATACTTCAAGAGATGGATTAAACCGTAGTAGAGCCACTAATAATTGATCACAAAATTCAAGCTGCCGCAATTCTTTAGATTTTGACCGAATATTGTTGAAAATTGAGATTAAAATACATTTGATTGAGATGTTTAATCTATCTTCCACAACCATTTCCATACAAATGGTATTTTAGAAGATCTAAATTATTCCACTGAAATAAGTTATGAACAAAATTGCCATTGATGTGACGTTGAAATTCCCGATTCAATTGAGGGATTGATTTCTCTATCATTAAATGACCAGTGCCATGCAGAGTATACAGAAGGGAAAGAAGGGTCTTAGCGCCAAATAAAGGGGCACTTCCTTTTTGGGGTCTGTTCCAATAAAGGGCACTTCTGACTAGTGGAAGGAAAAGGGCAGGGGCTTCAGCACTGTGGCCCCATCCCTTTGCAAGGATCTGGTAATGATTTTATTTATATTATATTCAGTACTTTGTTTTTCCTGTTAGTTTTTTCAAAAGGTGGCTTATTCCACTACATGGTGTGACTCCTTCTCACTACATAGCTGTAGTAATGACTATTTATATTCTATTCAGTATCTTGATTTTTCCTGTGAGTTTTTTAAATGGAGGCCATTCCACCCATGCATTTTTTATGAACCTTAATATATAAAGTGTCTTTCGCTTGTTTTGGAAAAAATTGTCAAGGCGTGTAGTCACTGATGGAAATAGTGGTGAAATTACCTCTATGCAATATAAAAGTTGGGGAGATGATGGAGGATAATTATGCTTTTTATTCTATGGTAATACCCACAACATAAGCTTTCATTTATTATTAGAAACCGCGTATGGAAGACATAATAATTATTTTTTTAGTTGGGGTAGGTAGGAGAGAATGTGGAAAATTTTATATGGGCTATTACTCCTCACTTAATAAATTTTCATTTAATGTAGAACACGTTTTGACAGATTCGTAGTTTAGGGAGCTGACAAAACGTAGTTTAGGGAGCTGTAAACAGCGTGCTAAACTACGTTTTGTTGATGAAACGTTGAGCTAGAAATATGATTTTTTAAAGAAAATATTTGAACTGTAAAATATATTTCTGTATTAAGATGTATTTACACAGTAATTACCTTTAACCTGTTTATTTTATTTGTGGAAAAAATATATATATTCATATATACCATACTTTAACTCGTTTTTCTGTTGTTTTGTCCAACTATTTGGCTATGACACTATCTCTTTTCCAACATGGAATCCAATGGAGCATCCATACGACATAATATTTGTTATTCTAATATTTATGAAATTCTGTGGGTTAAGCAGACCATATCATAATGATTTATGCAATTCCATTTCTACCTCTTCTTTCTGAAAAATTGGCGAAAAATAAAAAAAAAACACATGACGATGACTGTACTGATGATTATGACTGAATTTGCAACGACACAGTAAAGATAATAATATAGCTATTATTCCCTCTATTTTCTAATGATTGCTGCTAATAATAATTGTTTATAATATTTATTTCTTAAATTATTATATTATTCTTTAACTCTCGTTGGAGCCATAGGTAAGGCATGAATATTTGTGCTTGTCTTTCTGCTGAGGTCTCACTTTCATGACAGAATTCTTCTTTATGGTATATTAAACTGACTGGCTCCTCTCAATTTTGGCAATATTTTTTATTTATTGTATAGTTATTTTTTTTACCAAAATGAAGTTGGTGCTAAACACCACTCCAAGTAATATCTAAGGGATCCTATATATATTCTTCGCTAGAATGATGGGGGAATACGTCCCTTCATCTGCTGTACTAACTGAACTGTACCACGGCCAAGTACCAGTTAGGTTGGTCCAATACATTGGGAATTTCCAAATTTAATTTTGCGTATAAAACGGTTCGATGTTTACATTAAACCATTCACGCATCCACAATCTCTACATAATATCCATCAGATATCTAAGATAGCCACGGAACATCCAGTGGAAATCTTAGATATTTATTGGATATTAGGAGGAGATTGTGGTTGTGTGGCAGTAATCCATGCTAATGTCAACTAGCTTTTAGAGCAAAACAGCTATTTCGAAATATGACTATTCAATTCTGGAACACCTTTGAATGTAGAGAGGCAGGAAGAAAACTTATCATTTTAGGCGGCTTTACAATATGAATGAAACAGAATAGCCAAAAAAAGTCTCCGTGGTTTAGAAAAATACCAGAAATAGATAGAAAAAGTAATCTAAAATTACTTTCTTCAAATTCAAAATTACTCCGAGGTCGAAAAACAGGGTTATTAGAGATATAAAGGGATCTTCACATGATTTATGGTGAAGTAATTAAGATTCGTAGCCTACTGCAACTTCATGATAGGAAGATCTTAATATCAGTGGTTCCCAAACTGGGGAGTGCAGGATGTGGTTTTTGTGTTTATTTTAAAATTTTAATTGAAATTTTTAAATTGGGGAGGGAGTTTTCTGATAATAATTGTGAGGTGGAGAGGGATGATGATTTCTCAAAATTCAAAAAGAGGGCATGATGCATAAAAGTTTAGGAACCCCTGCTTTATATTATAGTAACTTACATCGATAATCGCATCTGCAGTTCAGTTATGTAAATCTATAATGGGTTTGATGGAAATGAGTAGAAGACTTAGTAAATTTTTATATTATTCAGAGAAATATAATTTCGTTGACAGGAAGCTGTGGTTTTTAACTTTCAAACAGAAGGAAGTGTAAAATTTTTTCTTTAACAGGTGACACGGAGGTATGAATGAGAGGAGACGCCCTAACGCGCTTTCCCTGTCCAAGGAAAATGATGCTGACGCAGCAGGGCGGTAGCCATGTTGCATTGAAAACAAACCGTCTGCCGCTGCAATCAAGCCTACTTTTCACGTGCTATACTCAGTTTTTCTGTGCGTTATATACGGGAAGATTATTTTTTTACGACTAAGAGAAAGCCCATTTAAGCTATTTGGAATTTATATTGCTTTTTTTAATGCAATGAATATTTCCATATAGAATTACTGTATAGCAGAACTATTTATGTATTTCGTTGAATACGACAATAACAAACAATTACCAGATTTTGAAAGTTTATTTATACTGCACTGATAATAGCAGAAAACATTTTATGGATAAAACACTAAACATTATATGCGATAACAGCATTTAAACTGCAAAAAAATCATATTTGTAAGATTCAGAAAATAGCTGTTTTACGTTAAAAAAATTCTCATTCCACAAAAATAAAAAAAATTTGCTTAACAAAACTGAATAAAGCCAATGGTATAGAAAGTAAAAAAAAGAACTAAAAAAATATATATATTTATACAAAAAAACACCCCAGATGGTGGCTCGAATCCACCAGCTCTATGTTTGTACTCAGCTTCACATCTCTCCCCATCTCATGCTCATTCTCCTCCCTCATCCAGAGTTAACAATCAATACAAAATACACAATTAATACAATCTCTCAAAAAAATCTCATAAGGATTGAAATACATCCTTCCTCAGCCACAAAGGAAAATTTCAAAATAATATCTGAAAAAACTATACGAAAAAAAAAGCAACTAAAAATTATACTAAGCAAAAATTATAAAACAATTAAAAAAATATAAAAAAAATATATATATATATCCACAGGGTCAAGGGAATATAATATCCATTTTAAAAAAAAAGGCAACGTTCCAGACAGTGGCTTGAAACCGACATCTCAGTGCCTGACTCCTCAGTCTCTCAACCTACCCTTACAGTCTCTCAACAACTTTTAATCTACCCCTCAACCAAAGTAAAAATAAAATAACTACAAGCAATAAACTCGCTCTATTTGAAATCCATAGAGAATTAAATAAATTCAGTATTCACCTTAAAAGGGACAATTAGAACCCTATCAGAAGAATTAACGAAAAGGAGAAAAGCATTACATTCTCCTCTCCTCTTTTAACTAAAATTATTTAAACAATTTGAAAAATTTTCACCCTAACTAATGATCGCTGTCACTCACCTATGACAATTTACACCAGATACATTAAATTAATCTAAAAAGAAATTTAAAAATATAAGACTCCAATCCAAGAAAAAAAGGGGGCATTTAAACAAAACCCTTAAATGCTATCCAAATTTAAAAAAAAAGAAAGAATATATTTCTCACCTTATGAAAATACTTTATTGTAATTTACTTTTCCCTTCTTACACTGAACTTATTTAATCATGAAGAGAGAGGAATTTAAACACTGAAACATTTAAACAAAATAATATCTAATACTTCCACCTAAAAAAAAGAAACTCCTTGATATTTTAATCACCTCTATTTAAAAGTATGTAAATTCATCATCCATTAAATAGAATAGCCACTAATATTCAATTACAGCCAACAAAACTTTTAACTGAGAAAGCCTGCAGAAGGAATTCTCAAATAAGTGTAAAGTAAAATCAATCAATCAATCAATATAAGAAGTACATCTTCACACTTATCACTGAGAACAATCCGAAGAAAATAAAAAAAAAATTTGGTGAAGAATCGAGGTTTGTAACTCGAAATAAAACCGATTCATAGCGGCGTAATTTCAACACGAAGTTGTTGTATCATTATATAATTATTTAAACTTTTATAAAAATGACAAACTTACCGATGAAAGGTAATTCCTGGTATCTTTTTTGAAGGGCGATTCGTGCAGCCGTAAGCTGAACGGGCTGCCATAATACAAATGTGGAAAAAAATTAAATTTTTATAGCGCAACATCTCGTTACTCACCTATACTACTGATCAATGTTTTGAATAGAACGACATGGCTGCCGCGCAGTCGCCGTAGCATCATTTTCAAATGATGAGAGTTCCTCCTCTTATCAAAGAACGTATAAGGAAAAAAAGTTCAGCTTTGACAAAGCGTAAGTGGCGACCTCAAGTGGTGTTTCGATTCGTATCGTGCATTATCTTAAAGCTGGGAAGCAAACAATAAGGGGCAAAGGAATTATGTATCAAAAAATTTATATTTTAAAAAAGGAAAAAAAGTAACTGAACTTTGAATTTGAAAAAAATAATATCATGATTTTAATAAAGGTTTATTTCTCCATTGGAATTATTTTTCGTTGAACCAACAATTATAAATTGAACGGATAGAGAAGATTTGAAATTAGCCTGAAGTTAATTTATAGAATAAATTATTACAATCAGAAGCTTTCTTGGTTGCATAGAAACAGGAAACAGAATTGATATTAATATACTCTGCAAGGATATCAATGGGAAATTATTACATAGGAAAAGCGAAGAGAATGGAAGTTGACAGTAACATGTAATTACAAAAGCGTTCGTCCCCTGTAATGTTCGTTTCACCTATGCGCCATATGCACGATACTCGATTTTACATTAATCTCTATGGAAGCCTAACTTCTCTTCCCTCTACATTCTTTGCTATTATCTTCCTACCTCCATGACAGGTGGTGAAGCAGTTTTAAGCAAGGTTTAAAAGTAAGAAGCGTGCATGGTTTTGAAAAGTAAACTTATATCATGGAGTTTCGATTAGTAGGTCGTATCTTTGCCACGAAGAAAAAATTAACAACTTTCCCTTATCGCTTTTCTAATAATATACTTACGATTTTAACTTGCAATGAATTGCAACCTATTGCCCGGAGATCTCTATATTTAGTTAATAAGTGCAAAGTTGATGTAGTTAAATGTCTTTGCCTCATTGATAAACATGTATTATTTTCTGATTATTTGCAAGTTCGTAAAAAATATTCAAAGAAGAAAATCCCCAAGAACATAGAGGTAAACTCATTTCATTGTTCCAACTTGCCACTTAATTGTGTTAAAAAGTTTGCATATTTCAGTACTTTCTCACTTCACTACTTTAAAAGTTTTAGCGTAAATTGCACCACATTTTAATGAATAAATAGTGGATTAAATTAATCTGCAGTATACAGTACATGGTGCTCTGTGAAGAAACAAGCAGAGGATATGTGAATAATTGCAACATGTCGAAAATACTTGAATAAATGTGATGTAAGGCAGAGTGTAAAAATAACGTACAATGGAAAGGTTCCAGGTTTTTTTCAGAATTGAACAATAAGAATATTGTCTGCTGCTGATATTTCCAATAGCTTCTTTTATTGTATTTACTATCATATAGGGCAACACAATGAGAAAGAAATGAAGGATTACAGGGGTTTCTGCATTCGTCAATATGCTTTTATTATGAAAAAATTCACGAAGGCATAATGGCAGACCTAGTTTTGGTCGCTTAGACTCCACATTTTTTGACACAATGTAATTGTAGCTCGAGTCATCATGTTTCCCTAAGCAGTGACATCAATTGGCCAAGAACCATGAATAGCCAACTGACCAATTTTTTTTTTCCTGAAAGCATTGTATAAAAATTGTTTATTTAAGTTACTTCCATAAAAAACCCCACCAAATGCACCATTTGAACTAATGAGAAATGATTGAATTATCACATTAAAAAGAATATTCAACTTAAAAAAATGCTCTGTCAATATTTAAAAAACTTACACTACTAGCAGAATTAGTTTATGAACAAGAAGAAAAGAGTATATATTGAATATAAGATGCTGAGGTAACTGAGTGGTTTGGGGTTTGAAATCATGGTAAATTGCTACATTTTGGATATCTAATCTTAGAACAAAACAGTCTCATCAGAAACAAGTCTAAAATATTGTAAACAATTCACTGCTAATCCACTGTATAAAAATTCCTTTGGAACAAAATTTCAGCCAAGACAAGTCTAAAAAATAAAATCACTAAATATGTCGCTGATCTGCAGTTTAGAGAAGCCCTGGGAATTACTCCCATTGGAGACAACCTAAAAAAAACCCAGAAAATTGCAAACAATTAAATATTACATCAGAGACAAACCTAAAACACACAAATATCATAAATGCATGGCTAATCGGCATTACAGAAAAAAGCCCCCAGAACTATTAGGTAAAAAAAGTTCATGCTGCTTTTTTGGGTAAAATGCATACATAAAAGGTGAATATAGATATTCAGGAAAGTAGACACCGGCACAATCTATAACCTTTCCCAACAAGATACAAGTTTCTAAATGCCACTTTGATAGAACCTTTTTAGAAGTGAAGAGAGCAGTCTACTCCATTTCCAGTTCTTGATTTCAAAGTTGTCGGTTGTACATGTGATTGTCCAGCACCAAGAAAAGACGGTAATCGGATGGAACAATGTCTAGGGAATCTCAGGTCACTTGCACTATGTAAAGGTGAGTATTTTCCTGTGAAGGACCATGATGCTTTTGCTATGAACAAGTGCAAGCTGTTTTTGGAGCAGTGCATCTGCAAACTTTTGTAGCTGTGCCGAATAGACATCCACAATGATTTATTGACCAGTAGCCAGAAGCTCATAATGGATGACACCAGCTGCAGTCTACCAGACACAACAAATTTTTCTGTTGGTGGATTCTTGGCCTTGATGTGTGCAGTACAGATTCACTAGACAATAACCAGTGATGCAAACATTTGGTGTTCCTACAGACAGTCCATTTTTCATTGCATGTCAACAACCTGTCGAAAAATGGCTCATTTTGTGGTGTGAAAGCAGCGATAAGCAGATCGTAAGCCGCTAGAGTTTGTTGTTGGCAGTCAGTTCATGTGAAACCCATTTGCTCAGCTTCCAAACTTTTCCTAAGCAGTGTAAATGCAAGTAAATGGTTTTATCATAGGGAACCTTTCTGTAAGCTATTGGCACATTTGATATGAATCCAACCTAATGCTGGCCTTCAGTTCATTGTCATTAATGATGGTCGGTCTTTCCTTCAGGGTGCATCTTCAAGTGTCATCACCTGACACAGATTTTCTGAACCACTTTTGAGCTGCCATTTGCTCACTATGTTCTCTCCACATGCTGTGCATATCTTGCGGGCTGCTTGTGCCGCTTTAGTTCCCAGTTTAAACTCATAAAGTAAGCATGCTCGAAAACTATTCGCACGCATGTTTTCATTATCCCAATTTCACCTCATTGCTTTTCATGCTTGCTACACATCAACTGTCTTAGCACGCCATGTGCTTTCGACTGTGCATCGACACATGCAAAAGTAATCAACCCCATCCCCAAGAAAAACATATGGTAAAAACATCATAGCCCCCAAAATAAGTCTAATTAAAGAACACCGAAGCTAAAGCACAGATGTGCAAATTATAAATCCCATTGTCCCACATTTCCAGCTTAACATATAAACAATAAATGTATTTAAGAAAATTGTCTGCAATTTGCTACACTTGCCTAAAAGCCAAAATTTACACCTTGATATTACATATAAAGAAATAAATCGATATCGCAAGAAAAACTACAAATTTTTAACCATAAAAATAATAAATAAACATCCCCTCAAGCAGCTGCTTATCACTGAGTCTGATAGGAGCCTGTCAATTTATATTTCATAGTAGAAGGTCTGTGAAAAAGATGAGACTTTAGCAAAAAGGAAACGCAAACATCCATGCCTTATCCGGAGCTTGAACCCAGATCCCTTTGATCAGTAGCAAAGTACTTTTACCCCTTCCTCCCCCTAAAAATTTACCTTTCGACCTAAAAATAAATCAAAAACCAGACCACACAAAACAACCCAATAAACTGAAAACACATTATGGTTTTTAGGAGAAAACTTTTAACATTCAAATAGTTTGAAGGATAAACTTAAAAATTTCATTGCTCAACGATAGAGAATTTTAATTAATTTCGGAGCAAGAAGGTCTTTTTTTTTAATTGTGTATTTAATGCTATTCCCAGGAAGGTGCAAAGGTAGCCTTCTCTTACCCCCTAACAAGGAATTATATATATATTAGCAGATCTGCAGTTTTTGGCACTAAGATATCATTATTTTTTATGCAACAGAATGATATATTACTTTTTGATGAAATACTCGACTTCCAGATTGTTAATAGTGACTGATGAGGGGGAAAAAGTTTGAATATTATACAAAAAATTCCCACAAATTATTTCTGTAAAAAATCATGAAATATGATTTAAAGTAATGAAAAACATTTGAATATTGCATTATAAGCAATAAACTTCTTAGAAGTTCTATCATTACCCTTTCACTTAAAAATATTTTTACACTAAACATACCCAGAATTACTCTTTTATAAAATTAATTTCTTCCCAATATATAATATGTAATTTCACCTAATTTTTATAATATCCAGCGTAGACTTGCCATTTATGGTGCTCAGGTGCCATTTTTTTAATGTAGCATAGTAATGCTTTGTGTATCAACAGAACACTCAATTTCCAGACCCCTAGTGGCAACAAAAAAGTTTTATTTTACATAATTATACAGTTTCTTGAAATTAGTCCCCTAAAAAAACACAGGAAATATGTGATTTAAACTAATTGAAACATGTTTCAATATCATATTAGAAAGAATATTAAACTTTTTGGAAAATTCTACAAATAATAAGCTAAACAATCATGTTATTAGCAGTGAAGCAGCCATACAATAAGAATACATTGAGTAAAGAATATAATGATAAACTATGCCTAAAATTTTGTTTCCACAAATGAAAGAAACTACCAGAAGTAATAGTATATAAGACATATTTTCTTAATTGTGCATATCATTGCACAATGAATGTCATTCAGAACTATCCAAGGCTACTTGTTCAAATGTGATAATCCACCCATTTACTTTTAGTTTTCCTTAACCAGTTTTACTTTATTTACGTTATGTTCATCATTTTGGGGATTTATTTCATTTTGGGCTTATCACATTTTTCTTTTCCAAGCTGTAGAAGGAGTTGTGCATGCACAACTCCAACTTTTGATTGTTAGCTGTTAATGCGCACATTAAGGACACGACTCCTCTTGCATCATATTATGCAAATGTTTTTCCTGGCATGCAAGAGACGTGCCAGATTGTATGCCGCATGTAAGTGACGTGAAGTCACGGAGTGTAATTAGAGATGAGTCAGTAAGTAGAGAATATAGAGTTAGTAGACTAGTGATGATAAGTCAGTGATGAGAGGTATTAGTAGGAAGGAGGTGAAGGAGAAAGACTTTAGTAGTCAGTTTTTGTGAGTCGTATTTAGAGATGCAGTTTTTTCAGTTATTCCAACTTTTGTATTCATCAGCTGAATTGGTGAATCTTTGAATATTTTGGAAATAAACTTTGTTAATTGAATATTTGGCTTTTGAATTTTATTCATCTTGAGCAATGATTAGTGATTTTGATTTAGATATATCTTTAATTAAACTTGACAATCTTTTTGAATTCTTACTCAATAAGTAACACCAATATACATAATGAACCCTATTTCAACTTTATGTGACAAGTTAATATTGCCTGGTGCATGATAAGCTATCCGGAGTTTGAATTTATTTTCGATCAGACAAAAGTCCAACTTGAGAAAGTTAATAATCTTTGGAGTGTTACACAACAGCCTATTGTCACTAACAAATGCTCATTCTATAATTTAAAAAAACTCACAAAAATCAATATTCTCATCAGACTGCTATTCTAACAAGTGCCTACCACTAAACAATGAATTGCTGTTTTGAAATTTAAGAAAATCACCAGAACAAAATTACCAGAGACAATCATTTTAGCCCGAACATACTGCTGAACAACAAACTGGCATTCCATCCCTCGTGTAAAATGAAATATGTACAATGTTTCTCTTTCTACAACCCCATTATTATGCCAATAAGTAATTCTGTATGTTTCTGCATTATCAACAAGTATTGCAATTTTTGTGCTTAATCTGCTAATAACCTGTAAGTGTGCCTCTACTATCATGGTAGTGATTAAAATTGGAGCTTTTTCTTCAATTTGATCTTTGTTATTGACTTTGCCCTCATCATTTCATATTTGTTAACATCATATTAAACCATCTTTATAATCTTTTGTACAACACTAATTCAAATCAGCATCACTGGTGAAATTTTCATTATTGACCATTCTTATGCGCCATATCTACACACATTGTTTGATTCTTGTAAGAAACATTATTCTTGGTCAGTTAAGTTAAAAAAAAAAGGCTCAAAAACCAGTGGCTAATGATTAAGTGCATACTACAAAAATGCCAAATTTAAAAATTATAATATTTTTTTTTTCATAATAGTAAGTAATTCAAGTATTTAAACATTGATGACAATCACAGCATTACCTGTTCACTTTTTAATATCAATATTTTGTGGGAAAAAATTGTTATACTGATGTTAAAATGTCACCAGGAATGCTGTGATTGTCATCTATGTTTAAATCACTAATAATGCTAAATAGCTTGAAGAGACTTTATTGTTTATTTCTATCTTACTCAGTAAAAAGAAATAGTTGCCACCCATGATCATAGATGGTGCCAATGGTAGGCACCGAAATCATCAGTGAAGAGCTTAGTCTTAAAATTAGTGGAAAAAAGATGAGCCAGCATTAATTCAACCAGTAGAATACTCTGGCATGTTTCTGGAGAGATGCAGGTTCAAGTCCCATATGTTGCTGAAATTTTTTCCACAAAATATTTAGTAATTAAAGTAAAAATTTTAAATTTATCTCCAAACTATTAGTATGTAATTGTTTTATTATTCAAAAAGAAAGGAGAAATAGATGATGATGATGATGATGAAGAAGAGGATGATTTTGCTGAAATGGAAGATGAATATGAGATGAAAAAAGATTATACAGATGTAGAAATAAAAGTTTCTTCACTGCGTATTGACACAGTTTTGAAAGCTGGACTTGGTATTTCTAGAAGGTAAGTCGTGTTTTTTAATTATTCACATTAGTAGTTCTGCTGTTTTTCTTCTAATAATAAATTAGAAATATTTTCAAATGTGATCCACCTACCAGTCAATGAGACCAATAGTTTTATTTCACCAGAAAATCCTAGAACAAAAGTAACAAGACTTAAGCTGCTATCTTTATTTCACACAAATATTCCAAAAAATTTTTTAAATTTAAAAAGTCTGAAGAAATTTAAAAAAAAATGTAAGCATCATAAGAAAATATATATTTTTAAAAAGGATAAGCAAATATTATTATTATGTAAAGTATATTTTAGACTCCTGATTTTATGAGTAACACATTTTCACAAATCTGCACTGCATACTTAGTTTTCTTGGGCAGTTTTTCACAATTCATTTTTTTGTGAACATTCCTTGCAAATTGGGTTTGCACAAGAGATAACATACAGTGTAAACAGTGTTTTCCTTTGTTTTTGATATAGGATACCAACAAAACAAGTCAGTTTTCTAACAGTACTAGTTCTAATAGTAACAAGGTCAGCACACCTGACTGTTAAGTTCACAACTGAACAATAAGAAGCTACTAAGAAGTGTGAGTTCCAGTCTGGGCAATGTTGCTAATATATCTGTTTTTTTTTTGTTTTAAGTCATTTTTTTGAAAACTGAAAGATCACTCTGTGTAAAGTTATACAGTGTCGTATTTAATTCACTGTATTATATATAACACTAACACTTAATGCACATAAACTTTAATACCATTCCAGCTACCCAAAAATATTAATAAACATCTATATTCACTTGCTAGGCCTGACAGTTATACTTTGAGGCTGATCCAGGCCATTGGTTACATGCTTCTGACTTAATGCTTATATGTTTGTCAATTGGAGGAGGTAATCAACCCTGAATGTATAACATTAATTAGTAGTTACTAATATGTAAATAAGTACTTTCCTATTGGCTGTTATCATACTAGTAATTCTCCTTAGTAATGTCTATATTAACACAAAAACTGCACTTCTATCTTCTAGCAAGAAAATCTGCCATTCTGTTGTTTTAACCATGATCAGTTATGCCGTAACATGATAGTTGTGCTTTTAAAGAACTATGTGTTATGGGAAATTGTATTGATGTAATCCAATTTTTCTATAAAATATAGTGGAATAGGTGGTAGGAATACATTTCAGCTCCCCCAACCTATTTACGATATTTTTACTCTAACTACTAAAATTAATTATGTATTTATTAATCTGGAAGGGTCTATGACAGCCAGGTGGAAATCAATTCAACAGATACAACAATTTAGTGAATGACAACTGGATGGAAGATAATTTGGAGGGTGTGACAATTTGGTGGAAACAAGAAATGGTTAGATATAATTTCAAATTACTAAACTCAATTGTTAAATATTTGCTTTAGAGCAAACAAACCAATACTTCATGGAAGTCTGCAATCCGGCAATCAGCAGTGCATTAAACAGAGTTGTTTAGAACTCAAGATGGTTGATAATTACATCTATTCTTTAGAATCTGACTTTTCACTACAATGTTTTTTTTTTGCAGTCTATTTCTTCTAAAGAAACAACGAAAAGCCAAAATAATGCATTACAAGTTACAAAGAACAGTTAATACTTTCAAATCTGACCATCAATTAAAAGTAAAACAAACTATAAAATATATTAAGATAATAAATAAGATTATTAACCCTTCCAGGGTTACCATTGAACATAAACGTTGACAGAATCCTCAATGAGAGTTTAAAGAGTTTCTTTCAGGTGTAGAATTATCTTCTTTGCTTAGAATATACTTTTTTATATTCCTCTGTAATGCGATTGCTAATAGGAGATACATTTTCTGATCCACCACTTCTAAGTAGTAGATTCACCCATTTACACCACAGCCATTGCCCAAACTGGTATAAAAGTCTGGCTAACCTCATAGATAACCTCATAGGCCTGGCTAACCTCATAATATGCATGAACAGGAGAATGGACCATACAACTGAGCCACCTTAGCAACAAGTCAGTTCAGGACATTTTGGCCCTTCTGCAGCTGCCCTGATCAACTGTAATGTTATTGTGAAGTGGAAATGCTTAGGAGCAACAACAGCACAATCATAACCCAGTAGGCCATGTAAAATGACAGGCAGGACTGTAGAGTGCTGAAGTGGGTGATGCAGCAAAATCGCCAGTCCTTGGTTGCAACACTCACCACTGAGTTCCAAAATGCCTCTGGAAGTAATGACAGCACCATAACAGTTCATCGCAAGCTGCAGAAAATGGGTTTCCATGGCCAAGCAGCCAGACACAAGCTTAACATCAACAAGATGAATGCCAAGTGTCGGTTGGAGTGGTGTAAAGCACGGCACCAGTGGACTCTTGAGTAGTGGAACCACATTTTATGGTGGGATGAATCAGGCTTCACCATTTGGCAGTCTGACTGATGAGTCCAGGTGTGAAGGATGCCAGGTGAATGCTACCTGTTTGCCTGAAGTTTGGTGGAGGAGGAGGTATCATGCTCTGGGGCTATTTTTCATGGTTCAGGCTGGGCCTCCTAGTTCCAGTGAACAGGACTCTGAATGGCACAGCCTACAATGTCATTCTCGGCAATTCTCTGCTCCGAACATTATAGCAACAGTTCGGTGAAGACACTTTCCTGTACCAAAGCGAGGACCATGCAGAAATGGTTTGATGAGATGGGTGTGGAAGAACTTGATTGGCCTGCACAGGGCCCTGATCTCAACTCCATGGAACACCTTTGGGTGAATTAGAACTCTGACTGCAAGCCAGGCCGAATGCCCAACATCAGTGACCGGCCTCATTAATGCTTTTGTGGCAGAATGGCAGGGAATTCCTGCAGCAATGTATTAAAATCTAGTGGAAAGCCTTCCCCACAGAATGGAAGCTGTGATAGCAGCAAAGGGTGGACTAATGTGATATTAATTCCTTTACTATTACTAGGAGATTGTGGATCAGTGGGTGTCTGGTTACTTTTGATCATATAGTGTATGTTGACAATATATGCATTTTTTAGGTAAGGTAAATGGCGTGCAAGGCGAGATGTTACATATCAGTTACGTCAGTACCTCAAAAGGGTAGTGACAATGATGTTATATAGTAAAAGTGAATGAAACTATTTTTAAGTTGAAGATAAGTACACTGTGCAAGGTGAGTTAGTGTCTATTTCATATTTAAAGTTCAACAATTGTTTTTTAAATGCATGGATATTGTTAATCAAGAAGGTCAGTAGAGCTGATGTTATTAAGTCCAAGTGCATGAACTTTTCAAAGTAAATGGTCTGCTTAACCTGACCAGAATACTTTACCAAGGTTGATTTACCTGACCTATTTCAGTGCCAAGGTCTTCTTACCTGACCTATTTCAGTTCCAAGTTCTGCTTACCTGACCTATTTATTACCTTACCGATTTCTTTACTTATGCTACCATTTATATGAGACTAGCATATTATCTAGTTACTGGATGTTTTTAGACATCAGGTAATGTAAAAGGTAATAATACTTTTATCATTTAGTGAAATTTTGATATAACATATTATAAGAGTTATAAAACTGTATTAAGGATTGCCATTGCTTGTTTGATGTCTCTGCTGTACTGTGGTCTGACACGTTTTTCTGTACTTTAAAGAAAGTCTTACATGTCTTATGTGTGACCAGCACCAATTTTGTATCTTGTTACCTTAAATGCAATTACTATTTGTGTTGCCTCATTTCTGTTGTGTTTTAATTATATATAGTGTTATAGAGATTTTCTTAAATTATGAGTTGCATAAAACAAAATTGTTTAAAATATATGCATGAGGTTATTTATTTTATTTTTATATAATCAATTATAATTGTTTTATTAAAATATTTAATTTAAATACCTTTAGGTTCTTTTGTATTACAAAAATATTTTCACCCTGAGGATAGAAACCAATCTGGCTCATGCTGATCTGAACTAAAATCATGTAAAGATTTAAAAGTCAAACAGACTTTCTTTTTAAGCCTCTGCACCTATAAATAAATAAATAAATACCCTCTCAAGCAGCTGCTTGCCACAGAGGTCTGACAGGAGCCTGTCAGTTTATATGCCACAGTAGAAGATCTGAGAGGATGGCAGGACCTCAGCAGAAAACAACACGAACATCCATGCCTTAACAATTGTTTTGTTGAGTAGAAAAAAACCTTTGATTAAAAATCTTGCTTTATTGAGAATCGGATGAATGAGAGTATTGATAGTTCCTTGCATTTTGAAATATGTTCTTTTAGTTTTTGACTAGTTGATTTAAAAGAAACAAACGGAAAGAAAAAATGTTGTTGTAGTCAGATTTTAGAGAATAGATATAAACCCTTTATTGAAAGTCAAATTAGAGAAAATAGATGTAAATTATCAATTGTTGAATTCTAAGCAACTTTGTTTTATGCACTGCTGGATTGCAGAGACTTCTGAGAAGTATTGGTTTTGTTTGCTCTATGACAAATATTTTGCAATTAGATTTTATAATTTGAAATTATCTTTAACCTTCTTTTGATTTCACCAAATTTTGTCTACACTGAATTGTCATACCCTCCAAATTATATTCTGCCTAGTTGAAATCCACTGAATTGTTGTCCCAGTTGTCGTCCACTAAATTGACTTTTACCCATTGTCATGTTCCCAATGTGGAAGTAGTTGCATCTTTTTTTTATCATGTTACTGGTTGCATTCAGTGTTTTAGTTAGTGTCAAATAGCCAAGTCACAAGTATCGCAAAGGCTCATAGCTGGATAGGAGAAAGAAAATAGGTAAAAGAAATTGGTCAGCTGTCAAATAGAAATATCAAGGCCATCTGGTATGTTCTTTGATGTGCACAGGGTAATGCTTTCTTGTGCACAGGGTAATGCTTTCTTGTGCACAGAACCATGGTGTCTCATTTGATGGAAGGTCACCTTTCCAAGCCCATTGGTGTTGCTTTCTCACTGAGCACAGAGAGTGGGCTAGCATAGAAAAAGTCACATTTAGATACATTTGAAGCCTAATGCAACTAAATGATTAGGGAAGAGGAAATAAAATTTAAATGTGAAGTGCCATTTATATAGATCCTGTTGTCACTGAAAACAGGGACAGTGATGAACTTGAAAAGGAATTTACATGAGATTTTATGTTGTCTTGAGTTCAAGACAGCTACTAGAGATGAAGTTCAGGCTCAATTTTTCAAGCCTGGTTGAGCTTGAAACATTTCAACAATAATTGAGCCCTAGTCCAATTTTTTAAAGGGTTTTAAGAGTTTCAATTTTTTAAGGGATTATCTGACTCATCATGTGGCATATATAAAATATATGTCTGTAGTCATTTGTTTTATTATGTTATCAATTATAACTGTTTTATTAAAAAATTAAAATGCTAATGCTATTTGGAATGAAAAATATTAGAAGTACGAGTAGAAATTGAAAGTTCATGGATAACGTCATTATAAATGCAAAGAGCTATTCGTTTATTAAAGATAGAGAATATGTAAGTAATAATCAAAAACTACTTGGGACTTATATTTAATTGCTAAAGATTAATTTAATAGTTGATATTAAAAAATACCAAGAATTGTTTTAAATTTAAATTATTCTGAGCCTGAGCCCACAAAGGCCCTATTGAATTCCAGCTCTGCATGACAAAGCCCAAGCCTGAACTCATCTCTAACAACTACACACTTCTCATCTTAAACAGCATATTTGATGGGAGGCTAATGGCCATTCAGAATCTTTTATCTATCATGTATTTGTTGTCTGGATTTTTAGTATATTGTGTTCAAAAATTAAAATACCGATAATAGGTAAAACAAAACCGTTCAAAGCTTATTATATTTCATATGTGATTAAGTATTAGACTATTGTGGCATCATCAATCCTCAAATCCTTTGCATGTAGCTGGTATGAAAAGCTATTGTAATGATGCCAACTATATCAGTTGATTTTTTGGGGGTTTTATATTTGTAAGAGCTTTTAAAGGATTGTTTTCAGTTTATAAAACAGCAATTGCAAAAACAAAAAAATTGTTGTTTTACCTCTGAGTGGCACCTTTTTGCATACAAGGGATTAAATGGCCATATTCACGAGGACCCCAAGGGCTAAGAGAAGGTTGGGGACCCACAGGACAGTTGTTAGGAGACAGATGGCAGCTTCCCATCAAGGGTATCCAGCATGTTCTTTAATGTGCACAGAGTATGGTTCTCCTGCACACAGGACCACAGTTTTACATCCCATCCAATGGACAATGGCCTTTCCAAGCCCATCAGTGTCCCCTACTGACAAAGGGCAGCATGGGGGTTTTGCAGAAATAAATCTCAATGCTGGCCCATCTGGGACTTGAACCTGTGAACTGCAGATTACAAGCCTGGCATGTTAACGAATGAGCCACTCCCAACATTCAGGAGAGCAAAAATTAGTTGGAGTTTGGCACATGCTTTGGATGAGCATAGTTCATTCTTTTAATGATACAGACTGTTGTTGGAAGAGATAAATCTTAAATAATTATTTCTGACCCAACCCCATTTGATTTCAGTTGATTACACAAAATTGAAATTAAAATATTGTATGAAATTAGGTAAGTGAGAGCAATCAATTTGTCTCCCACTAATTTCCATAGATCTCTAGTGTAGAAATAAAAAAGAATTTTTTGTCAGTTCCTGCCATCCTCTCAGACCTTCTACTTTGGCATATAAACTGACAGGCTCCTGTCAGACCTCTGTGGCAAGCAGCTGCTTGAGGGGGTATTTTTTTATTTATGAAAAGCACATGATATTTGAATCACAGCTTTATATTCAGTTATATATTATATATGCTGTATCTGTCTCTATTAAAGCTCTCAAGACTCATTCAATACTCAAAAGTTGCATGAATACAAAATTTCATTTACTTTACAATATATATTACCTTTATTTTTTATCACTTCATTCTTAGCTTTTCAATGCACATTACATATCCACAACTTCAACAGAAATTCAATGCCTTACTGTTCATTCCTATTGTATTTTAATTTTATACTTTAAAATACAATAGAAATGAATAAAAAAAACAAAGGATAGCCATTTATATTTTTACACCTTAAAATACAATAGGAATGAATGGCAAGACATTAAATTTCTGTTGTAGTTATAGTTATGTATGTAATGTACCTTTAGAAGCTAAGAATGAAGTGATAAAAAATAAAGGTAATATATATGTAAAGTAAATTAAATTTTGTGTTTATGCAACTTTTGAGTATCGAATGAGAGTCTTAAGAGTTTTAATAAAAGGCAACTTTGCTTTATATTTCAAAATTTTTAATAATAAAGTTAAGTGCTGAACTAATGACTAGGATTCTGTTATTTAGTTTCACCTTGTAACATTTGAGATTAAGAAGTGTGATAAAAAAAATTTAAGTTCTTTGAAGTAAAAATTCTTCATCCAGCTATGTATACTTGTTAGAATGTTATGTTATTTTGTTTTGCATGTGACAAATGTTGAGCAAAAACCTCCATAAAGCTTTTCTATTGTGTTTTTTTTTTTTCCAAATCTAGCAAGGTTTCTTGTTTTCAGTTATAAAGTTATAAATTAATTAGATATGCGTAACTTTTATAATCTATGATACTAATGTTAATGTGTAACAATATATTTACAGAAAACTTGAACAGTATTTATATACAAATAAGATCAGGGTGAATGGAGAAAAGTTTGTGAAGAAAGGTATTGAGGTAAATATAAAAAAGAATAATAATGATTCTATGAATTTTTATTTATTAAAATTATGTATTAATTCAGTTATAATCACATTATAGATTTTTATAGTTCTGACCCAACCCCATTTGATTTCAGTTGATTCCACAAAATAAAGGTAATATATATTGTAAAGTAATAAAATTTCTGTTAGTGAAAAATCAATCCATAGTAAATACACAGAGATATGTTATTCTCCCCCCCCCAAAAAAAAAAAAAAAAAAATTCAGCCTTGCCTTACTTGGCAATGTAAAAATACTAATAGAAATTGTTATTTGGAAAAAATTGTCAATGGTGTAAGAAAATTTATTTTCCTCTTATTCGTAAACAAATAGCTTATTGATATGCATTATAATAATTTTTGTCTGTTTTCACTCACACCATCAGCAGTAATTTTTTCCAAAAAAATATTTATTGAATTATATTATTATAATTAATTACACACAGGTAATACTACTTGTTCATATATAACCTAGTTACTGAGTAATAAATTTTTGAAAGTGTTTAATTCTTTTTGAATCACCCTGTATACTAAAATGATGAAAAAAAAACAACAACAACAAAAAAAAAAAAAAAAAACGTATGTGGCTATATTTTGGGTAAATCGCTGAAAAACTCCAATAAAAAATATGTTCCCTTGACATCTGACTTCATTTTTTGAGAACTCAGATGGTTGGATGTTTACAAAAATCTGTTAACTCGCTGGAGCTATCAGTCAGTTAATGGAGGACTGTTCTAAACTTAGAATAGCAGCTACAGTTTTGCTGTCATCTGGGCTGTGCTTTCACACTTTAATATTTTAAAAAAAAGTGATATTTTTATAATACTAAAGACTGGGTTTATGGTTCATGGACATGATTTATGTAATCTTCGTGAACATAATTTTATAGGTCGTGGCAGTGTAAGTGTTAAGTGCTGAACTATTCTGGTACATTCAATACATTTGAAATGTTGCTGAGCAATATGCAGCAAAGAAGTAACATATGGAACCAATAAGATCTTACGAATAGTCAATATAAAATAGCAATGACATAATATTTGAAATAGAAGAGAATAATGATTAAGTGATGATATTTTTGAATCAATGAGGTTACATCAGCACAGAAAATTTTTTTTTGCTTGTCTTGGTATAATGGTTCTTTTAAGAAATCTCAATAAGGTATGAAACAGGTTCTGAATTCCTTGTGTCAGAGAAAGGACAGATTGGGTTGATGGGACATTTGGAAGATTGAGCACACTTCTGAGCCACTTGAAATCTGAAAAAGGATCCATGCAAATGGGCTAGAAATGCAATGGCTGAGCAAAAATAATAGTTTTTTTTTTCCCAGTTATGGTGGATTGCCAGATTTGAAGTGTTAAATTACAGTCCCATATTTGAGCAGTTGCAAAATAGGACATAATGGGATGGTACTCAGAAAAGAGTTGGGTGTAAAGATGCTGGATAAAGCCAATAAGATGTTACTTCATTTACAAGTAAACAGAGCTGCCAACTATTTTAATTTTGAATTTAATGTTACATGGTCTCTAACTGTATTACATTTTAAAATAAATTATTCTTGAGGTGGTCGTTGTTACCAACCTTTTTTATTATCTAAGGTGTATCGTTGTAATTGCAATATCGTGATTAAAACTATTCTCTAACCTTAAATCTGAACACAAAAAAAATTAACACAGCACTTACACAAACAATACTTGATAATAATATTAAAGTAAATAAAATTAAATACAAACCTATAATAGCCCCTCCAAAAATTTCAATTGCAGTATGCCAAATCCATAATGATAATTTGCATAAAGAAATGCTGTGCAATACAGTGATATCTACCCTGCCCACAGCATGGAATCTCCTGTTGAGCAACCTGCCCAACGAGTTGCACAGACCAATGTAAATGAACCAGAGAGACTCAAGCGCTCGTCAGTCCCAGGCCCTGATGGCGTCAGTTGTACTCAGTTAGCTAACCTGTCACCTGAGGCTCTGCTTGTGCTTCTTAAAGCCTTCAATCATTCCTGGACCCACCTGCACAGTACCTGATTCATGGAAGGCAACACACATCGTGCCTATCTTGAAGCAGGGAAAACCCAACACTGAGCTGTCCTCTTACAGGCCCATTGCTCTATCATCTTGCCTCTGCAAGATCTTAGAGAGACTGGTCCTTGGATGCCTAGAATGGTATCTAGAGTCCAAGGGCCTCTTCCCTGACACCTTTCAGGTTTCCGCAAAGGGAGGTGCATGTCTTATAATCTTATCGACTTCATCTCTGCTGCTGATCAGGCACTGTCCGAGGGACAGACTACAGTTGCTGTTTTCTTTGACATTCAGAAGGCATTCGACTCCCTGTCCCACTCGAATATTAATAATGCTGATTACCAGCAGATCCTTTAATTCTAATTTATTTCTAATTAATTTCTAAAGTTTAATTTCTAATTTTTTAAATTAATTTCTAAATTTTTAATTCTAATGTATTTCTAAAGGTGTCTTGTGGTATATGGTTGGTACCATATACCACAAGACACCTTTAGAAATCTTCTAGCATCCATGCCTCACCGGGTAAGAGCTGTTTTGGTGGCACATGGAGGACCAACATCGTTATGTTTTGGCTCTTCGATGTATCTGGGAAAAAAAGTTGTAAATAGCATTTTGTGAAAGATAACACTAAAAACTAAAAGACTTGCACTTGATGCCATATTTGTCTTCCATTCGAGGATCAAAACATATTTCTCAAATTATATTATCGTTATTCTCACGAAGATTCTAAAGTGTGGTTTATATGGGTGAAATCATTCATCTGCTAAAAAGGGAGAAGCAAATGTAGAGAAAGCAGAAAAGCCAGTTTTCCAATTTGACTCATGTATTTCCTATTTTACCAATTTTTGTCCTTCAGAATATATAGTAGGGAGAGAATGCATAATTTTTTTCTAGTGTGAAAGTGAAGGTCTGAATTTCAATATTAGAATAGATTTTCATTTAAAAAAACTACAGAACTTATGTATATACAGGGCCATTATAAAAAAATACCTGCATTTTAAAGTGCTATATTTTATTAAATAATTAAGCAGGAAATGTAATTGTGTGTACAAAATGTTGGGAAACCCTCAAACCTGAACAAAGTTTTTTGTTCAATAAACTTCAATGTGTGGTGCCAATTCAAGCAATAAACTTCCATTCATACTCTGCTAGCATGTCTAGTTTAATTGTTTACAATAGCTGCAGTAATTCTTTCCTTTAAATACTGTAAATTATATATATATATTTTGAATAAACAACTTTACCAATCTAGTGATTTTTAGAAATTTGGCTCGAGATGACATATAGGTGATGCCAAGAAAACCTTCAAAATTTTCTTGATATTTTGGACACCAATTTTGTTATTTAATAAAATACGGCACTTTAAAATATGAGTATTATTATGACCTTGTATAGTGAACAGGACCATATTATATAAATATTTCTTTTTCAGAGAATATAATACTTAAAACTGAAACATGAATGTGCAGACTTACTGTTGATACATTTTTATTCTGTCAGTTTTTAAAGGAAGAAATTATATTTAGTTAGTGACCTGAAATTTTTTTTTCTGTTATTCTTTTTTGAGATTTAAACCATCAACTGACATGACAATTGTCTTCAGGCTTATATGATTATTTGTGAATGTGTTATTGTTCCACCAATTATACAATACTGCCTTCGTTTTGATTTGTACCCCTCTTTGGGATAATAGGAAGTGTGGGCTGGCCTGGGTCAAACCACTGATTTTGGGGGTTTGGATTGTTGAAAAAGATCTATTTTCCATCACACATAACAATTTGCTTGATGAAATGGTGGTTGCATGGATTAATGATGAGTTTCTTGCAAACTTTGATACAACAGTTTGCTTGTTCAGTAGTCAGTTCATGTGGAACACTTCAGGAACTCCCAGTTATCTTATCAATGCATTGCAGATGCCACACTATATTACATCTGACTGTGTGTATCAGCAACTCTTTTCCAGCCATTGTGCTGAGCATCCGGACTTCTTGTCTTTGCAGATGGCTCAAAGTATGGTGCATCAGTGGGATCTGCTATGGTCTGCTGTGATATAATCATTGCATCATCAGATCCCACAGCAGTGTTCCATCTTCACTGGAAAGTTGCATGCTATCAGCATTGCCTTGAACCACATAGCAGCTAGGTGTCATCGTCAGTATGCTCTCTACACTGGCTTGCTTAGCTTGCTACAGGCTTTGATCTCGGTGAGGTATTGGCCTTGCCCTGTTCTCTCCAAGATCTGCCAACAGCTCCATCTGCAGCCACAACCATCTTTTTCTGTTGGGTGCCTGGTCAGGTCAGTATCAGGGGCAATGACTTGACAGATGCTGCTGCCAAATCTGCCACATCCCTGTCAAGACTCTGCATTGCCAGTTCAATACCTGGACTTCCAACAGTGTTTTTCCATTGAGCTTTGGGCACAGTGCCAGCGATCTTGATCTGAACAGGTAGGAAAGAAACGTTTCAAGATCAAGCCACTTGTCAAACTGTGGCAGTCATGTTTTCACAGGAATCGCAAGGAAAAACTTGTTCTTGCTTGGCTCCGCTTAGGTCACTCGTTTATTACTCATTTTTTCTTTGGGTAGACTGAAGTGCGAGCTTTGTGACACCATTTTAATGATTAAACATATTTTAATAGAATGTATTGCTTTTGACCTTGAACACTGCTTATATTTTAACTTTCATGATTTCATTCAAAATATCCGAGTGTAAGGACACAGATGCAAATCTGTGTACCTTACACTCGGATATTTTTTATCTGATGACTTTTTTAACTGCTGTTTTTGTCTTTTTACGTTTTGCTTGATATTTTAAATGTCACTGATTTTTACCTTTGGCATTGTTTTTTACCTGGGTCCTATACACCCATTGTAATTTTTACATATTTGTTATTTTTTTTTGTCTTTTACATAGATGTTTTCTGGCATTTGTTGTGTTGGTGCTTACATTTATTGTCTTTCATATTGACATTTAGAAATTTTTATCCTTTTTGCCTCATTTGGCATATTTTATGGCCTTAGTTGCCTTTGCACAATAAAACCCCAACCAACCACACTATAGTTACTTGTGAACAAAATAAGTTTGCACAATAGCCTGCGAGTGCTTACTGATGGATCAGCTTCAACAGCATGGTACAGAATGCTGTGATCTACCAATATTGGTAGTCCTGATCGCTGCTTACTTTTGAGGCTCTTGTCACCACTTTTTAATCAAGCATGAATAGCACAAAAGTAACTCTCACTTTCCACTTCACCTCTTTCTTGGGATGCTTCAGGAGCTTTTTATCCTTTTTTTTTTGTAATGGTGTAAAATTGCACAAATTTCAATATTTAACTCGCTCGTACAATTTTTCTAACAATGGAAACCAAGATTCCAATATACACTATGGTCTTTATACCTAAAAACTACGTCCATAGGTGGTGTATCACTGTAAACATTTTGCATCTAGAAAAACATACAGACTTATGATTAGTGAAATAAACATGCAGATTTATTATTAGCGGAATGGGTAGTGCAGAGATTAACCATTTTTTGACCAATTGATAATGTAACTTTACAGATTGTACACAGATGCAAGTCGTGTTTTTATTGCAAGTTTGTTATTGTATATAAAGTGTTCCTCAGCATTAGGTTAAACCCATTATGCTGTTCTTGCCAATATATTAACCCTTTCACTGCCACACTGGCCCAAACTAAGTAGTAGAAGTGGTAGTGGAGAGAAAGGAATAGCATTGATTTGGATAAGTTCATTTAAAATTGGCCGGTATTACCATACTGGCTATAAAAGGGTTAAGTCGTTAAATAACCATAAAAGGGTGAAGCATTTGAATCTTTACAGTGAAATCTTAAGAGGCAACAACTAGCTATATAGATCTTCCAGAAATATACAAGTACTAGTTATCACAGAAATGTTTGAGTGAGTTAAACAACGTCAGATAGGTAGCACAAATATTTAATTCTTAGCCAGGATTTGAATCCAGAAGTTTCTTTACATTGCAATCAAACATAACTGTTATGAACTGGGAAATTTAAACATAATAAATGATGCCCATTAGAAAGAGGAAGTATGCAGAATGAAATATCTTTATATTTCTATGTATGTTCAGAAATTTCTGTGATTGATTCGATATATATCTACTGTAATTGTTTCATTCCAAATTAATATTGATTAAATCGGTATAAAATTTATTACACGTTTATTTGTCTTTTTAGGTAGAAGTGGGTGATGAACTAGATTTAATAAAGGACGTTAATAAACTTAACACAGAACTTCTAAATATAAGTAGAATAGTTGTGAAATCAATTGGCCAAGTTTCACCAGCTGGAAACTTTCCTCTCAAACTACGGCGATTTAAATCATTAATTGTTGAAAATTATCAAGAGCAGTGGCATCCATCAAGTGATCAAACGGAATTTTGACATATAAAGCTGTATAATAATTTTTTTTTATGTTTTATGTGTATTTTTGCCTTTTATTCAGATTTAGCTACTAATGAAGCGCTTTGTACACTGATGTTAAAAACTAAGGTTGAAACACAACAAAACTGCCTCAGACTATTTTATACTATCTATTTATTCTCTACTTTTATGGAAAAATTGTACGATATCTACTTCATTCGGAATAAAATGGCAACATTGGGTTTCGTTTTTAAAGTTAGATGTTAATAGATGAAATCGAAAATTGTTTTGTTATTTGAAGTTTTGTATGCGTAATATAAATTTATTAAATTTTGCTGCTAAGTAATTTACAATTTTTCATCATTTGATTTATTAACTACCATTCTATTATTTTTCGTAAACCTTAGCATGATGTATAATTCAACTATACAAAAGTAGAAAAGGAAAGTTATTTCTTTGGATAGTAAGATCCATATTTTAGATCGTCTTGCAACTGGAGAAGGTTCAACATCCATAGGTAAATATTTTGGTTTGAACGAAGCTACCGTAAGAACCATCAAGAAAAATGATGCTATTAAAAAATCTGTGCTTTGTGGAACAAAATTGAGTGCTAAGTCGTCATCGAACACGAGAGATATTGTAAAAGTATGATGGAAAAGGCAATAGTAATGTGGAGAGAAAACTCGCAAAAAAGAATACCTCTAGACGGAAATACCATCAAACAGATAGCATTACGAATATATAAGCAGATACAAGAAATGGAATCAACCACATGAGCTCAGTTAAACAAAAATTATGAATTTTCTACACGTACAGGTTGACTTGTAGGCTTTCTTCAAAGTCGTGTTTCATAATGTAAAGATAAAAGGTGAGGTTGCATCTGCAGATGAGCCGGCTGCTAAAGAATTTTGTCCAAAATTGGCACAAATCATTGGAGATGGTGGAAACACATCAAGTTTGGAATGCAGATGAAACTGGTCGTTATTCGAAAAAATGCTTTAAGGCAGCTAAGGATCGTGTGACCTTTTTATTTTGCAGCAACGCTTCAGGAGATCGTATGTTAAAACCTCTGATCATCAATCGATTCCTAAGACTACGGTCAATGAAAGGTGTAGATTTGAATAAATTGCCAGTATATTGGATGGCAAACAAAAAAACTTGTGCTACAAAAGAAATTTTTAATGAATGATGTCATAAATGTTTTGTTCCAGAAGTTAAACGCAATTTGAAAGAAAAAAAAATCTCGAATTTAAAGTTCTATTGATTATAGACAATGCGCCTGGCCATCATGTTTCGGAACACCCAAATGTGCAATTTTTTTTCCTGCCGCCTAATACGACCTACTTAATAGAACCACTAGACCAGAGTATAATTGCCACATTTCAAACTTACTAGGTAAGACGAACATTCCAATACATTTTGGATAAGCTAGATAAGGATAAAACATTAACATTTATTGATGGAAGAAATTTGCTATTTCAGATTGTATCAGACGTGGTGAATTGACGTTATGAGAAAACCAACTTTAAACGCATGCTGGAAAGCTATTTGGCCAGAATGTGTAAAAAGCAAAGATCCTGTACCCCCAAATACCACTGAATATCCTAATATCACTTTAGTGCATGCAGTTGGTGGAGAAGGATTCGATGATTTATCGTTTGCAGATATTGATGAATTGCTGGTTGACAAAGCTCTTAGCGAAGATGAAAAAATAGTTGTCCTTGAGACTCCTGATGAAAAAGAAAAAAGATGATGATGATGAAGAGGTTCCACTCATTGCAGGTTTAATTAAAAAGGGCTTCAAATGGCTAGTAAATTGGAAAATCATTTTATACATGATCCCATTGTCGAAAGAGCTGAGCAGTTTAAACGTGAACAAGTCGTGTATGGCGCGTTATTAAGAATTATACAAAGATCTAGTCAAAGAAGCATCTTAACGATTGATTACAGAGTTCGTTGTCAAAACTAATCAAACTTCAGAATCACTGGAAACAAGTGATAATTTGGTTCCCCATGCCACAGGGAGCATTTCACCATTCTCCAATAGTGAAATTCTCCCTGTGGCATACGGAAACAAATAAAAACCTTAATTAAAAATTATGAACACGACCAAAATGTTTCAAGCGATGAAAGTGATTTAATTCCAGTATCTCGCAAGCGAATGCGTCTATTTTCAGAAAGTGACAAGAAATAAAATCTAGTTAATTAGCATATATAAGTCATATATTTTTCCACTTTTGTATTCTTGAATTAGTGATGTATTATTTTCTTTATGAAGGTTGGGTTGGGTTCTTTTACCTCTGAGCGGCACTTTTTTGCACACCATGGGCTAAATGGCCAGGTCACATGGACTCCGAAGGCTCAGAGAAGGTTGGGGGAGGGGACCCACTGGAACAGCTGTTGGGAGACAGATGGTAGCCTCCCGTCAAGGCCATCCAGCGTGTTCTTTCACGTGCACAGGGTATGTCTCTCCCGCACACGGGGCCACGGCTTAACGTCCCATCCGACGGACGGGGCCTTTCCAAGCCCATCGGTGTCCCCTACTGACAGTGGGCAGGGCGGGGAATTTTGCGGAGATAAATCTCAACACTGACCCAGCTCGGACTCGAACCTGGGAACTACAGATAACGAGCCTGGCGCGCTACCGACTGAGTCACCCCCGCCCCCTTTTTATGAAGGATAATTTACTTTATATATGTACATATAATTATCTTTTTCAGTTTATAAAATAAAAAAAAAATTTCAATGAATAAAAGTCGAATTAGCATTTAATTAAAGATTATATGATATGATATTTTTAAAAACTACTTATGATTTGTACTGGGTTTTCTGGTCTGGAACCAATCTATTTTTTTACACGGTTTTTTCGAAAACCTATCTACAGTATACAAATAGAATTGGGTGTATTAAAGACAAAAGTATGTGCCAAGTGATCCTTCTGCCTATAAATGCGATTTGGTTCCACCCTTCCCGACATATACAGCTTTCTGATCGGTCCTATCCCATGCGGGCAATTTGATCAGTGCACAGTGAGCACGGCGATTACGTCTGGGACCAGACCGCGGTTCAACTCACTAAGAGTGAGTGGGTACTTTTGCTGCTTTTCCAACAGCTGAAGGAAACCAAGCTACTGAAAGTCTAGGTCATTCTACGCAGTTGTTTGCAATATTTGCCCTGACGTTGACAAAGATTGCAGTCGAATGGAATTTCACGTTAGTGTGTACTCTTGGATCAGGTTTTTCCTCCTACGCATCAACGTAGCAGCAGTTTCTCGACATCAATCACGGTGATTTCAGTTTAACATAGTTTTATTAGGTCGAACTAACATTCTGTCTCGCTTTCATGTTCTGTTAACTGGAGCAGGAATATTTCGTATCCTGAAATGTAAGAAAATAGATTAATAATTCCCTAAACGTCGGGAATAATATGAAGGAAATCAACAAAGAGGTGAAGGAGATAATGGAATAAAATCAGAGCTCTTCCCAGTAGATCTCTATTTCGAAGAAATTTTTTTCGTCTGTGAAACTGTACCTGTTGAAATGTCAAACATGTTTATTAAATCAGAAAATCCTGAAAAGAGACCTATGCCACATATCTAAAACCAAACTAGACATCGGGATTCTGTTCCATATAGTAGGGATTTGGTTTTGTCCTTCTCACCATATAAAAGTCTGCGATCGATTTTGTCTACGCCCAATATTCCCACATCTGCTAAAGTGAAACGACTTTTCTCTTCATTTCTCGAATGTAGCTAAAGGAATCTAATAATGTTCTAAAAGAGGATGAAATTCGGATGGAAAAGCATTTCGCATATATCTAACGGCCTCGAATATAGAGTTTGCGCAATTTTATCCACTGTCTTTTCTGCGAACTGTTAACTGAAGAATGAATCGGACTAAACATCTTGAAATAAAATTTTCTGAAAAATCATTCAGGTAAAATGAAAATAATCAAGTTATGAAAGTGATTACAGAACCGACAGGAAAAAAAAAAAATGGGAATTCCATATAGCTTTTTGGATGTCGAACTCTAGGATTCACTGGAATTTGAATACCATGCGTAAATTTTAAGGTTTCTTGAAACCACGTTTGAAAGTTGAGAAGAGAAATTTGAGAGAATTTGTAGAATTTTGCAAATATAACTATGTTTTTTAATCAGAATATTTTCCCCAATATGAGACTAATGATATAGTATACAGAAAAATATATTGCTATAAATACCAAAAAAAGAAAATATTATGGTTTTGTGGCTGTTTTTCTCTATGTTTCAGCTCACTTTACTTGCCCCATTAATTGAAGTAAGCTATCGAGTGGGTTAGTGTAATCGCCTCATATAAAAATTATTCGACTATGTTACGGATAGAAAATTTAGCCAGAAATAAATTTCTACTGTTAATAACACGTATCATGAGAAGAATCTGGAAACGAAACTGCCTACTATTTACACCCCAATGATTATGTGCTTGTTAATGCAATTTAATTTATATTTCGAAGAGTAATTGAGTCAAAGAACATCTCTTATTATCTTACCTAGTGACGCTCCTTTCAAATACGAATATTTCTATAGCGTTGAGATTTATATACTTATGATTCAATTCTTGGTTATGCAATATAATTTTCCCTCATAATAGATTCTTTTTCCCAATTATTGCATTATTTTTCAACTGTTAAGTGTTCCATTTGGATTTCGATTCGATCCATTTGGATTTCGAACTCTAGGATTCACTGGAATTTGAATACCATGCGTAAATTTTAAGGTTTCTTGAAACCACGTTTGAAAGCTGAGAAGAGAAATTTGAGAGAATTTGTAGAATTTTGCAAATATAACTATGTTTTTTAATCAGAATATTTTCCCTAATATGAGACTAATGATATAGTATACAGAAAAATATATTGCTATAAATACCAAAAAAAGAAAATATTATGGTTTTGTGCCTGTTTTTCTCTATGTTTCAGCTCACTTTACTTGCCCCATTAATCGAAATAAGCTATCGAGTGGGTTAGTGTAATCTAAAGTGACCTTAACATTGGTAAAGCGAGACACCATGAGCGGTCACCATTGGTAAGCGGGACACCATATTTTATTCTTAGTTTATAAATTAAATTAATTTGATTGTTATAAAGTAACTATATTTTAAAAATTATTTTAATTTTAATCCTATGTTTCTTTCTAAATAATAACAATACTAACTTGTATTATTTTTCCTCTGAATTTGCCGTAACGTAAGTCGTAAGTGTCACTTACAAGGCCGGCGCTAGACTTTTTGCCTCCACTATAAAATATAAATAATACGAGTACTGTCTGCTAAATTCAAGAAAATTTATGTATTTATGAAATAAATAAGTAAATTACTTACCTAAATTATCTGAATAGCTGATTTGTTGACATCACTTGTTTAACTAGCACTAGAACGCAGTACGGTCATTGTTCATTGTCTAAACAATGGTGGTCGAATTCTAACAACTGATCAACAATGCGAACTTTGATAAGCAGTTCTCGATAATCAGTTCTCAACAATTATTTCTTATTATTAAAGTTTAACATTATAAAATTCACAAAAATAATATAAAACTCATATCCTGGCGAAATAGCCACATGGCCGCCGAAAACCGTATATTCCCTTCCCGTTCTCCCGCCGTTCCCTAGCTTGTCGTGCATTCTTTCCAAAAATCGGGACTTTTTTAAAACGCCGCTGGACGTGGGACAAATTGTTAAAAATCGGGACTGTCCCGCCAAAAGCGGGACGTCTGGTCACCTTAGTGTAATTGCCTCATATAAAAATTATTCGACTATGTTACGGATAGAAAATTTAACCAGAAATAAATTTCTGTTAATAACACGTATCATGAGAAGAATCTGGAAACGAAACTACCTACTATTTACACCCCAATAATCATGTGCTTGTTAATGCAATTTAATTTACATTTCGAAGAGTAATTGAGTCAAGGAACATCTCTTATTATCTTACCTAGTGAAGCTCCTTTCAGATACGAATATTTCTATAGCGTTGAGATTTATATACTTATGATTCAATTGTTGGTGATGCAATATAATTTTCCCTCATAATAGATTCTTTTTGCCAATTATTGCATTATTTTTCAATCGTTAAGTGTTCCATTAGAGCAAACGCCTATTTTTCCTAATGCATGGGTAAACAAACATCTCTGACATCGGGCCACATAATAAATATTTTTCAGAGTAAATGCACAGAGAACCTGTAGGTGAAGAATTAAAAAAATACGTGTGGGGAAAAAATTATTTTTCTGACGGGGCGAGACTCGAACTTAGCATTCTCTAGCTGTATATCAAAATTCTCTACCTACTAAAGTAATCGTTGACTCCGTAACTTTTTCCGCAATTATTCTCTAATTGCTTTTTTTGAAAACGGAGGACCTGACGCCATCTGTAATCAGGAAAGGCATCTTATTTTTCATTTGCTGCTGATGAATAATTTGAAAAATAATAATTTGTTTTTAAATGAGCAAGAAAAAAAATGCTTAAAATATATTGGATTCTCTATATATAGGTTATCGATTTATAGTTCTTTTTGTTTTTTTCGCAATCTGCAATGAATCAGAAATCAAAAAGAGCCATAAATCTCTCTCCTTCAGTATTAATAATTTAGTAGGAGGTTGAAAGGGCTGTTGTGAAACATAAAAAAACATGGTCACTAGCACATGAAACAAATTTAACGATGCGACATTAAAATATATACAGAAAAACATCACAAGCATCCTTGTCTTACCGGAGCTCGAACTTACCAGGTCACTTACAGGACCTAGTTTCGAGACCCAGTAATGCATTGAAAAAACTGATAAAAACGATGAAAAGTAATAAAGACAAAACTATGTGCCAAGTGATACTGCAGCGTATAAATGCGATTTGGTTCCACCCTACCCGACATATACAACTTTCTGATCGGTCCTATCCCATGCGTGCAATTTGATCAGTGCACAGTGAGCACGGCGATTACGTCTGCGACCAGGCCGCGGTTCCACTCACTTTCAGTGAGTGGGTACTTTTGCTACTTTTCCAACAGCTGAAGGAAACCCTTCAACCTACTGAAAGTCTAGGTCATTCCACTCAATTGTTTGCAATATTTGCCCTGACGTTGACAAAGATTGCAGTCGAATGGAATTTCACGTTAATGTGTACTCTTGGGTCAGGTTTTTCCTCCTACGCATCAACGTAGCAGCAGTTTCTCTTGACTTCAATGATGGTGATTGCAGTTTAACATTCTTTTATTAGGTCGAACTAGCATTCTGTCTCGCTTCAATGTTCTTTCAACTCTAGCAGGAATATTTCATGTCCTGAAATGTAAGAAAATAGATTAATAATTCCCTAAACGTCGGGAATAATATGAAGGAAATCAACAAATAGGTGAAGGAGATAATGGATTAAAATCAGAAAGCTCTTCCCAGTAGCTCTCTATTTCGAAGAAATTTTTTTCGTCTGTGAAACTGTACTTGTTGAAATGTCAAATATGTTTTTTAAATCAGAAAATCCTGAAAAGAGACCTATGCTACATACCTAAAACCAAACTAGACATCGGGATTCTGTTGCATATAGTAGGGATTTGGTTTAGTCCTTCTCACCATATAAAAGTGTGCGAGCGATTTTGTCTACGCCCAATATTCGCGAATCTGCTAAAGTGAAATGACTTTTCTCTTCGTTTCTCGAATGTAGCTTAATGAATCTAATAATGTTCTAAAAGAGGATGAAATTCAGATGGAAAAGCATTTCTCATATATCTAACAACCTGGAATATAGCGTTTGCGCAATTTTATCCACTCCGTCTTTTGTGCGAACTGTTAACTGAAGAATGAATCGGACTAAACGTCTTGAAATGAAATTTTCTGAAAAATCATTCAGGTAATATGAAAATAATCAAGTTATCAAAGTGATTACCGAACCGACAGGAAAAAAAAAAGGCGAATTCCATATAGCATTTTGGATTTCGAACTCTAGGATTCACTGGAATTTGAATACCATGCGTAAATTTTAAGGTTTCTTGAAACCACGTTTGAAAGTTGAGAAGAGAAATTTGAGAGAATTTGTAGAATTTTGCAAATATAACTATGTTTTTTAATCAGAATATTTTCCCTAATATGAGACTAATGATATAGTATACAGAAAAATATATTGCTATAAATACCAAAAAAAGAAAATATTATGGTTTTGTGCCTGTTTTTCTCTATGTTTCAGCTCACTTTACTTGCCCCATTAATCGAAATAAGCTATCGAGTGGGTTAGTGTAATCGCGTCATATAAAAATTATTCGACTATGTTACGGATAGAAAATTTAACCAGAAATAAATTTCTAATGTTAATAACACGTATCATGAGAAGAATCTGGAAACGAAACTACCTACTATTTACACCCCAATGATCATGTGCTTGTTAATGCAATTTAATTTACATTTCGAAGAGTAATTGAGTCATGGAATATCTCTTATTATCTTACCTAGTGAAGCTCCTTTCAGATACGAATATTTCTATAGCGTTGAGATTTATATACTTATGATTCAATTGTTGGTGATGCAATATAATTTTCCCTCATAATAGATTATTTTTGCCAATTATTGCATTATTTTTCAATTGTTAAGTGTTCCATTAGAGCAAACGTCTATTTTTCCTAATGCATGGGTAAACAAACGTCTCTGACATCGGGCCACATAATAAATATTTTTCAAAGTAAATGCACAGAGAACCTGTAGGTGAAGAATTAAAAAAATACTTGTGGGGAATAAATTATTTTTCTGACGGGGCGAGACTCGAACTTAGCATTCTCTAGCTGTATATCAAAATTCTCTACCTACTAAAGTAATCGTTGACTCCGTAACTTTTTCCGCAATTATTCTCTAATTGCTTTTTTTGAAAACGGAGGACCTGACGCCATCGGTAATCAGGAAAGGCATCTTATTTTTCATTTGCTGCTGATGAATAATTTGAAAAATAATAATTTGTTTTTAAATGAGCAAGAAAAAAAATGCTTAAAATATATTGGATTCTCTATTTATAGCTTATTGATTTATAGTTCGTTTTTGTTTTTCGCAATCTGCAATGAATCAGAAATCAAAAAGAGCCATAAATCTCTCTCCTTCAGTATTAATAATTTAGTAGGAGGTTCAAAGGGCTGTTTTGAAACATAAAAAAACATGGTCACTAACACATGAAACAAATTTAACGATGCGACATTAAAATATATACAGAAAAACATCACAAGCATCCTTGTCTTACCGGAGCTCGAACTTACCAGGTCACTTACAGGACCTAGTTTCGAGACCCAGTAATGCATTGAAAAAACTGATAAAAACGATGAAAAGTAATAAAGACAAAACTATGTGCCAAGTGATACTGCAGCGTATAAATGCGATTTGGTTCCACCCTACCCGACATATACAACTTTCTGATCGGTCCTATCCCATGCGTGCAATTTGATCAGTGCACAGTGAGCACGGCGATTACGTCTGCGACCAGGCCGCGGTTCCACTCACTTTCAGTGAGTGGGTACTTTTGCTACTTTTGCAACAGCTGAAGGAAACCCTTCAACCTACTGAAAGTCTAGGTCATTCCACTCAATTGTTTGCAATATTTGCCCTGACGTTGACAAAGATTGCAGTCGAATGGAATTTCACGTTAATGTGTACTCTTGGGTCAGGTTTTTCCTCCTACGCATCAACGTAGCAGCAGTTTCTCTTGACTTCAATGATGGTGATTTCAGTTTAACATTCTTTTATTAGGTCGAACTAGCATTCTGTCTCGCTTTAATGTTCTTTCAACTGGAGCAGGAATATTTCATGTCCTGAAATGTAAGAAAATAGATTAATAATTCCCTAAACGTCGGGAATATTATGAAGGAAATCAACAAATAGGTGAAGGAGATAATGGATTAAAATCAGAAAGCTCTTCCCAGTAGCTCTCTATTTCGAAGAAATTTTTTTCGTCTGTGAAACTGTACCTGTTGAAATGTCAAACATGTTTTTTAAATCAGAAAATCCTGAAAAGAGACCTATGCTACATACCTAAAACCAAACTAGACATCGGGATTCTGTTGCATATAGTAGGGATTTGGTTTAGTCCTTCTCACCATATAAAAGTCTGCGAGCGATTTTGTCTACGCCCAATATTCGCGAATCTGCTAAAGTGAAATGACTTTTCTCTTCGTTTCTCGATTGTAGCTAAATGAATCTAATAATGTTCTAAAAGAGGATGAAATTCAGATGGAAAAGCATTTCGCATATATCTAACAGCCTGGAATATAGCGTTTGCGCAATTTTATCACTCAGTCTTTTGTGCGAACTGAAGAATAAATCGGACTAAACGTCTTGAAATAAAATTTTCTGAAAAATCATTCAGGTAATATGAAAATAATCAAGTTATCAAAGTGATTACCGAACCGACAGGAAGAAAAAAAGGGGAATTCCATATAGCATTTTGGATTTCGAACTCTAGGGTTCACTGCAATTTGAATACCATGCGTAAATTTTAAGGTTTCTTGAAACCACGTTTGAAAGTTGAGAAGAGAAATTTGAGAGAATTTGTAGAATTTTGCAAATATAACTATGTTTTTTAATCAGAATATTTTCCCTAATATGAGACTAATGATATAGTATACAGAAAAATATATTGCTATAAATACCAAAAAAAGAAAATATTATGGTTTTGTGCCTGTTTTTCTCTATGTTTCAGCTCACTTTACATGCCCCATTAATCGAAATAAGCTATCGAGTGGGTTAGTGTAATCGCCTCATATAAAAATTATTCGACTATGTTACGGATAGAAAATTTAACCAGAAATAAATTTCTAATGTTAATAACACGTATCATGAGAAGAATCTGGAAACGAAACTACCTACTATTTACACCCCAATGATCATGTGCTTGTTAATGCAATTTAATTTACATTTCGAAGAGTAATTGAGTCAAGGAACATCTCTTATTATCTTACCTAGTGAAGCTCCTTTCAGATACGAATATTTCTATAGCGCTCAGATTTATATACTTATGATTCAATTGTTGGTGATGCAATATAATTTTCCCTCATAATAGATTCTTTTTGCCAATTATTGCATTATTTTTCAATTGTTAAGTGTTCCATTAGAGCAAACGTCTATTTTTCCTAATGCATGGGTAAACAAACATCTCTGACATCGGGCCACATAATAAATATTTTTCAAAGTAAATGCACAGAGAACCTGTAGGTGAAGAATTAAAAAAATACGTGTGGGGAATAAATTATTTTTCTCACGGGGCGAGACCCGAACTTTGCATTCTCTAGCTGTATATCAAAATTCTCTACCTAGTAAAGTAATCGTTGACTCCGTAACTTTTTCCGCAATTATTCTCTAATTGCTTTTTTTGAAAACGGAGGACCTGACGCCATCTGTAATCAGGAAAGGCATCTTATTTTTCATTTGCTGCTGATGAATAATTTGAAAAATAATAATTTGTTTTTAAATGAGCAAGAAAAAAAATGCTTAAAATATATTGGATTCTCTATTTATAGCTTATCGATTTATAGTTCGTTTTTGTTTTTCGCAATCTGCAATGAATCAGAAATCAAAAAGAGCCATAAATCTCTCTCCTTCAGTATTAATAATTTAGTAGGAGGTTGAAAGGGCTGTTTTGAAACATAAAAAAACATGGTCACTAACACATGAAACAAATTTAACGATGCGACATTAAAATATATACAGAAAAACATCACAAGCTTCCTTGCCTTACCGGAGCTCGAACTTACCAGGTCACTTACAGGACCTAGTTTCGAGACCCAGTAATGCATTGAAAAAACTGATAAAAACGATGAAAAGTAATAAAGACAAAACTATGTGCCAAGTGATACTGCAGCGTATAAATGCGATTTGGTTCCACCCTACCCGACATATACAACTTTCTGATCGGTCCTATCCCATGCGTGCAATTTGATCAGTGCACAGTGAGCACGGCGATTACGTCTGCGACCAGGCCGCGGTTCCACTCACTTTCAGTGAGTGGGTACTTTTGCTACTTTTGCAACAGCTGAAGGAAACCCTTCAACCTACTGAAAGTCTAGGTCATTCCACTCAATTGTTTGCAATATTTGCCCTGACGTTGACAAAGATTGCAGTCGAATGGAATTTCACGTTAATGTGTACTCTTGGGTCAGGTTTTTCCTCCTACGCATCAACGTAGCAGCAGTTTCTCTTGACTTCAATGATGGTGATTTCAGTTTAACATTCTTTTATTAGGTCGAACTAGCATTCTGTCTCGCTTTAATGTTCTTTCAACTGGAGCAGGAATATTTCATGTCCTGAAATGTAAGAAAATTGATTAATAATTCCCTAAACGTCGGGAATATTATGACGGAAATCAACAAATAGGTGAAGGAGATAAAGGATTAAAATCAGAAAGCTCTTCCCAGTAGCTCTCTATTTCGAAGAAATTTTTTTCGTCTGTGAAACTGTACCTGTTGAAATGTCAAACATGTTTTTTAAATCAGAAAATCCTGAAAAGAGACCTATGCTACATACCTAAAACCAAACTAGACATCGGGATTTTGTTGCATATAGTAGGGATTTGGTTTAGTCCTTCTCACCATATAATAGTCTGCGAGCGATTTTTTCTACGCCCAATATTCGCGAATCTGCTAAAGTGAAATGACTTTTCTCTTCGTTTCCCGAATGCAGCTAAATGAATCTAATAATGTTCTAAAAGAGGATGAAATTCAGATGGAAAAGCATTTCGCATATATCTAACAGCCTGGAATATAGCGTTTGCGCAATTTTATCCACTCAGTCTTTTGTGCGAACTGAAGAATGTATCGGACTAAACGTCTTGAAATAAAATTTTCTGAAAAATCATTCAGGTAATATGAAAATAATCAAGTTGTCAAAGTGATTACCGAACCGACAGGAAGAAAAAAAGGGGAATTCCATATAGCATTTTGGATTTCGAACTCTAGGATTCACTGCAATTTGAATACCATGCGTAAATTTTAAGGTTTCTTGAAACCACGTTTGAAAGTTGAGAAGAGAAATTTGAGAGAATTTGTAGAATTTTGCAAATATAACTATGTTTTTTAATCAGAATATTTTCCCTAATATGAGACTAATGATATAGTATACAGAAAAATATATTGCTATAAATACCAAAAAAAGAAAATATTATGGTGTTGTGCCTGTTTTTCTCTATGTTTCAGCTCACTTTACTTGCCCCATTAATCGAAATAAGCTATCGAGTGGGTTAGTGTAATCGCGTCATATATAAAAATTATTCGACTATGTTACGGATAGAAAATTTAACCAGAAATAAATTTCTAATGTTAATAACACGTATCATGAGAAGAATCTGGAAACGAAACTACCTACTATTTACACCCCAATGATCATGTGCTTGTTAATGCAATTTAATTTACATTTCGAAGAGTAATTGAGTCAAGGAACATCTCTTATTATCTTACCTAGTGAAGCTCCTTTCAGATACGAATATTTCTATAGCGTTGAGATTTATATACTTATGATTCAATTGTTGGTGATGCAATATAATTTTCCCTCATAATAGATTCTTTTTGCCAATTATTGCATTATTTTTCAAATGTTGTGTTCCATTAGAACAAACGTCTATTTTTCCTAATGCGTGGGTAAACAAACATCTCTGACATCGGGCCACATAATAAATATTTTTCAAAATAAATGCACAGAGAACCTGTAGGTGAAGAATTAAAAAAATACTTGTGGGGAATAAATTAATTTTCTGACGGGGCGAGACTCGAACTTAGCATTCTCTAGCTGTATAGCAAAATGCTCTACCTACTAAACTAATCGTTTACTCCGTAACTTTTTCCGCAATTATTCTCTAATTGCTTTTTTGAAAACGGAGGACCTGACGACATGTGTAATCAGGAAAGGCATCTTATTTTTCATTTGCTGCTGATGAATAATTTAAAAAATAATAAAATATTTTTAAATGAGGAAGGAAAAAAATGCTTAAAATATATTGGATTCTCTATTTTTAGCTTATCGATTTATAGTTCGTTTTTGTTTTTCGCAATCTGCAATGAATCAGAAATCAAAAAGAGCCATAAATCTCTCTCCTTCAGTATTAATAATTTAGTAGGAGGTTGAAAGGGCTGTTTTGAAACATAAAAAAACATGGTCACTAACACATGAAACAAATTTAACGATGCGACATTAAAATATATACAGAAAAACATCACAAGCATCCTTGCCTTACCGGAGATCGAACTTACCAGGTCACTTACAGGACCTAGTTTCGAGACCCAGTAATGCATTGAAAAAACTGATAAAAACGATGAAAAGTAATAAAGACAAAACTATGTGCCAAGTGATACTGCAGCGTATAAATGCGATTTGGTTCCACCCTACCCGACATATACAACTTTCTGATCGGTCCTATCCCATGCGTGCAATTTGATCAGTGCACAGTGAGCACGGCGATTACGTCTGCGACCAGGCCGCGGTTCCACTCACTTTCAGTGAGTGGGTACTTTTGCTACTTTTGCAACAGCTGAAGGAAACCCTTCAACCTACTGAAAGTCTAGGTCATTCCACTCAATTGTTTGCAATATTTGCCCTGACGTTGACAAAGATTGCAGTCGAATGGAATTTCACGTTAATGTGTACTCTTGGGTCAGGTTTTTCCTCCTACGCATCAACGTAGCAGCAGTTTCTCTTGACTTCAATGATGGTGATTTCAGTTTAACATTCTTTTATTAGGTCGAACTAGCATTCTGTCTCGCTTTAATGTTCTCTCAACTGGAGCAGGAATATTTCATGTCCTGAAATGTAAGAAAATAGATTAATAATTCCCTAAACGTCGGGAATATTATGAAGGAAATCAAGAAATAGGTGAAGGAGATAATGGATTAAAATCAGAAAGCTCTTCCCAGTAGCTCTCTATTTCGAAGAAATTTTTTTCGTCTGTGAAACTGTACCTGTTGAAATGTCAAACATGTTTTTTAAATCAGAAAATCCTGAAAAGAGACCTATGCTACATACCTAAAACCAAACTAGACATCGGGATTATGTTGCATATAGTAGGGATTTGGTTTAGTCCTTCTCACCATATAAAAGTCTGCGAGCGATTTTGTCTACGCCCAATATTCGCGAATCTGCTAAAGTGAAATGACTTTTCTCTTCGTTTCTCGATTGTAGCTAAATGAATCTAATAATGTTCTAAAAGAGGATGAAATTCAGATGGAAAAGCATTTCGCATATATCTAACAGCCTGGAATATAGCGTTTGCGCAATTTTATCACTCAGTCTTTTGTGCGAACTGAAGAATGAATCGGACTAAACGTCTTGAAATAAAATTTTCTGAAAAATCATTCAGGTAATATGAAAATAATCAAGTTATCAAAGTGATTACCGAACCGACAGGAAGAAAAAAGGGAATTCCATATAGCATTTTGGATTTTGAACTCTAGGATTCACTGGAATTTGAATACCATGCGTAAATTTTAAGGTTTCTTGAAACCACGTTTGAAAGTTGAGAAGAGAAATTTGAGAGAATTTGTAGAATTTTGCAAATATAACTATGTTTTTTAATCAGAATATTTTCCCTAATATGAGACTAATGATATAGTATACAGAAAAATATATTGCTATAAATACCAAAAAAAGAAAATATTATGGTTTTGTGCCTGTTTTTCTCTATGTTTCAGCTCACTTTACTTGCCCCATTAATCGAAATAAGCTATCGAGTGGGTTAGTGTAATCGCCTCATATAAAAATTATTCGACTATGTTACGGATAGAAAATTTAACCAGAAATAAATTTCTAATGTTAATAACACGTATCATGAGAAGAATCTGGAAACGAAACTACCTACTATTTACACCCCAATGATCATGTGCTTGTTAATGCAATTTAATTTACATTTCGAAGAGTAATTGAGTCAAGGAACATCTCTTATTATCTTACCTAGTGAAGCTCCTTTCAGATACGAATATTTCTATAGCGCTCAGATTTATATACTTATGATTCAATTGTTGGTGATGCAATATAATTTTCCCTCAATAGATTCTTTTTGCCAATTATTGCATTATTTTTCAATTGTTAAGTGTTCCATTAGAGCAAACGTCTATTTTTCCTAATGCATGGGTAAACAAACATCTCTGACATCGGGCCACATAATAAATATTTTTCAAAGTAAATGCACAGAGAACCTGTAGGTGAAGAATTGAAAAAATACGTGTGGGGAAAAAATTATTTTTCTCACGGGGCGAGACCCGAACTTTGCATTCTCTAGCTGTATATCAAAATTCTCTACCTACTAAAGTAATCGTTGACTCCGTAACTTTTTCCGCAATTATTCTCTAATTGCTTTTTTTGAAAACGGAGGACCTGACGCCATCTGTAATCAGGAAAGGCATCTTATTTTTCATTTGCTGCTGATGAATAATTTGAAAAATAATAATTTGTTTTTAAATGAGCAAGAAAAAAAATGCTTAAAATATATTGGATTCTCTATTTATAGCTTATCGATTTATAGTTCGTTTTTGTTTTTCGCAATCTGCAATGAATCAGAAATCAAAAAGAGCCATAAATCTCTCTCCTTCAGTATTAATAATTTAGTAGGAGGTTCAAAGGGCTGTTTTGAAACATAAAAAAACATGGTCACTAACACATGAAACAAATTTAACGATGCGACATTAAAATATATATAGAAAAACATCACAAGCTTCCTTGCCTTACCGGAGCTCGAACTTACCAGGTCACTTACAGGACCTAGTTTCGAGACCCAGTAATGCATTGAAAAAACTGATAAAAACGATGAAAAGTAATAAAGTGCTAAAAACTATGTGCCAAGTGATACTGCAGCGTATAAATGCAATTTGGTTCCACCCTACCCGACATATACAACTTTCTGATCGGTCCTATCCCATGCGTGCAATTTGATCAGTGCACAGTGAGCACGGCGATTACGTCTGCGACCAGGCCGCGGTTCCACTCACTTTCAGTGAGTGGGTACTTTTGCTACTTTTGCAACAGGTGAAGGAAACCCTTCAACCTACTGAAAGTCTAGGTCATTCCACTCAATTGTTTGCAATATTTGCCCTGACGTTGACAAAGATTGCAGTCGAATGGAATTTCACGTTAATGTGTACTCTTGGGTCAGGTTTTTCCTCCTACGCATCAACGTAGCAGCAGTTTCTCTTGACTTCAATGATGGTGATTTCAGTTTAACATTCTTTTATTAGGTCGAACTAGCATTCTGTCTCGCTTTAATGTTCTTTCAACTGGAGCAGGAATATTTCATGTCCTGAAATGTAAGAAAATAGATTAATAATTCCCTAAACGTCGGGAATATTATGAAGGAAATCAACAAATAGGTGAAGGAGATAATGGATTAAAATCAGAAAGCTCTTCCCAGTAGCTCTCTATTTCGAAGAAATTTTTTTCGTCTGTGAAACTGTACCTGTTGAAATGTCAAACATGTTTTTTAAATCAGAAAATCCTGAAAAGAGACCTATGCTACATACCTAAAACCATACTAGACATCGGGATTCTCTTGCATATAGTAGGGATTTGGTTTAGTCCTTCTCACCATATATTAGTCTGCGAGCGATTTTATCTACGCCCAATATTCGCGAATCTGCTAAAGTGAAATGACTTTTCTCTTCGTTTCCCGAATGTAGCTAAAGGAATCTAATAATGTTCTAAAAGAGGATGAAATTCAGATGGAAAAGCATTTCGCATATATCTAACAGCCTGGAATATAGCGTTTGCGCAATTTTATCCACTCAGTCTTTTGTGCGAACTGAAGAATGAATCGGACTAAACGTCTTGAAATAAAATTTTCTGAAAAATCATTCAGGTAAAATGAAAATAATCAAGCTATCAAAGTGATTACCGAACCGAGAGGAAGAAAAAAAAAGGGAATTTCATATAGCATTTTGGATTTCGAACTCTAGGATTCACTGGAATTTGAATACCATGCGTAAATTTTAAGGTTTCTTGAAACCACGTTTGAATGTTGTGAAGTGAAATTTGAGCGAATTTGTAGAATTTTGTAAATATAACTATGTTTTTTAATCAGAAGATTTTCCCTAATATGAACCTAATGATATAGTATACAGAAAAATATATTGCTATAAATATAAAAAAAAGAAAATATTATGGTTTTGTGCCTGTTTTTCTCTGTTTCATCTCACTTTACTTGCCCCATTATTTGAAATAAGCTATCGAGTAGGTTAGTGTAATCGTCTCATATAAAAATTATTCGACTATGTTACGGATAGAAAATTTAGCCAGAAATAAATTTCTAATGTTAATAACACGTATCATGAGAAGAATCTGGAAACGAAACTACCTACTATTTACACCCCAATGATTATGTGCTTGTTAATGCAATTTAATTTATATTTCGAAGAGTAATTAAGTCAAGGAACATCTCTTATTATCTTTCCTAGTGACACTCCTTTCAAATACGAATATTTCTATAGCGTTGAGATTTATATACTTATGATTCAATTCTTGGATATGTAATAAAATTTTCCCTCATAATAGATTCTTTTTCCCAATTATTGCATTATTTTTCAATTGTTAAGTGTTCCATTAGAGCAAACGTCTATTTTTCCTAATGCATGGGTAAACAAACATCTCTGACATCGGGCCACATAATAAATATTTTTCAAAATAAATGCACAGAGAACCTGTAGGTGAAGAATTAAAAAAATACTTGTGGGGAATAAATTATTTTTCTGACGGGGCGCGACTCGAACTTAGCATTATATAGCTGTATAGCAAAATGCTCTACCTACTAAACTAATCGGTGACTCCGTAATTTTTTCCGCAATTATTCTCTAATGGCTTTTTTCAAAACGGAGGACCAGACGCCATCTGTAATCAGCAAATGCATCTTATTTTTCATTTGCTGCTGATGAATAATTTGAAAAATAATAATTTATTTTTAAATGAGCAAAAAAAAAATGCTTAAAATATATTGGAGTCTCTATTTACAGCTTATCAATTTGTCTCTAATGGCTTTTTTGAAAACGGAGGACCTGACGCCATCTGTAATCAGGAAAGACATCTTATTTTTTATTTGCTGCTGATGAATAATTTGAAAAATAATAATTTATTTTAAATGAGCAAAAAAAAAATGCTTAAAATATATTGGATTCTCTATTAATAGCTTATCAATTTATAGTTCGTTTTTGTTTTTCGCAATCTGCAATGAATCAGAAATGAAAAAGAGCCATAAATCTCACTCCTTCAGTATTAATAATTTAGTTGGAGGTTGAAAGGGCTGTTTTGAAACATAAAAAAAATGGTCACTAATACACGAAACAAATTTAACGACGCGATATTAAAATATGTACAGAAAAACACCACAAGCATCCTTGCCTTACCGGAGCTCGAATTTTGGATTTCGAACTCTAGGATTCACTGGAATTTGAATACCATGCGTAAATTTTAAGGTTTCTTGAAACCACGTTTGAATGTTGTGAAGTGAAATTTGAGCGAAATTGTAGAATTTTGCAAATATAACTATGTTTTTTAATCAGAAGATTTTCCCTAATATGAAACTAATGATATAGTATACAGAAAAATATATTGCTATAAATACCAAAAAAAGAAATTATAACGGTTTTGTGGCTGTTTTTCCCTATGTTTCAGCTCACTTTACTTGCCCCATTAATTGAAATATGCTATCGAGTGGGTTAGTGTAATCGCCTCACATAAAAAATATTGGACTATGTTACGGATAATAATAATGTGTGACAATCCCGGTGCAGCGCAGTACGAGGACTGCATATCACCATATGGGAGTTGCCACTGAAATACCCATCGACTAACCAGTTTCCTATCAGTTAACCTGGCGTTACCTTTACCTGCCTGCAGCTGTAGACCTTTTTTGAAGAGGGGGATTTTATAGCCTGCCTGTAGAATAATCCTTGAGTGCCGTGAAAGTCGGATCTTTTAAATTTTTGAGTAATGCCTAGGAATATGCCCATCACTCACTGGATTTTGTCCAAATATCTGCCAAATTATCAGAAGGTATGATTAGAATTTTGAGCCAAAAACATATGTAGAAGTCCTAATTTTTTGAGTCCTCCGCAGCAGAGACTCTTAGGCACTTCCATTGATAGACCACTCCTAATCGGGTGACCAAGCCTTTCAGCATGACCTTCAACTTCGTTCTTTCCATCAAGCCGGGCAACTACGGCCCGCTCGCCGTCTCGGCCTTAACCACGCCGAGGTCGCGTTGGGGATGACACATGACCGGGCCCACCCAAGACAGTCAGCGGCCCTCCAACGACGTTGACAAAGCCGTTAGCCTACCGGGGCTTACGTGACCGCAAGCACCCGGACCCCACTTCGCAGAGGATCCCAAGTTCCTCCACTGCGAAAGCTATATATGGCCAAAACTAATTTCGTGGGAATCTTAGTGTGGCTGTTCCATCGATAAGTCCGTCGACCAGGGTAGCTACTTATGTTACGGATAGAATATTTAGCACAAATAAATTTCCAATGTTAATAACACGTATCATGAGAAGAATCTGGAAACAAAACTACCTCCTATTTACACGCCAATGACTATGTGCTTTGTTAATGCAATTTAATTTATATTTCGAAGAGTAATTTAGTCAAAGAACATCTATAAATATCTTACCTAGTGACGCTCCTTTCAAATACGAATATTTCTATAGCTTTGAGATTTATATACTTATGATTCAATTCTTGGTTATGCAATATAATTTTCCCTCATAATAGATTCTTTTTCCCAATTATTGCATCATTTTTCAACTGTTAAGTGTCCCATTACAGCAAACGTCTATATTTCCTAATGCATGGGTAAACAAACATCTCTGACATCGGGCCAAATAATAAATATTTTTCAAAGTGATTACTGAACCGACAGGAATAAAAAAATGGGAATCCCATGTAGCATTTTGTATTTCGAATTCTATGATTCACTGGACTTTGAACACCATGCGTAAATTTTAAGGTTTCTTCATACCACGTTTGAATGTTGAGAACAAAAATTTGTTAGAATTTGTAGTATTTCCGAAATATCACTATGCTTAATCAGAAAAATTTCTCTAATATGAAACTAATGTTATAATATACAGAAAAATATTTCGCAATTAATATAAAAAAAAAAAAAGAAAATATTATCATTATGCGGCTGTTTTTCTCTATGTTTCAGCTCACTTTACTTTCCCCATTAATTGAAATTTGCTATCGAGTGCTTTAATGTAATCGCCTTAGATAAAAATTATTCTACTACATTAGGTACAGAATATTTCCTTACAAATAAATTTCCAATGTAACTAACCTATACTGTTCACAAAAATTAGGGGATATATTATTGCTTCATATTCATTTTGAAATATCTCCTAATTTTTGTGAGCAGTGTATATTATGATAAGAACCTAGAAATGAAACTAATTCCTATTTACACGTCAATGATTATGTGCTTGTTAATACAATTTTGATCATATTTCGAAGAGTAATTTAGTCAAAGAACATCTCTTACTAACTTACCTACTTACGCTTCTTTCAAATACAAATATATCTATGGTATTAAGTTTTACACACATATGTTTCAATTCTCGGTTATGCATCATAAGTCTTTCTCAAATTAGATTCTTTTTTGCCATTTATTGCATCATTTTTCAACTGTTAAGTGTTCCATTACAGCAAACGTATCTTTTTCCTAAAGCAGGGGTAAACACACATCTCTGGCATCGGGCCATAAAATAAATCTTTTTCAAATTAAATACACAGATTACCTGTAGAGGAAGAATTCATTGAATGATCACCACCACCACCACCACAACCATCATCATCATCATCAAGCAGCCATGGGCTACGGAGGTCCAACCAGACCGTGCAATTTAGTTCTCCAAGCAAGTCTATCCTGAGCTACATCTACTGCATCTGGCCACTGCACACCAATTCTAACAAGATCCTATTTGACATTGTCTGCCCACCGCATCCTAGGTCTCCCACCATTTCTGAGGCCTTTAGGCACACTGTTCATAACCCTATTCGCCAATCTATAATTATCCATACGGGCAACATGGCCAAACCAGAGGAGTCTCTCTCTGCAAAATATGCTGCTCAAAGGAGGTTGCCGACACCTTTGCCTAACCTCATCATTAGTTACAAAGTTGAACCACCTAATGCCCAAGATACTGCGTAAACATCTGGAATCAGAAGCATCTAGTTTCCTGTTATCTTGTTTACAAAGTGTCCAAGTTTCACTACCATAACTAACCCTAGGAAGAACCAAACTATTATACAGTCTAATTTTAGTCTTTAGGTGTATACGCCTATTTCTCCACACTCTCCATAGATTCTTAAAAGTCCCGGCAGCAATCCCTATTCGTCTGTTAATCTCATGCCGCACATCACCATTATCTGTTACATAGCTCCCAAGGTATTTAAACTGTGACACCTGCTCAAAATTGCAACCATTCAGATGAACTGAATCACAACCTGTCTGATCAGTTTTCATCACTTTAGTTTTCTCTCTGTTTATAACCAAACCTACTCTACTACCAGTCTCATTAAAAACTTGAATGAAAGAGTTCATCTCATCAACATCATTTGCCAAAAGGGCTAAATCATCAGCATAATCTAAATCAGAAATTTTGGTATCTCCAGTCCATTTAAGGCCAAAATCTTTCCCTTGAAGTGAATTTCGCATAACATAATCAATAATCAAACTAAAGAGAAAAGGAGACAAAATGCACCCTTGTCGAACACCAGAAGTAATGTTAAACCAACTTCTACAAGCCTTACCAACTCTCACACACGAATTAGTGTTATTATAGAGAGCTTTCATTATGTTAACTAACTTGTCAGGTATACCACATTATCTCACAATCAACCACGAATTTTCATGATCAACAGAGTCGAAAGCCTTTTTGAAATCACAAAGCTAGCAACCAAAGGTTTCTGAAACTCTAGACATTTCTCAAGAAACTGCCTAAGGGAAAATATTTGATCCACACATCCCCTACCACTTTTGAATCCATTATTCGATTATACGGAATGTAAAATTGAAATCACCATCATTGAATTCAAGAGAAGGTATTGCTATATTGTTGCGATACTCTGTCGCTGAGCAAACAATTGACTATAATAACCTAGACTTTAATAGGTTGAAGGGTTTCCTTCAGCTGCTGGAAAAGTAGCAAAAGTACCGTCTCACTTTTAGTGAGTAGAATCGTGTCCTGATCGCAGACTTAATCGCCGTGCTCGCTGTGCACTGATCAAATCGAACGCATGGGATATGACCGATCAGAAAGTTGTAAGCAGTGGTATGCCAATTCACGCACCCCCACGCACGGTGCTTTTCCCCTATGATGTCCTTGACCACGTCCCTCTACACTCCACTACTTCCCCCTTATTAACATTCATAATTCATAATTAATATTCATAATTCTTAACTGACCACGCCTCTTATTAATAACTCATATTTTATAATTCACAATTAATTAACACCTTATCAAAAGTTTCGCCCCTCTTTATTAAAACCCGCTTCCAGCCATTTTTACCACAAAGCCCTGAAATTTCTCCAACTCCCGAGTCTGCCCCCTCCCCCGTGGTTGCGTCATTCCCCAACGGTGTGAAGAAAAACTCCCGATTTATTCATAGTTTTTATTTCCTGTATTTTTTTTTATTAATTAAACACTTACTCAAAATGACGTCCCCTTTATTAATATGCATCCTCTCATTCAAAAACCCATATCAATATCCACCCCCTTTTATTAAATGCTTACCAAAATCCCTCCCCTTTATTAAAAACCACCTATCAGAACTGCCACCACCTCATTAATAAGTACACCACCAAAAATCCCTTCCCCCTTTATTAAACACCCCTCTTTTCCTCTGATTCCACCATTTTGACACCCCCTTCCCCGTGGTTGTGTCATCCCCCTACGGTGTAAAGTGAATCTCCTGAATAATTCATAGATTTTTTTTCCTGTATTTTCTATTAATTAGGCACTTACCCAAAGTGATGCCCCCTTTATTAATATGCAACCCCTCATTGAAAAACCCTTATTAATATGCACCCCTCTTTATTAAACGCTTATAAAAAGTCCCACCCCCTCTCGTATGGCTAACCACGTAATTTCTACCCTCAAAATGATTGCAAAGTCCAACTAAACTTTCGGTAGCAACAGGTCATCTCTCTCACAATGGCTGAAGCAATCCTCAAAATAATTACAAAGTCCCATATTTTGTGACATCGACCTTCATATAATTCTAATTCCTGCAGCGTGCATTTCGCAACAAGCCTGCTCCAACGCGATATCTCACCCCTGCTGGGGACCAGATGGTTTTACAATCTGAAAAGTCCTGCATAATAAAATATATTTTGAAATATCAATTGACGATCGCACATCTTACTCTGAACAATAATTATCAGCGCAATTTATTTGGATATAATATCCCAATCAGAGAACTAAACTGAAACAGATCATGTAACGAATTTATAACTTCTTCGTATTTTCTTCTTAACCACGTTTTTTACTAACGGATGGATTTACAAACGAAAAGTCCTGCGAAATTAAAAAACATTATCCCAAACGGGGAATCACACGTCTCTAAATAATAATTCGTATTTTAATATCTACAAGTTTTAACACACCATGTTTTAACTTTGCACCGTAGTACTTGTGACAAGGGTTGGGATAGGTTCTTATCGCTATGTTGCCAAGGGGTGGCTGACGGGTTCACAGATGGAACTCTGGATCCGCCCTAATTGTAATATTTGTTGTTGCTCATAGGACCTGATAAATTATTTCCTTTGTTAAAAATAGAAGCTAAGTAAATAATCCTGGTACAACTTTCGCCCCGTTTTCGACCATTGCCGCGCATTTGCTTCGAATGTATCTTACAATTTCCCGGGAGCTCGGTGCTTATCAGATAGTGGTAAAGGTCACTGTTTTGCTCATGTTTGTGGTAACGTTCAAGGTATCCCGCTCATCCCTTTGGTGGTCATCTTCGATAAACTCGTTATTTATCAAAAAGCCCTCCCAATCCACCTTTATTAAAAAAACCCTCATTAATTAAAACTCTTAGCAAAAGTTCCACCTCCTCATACCCCGAGCAGTCATCTTGAACAGTTAACCCTTCTCAAAATTTCCGCCGACGGTCATCTTGGATCACGTTACCCAGCCACGCTGTCGACCCCCCTTTCTTTCCGTATCAGACGTGATGTGTTACAACATGCTTTAGAAAACCCACTCACACTCTTGATCATAGTTTTCAGACACATCTCGAAATTTTCCTAAGTCCAGAGACGTCACTCATTGACAGCCCTTCTGACAAAACCCGCATTGTCACCCCCACTTCTATCTCCCTTTGTTTCAGGCCATCACAATAGATACGGTATGTAAACATTGTTTGGAAATAATTTCCCATTCTCATATCGAAACATCCCATCTCCCCTTTATGATAGGTCAGGTATTTTGAAAATAACAATGTACCTGATCAGAAGAAGGCAAACCATTTTGAAATTTCCCTTGGCGCCCCTAAATCTCTCTTATTAAAACTGGTCTCCATCGTATTGAAGGATGATGCCATCAGATATCTGTGTTCACACATATTCGGCACAACACTTTCCACGCCCCTGCCACGTCAGATTTGTTTTGGAATGATGAAGTGATTTTACGTAAAATTCTTATTTTTTCCATGTCTGAATTCATCACTCTCCGTATTTTCATGTTATATACTAAACCATTTCAAAAACGACACAAATCAGAGGTAAAAAATTCCCTCTTCCTTACAAATTTCAATCATGTCCCAATTTTTTAACTTATTTTCCTGTATTCACCCATTTCAAAGACATCGTGATTGCAAAAGAATAACCATTAAAACTAACTTTTTTAATTCCCGTATATCCGTTACGCGACATGATCACAAGTTTAAAACTTTTTATTTCTAATGCTTATTACCGCTGTATCGGCAATTCAGTACATGATTCACTTATGAAAAATATTACTCTTTCTCAGGAAGTAACGTTACTCAGTAACAAATCGACAACAAAATACTACTTCTTCCTCGGAGGAAAAATCAGCTAATGATTTGGAAGTAATATATCATTTTTTGAAAAATCTGCAATTGTAAATGTTCTCATAGTTTTTAAAAACCATCTTTTCCACCGTTTACTGGCGAACATGTGGTCACAAGACGAATAACACATCACGCTGATGAAATTATATTTCGCGTTGTGACCCGCGTTAGTACACGCATGTTCCTAAAGCTTGTTTACAAGGTCAGTTGTTTTTCATCGGGTAAACAATAATTCTGTAAAGAGTTTTCATACGCTGTTGAATGTTATATAAAGTAAGTGTTCCACACCCCACCAGGTCTAGGTGATGGGGTGGAAGAACTAGGGGGAAATCGAAGGATTTAGACCTCCCAAAATGGGAATGCTTTGCTTTGTGTCTTTTTATACTGTTAACTTATTAAATGGCATTATTCAGCCCTGATATGCAGCTCACTCGATTAACTTTTAGATTGAGATATCTAGACATTTTATAGCAAGAACAAATTGAGCTAAACTGGCAATTAACACAAAAATACAACATTTATTAACATATTTCACAGATCAGACAACATACAGGTAACTGAGTCTCATTCTCGGGATGGTTTCCCCATTTGCAACAAGGGAAAATCCTTACGCAGGATGCCGGAACAGTTTATTTGTCCAATAGTTCATGGAGAACGAGCTGCTCGCTCATAAGACAATCTTTACGAAAAGTTGGAGGTCCCACTCTTGGGCCTCGTGGCGGCGGCTTACAAAAACATTAATAATGTGCTTGTGAAAAATGGGTTGCAGAATAATGACAAAGTATTCCCTACCTTCACTCAGATGTAGACTTTGAGATGAAGCAGCATCACTAGGCCACCTGGCTGGGGTTAAGACATTGTTCAGCCCAGCACTACGCCACACATTCACTTACACTCGCATTGTAGAGTTTTGGCACCAGCTGCAGTCTCTCACCTTCGAGAGCTCAGGCAAGAAGATGTCAGAAGCAAGAAAAACGCAACACTGTTCACCTCTAAAAAGAACAAAACACAACACGACCCCTATCAGAGGACAGTGTTAGCTGACATGGCTGCCGCTCATTGAGCAGTGCGGCTGACCCATGGGGGTGATGCACCCCTCGGTGGGCCTTGATGTCCACTGTGATGGTCAAATCACGAATCTTCCATGCTTAAGGCATAGTTTGTCCTTTGCTAAAGTCTGGTAAATGGTAGCTAGGTAGTCACTGGAAGGAGGGCTATGCAGCAATCCCCTGTGATGATGCATAGAACCGGCCAGGCCTAGCACCGAATGTCCGACCCCGCCTTCTCGTGGTGCAGACCGTTAGTAACTTTCAAAAGAGATACTCTCTTGTGTAAGTGAACGGAAGGGGAGGGCTGCCAGATTGGTGTGGCCTACTGATCTGGACAACTATGGCTATAAAAAAATAATAAATAAATACCCCCTCAAGCAGCTGCTTGCCACAGAGGTCTGACAGGAGCCTGCCAGTTTATATGCCATTGTAGAAGGTCTGAGAGGAGGTGATTTGTAATTTATTACAATGGTATTTGAAAAATGCTGGTTTGTTTGCAGAGTTCACTATGTCAACACTTGTTGCAAAACACACTAAGTCAGTGGTCTCTGATTATATTTTTTTAAATGTTAACTTCTAATTAAATAATTCTGACAGTAGTTAGTGAATGAAATTTCGTAATTTGCAATATTGCACAATTTACAACCCAAAGAAAAAAATGACAATGCATTCTGCCAGCAATTCCACAGTATATCAAATTAAATAAATAATGTGTTGTCTAGGTATTAAGGCCACTTGATGTTTAATAAAATAAATATTAATCCCCTTACTTTGATAAAATATTAATGTTATTTGCAAAATCAAACATTATATGTTAAAAATTGTAATAACCAATTTGCATTATTGAATTTACATGCATTTCAGTATCATTATACTTAGCAAATATTTATAGGAATAAAATAATCGGTAATTTTTCGGGTTAGTAACCTTGGCTAGCTTAGAGGAAATGCAGTTTAGGGTGTTCGTAACGTAGAAGTTACGGGTGCCAATCAATTTTGACTAAAGTTTATGAATTCAAATTAATTGAAGAGCTGACCATTAATTTGGAATAACCAGAAAATGCATTCCCATGAGATCATGTCATAAAAACAAATTGTGAGAAATCGACAGTTAATGAATTTCTTATCATGTGTAAGATTTGTTTCCACGTATATACTTTGTTTTACAGCTTTTTTAAATGAGTAATGCATTCCTATACATACTCTATTATTTTTGCTACTAAGACGAGAATATTTCAAAAATATCGATTAGAATAGTAAAAATTAATTTTCACAATTAGTTCTAATGTTCCAACATAATAAGATTAAAAAATTCCTGTAGGTATATGAACTTTATTTTAAAGCCAGGGAAATTCAGCATGAGACAAGCTTGTGTGATGAAGTCACAGGGACAGTAATAACAGCAAAGTTAGAAAAGCCTAGATCAGCAGCATTTGTGAAGGAACTGCATCTTTGATAACTGGTAATATGTCTCCTTTTAAAGATAATCATATGTGTTTCAGTGACAATAATTTTATTAATAGAAAAGCAATGTCTTTCTTCACGAAACCACCTTCATTGAATATTGTGTATCCCCATCCTGTAGACAAAGTTAGACTATTGTTTTTCTGAATTGATGCTGTGCACTTGTTAAAATGTATAAGAAATAAAGCCGTCCCGTGGCCGAGTGGTTAGCACGCTTGGCTACTGATCTAAGGGACCTGGGTTCGAGCACCGGATTAGGCATGGATGTGTGTGTCGTTTTTCTGCTGAGGTCCTGCCATCCTCTCAGACCTTCTACTTTGGCATATAAACTGACAGGCTCCTGTCAGACCTCTGTGGCAAGCAGCTGCTTGAGGGGGTATTTATTTTATTTTATTTTTTATAAGAAATAATTGGATTAATAAAAAAAATCCTGGTCAGTGCATGTTTTATCCAAAATTTAGATCAGAGGGTTTAGTTGTAAGGCATGACTTTTCTACAGCAGCATTTTCAACCCTTAGAAAGCTTCATTACATTGAAAACAATAGTTATTAAATATAATTATAATTCGTCTTTGAAAGAATTGTCACTTTCTAACTTAGAGAAGCAAAATTGTCTTGTCCATATACTAAGCTGGTTCTTCAAATTTTTAGTAAATTTGTTGCAGAAGGACTTTTAGAAATGGGTGAAAAACAAAATGAAGTACTGTAGAGTACATTAAGACTGTTAACACATGGTGGGATATAATAAATGTTAAATCTCCTTTTAAAGGAACTTGATTAAACGACATATATAAAATACTTCTCATAGCATCATCTTTAGATTAAAGGAATTTATTTTTAAATAAATTATTGGATTGGCTGGATTCGTGGCAAAGTATGGGTTGTGATACAGGTATGCTGACCAAAGAAACACATACTGCTTTAAAATTATCAACACATGCTTTGTTGGAATTAGCTTCACATTGTTGTGAAAAGTTAAATATGGCATACATATCGCCTGGGAAATTCCAAACCGATTGTTCAGAAGATAGATTTAGCAAATACAGGCAACTAGCTGAAGGGCAGTATCACATATCGATAAGGCAGGTATATGAGTGTGAAAACAAATTAAGGATGCATTCAATACTGAAATTGGTATTACCAACTAAAAGTATGTATCCACATTTCTAGTTTTTCTGCCAAACAGAGATGGGAAGAGATAAAGGAAAATTTAAGTGTTTCTTTTCCTTTTAAGCATTACTGTTACTGAAGATGATATTGTGAAAATAGGAGACTACCTACCTGTCTTAACCTATTTGGCTAGTTACTGTGTCTATTCAGTTCTTAAAAAAATGATGATTTCATTTTCTTGCATTTTTTGTGAAAGAATGGCTAAAATGATTTCGACTTTTTTAATCAGTGTTTTGAATTTAAAATTAATTAGCGTTATTCAGTTTTTGTCGTTTTTTTTCAGAGATTCTTTTTACAGTTACAACCTATTTTTAATGAATTACACTTAGCATTTATAAACATTTTACTTAAGAAGTTTCAGTTTATATTCATTATTTCCGCTATTTCTGGCTGTAGATAGGATTGAAAATTTAATTTTTTTCCTTCAAATAATGATGACGAGGAGTTAAACAAATAACTTATGTGCCAGCTTGTTTTTTTATATGTTTTACGATTGTGTCATTTCGTTTCCCCTTTAACCGGTCTCGACTCAGTAATTATGGAAATAGTTCAGTAGGCTCACGTTCGAAAATTTGCACCAAAATCAAAATCTTATAAGAACTTTAGGAGTATTAATAATAACCTATCAAACGAAAAAGAAATTACCAAAATTTAATGAAGCGTAATATCGTATAATTTTAGTATATTTTCTTCTAGAAAATTTAATTTTTGATTTATTTCGTATTGACGAATCTTTTAACTTGCTATTATAGAGTTAATTCATGCATAATTTTTAGTAATTTCCTTTCCATTCCTTCCTTAGGTTTAAAACTACTGCACCTTACGATCAAGGATGATGGATTCGAGCCTTACATTGATGGGTTGTTGTTTGGGTTGTTTTACCTCTGAGCGGCACTTTTTTGCACACCATGGGCTAAATGGCCAGGCCACATGGACCCCGAAGGCTCAGAGAAGGTTGGGGGAGGGGACCCACTGGAACAACTGTTGGGAGAAAGATGGTAGACTCCCGTCAAGGCCATCCAGCGTGTTCTTTAACGTGCACAGGGTATGGCTCTCCCGCACACGGGGCCACGGCTTAACGTCCCATCCGACGGACGGCGGCCTTTCCAAGCCCATCGGTGTCCCCTACTGACCGTGGGCAGGGCGGGGAATTTTGCGGAGACAAATCTCAACGCTGACCCAGCTGGGACTCGAACCTGGGAACTACAGATTACGAGCCTGGCGCGCTACCGACTGAGCCACCCCCGCCCCTTGCTTACATTGATGATATAAAGGAAACTGTAAAGAAGTCATCAAAACAAACTGAAAGTTTTTGGCTTCAAAGTTGTTCTTGATGTGATATCTTAAAATTCAATTGTTCTACCGTTTAGTTCACATTGTTTAGTTTCTCTTTAATAATTTTTTTGGTTTAACGTTAAATAAATGAATGTTTGCCTGAGGAAAACTTGTAATTGTGTTTTAAATGAATATAATGCTTTTCTACATACTGTGACACGATGCCAAAACTTTGACAAAATAATAAACTTCTGCCCAAATTTAAAAGTAACACTCCATGGTCCAATCCGAAAAGCGTTCCAGATTTCTGGAACGATTCAGAATTGTCAAATAGTGAACAAATATTGTTCGAAAATCGGGATTTAAATAGATTTGATCAGGTTAGGATCTAGAAAGAAAAGGGGTGGGAGGTTGAAGCGCGGCAGGGGGCGCAACGGAAAAAAGTAAAGTTGGGAGAGCAAGAGACAGGATTTCCAATAATAATGTAACATTTTCTCCTCCCTTTTACAGGTCTTAAAATATTCTTCAAAAATGCATGGAATATGCACAAGATTTATTGTTGCAAGTAAAAGGGAAAATATGGGTCTTGGCCAATGTAAAGTGGACGAAATCTCATGTTAGGGTTGGGTTGTTTTACCTCTGAGCGGCACTTTTTTGCACACCATGGACTAAATGGCCAGGTCACATGGACCCCGAAGGCTCAGAGAAGGTTGGGGTAGGGGATCCACTGGAAGAGCTGTTGGGAGACAGATGGTAGCCTCCCGTCAAGGCCATCCAGCGTGTTCTTTAACGTGCACAGGGTATGACTCTCCCGCACACGGTGCCACGGCTTAACGTGCCATCCGACGGACGGCGGCCTTTCCAAGCCCATCGGTGTCCCCTACTGACCGTGGGCAGGGCGGGGAATTTTGCGGAGATAAATCTCAATGCTGACCCAGCTGGGACTCGAACTTGGGAACTACAGATTACGAGCCTGGCGCGCTACCGACTGAGCCACCCCCGCCCCAAATCTCATGTTAACGAGTGGGAAACGTTTTCGAACATGTACTTTTAAACTAATTTGCTGCAAAAATCATTTTGTACGAAAGACGTGAAAGAATGGATTTTTGAGTACAAAATATTGTTATTTTCGTATACTTAACTGAATTATTTGGCTGTTGGGTTGAAAAAATGCAGTAAATTGTAGAAGTGAAAAAAGAAAATTATTTTAAAAAATTGGTGAGAAAAATATGAAAACTAAAACTGCTGGACCTCGAGTACAATGAATGATGACAGCAAGAATGCATGAGCAACGGTCTCTGCTTGACCGTCCTCAGCGAGATGCAGCAGCCGAGACTTTTCCGCTCTTTTTCCCACGTTACACGGTCAGTACACGTGACCTGGCCGAGGGGTGAGGACGCAGATGGAAGGATGAATTTGGTTCAAGCAACAAGTGGCCACAGAGCCATATTGTCTGCAGTACAGACCAGTGGTGCCAGTGTGATGATGTAGGGCAGTGGTTCTCAATCTTTTATGCTTCACCTATCCCCGGAAATGTGCATGTAACTGGCATTGTATAAAAAACCCTTGTATAAAAAATTAATAAATACCCCCTCAAGCAGCTGCTTGCCACAGAGGTCTGACAGGAGCCTGCCAGTTTATATGCTATAGTAGAAGGTCTGAGAGGATGGCAGGACCTCAGCAGAAAAACGACACATACATCCATGCCTTACCCGGGGCTCGAACCCAGGTCCCGTAGATCAGTAGCCAAGCGTGCTAACCACTCGACCACGGGACGAGATAGTTAAAATTATAGCTATAGTATAACAATGGGAATAAAATAAAACATATATATGGTATATATATATAACATATATCTAGCGACTTTTTGAGCTCTCACGGCGTACCCCAAAAAATTTACCGCGTACCCCACGTTGAGAACCCCTAGTGTAGGGAGTGCTTTCCTGGCACACATTAGGCTCCCTGAAACCCATCGACGGGCATCTGAAATGTACAGTCGCTCAAAAAAATATCCGAACACTATGGCTGATTACAGAATTCAGAGAAATATCTGGCAACGATGTATCTAACGATATCTGTACACAAAGGTTTCCAGATCACTAATTTCTAAAAAAAACTTGCCAGATATTTTTTATGAATTCTGTAATCAACCATAGTGTTCGGATATTTTTTTGAGCGACTGTATTGGCTAATTCACCTGACCTTGCTATTCTCTCCTTCTGAAGCTCTTTGTTGTTGAATAACGTTCAGCCAGATCGTCTGCTGGGCATCTTAGGTGAACGCCGAATCCTTACACAATACAATTCCGCTCTACAAGATAGCACTCCATCGTATGGGTGATGCCATATTTCTCCCATCTCCTTTCAAGGAAGACCTTCTAAATGAAAAATCATTTGTGCTGTGGGACAGCAGAGAAAGGACCTATCCTTTTGAACTTTACTATTGCTGATAACTCAGTATAAGTCTGGTTGTAATCATTAAGGTGCGTGGGAGGTCTTTTACAATTTTGAACGCATGTCTCATGTCTAATTAGAAGTGCCAAACAATAATAATGTACGATGATGGAAAGTTAGATTTTGAAGCAATATTTCTGAATTAATAAATTTTTATTAGTCCAATGAGGATAAACGAGTTAAAGATGAGAAATTAAAACTAATTTTGTAAGAAAAAAACGCTTGCAAGTAGTAAAAAAAGGAAGTTTTCTGCAAAATCGTGTTTACATCATCGATGTTTGCTGATTTCACTGAATATAGATAAATGTTTCTTTTTTGAGTAATGTTTTCAGGAATTTCGGGGCCCAGAGTATGATAAAAATTACAAATTTGAGAAGGCTAATGCGTTTTTCCTGTCGTTAAATCTTGTGAGGTTTGTTTGGTGGGTAACTCATTTAAACATTAACCCAAAATAAGTTAATAAACTAATAAAATATACCAAAGTAATACGTTTGTTTAATCGCAAATATTTTATGCATTATTATAACACATTATCGTTACGGGGAACAGAGAAATAACATGAAACATAATTTTCTGTCTGACTCGTGATTGATGAATGTATTTTGCATTGCTGAATAATATTAATAAATAAAATAAATACCCCCTCAAGCAGCTGCTTGCCACAGAGGTCTCACAGGAGTCTATCAGTTTATATACCACAGTAGAAGGTCTGTGAGGATGGTGCATGAAATCTCAGTAGAAAAACAACAACAACATCCATGCCTTACTATAGTTATGAACTACTATAGTTCAAAATAGAAACCGGTTTCAAATTCGTTACCTAGTTGGGAAAGTGGGTGGCAATCTGTTTATTTAATGGCTTAAAACTCATTTTCTAATTGACGTAAAAAACTCAAACTAATTTTGTAATATTCCTTTCAGCATGTACTATACGTGAAATGTATTGGAAGCGATCTCGATCCTATACTTCTGGTTTCTCGGGTTTAACTGTTTTAATCTTTTAAGTCTAATAGCTTTTTTCCCAGGTGAGCTAGTTACACTCTTGGTTTCAATATTGATCGTTAATGTTAATCCAGTTGTAAAAATCTGGAGGAATACAAACCGATTTCTGATTCTGGTGCTGTTTACTAGCTAGTTACCGTTTATCTCAAGTATAACCGAACAAACCACTGAAATCTGGCAACGAGAGTATCCACCACGTTACTTTTTTAATTTTTCCCTTAAGATTATCAGCATTATTCACATTTACCTATTCACTACATATTACTCACATTTCCCTTATTTTAACCCCACACATTTAGTCACTGTTGGCAACTTACATTGAGGTACAGTCGCTCAAAAAAATATCAGAACACTATGGTTGATTACAGAATTCAGAACCTTCGTGTACAGTACACGGTTGCCAGATCACTAATTTCTAAAAATATCGTTGCCAGATATTTTTTCTGAATTCTGTAATCAGCCACAGTGTTCGGATATTTTTTGAGCGACTGTACCAGTTTATTAGGTACACCACCCCTTGTCACATAAATGGTTCAGTCTAACACATAATATGTCACATGATCGCGGTATGCGGTATAAATCAGGAGACCAGCCTTCGAGCATCAGTTAGAGTTGGATTGAGCGTCATAAAGGCAAAACCAGCGACCTGAGCGACTTTGAACGTGGCATGATAGTTGGTGCTAGGCAGTGCCGCTTCTAGCATCTGCCAAACAGCTGTCCACTTGAGCTTTTCACGCAAAACCGTTTCAAGGGTTTGCTGAGAATGGTGCAAAAAGCAAAAAAAGGTCAATCCTGTGGACGAAAACAACTTGAGAATCAGAGGGGTGAAAGTTCTCTGGTGAGAATTATGTAAGCGAACAGACTGGCCACAATTAGGGAAATCCAGCAGAATTAAACATTGGTGTGCAGAAGGTCATCTCCAAACTCACCAGATATCGGACCTTGTCGCAAATGAGCTACAACAGCCGTTGACCATGTTGAGTGGTATTGGATTTTTTTCAACATTCAACAACTCCCTCTTTCAGAATGTGTCAAATTGCACTTAAGGGTCCCGTTGGCATCTCCAAGGCAGGTTCCAAATATTTGTTTCATCAATGTGAATACAATGTAATGGTGCATCTTATACAACATCAAGGAGCACTAAATCAATCTGCAGCACAGTCACTGTGGCGAAAGGAGTCATGAATGTCCCTTCTACGGAGCATGTAATCTTCACGTCTTCTGGTGTGCTCGTCCCATACCTGTCCATGTCATTTGGTGCTACATGATGTGTGAGATGCACCATTGCATTATGTCATGCATGGTGATCGCTCAAATGCTCAATTTGAACTCTCTCTCAGAAGGTATAAATTGTGCTTGAGGGTCCTGTTGGCATCTCCAAGACATGTTCCAAATATTTTCGCAATATGCACTCCAATCTCATCATTGGTCATGCTGATACAAGCTCATGGGCACCCGGGATTTATCCATGGTTCGGCTATTCACTGCGGAGCTTTGATCATTTGCATGTGGCTGATCGTCTACTGCGATTTACATATCTCTACTTCCATTCCTTCTTGGTGTTGAGATTTCCATTTTGAGTAGTGTAATAAGCATCTCCATTATGTGACCTTGTGCTCTTATATGTAGCACTTATGTATATTACACGATTTTGTTATTATCCCACTTGCTGTTACTGTCATATCATAATGCCTTTCCATATGACATTTAATTGTAATTGCTGAAAAACATTTTGTGTTATGTACACTTTTGTTCCTTAATTTTGAGTATATTAGGGTGTATGTTACTCTTTACGGGAGTTTCCAAAATGCATATTCTGATTTATTGTATGAGCTTTCATGGCATTTGGTAACAAACTGTATTGCTTAATCAATTAAAATTCCTACACTCAGTTCAAGCGAATTATTCTCTTTATGTCATATTAAAACTGACAGGCTCCTGTCAGACCTCTGTCAAGCAGTTGCTTGAGGATGTATTTATTTATATAATTACAGAAGTAAAGAAATTTAAAAAGTTTATTCTTTTTAATAGTAGATTTAAAAAAAAAGCAAAACTACCCACAAGGATGCAATGTGCCTAGAAGCAGCATGAATGATGGTAAGGTGGTATTCTGTAAGGGCGCATTTCTTGACCATCACGCACTGGGAGTTTTGACATCACAGTGGGTGACTGACAGTAAACAAATCCTATAAAAAGTGTATGTAACATACATTTATTTTGACAGAAAAAAAATGACAATTTTAATTTTGTTTCAGCTTTATGTAATTATCGTGAAAGTATTTATTGTTATGGATATACATTCAGCGACCACTTTATTAGGTACAATGCCAAGTTATAAGATATGGAGATGCAACTCGATAACTTCTGAAATAAGCATTTTATGAAAAAAATGTGAGTGAGGATAGTTTAAAGATCTCAAATCTATTTTTGTCGTAATTTTCAACAATATTCATTTGCTATTTAAGGAATTAAGGGCAGTTACATAACAATTAGATTTCTCCAATTTTGAATGAGCTAACTTGCTATATATTTCATCTTCCATCTCTTTAAATACTAAAAGAATAGTGTTAGAAATTAAGATTTAAACAGATTTCTGATCTTTAAATTCTCTTTGATCACATTTTTTTCACAAAAGGCTTAAGTAGTTACTGAGTTGTGTGTAGATAAGTTACTATTGACATAACATATAACTACTTAATAAAGTGGCTCTTTGAGTGTATATTGATATTATAGATTTCATGATAATATCATATGTACTTCATATTATCGAATGACTAAGATTTTGAATTAGATGATTCTGAGTAATTATTTTGATCTTGGTCTTAAAATTAATTTCGGTAGAATTAAAACAGCAACTCTCAATTTATTACAAATTACTTTGAATTATGTTAATAATCATAACAAACTCTGAAATTTTTTTGCCGCCTGAAGTATGTTTGAAATAATATTTTCCCTTCCAAAAGACAGTCTGACCTGACGTAAACAGTTTTTAATTTACAAATAAAATTTTCCCCAGAATTTTACAATGAAACGACTTTTATTCTTTTCACTTGAATTCCAAAGTTGATATTCTGCCACATCAAACTGTATATATGTAAATTCCACTGTGTTTTGCTTGGATCTTAATTTTTTTTGCAGAGATTTTCTCTGCAACTTTATTTAGTTTTTTAATAGCAGTTTCCAACTACTGCTCTAATTGTTTAATGCATCGTAGATTCCGACTTTGATGCACTGACAATAAGTTTTGATTCTCTTGAATCAGTGCACTCTAATCCAATGTATTTAAATTATTAATTGCCTGCAATGATACTAGTTTTTTATTAGACACATTGTCATACTTTTCAGGATCACCGATTTTGTTTTCCAACATCTTTTTCCGTTTTCGTCCAAGACAGCCATTTGTTCCGAATAGAATTGGCCATTGCAACCAAGACAGAATTTTTATGTGGCATGTTTTTATCTGGAATGGTTTTATCCTTCCAGTACATGATTAGCAGGGAATCCTAAGAATTCGCTTCAAATGTTACAATCTGAACAGGCATCTTGTAAATTCTTACTACCTATCTTAGCATGCTGCTCATCGAATTTATATTGAGGTATCACCCACTTCTTGCTAAACTTTTTTCTGATGGGAATGAATATGAAACATCGTTTTTCTTATTCTCCGAAGCATATTCATGCACTTCGCTACTGCACAATTGGGGGGCATGATGAAAAACAAATATTACCTGAAGGATTTCACAGAAATATTCACCAAGAACAAAGAAAAATGAAAGAAATGATGAATATGTAAATTCTTTAGCTCAGCTGTCCCTGTTGTGAAGTGAGGAGAGTGCTTTCTAATCAACACTAGAATTACCTTGGCAAAATAACCTTTTGGCTCCAAGATATATATGGTCATCCTGCCTGGATGTGTGCGACATGTAAATTCAGCTCTACAGTATATTCATGTTCAATTAAAGGTATGTGATGTGCATATTTAATATGCTGGATGGATTGAGTTGTTTTACGTCTGAGTGATACATTGCTTGACCAAATCTATCAATATTTTGTCAGCCTTCATAAGCAAACATGACAGCCTGGGCTTGATTCACCATACTTCAAATTAGAGAGAGACTTTGATCTTCCTGCAAAATGACTTTAACATCTTGAAGAAGTGAAGAGGGCAAAGGTGTGTGCATTTGAATAGCAAGTTCCACTTGCCCCATGTGTTTCCGATTGGATTAAGATCTGATAATTGTGCATGCCAGAAAAGGTGATAAAAGTTTGTTTCATCTTCCTCAAACCACTGCTTCATGATTCGAGAGCGCTGAATAAGTGCATTGTCATCCTGGAATTTGCCATCACCACTTGAGCAAAATTGACGCATCAGCACCTGAGCATCCAAAATTCTTCTATACATCTAGGAAGTGACGTGACCCGGCATAGAAACCAGGGACTCAATCTGTGCCAAAAAATACTACCCACACCATCACACTGCCTCCATCACCTCGAACAGTAGGAGCTATACATGATGGGTTCAGTGCTATATGGTGGGGGGGGAGGTTTTGTCACACTCTGTATTGGTTCGTAACATGTTTGCCTGACCGTATGATACATTTCCAGTCCTCCACTGACTCCATACACCATTGAGGTTTTTCAATCCTGTTTTTGGAAATGAAAGGCTTTTGTATCATGGTACAGTTACCAAATTTCAAAAGTTTTCAATTCTCTTTACATAGTTCTCAATGAAATGGATTTTGAAGTACTGTTATTAGTCATCTTTCTCAGCTGAGGAACTATAGCAGCTCTTCTTTTGCCATACAGTTGTTAACAAACACTTGTCTGTCAGCCTTTTTTTTTCCTGCATTTGCCACGACACATGAATTATGGGGCACATTTCATGTGTCCCATGATTTTCTGCCGAGTTCTGTTACCCTACTGCAGATGTTCCTGCTTATTGTGTCCCAGTGATGAGCCCCTTCGAAGTTAGTCAGATCAGGCTTTTGTCTTTTCTTTCCACTATGCCTTTAAGGCTTTTGTAAGACTTAGTAATGATGTAGAATATTAACATCAGTTAAGAAATTTCACACACATTGGCAAGTTTTATGGTACTCTGTGCACGATGCAGTGTTCATAATAATTTACCAGGCAGTGTATTTTCGCACAACTGAATAAATGGCCTAGTCCCAAGAATTCAGAGTTGGGAAGGAGAATGGCATCCATTCGGCAGCTCTTGGAGACAGATGGAAGCTTCCCATCAAGGCCATGCAACTTATTCTTCAATGTGCACATGATAGGACTATCCTACATATATCTATCAGGTGGATTATTTAATCCACCTGATAGACAATGTGCTTTTTAAGCCCATCAATACCCCTACCTTCTTCCCATGGTCGGATCACAACTCGTGCACATACACGATAATTTTACCACTATTTATTCCTCAATCTCCAAATACATTTTTTGCAATGCAACAACATAGTTTAAAATTTTGGTTTTGTGGGGACTTCAAAATCCATTTCAGTGAGAACTATGTAAAGAGAATTGAAAACTGTTGAAATTTGGTAACTGTACCATGATACAAAAGCCTTTCATTTCCAAAAACAGGATTGAAAAACCTCAATGGTGTATGGAGTCAGTCAGAAGGTGTTAAAATATTTACATCTTGGTATGTATTCGCATTGTAGATGGAAGTAGTCATGTATCATTGCTTATTCCTTTTTTTCATTTTTTGCAATGGTCATAAGCTCTTGCAACCAGTTAAACACAGAAGTTTGTACTTATGTTGTTGGGAAAAGGTTTTGATTGAATGAGATATCCACAACCAATGAGTCATAAATCTAGAGAATGTGTTACAGGGTAGAACAGAAAAACTCCTGACTGCATCAAAACCTTCTCTCTCATCTATGCAATATGCAGCATCATAATTGCTTTGCTTTTTGATTAGGGTAGTTGTGTTTTGTATGTAAGTAGTATTCAGTCACTGTTTTTTGCTTCTGTTTACAAAATTATGACATAATTGTGCCGCATAATTTTGTCAAGCAGTGTACAAAATGAAACTAAAATGAAAAAAAATTTTTTATTAATAATAAATATATTATAACTTCTGGTATGAGAATATATTCTAGAAAATCTATTTTAAGTTTGTATTGATTAAAAATAGCTTTTCAGATAAGAGTATATGAGAATTGAAAGGTTAATGAGCTATGCGACAATATTGCATATTGAATGCTTATTTACATATAAACGATAGTCCATGTTTTCTTAGAAATTTAATGATCTTATTATGTTTTATGAAAAATGTTTTATCAGGAGAAAAATATATTAAAGAGCAACAGAAATGTTTAAGAAACCAGGGATTGATTAAACATAATTAAAATTTATCTGCTTATGATAAAGCACAATTAATTTGACATTTTCACCAGAGTACTTGTACATTTAAACCTCTACATTTTTACTGTGCGTTTGTTTATTGCATAATACTGTACAGTTTATAATGCATTATAAGATCAGAAAAACATATAATTGACATCAAATAAGAAATGCAATAATTTATTGTCTGTACAAAATAATTGTAATCAGTTTGGATCATACAAAACTAGAACCATCATTTTCTAGAGGGAGTGTCACAGATTCACCGTGATGTTCCTCTGCAGGCATAGCCTGTGCAAGATATGTTTGAGAAGTTCTTAAAGGTACACCAGATACTGCTTGTCGAAGGTCCGATTTTCTGGCCATTGGGGAATAACTTCCACCAGGCTGAATGGCTTGAGAAACAGAACCCACTTGTCGACGATCATAGTCTTTTCCAAGTGGAGAGTTGGCAACATGCTGCTCTCCTGGCAATTTAGTTTTGTAGTTAGTATTGCTGTACAGCCATGCAGATTTGTCAAGCTGCTCTTCAAGCCTGCCTTGTCTGTTGTTTTTGTGGAAAGGATACTCCGTGACTTGTCTGCTTTTGTTCCACAGAGGACCAGAAACATCTGTATTGCCTTCTGTACTGTCTGCAATTGATGGATGTATATGAGTTGGTTTATATTTTGAAGCAGAAGGGTGTTTCATTTTATTAAAGTCTAAAATGCTTAAAAATGACTTATCATTAGAAGAGTATTTTGATTGTGAATTAACAGGAAAATGAGGTGAATATGGAAGACCATTTTCTGTTGTGGCAGTGTGACAGCTAGTCAAGTCACCTTCACTTCTGCTATCTCTTTTCAAACCAGCATAGCCATGGCACTTAGTTTTTAATCGTGTTGCTTTTGGTGGTGGCCTGGTGTCAGCATATTTTGGTCTAGCACCACAGTTCTCAGGATCCATTTGCATTCTTTGCCTATAGTCCAGGTGAACTTGGCCATTACCCATGTTATGAAATTCATCCGTAACAGTACCTGAGTGTACAACTGTACTATTGTGGTTGGTATCTGCTTCAGACAACAAATCTGCAGATCTCGACCTTGCCAAGGCTGATCCACTGCTTTGGTTCTGACACCTGGTAATTCCTGTCATTACGTGGTGGCCATTGGGCATTCCAAAATGAGACTGCATCCAAGTCTTGAGCTCTGAACGCAGGGACTGTGCATTATTTTCCTGGTAGTGTTCTAGTTCATGTCGCTCACGTAAAACTCGACGTTCCATTCTTTCTGAACATTCTGTTCGTTCTAGAGCTAAGCTTTCTTTCATTTTCTGATTGAGGTTGAAAAGTTGATCATGAGTTCTTTGCTCCAAATGGGAGATTTTAGCATTTAAATCTTCATGAGCACTATCAATATGATCCATCAGCTCTTGCTTATCAGCATCCATTTTTTTCTCCACATGATGAAAAAATGGGGCACAATAACACATGTAACCCAATCCCACTGGCCCCTGCAAAAAAGAAACAAAATAGAAAAATATTAAATGGAAAATATTTGTAGCAAAATATTTAAAATTTCGTTTAATATTTAAAAAAATATAGTGAATTGTAGAAGAAGCACTTATCAAAGTTATGATTTAATGAACGAAAATAAAGGTAAAAGTGTCAACAGTTACACTTATTTTTTTGCTCCAAATAAATTGGTCTATGAATGAAGTCCTGTGGACCCCAGAGTGACCATTGAGGGTTAATATAATATTTCAATTAAATAGACATGTTCACAGCTTTAGTGATGTGATGCCAATTAGGGTTGATCGTAGCATAAGACAGCTGAATTGAAAATTCGATTTGCTAATACCAAACTTAAATATTTATGCTATTTACATATTTAAAAGATATGTTTGTTTATTTTTTCTGCATAGAAGAAAATTCAAATGTATGAATTGTAAGTATCAGGAGCATACAATTTGCTTGTATTCTTTAAGATGGCTATATAAAATATACAAATATATTGAAATTTAAAGGCTCCAAATTTTTAAGACCAGGCGATTGACACTTCATGGGATTTAAATGGGATTGTTGAACACAGTCAGGGATGTAAATATTTCTAAAATTACTTGCCGCTTTTGGGAGTAAATTTCAACAGAGATTTGCAATTAATAGTAATATTTTTCACTCTGATCCCAGTAAACAATAAAAGCCAAATAAATTAAGTGGATATATCTGCTATGCATTGCAGATGCAAAAATATAACTATAATGCAATACGCTTCTCCCGGGACATCATATATGCTGGTATTCACCTTGGGAAGTATTACACTCTAATGGATGCCAGTCAGGTACTGTGCTGATGTGGTCTGCAATAAGTTGAGCATAGGGAAAGACTTGAGAGGGATAGTGTCTAGCTTTGTTACTCCTTTCATAATATCACAGCCATCATAATGTGCACATGTACTAAAATCATCAGATTTTCGAAGCTGTAAAGTGGGCCTCTCCAGCAAATTTTTAAATGATGGTGTAAAGTTTGCCAGATTCAAAAGTAGATTTTCATTTATAGTAGGATTCATCATCAAATGATACTGTGTCCCCTAACAGATTTCGAAGAAAAAAATGGAAGGGGATGAGTAGGGGACTGGATTTCCATTGCAGCATTAACCTATATTTTAGAGGTCTTAAAAATTTATTGAAAAATGCATTGAATGTGCATGTTTAATCATCCTTTTCCCCATTACCCTTCCTAGCATTCTCAAGGATGGTCATGGCAGATCAAAATTTTCCCTTGATCCTACCCTAGTAGGATCCCCCTGCTACAAAATTAGTCCCCATCAGTTATGACAACTGAATATTGATATGTCACAATCCTGAGGATAGAGATCCTATCCATGTGATGGAAGGAATAAAAGTTGTCCCAAATACTTATAACTGAAGCTACAGTTGTCCATATTGAGCCACCAATGCACCTAGAGCAAGTGTTTTTATATTATTGCTATGCAAAAATTTCAAGATATATTTTTTACATAATGCTTAGCTGATCATCATTTGGATTTACAAATAGACCCTCCAAAAAGATACCTAAAATTTTGTTTCACTGGTAAGTTTTATATATTTATGAAAGCTGAAGATGCGTGTCTTATCATAAGTAATAGCATAAACATTCACCATTGTGATTTAATTTGTATCTGCAACAGTGCAAAGATGAATTAGTTGATTGCATTTATTTTTAAGAATAATAGAAACTGGGATATTTGTAGCAGCAATTTCAAAACAAGTACAGGGGCAGGTGGCTCTGCCGACAGTGTGCCAGGCTTCTAATCTGAAGTTCCCAGGTTCGGGTCGCAGCTGGGCTAAACTGAGATTTAATTTATCTCTGCAAAACTCCCCACCTTGTCCATGGTCAGTAGAGAACATCTTTGGGCTCAGAAAGGCTGCCATCTGTCAGATGGAACATTAAGCCATGGCTCCATGTGCAGGAGAGAGTCATACCCTGTGCACATGAAAAAACTGGATGGCCTTGAAAGGAGGCTACCATCTGTCTCCCAACAGCTGTTAGCTGTTCCAGTGGGTCCCCTCCCCCAATCTTTTTTGAGCCCTCGGATTCCTTGTAAACTGGCCATTTAGCGCATTGTGTGCAAAAAGGTGCCACACAGAGGTAAAGCAACCCAACTTAAATGTCATGTTTTGCTTTCAGGACAAATTTTATATTGTCAGTGACAAAGTGCCTTGCTGAAACTGGTACATGTGGTCACCTTAACAATCATACCAATATATTAATTTAAAATGCAGTACTTATTTAGTAATGTATAAGATCTTACATTGTGTTATGGAACTTGGCAATACATGTAATAAATAATGTGGAAGAACTACAAGTTGCTATAAAGTAATTGCTGCCTTGCAATTAGTGGGAAATTTTATACTGTGTTCAGAATTTGCATTTAAACGTGTGGATATAAAAAGAAATTAGAAAACATGAGAGGAATACTGAAGATCATTTGCCACACTTAGCATAATATCAACAGATAATTTGCAGATGGACTGTTTTCATATCATTTCTTCAATTACATCACCCACCATTGTATGATAGTGATGGTGCAGGAATAGCAACTGGCATGAGGTATGGTGATATTTAATTTCGGTGTCAAGTACTACTTCTGTTTAAGTGCTAATGACAAGCAGATCTAAGTAATGGTGTGGTGAAAGAGCTGCTGCAACTAAAAAGATGCAATCTCAGTTCACTTCTGGTTTCCATTAACATAACCTTGATCAACCCAGATACACTGCATGGTCAAATTATTATGAATACTTACCTAATACTTCATTGCATGCATCATGGTACAGTTCCCAAATTTCAAAATTTTCAATTCTCTGTATATAGTTTTCATTGAATGAGCTTTTAAGTACTACTAGTAGTCATCTCTCTCGGTTGATGAACTGTAGCAGCTCTGGTTTTCCATACAGTTCATGCCAATAAATGACTGTTCTTCTTAGAGGCTTTTTCCTCCAATATTTGCCACAATTGTCAGACTCCATTCTCCATACACTTGGAATATTGTACCCTATGATTTTCCACTGATTTCCATTACGGATGCTTCTGCCCATCTTGTTACAGTGATGAGCTCCGTTTTGAAGTCAGTCAGATTAGCCTTTTTACCATGTCACACTTTGCTTACCACCATGCATTTACAGCTTTTATAGGACTTCGTAGTAACATCAATAAGAAATTTTATATACATTGGCATGTTTCATGGTACTTCATGCATAATGCAGTATCCATAATAATTTGACCACACAGTGTTTATTACCATTCACCAACTCGTTGCATGTCTTCATCCTATGCTACATACCATTTTCCATTGCCTCGATCATATTATATATAGCGTTTTCCAGCAAGATAATTTTACTACTTCACTATCACTATTGTGTCATTTTAATCTTGCCATCTTTACCATCTCTCTAAGTTCTTGCTTCTCAAATTGTGTGCATATATGGGTGTGTGGCTCTCAGGCCATCACATAATAATCATGAAAATATGGAGACCTGAAAAAATGCTTCAGTAACACAAGACAATGTTATTGTTCTACTCAAGTATAAAATCTTAAGTTCAATTCAGTTTATTTCCAGAGGATCTTGATAGCAGGTGTTTTCATGATTGTAGAAAATTTTTTATTTATACTGAAGATATGGAATTTATGCAATCATCTTTCTCTATATATCTTCGAACCTTTTTGTCTAATTGGTATTGCTAACCAAATATGCTTGTGAATTTTAATATTTTATAGTTTTTAAACTTCAATAATTAATCTCTTTTTTACTTCTTTCAAGCACCTTTGAAATGAAGATAAAAGGGATAATATATAATTCATGTAACCATTATATTTACAGTATAAAAATGTGATCAGGTATGAATTGGGATGCATAAATGAAAAATAATTTGAGAACTACTGCTATAGGTTATTTAGTAAATTACCCTAGAGCATCTTTAGAACCTGATGGAATGTTAGGTTATCACTCTCTTCCTTTAACTGGCTCAAAACATAATTTGAAGAATCAGCTATGAAGTTAATGGAATATTCTGAAAGTCTTCAACAATTTTTTTTTTTTGATACTGATGTGTGTACATTTCCTTTTATTGAATATTTTTATTTTAGTATCCAACAATAATTACTTCTTGTTCATGTTTCCACTATACATAGAAACAAAGTTTGAGATGGATCTATAATGTATGCGAAGTTTGAATCATAGCTTCATAGTGAGATTTCACATTTACGTTGTTTTTTCTTTTAATCCTCAAAAATAGTTTTGAACAAAAATGTGTGGCTGTGGGCCGTAATGCACTAAGCCTCAATTTTAAAAAGACAACGAAAATACTTTTTAACACTGTTGCAGGTATAGTTCAAAGCATTTTAGAATGGCCTGTTCTTACCACCATAGAGAAAGGACATTTCAAATTGTAGAGCATTATTTGATTTTTTTTTGGGGGGAGGGGTTGCTAATGCAGACAGCTACACATTTTACATTGCACTTATTTGATTTAAATATTCATATTAATTGAATCACACATTGGAAATAGTTAATAATATTGACACGTTTATAAGTTGACAATATTAACATCATTAAATCACATACCTTCTTTATATTACCAGCTAAATCGACGTAGTACTGTTCTCCTGTCTTCAGTGGCTCTGCTGGAAGAGAATCCAACTTTGGGGATGGGAAAGATGCCAAGTTAGGAAACATGTGACAACCATATGGACTGACATTACGTTTTTGAAGGTCATCTGTTGAAAAGTGAACTTTGTGGCCTTTCTTGCTCTACATATGGGGAAAAATGGGGTTTTATCAGTTTGTATTTCATAAAAGATAATTAAAAATAATGATTTACGAAAATTACTTTAATCATTGCTTGTTAATATATCACTGCTAAGCTTCATTAGTTTGTTATCTAAATATTATCTAAACACTTCAAAGACACTTTTTTGTTCTTAAGGTAAGGTAGGGTTGTTCAAAATATCAGATCTTAATTTAGAAACAACATAAATTGTAAATTCACAGAATTTTACTATATCTTGATTCATACCATTATATAATGTATTATATGTTATTACAGGGATCAAGAAAGTTTCCTGTGTTGTTATTAGCTAGCAATGGTAGTAATGTTATATTTAATTAAAGCTGTAAACAATTATTTTTATTCGATAATATTGAATGTTTTATTTTTACCTGCCCAAATTAGATAATTCAAATTTCTTACTTCAAAGCTAATATTTTTTAAGTTTCGTGCTTAATGTCATTTAACAAGTTTTTAGCAGTGTTTTGATTCAATATTCTCTGTTTTATTGAGATGACAATAGCAATGGTTATAAATTCAAATATAGATAAAAAAATTTTAGTTGTGTTTATATATAAAAATTACTGCAAGAAATGTGAAATTTGAGTATTCCTTATTGTCTGAGTTTAATATGTTTATGTAAATATTCATGACTGATTTTTTAATCATAGAGTATGATATTAGATTCATATTCTGATGCTCTATGTGGAAAAGTTTCGTAATTTCATAATTCAGTTTTCAGTTCCATTACTTTTGGTGGATAACTTACATTTAATAAATATATGTAAAACAACTACGTTCTTGGCATTTAAATATTAAATTTACTTTATCATTCGTTTTGTTCCAAGGTCAGAAAGCATTTTTACAACATAATAAAGTATAAAGTCAAATAAATATTGTAGCTTAATGTCCAATATTAAAAGTATATAAATACACACTTTTTTCATTGACATTAGCACAGAAGTTGTTTAAATTGTCCATATAATAATGTCTTTGAGATAAACACAAACACATGAGGAAATATTGTAATGTCCTTTGAGACATAGATATAAATTTATTTCATAACGCTACAAAACTTACAGAAGAATGGCATCACTCCTTGAACATATAAATCAATGGTAAAATCAACTACTTCCACAATATTAGCTTAATAGTCACGATTTCAGATATATTAACATCCATCACATCAGATTGAAGGTTATATTATGAAGGTTACACAAGAAATTTTAATACTCTGTGTACTTATATGTCAAGCCAATCCCAATTGTCCTGCTTCAGCAGTTTTATGTTTTTAATGCATGTGGAGATATTCTTCACGTTTTGCTTTAGCACACCATTCTAGCACTGTCATCTACTAAAATGTATGCTGAATTATAATTTAAAAAAATTTTTGTTGCCATTATAAGGAAAATCATAATAATTTTAACAACAAGGGGCTAAAGTTAATTAAATTTCGGTTGACATACCTTTAACTTATTGGTATTTCATTATACATTCAAAGCAGATTAATAATGTTTCATACACTGGTACAGTTAAATATTAAATTCAAGTTATCCCATTTCATAATAATTGTTATGATAACAAAACTCCGCCTCTTAGTGATGCAGAAAACCATGGAGAGATTACAATGAACACTATTAGCAAACATCAGAGCAGAAATTGCTTTACGTTATTACTATAAAAAGCCTCTTCTGATGTTTATTTAAGCTGTTTATTCTATCTAGACTTCATGATATTGTTTTTTGATTAAGACATTTAGGAAGTATTTTTGTTTTCCTTTAAAAAAAAAAGAAAAACTTTATTCTGATTATTCACACCTTGATAGAGAAGAAAATGCTGATAATATGAATACCTTCCTAGAAAATATCTCTTGTGACAGAATAAATATAACCTTGTACTCATCAGCACATTAAATGATGGTTAAGCACAATCAAAAATATTTTTTGCAAATTGAAAATGGTCAAATAGTGGAATATCAAATAAGTATTTGATGTGATTATTGTGAGGAAAAGCATCTATACCTTTTTATGTTTTTCTTTCTTTTCTTTGCTAGCACTCTCCTGCGAAGTTCCACTATCTTTCTCTCTTTTCTTCTGTGAGCTTTTCCCATTTTGTGGCTGTTTTTTACTATCTTGCACTTGGATTATAGTTACAGGGGGATTAGTCAGAATCTCCACAACTTCAGTAAAGCCTTTTCGCTCAGCGATGTCTCGAGCTGTCTCCCCTTGCTAAATAATTCGAAAAAAGAAATATTAATATTTTTGAAAAATATTATTATGTTAACAACAGTTTCAGAAGAAAAAAAAATTAAAAAGTTCTTAGTTGAACTAAGTTTGATGATTGTAATATAAAAGAATACTTTTGATATTGATTTAAAAATGAAAATTATTCTTTTAGCTTCTGGTCTTCATGGAGATCTGCAAAAAACATTTATCCATCCTATTTTAAATCCCCACTAAAAGAGGGATGATATATATTTTTTATGCTGGAAGGTTAAAAAGTGAAGATATAAATTAAGAGAAGACATGAGTTCAGTAATTAGAATTAGGTAAATAATATTTTGAATCGGGAACTGACATGAAACTGAGGTATCTTGGTTATCCCCACTGCAGATAGTTTCCCTCTTTATGTATGTTTAAATCAATTCACACCAAATGCAGTTGCAGCAGACTAGGTGATGTAGCTGTTATTCTATCTAGATAAATGTTTCTGCTTAAGGACTAGTTAGTTACATGTATCGGGTGATTTTAACTTCATCAATAGCTAACTCCATTGTACTTGGACGCTGGGTTTAGCTTAGTTAATAGACTGCCAGGCTCATAATCTGATATTTTCAGGTTCTGAGAATCAGTGACGACTATCTGGTCGGCATTGATTTTTTTTTTCTCTGCTAACCCCCCACTTTGTCCTCAGCGAGAAAGGAGACATTAATGGACTTGGAAAGTTCATCATCATCCATTTGATGGAATGTTAAACTTTGTACCCATGTACAGAAAAGTTAACCTTATAATTGTAGCGTGCCAGGCTCGTAATCTACAGTTCCCAGGTTTGAGTTCCAGCTACGCCAACGATGAGATTTATCTCTGTGAAACTTACTCCTCTCTGTCTCGGTCAGTAGGGGACACCGATGGGCTTGGAAAGACCGTCATCCGTCGGATGAGACATTAAGCTGTGGCCCTGTGTCTTCTCTGATTACATTAGTGTCAGCAGATTAAATTTTCATTTATAAAGTGAATTATTGTACCTTTAGGTCCTTTTTAAATATTTTATAGCCTAGCATTAACAGTTGTTTCCTCATTTTGTTAATTTTAAGTCTATTATTATAAACACTGACCTAAACGGTTAAAGAAATTAGAGTTATTTATTCTATTAATATATGCCCATTTGAATATTCTGCTCATAACATTCTCTCCAAAAATTAGGGCAAAAAGAATTTATTATATTTTTCAGTAATTGATTTTTCAATAAATAAAAAGATTGCTCTTCTTTTTATCGAAGATTCTCAGGGATCTTCAATTAACACTTCCCAACATAGATCTTCTTTCAGTTGGCTAAGATGCTTTGTAGCTGTTTGAATTCTGTTGAATAGTAAAACTTAATATTCTGTCCTCAATGAGTTCTCAATGAAATGCTTGAACAGCTTCAGTTTAGAAGCATCACTTTAACTAAGAACAATACTCAAGTCAACAGCGGGTTGCAAGCAATAGCAATATAAGCATGGATTATTCTTGAAAAGATACTGATTATGATTGATGACAGAGTGAATGTATTGTTGAGAGAATGTCATCAATAGCGAATGTCATCCTTGACTTCAGGATATTTTGAATTCTGTGAAGAAAGGAGATATTTCTCTTGTGCTAGGTGACTCAATGCTAAAGTTGGTACTGACTCTGACCTTTAAGCAGGAGTCTTAGGTTCCTTTGGCATTGATAGTTCCAATGGCAATGGAGAACGTCTTCTACAGGTAAGTAAACTTAAAGATTTGTGAATAAGTAACACATACTACAAACACCGGAACATTTATAAATATACATGGGTTTCACTTGATGGGTTGCACAAGAATATGATAGATTATATTTTAATTAACAGCAAATGGACCAGTTCAGTTAGGAATACCACATCATACAGGGGAGCTGAAATTGAGTCTGACTATTACATGGTCAAAAGTGTCTTGCAGCTGAAGCATAAGAAATGTTGCACTAAGGTTAAGAAAACTACCTTTAACACTGAAGGTCTAAAAGATTCAGATGTAGCCAAAGCATACCATGATAGGCTACTTAGTCATTATGATAATGTGGTTTGCTTACTGCTGAAGTTGGTAAAGAATGGGAACAGTTTAAACAGACTTTTCTTGAAACCAACAGTACTCTTTTGGATAACAGGAAACAGAGGAAACAAAACTATTTGAGTGATAAGGCTATGGAACTTATTTCTGAAAGAAGGAAGTGCAGGATTAATATGAATCAACACCATACAGTCCTAATAGAAGGCATTACAACGAACTTAATAAACTTGTAAAGGCTCAGTTAACAGCTGATAAAGAATCTTTGGCTTGATAGCTTGGCTGACAAAGCTGAGGAAGCAGTTAGACAGCACAACAGCAGGGGGTTGGACCATATTGTTAATGTTTTATGTGAGAAGAAATAGACAGGTACACAAGGACTGAGGGATAAACATAACAAGGTGGTTGAAGGTGAGGATTCTGTGATTGTTAGGTGGGCTGAGCATTTCAGAGAAGTTTTAAATAATGTGATTATTTCTACTTCCATTGTTTGTAATGAGGATAGATGCATTACTGGCTTTAATGATGACCCTATATCGCATTCCGAAGTCGCTTTCGCTATTTCTAAATTAATACTGCATAAATCCCCAAGGGTGAATGAAATCACCACTGAAATGCTTAGAGCTGGGAACATTTGTGCTGCCACTTAGCTGACTGAGATTTTGAATATTTTTTATGATAAAGGTGTTCCTAAGGATTTTACTAGAACTATCATTCTCCAACTTTTTAAAAAAGCTGACCGCAGTTCTTATGATAATTATAGGGGTATTAGTCTACTTTCTGTTCAAGGTAAAGTTCTTTGCGTGATTTTACCTAATAGAATTAAGAATTTGGTTGATGGACAACTGTGTGATGAACAGTGAGGATTCAAAAGTGGTAGGGGATGTATTGATCAAATATTTTCACTTTAGGCAAATTCTTGAGAAATGTTTAGAGTTTCAGAAACCTGGCTACTAACTTTATAGATTTCAAAAAGGCTTTTGACTCTGTTGATCGACATAATTTGTGGTTTTGTGGTTGTTAGATCATATGTAATACCTGATAAGTTAGTGTAATGAAAGCTCTCTATAATAACATTGAGTTGTGCATGAGAGTTGGTACGTCTTGCAGCGATTGGTTTAGCATTGCTAGTGGAGTTAGACAAGGGTGTATTTTGTCTCCTTTTCTCTTTTTTTTAGTTATCGATTATGTTATGCGAAATTCTTTGCAAGGGAAAGATTTTGGCTTTTAATGGTCTAGAGTGGGGGTTCTCAGCGTGGGGTATGTGGTAAAATTTTTTGGGGTAAGCCGTGAGAGCTCAAAATTTGCTAGATATATGTTTAATTTTATTCCCATTGTTATACTATAACTATAGCTTTATCTATCAATACAAGGGGTACGCCAGTTAGACATTTCGGAGGGGTACGTGAAGCATAAAAGTTTGAGAACCTCTGCTGTAGAGATTTCAAAAGTTCGTATTTATAGTATGCAGATCATTGGTCCTGTTGACTAATGATGTTGATGAGATGAATTCGTTCATTAGGGTTGTTGATAAGGCTGGTAACAGAGAAGGTTTGGCGATAAACAGAGAAAAACGAAAGTGATGAAAATTGGTCAAGCAGGTGGTGCTTCAGTTGCTTTGAATGACTGCGCTCTTGAGCAAGTGTCTCAGTTTAATTACCTTAGGAGCTATGTAACAGATACTGATGGGCGATATTAGATAAATAGAAGAATTGAGATTGTCGCTGGGACCTTTAAGAATATATCGGGAATGTGGGAAAATAGGCGTGTACACCTAAAGACTAAAATTAGGCTGTATACTAGTTTGGTTCTTTCTGAGGTTAGTTATAGTAGCGAAACATGGATCCTTGTAAGCAGGATAACAAGAAACTTGGTGCCTTTGATTCTAAATGCTTACGCAGTATCTTGGGCATTAAGTGGTTTGACTTTGTACGTAATGATGAGGTTAGAAGTCATCAGCCTCTTTTGAGCAGCATAATGTGCAGAGAGAGACTGCGTTGGTTTGGCCATGTTGTTCATATGAATAGCTGCAGATTGGCAAACAGGATTATGAACAGTGGGCCTAAGGGTTTCAGAAAAAGGTGGAGCCTAGGATGCAATGAGCAGACAATGTTAAACAGGACCTTTCTAGAATTGGCCTACAGTGGTCAAATGCAGCAGCTATAGCTCAGAACAGATAACTCCGGTGAGGATACAGAGTTTGGTTGGACCTCTGTAGCCCATGGCTGCAGAGGATTTCGTTTGTTTGTTTGTTTATATGTGTGTGTGTATCAGTATTGCCTGACATTTTTCATTCTTACTAAAGTGGGTGTAGATTAGGGGACTTTACAAAAACACGGGCGATTTTCAACTATCTGGGGATGAATTCAAGGAGTTCATTGATGATGATATAGCTTTGGGATAATGCACTTGTAAGGAATTTTTTAAATTTCCACTGAATTGAATGCGTTACTAATGTAAAAGTAAAACATACGTTGTTAACAATAGTCTGTTCACATCCAGCCTCCAACAGAATTTTTGTCAACTTTCTCCTCCCCATGGCAGCTGCAATATGAAGTGCTGTATCTCCATTCTGCAAGCAAAAATTAGTATTAGAAGAAATTATATATGTCTAATTACATTTTTGCGTTACTCAAGTTATATATGGTTAAAAATTGGTAATTTTAAAACAAATTTTCAGCATCAGACATGTCGATATAATTTAGACCAGAGTGAATTTTATGTTTCCCATGATGACGCAATTAAAAATATTATTAATGATTCTTGTGCCCCACTCATAGTACCATTAAATGGTTACTTTTACAACTTTCGATGTAAAGAGAAAATTTTTATTTAAAAAAACTAAGCTTTTCGCTAGGAAAAAATCAAAACCGAGTTAAGAGTTAATTCTTTATGACTTACACTAGCTGAAGACCCGACATTTGAGCATTGCATTGAAAAACTTGTCTCTTAAAATTTAATAAAATCTCTATAACACTGTAAATATTTAAAAACAGAGATAATGCATCTAACATTACAAGTATAATAACATAGATTGAACAAGTATTTTGCGAATAACATTCAACCAAAACTGAATGTCATAATGGTAGTCATCATGTTTGTTACAGATTGTATTGCAGGTGACTGTTGCGGTAATTGCAGAATAACAGTTCCTATATTAAAAAAAAATTAAAATAAATACCCCCTCAAGCAGCTGCTTGCCACAGAGGTCTGACAGGAGCCTGTCAGTTTATATGCCACAGTAGGAGATCTGAGAGGATGGCAGGACCTCAAGAGAAAAACGACACACACATCCATGCCTAACTTCGGGGAATACGTAGGAAGTGAGAATATTGAAGTTTTTTAAGAGAAGGTAATGTCGTTTGCAACAATGGATAGCAGCACATCATGGCGATTTTAAAGTTCATTGGTTAACATCTGATTGCAGGGAAGATGGTTGCAATGGTACTGGTCTAGTGTACCTGACCAAATATACAGCATCCATTAAATAACAAATAGGTGCACCAAGGAGAGTTAAAATGTTGGTGGTTGAGTTTACCTGACCACCTTACCAAGGTCTAATTACTTGACCTTACACAATTCTGAACTTGGAGTACTAATTTTAGAGAAACTGGAATGAAACTAATTAATTGGTATCTCTGGTTCTCAAAATTGATTGGTCACTCTGATAGCAAGGCCGGACTTTGACCTACTGAGGCCCTAAACAATGTGCAAATTTAAGAGACCCCAAAAATTCTAAATCAAGACCGGATATAGGAGGGGAGCATCCTCCCCCCAAAAACACCACCTCTTTGAGAATGCTACTAAGTGTAATGAAGACAAAACATTATTAAACTGCACATTTCACTATTTCAAATAATTCTTTCAAAGATTTTAAAACTAAGGGGTAAATGCAAAGGAAACTTAGTCTCTTGGTCTCCTTTTTACCCTTTTTTCTGGCTCAATTGCATCACATTACTTTTTCCTTTTACTCACCCCCATACTTTTTCCTTTTATTCCCCGTATACTTTATCCTTTTATTCCTCGTATACTTTATCCTTTTATTCCCCGTATACTTTATCCTTTTATTCCCCGTATATTTTATCCTTTTATTCCCTGTATATTTTATCCTTTTATTCCCCGTATATTTTATCCTTTTATTCCCCCATACTTTTTTCCTTCATTCCCCCCTAATTTTTCCTATTACTCCCCCTATACTTTTTTCCTTTTACTCCCCCATACTTTTTCCTTTTACTCCCCCCCATACTTTTTCCTTTTACTCCCATCTGTACCTTTTCTTTTTACTCACTCCCCACACTTTTTCCTTTTACTTCCCCCATACTTTTCCCTTTTACTCCCCCCCCCCTAATTTTTCCTATTACTCACCCTATACTTTTCCTTTTATTCCCCCCATACTTTTTCCTTTTATTCCCCCATACTTTTTCCTTTTATTTCCCCATACTTTTTCCTTTTACTCCCCCATACTTTTTCCTTTTACTCCCCTCTATACCTTTTCTTTTTACTCACTCCCCACACTTTTTCCTTTTACTCCCCCCTAATTTTTCCTATTATTCACCCCTATACTTTTCCTTTTATTCCCCCCATACTTTTTCCTTTTACTCCTCCCCTAATTTTTCCTATTACTCACCCCTATACTTTTCCTTTTATTCCCCCCCCATACTTTTTCCTTTTACTCCCCTACTTTTCCCTTTTACTCCCCTATACCTTTTCCTTTTACTCCCTCATACTTTTTCCTTTTATTCCCCCATACTTTTTCCTTTTACTCTCCTCTATACCTTTTCTTTTTACTCACTCCCCACACTTTTTCCTTTTATTCTCCCCTAATTTTTCCTATTACTTCCCCCTATACTTTTTCTTTATTCCCCCTATACTTTTTTCTTTTACTCCCCCCACACTTCTTCCTTTTACTCCCCTCTATACCCTTTCTTTTTACTCACTCCCCACACTTTTTCCTTTTACTCCCTCCATACTTTTCCCTTTTACTCCCCCCCCCTAATTTTTTCTATTACTCACCCCTATACTTTTCCTTTTATTCCCCCTATCCTTTTTCCTTTTATTCCCCCATACTTTTTCCTTTTATTCCCTCATACTTTTTCCCTTTACTCACCCCATACTTTTTCCTTTTATTCCCTCATACTTTTTCCTTTTACTCACCCCATACTTTTTTATTTTATTCCCCCATATTTTTTCTTTTTATTCCCCAATACTTTTTTCTTTTACTCCCCAATACTTTTTCCTTTTACTCCCTTCTATACCTTTTCGTTTTACTCACTCCCACACTTTTTCCTTTTACTCCCCCCATACTTTTCCTTTTACTCCCTTCTATACCTTTTCGTTTTACTCACTCCCACACTTTTTCCTTTTACTCCCCCCATACTTTTCCTTTTACTCACTCCCCATACTTTTTCCGTTTACTCCCCCCATACGTTTCCCTTTTACTCCCCCTATACTTTTTCCTTTTATTCCCCCTATACATCAGAGATGCCCACAAAGGCCCTATTGAATTCCAGCTCTGCATGACAAAGCCCAAGTCTGAACTCATCTCTAACAACTACACACTTCTCATCTTAAACAGCATATTTGATGGGAGGCTAATGGCCATTCAGTATCTTTTATCTATCATGTATTTGTTGTCTGGATTTTTAGTATATTGTGTTCAAAAATTAAAATACCGATAATAGGTAAAACAAAACCGTTCAAAGCTTATTATATTTCATATGTGATTAAGTATTAGACTATTGTGGCATCATCAATCCTCAAATCCTTTGCATGTAGCTGGTATGAAAAGCTATTGTAATGATGCCAACTATATCAGTTGATTTTTTGGGGGTTTTATATTTGTAAGAGCTTTTAAAGGATTGTTTTCAGTTTATAAAACAGCAATTGCAAAAACAAAAAAATTGTTGTTTTACCTCTGAGTGACACCTTTTTGCATACAAGGGACTAAATGGCCATGTTCACGAGGACCCCAAGGGCTAAGAGAAGGTTGGGGACCCACAGGACAGTTGTTAGGAGACAGATGGCAGCTTCCCATCAAGGGTATCCAGCATGTTCTTTAATGTGCACAGAGTATGGTTCTCCTGCACACAGGACCAGTTTTACATCCCATCCAACGGACAGTGGCCTTTCCAAGCCCATCAGTGTCCCCTACTGACAAAGGGCAGCATGGGGGTTTTGCAGAAATAAATCTCAATGCTGGCCCATCTGGGACTTGAACCTGTGAACTGCAGATTACAAGCCTGGCATGTTAACGAATGAGCCACTCCCAACATTCAGGAGAGCAAAAATTAGTTGGAGTTTGGCACATGCTTTGGATGAGCATAGTTCATTCTTTTAATGATACAGACTGTTGTTGGAAGAGATAAATCTTAAATAATTATTTCTGACCCAACCCCATTTGATTTCAGTTGATTACACAAAATTGAAATTAAAATACTGTATGAAATTAGGTAAGTGAGAGCAATCAATTTGTCTCCCACTAATTTCCATAGATCTCTAGTGTAGAAATAAAAAAGAATTTTTTGTCAGTTATGAAAAGCACATGATATTTGAATCACAGCTTTATATTCAGTTATATATTATATATGCTGTATCTGTCTCTATTAAAGCTCTCAAGACTCATTCAATACTCAAAAGTTGCATGAATACAAAATTTCATTTACTTTACAATATATATTACCTTTATTTTTTATCACTTCATTCTTAGCTTTTCAATGCACATTACATATCCACAGCTTCAACAGAAATTCAATGTCTTACTGTTCATTCCTATTGTATTTTAATTTTATACTTTAAAATACAATAGAAATGAATAAAAAAAACAAACGATAGCCATTTATATTTTACACCTTAAAATACAATAGGAATGAATGGCAAGACATTAAATTTCTGTTGTAGTTATAGTTATGTATGTAATGTACCTTTAGAAGCTAAGAATGAAGTGATAAAAAATAAAGGTAATATATATGTAAAGTAAAGTAAATTTTGTGTTTATGCAACTTTTGAGTATCTAATGAGAGTCTTAAGAGTTTTAATAAAAGGCAACTTTGCTTTATATTTCAAAATTTTTAATAATAAAGTTAAGTGCTGAACTAATGACTAGGATTCTGTTATTTAGTTTCACCTTGTAACATTTGAGATTAAGAAGTGTGATAAAAAAATTTAAGTTCTTTGAAGTAAAAATTCTTCATCCAGCTATGTATACTTGTTAGAATGTTATGTTATTTTGTTTTGCATGTGACAAATGTTGAGCAAAAACCTCCATAAAGCTTTTCTATTGTGTTTTTTTTTTTTCCAAATCTAGCAAGGTTTCTTGTTTTCAGTTATAAAGTTATAAATTAATTAGATATGCGTAACTTTTATAATCTATGATAATAATGTTAATGTGTAACAATATATTTACAGAAAACTTGAACAGTATTTATATACAAATAAGATCAGGGTGAATGGAGAAAAGTTTGTGAAGAAAGGTATTGAGGTAAATATAAAAAAGAATAATAATGATTCTATGAATTTTTATTTATTAAAATTATGTATTAATTCAGTTATAATCACATTATAGATTTTTATAGTTCTGACCCAACCCCATTTGATTTCAGTTGATTCCACAAAATAAAGGTAATATATATTGTAAAGTAATAAAATTTCTGTTAGTGAAAAATCAATCCATAGTAAATACACAGAGATATGTTATTCTCCCCCCCCAAAAAAAAAAATTCAGCCCTGCCTTACTTGGCAATGTAAAAATACTAATAGAAATTGTTATTTGGAAAAAATTGTCAATGGTGTAAGAAAATTTATTTTCCTCTTATTCGTAAACAAATAGCTTATTGATATGCATTATAATAATTTTTGTCTGTTTTCACTCACACCATCAGCAGTAATTTTTTCCAAAAAAATATTTATTGAATTATATTATTATAATTAATTACACACAGGTAATACTACTTGTTCATATATAACCTAGTTACTGAGTAATAAATTTTTGAAAGTGTTTAATTCTTTTTGAATCACCCTGTATACTAAAATGATGAAAAAACAACAACAACAACAACAACAACAACAGCAAAAAAAACGTATATGGCTATATTTTGGGTAAATCGCTGAAAAACTCCAATAAAAAATATGTTCCCTTGACATCTGACTTCATTTTTTGAGAACTCGGATGGTTGGATGTTTACAAAAATCTGTTAACTCGCTGGAGCTATCAGTCAGTTAATGGAGGACAGTTCTAAACTTAGAATAGCAGCTACAGTTTTGCTGTCATCTGGGCTGTGCTTTCACACTTTAATATTTAAAAAAAAAGTGATATTTTTATAATACTAAAGACTGGGTTTATGGTTCATGGACATGATTTATGTAATCTTCGTGAACATAATTTTATAGGTCGTGGCAGTGTAAGTGTTAAGTGCTGAACTATTCTGGTACATTCAATACATTTGAAATGTTGCTGAGCAATATACAGCAAAGAAGTAACATATGGAACCAATAAGATCTTACGAATAGTCAATATAAAATAGCAATGACATAATATTTGAAATAGAAGAGAATAATGATTAAGTGATGATATTTTTGAATCAATGAGGTTACATCAGCACAGAAAAAATTTTTTTGCTTGTCTTGGTATAATGGTTCTTTTAAGAAATCTCAATAAGGTATGAAACAGGTTCTGAATTCCTTGTGTCAGAGAAAGGACAGATTGGGTTGATGGGACATTTGGAAGATTGAGCACACTTCTGAGCCACTTGAAATCTGAAAAAGGATCCATGCAAATGGGCTAGAAATGCAATGGCTGAGCAAAAATAATAGTTTTTTTTTCTCAGTTATGGTGGATTGCCAGATTTGAAGTGTTAAATTACAGTCCCATATTTGAGCAGTTGCAAAATAGGACATAATGGGATGGTACTCAGAAAAGAGTTGGGTGTAAAGATGCTGGATAAAGCCAATAAGATGTTACTTCATTTACAAGTAAACAGAGCTGCCAACTACTTTCATTTTGAATTTAATGTTACATGGTCTCTAACTGTATTACATTTTAAAATAAATTATTCTTGAGGTGGTCGTTGTTACCAACCTTTTTTATTATCTAAGGTGTATCGTTGTAATTGCAATATCGTGATTAAAACTATTCTCTAACCTTAAATCTGAACACAAAAAAAATTAACACAGCACTTACACAAACAATACTTGATAATAATATTAAAGTAAATAAAATTAAATACAAACCTATAATAGCCCCTCCAAAAATTTCAATTGCAGTATGCCAAATCCATAATGATAATTTGCATAAAGAAATGCTGTGCAATACAGTGATATCTACTCTGCCCACAGCATGGAATCTCCTGTTGAGCAACCTGCCCAACGAGTTGCACAGACCAATGTAAATGAACCAGAGAGACTCGTATAAATACTAGTCACCATCTCACTGCAATCATCCTGAGGAAGCCCAAAGAACGGGGGGTGGGGGTGGGGGGGGCACGTAGTAAAGTCTTTTTGGAATTTTAAAGCCTTTTACAATTAAATATTTTAATGTTGATATTAGTTGAGTACACATTAATTATTTTTTAAATGTTCTTGAGTGTTCGTCAGAGTCACCTTAGCTGCAGCATAGCATCAGTTCTGAATTGGAACCTGAAACTTGTGTGCAAGAGTTAACAATCAAGGCTTTTGAGCATAACAGTTATGCATTCAATGAAAGCTTAGCTGAAGAATGTTCAAAGTCAAATGCACGGGATAATCTAAACTGGACTGGTAAACACAATTGCCTTGATGTTATAAAGAGCATCAGCTTCGAAAAGGTGAAACGTAACAGCAGTAACCAACAAAGATAACATTTGGAGTTAACTTATCGTCTGTGTCAGCCATTATCAAGGTTCAGAACTGGTCTTTCATCACCTTTGTTTGTAAAGGAGGATTTAAGTTTAGAAAATAGAATAGTTTTTAATCAGGATATTGCACAGGAGGCAATATACCTGAGATGATGAAAAAGGTTGGCTGATTTTTGGTTTAAAATCCAATTTTTAGGGGTTTTTTTTTTCAGTTTTACCCTTATGAAAAACTGCCCCCAAATATTACAGTATTTTTGCCCTTTCTACAAGTGGAGAATTTTAATGAAAGGGGAGAATTGTTTTTGATTCAGCTCATTTGCTCTATTAAAGATGCAGCTATGTCCCCACTCCCTAATCTGTGCTTGCTTGGGGAACTTATCTTCACATCAATCAGAGGAATTCTATAAGACTTCATATAACCATTTCCAGACAGAACACATTGCAAAGTCTACACCTAAATTTTTTTTTTGCAGAGTTATAGGCTGTTCAATTGTTTCTAAATGGGTGATTATTAAACCTCTACCCAACTCTCCCAGCTCTGGTGAACTAAACACTAATCGGATAGCTTAGAATCGGAAATGTTGGAGTGAAGGAGATAATACAGATAGAACTTCCCTGATCTGTGAATCTTGATTAACATTGAAACTTGAATGGTGTATGTCTATTGTTTATTTGGGTTGGGCTAATGACTGATAAGGAATTAAAAATTTTCTTCCACTAGAGTTGAGGCTGCACTTTGTCATTAACACTCTGTAAACAAAATTGTCTGTAAACAGTTTCATTCTAGTTAGTTTTGTGTTAAAATTTTTACTATGCCTTGTAAATGTTCGCACAATCAGCAATATTTGGCAAAACGTTCAAAAGAATTTGCAAAATCATACCATAAAGGAGAAACTTTTGTTTTTTGCAAATTCTGTAACTGTCATTACCATCACTCAAGACATTGAAATGCTTCTGGTGGTTTTCTTTTATTTGCAGAAACAAATTTTATGCTTTGGAATAAGTGTTTGTCATTATATTCTACACTCAGCATATTCTCATTGTACAGCTTCCTCACTGCTAGTAATACAATTGTTTATGATAAAACACTGCACGATATTGAAATTGCTCCACCCAGGAGGAGTGAAGGGATGGTGGTGAAATGTAGCACACACATAGCAATAAATATTGGCATACCATGATTTAATTTGCAGTCACTTAAGTGGTTAGATTAGATAATGCAGTACAATGCGACTGCCTCAGTAGGTGGTTGCACTGCCATGAACTGAAATACAGGCAGCAATTCGGCATGGCATGGAGTCATACAGTCGATGGATATGGTCCTGAGGAATTGCATACCAAGCAGCATTGACTTGCTCCCATAATTCATCAAGATTCTGCCTCCCAAGAGACAGGCCAATGGCCTGTCCCATGGGGAGGATTTAGCTGCCACTACTAATGCCTTCTTGCGGCACCTCACCTCTTCCCTTCCCACCCCACTGGTGACTGATCAGGATATGGCTCAGCAGCCCTGCTCTGGGACTGAGCCTTGCTATAATCAACCTTTCACCTTGCAGGAACTCACCTCTGTAATTGGGGCTTCGAAGCACTCGTCAGTCCCAGGCCCTGATGGCATCAGTTGTACTCAGTTAGCTAACCTGTCACCTGAGGCTCTGCTTGTGCTTCTTAAAGCCTTCAATCATTCCTGGACCCACCTGCACAGTACCTGATTCATGGAAGGCAACACACATCGTGCCTATCTTGAAGCAGGGAAAACCCAACACTGAGCTGTCCTCTTACAGGCCCATTGCTCTATCATCTTGCCTCTGCAAGATCTTAAAGAGACTGGTCCTTGGATGCCTAGAATGGTATCTAGAGTCCAAGGGCCTCTTCCCTGACACCTTTCAGGTTTCCGCAAAGGGAGGTGCATGTCTGATAATCTTATCGACTTCATCTCTGCGGCTGATCAGGCACTGTCCGAGGGACAGACTACAGTTGCTGTTTTCTTTGACATTCAGAAGGCATTCGACTCCCTGTCCCACTTGAATATTAATAATGCTGATTACCAGCAGATCCTTTAATTCTAATTTATTTCTAATTAATTTCTAAAGTTTAATTTCTAATTTTTTAAATTAATTTCTAAATTTTTAATTCTGATGTATTTCTAAAGGTGTCTTGTGGTATATGGTTGGTACCATATACCACAAGACACCTTTAGAAATCTTCTAGCATCCATGCCTCACCGGGTAAGAGCTGTTTTGGTGGCACATGGAGGACCAACATCGTTATGTTTTGGCTCTTCGATGTATCTGGAAAAAAAAAGTTGTAAATAGCATTTTGTGAAAGATAACACTAAAAACTAAAAGGCTTGCACTTGATGCCATATTTGTCTTCCATTTGAGGATCAAAACATATTTCTCAAATTATATTATCGTTATTCTCACGAAGATTCTAAAGTGTGGTTTATATGGGTGAAATCATTCATCTGCTAAAAAGGGAGAAGCAAATATAGAGAAAGCAGAAAAGCCAGTTTTCCAATTTGACTCATGTATTTCCTATTTTACCAATTTTTGCCCTTCAGAATATATAGTAGGGAGAGAATGCATAATTTTTTTCTAGTGTGAAAGTGAAGGTCTGAATTTCAATATTAGAATAGATTTTCATTTAAAAAAACTACAGAACTTATGTATATACAGGGCCATTATAAAAAAATACCTGCATTTTAAAGTGCTATATTTTATTAAATAATTAAGCAGGAAATGTAATTGTGTGTACAAAATGTTGAGAAACCCTCAAACCTGAACAAAGTTTTTTGTTCAATAAACTCAATGTGTGGTGCCAATTCAAGCAATAAACTTCCATTCATACTCTGCTAGCATGTCTAGTTTAATTGTTTACAATAGCTGCAGTAATTCTTTCCTTTAAATACTGTAAATTATATATATATATTTTGAATAAACAACTTTACCAATCTAGTGATTTTTAGAAATTTGGCTCGAGATGACATATAGGTGATGCCAAGAAAACCTTCAAAATTTTCTTGATATTTTGGACACCAATTTTGTTATTTAATAAAATACGGCACTTTAAAATATGAGTATTATTATGGCCTTGTATAGTGAACAGGACCATATTATATAAATATTTCTTTTTCAGAGAATATAATACTTAAAACTGAAACATGAATGTGCAGACTTACAGTTGATACATTTTTATTCTGTCAGTTTTTAAAGGAAGAAATTATATTTAGTTAGTGACCTGAAATTTTTTTTTCTGTTATTCTTTTTTGAGATTTAAACCATCAACTGACATGACAATTGTCTTCAGGCTTATATGATTATTTGTGAATGTGTTATTGTTCCACCAATTATACAATACTGCCTTCGTTTTGATTTGTACCCCTCTTTGGGATAATAGGAAGTGTGGGCTGGCCTGGGTCAAACCACTGATTTTGGGGGTTTGGATTGTTGAAAAAGATCTATTTTCCATCACACATAACAATTTGCTTGATGAAATGGTGGTTGCATGGATTAATGATGAGTTTCTTGCAAACTTTGATGCAACAGTTTGCTTGTTCAGTAGTCAGTTCATGTGGAACACTTCAGGAACTCCCAGTTATCTTATCAATGCATTGCAGATGCCACACTATATTACATCTGACTGTGTGTATCAGCAACTCTTTTCCAGCCATTGCGCTGAGCATCCGGACTTCTTGTCTTTGCAGATGGCTCAAAGTATGGTGCATCAGTGGGATCTGCTATGGTCTGCTGTGATATAATCATTGCATCATCAGATCCCACAGCAGTGTTCCATCTTCACTGGAAAGTTGCATGCTATCAGCATTGCCTTGAACCACATAGCAGCTAGGTGTCATCGTCAGTATGCTCTCTACACTGGCTTGCTTAGCTTGCTACAGGCTTTGATCTCGGTGAGGTATTGGCCTTTCCCTGTTCTCTCCAAGATCTGCCAACAGCTCCATCTGCAGCCACAACCATCTTTTTCTGTTGGGTGCCTGGTCAGGTCAGTATCAGGGGCAATGACTTGACAGATGCTGCTGCCAAATCTGCCACATCCCTGTCAAGACTCTGCATTGCCAGTTCAATACCTGGACTTCCAACAGTGTTTTTCCATTGAGCTTTGGGCACGGTGCCAGCGATCTTGATCTGAACAGGTAGGAAAGAAACGTTTCAAGATCAAGCCACTTGTCAAACTGTGGCAGTCATGTTTTGACAGGAATCGCAAGGAAAAACTTGTTCTTGCTCGGCTCCGCTTAGGTCACTCGTTTATTACTCATTTTTTCTTTGGGTAGACTGAAGTGCGAGCTTTGTGACACCATTTTAATGATTAAACATATTTTAATAGAATGTATTGCTTTTGACCTTGAACACTGCTTATATTTTAACTTTCATGATTTTGCATCTGTGTACCTTACACTCGGATATTTTTTTATCTGATGACTTTTTTAACTGCTGTTTTTGTCTTTTTACGTTTTGCTTGATATTTTAAATGTCACTGATTTTTACCTTTGGCATTGTTTTTTACCTGGGTCCTATACACCCATTGTAATTTTTACATATTTGTTATTTTTTTTGTCTTTTACATAGATGTTTTCTGGCATTTGTTGTGTTGGTGCTTACATTTATTGTCTTTCATATTGACATTTAGAAATTTTTATCCTTTTTGCCTCATTTGGCATATTTTATGGCCTTAGTTGCCTTTGCACAATAAAACCCCAACCAACCACACTATAGTTACTTGTGAACAAAATAAGTTTGCACAATAGCCTGCGAGTGCTTACTGATGGATCAGCTTCAACAGCATGGTACAGAATGCTGTGATCTACCAATATTGGTAGTTCTGATCGCTGCTTACTTTTGAGGCTCTTGTCACCACTTTTTAATCAAGCATGAATAGCACAAAAGTAACTCTCACTTTCCACTTCACCTCTTTCTTGGGATGCTTTAGGAGCTTTTTATCCTTTTTTTTTTGTAATGGTGTAAAATTGCACAAATTTCAATATTTAACTCTCTCGTACAATTTTTCTAACAGTGGAAACCAAGATTCCAATATACACTATGGTCTTTATACCTAAAAACTACGTCCATAGGTGGTGTATCACTGTAAACATTTTGCATCTAGAAAAACATACAGACTTATGATTAGTGAAATAAACATGCAGATTTATTATTAGCGCAATGGGTAGTGCAGAGATTAACCATTTTTTGACCAATTGATAATGTAACTTTACAGATTGTACACAGATGCAAGTCGTGTTTTAATTGCAAGTTTGTTATTTTATATAAAGTGTTCCTCAGCATTAGGTTAAACCCATTATGCTGTTCTTGCCAATATATTAACCCTTTCACTGCCACACTGGCCCAAACTAAGTAGTAGAAGTGGTAGTGGAGAGAAAGGAATAGCATTGATTTGGATAAGTTCATTTAAAATTGGCCGGTATTACCATACTGGCTGTAAAAGGGTTAAGTCGTTAAATAACCATAAAAGGGTGAAGCATTTGAATCTTTACAGTGAAATCTTAAGAGTCAACAACTAGCTATATAGATCTTCCAGAAATATACAAGTACTAGTTATCACAGAAATGTTTGAGTGAGTTAAACAACGTCAGATAGGTAGCACAAATATTTAATTCTTAGCCAGGATTTGAATCCAGAAGTTTCTTTACATTGCAATCAAACATAACTGTTATGAACTGGGAAATTTAAACATAATAAATGATGCCCATTAGAAAGAGGAAGTATGCAGAATGAAATATCTTTATATTTCTATGTATGTTCAGAAATTTCTGTGATTGATTCTATATATATTTACTGTAATTGTTTCATTCCAAATTAATATTGATTAAATCGGTATAAAATTTATTACACGTTTATTTGTCTTTTTAGGTAGAAGTGGGTGATGAACTAGATTTAATAAAGGACGTTAATAAACTTAACACAGAACTTCTAAATATAAGTAGAATAGCTGTGAAATCAATTGGCCAAGTTTCACCAGCTGGAAAATTTCCTCTCAAACTACGGCGATTTAAATCATTAATTGTTGAAAATTATCAAGAGCAGTGGCATCCATCAAGTGATCAAACGGAATTTTGACATATAAAGCTGTATAGTAATTTTTTTTTTTTATGTTTTATGTGTATTTTTGCCTTTTATTCAGATTTAGCTACTAATGAAGCTCTTTGTACACTGATGTTAAAAACTAAGGTTGAAACACAACAAAACTGCCTCAGACTATTTTATACTATCTATTTATTCTCTACTTTTATGGAAAAATTGTACGATATCTACTTCATTCGGAATAAAATGGCAACATTGAGTTTCGTATTTAAAGTTAGATGTTAATAGATGAAATCGAAAATTGTTTTGTTATTTGAAGTTTTGTATGCGTAATATAAATTTATTAAATTTTGCTGCTAAGTAATTTACAATTTTTCATTATTTGATTTATTAACTACCATTCTATTATTTTTCGTAAACCTTAGCATGATGTATAATTCAACTATACAAAAGTAGAAAAGGAAAGTTATTTCTTTGGATAGTAAGATCCAAATTTTAGATCGTCTTGCAACTGGAGAAGGTTCAACATCCATAGGTAAATATTTTGGTTTGAACAAAGCTACCGTAAGAACCATCAAGAAAAATGATGCTATTAAAAAATCTGTGCTTTGTGGAACAAAATTGAGTGCTAAGTCGTCATCGAACACGAGAGATATTGTAAAAGTATGATGGAAAAGGCAATAGTAATGTGGAGAGAAAACTCGCAAAAAAGAATACCTCTAGACGGAAATACCATCAAACAGAAAGAAGTTTTTTTTTTTCAATTACGAATATATAAGCAGATACAAGAAATGGAATCAACCACATGAGCTCAGTTAAACAAAAATTATGAATTTTCTACGAGTACAGGTTGACTTGCAGGCTTTCTTCAAAGACGTGTTTCATAATATAAAGATAAAAGGTGAGGTTACATTTGCAGATGAGCCGGCTGCTAAAGAATTTTGTCCAAAATTGGCACAAATCATTGAAGATGGTGGATACACATCTTATCTAGTTTGGAATGCAGATGAAACTGGTCTTTATTGAAAAAAATGCTTTAAGGCAGCTAAGGATCGTGTGACCTTTTTATTTTGCAGCAACGCTTCAGGAGATCGTATGTTAAAACCTCTGATCATCAATCGATTCCTAAGACTACGGTCAATGAAAGGTGTAGATTTGAATAAATTGCCAGTGTATTGGATGGCAAACAAAAAAACTTGGGCTACAAAAGAAATTTTTAATGAATGATGTCATAAATGTTTTGCTCCAGAAGTTAAACGCAATTTGAAAGAAAAAAAAATCTCGAATTTAAAGTTCTATTGATTATAGACAATGCGCCTGGCCATCATGTTTCGGAACACCCAAATGTGCAATTTTTTTTCCTGCCGCCTAATACGACCTACTTAATACAACCACTAGACCAGAGTATAATTGCCACATTTCAAACTTACTAGGTAAGACGAACATTCCAATACATTTTGGATAAGCTAGATAAGGATAAAACATTAACATTTATTGATGGAAGAAATTTGCTCTTTCAGATTGTATCAGACGTTGCTGAATTGACGTTATGAGAAAACCAACTTTAAACGCATGCTGGAAAGCTATTTGGCCAGAATGTGTAAAAAGCAAAGATCCTGTACCCCCAAATACCACTGAATATCCTAATATCACTTTAGTTGCATGCAGTTGGTGGAGAAGGATTCGATGATTTATCGTTTGCAGATATTGATGAATTGCTGGTTGACAAAGCTCTTAGCGAAGATGAAAAAATAGTTGTCCTTGAGACTCCTGATGAAAAAGAAAAAAGATGATGATGATGAAGAGGTTCCACTCATTGCAGGTTTAATTAAAAAAGGGCTTCAAATGGCTAGTAAATTGGAAAATCATTTTATACATGATCCCATTGTCGAAAGAGCTGAGCAGTTTAAACGTGAACAAGTCGTGTATGGCGCGTTATTAAGAATTATGCAAAGATCTAGTCAAAGAAGCATCTTAACGATTGATTACAGAGTTCGTTGTCAAAACTAATCAAACTTCAGAATCACTAGAAACAAGTGATAATTTGGTTCCCCATGCCACAGGGAGCATTTCACCATTCTCCAATAGTGAAATTCTCCCTGTGGCATACGGAAACAAATAAAAACCTTAATTAAAAATTATGAACACGACCAAAATGTTTCAAGCGATGAAAGTGATTTAATTCCAGTATCTCGCAAGCCAATGCGTCTATTTTCAGAAAGTGACAAGGAATAAAATCTAGTTAATTAGCATATATAAGTCATATATTTTTCCACTTTTGTATTCTTGAATTAGTGATGTATTATTTTCTTTATGAAGGTTGGGTTGGGTTCTTTTACCTCTGAGCGGCACTTTTTTGCACACCATGGGCTAAATGGCCAGGTCACATGGACTCCGAAGGCTCAGAGAAGGTTGGGGGAGGGGACCCACTGGAACAGCTGTTGGGAGACAGATGGTAGCCTCCCGTCAAGGCCATCCAGCGTGTTCTTTCACGTGCACAGGGTATGTCTCTCCCGCACACGGGGCCACGTGTCCCCTACTGACAGTGGGCAGGGCGGGGAATTTTGCGGAGATAAATCTCAACACTGACCCAGCTCGGACTCGAACCTGGGAACTACAGATAACGAGCCTGGCGCGCTACCGACTGAGTCACCCCCGCCCCCTTTTTATGAAGGATAATTTACTTTTTATATGTACATATAATTATCTTTTTCAGTTTATAAAATAAAAAAAAATTTTATAAAATAAAAAAAAATTTGAACCGCGGTCTGGGACCAGACCGCGGTTCAACTCACTAAGAGTGAGTGGGTACTTTTGCTGCTTTTCCAACAGCTGAAGGAAACCAAACTACTGAAAGTCTAGGTCATTCTACGCAGTTGTTTGCAATATTTGCCCTGACGTTGACAAAGATTGCAGTCGAATGGAATTTCACGTTAGTGTGTACTCTTGGGTCAGGTTTTTCCTCCTACGCATCAACGTAGCAGCAGTTTCTCGACATCAATCACGGTGATTTCAGTTTAACATAGTTTTATTAGGTCGAACTAACATTCTGTTTCGCTTTCATGTTCTGTTAACTGGAGCAGGAATATTTCGTATCCTGAAATGTAAGAAAATAGATTAATAATTCCCTAAACGTCGGGAATAATATGAAGGAAATCAACAAAGAGGTGAAGGAGATAATGGAATAAAATCAGAGCTCTTCCCAGTAGATCCCTATTTCGAAGAAATTTTTTTCGTCTGTGAAACTGTACCTGTTGAAATGTCAAACGTTTATTAAATCAGAAAATCCTGAAAAGAGACCTATACTACATATCTAAAACCAAACTAGACATCGGGATTCTGTTCCATATAGTAGGGATTTGGTTTTGTCCTTCTCACCATATAAAAGTCTGCGATCGATTTTGTCTACGCCCAATATTCCCACATCTGCTAAAGTGAAATGACTTTTCTCTTCATTTCTCGAATGTAGCTAAAGGAATCTAATAATGTTCTAAAAGAGGATGAAATTCGGATGGAAAAGCATTTCGCATATATCTAACGGCCTCGAAAGAATGAATCGGACTAAACATCTTGAAATAAAATTTTCTGAAAAATCATTCAGGTAAAATGAAAATAATCAAGCTATGAAAGTGATTACAGAACCGACAGGAAAAAAAAAAAAATGGGAATTCCATATAGCTTTTTGGATGTCGAACTCTAGGATTCACTGGAATTTGAATACCATGCGTAAATTTTAAGGTTTCTTGAAACCACGTTTGAAAGTTGAGAAGAGAAATTTGAGAGAATTTGTAGAATTTTGCAATTATAACTATGTTTTTTAATCAGAATATTTTCCCCAATATGAGACTAATGATATAGTATACAGAAAAATATATTGCTATAAATACCAAAAAAAGAAAATATTATGGTTTTGTGGCTGTTTTTCTCTATGTTTCAGCTCACTTTACTTGCCCCATTAATTGAAGTAAGCTATCGAGTGGGTTAGTGTAATCGCCTCATATAAAAATTATTCGACTATGTTACGGATAGAAAATTTAGCCAGAAATAAATTTCTACTGTTAATAACACGTATCATGAGAAGAATCTGGAAACGAAACTACCTACTATTTACACCCCAATGATTATGTGCTTGTTAATGCAATTTAATTTATATTTCGAAGAGTAATTGAGTCAAAGAACATCTCTTATTATCTTACCTAGTGACGCTCCTTTCAAATACGAATATTTCTATAGCGTTGAGATTTATATACTTACGATTCAATTCTTGGTTATGCAATATAATTTTCCCTCATAATAGATTCTTTTTCCCAATTATTGCATTATTTTTCAACTGTTAAGTGTTCCATTAGAGCAAACGTCTATTTTTCTTTATGCGTGGGTAGACAAACATCTCTGACATCGGGCCACATAATAAATATTTTTCAAAGTAAATGCACAGAGAACCTGTAGGTGAAGAATTAAAAAAATACGTGTGGGGAATAAATTATTTTTCTGACGGGGCGAGACTCGAACTTAGCATTCTCTAGCTGTATATCAAAATTCTCTACCTACTATAGTAATCGTTGACTCCGTAACTTTTTCCGCAATTATTCTCTAATTGCTTTTTTTGAAAACGGAGTACCTGACGCCATCTGTAATCAGGAAAGGCATCTTATTTTTCATTTGCCGCTGATGAATAATTTGAAAAATAATAATTTGTTTTTAAATGAGCAAGAAAAAAAATGCTTAAAATATATTGGATTCTCTATTTATAGCTTATCGATTTATAGTTCGTTTTTGTTTTTCGCAATCTGCAATGAATCAGAAATCAAAAAGAGCCATAAATCTCCCTCCAGTATTAATAATTTAGTAGGAGGTTGAAAGGGCTGTTTTGAAACATAAAAAAACATGGTCACTAACACATGAAACAAATTTAACGATGCGACATTAAAATATATACAGAAAAACATCACAAGCATCCTTGTCTTACCGGAGCTCGAACTTACCAGGTCACTTACAGGACCTAGTTTCGAGACCCAGTAATGCATTGAAAAAACTGATAAAAACGATGAAAAGTAATAAAGACAAAACTATGTGCCAATGTGATACTGCAGCGTATAAATGCGATTTGGTTCCACCCTACCCGACATATACAACTTTCTGATCGGTCCTATCCCATGCGTGCAATTTGATCAGTGCACAGTGAGCACGGCGATTACGTCTGCGACCAGGCCGCGGTTCCACTCACTTTCAGTGAGTGGGTACTTTTGCTACTTTTGCAACAGCTGAAGGAAACCTTTCAACCTACTGAAAGTCTAGGTCATTCCACTCAATTGTTTGCAATATTTGCCCTGACGTTGACAAAGATTGCAGTCGAATGGAATTTCACGTTAATGTGTACTCTTGGGTCAGGTTTTTCCTCCTACGCATCAACGTAGCAGCAGTTTCTCTTGACTTCAATGATGGTGATTTCAGTTTAACATTCTTTTATTAGGTCGAACTAGCATTCTGTCTCGCTTTAATGTTCTTTCAACTCTAGCAGGAATATTTCATGTCCTGAAATGTAAGAAAATAGATTAATAATTCCCTAAACGTCGGGAATATTATGAAGGAAATCAACAAATAGGTGAAGGAGATAATGGATTAAAATCAGAAAGCTCTTCCCAGTAGCTCTCTATTTCGAAGAAATTTTTTTCGTCTGTGAAACTGTACCTGTTGAAATGTCAAATATGTTTTTTAAATCAGAAAATCCTGAAAAGAGACCTATGCTACATACCTAAAACCAAACTAGACATCGGGATTCTGTTGCATATAGTAGGGATTTGGTTTAGTCCTTCTCACCATATAAAAGTCTGCGAGCGATTTTGTCCACGCCCAATATTCTGGAATCTGCTAAAGTGAAATGGCTTTTCTCTTCGTTTCTCGAATGTAGCTAAATGAATCTAATAATGTTCTAAAAGCGGATGAAATTCAGATGGAAAAGCATTTCGCATATATCTAACAGCCTGGAATATAGCGTTTGCGCAATTTTATCAACTCGGTCTTTTGTGCGAACTGTTAACTGAAGAATGAATCGGACTAAACGTCTTGAAATGAAATTTTCTGAAAAATCATTCAGGTAATATGAAAATAATCAAGTTATCAAAGTGATTACCGAACCGACAGGAAGAAAAATGGGAATTCCATATAGCATTTTGGATTTCGAACTCTAGGATTCACTGCAATTTGAATACCATGCGTAAATTTTAAGGTTTCTTGAAACCACGTTTGAAAGTTGAGAAGAGAAATTTGAGAGAATTTGTAGAATTTTGCAAATATAACTATGTTTTTTAATCAGAATATTTTCCCTAATATGAGACTAATGATATAGTATACAGAAAAATATATTGCTATAAATACCAAAAAAAGAAAATATTATGGTTTTGTGCCTCTTTTTCTCTATGTTTCAGCTCACTTTACTTGCCCCATTAATCGAAATAAGCTATCGAGTGGGTTAGTGTAATCTAAAGTGACCAGATTTTAACATTGGTAAAGAGAGACACCATGAGCGGTCACCATTGGTAAGCGGGACACCATATTTTATTCTTAGTTTATAAATTAAATTAATTTGATTGTTATAAAGTAACTATATTTTAAAAATTATTTTAATTTTAATCCTATGTTTCTTTCTAAATAATAACAATACTAACTTGTATTATTTTTCCTCTGAATTTGCCGTAACGTAAGTCGTAAGTGTCACTTACAAGGCCGGCGCTAGACTTTTTGCCGCCACTATAAAATATAAATAATACGAGTACTGTCTGCTAAATTCAAGAAAATTTATGTATTTATGAAATAAATAAGTAAATTACTTACCTAAATTATCTGAATAGCTGATTTGTTGACATCACTTGTTTAACTAGCACTAGCACGCAGTACGGTCATTGTTCATTAAGTCTAAACAATGGTGGTCGAATTCTAACAACTGATCAACAATGCGAACTTTGATAAGCAGTTCTCGATAATCAGTTCTCAACAATTATTTCTTATTATTAAAGTTTAACATTATAAAATTCACAAAAATAATATAAAACTCATATCCTGGCGAAATAGCCACATGGCCGCCGAAAACCGTATATTCCCTTCCCGTTCTCCCGCCGTTCCCTAGCTTGTCGTGCATTCTTTCCAAAAATCGGGACTTTTTTAAAACGCCGCGGGACGCGAGACAAATTGTTAAAAATCGGGACTGTCCCGCCAAAAGCGGGACGTCTGGTCACCTTAGTGTAATTGCCTCATATAAAAATTATTCGACTATGTTACGGATAGAAAATTTAACCAGAAATAAATTTCTAATGTTAATAACACGTATCATGAGAAGAATCTGGAAACGAAACTACCTACTATTTACACCCCACTGATCATGTGCTTGTTAATGCAATTTAATTTACATTTCGAAGAGTAATTGAGTCAAGGAACATCTCTTATTATCTTACCTAGTGAAGCTCCTTTCAGATACGAATATTTCTATAGCGTTGAGATTTATATACTTATGATTCAATTGTTGGTGATGCAATATAATTTTCCCTCATAATAGATTCTTTTTGCCAATTATTGCATTATTTTTCAATCGTTAAGTGTTCCATTAGAGCAAACGTCTATTTTTCCTAATGCATGGGTAAACAAACATCTCTGACATCGGGCCATATAATAAATATTTTTCAGAGTAAATGCACAGAGAACCTGTAGGTGAAGAATTAAAAAAATACGTGTGGGGAATAAATTATTTTTCTGACGGGGCGAGACTCGAACTTAGCATTCTCTAGCTGTATATCAGAATTCTCTACATACTAAAGTAATCGTTGACTCCGTAACTTTTTCCGCAATTATTCTCTAATTGCTTTTTTTGAAAACGGAGTACCTGACGCCATCTGTAATCAGGAAAGGCATCTTATTTTTCATTTGCTGCTGATGAATAATTTGAAAAATAATAATTTGTTTTTAAATGAGCAAGAAAAAAAATGCTTAAAATATATTGGATTCTCTATTTATAGGTTATCGATTTATAGTTCTTTTTGTTTTTTTCGCAATCTGCAATGAATCAGAAATCAAAAAGAGCCCTAAATCTCTCTCCTTCAGTATTAATAATTTAGTAGGAGGTTGAAAGGGCTGTTTTGAAACATAAAAAAACATGGTCACTAACACATGAAACAAATTTAACGATGCGACATTAAAATATATACAGAAAAACATCACAAGCATCCTTGTCTTACCGGAGCTCGAACTTACCAGGTCACTTACAGGACCTAGTTTCGATACCCAGTAATGCATTGAAAAAACTGATAAAAACGATGAAAATTAATAAAGACAAAACTATGTGCCAAGTGATACTGCAGCGTATAAATGCGATTTGGTTCCACCCTACCCGACATATACAACTTTCTGATCGTTCCTATCCCATGCGTGCAATTTGATCAGTGCACAGTGAGCACGGCGATTACGTCTGCGACCAGGCCGCGGTTCCACTCACTTTCAGTGAGTGGGTACTTTTGCTACTTTTGCAACAGCTGAAGGAAACCCTTCAACCTACTGAAAGTCTAGGTCATTCCACTCAATTGTTTGCAATATTTGTCCTGACGTTGACAAATATTGCAGTCGAATGGAATTTCACGTTAATGTGTACTCTTGGGTCAGGTTTTTCCTCCTACGCATCAACGTAGCAGCAGTTTCTCTTGACTTCAATGATGGTGATTTCAGTTTAACATTCTTTTATTAGGTCCAACTAGCATTCTGTCTCGCTTCAATGTTCTTTCAACTCTAGCAGGAATATTTCATGTCCTGAAATGTAAGAAAATAGATTAATAATTCCCTAAACGTCGGGAATAATATGAAGGAAATCAACAAATAGGTGAAGGAGATAATGGATTAAAATCAGAAAGCTCTTCCCAGTAGCTCTCTATTTCGAAGAAATTTTTTTCGTCTGTGAAACTGTACCTGTTGAAATGTCAAATATGTTTTTTAAATCAGAAAATCCTGAAAAGAGACCTATGCTACATACCTAAAACCAAACTAGACATCGGGATTCTGTTGCATATAGTAGGGATTTGGTTTAGTCCTTCTCACCATATAAAAGTCTGCGAGCGATTTTGTCTACGCCCAATATTCGCGAATCTGCTAAAGTGAAATGACTTTTCTCTTCGTTTCTCGAATGTAGCTAAATGAATCTAATAATGTTCTAAAAGAGGATGAAATTCAGATGGAAAAGCATTTCGCATATATCTAACAGCCTGGAATATAGCGTTTGCTCAATTTTATCCACTCCGTCTTTTGTGCGAACTGTTAACTGAAGAATGAATCGGACTAAACGTCTTGAAATAAAATTTTCTGAAAAATCATTCAGGTAATATGAAAATAATCAAGTTGTCAAAGTGATTACCGAACCGACAGGAAGAAAAAAAGGGGAATTCCATATAGCATTTTGGATTTCGAACTCTAGGATTCACTGCAATTTGAATACCATGCGTAAATTTTAAGGTTTCTTGAAACCACGTTTGAAAGTTGAGAAGAGAAATTTGAGAGAATTTGTAGAATTTTGCAAATATAACTATGTTTTTTAATCAGAATATTTTCCCTAATATGAGACTAATGATATAGTATACAGAAAAATATATTGCTATAAATACCAAAAAAAGAAAATATTATGGTTTTGTGCCTGTTTTTCTCTATGTTTCAGCTCACTTTACTTGCCCCATTAATCGAAATAAGCTATCGAGTGGGTTAGTGTAATCGCGTCATATAAAAATTATTCGACTATGTTACGGATAGAAAATTTAACCAGAAATAAATTTCTAATGTTAATAACACGTATCATGAGAAGAATCTGGAAACGAAACTACCTACTATTTACACCCCAATGATCATGTGCTTGTTAATGCAATTTAATTTACATTTCGAAGAGTAATTGAGTCAAGGAACATCTCTTATTATCTTACCTAGTGAAGCTCGTTTCAGATACGAATATTTCAATAGCGTTGAGATTTATATACTTATGATTCAATTGTTGGTGATGCAATATAATTTTCCCTCATTATAAATTCTTTTTGCCAATTATTGCATTATTTTTCAAATGTTGTGTTCCATTAGAGCAAACGTCTATTTTTCCTAATGCGTGGGTAAACAAACATCTCTGACATCGGGCCACATAATAAATATTTTTCAAAATAAATGCACAGAGAACCTGTAGGTGAAGAATTAAAAAAATACTTGTGGGGAATAAATTAATTTTCTGACGGGGCGAGACTCGAACTTAGCATTCTCTAGCTGTATAGCAAAATGCTCTACCTACTAAACTAATCGTTGACTCCGTAACTTTTTCCGCAATTATTCTCTAATTGCTTTTTTGAAAACGGAGGACCTGACGACATGTGTAATCAGGAAAGGCATCTTATTTTTCATTTGCTGCTGATGAATAATTTGAAAAATAATAATTTGTTTTTAAATGAGCAAGAAAAAAAATGCTTAAAATATATTGGATTCTCTTTTATAGCTTATCGATTTATAGTTCGTTTTTGTTTTTCGCAATCTGCAATGAATCAGAAATCAAAAAGAGCCATAAATCTCTCTCCTTCAGTATTAATAATTTATTAGGAGGTTGAAAGGGCTGTTTTGAAACATAAAAAAACATGGTCACTAACACATGAAACAAATTTAACGATGCGACATTAAAATATATACAGAAAAACATCACAAGCATCCTTGCCTTACCGGAGCTCGAACTTACCAGGTCACTTACAGGACCTAGTTTCGAGACCCAGTAATGCATTGAAAAAACTGATAAAAACGATGAAAAGTAATAAAGACAAAACTATGTGCCAAGTGATACTGCAGCGTATAAATGCGATTTGGTTCCACCCTACCCGACATATACAACTTTCTGATCGGTCCTATCCCATGCGTGCAATTTGATCAGTGCACAGTGAGCACGGCGATTACGTCTGCGACCAGGCCGCGGTTCCACTCACTTTCAGTGAGTGGGTACTTTTGCTACTTTTGCAACAGCTGAAGGAAACCCTTCAACCTACTGAAAGTCTAGGTCATTCCACTCAATTGTTTGCAATATTTGCCCTGACGTTGACAAAGATTGCAGTCGAATGGAATTTCACGTTAATGTGTACTCTTGGGTCAGGTTTTTCATCCTACGCATCAACGTAGCAGCAGTTTCTCTTGACTTCAATGATGGTGATTTCAGTTTAACATTCTTTTATTAGGTCGAACTAGCATTCTGTCTCGCTTTAATGTTCTTTCAACTGGAGCAGGAATATTTCATGTCCTGAAATGTAAGAAAATAGATTAATAATTCCCTAAACGTCGGGAATATTATGAAGGAAATCAAGAAATAGGTGAAGGAGATAATGGATTAAAATCAGAAAGCTCTTCCCAGTAGCTCTCTATTTCGAAGAAATTTTTTTCGTCTGTGAAACTGTACCTGTTGAAATGTGAAACATGTTTTTTAAATCAGAAAATCCTGAAAAGAGACCTATGCTACATACCTAAAATCAAACTAGACATCGGGATTCTGTTGCATATAGTAGGGATTTGGTTTAGTCCTTCTCACCATATAAAAGTCTGCGAGCGATTTTGTCTACGCCCAATATTCGCGAATCTGCTAAAGTGAAATGGGCTTTTCTCTTCGTTTCTCGATTGTAGCTAAATGAATCTAATAATGTTCTAAAAGAGGATGAAATTCAGATGGAAAAGCATTTCGCATATATCTAACAGCCTGGAATATAGCGTTTGCGCAATTTTATCACTCAGTCTTTTGTGCGAACTGAAGAATGAATCGGACTAAACGTCTTGAAATAAAATTTTCTGAAAAATCATTCAGGTAATATGAAAATAATCAAGTTATCAAAGTGATTACCGAACCGACAGGAAGAAAAAAAGGGGAATTCCATATAGCATTTTGGATTTTGAACTCTAGGATTCACTGGAATTTGAATACCATGCGAGTAGTATCATCACAACCGGGGAATCCCCCTTTGCACAGTGCTTTCCCCCCCTATGTCGCAATCGTCCACGTTGCCTTCTTGACTTGGACCCCCTATGTCGCAATCGACCGGAAATTGACCTGTGCTAGGCCACATTGCCTTCTGAACTTTGTTCCCTATGTTGCAATCAATAGGAAATTGACCCTGGTGTCGCAACTGTCGTGGCGCTCCTTATTAATAATTCATAATTAAAAAATTCCTCCCCCTTTTAACCCCCGGCGCTATCTAGTGCCTATGAGGGACACTATTTTCCCAAAAAATCTTCATTTTAACTCTAATTTTAAGCCCTCCTTCTCGAATAGTCTCGATTTTCCTTTATCGATTTTTCTTTATTTCAGACCCCCCAATGGTTGACTTATATTTTAAACCCTCCACTTGCAGACCCCCTGGTTGACCTATATTTTAAGCCCTACCTATATTTTAAGCCCCCCTCCTTCCCTCGGATTACAAGCCTCAGAATAATTGCACAGAAAAGGATGACACGTCTCAATTGTAAAAACACCTCCAAAAAGACCCCCCTGTTGACCTATATTTTAAGCCCTACCTATATTCTAAGCTCCCTCCTTCCCTCGGACTGATTGATGCACGCCTAAGAATAATTGCACAGAAAAGGATGATTACAAGGCTCAATTGTAAAAACACCTCCAAAAAGACCCCCTGGTTGACCTATATTTTAAGGCCCCTCCTTCCCTCGGACCGGCTGATGCACACCTCAGAATAATTGCACAGAAAAGGATGATACAAGTCTCAATTGTAAAATCAACTCCCAAAGTTGTATTCTTATTAAACCTCCCTCCCCTTAAAAAACTAATCGGTGGTGTCCAATACGTATTTTAGTACATCTCCTATATTTAAAAACTCTCTAGGTATTCATCTGAAATTTTACAAGACCACTCAACTCTTTCTGAATGACAACGGTCAGAATGCCTAATGCAGCTCTCTAAATAAAACTTTCTTTAACAGAAAATCAACTCTCAAAGTTGTATTCTTATTAATTAAACACTCATCAAAACCACACATCCCTTCTATTAAAAGTTACCTCTATTAAAACTTCACAAACTCACGTCCTTTTACAAGTTCTCTAAACATGTTGTATATTCTCTGTATTTATTCCTTATAATTAAACACTCATCAAAAATTCTCTCACCTTTATTAAAAAATCACTCCACGGTCGTAATAAAAAAGTTTTCTGTAGATGGGTTTCATCCAAAAAAAAAAAAATCCTCCACCTGCAGTGAGATTCGAACCGACTATCTTGGGCTCGATAGCCGGACGCACTCGACTATGGTTTGTACTTAATGTGGCCTAAGAAAGGTGTCGAACGGGTCAGACATTTCAAATATTAACCTAATACGTTTTTTACAACCTTCGTATTCTTTATAACTAGTTTTTTCTACGTATTTCTTATAATGAACCCGATAGTCCTTTCACATTAACATATGTATTTTTTATAACTCACGTATTTTAAGTCCGTTTCAGTAACACTTATTTCTTTTAACTCCGTGACTGTTGGCTGTCGCTTACTAGGACTATCCACAGTAACTATTTTTAAAAGACTGGCCCGCAGAAAATGCCGATGGGTTAAAAATTAATAAAAACTGATTATACTCGTCATGATGAAAAATATTGAGGGGTAATAGGGCCGACCTAAAAGACTCAGTGTTCGGATCCTCACCCTGGACTACGTTTCACTGACGGATGGTTAAGTCCTGTGAAATTATTCCAAACGGGGAATCACAAGGGTTTTATTAACGAATGAATCTTGGATCTGTGCTGCTTCCGTGTCAGGAGCACTGCCTTACATCGTGAAAACCCACTAGCACTCTTTATCGTGGTTTTCGGACTCGATATTTTTCCAAGTCCCGAGACGGTTCTCCCAATTCTATCCTTTACGATACAAGGGCGTTTCAATGTACCCAATGTAGACAAACCCTTTTGAAATGACGCGTCCTAAACCTCCAAGTGCTGGGCTTATTAAAATTAGTCTCCATCGGGTTGGTCCCGTCAGATATCTGTGTTTCCACGTAGTAATGCTACACTGAAGAAAAGTCGGCTAAAAAACCGTCTTTAACATCGTTTGTGTGCGAACGTATGCCGCATCACGCTGTTGTAATCGGGTAAAAAAAATAACTTTTTTTTTTTGTACGCAGTAGAATGTTCAAAAATACGTTGCAGTTACTGTTGCGTAAAAACTTTAGTTCCATCACGAATGCACGTTAACGGTGTAGGGGAACATTAGTTTTAGCAAATACTTCAACTATAAAAAAAAAATAATACAATGTCTCACGCACCCTTTCAACTTACCTGCACTAATCCACTGATATTTTATTTGCAGCTGGACTGATAGTCAAAATTTAGCAAATATTACAAAGAATCTCTCAATTGTAAAAATCAACTCTCAAAGTTGTATTCTTATTAATTAAAACCCTTTCTATTAAAAGTTACCTCTATTAAAAATCTTTTGCTATTCATTTTGCCAGGACTGCTAAACGATTCCCTTTTATTAAATTTCAATTCTTTGGGATTCATTTTTTCCAACCCCGTTAATCGATCCCCTAGTAAATAAAAACTCTCACTCACCTTTATTAAAATCATCCAGCGCTCGTAATAAATCAGTTTAATCGGGAAAAAAAAAAAAAATCATTCCCTCGCTAGCGTACCTCAACGTTAATTTCGGGAAAAAGTCTCATCGGATCCAAGGTTCACGTATTTTACTAGAAGAATGACACAGTAATTGTTCCACAGAAAAATTAATAAAATTTGGTTTAAATTATTCGTAGGACTTGTATATAAGATCTACCTTGCAATAGACGTTCAACAGGCTAAAAGTTTTCCAAGTCCGTTATCAGTGTATCGGAAATCGTACATTTCCTGTTGACATCCTTCAGATCGTTTATCCGTGGGTAACAACAGCACTTTCGCCACATCACACGATATGGTGCAATCCTTTCTCAGCTGGAAGATCAAAAGGTCAAATGTCCAGCGCTTCACTGTGTCTGCATTTGACACTGATAAGGTTTAAAAATAGATGTTTCCTAGAATCCACATTGCCTTCTCAGATTGGACTTTGAACCCTATGTCGCAACCGACCATATTTTAAGTCCTCTTCATAGAACCCCTGGTTGACTTATATTTTAAGTCCCTTTCTCGAATTTTCTTGTTTTTCCCCTGTTTAACCCATATTTTAAGCCCTCCCCTCTTCATAGACCAACCTATTGATCCACCTATATTTTAAGCCCTCCCCTCTTTAAACCAAATCAGTTTTTGCGCATTTAATCGGTGTCATCCAACGTCCATACTATTTTTAGTACGTCTCCTGTATTTAAAAAAAAAAATATTGGCTTTCGTCGCCGTATTTGAACGCGCTACCTCAGTGCCGATAGCTGAAGTGTCATCGCCAGGGCGCGGATTTTTGCGGAGCTAAATCTCAACTCTGGCCCTGCTATCCGCTCGACAATATTTGCTACTGATAAAACGATTTCCTTCATTAAAAATAAAAACTAATTAAATAATGGGGTATCACTGGGAAAATACTGGGAAGAACCCAAACTGATTTCGTGCTAAAACATCTCCAGATTTCAGCTTACTTGAAAAACTATTGTTAGAAATGAACCAGTGACTTGAATCACTCAACTTCCATAAGAATACACAATTATGGTACAGTGTCGGGAAGAAATATGTTTCAACGAAATTCAATTGCATGTATTACGATCAGAAAAATAATTTAGTGGACAAAGTTTAAAATAGTTATTAAATGGTACCTTACAGTGCAAGTGCGCTTCAGGCGAAAAGCCTCCCCTTCGAACACTGAACCCCGTTTTTCCGAAGTAACTGTGTCACAAGTCTTCCTACATCATCCCTAAACAGAGAATCGGATTCAATGTGCAAGAAGATCAAGACCTCATTTGAAGGAGCACATAGTGGAACTCCATAGTGAAATGAACATTGGCCTCTTGCGGGACCTAGTTATATCCCTACTCCAAGAGAATTACTAATGAAAACGTGCTATTGTTAATGTATGTAATTCCGACAAAAAATGTTTTGTCTGTTTTAGCCACTTTGTATCCTGCAATAGGAAACACTGAACACTTTAACAACTATATACATTTAGAAGAAAACACATCAGGTCTAATTTTCCCTTTAACAATAAATCAAATATCTAAATTCGAAAAAATTAACATTTCTGTCTGGATACGAGAAAGAGATGTTCCCACTCTACATCACACCATTCAGATTTAAAGCGCACGCAAATCTGCTACTGTTATCAGACGATGAAAAGCAGCATTATTGTTCCATTAAGAATTTGTTTCTATGAAATTCAAAGGGAGAATGCTGTTTTCCATATTATAGGGAATGCAATTAATAATTCCTTGCAGAAGGTTGTCCTTTAGGTTATGAAATAATCTTATTAGAATGCTTAAAATTGAGATGACACACATTAGCTCCTCAGAGAAGCGCTAGCGGGTAGAAGACTATACCCGTGTAATGAAAATATTCATTCGACATAAAAAAAAAAACCTACGCCAATATCGCGTACACTGACGTGCTCCTCTTAGCTGATGTGTTTGGTGGCAGATACTGACCCCTGCTATGTTTACACAGCTCCTGCCTTCATACATGAAGATGACAAATACTAGAGTTGATAACCTACAATGTATCTTTTTGGAAGGCATACGAGGAGGAATTTCGGTGATATGCAGACAACAAGCATTTAGAATGAAAAACTGATTGCAAGTTTGCTTTACTGTCATACAAACCTGAAAAGAGATGAAATGGGTAGTACTTTACCCATGATATACCATGTGACTAGGTCGTTAAATCAAATTACATGCATAAACGAAAATTAGAAAAACAACGAAATGCTTGGTAAATTCAATGAGAATCACTAAAATGTAAAGAGTGTTGGAATATCTGTAAACGCACACACACACATTTCAGTGGATAGGTGAATATTTTCACAATTCTTTGGAAGTGGAAGGCACAATAACTGTAAAACATACTGTGACGAGAGAGAAAGTATAAAAATGTAGTGGGATGGTTGTAAAAAATCGCTTCAAAACAGAAAATTACAACGCAAATACTGAAAGTTAGAAAAAAAAAACGACTATTCGACGGTTATTCCAAACTGCTATCTCACGCTCTTTTCAGATTTCCTGGTTCTATAGTTCCCTGGTACGTAGCGCATAAGTGTGGGTGTAGTTGGCTATTTTTCGTTGCAAACACAAGTTGTTTTCACTATTAGTTATTTTTCCTGCATGAGAATACACATTTCTATACTACATTGCGTACACACGGATGGACGAATATCACAAAATACTTTGCATATAGAAAACATCAGCAAAGAACCACAGAAGTTTGGATATTTAAAATCTGAAAACTCAGTGTTTATAAGAAAACAACAATATTTTCAGTACTTCCATGAAAAGTTGAATCCCAGAATCGATCCGCTAGACCCGACTTTGCATTCTCTGACTTCAACTACCAATAAAACGTAATGTAAGCTCTCTCGTCAGTTATCCCAAGCCGCTATCTCTTTTCAGAGTTTCTGCCCCCCTCGGTACGTTTGAATAAGCGCATAAGTGTGGGTGAAAATGGCTATTTTTCGCTGCAAACACAAGTTTTTCGACAAAGATAGGGTGTTTCACTACAATCTAACACGGGATTTCATGTGTGTTTAGTTATTTTTCCTGCATGAGAATATTTCTAATCCTTCTCATAGACAGCAGGTTAGTTACTTCGGATCTAACAAAGCCAAGGTTTGAGATCCATAATAAGACATGAACGTTTGTGTTGTTTTCCTACCAAGATCCCGACATCCTCTCACCCCCTTCTACTGGGTCGTATGAAAAAATCCTGTAACTGTTACGACAATTAGCTGCGTGAAGGCGTATTTATTTTTAAAGCAAAGACACACTAATTTCGGACTCGCTAGCTAGAGAATGATATATTAACTTGCTAAAGTTTGATTTTAATGATCAGATAGTGTATACATCACAACTTTTTTAGTTCATACTAATATCTTCTAACTTTCAAAGGAAATATTGTCTCATTATAAGCGATTTCATACAAAGAGATGCGCACTCTATGCTTCACATTTAAATCTATAGAGATAACGATCACTGCCCATGGAACACATCTGTGAAAAACACGCTATGATAGGGTTTGAGGAAGATTTTTAGTCCATGGGGGTGCTGCACTGCAGGAAAGCACATTATCTTTGAGATCAGAACCTACATGAAAGTTATACTGTTTGGGTTTGAGAAAGATTCTTTAGTTCACGGGACACTGCATGAATAAGTGCATAAGTGTGGGTGAAGACGGCTATTTTTAGCTGCAAACACAAGTTTTTCGACAAAGATAGGGTATTTCACTACAGTCTAACACGGGATTTCATGTGTGTTTAGTTATTTTTCCTGCATGAGAATATTTCTAATATATCTCATAGACAGCAGGTTAGTTACTTCGGATCTAACAAAGCCAAGGTCTGAGATCCATAGTAAGACATGAACGTTTGTGTTGTTTTCCTACCAAGGTCCCGACATCCTCTCACATGAAATATTACTGTACTAGGATCTAGAAAAATCACTATCCATTACATTAATTTTTTTATTACATTCATGTATTTCACCCCCATTTTCTTGTCAAGAGCTAAAATTATTTGATGAATGAACGACAAAATATCTTCAAATGCAGTGGACGCATGACAGAATAACTTCAAAATAAGTTCCAATAGCTGAAAAAACAACTGTAAAAATTAGATAAATACAGGGATAGGGAAAGACAGAATTGCTTTCAAATCATTAAAATACCTTAAATGTGTGGTTGAATCACCACCAAATATCTCCAGCACACTTTTAAAGGAAATATTTTCTCATTATAAGCGATTTCATACAAAGAGATACGCACTCTATGCTTCACATTTAAATCTATAGAGATAACGATCACTGCCCATGGAACACATCTGTGAAAAAACACACTACGATTGGGTTTGAGAAAGATTTTTAGCCCATGGGGGTGCTGCACTGCAAGAAGACACATTATCTTTGATATCAGAACGTACGTGAAAGTTATACTGTTTGGGTTTGAGAAAGATTCTTTAGTTCACAGGGCACCGCATTACACTAAAGCACACTGTCTTGTACGTATGTCTATCTGTATGTGTTTCATCTTTATGTGCATATGTTATCGTATGTGTGTGTGTGTGTTTGTTCACATGCAAGAATAAACATATTAACATACATGAACATACACACACTCACATATGCACAGAGAGAGAGAAACAAACATACAGATAGACATACGTACAAGACAGTGTGCTTTAGTGTAATGCGGTGCCCTGTGAACTAAAGAATCTTTCTCAAACCCAAACAGTATAACTTTCACGTACGTTCTGATATCAAAGATAATGTGTCTTCTTGCAGTGCAGCACCCCCATGGGCTAAAAATCTTTCTCAAACCCAATCGTAGTGTGTTTTTTCACAGATGTGTTCCATGGGCAGTGATCGTTATCTCTATAGATTTAAATGTGAAGCATAGAGTGCGTATCTCTTTGTATGAAATCGCTTATAATGAGAAAATATTTCCTTTAAAAGTGTGCTGGAGATATTTGGTGGTGATTCAACCATACATTTAAGGTATTTTAATGATTTGAAAGCAATTCTGTCTTTCCCTATCCCTGTATTTATCTAATTTTTACAGTTGTTTTTTCAGCTATTGGAACTTATTTTGAAGTTATTCTGTCATGCGTCCACTGCATTTGAAGATATTTTGTCGTTCATTCATCAAATAATTTTAGCTCTTGACAAGAAAATGGGGGTGAAATACATGAATGTAATAAAAAAATTAATGTAATGGATAGTGATTTTTCTAGATCCTAGTACAGTAATATTTCATGTGAGAGGATGTCGGGACCTTGGTAGGAAAACAACACAAACGTTCATGTCTTACTATGGATCTCAGACCTTGGCTTTGTTAGATCCGAAGTAACTAACCTGCTGTCTATGAGATATATTAGAAATATTCTCATGCAGGAAAAATAACTAAACACACATGAAATCCCGTGTTAGACTGTAGTGAAACACCCTATCTTTGTCGAAAAACTTGTGTTTGCAGCTAAAAATAGCCGTCTTCACCCACACTTATGCACTTATTCATGCAGTGTCCCGTGAACTAAAGAATCTTTCTCAAACCCAAACAGTATAACTTTCATGTAGGTTCTGATCTCAAAGATAATGTGCTTTCCTGCAGTGCAGCACCCCCATGGACTAAAAATCTTCCTCAAACCCTATCATAGCGTGTTTTTCACAGATGTGTTCCATGGGCAGTGATCGTTATCTCTATAGATTTAAATGTGAAGCATAGAGTGCGCATCTCTTTGTATGAAATCGCTTATAATGAGACAATATTTCCTTTGAAAGTTAGAAGATATTAGTATGAACTAAAAAAGTTGTGATGTATACACTATCTGATCATTAAAATCAAACTTTAGCAAGTTAATATATCATTCTCTAGCTAGCGAGTCCGAAATTAGTGTGTCTTTGCTTTAAAAATAAATACGCCTTCACGCAGCTAATTGTCGTAACAGTTACAGGATTTTTTCATACGACCCAGTAGAAGGGGGTGAGAGGATGTCGGGATCTTGGTAGGAAAACAACACAAACGTTCATGTCTTATTATGGATCTCAAACCTTGGCTTTGTTAGATCCGAAGTAACTAACCTGCTGTCTATGAGAAGGATTAGAAATATTCTCATGCAGGAAAAATAACTAAACACACATGAAATCCCGTGTTAGATTGTAGTGAAACACCCTATCTTTGTCGAAAAACTTGTGTTTGCAGCGAAAAATAGCCATTTTCACCCACACTTATGCGCTTATTCAAACGTACCGAGGGGGGCAGAAACTCTGAAAAGAGATAGCGGCTTGGGATAACTGACGAGAGAGCTTACATTACGTTTTATTGGTAGTTGAAGTCAGAGAATGCAAAGTCGGGTCTAGCGGATCGATTCTGGGATTCAACTTTTCATGGAAGTACTGAAAATATTGTTGTTTTCTTATAAACACTGAGTTTTCAGATTTTAAATATCCAAACTTCTGTGGTTCTTTGCTGATGTTTTCTATATGCAAAGTATTTTGTGATATTCGTCCATCCGTGTGTACGCAATGTAGTATAGAAATGTGTATTCTCATGCAGGAAAAATAACTAATAGTGAAAACAACTTGTGTTTGCAACGAAAAATAGCCAACTACACCCACACTTATGCGCTACGTACCAGGGAACTATAGAACCAGGAAATCTGAAAAGAGCGTGAGATAGCAGTTTGGAATAACCGTCGAATAGTCGTTTTTTTTTTCTAACTTTCAGTATTTGCGTTGTAATTTTCTGTTTTGAAGCGATTTTTTACAACCATCCCACTACATTTTTATACTTTCTCTCTCGTCACAGTATGTTTTACAGTTATTGTGCCTTCCACTTCCAAAGAATTGTGAAAATATTCACCTATCCACTGAAATGTGTGTGTGTGCGTTTACAGATATTCCAACACTCTTTACATTTTAGTGATTCTCATTGAATTTACCAAGCATTTCGTTGTTTTTCTAATTTTCGTTTATGCATGTAATTTGATTTAACGACCTAGTCACATGGTATATCATGGGTAAAGTACTACCCATTTCATCTCTTTTCAGGTTTGTATGACAGTAAAGCAAACTTGCAATCAGTTTTTCATTCTAAATGCTTGTTGTCTGCATATCACCGAAATTCCTCCTCGTATGCCTTCCAAAAAGATACATTGTAGGTTATCAACTCTAGTATTTGTCATCTTCATGTATGAAGGCAGGAGCTGTGTAAACATAGCAGGGGTCAGTATCTGCCACCAAACACATCAGCTAAGAGGAGCACGTCAGTGTACGCGATATTGGCGTAGGTTTTTTTTTTTATGTCGAATGAATATTTTCATTACACGGGTATAGTCTTCTACCCGCTAGCGCTTCTCTGAGGAGCTAATGTGTGTCATCTCAATTTTAAGCATTCTAATAAGATTATTTCATAACCTAAAGGACAACCTTCTGCAAGGAATTATTAATTGCATTCCCTATAATATGGAAAACAGCATTCTCCCTTTGAATTTCATAGAAACAAATTCTTAATGGAACAATAATGCTGCTTTTCATCGTCTGATAACAGTAGCAGATTTGCGTGCGCTTTAAATCTGAATGGTGTGATGTAGAGTGGGAACATCTCTTTCTCGTATCCAGACAGAAATGTTAATTTTTTCGAATTTAGATATTTGATTTATTGTTAAAGGGAAAATTAGACCTGATGTGTTTTCTTCTAAATGTATATAGTTGTTAAAGTGTTCAGTGTTTCCTATTGCAGGATACAAAGTGGCTAAAACAGACAAAACATTTTTTGTCGGAATTACATACATTAACAATAGCACGTTTTCATTAGTAATTCTCTTGGAGTAGGGATATAACTAGGTCCCGCAAGAGGCCAATGTTCATTTCACTATGGAGTTCCACTATGTGCTCCTTCAAATGAGGTCTTGATCTTCTTGCACATTGAATCCGATTCTCTGTTTAGGGATGATGTAGGAAGACTTGTGACACAGTTACTTCGGAAAAACGGGGTTCAGTGTTCGAAGGGGAGGCTTTTCGCCTGAAGCGCACTTGCACTGTAAGGTACCATTTAATAACTATTTTAAACTTTGTCCACTAAATTATTTTTCTGATCGTAATACATGCAATTGAATTTCGTTGAAACATATTTCTTCCCGACACTGTACCATAATTGTGTATTCTTATGGAAGTTGAGTGATTCAAGTCACTGGTTCATTTCTAACAATAGTTTTTCAAGTAAGCTGAAATCTGGAGATGTTTTAGCACGAAATCAGTTTGGGTTCTTCCCAGTATTTTCCCAGTGATACCCCATTATTTAATTAGTTTTTATTTTTAATGAAGGAAATCGTTTTATCAGTAGCAAATATTGTCGAGCGGATAGCAGGGCCAGAGTTGAGATTTAGCTCCGCAAAAATCCGCGCCCTGGCGATGACACTTCAGCTATCGGCACTGAGGTAGCGCGTTCAAATACGGCGACGAAAGCCAATATTTTTTTTTTTAAATACAGGAGACGTACTAAAAATAGTATGGACGTTGGATGACACCGATTAAATGCGCAAAAACTGATTTGGTTTAAAGAGGGGAGGGCTTAAAATATAGGTGGATCAATAGGTTGGTCTATGAAGAGGGGAGGGCTTAAAATATGGGTTAAACAGGGGAAAAACAAGAAAATTCGAGAAAGGGACTTAAAATATAAGTCAACCAGGGGTTCTATGAAGAGGACTTAAAATATGGTCGGTTGCGACATAGGGTTCAAAGTCCAATCTGAGAAGGCAATGTGGATTCTAGGAAACATCTATTTTTAAACCTTATCAGTGTCAAATGCAGACACAGTGAAGCGCTGGACATTTGACCTTTTGATCTTCCAGCTGAGAAAGGATTGCACCATATCGTGTGATGTGGCGAAAGTGCTGTTGTTACCCACGGATAAACGATCTGAAGGATGTCAACAGGAAATGTACGATTTCCGATACACTGATAACGGACTTGGAAAACTTTTAGCCTGTTGAACGTCTATTGCAAGGTAGATCTTATATACAAGTCCTACGAATAATTTAAACCAAATTTTATTAATTTTTCTGTGGAACAATTACTGTGTCATTCTTCTAGTAAAATACGTGAACCTTGGATCCGATGAGACTTTTTCCCGAAATTAACGTTGAGGTACGCTAGCGAGGGAATGATTTTTTTTTTTTTTCCCGATTAAACTGATTTATTACGAGCGCTGGATGATTTTAATAAAGGTGAGTGAGAGTTTTTATTTACTAGGGGATCGATTAACGGGGTTGGAAAAAATGAATCCCAAAGAATTGAAATTTAATAAAAGGGAATCGTTTAGCAGTCCTGGCAAAATGAATAGCAAAAGATTTTTAATAGAGGTAACTTTTAATAGAAAGGGTTTTAATTAATAAGAATACAACTTTGAGAGTTGATTTTTACAATTGAGAGATTCTTTGTAATATTTGCTAAATTTTGACTATCAGTCCAGCTGCAAATAAAATATCAGTGGATTAGTGCAGGTAAGTTGAAAGGGTGCGTGAGACATTGTATTATTTTTTTTTTATAGTTGAAGTATTTGCTAAAACTAATGTTCCCCTACACCGTTAACGTGCATTCGTGATGGAACTAAAGTTTTTACGCAACAGTAACTGCAACGTATTTTTGAACATTCTACTGCGTACAAAAAAAAAAAGTTATTTTTTTTACCCGATTACAACAGCGTGATGCGGCATACGTTCGCACACAAACGATGTTAAAGACGGTTTTTTAGCCGACTTTTCTTCAGTGTAGCATTACTACGTGGAAACACAGATATCTGACGGGACCAACCCGATGGAGACTAATTTTAATAAGCCCAGCACTTGGAGGTTTAGGACGCGTCATTTCAAAAGGGTTTGTCTACATTGGGTACATTGAAACGCCCTTGTATCGTAAAGGATAGAATTGGGAGAACCGTCTCGGGACTTGGAAAAATATCGAGTCCGAAAACCACGATAAAGAGTGCTAGTGGGTTTTCACGATGTAAGGCAGTGCTCCTGACACGGAAGCAGCACAGATCCAAGATTCATTCGTTAATAAAACCCTTGTGATTCCCCGTTTGGAATAATTTCACAGGACTTAACCATCCGTCAGTGAAACGTAGTCCAGGGTGAGGATCCGAACACTGAGTCTTTTAGGTCGGCCCTATTACCCCTCAATATTTTTCATCATGACGAGTATAATCAGTTTTTATTAATTTTTAACCCATCGGCATTTTCTGCGGGCCAGTCTTTTAAAAATAGTTACTGTGGATAGTCCTAGTAAGCGACAGCCAACAGTCACGGAGTTAAAAGAAATAAGTGTTACTGAAACGGACTTAAAATACGTGAGTTATAAAAAATACATATGTTAATGTGAAAGGACTATCGGGTTCATTATAAGAAATACGTAGAAAAAACTAGTTATAAAGAATACGAAGGTTGTAAAAAACGTATTAGGTTAATATTTGAAATGTCTGACCCGTTCGACACCTTTCTTAGGCCACATTAAGTACAAACCATAGTCGAGTGCGTCCGGCTATCGAGCCCAAGATAGTCGGTTCGAATCTCACTGCAGGTGGAGGATTTTTTTTTTTTTGGATGAAACCCATCTACAGAAAACTTTTTTATTACGACCGTGGAGTGATTTTTTAATAAAGGTGAGAGAATTTTTGATGAGTGTTTAATTATAAGGAATAAATACAGAGAATATACAACATGTTTAGAGAACTTGTAAAAGGACGTGAGTTTGTGAAGTTTTAATAGAGGTAACTTTTAATAGAAGGGATGTGTGGTTTTGATGAGTGTTTAATTAATAAGAATACAACTTTGAGAGTTGATTTTCTGTTAAAGAAAGTTTTATTTAGAGAGCTGCATTAGGCATTCTGACCGTTGTCATTCAGAAAGAGTTGAGTGGTCTTGTAAAATTTCAGATGAATACCTAGAGAGTTTTTAAATATAGGAGATGTACTAAAATACGTATTGGACACCACCGATTAGTTTTTTAAGGGGAGGGAGGTTTAATAAGAATACAACTTTGGGAGTTGATTTTACAATTGAGACTTGTATCATCCTTTTCTGTGCAATTATTCTGAGGTGTGCATCAGCCGGTCCGAGGGAAGGAGGGGCCTTAAAATATAGGTCAACCAGGGGGTCTTTTTGGAGGTGTTTTTACAATTGAGCCTTGTAATCATCCTTTTCTGTGCAATTATTCTTAGGCGTGCATCAATCAGTCCGAGGGAAGGAGGGAGCTTAGAATATAGGTAGGGCTTAAAATATAGGTCAACAGGGGGGTCTTTTTGGAGGTGTTTTTACAATTGAGACGTGTCATCCTTTTCTGTGCAATTATTCTGAGGCTTGTAATCCGAGGGAAGGAGGGGGGCTTAAAATATAGGTAGGGCTTAAAATATAGGTCAACCAGGGGGTCTGCAAGTGGAGGGTTTAAAATATAAGTCAACCATTGGGGGGTCTGAAATAAAGAAAAATCGATAAAGGAAAATCGAGACTATTCGAGAAGGAGGGTTTAAAATTAGAGTTAAAAACTAGATAGCACCAGGGGTTAAAAGGGGGGAGGAATTTTTAATTATGAATTATTAATTATGAATTATTAATTATGAATTATTAATACCACGACAGTTGCTACGCCAGGGTCAATTTCCGGTCGATTGCGACATAGGGGACAAAGTTCAGAAGGCAATGTGGCCCAGCACAGGTCAATTTCCGGTCGATTGCGACATAGGGGGTCCAAGTCAAGAAGGCAACGTGGACGATTGCGACATAGGGGGGGAAAGCACTGTGCAAAGGGGGATTCCCCGGTTGTGATGATACTACTCATGCGTAAATTTTAAGGTTTCTTGAAACCACGTTTGAAAGTTGAGAAGAGAAATTTGAGAGAATTTGTAGAATTTTGCAAATATAACTATGTTTTTTAATCAGAATATTTTCCCTAATATGAGACTAATGATATAGTATACAGAAAAATATATTGCTATAAATACCAAAAAAAAGAAAGTATTATGGTTTTGTGCCTGTTTTTCTCTATGTTTCAGCTCACTTTACTTGCCCCATTAATCGAAATAAGCTATCGAGTGGGTTAGTGTAATCACCTCATATAAAAATTATTCGACTATGTTACGGATAGAAAATTTAACCAGAAATAAATTTCTAATGTTAATAACACGTATCATGAGAAGAATCTGGAAACGAAACTACCTACTATTTACACCCCAATGATCATGTGCTTGTTAATGCAATTTAATTTACATTTCGAAGAGTAATTGAATCAAGGAACATCTCTTATTATCTTACCTAGTGAAGCTCCTTTCAGATACGAATATTTCTATAGCGCTCAGATTTATATACTTATGATTCAATTGTTGGTGATGCAATATAATTTTCCCTCAATAGATTCTTTTTGCCAATTATTGCATTATTTTTCAATTGTTAAGTGTTCCATTAGAGCAAACGTCTATTTTTCCTAATGCATGGGTAAACAAACATCTCTGACATCGGGCCACATAATAAATATTTTTGAAAGTAAATGCACAGAGAACCTGTAGGTGAAGAATTAAAAAAATACGTGTGGGGAAAAAATTATTTTTCTGACGGGGTGAGACCCGAACTTAGCATTCTCTAGCTGTATATCAAAATTCTCTACCTACTAAAGTAATCGTTGACTCCGTAACTTTTTCCGCAATTATTCTCTAATTGCTTTTTTGAAAACGGAGGACCTGACGACATGTGTAATCAGGAAAGGCATCTTATTTTTCATTTGCTGCTGATGAATAATTTGAAAAATAATAATTTGTTTTTAAATGAGCAAGAAAAAAAATGCTTAAAATATATTGGATTCTCTTTTATAGCTTATCGATTTATAGTTCGTTTTTGTTTTTCGCAATCTGCAATGAATCAGAAATCAAAAAGAGCCATAAATCTCTCTCCTTCAGTATTAATAATTTAGTAGGAGGTTGAAAGGGGTGTTTTGAAACATAAAAAAACATGGTCACTAACACATGGAACAAATTTAACGATGCGACATTAAAATATATACAGAAAAACATCACAAGCTTCCTTGCCTTACCGGAGCTCGAACTTACCAGGTCACTTACAGGACCTAGTTTCGAGACCCAGTAATGCATTGAAAAAACTGATAAAAACGATGAAAAGTAATAAAGACAAAACTATGTGGCAAGTGATACTGCAGCGTATAAATGCGATTTGGTTCCACCCTACCCGACATATACAACTTTCTGATCGGTCCTATCCCATGCGTGCAATTTGATCAGTGCACAGTGAGCACGGCGATTACGTCTGCGACCAGGCCGCGGTTCCACTCACTTTCAGTGAGTGGGTACTTTTGCTACTTTTGCAACAGCTGAAGGAAACCCTTCAACCTACTGAAAGTCTAGGTCATTCCACTCAATTGTTTGCAATATTTGCCCTGACGTTGACAAAGATTGCAGTCGAATGGAATTTCACGTTAATGTGTACTCTTGGGTCAGGTTTTTCCTCCTACGCATCAACGTAGCAGCAGTTTCTCTTGACTTCAATGATGGTGATTTCAGTTTAACATTCTTTTATTAGGTCGAACTAGCATTCTGTCTCGCTTTAATGTTCTTTCAACTGGAGCAGGAATATTTCATGTCCTGAAATGTAAGAAAATAGATTAATAATTCCCTAAACGTCGGGAATATTATGAAGGAAATCAAGAAATAGGTGAAGGAGATAATGGATTAAAATCAGAAAGCTCTTCCCAGTAGCTCTCTATTTCGAAGAAATTTTTTTCGTCTGTGAAACTGTACCTGTTGAAATGTCAAACATGTTTTTTAAATCAGAAAATCCTGAAAAGAGACCTATGCTACATACCTAAAACCAAACTAGACATCGGGATTCTGTTGCATATAGTAGGGATTTGGTTTAGTCCTTCTCACCATATAATAGTCTGCGAGCGATTTTGTCTACGCCCAATATTCGCGAATCTGCTAAAGTGAAATGACTTTTCTCTTCGTTTCCCGAATGTAGCTAAAGGAATCTAATAATGTTCTAAAAGCGGATGAAATTCAGATGGAAAAGCATTTCGCATATATCTAACAGCCTGGAATATAGCGTTTGCGCAATTTTATCCACTCAGTCTTTTGTGCGAACTGAAGAATGAATCGGACTAAACGTCTTGAAATAAAATTTTCTGAAAAATCATTCAGGTAAAATGAAAATAATCAAGCTATCAAAGTGATTACCGAACCGAGAGGAAGAAAAAAAAAGGGAATTCCATATAGCATTTTGGATTTCGAACTCTAGGATTCACTGGAATTTGAATACCATGCGTAAATTTTAAGGTTTCTTGAAACCACGTTTGAATGTTGTGAAGTGAAATTTGAGCGAATTTGTAGAATTTTGTAAATATAACTATGTTTTTTAATCAGAAGATTTTCCCTAATATGAACCTAATGATATAGTATACAGAAAAATATATTGCTATAAATATAAAAAAAAGAAAATATTATGGTTTTGTGCCTGTTTTTCTCTATGTTTCATCTCACTTTACTTGCCCCATTATTTGAAATAAGCTATCGAGTAGGTTAGTGTAATCGTCTCATATAAAAATTATTCGACTATGTTACGGATAGAAAATTTAGCCAGAAATAAATTTCTAATGTTAATAACACGTATCATGAGAAGAATCTGGAAACGAAACTACCTACTATTTACACCCCAATGATTATGTGCTTGTTAATGCAATTTAATTTATATTTCGAAGAGTAATTAAGTCAAGGAACATCTCTTATTATCTTACCTAGTGACACTCCTTTCAAATACGAATATTTCTATAGCGTTGAGATTTATATACTTATGATTCAATTCTTGGATATGCAATAAAATTTTCCCTCATAATAGATTCTTTTTCCCAATTATTGCATTATTTTTCAACTGTTAAGTGTTCCATTAGAGCAAACGTCTATTTTTCCTAATGCATGGATAAACAAACATCTCTGACATCGGGCCACATAATAAATATTTTTCAAAATAAATGCACAGAGAACCTGTAGGTGAAGAATTAAAAAAATACTTGTGGGGAATAAATTATTTTTCTGACGGGGCGCGACTCGAACTTAGCATTATATAGCTGTATAGCAAAATGCTCTACCTACTAAACTAATCGGTGACTCCGTAATTTTTTCCGCAATTATTCTCTAATGGCTTTTTTGAAAACGGAGGACCTGACGCCATCTGTAATCAGCAAATGCATCTTATTTTTCATTTGCTGCTGATGAATAATTTGAAAAATAATAATTTATTTTTAAATGAGCAAAAAAAAAATGCTTAAAATATATTGGAGTCTCTATTTACAGCTTATCAATTTGTCTCTAATGGCTTTTTTGAAAACGGAGGACCTGACGCCATCTGTAATCAGGAAAGACATCTTATTTTTTATTTGCTGCTGATGAATAATTTGAAAAATAATAATTTATTTTAAATGAGCAAAAAAAATGCTTAAAATATATTGGATTCTCTATTAATAGCTTATCAATTTATAGTTCGTTTTTGTTTTTCGCAATCTGCAATGAATCAGAAATGAAAAAGAGCCATAAATCTCACTCCTTCAGTATTAATAATTTAGTTGGAGGTTGAAAGGGCTGTTTTGAAACATAAAAAAAATGGTCACTAATACACGAAACAAATTTAACGACGCGATATTAAAATATGTACAGAAAAACACCACAAGCATCCTTGCCTTACCGGAGCTCGAATTTTGGATTTCGAACTCTAGGATTCACTGGAATTTGAATACCATGCGTAAATTTTAAGGTTTCTTGAAACCACGTTTGAATGTTGTGAAGTGAAATTTGAGCGAAATTGTAGAATTTTGCAAATATAACTATATTTTTTAATCAGAAGATTTTCCCTAATATGAAACTAATGATATAGTATACAGAAAAATATATTGCTATAAATACCAAAAAAAGAAATTATTACGGTTTTGTGGCTGTTTTTCCCTATGTTTCAGCTCACTTTACTTGCCCCATTAATTGAAATATGCTATCGAGTGGGTTAGTGTAATCGCCTCACATAAAAAATATTGGACTATGTTACGGATAATAATAATGTGTGACAATCCCGGTGCAGCGCAGTACGAGGACTGCATATCACCATATGGGAGTTGCCACTGAAATACCCGTCGACTAACCAGTTTCCTATCAGTTAACCTGGCGTTACCTTTACCTGCCTGCAGCTGTAGACCTTTTTTGAAGAGGGGGATTTTATAGCCTGCCTGTAGAATAATCCTTGAGTGCCGTGAAAGTCGGATCTTTTAAATTTTTGAGTAATGCCTAGGAATATGCCCATCACTCACTGGATTTTGTCCAAATATCTGCCAAATTATCAGAAGGTATGATTAGAATTTTGAGCCAAAAACATATGTAGAAGTCCTAATTTTTTGAGTCCTCCGCAGCAGAGACTCTTAGGCACTTCCATTGATAGACCACTCCTAATCGGGTGACCAAGCCTTTCAGCATGACCTTCAACTTCGTCCTTTCCATCAAGCCGGGCAACTACGGCCCGCTCGCCGTCTCGGCCTTAACCACGCCGAGGTCGCGTTGGGGATGACACATGACCGGGCCCACCCAAGACAGTCAGCGGCCCTCCAACGACGTTGACAAAGCCGTTAGCCTACCGGGGCTTACGTGACTGCAGCACCCGGACCCCACTTCGCAGAGGATCCCAAGTTCCTCCACTGCGAAAGCTATATATGGCCAAAACTAATTTCGTGGGAATCTTAGTTTGGCTGTTCCATCGATAAGTCCGTCGACCAGGGTAGCTACTTATGTTACGGATAGAATATTTAGCACAAATAAATTTCCAATGTTAATAACACGTATCATGAGAAGAATCTGGAAACAAAACTACCTCCTATTTACACGCCAATGACTATGTGCTTTGTTAATGCAATTTAATTTATATTTCGAAGAGTAATTTAGTCAAAGAACATCTATAAATATCTTACCTAGTGACGCTCCTTTCAACTACGAATATTTCTATAGCGTTGAGGTTTATATACTTATGATTCAATTCTTGGTTATGCAATATAATTTTCCCTCATAATAGATTCTTTTTCCCAATTATTGCATCATTTTTCAACTGTTAAGTGTCCCATTACAGCAAACGTCTATATTTCCTAATGCATGGGTAAACAAACATCTCTGACATCGGGCCAAATAATAAATATTTTTCAAAGTGATTACTGAACCGACAGGAATAAAAAAATGGGAATCCCATGTAGCATTTTGTATTTCGAATTCTATGATTCACTGGACTTTGAACACCATGCGTAAATTTTAAGGTTTCTTCATACCACGTTTGAATGTTGAGAACAAAAATTTGTTAGAATTTGTAGTATTTCCGAAATATCACTATGCTTAATCAGAAAAATTTCTCTAATATGAAACTAATGTTATAATATACAGAAAAATATTTCGCAATTAATATAAAAAAAAAAAAAGAAAATATTATCATTATGCGGCTGTTTTTCTCTATGTTTCAGCTCACTTTACTTCCCCATTAATTGAAATTTGCTATCGAGTGCTTTAATGTAATCGCCTTAGATAAAAATTATTCTACTACATTAGGTACAGAATATTTCCTTACAAATAAATTTCCAATGTAACTAACCTATACTGTTCACAAAAATTAGGGGATATATTATTGCTTCATATTCATTTTGAAATATCTCCTAATTTTTGTGAGCAGTGTATATTATGATAAGAACCTAGAAATGAAACTACTTCCTATTTACACGTCAATGATTATGTGCTTGTTAATACAATTTTGATCATATTTCGAAGAGTAATTTAGTCAAAGAACATCTCTTACTAACTTACCTACTTACGCTTCTTTCAAATACAAATATATCTATGGTATTAAGTTTTACACACATACGTTTCAATTCTCGGTTATGCATCATAAGTCTTTCTCAAATTAGATTCTTTTTTGCCATTTATTGCATCATTTTTCAACTGTTAAGTGTTCCATTACAGCAAACGTATCTTTTTCCTAAAGCAGGGGTAAACACACATCTCTGGCATCGGGCCATAAAATAAATCTTTTTCAAATTAAATACACAGATTACCTGTAGAGGAAGAATTCATTAAATGATCACCACCACCACCACCACCACGACCATCATCATCATCATCATCAAGCAGCCATGGGCTACGGAGGTCCAACCAGACCGTGCAATTTAGTTCTCCAAGCAAGTCTATCCTGAGCTACATCTACTGCATCTGGCCACTGCACACCAATTCTAACAAGATCCTATTTGACATTGTCTGCCCACCGCATCCTAGGTCTCCCACCCTTTCTGAGGCCTTTAGGCACACTGTTCATAACCCTATTCGCCAATCTATAATTATCCATACGGGCAACATGGCCAAACCAGAGGCGTCTCTCTCTGCAAAATATGCTGCTCAAAGGATGTTGCCGACACCTTTGCCTAACCTCATCATTAGTTACAAAGTTGAACCACCTAATGCCCAAGATACTGCGTAAACATCTGGAATCAGAAGCATCTAGTTTCCTGTTATCTTGTTTACAAAGTGTCCAAGTTTCACTACCATAACTAACCCTAGGAAGAACCAAACTATTATACAGTCTAATTTTAGTCTTTAGGTGTATACGCCTATTTCTCCACACTCTCCATAGATTCTTAAAAGTCCCGGCAGCAATCCCTATTCGTCTATTAATCTCATGCCGCACATCACCATTATCTGTTACATAGCTCCCAAGGTATTTAAACTGTGACACCTGCTCAAAATTGCAACCATTCAGATGAACTGAATCACAACCTGTCTGATCAATTTTCATCACTTTAGTTTTCTCTCTGTTTATAACCAAACCTACTCTACTACCAGTCTCATTAAAAACTTGAATGAAAGAGTTCATCTCATCAACATCATTTGCCAAAAGGGCTAAATCATCAGCATAATCTAAATCAGAAATTTTGGTATCTCCAGTCCATTTAAGGCCAAAATCTTTCCCTTGAAGTGAATTTCGCATAACATAATCAATAATCAAACTAAAGAGAAAAGGAGACAAAATGCACCCTTGTCGAACACCAGAAGTAATGTTAAACCAACTTCTACAAGCCTTACCAACTCTCACACACGAATTAGTGTTATTATAGAGAGCTTTCATTATGTTAACTAACTTGTCAGGTATACCACATTATCTCACAATCAATCACGAATTTTCATGATCAACAGAGTCGAAAGCCTTTTTGAAATCAACAAAGCTAGCAACCAAAGGTTTCTGAAACTCTAGACATTTCTCAAGAAACTGCCTAAGGGAAAATATTTGATCCACACATCCCCTACCACTTTTGAATCCATTATTCGATTATACGGAATGTAAAATTGAAATCACCATCATTGAATTCAAGAGAAGGTATTGCTATATTGTTGCGATACTCTGTCGCTGAGCAAACAATTGACTATAATAACCTAGACTTTAATAGGTTGAAGGGTTTCCTTCAGCTGCTGGAAAAGTAGCAAAAGTACCGTCTCACTTTTAGTGAGTAGAATCGTGTCCTGGTCGCAGACATAATCGCCGTGCTCGCTGTGCACTGATCAAATCGAACGCATGGGATATGACCGATCAGAAAGTTGTAAGCAGTGGTATGCCAATTCACGCACCCCCACGCACGGTGCTTTTCCCCTATGATGTCCTTGACCACGTCCCTCTACACTCCACTACTTCCCCCTTATTAACATTCATAATTCATAATTAATATTCATAATTCTTAACTGACCACGCCTCTTATTAATAACTCATATTTTATAATTCACAATTAATTAACACCTTATCAAAAGTTTCGCCCCTCTTTATTAAAACCCGCTTCCAGCCATTTTTACCACAAAGCCCTGAAATTTCTCCAACTCCCGAGTCTGCCCCCTCCCCCGTGGTTGCGTCATTCCCCAACGGTGTGAAGAAAAACTCCCGATTTATTCATAGTTTTTATTTCCTGTATTTTTTTTTATTAATTAAACACTTACTCAAAATGACGTCCCCTTTATTAATATGCATCCTCTCATTCAAAAACCCATATCAATATCCACCCCCTTTTATTAAATGCTTACCAAAATCCCTCCCCTTTATTAAAAACCACCTATCAGAACTGCCACCACCTCATTAATAAGTACACCACCAAAAATCCCTTCCCCCTTTATTAAACACCCCTCTTTTCCTCTGATTCCACCATTTTGACACCCCCTTCCCCGTGGTTGTGTCATCCCCCTACGGTGTAAAGTGAATCTCCTGAATAATTCATAGATTTTTTTCCTGTATTTTCTATTAATTAGGCACTTACCCAAAGTGATGCCCCCTTTATTAATATGCAACCCCTCATTGAAAAACCCTTATTAATATGCACCCCTCTTTATTAAACGCTTATAAAAAGTCCCACCCCCTCTCGTATGGCTAACCACGTAATTTCTACCCTCAAAATGATTGCAAAGTCCAACTAAACTTTCGGTAGCAACAGGTCATCTCTCTCACAATGGCTGAAGCAATCCTCAAAATAATTACAAAGTCCCATATTTTGTGACATCGACCTTCATATAATTCTAATTCCTGCAGCGTGCATTTCGCAACAAGCCTGCTCCAACGCGATATCTCACCCCTGCTGGGGACCAGATGGTTTTACAATCTGAAAAGTCCTGCATAATAAAATATATTTTGAAATATCAATTGACGATCGCACATCTTACTCTGAACAATAATTATCAGCGCAATTTATTTGGATATAATATCCCAATCAGAGAACTAAACTGAAACAGATCATGTAACGAATTTATAACTTCTTCGTATTTTCTTCTTAACCACGTTTTTTACTAACGGATGGATTTACAAACGAAAAGTCCTGCGAAATTAAAAAACATTATCCCAAACGGGGAATCACACGTCTCTAAATAATAATTCGTATTTTAATATCTACAAGTTTTAACACACCATGTTTTAACTTTGCACCGTAGTACTTGTGACAAGGGTTGGGATAGGTTCTTATCGCTATGTTGCCAAGGGGTGGCTGACGGGTTCACAGATGGAACTCTGGATCCGCCCTAATTGTAATATTTGTTGTTGCTCATAGGACCTGATAAATTATTTCCTTTGTTAAAAATAGAAGCTAAGTAAATAATCCTGGTACAACTTTCGCCCCGTTTTCGACCATTGCCGCGCATTTGCTTCGAATGTATCTTACAATTTCCCGGGAGCTCGGTGCTTATCAGATAGTGGTAAAGGTCACTGTTTTGCTCATGTTTGTGGTAACGTTCAAGGTATCCCGCTCATCCCTTTGGTGGTCATCTTCGATAAACTCGTTATTTATCAAAAAGCCCTCCCAATCCACCTTTATTAAAAAAACCCTCATTAATTAAAACTCTTAGCAAAAGTTCCACCTCCTCATACCCCGAGCAGTCATCTTGAACAGTTAACCCTTCTCAAAATTTCCGCCGACGGTCATCTTGGATCACGTTACCCAGCCACGCTGTCGACCCCCCTTTCTTTCCGTATCAGACGTGATGTGTTACAACATGCTTTCGAAAACCCACTCACACTCTTGATCATAGTTTTCAGACACATCTCGAAATTTTCCTAAGTCCAGAGACGTCACTCATTGACAGCCCTTCTGACAAAACCCGCATTGTCACCCCCACTTCTATCTCCCTTTGTTTCAGGCCATCACAATAGATACGGTATGTAAACATTGTTTGGAAATAATTTCCCATTCTCATATCGAAACATCCCATCTCCCCTTTATGATAGGTCAGGTATTTTGAAAATAACAATGTACCTGATCAGAAGAAGGCAAACCATTTTGAAATTTCCCTTGGCGCCCCTAAATCTCTCTTATTAAAACTGGTCTCCATCGTATTGAAGGATGATGCCATCAGATATCTGTGTTCACACATATTCGGCACAACACTTTCCACGCCCCTGCCACGTCAGATTTGTTTTGGAATGATGAAGTGATTTTACGTAAAATTCTTATTTTTTCCATGTCTGAATTCATCACTCTCCGTATTTTCATGTTATATACTAAACCATTTCAAAAACGACACAAATCAGAGGTAAAAAATTCCCTCTTCCTTACAAATTTCAACCATGTCCCAATTTTTTAACTTATTTTCCTGTATTCACCCATTTCAAAGACATCGTGATTGCAAAAGAATAACCATTAAAACTAACTTTTTTAATTCCCGTATATCCGTTACGCGACATGATCACAAGTTTAAAACTTTTTATTTCTAATGCTTATTACCGCTGTATCGGCAATTCAGTACATGATTCACTTATGAAAAATATTACTCTTTCTCAGGAAGTAACGTTACTCAGTAACAAATCGACAACAAAATACTACTTCTTCCTCGGAGGAAAAATCAGCTAATGATTTGGAAGTAATATATCATTTTTTGAAAAATCTGCAATTGTAAATGTTCTCATAGTTTTTAAAAACCATCTTTTCCACCGTTTACTGGCGAACACGTGGTCACAAGACGAATAACACATCACGCTGATGAAATTATATTTCGCGTTGTGACCCGCGTTAGTACACGCATGTTCCTAAAGCTTGTTTACAAGGTCAGTTGTTTTTCATCGGGTAAACAATAATTCTGTAAAGAGTTTTCATACGCTGTTGAATGTTATATAAAGTAAGTGTTCCACACCCCACCAGGTCTAGGTGATGGGGTGGAAGAACTAGGGGGAAATCGAAGGATTTAGACCTCCCAAAATGGGAATGCTTTGCTTTGTGTCTTTTTATACTGTTAACTTATTAAATGGCATTATTCAGCCCTGATATGCAGCTCACTCGATTAACTTTTAGATTGAGATATCTAGACATTTTATAGCAAGAACAAATTGAGCTAAACTGGCAATTAACACAAAAATACAACATTTATTAACATATTTCACAGATCAGACAACATACAGGTAACTGAGTCTCATTCTCGGGATGGTTTCCCCATTTGCAACAAGGGAAAATCCTTACGCAGGATGCCGGAACAGTTTATTTGTCCAATAGTTCATGGAGAACGAGCTGCTCGCTCATAAGACAATCTTTACGAAAAGTTGGAGGTCCCACTCTTGGGCCTCGTGGCGGCGGCTTACAAAAACATTAATAATGTGCTTGTGAAAAATGGGTTGCAGAATAATGACAAAGTATTCCCTACCTTCACTCAGATGTAGACTTTGAGATGAAGCAGCATCACTAGGCCACCTGGCTGGGGTTAAGACATTGTTCAGCCCAGCACTACGCCACACATTCACTTACACTCGCATTGTAGAGTTTTGGCACCAGCTGCAGTCTCTCACCTTCGAGAGCTCAGGCAAGAAGATGTCAGAAGCAAGAAAAACGCAACACTGTTCACCTCTAAAAAGAACAAAACACAACACGACCCCTATCAGAGGACAGTGTTAGCTGACATGGCTGCCGCTCATTGAGCAGTGCGGCTGACCCATGGGGGTGATGCACCCCTCGGTGGGCCTTGATGTCCACTGTGATGGTCAAATCACGAATCTTCCATGCTTAAGGCATAGTTTGTCCTTTGCTAAAGTCTGGTAAATGGTAGCTAGGTAGTCACTGGAAGGAGGGCTATGCAGCAATCCCCTGTGATGATGCATAGAACCGGCCAGGCCTAGCACCGAATGTCCGACCCCGCCTTCTCGTGGTGCAGACCGTTAGTAACTTTCAAAAGAGATACTCTCTTGTGTAAGTGAACGGAAGGGGAGGGCTGCCAGATTGGTGTGGCCTACTGATCTGGACAACTATGGCTATAAAAAAATAATAAATAAATACCCCCTCAAGCAGCTGCTTGCCACAGAGGTCTGACAGGAGCCTGCCAGTTTATATGCCATTGTAGAAGGTCTGAGAGGAGGTGATTTGTAATTTATTACAATGGTATTTGAAAAATGCTGGTTTGTTTGCAGAGTTCACTATGTCAACACTTGTTGCAAAACACACTAAGTCAGTGGTCTCTGATTATATTTTTTTAAATGTTAACTTCTAATTAAATAATTCTGACAGTAGTTAGTGAATGAAATTTCGTAATTTGCAATATTGCACAATTTACAACCCAAAGAAAAAAATGACAATGCATTCTGCCAGCAATTCCACAGTATATCAAATTAAATAAATAATGTGTTGTCTAGGTATTAAGGCCACTTGATGTTTAATAAAATAAATATTAATCCCCTTACTTTGATAAAATATTAATGTTATTTGCAAAATCAAACATTATATGTTAAAAATTGTAATAACCAATTTGCATTATTGAATTTACATGCATTTCAGTATCATTATACTTAGCAAATATTTATAGGAATAAAATAATCGGTAATTTTTCGGGTTAGTAACCTTGGCTAGCTTAGAGGAAATGCAGTTTAGGGTGTTCGTAACGTAGAAGTTACGGGTGCCAATCAATTTTGACTAAAGTTTATGAATTCAAATTAATTGAAGAGCTGACCATTAATTTGGAATAACCAAAAAATGCATTCACATGAGATCATGTCATAAAAACAAATTGTGAGAAATCGACAGTTAATGAATTTCTTATCATGTGTAAGATTTGTTTCCACGTATATACTTTGTTTTACAGCTTTTTTAAATGAGTAATGCATTCCTATACATACTCTATTATTTTTGCTACTAAGACGAGAATATTTCAAAAATATCGATTAGAATAGTAAAAATTAATTTTCACAATTAGTTCTAATGTTCCAACATAATAAGATTAAAAAATTCCTATAGGTATATGAACTTTATTTTAAAGCCAGGGAAATTCAGCATGAGACAAGCTTGTGTGATGAAGTCACAGGGACAGTAATAACAGCAAAGTTAGAAAAGCCTAGATCAGCAGCATTTGTGAAGGAACTGCATCTTTGATAACTGGTAATATGTCTCCTTTTAAAGATAATCATATGTGTTTCAGTGACAATAATTTTATTAATAGAAAAGCAATGTCTTTCTTCACGAAACCACCTTCATTGAATATTGTGTATCCCCATCCTGTAGACAAAGTTAGACTATTGTTTTTCTGAATTGATGCTGTGCACTTGTTAAAATGTATAAGAAATAAAGCCGTCCCGTGGCCGAGTGGTTAGCACGCTTGGCTACTGATCTAAGGGACCTGGGTTCGAGCACCGGATTAGGCATGGATGTGTGTGTCGTTTTTCTGCTGAGGTCCTGCCATCCTCTCAGACCTTCTACTTTGGCATATAAACTGACAGGCTCCTGTCAGACCTCTGTGGCAAGCAGCTGCTTGAGGGGGTATTTATTTTATTTTATTTTTTATAAGAAATAATTGGATTAATAAAAAAAATCCTGGTCAGTGCATGTTTTATCCAAAATTTAGATCAGAGGGTTTAGTTGTAAGGCATGACTTTTCTACAGCAGCATTTTCAACCCTTAGAAAGCTTCATTACATTGAAAACAATAGTTATTAAATATAATTATAATTCGTCTTTGAAAGAATTGTCACTTTCTAACTTAGAGAAGCAAAATTGTCTTGTCCATATACTAAGCTGGTTCTTCAAATTTTTAGTAAATTTGTTGCAGAAGGACTTTTAGAAATGGGTGAAAAACAAAATGAAGTACTGTAGAGTACATTAAGACTGTTAACACATGGTGGGATATAATAAATGTTAAATCTCCTTTTAAAGGAACTTGATTAAACGACATATATAAAATACTTCTCATAGCATCATCTTTAGATTAAAGGAATTTATTTTTAAATAAATTATTGGATTGGCTGGATTCGTGGCAAAGTATGGGTTGTGATACAGGTATGCTGACCAAAGAAACACATACTGCTTTAAAATTATCAACACATGCTTTGTTGGAATTAGCTTCACATTGTTGTGAAAAGTTAAATATGGCATACATATCGCCTGGGAAATTCCAAACCGATTGTTCAGAAGATAGATTTAGCAAATACAGGCAACTAGCTGAAGGGCAGTATCACATATCGATAAGGCAGGTATATGAGTGTGAAAACAAATTAAGGATGCATTCAATACTGAAATTGGTATTACCAACTAAAAGTATGTATCCACATTTCTAGTTTTTCTGCCAAACAGAGATGGGAAGAGATAAAGGAAAATTTAAGTGTTTCTTTTCCTTTTAAGCATTACTGTTACTGAAGATGATATTGTGAAAATAGGAGACTACCTACCTGTCTTAACCTATTTGGCTAGTTACTGTGTCTATTCAGTTCTTAAAAAAATGATGATTTCATTTTCTTGCATTTTTTGTGAAAGAATGGCTAAAATGATTTCGACTTTTTTAATCAGTGTTTTGAATTTAAAATTAATTAGCGTTATTCAGTTTTTGTCGTTTTTTTTCAGAGATTCTTTTTACAGTTACAACCTATTTTTAATGAATTACACTTAGCATTTATAAACATTTTACTTAAGAAGTTTCAGTTTATATTCATTATTTCCGCTATTTCTGGCTGTAGATAGGATTGAAAATTTAATTTTTTTCCTTCAAATAATGATGACGAGGAGTTAAACAAATAACTTATGTGCCAGCTTGTTTTTTTATATGTTTTACGATTGTGTCATTTCGTTTCCCCTTTAACCGGTCTCGACTCAGTAATTATGGAAATAGTTCAGTAGGCTCACGTTCGAAAATTTGCACCAAAATCAAAATCTTATAAGAACTTTAGGAGTATTAATAATAACCTATCAAACGAAAAAGAAATTACCAAAATTTAATGAAGCGTAATATCGTATAATTTTAGTATATTTTCTTCTAGAAAATTTAATTTTTGATTTATTTCGTATTGACGAATCTTTTAACTTGCTATTATAGAGTTAATTCATGCATAATTTTTAGTAATTTCCTTTCCATTCCTTCCTTAGGTTTAAAACTACTGCACCTTACGATCAAGGATGATGGATTCGAGCCTTACATTGATGGGTTGTTGTTTGGGTTGTTTTACCTCTGAGCGGCACTTTTTTGCACACCATGGGCTAAATGGCCAGGCCACATGGACCCCGAAGGCTCAGAGAAGGTTGGGGGAGGGGACCCACTGGAACAACTGTTGGGAGAAAGATGGTAGACTCCCGTCAAGGCCATCCAGCGTGTTCTTTAACGTGCACAGGGTATGGCTCTCCCGCACACGGGGCCACGGCTTAACGTCCCATCCGACGGACGGCGGCCTTTCCAAGCCCATCGGTGTCCCCTACTGACCGTGGGCAGGGCGGGGAATTTTGCGGAGACAAATCTCAACGCTGACCCAGCTGGGACTCGAACCTGGGAACTACAGATTACGAGCCTGGCGCGCTACCGACTGAGCCACCCCCGCCCCTTGCTTACATTGATGATATAAAGGAAACTGTAAAGAAGTCATCAAAACAAACTGAAAGTTTTTGGCTTCAAAGTTGTTCTTGATGTGATATCTTAAAATTCAATTGTTCTACCGTTTAGTTCACATTGTTTAGTTTCTCTTTAATAATTTTTTTGGTTTAACGTTAAATAAATGAATGTTTGCCTGAGGAAAACTTGTAATTGTGTTTTAAATGAATATAATGCTTTTCTACATACTGTGACACGATGCCAAAACTTTGACAAAATAATAAACTTCTGCCCAAATTTAAAAGTAACACTCCATGGTCCAATCCGAAAAGCGTTCCAGATTTCTGGAACGATTCAGAATTGTCAAATAGTGAACAAATATTGTTCGAAAATCGGGATTTAAATAGATTTGATCAGGTTAGGATCTAGAAAGAAAAGGGGTGGGAGGTTGAAGCGCGGCAGGGGGCGCAACGGAAAAAAGTAAAGTTGGGAGAGCAAGAGACAGGATTTCCAATAATAATGTAACATTTTCTCCTCCCTTTTACAGGTCTTAAAATATTCTTCAAAAATGCATGGAATATGCACAAGATTTATTGTTGCAAGTAAAAGGGAAAATATGGGTCTTGGCCAATGTAAAGTGGACGAAATCTCATGTTAGGGTTGGGTTGTTTTACCTCTGAGCGGCACTTTTTTGCACACCATGGACTAAATGGCCAGGTCACATGGACCCCGAAGGCTCAGAGAAGGTTGGGGTAGGGGATCCACTGGAAGAGCTGTTGGGAGACAGATGGTAGCCTCCCGTCAAGGCCATCCAGCGTGTTCTTTAACGTGCACAGGGTATGACTCTCCCGCACACGGTGCCACGGCTTAACGTGCCATCCGACGGACGGCGGCCTTTCCAAGCCCATCGGTGTCCCCTACTGACCGTGGGCAGGGCGGGGAATTTTGCGGAGATAAATCTCAATGCTGACCCAGCTGGGACTCGAACTTGGGAACTACAGATTACGAGCCTGGCGCGCTACCGACTGAGCCACCCCCGCCCCAAATCTCATGTTAACGAGTGGGAAACGTTTTCGAACATGTACTTTTAAACTAATTTGCTGCAAAAATCATTTTGTACGAAAGACGTGAAAGAATGGATTTTTGAGTACAAAATATTGTTATTTTCGTATACTTAACTGAATTATTTGGCTGTTGGGTTGAAAAAATGCAGTAAATTGTAGAAGTGAAAAAAGAAAATTATTTTAAAAAATTGGTGAGAAAAATATGAAAACTAAAACTGCTGGACCTCGAGTACAATGAATGATGACAGCAAGAATGCATGAGCAACGGTCTCTGCTTGACCGTCCTCAGCGAGATGCAGCAGCCGAGACTTTTCCGCTCTTTTTCCCACGTTACACGGTCAGTACACGTGACCTGGCCGAGGGGTGAGGACGCAGATGGAAGGATGAATTTGGTTCAAGCAACAAGTGGCCACAGAGCCATATTGTCTGCAGTACAGACCAGTGGTGCCAGTGTGATGATGTAGGGCAGTGGTTCTCAATCTTTTATGCTTCACCTATCCCCGGAAATGTGCATGTAACTGGCATTGTATAAAAAACCCTTGTATAAAAAATTAATAAATACCCCCTCAAGCAGCTGCTTGCCACAGAGGTCTGACAGGAGCCTGCCAGTTTATATGCTATAGTAGAAGGTCTGAGAGGATGGCAGGACCTCAGCAGAAAAACGACACATACATCCATGCCTTACCCGGGGCTCGAACCCAGGTCCCGTAGATCAGTAGCCAAGCGTGCTAACCACTCGACCACGGGACGAGATAGTTAAAATTATAGCTATAGTATAACAATGGGAATAAAATAAAACATATATATGGTATATATATATATAACATATATCTAGCGACTTTTTGAGCTCTCACGGCGTACCCCAAAAAATTTACCGCGTACCCCACGTTGAGAACCCCTAGTGTAGGGAGTGCTTTCCTGGCACACATTAGGCTCCCTGAAACCCATCGACGGGCATCTGAAATGTACAGTCGCTCAAAAAAATATCCGAACACTATGGCTGATTACAGAATTCAGAGAAATATCTGGCAACGATGTATCTAACGATATCTGTACACAAAGGTTTCCAGATCACTAATTTCTAAAAAAAACTTGCCAGATATTTTTTATGAATTCTGTAATCAACCATAGTGTTCGGATATTTTTTTGAGCGACTGTATTGGCTAATTCACCTGACCTTGCTATTCTCTCCTTCTGAAGCTCTTTGTTGTTGAATAACGTTCAGCCAGATCGTCTGCTGGGCATCTTAGGTGAACGCCGAATCCTTACACAATACAATTCCGCTCTACAAGATAGCACTCCATCGTATGGGTGATGCCATATTTCTCCCATCTCCTTTCAAGGAAGACCTTCTAAATGAAAAATCATTTGTGCTGTGGGACAGCAGAGAAAGGACCTATCCTTTTGAACTTTACTATTGCTGATAACTCAGTATAAGTCTGGTTGTTAATCATTAAGGTGCGTGGGAGGTCTTTTACAATTTTGAACGCATGTCTCATGTCTAATTAGAAGTGCCAAACAATAATAATGTACGATGATGGAAAGTTAGATTTTGAAGCAATATTTCTGAATTAATAAATTTTTATTAGTCCAATGAGGATAAACGAGTTAAAGATGAGAAATTAAAACTAATTTTGTAAGAAAAAAACGCTTGCAAGTAGTAAAAAAAGGAAGTTTTCTGCAAAATCGTGTTTACATCATCGATGTTTGCTGATTTCACTGAATATAGATAAATGTTTCTTTTTTGAGTAATGTTTTCATGAATTTCGGGGCCCAGAGTATGATAAAAATTACAAATTTGAGAAGGCTAATGCGTTTTTCCTGTCGTTAAATCTTGTGAGGTTTGTTTGGTGGGTAACTCATTTAAACATTAACCCAAAATAAGTTAATAAACTAATAAAATATACCAAAGTAATACGTTTGTTTAATCGCAAATATTTTATGCATTATTATAACACATTATCGTTACGGGGAACAGAGAAATAACATGAAATATAATTTTCTGTCTGACTCGTGATTGATGAATGTATTTTGCATTGCTGAATAATATTAATAAATAAAATAAATACCCCCTCAAGCAGCTGCTTGCCACAGAGGTCTCACAGGAGTCTATCAGTTTATATACCACAGTAGAAGGTCTGTGAGGATGGTGCATGAAATCTCAGTAGAAAAACAACAACAACATCCATGCCTTACTATAGTTATGAACTACTATAGTTCAAAATAGAAACCGGTTTCAAATTCGTTACCTAGTTGGGAAAGTGGGTGGCAATCTGTTTATTTAATGGCTTAAAACTCATTTTCTAATTGACGTAAAAAACTCAAACTAATTTTGTAATATTCCTTTCAGCATGTACTATACGTGAAATGTATTGGAAGCGATCTCGATCCTATACTTCTGGTTTCTCGGGTTTAACTGTTTTAATCTTTTAAGTCTAATAGCTTTTTTCCCAGGTGAGCTAGTTACACTCTTGGTTTCAATATTGATCGTTAATGTTAATCCAGTTGTAAAAATCTGGAGGAATACAAACCGATTTCTGATTCTGGTGCTGTTTACTAGCTAGTTACCGTTTATCTCAAGTATAACCGAACAAACCACTGAAATCTGGCAACGAGAGTATCCACCACGTTACTTTTTTAATTTTTCCCTTAAGATTATCAGCATTATTCACATTTACCTATTCACTACATATTACTCACATTTCCCTTATTTTAACCCCACACATTTAGTCACTGTTGGCAACTTACATTGAGGTACAGTCGCTCAAAAAAATATCCGAACACTATGGTTGATTACAGAATTCAGAACCTTCGTGTACAGTACACGGTTGCCAGATCACTAATTTCTAAAAATATCGTTGCCAGATATTTTTTCTGAATTCTGTAATCAGCCACAGTGTTCGGATATTTTTTGAGCGACTGTACCAGTTTATTAGGTACACCACCCCTTGTCACATAAATGGTTCAGTCTAACACATAATATGTCACATGATCGCGGTATGCGGTATAAATCAGGAGACCAGCCTTCGAGCATCAGTTAGAGTTGGATTGAGCGTCATAAAGGCAAAACCAGCGACCTGAGCGACTTTGAACGTGGCATGATAGTTGGTGCTAGGCAGTGCCGCTTCTAGCATCTGCCAAACAGCTGTCCACTTGAGCTTTTCACGCAAAACCGTTTCAAGGGTTTGCTGAGAATGGTGCAAAAAGCAAAAAAAGGTCAATCCTGTGGACGAAAACAACTTGAGAATCAGAGGGGTGAAAGTTCTCTGGTGAGAATTATGTAAGCGAACAGACTGGCCACAATTAGGGAAATCCAGCAGAATTAAACATTGGTGTGCAGAAGGTCATCTCCAAACTCACCAGATATCGGACCTTGTCGCAAATGAGCTACAACAGCCGTTGACCATGTTGAGTGGTATTGGATTTTTTTCAACATTCAACAACTCCCTCTTTCAGAATGTGTCAAATTGCACTTAAGGGTCCCGTTGGCATCTCCAAGGCAGGTTCCAAATATTTGTTTCATCAATGTGAATACAATGTAATGGTGCATCTTATACAACATCAAGGAGCACTAAATCAATCTGCAGCACAGTCACTGTGGCGAAAGGAGTCATGAATGTCCCTTCTACGGAGCATGTAATCTTCACGTCTTCTGGTGTGCTCGTCCCATACCTGTCCATGTCATTTGGTGCTACATGATGTGTGAGATGCACCATTGCATTATGTCATGCATGGTGATCGCTCAAATGCTCAATTTGAGCTCTCTCTCAGAAGGTATAAATTGTGCTTGAGGGTCCTGTTGGCATCTCCAAGACATGTTCCAAATATTTTCGCAATATGCACTCCAATCTCATCATTGGTCATGCTGATACAAGCTCATGGGCACCCGGGATTTATCCATGGTTCGGCTATTCACTGCGGAGCTTTGATCATTTGCATGTGGCTGATCGTCTACTGCGATTTACATATCTCTACTTCCATTCCTTCTTGGTGTTGAGATTTCCATTTTGAGTAGTGTAATAAGCATCTCCATTATGTGACCTTGTGCTCTTATATGTAGCACTTATGTATATTACACGATTTTGTTATTATCCCACTTGCTGTTACTGTCATATCATAATGCCTTTCCATATGACATTTAATTGTAATTGCTGAAAAACATTTTGTGTTATGTACACTTTTGTTCCTTAATTTTGAGTATATTAGGGTGTATGTTACTCTTTACGGGAGTTTCCAAAATGCATATTCTGATTTATTGTATGAGCTTTCATGGCATTTGGTAACAAACTGTATTGCTTAATCAATTAAAATTCCTACACTCAGTTCAAGCGAATTATTCTCTTTATGTCATATTAAAACTGACAGGCTCCTGTCAGACCTCTGTCAAGCAGTTGCTTGAGGATGTATTTATTTATATAATTACAGAAGTAAAGAAATTTAAAAAGTTTATTCTTTTTAATAGTAGATTTAAAAAAAAAGCAAAACTACCCACAAGGATGCAATGTGCCTAGAAGCAGCATGAATGATGGTAAGGTGGTATTCTGTAAGGGCGCATTTCTTGACCATCACGCACTGGGAGTTTTGACATCACAGTGGGTGACTGACAGTAAACAAATCCTATAAAAAGTGTATGTAACATACATTTATTTTGACAGAAAAAAAATGACAATTTTAATTTTGTTTCAGCTTTATGTAATTATCGTGAAAGTATTTATTGTTATGGATATACATTCAGCGACCACTTTATTAGGTACAATGCCAAGTTATAAGATATGGAGATGCAACTCGATAACTTCTGAAATAAGCATTTTATGAAAAAAATGTGAGTGAGGATAGTTTAAAGATCTCAAATCTATTTTTGTCGTAATTTTCAACAATATTCATTTGCTATTTAAGGAATTAAGGGCAGTTACATAACAATTAGATTTCTCCAATTTTGAATGAGCTAACTTGCTATATATTTCATCTTCCATCTCTTTAAATACTAAAAGAATAGTGTTAGAAATTAAGATTTAAACAGATTTCTGATCTTTAAATTCTCTTTGATCACATTTTTTTCACAAAAGGCTTAAGTAGTTACTGAGTTGTGTGTAGATAAGTTACTATTGACATAACATATAACTACTTAATAAAGTGGCTCTTTGAGTGTATATTGATATTATAGATTTCATGATAATATCATATGTACTTCATATTATCGAATGACTAAGATTTTGAATTAGATGATTCTGAGTAATTATTTTGATCTTGGTCTTAAAATTAATTTCGGTAGAATTAAAACAGCAACTCTCAATTTATTACAAATTACTTTGAATTATGTTAATAATCATAACAAACTCTGAAATTTTTTTGCCGCCTGAAGTATGTTTGAAATAATATTTTCCCTTCCAAAAGACAGTCTGACCTGACGTAAACAGTTTTTAATTTACAAATAAAATTTTCCCCAGAATTTTACAATGAAACGACTTTTATTCTTTTCACTTGAATTCCAAAGTTGATATTCTGCCACATCAAACTGTATATATGTAAATTCCACTGTGTTTTGCTTGGATCTTAATTTTTTTTGCAGAGATTTTCTCTGCAACTTTATTTAGTTTTTTAATAGCAGTTTCCAACTACTGCTCTAATTGTTTAATGCATCGTAGATTCCGACTTTGATGCACTGACAATAAGTTTTGATTCTCTTGAATCAGTGCACTCTAATCCAATGTATTTAAATTATTAATTGCCTGCAATGATACTAGTTTTTTATTAGACACATTGTCATACTTTTCAGGATCACCGATTTTGTTTTCCAACATCTTTTTCCGTTTTCGTCCAAGACAGCCATTTGTTCCGAATAGAATTGGCCATTGCAACCAAGACAGAATTTTTATGTGGCATGTTTTTATCTGGAATGGTTTTATCCTTCCAGTACATGATTAGCAGGGAATCCTAAGAATTCGCTTCAAATGTTACAATCTGAACAGGCATCTTGTAAATTCTTACTACCTATCTTAGCATGCTGCTCATCGAATTTATATTGAGGTATCACCCACTTCTTGCTAAACTTTTTTCTGATGGGAATGAATATGAAACATCGTTTTTCTTATTCTCCGAAGCATATTCATGCACTTCGCTACTGCACAATTGGGGGGCATGATGAAAAACAAATATTACCTGAAGGATTTCACAGAAATATTCACCAAGAACAAAGAAAAATGAAAGAAATGATGAATATGTAAATTCTTTAGCTCAGCTGTCCCTGTTGTGAAGTGAGGAGAGTGCTTTCTAATCAACACTAGAATTACCTTGGCAAAATAACCTTTTGGCTCCAAGATATATATGGTCATCCTGCCTGGATGTGTGCGACATGTAAATTCAGCTCTACAGTATATTCATGTTCAATTAAAGGTATGTGATGTGCATATTTAATATGCTGGATGGATTGAGTTGTTTTACGTCTGAGTGATACATTGCTTGACCAAATCTATCAATATTTTGTCAGCCTTCATAAGCAAACATGACAGCCTGGGCTTGATTCACCATACTTCAAATTAGAGAGAGACTTTGATCTTCCTGCAAAATGACTTTAACATCTTGAAGAAGTGAAGAGGGCAAAGGTGTGTGCATTTGAATAGCAAGTTCCACTTGCCCCATGTGTTTCCGATTGGATTAAGATCTGATAATTGTGCATGCCAGAAAAGGTGATAAAAGTTTGTTTCATCTTCCTCAAACCACTGCTTCATGATTCGAGAGCGCTGAATAAGTGCATTGTCATCCTGGAATTTGCCATCACCACTTGAGCAAAATTGACGCATCAGCACCTGAGCATCCAAAATTCTTCTATACATCTAGGAAGTGACGTGACCCGGCATAGAAACCAGGGACTCAATCTGTGCCAAAAAATACTACCCACACCATCACACTGCCTCCATCACCTCGAACAGTAGGAGCTATACATGATGGGTTCAGTGCTATATGGTGGGGGGGGAGGTTTTGTCACACTCTGTATTGGTTCGTAACATGTTTGCCTGACCGTATGATACATTTCCAGTCCTCCACTGACTCCATACACCATTGAGGTTTTTCAATCCTGTTTTTGGAAATGAAAGGCTTTTGTATCATGGTACAGTTACCAAATTTCAAAAGTTTTCAATTCTCTTTACATAGTTCTCAATGAAATGGATTTTGAAGTACTGTTATTAGTCATCTTTCTCAGCTGAGGAACTATAGCAGCTCTTCTTTTGCAATACAGTTGTTAACAAACACTTGTCTGTCAGCCTTTTTTTTTCCTGCATTTGCCACGACACATGAATTATGGGGCACATTTCATGTGTCCCATGATTTTCTGCCGAGTTCTGTTACCCTACTGCAGATGTTCCTGCTTATTGTGTCCCAGTGATGAGCCCCTTCGAAGTTAGTCAGATCAGGCTTTTGTCTTTTCTTTCCACTATGCCTTTAAGGCTTTTGTAAGACTTAGTAATGATGTAGAATATTAACATCAGTTAAGAAATTTCACACACATTGGCAAGTTTTATGGTACTCTGTGCACGATGCAGTGTTCATAATAATTTACCAGGCAGTGTATTTTCGCACAACTGAATAAATGGCCTAGTCCCAAGAATTCAGAGTTGGGAAGGAGAATGGCATCCATTCGGCAGCTCTTGGAGACAGATGGAAGCTTCCCATCAAGGCCATGCAACTTATTCTTCAATGTGCACATGATAGGACTATCCTACATATATCTATCAGGTGGATTATTTAATCCACCTGATAGACAATGTGCTTTTTAAGCCCATCAATACCCCTACCTTCTTCCCATGGTCGGATCACAACTCGTGCACATACACGATAATTTTACCACTATTTATTCCTCAATCTCCAAATACATTTTTTGCAATGCAACAACATAGTTTAAAATTTTGGTTTTGTGGGGACTTCAAAATCCATTTCAGTGAGAACTATGTAAAGAGAATTGAAAACTGTTGAAATTTGGTAACTGTACCATGATACAAAAGCCTTTCATTTCCAAAAACAGGATTGAAAAACCTCAATGGTGTATGGAGTCAGTCAGAAGGTGTTAAAATATTTACATCTTGGTATGTATTCGCATTGTAGATGGAAGTAGTCATGTATCATTGCTTATTCCTTTTTTTCATTTTTTGCAATGGTCATAAGCTCTTGCAACCAGTTAAACACAGAAGTTTGTACTTATGTTGTTGGGAAAAGGTTTTGATTGAATGAGATATCCACAACCAATGAGTCATAAATCTAGAGAATGTGTTACAGGGTAGAACAAAAAAACTCCTGACTGCATCAAAACCTTCTCTCTCATCTATGCAATATGCAGCATCATAATTGCTTTGCTTTTTGATTAGGGTAGTTGTGTTTTGTATGTAAGTAGTATTCAGTCACTGTTTTTTGCTTCTGTTTACAAAATTATGACATAATTGTGCCGCATAATTTTGTCAAGCAGTGTACAAAATGAAACTAAAATGAAAAAAAATTTTTTATTAATAATAAATATATTATAACTTCTGGTATGAGAATATATTCTAGAAAATCTATTTTAAGTTTGTATTGATTAAAAATAGCTTTTCAGATAAGAGTATATGAGAATTGAAAGGTTAATGAGCTATGCGACAATATTGCATATTGAATGCTTATTTACATATAAACGATAGTCCATGTTTTCTTAGAAATTTAATGATCTTATTATGTTTTATGAAAAATGTTTTATCAGGAGAAAAATATATTAAAGAGCAACAGAAATGTTTAAGAAACCAGGGATTGATTAAATATAATTAAAATTTATCTGCTTATGATAAAGCACAATTAATTTGACATTTTCACCAGAGTACTTGTACATTTAAACCTCTACATTTTTACTGTGCGTTTGTTTATTGCATAATACTGTACAGTTTATAATGCATTATAAGATCAGAAAAACATATAATTGACATCAAATAAGAAATGCAATAATTTATTGTCTGTACAAAATAATTGTAATCAGTTTGGATCATACAAAACTAGAACCATCATTTTCTAGAGGGAGTGTCACAGATTCACCGTGATGTTCCTCTGCAGGCATAGCCTGTGCAAGATATGTTTGAGAAGTTCTTAAAGGTACACCAGATACTGCTTGTCGAAGGTCCGATTTTCTGGCCATTGGGGAATAACTTCCACCAGGCTGAATGGCTTGAGAAACAGAACCCACTTGTCGACGATCATAGTCTTTTCCAAGTGGAGAGTTGGCAACATGCTGCTCTCCTGGCAATTTAGTTTTGTAGTTAGTATTGCTGTACAGCCATGCAGATTTGTCAAGCTGCTCTTCAAGCCTGCCTTGTCTGTTGTTTTTGTGGAAAGGATACTCCGTGACTTGTCTGCTTTTGTTCCACAGAGGACCAGAAACATCTGTATTGCCTTCTGTACTGTCTGCAATTGATGGATGTATATGAGTTGGTTTATATTTTGAAGCAGAAGGGTGTTTCATTTTATTAAAGTCTAAAATGCTTAAAAATGACTTATCATTAGAAGAGTATTTTGATTGTGAATTAACAGGAAAATGAGGTGAATATGGAAGACCATTTTCTGTTGTGGCAGTGTGACAGCTAGTCAAGTCACCTTCACTTCTGCTATCTCTTTTCAAACCAGCATAGCCATGGCACTTAGTTTTTAATCGTGTTGCTTTTGGTGGTGGCCTGGTGTCAGCATATTTTGGTCTAGCACCACAGTTCTCAGGATCCATTTGCATTCTTTGCCTATAGTCCAGGTGAACTTGGCCATTACCCATGTTATGAAATTCATCCGTAACAGTACCTGAGTGTACAACTGTACTATTGTGGTTGGTATCTGCTTCAGACAACAAATCTGCAGATCTCGACCTTGCCAAGGCTGATCCACTGCTTTGGTTCTGACACCTGGTAATTCCTGTCATTACGTGGTGGCCATTGGGCATTCCAAAATGAGACTGCATCCAAGTCTTGAGCTCTGAACGCAGGGACTGTGCATTATTTTCCTGGTAGTGTTCTAGTTCATGTCGCTCACGTAAAACTCGACGTTCCATTCTTTCTGAACATTCTGTTCGTTCTAGAGCTAAGCTTTCTTTCATTTTCTGATTGAGGTTGAAAAGTTGATCATGAGTTCTTTGCTCCAAATGGGAGATTTTAGCATTTAAATCTTCATGAGCACTATCAATATGATCCATCAGCTCTTGCTTATCAGCATCCATTTTTTTCTCCACATGATGAAAAAATGGGGCACAATAACACATGTAACCCAATCCCACTGGCCCCTGCAAAAAAGAAACAAAATAGAAAAATATTAAATGGAAAATATTTGTAGCAAAATATTTAAAATTTCGTTTAATATTTAAAAAAATATAGTGAATTGTAGAAGAAGCACTTATCAAAGTTATGATTTAATGAACGAAAATAAAGGTAAAAGTGTCAACAGTTACACTTATTTTTTTGCTCCAAATAAATTGGTCTATGAATGAAGTCCTGTGGACCCCAGAGTGACCATTGAGGGTTAATATAATATTTCAATTAAATAGACATGTTCACAGCTTTAGTGATGTGATGCCAATTAGGGTTGATCGTAGCATAAGACAGCTGAATTGAAAATTCGATTTGCTAATACCAAACTTAAATATTTATGCTATTTACATATTTAAAAGATATGTTTGTTTATTTTTTCTGCATAGAAGAAAATTCAAATGTATGAATTGTAAGTATCAGGAGCATACAATTTGCTTGTATTCTTTAAGATGGCTATATAAAATATACAAATATATTGAAATTTAAAGGCTCCAAATTTTTAAGACCAGGCGATTGACACTTCATGGGATTTAAATGGGATTGTTGAACACAGTCAGGGATGTAAATATTTCTAAAATTACTTGCCGCTTTTGGGAGTAAATTTCAACAGAGATTTGCAATTAATAGTAATATTTTTCACTCTGATCCCAGTAAACAATAAAAGCCAAATAAATTAAGTGGATATATCTGCTATGCATTGCAGATGCAAAAATATAACTATAATGCAATACGCTTCTCCCGGGACATCATATATGCTGGTATTCACCTTGGGAAGTATTACACTCTAATGGATGCCAGTCAGGTACTGTGCTGATGTGGTCTGCAATAAGTTGAGCATAGGGAAAGACTTGAGAGGGATAGTGTCTAGCTTTGTTACTCCTTTCATAATATCACAGCCATCATAATGTGCACATGTACTAAAATCATCAGATTTTCGAAGCTGTAAAGTGGGCCTCTCCAGCAAATTTTTAAATGATGGTGTAAAGTTTGCCAGATTCAAAAGTAGATTTTCATTTATAGTAGGATTCATCATCAAATGATACTGTGTCCCCTAACAGATTTCGAAGAAAAAAATGGAAGGGGATGAGTAGGGGACTGGATTTCCATTGCAGCATTAACCTATATTTTAGAGGTCTTAAAAATTTATTGAAAAATGCATTGAATGTGCATGTTTAATCATCCTTTTCCCCATTACCCTTTCTAGCATTCTCAAGGATGGTCATGGCAGATCAAATTTTTCCCTTGATCCTACCCTAGTAGGATCCCCCTGCTACAAAATTAGTCCCCATCAATTATGACAACTGAATATTGATATGTCACAATCCTGAGGATAGAGATCCTATCCATGTGATGGAAGGAATAAAAGTTGCCCCAAATACTTATAACTGAAGCTACAGTTGTCCATATTGAGCCACCAATGCACCTAGAGCAAGTGTTTTTATATTATTGCTATGCAAAAATTGCATGATATATTTTTTACATAATGCTTAGCTGATCATCATTTGGATTTACAAATAGACCCTCCAAAAAGATACCTAAAATTTTGTTTCACTGGTAAGTTTTATATATTTATGAAAGCTGAAGATGCGTGTCTTATCATAAGTAATAGCATAAACATTCACCATTGTGATTTAATTTGTATCTGCAACAGTGCAAAGATGAATTGGTTGATTGCATTTATTTTTAAGAATAATAGAAACTGGGATATTTGTAGCAGCAATTTCAAAACAAGTACAGGGGCAGGTGGCTCTGCCGACAGTGTGCCAGGCTTCTAATCTGAAGTTCCCAGGTTCGGGTCGCAGCTGGGCTAACACTGAGATTTAATTTATCTCTGCAAAACTCCCCACCTTGTCCATGGTCAGTAGAGAACATCTTTGGGCTCAGAAAGGCTGCCATCTGTCAGATGGAACATTAAGCCATGTCTCCATGTGCAGGAGAGAGTCATACCCTGTGCACATGAAAAAACTGGATGGCCTTGAAAGGAGGCTACCATCTGTCTCCCAACAGCTGTTAGCTGTTCCAGTGGGTCCCCTCCCCCAATCTTTTTTGAGCCCTCGGATTCCTTGTAAACTGGCCATTTAGTGCATTGTGTGCAAAAAGGTGCCACACAGAGGTAAAGCAACCCAACTTAAATGTCATGTTTTGCTTTCAGGACAAATTTTATATTGTCAGTGACAAAGTGCCTTGCTGAAACTGGTACATGTGGTCACTTTAACAATCATACCAATATATTAATTTAAAATGCAGTACTTATTTAGTAATGTATAAGATCTTACATTGTGTTATGGAACTTGGCAATACATGTAATAAATAATGTGGAAGAACTACAAGTTGCTATAAAGTAATTGCTGCCTTGCAATTAGTGGGAAATTTTATACTGTGTTCAGAATTTGCATTTAAGCGTGTGGATATAAAAAAAATTAGAAAACATGAGAGGAATACTGAAGATCATTTGCCACACTTAGCATAATATCAACAGATAATTTGCAGATGGACTGTTTTCATATCATTTCTTCAATTACATCACCCACCATTGTATGATAGTGATGGTGCAGGAATAGTCAACTGGCATGAGGTATGGTGATATTTAATTTCGGTGTCAAGTACTACTTCTGTTTAAATGCTAATGACAAGCAGATCTAAGTAATGGTGTGGTGAAAGAGTTGCTGCAACTAAAAAGATGCAATCTCAGTTCACTTCTGGTTTCCATTAACATAACCTTGATCAACCCAGATACACTGCATGGTCAAATTATTATGAATACTTACCTAATACTTCATTGCATGCATCATGGTACAGTTCCCAAATTTCAAAATTTTCAATTCTCTATATGTAGTTTTCATTGAATGAGCTTTTAAGTACTACTAGCAGTCATCTCTCTCGGTTGATGAACTGTAGCAGCTCTGGTTTTCCATACAGTTCATGCCAATAAATGACTGTTCTTCTTAGAGGCTTTTTCCTCCAATATTTGCCACAATTGTCAGACTCCATTCTCCATACACTTGGAATATTGTACCCTATGATTTTCCACTGATTTCCATTACGGATGCTTCTGCCCATCTTGTTACAGTGATGAGCTCCGTTTTGAAGTCAGTCAGATTAGCCTTTTTACCATGTCACACTTTGCTTACCACCATGCATTTACAGCTTTTATAGGACTTCGTAGTAACATCAATAAGAAATTTTATATACATTGGCATGTTTCATGGTACTTCATGCATAATGCAGTATCCATAATAATTTGACCACACAGTGTTTATTACCATTCACCAACTCGTTGCATGTCTTCATCCTATGCTACATACCATTTTCCATTGCCTCGATCATATTATATATAGCATTTTCCAGCAAGATAATTTTACTACTTCACTATCACTATTGTGTCATTTTGATCTTGCCATCTTTACCATCTCTCTAAGTTCTTGCTTCTCAAATTGTGTGCATATATGGGTGTGTGGCTCTCAGGCCATCACATAATAATCATGAAAATATGGAGACCTGAAAAAATGCTTCAGTAACACAAGACAATGTTATTGTTCTACTCAAGTATAAAATCTTAAGTTCAATTCAGTTTATTTCCAGAGGATCTTGATAGCAGGTGTTTTCATGATTGTAGAATTTTTTTTATTTATACTGAAGATATGGAATTTATGCAATCATCTTTCTCTATATATCTTCAAATCTTTTTGTCTAATTGGTATTGCTAATCAAATATGCTTGTGAATTTTAATATTTTATAGTTTTTAAACTTCAATAATTAATCTCTTTTTTACTTCTTTCAAGCACCTTTGAAATGAAGATAAAAGGGATAATATATATTTCATGTAACCATTATATTTACAGTATAAAAATGTGTTCAGGTATGAATTGGGATGCATAAATGAAAAATAATTTGAGAACTACTGCTATAGGTTATTTAGTAAATTACCCTAGAGCATCTTTAGAACCTGATGGAATGTTAGGTTATCACTCTCTTCCTTTAACTGGCTCAAAACATAATTTGAAGAATCAGCTATAAAGTTCATGGAATATTCTGAAAGTCTTCAACAATTTTTTTTTTTTTTTTTGATACTGATGTGTGTACATTTCCTTTTATTGAATATTTTTATTTTAGTATCCAACAACAATTACTTCTTGTTCATGTTTCCACTACACATAGAAACAAAGTTTGAGATGGATCTATAATGTATGCGAAGTTTGAATCATAGCTTCATAGTGAGATTTCACATTTACGTTGTTTTTTCTTTTAATCCTCAAAAATAGTTTTGAACAAAAATGTGTGGCTGTGGGCCGTAATGCACTAAGCCTCAATTTTAAAAAGACAACGAAAATACTTTTTAACACTGTTGCAGGTATAGTTCAAAGCATTTTAGAATGGCCTGTTCTTACCACCATAGAGAAAGGACATTTCAAATTGTAGAGCATTATTTGATTTTTTTTTGGGGGGGAGGGGTTGCTAATGCAGACAGCTACACATTTTACATTGCACTTATTTGATTTAAATATTCATATTAATTGAATCACACACACTGGAAATAGTTAATAATATTGACACGTTTATAAGTTGACAATATTAACATCATTAAATCACATACCTTCTTTATATTACCAGCTAAATCGACGTAGTACTGTTCTCCTGTCTTCAGTGGCTCTGCTGGAAGAGAATCCAACTTTGGGGATGGGAAAGATGCCAAGTTAGGAAACATGTGACAACCATATGGACTGACATTACGTTTTTGAAGGTCATCTGTTGAAAAGTGAACTTTGTGGCCTTTCTTGCTCTACATATGGGGAAAAATGGGGTTTTATCAGTTTGTATTTCATAAAAGATAACTAAAAATAATGATTTACGAAAATTACTTTAATCATTGCTTGTTAATATATCACTGCTAAGCTTCATTAGTTTGTTATCTAAATATTATCTAAACACTTCAAAGACACCAGTATTCCTAATTTGTTTTTGTTCTTAAGGTAAGGTAGGGTTGTTCAAAATATCAGATCTTAATTTAGAAACAACATAAATTGTAAATTCACAGAATTTTACTATATCTTGATTCATACCATTATATAATGTATTATATGTTATTACAGGGATCAAGAAAGTTTCCTGTGTTGTTATTAGCTAGCAATGGTAGTAATGTTATATTTAATTAAAGCTGTAAACAATTATTTTTATTCGATAAATATTGAATGTTTTATTTTTACCCCCTCAAGCAGCTGCTTGCCACAGAGGTCTGACAGGAGCCTGTCAGTTTATATGCCATAGTAGAAGGTCTGAGAGGATGGCAGGACCTCAGCAGAAAAACGACACATACATCCATGCCTTACCCGGGGCTCGAACCCAGGTCCCGTAGATCAGTAGTCAAGCGCGCTTACCTGCCCAAATTAGATAATTCAAATTTCTTACTTCAAAGCTAATATTTTTTAAGTTTCGTGCTTAATGTCATTTAACAAGTTTTTAGCAGTGTTTTGATTCAATATTCTCTGTTTTATTGAGATGACAATAGCAATGGTTATAAATTCAAATATAGATAAAAAAAATTTTAGTTGTGTTTATATATAAAAATTACTGCAAGAAATGTGAAATTTGAATATTCTTTATTATCTGAGTTTAATATGTTTATGTAAATATTCATGACTGATTTTTTAATCATAGAGTATGATATTAGATTCATATTCAAATGCTCTGTGGAAAAGTTTGGTAATTTCATAATTCAGTTTTCAGTTCCATTACTTTTGGTGGATAACTTACATTTAATAAATATATGTAAAACAACTACGTTCTTGGCATTTAAATATTAAATTTACTTTATCATTCGTTTTGTTCTAAGGTCAGAAAGCATTTTTACAACATAATAAAGTATAAAGTCAAATAAATATTGTAGCTTAATATCCAATATTAAAAGTATATAAATACACACTTTTTTCATTGACATTAGCACAGAAGTTGTTTAAATTGTCCATATAATAATGTCTTTGAGATAAACACAAACACATGAGGAAATATTGTAATGTCCTTTGAGACATAGATATAAATTTATTTCATAACGCTACAAAACTTACAGAAGAATGGCATTACTCCTTGAACATATAAATCAATGGTAAAATCAACTACTTCCACAATATTAGCTTAATAGTCACGATTTCAGATATATTAACATCCATCACATCAGATTGAAGGTTATATTATGAAGGTTACACAAGAAATTTTAATACTCTGTGTACTTATATGTCAAGCCAATCCCAATTGTCCTGCTTCAGCAGTTTTAAGTTTTTAATGCATGTGGAGATATTCTTCACGTTTTGCTTAAGCACACCATTCTAGCACTGTCATCTACTAAAATGTATGTTGAATTATAATTTAAAAAAATTTTTGTTGCCATTATAAGGAAAAATCATAATAATTTTAACAACAAGGGGCTAAAGTTAATTAAATTTCGGTTGACATACCTTTAACTTATTGGTATTTCATTATACATTCAAAGCAGATTAATAATGTTTCATACACTGGTACAGTTAAATATTAAATTCAAGTTATCCCATTTCATAATAATTGTTATGATAACAAAACTCCGCCTCTTAGTGATGCAGAAAACCATGGAGAGATTACAATGAACACTATTAGCAAACTTCAGAGCAGAAATTGCTTTACGTTATTACTATAAAAAGCCTCTTCTGATGTTTATTTAAGCTGTTTATTCTATCTAGACTTCATGATATTGTTTTTTGATTAAGACATTTAGGAAGTATTTTTGTTTTCCTTTAAAAAAAAAAGAAAAACTTTATGCTGATTATTCACACCTTGATAGAGAAGAAAATGCTGATAATATGAATACCTTCCTAGAAAATATCTCTTGTGACAGAATAAATATAACCTTGTACTCATCAGCACATTAAATGATGGTTAAGCACAATCAAAAATATTTTTTGCAAATTGAAAATGGTCAAATAGTGGAATATCAAATAAGTATTTGATGTGATTATTGTGAGGAAAAGCATCTATACCTTTTTATGTTTTTCTTTCTTTTCTTTGCTAGCACTCTCCTGCGAAGTTCCACTATCTTTCTCTCTTTTCTTCTGTGAGCTTTTCCCATTTTGTGGCTGTTTTTTACTATCTTGCACTTGGATTATAGTTACAGGGGGATTAGTCAGAATCTCCACAACTTCAGTAAAGCCTTTTCGCTCAGCGATGTCTCGAGCTGTCTCCCCTTGCTAAATAATTCGAAAAAAGAAATATTAATATTTTTGAAAAATATTATTATGTTAACAACAGTTTCAGAAGAAAAAAAAATTAAAAAGTTCTTAGTTGAACTAAGTTTGATGATTGTAATATAAAAGAATACTTTTGATATTAATTTAAAAATGAAAATTATTCTTTTAGCTTCTGGTCTTCATGGAGATCTGCAAAAAAAATTTATCCATCCTATTTTAAATCCCCACTAAAAGAGGGATGATATATATTTTTTATGCTGGAAGGTTAAAAAGTGAAGATATAAATTAAGAGAAGACATGAGTTCAGTAATTAGAATTAGGTAAATAATATTTTGAATCGGGAACTGACATGAAACTGAGGTATCTTGGTTATCCCCACTGCCGATAGTTTCCCTCTTTATGTATGTTTAAATCAATTCACACCAAATGCAGTTGCAGCAGACTAGGTGATGTAGCTGTTATTCTATCTAGATAAATGTTTCTGCTTAAGGACTAGTTAGTTACATGTATCGGGTGATTTTAACTTCATCAATAGCTAACTCCATTGTACTTGGACGCTGGGTTTAGCTTAGTTAATAGCCAGGCTCATAATTTGCCAGGCTCGTAATCTGATATTTTCAGGTTCTAGTCCTGATTTTAGTTGGGAGTAGAACCTGAGAATCAGTGACGACTATCTGGTCGGCATTGATTTTTTTTTTCTCTGCTAACCCCCCACTTTGTCCTCAGCGAGAAAGGAGACATTAATGGACTTGGAAAGTTCATCATCATCCATTTGATGGAATGTTAAACTTTGTACCCATGTACAGAAAAGTTAACCTTATAATTGTAGCGTGCCAGGCTCGTAATCTACAGTTCCCAGGTTTGAGTTCCAGCTACGCCAACAATGAGATTTATCTCTGTGAAACTTACTCCTCTCTGTCTCGGTCAGTAGGGGACACCGATGGGCTTGGAAAGACCGTCATCCGTCGGATGAGACATTAAGCTGTGGCCCTGTGTCTTCTCTGATTACATTAGTGTCAGCAGATTAAATTTTCATTTATAAAGTGAATTATTGTACCTTTAGGTCCTTTTTAAATATTTTATAGCCTAGCATTAACAGTTGTTTCCTCATTTTGTTAATTTTAAGTCTATTATTATAAACACTGACCTAAACGGTTAAAGAAATTAGAGTTATTTATTCTATTAATATATGCCCATTTGAATATTCTGCTCATAACATTCTCTCCAAAAATTAGGGCAAAAAGAATTTATTATATTTTTCAGTAATTGATTTTTCAATAAATAAAAAGATTGCTCTTCTTTTTATCGAAGATTCTCAGGGATCTTCAATTAACACTTCCCAACATAGATCTTCTTTTAGTTGGCTAAGATGCTTTGTAGCTGTTTGAATTCTGTTGAATAGTAAAACTTAATATTCTGTCCTCAATGAGTTCTCAATGAAATGCTTGAACAGCTTCAGTTTAGAAGCATCACTTTAACTAAGAACAATACTCAAGTCAACAGCGGGTTGCAAGCAATAGCAATATAAGCATGGATTATTCTTGAAAAGATACTGATTATGATTGATGACAGAGTGAATGTATTGTTGAGAGAATGTCATCAATAGCGAATGTCATCCTTGACTTCAGGATATTTTGAATTCTGTGAAGAAAGGAGATATTTCTCTTGTGCTAGGTGACTCAATGATAAAGTTGGTACTGACTCTGATCTTTAAGCAGGAGTCTTAGGTTCCGTTGGCATTGATAGTTCCAATGGCAATGGAGAACGTCTTCTACAGGTAAGTAAACTTAAAGATTTGTGAATAAGTAACACATACTACAAACACCGGAACATTTATAAATATACATGGGTTTCACTTGATGGGTTGCACAAGAATATGATAGATTATATTTTAATTAACAGCAAATGGACCAGTTCAGTTAGGAATACCACATCATACAGGGGAGCTGAAATTGAGTCTGACTATTACATGTTCAAAAGTGTCTTGCAGCTGAAGCATAAGAAATGTTGCGCTAAGGTTGAGAAAACTACCTTTAACACTGAAGGTCTAAAAGATCCAGATGTAGCCAAAGCATACCATGATAGGCTACTTAGTCATTATGATAATGTGATTTGCTTACTGCTGAAGTTGGGAAAGAATGGGAACAGTTTAAACAGGCTTTTCTTGAAACCAACAGTACTCTTTTGGATAACAGGGAACAGAGGAAACAAAACTATTTGAGTGATAAGGCTATGGAACTTATTTCTGAAAGAAGGAAGTGCAGGATTAATATGAATCAACACCATACAGTCCTAATAGAAGGCATTACAACGAACTTAATAAACTTGTAAAGGCTCAGTTAACAGCTGATAAAGAATCTTTGGCTTGATAGCTTGGCTGACAAAGCTGAGGAAGCAGTTAGACAACACAACAGCAGGGGGTTGGACCATATTGTTAATGTTTTATGTGAGAAGAAATAGACAGGTACACAAGGACTGAGGGATAAACATAACAAGGTGGTTGAAGGTGAGGATTCTGTGATTGTTAGGTGGGCTGAGGATTTCAGAGAAGTTCTAAATAATGTGATTATTTCTACTTCCATTGTTTGTAATGAGGATAGATGCATTACTGGCTTTAATGATGACCCTATATCGCATTCCGAAGTCGCTTTCGCTATTTCTAAATTAATACTGCATAAATCCCCAGGGGTGAATGAAATCACCACTGAAATACTTAGAGCTGGGAACATTTGTGCTGCCACTTAGCTGACTGAAATTTTGAATATTTTTTATGATAAAGGTGTTCCTAAGGATTTTACTAGAACTATCATTCTCCAAATTTTTAAAAAAGCTGACCGCAGTTCTTATGATAATTATAGGGGTATTAGTCTACTTTCTGTTCAAGGTAAAGTTCTTTGCGTGATTTTACCTAATAGAATTAAGAATTTGGTTGATGGACAACTGTGTGATGAACAGTGAGGATTCAAAAGTGGTAGGGGATGTATTGATCAAATATTTTCACTTTAGGCAAATTCTTGAGAAATGTTTAGAGTTTCAGAAACCTGGCTACTAACTTTATAGATTTCAAAAAGGCTTTTGACTCTGTTGATCGACATAATTTGTGGTTTTGTGGTTGTTAGATCATATGTAATACCTGATAAGTTAGTGTAATGAAAGCTCTCTATAACAACATTGAGTTGTGCATGAGAGTTGGTACGTCTTGCAGCGATTGGTTTAGCATTGCTAGTGGAGTTAGACAAGGGTGTAGTTTGTCTCCTTTTCTCTTTTTTTTAGTTATCGATTATGTTATGCGAAATTCTTTGCAAGGGAAAGATTTTGGCCTTTAATGGTCTAGAGTAGGGGTTCTCAGCGTGGGGTACGTGGTAAAATGTTTTGGGGTAAGCCGTGAGAGCTCAAAATTTGCTAGATATAATTTTATTCCCATTGTTATACTATAACTATAGTTTTATCTATCTATACAAGGGGTACGCCAGTTAGACATTTCGGAGGGGTACGTGAAGCATAAAAGTTTGAGAACCTCTGCTGTAGAGATTTCAAAAGTTCGTATTTAGATTATGTAGATCATTGGTCCTTTTGACTAATGATGTTGATGAGATGAATTCGTTCATTAGGGTTGTTGATAAGGCTGGTAACAGAGAAGGTTTGGCGATAAACAGAGAAAAACGAAAGTGATGAAAATTGGTCAAGCAGGTGGTGCTTCAGTTGCTTTGAATGGCTGCGCTCTTGAGCAAGTGTCTCAGTTTAATTACCTTAGGAGCTATGTAACAGATACTGATGGGCGACATTAGATATATAGAAGAATTGGGATTGTCGCTGGGACCTTTAAGAATATATCGAGAATGTGGGAAAATAGGCGTGTACACCTAAAGACTAAAATTAGGCTGTATAATTGTTTGGTTCTTTCTGAGGTTAGTTATAGTAGCGAAACATGGATCCTTGTAAGCAGGATAACAAGAAACTTGATGCCTTTGATTCTAGATGCTTACACAGTATCTTGGGCATTAAGTGGTTTGACTTTGTACGTAATGATGAGGTTAGAAGAGTCATCAGCCTCTTTTGAGCAGCATATTGTGCAGAGAGAGACTGCGTTGGTTTGGCCATGTTGTTCATACGAATAGCTGCAGATTGGCAAACAGGATTATGAACAGTGTGCTTAAGGGTTTCAGAAAAAGGGGGAGCCTAGCATGCAATGGGCAGACAATGGTAAACAGGACCTTTCTAGAATTGGCCTACAGTGGTGAAATGCAGCAGCTATAGCTCAGAACAGATAACTCCGGTGAGGATACAGAGTTTGGTTGGACCTCTGTAGCCCATGGCTGCAGAGGATTTCGTTTGTTTGTTTGTTTGTTTGTATGTGTGTGTGTGTATCAGTGTTGCCTGACATTTTTCATTCTTACTAAAGTGTGGGTGTAGATTAGGGGACTTTACAAAAACACGGGCGATTTTCAACTATCTGGAGATGAATTCAAGGAGTTCATTGGTGATGATATAGCTTTGGGATAATGCACTTGTAAGGAATTTTTTAAATTTCCACTGAATTGAATGCGTTACTAATGTAAAAGTAAAACATACGTTGTTAACAATAGTCTGCTCACATCCAGCCTCCAACAGAATTTTTGTCAACTTTCTCCTCCCCATGGCAGCTGCAATATGAAGTGCTGTATCTCCATTCTGCAAGCAAAAGTTAGTATTAGAAGAAATTATATACGTCTAATTACATTTTTTCGTTACTCAAGTTATATATGGTTAAAAATTGGTAATTTTAAAACAAATTTTCAGCATCAGACATGTCGATATAATTTAGACCAGAGTGAATTTTATGTTTCCCATGATGACGCAATTAAAAATATTATTAATGATTCTTGTGGCCCACTCATAGTACCACTAAATGGTTACTTTTACAACTTTCGATGTAAAGAGAAAATTTTTATTTAAAAAAACTAAGCTTTTCGCTAGGAAAAAATCAAAACCGAGTTAAGAGTTAATTCTTTATGACTTACACTAGCTGAAGACCCGACATTTGAACATTGCATTGAAAAACTTGTCTCTTAAAATTTAATAAAATCTCTATAACACTGTAAATATTTAAAAACAGAGATAATGCATCTAACATTACAAGTATAATAACATAGATTGAACAAGTATTTTGCGAATAACATTTAACCAAAACTGAATGTCATAATGGTAGTCATCATGTTTGTTACAGATTGTATTGCAGGTGACTGTTGCGGTAATTGCAGAATAACAGTTCCTATATTAAAAAAAATTAAAATAAATACCCCCTCAAGCAGCTGCTTGCCACAGAGGTCTGACAGGAGCCTGTCAGTTTATATGCCACAGTAGGAGATCTGAGAGGATGGCAGGACCTCAAGAGAAAAACGACACACACATCCATGCCTAACTTCGGGGAATACATAGGAAGTGAGAATATTGAAGTTTTTTAAGAGAAGGTAATGTCGTTTGCAACAATGGATAGCAGCACATCATGGCGATTTTAAAGTTCATTGGTTAACATCTGATTGCAGGGAAGATGGTTGCAATGGTACTGGTCTAGTATACCTGACCAAATATATAGCATCCATTAAATAACAAATAGGTGCACCAAGGAAAGTTAAAATGTTGGTGGTTGAGTTTACCTGACCACCTTACCAAGGTCTAATTACTTGACCTTACACAATTCTGAACTTGGAGTACTAATTTTAGAGAAACTGGAATGAAACTAATTAATTGGTATCTCTGGTTCTCAAATTGATTGGTCACTCTGAGAGCAAGGCCGGACTTTGACCTACTGAGGCCCTAAACAATGTGCAAATTTAAGAGACCCCAAAAATTCTAATCAAGACCGGATATAGGAGGGGAGCATCCTCCCCCCAAAAACACCACCTCTTTGAGAATGCTACTAAGTGTAATGAAGACAAAACATTATTAAACTGCACATTTCACTATTTCAAATAATTCTTTCAAAGATTTTAAAACTAAGGGGTAAATGCAAAGGAAACTTAGTCTCTTGGTTTCCTTTTTACACTTTTTTCTGGCTCAATTGCATCACATTACTTTTTCCTTTTACTCACCCCCATACTTTATCCTTTTATTCCCCGTATACTTTATCCTTTTATTCCCCGTATATTTTATCCTTTTATTCCCCCATACTTTTTCCCTTCATTCCCCCCTAATTTTTCCTATTACTCCCCCTATACTTTTTCCTTTTACTCCCCCATACTTTTTTCTTTTACTCCCCCCATACTTTTTTCTTTTACTCCCCCCATACTTTTTCCTTTTACTCCCATCTATACCTTTTCTTTTTACTCACTCCCCACACTTTTTCCTTTTACTTCCCCCATACTTTTCCCTTTTACTCCCCCCCTAATTTTTCCTATTACTCACCCTATACTTTTCCTTTTATTCCCCCCCATACTTTTTCCTTTTATTTCCCCATACTTTTTCCTTTTACTCCCCCATACTTTTTCCTTTTACTCCCCTCTATACCTTTTCTTTTTACTCACTCCCCACACTTTTTCCTTTTACTCCCCCATACTTTTCCCTTTTACTCCCCCCTAATTTTTCCTATTATTCACCCCTATACTTTTCCTTTTATTCCCCCCATACTTTTTCCTTTTACTCCTCCCCTAATTTTTCCTATTACTCACCCCTATACTTTTCCTTTTATTACCCCCCCCACATACTTTTTCCTTTTACTCCCCCTACTTTTCCCTTTTACTCCCCCCATACCTTTTCCTTTTACTCCCTCATACTTTTTCCTTTTATTCCCCCATACTTTTTCCTTTTACTCTCCTCTATACCTTTTCTTTTTACTCACTCCCCACACTTTTTCCTTTTATTCCCCCCTAATTTTTCCTATTACTTCCCCCATATTTTTTCTTTATTCCCCCTATACTTTTTTCTTTTACTCCCCCCACACCTTTTCCTTTTACTCCCCTCTATACCCTTTCTTTTTACTCACTCCCCACACTTTTTCCTTTTACTCCCTCCATACTTTTCCCTTTTACTCCCCCCCTAATTTTTTCTATTACTCACCCCTATACTTTTCCTTTTATTCCCCCTATCCTTTTTCCTTTTATTCCCCCATACTTTTTCCTTTTATTCCCTCATACTTTTTCCTTTTACTCACCCCATACTTTTTTATTTTATTTCCCCATATTTTTTCCTTTTATTCCCCAATACTTTTTCCTTTTACTCCCCAATACTTTTTCCTTTTACTCCCTTCTCTACCTTTTCGTTTTACTCACTCCCACACTTTTTCCTTTTACTCCCCCATACTTTTCCCTTTTACTCCCCCCTAATTTTTCCTATTATTCAAACCTATACTTTTCCTTTTATTCCCCCCATACTTTTTCCTTTAACTCCTCCCCTAATTTTTCCTATTACTCACCCCTATACTTTTCCTTTTATTCCCCCCCATACTTTTTCCTTTTACTCCCCCTACTTTTCCCTTTTACTCCCCCCCCATACCTTTTCCTTTTACTCCCTCATACTTTTTCCTTTTATTCCCCCATACTTTTTCCTTTTACTCTCCTCTATACCTTTTCTTTTTACTCACTCCCCACACTTTTTCCTTTTATTCCCCCCTAATTTTTCCTATTACTTCCCCCTATACTTTTTCTTTATTCCCCCTATACTTTTTTCTTTTACTCCCCCCACACTTTTTCCTTTTACTCCCCTCTATACCCTTTCTTTTTACTCACTCCCCACACTTTTTCCTTTTACTCCCTCCATACTTTTCCCTTTTACTCCCCCCCTAATTTTTTCTATTACTCACCCCTATACTTTTCCTTTTATTCCCCCTATTCTTTTTCCTTTTATTCCCCCATACTTTTTCCTTTTATTCCCTCATACTTTTTCCTTTTACTCACCCCATACTTTTTATTTTATTCCCCCATATTTTTTCCTTTTATTCCCCATACTTTTTCCTTTTACTCCCCAATACTTTTTCCTTTTACTCCCTTCTATACCTTTTCGTTTTACTCACTCCCACACTTTTTCCTTTTACTCCCCCCATACTTTTCCTTTTACTCACTCCCCATACTTTTTCCGTTTACTCCCCCCATACATTTTTCTTTTACTCCCCCTATACTTTTTCCTTTTATTCCCCCTATACTTTTTCCTTTTAACCTCCCCCCCCCCCCCGTACTTTTTCCTAGATCCTGGTCTGGTCGGAATGTAGGTTTATTTTTCTGATTGAAGAGAACATCAGAATATAAAGATGAAATAGATGTATTGAAAATATCATACTAGCATTGGTATACAATAAATGACTGTGTACAGCTGAGGTGAGCTGCGAAATAAAAGCACATTTAAGAACCTGACACACGTGTGCTTTTTGCTCTCATTCGCTAACTCCATCAGAAATATGGGGTGGGGGTCGCTCAGTCTGTAGCGTGCCAGGCTCGTAATCTGTAGTTCCCAGGTTCGAGCCCCAGCTGGGTCAGCGTTGAGATTTATCTCCGCAAAACTTCCCACCCTGCCCACGGTCAGTAGGGGACACCGATGGGCATGGAAAGGCCGCTGTCCGTCGGATGGGACGTTAAGCCGTGGCTCTGTATGCGGGAAAGCCATACCCTTTGCACGTCAAAGAACATGCTGGATGGCCTTGATGGGAGGCTACCATCTGTCTCCCAACAGCTCTTCCAGTGGGTCCCCTCCCCCAACCTTCTCTGAGCCTTCGGGGTTCTTGTGACCTGGTCATTTAGCCCATTGTGTGAATGATGCACACAACGTACTGAATTTTAAATTTGTTTATTATTTCTTCCGATTATTTTGGTGGAGTAGTGCCTCAAGTGTCCCCTAATGGACGAGGCCCCCCTGGATAAAACAATAAAATTTGGGGTAAGTGTTTCATTTTGTCCCAGTTGCAGCATGCTTAAGGTTTGAAAATTTGAAAAAAAAAATTAAGAGACCAATAAACCTTTTCTGTTAAAATATAGCGAATGGTAAGAGTTCATGGGAATGAAGGAAACTAGAAGATAAAATGCTTTATCTTTCAAACCATTATCGTAGTAAAAGTTATCAGGAGCAGACTCAAAAGATTTTCTGAACAAAGGCAGCGCTTCAGTTAAGTCCACTTTAATCTAAGCTCACCGGACAAAAAATTAGTCATCTCCTGTCATAAGTGGGTTACGTCCGTTCGATAGCAACAGAGGGCACATCAGCAATAAACTCGTCCTACAAATGGCTGTGCTATGGGGTTCATACAGTGACAAGAAGTGGTTATGTGCCACGTATGTGTTAATCGCTCTTGAAACATGGGTCGCGCCAAAGATGCGAATGAGTGGCAAAAAGGTGTTATTGCGTTTGGCCGAGCCAAAGGGCATAGAGTACAAGAATTTGCTGCCTTCGCATGTGTGTCGAAACGTACTGTCCAAAGAGTCTTCCAGCAATGGCGTACAGCACAGTCCACCGCTAATCGTCGCCAGAACTGCCGTATAAAGACTGTGCTCACCAATAGGGATCGCCGCAGTGTGTCACGCACTATTACGACAAACCGCTTTGCAACGAGGCAGGAATTGCTCCAGTCAGTCAATGCAGGCCTACAACAAGCTGTTTCCAAATGAATACTCCGAAGGGAAGTGCATGCCATGGATATCTGAAGCAGAGTACCGTGGAAGTGACCCATGTTAACAGCTCTGCACAAGGCTGCACGGCTACAGTGGGCACGGCATCACAAAGACTGTACTGTCGACTCTTGGAAGCGTGTGATCTGGTCGGATGAATCACGTTTTTGCTTGTACTCGAATGATGCGACGCGACAGGTACATCGTTAGTCGTATGAAGCCTTCCATGCGGACTGTGTGCAAGGTTCTGTTCAAGCTGGAGGTGACTCTGTGATGTTGGGGGTGTTTCACGTACGAGGAAATGGGTCCTTTGGTTGCGGTGACGTCACACTTGAACCAGAAGGGCTATTTGGAGCTACTGGACGACCACATATTGCCTTTTGTGCGGCATCTCTACAGTGAACACCAGAAGGATATCCCAGTCTTCCAAGACAACAACTGTCACGTGCACAGGGCTCGAAGTGTGTCGGATTGTCACGACGATCATTCTGAAGCCTTCGAACATCTCGACTGGTCCGACAAATCCCCGGATTTGAATCCCATAGAAGACTTGTGGAACTATTTGGGGCAACGAGTGAAGCTCCGTCCCAGCCATCCAGCCAATCTGGCAGAACTGCGGCATTTGCTAATGGAAGAGTGGATGAATACTGATGTGCAGTACATCCACACACTGGTGGCATCTCTGCCAGATAGGATTTGGGCTCTTCTTCGGTCTCACGGAGGCGTTACGCGCTATTAGGTGATATTCAGCCAGGCGTGACTAATTTTTTATCCGGTGAGCTTATAATAACATAATAACTTTTACTATGCAAAATGTTTGAAGGATAAACCTTAAAATTCCTTGCTCAAGGACAAAGAATTTTTAGTTATTCTTATTGATCTAACTGAACTGAAATTTTATATCGAGTGATTTACCGAAACCAGCAACGCCGAGAAAATCTGCTAGTTGTATTTATAAGTCAATGAATAATTTACTGAACATTTTAATGGTAGTGAGCCAGGCTCGTAATCTGCATTTCCCAAGTTCGAGTCCCAGCTGGGTCAGCGTTGAGATTTATCTCCGCAAAATTCCTCACCCTGCCCACAGTCAGTAGGGGACACCGATGGGCTTGGAAGTGCCACCGTCCGTCGGATGGGACGTTAAGCCGTGGCCCCCGTGTGTGGAAGAGCCATACCCTGTGCAAGTTAAAGAACACACTGAATGGCCTTGACGGGAGGTTACCATCTGTCTCCTAACAGCTCTTCTAGTAGGTTCCCTCCCCTAACCTTCTCTGAGCCTTCGGGGTCCTTGTGACCTTGCCATTTAGCCCATTGTATGCAAAAAGTGCCGCTCAGAGGTAAAACAATCCAACTGCATCGAAAGGGATACAGTATAAATTTTAATTTATTAACTTATAAAATGAATTGCTACGAAAACATGGGTTCTATGCACTTTATAGTTATATCTGAAAAACATTACATTCTTCCCATATAAATGAGAAAGAGATTTCACTTACCTTGTTCTTCTCGCTTACACAACAGAAAGCACTGATAAGAATCCTCAAAACCCCTGCATGTCCATAGCGAGCAGAGGTATGCAAAGGAGTATCCCCATACTGTTGGAAATACATTAAAATTTGTAAATAAAAAAAAATACACATATAAAGCTGTACTTCATAAATCTTCAGCAATTACCAATAAATTTGGGAGTCAATCTTTATATCTTAGAATTATTTTAATATGCAGAGGGTGGGCGAAAAAATGAATGCTCCCAACATTTTATCGTCAATACAAAACCCAATTCAAAGCTTTTACTTCTAACAAGCTTTTTATGCAAAAATTTGCGTTGCATTTTTAAAGATGGTAATCAATTTCGAATTCCCACAGTGTTCTAGAGTTATTGAAAATGGGATACCAGCGTATGTATATTTTATCACAAAATTGAACAGTAACAGTATGTCATAATCATATTCAAAAAAAGAAAAAAATTCTCTAAAGAAAATACTGCTTTTATATTCGAGCTTTCATAAAATCTTCTTGGGAAATGGAATCAATTACTGTAGAAAATTCAAGATCTGAAAAAATTTTGCCAAATCTTCAACTTTCTTTCAAGCACAGTTTCCATAAAAAAATTTAGAAATATTTTCGAGTAAAATCCTGAAAGGTGGATTTGAATTGGCCACTATATGATTATAGTGTACACAAAATCTAAAGCGTTCTTCGTAATGTTTTATACATTTTTCGGGGGGGGGGGGGGAACACTACATTGAAACTAGCAAACGTTTCGTTTTGTCGTCTGTCTATCCGTCTGTAGACATCGAATTTTCTTGTTTTTAGAGGAAAAAATTATTTTTCGGTTGGATAAAAAAAAACCTCAAGCCAGCTGCTTGCCACAGAGGTCTGACAGGAGCCTGTCAGATTTATATGCCACAGTATAAGGTCTGAGAGGATGGCAGGACCTCAGCAGAAAAACAACACATACATCCATACTCGGGACTCGAACCCAGGTCCCTTCGATCAGTAGCCAAGCGCGCTAACCACTCGGCCATGGGACGGCTTTCGGTTGGATAAGTATTGACGAAATACTATGATTCGCACTTTCGGAATCTCACCACAGCTATAATTGCGCCTTCTAACGGTGGAAAATGTTGAAAATTGCAAAATTTCAAACTGATATTGCAAGCGATGTAATTACTTTAGATATTAAAAATTATGATTGTGAAATGTGAATGTCATGAAGTTTGCATTGACAACAATAATTTTCACCTGCACCCTCAGAGCGTGTGGAAAAAACAAATTTTGTGTTTTAAGAGAATATTGTTTGTTTTTAAAGAAAAATTGAAAATTATTTTGGGTTTGATAGGTATTATTGATAAACTATTAGAATTCCCACTTTTAGAATATCCCAAAAGCTTTAATCGCGCATTCTGATGATCCTACTTATTTTAGAGGTGAAGTGTGATGATCAAGGGGTTTACGTTGGCAGCAGCAATTTTCCCCTTAACCCCCAGGGTGGGTGGGAAAACGCAACTCTTTGTTTTGAGAGATTAACGGAAAATTCTTTTTGAGTTGAATAGGTACTAACGAAATATGATGGTTCATAGTTTTCAAATCCTCCAAATGGCCTTAATTCACCATCGTTAGAGGACGCTTAATGTAGAAAAATGTAAAACTTGAAGTAATATTGCTAATCATATATTTATGGTAGAAATTAGAAATTCTGATGGTAGAATGTGTTGATGAAGAACTGGGTATTTTTTTTTATAAATTTAGTACTTAATTTTGAAATTTTTAATAATATTTTAATATAGTTGTAATAAATAAATTATTTTATATGTACCAGATGATTTGCCTCTTAACCCTAGGGGATGAGAAATCAAACTTTTTGATTTTAAGTGATAAATGATATATGCTTTTTGCATTTTACACGGCTAATAATATATTATTATTTACACTTTTCAACAGCCATTAGTACGAATTGCTACTGATAAAGGGTAAAAAACTCGGAAAATGAAAAAGTTCATTTTCTCTGAAAACGAGCATCCCATATTCGTCATTGGGCGATATGTTACCCTTCCAGTTTATTTGTTTCGATCGTTTCAAAATATCCTCTTCAAAAATTTAAACTTGACTAAATGATTAATTTGATGTTCATTGGCAGGAAAACGGATGTTTTGAAATTTAGAGTGCAGAAGCGATAGTCTGTAAATGTTAAGTTGACCATGTCGACAGCATAGGTGGAAAAGGTGCATGAAAGAAGAGATATACCAGGCAAAAGCCGAAAAATATTTCGGGGAAGGGGTTAAAATAAATGGTAAAATAAAAACATTCAATAAAGTGAATTTTTTTAAATTTATAATTGCATAAAAAAATGGCTTAAAAATGCCCAAATTCGTTTGTTAAATCTTTAAAAATTTTCACTCTTAGAATTTCAGGGAAGCATAGCTCCCGTTGGTCATGCGCATAATGCGGGATGGCGAATCTTTTTCAGTTTGTATGCCAAAGATAGCTAAAGCAATATTTAGCAGTTTTTTTTTTTATAAAAGAGGACCAAATGTACAAATCTGAAACAGAATTGTATTTCATTTACTATATTTTTTAGGAAATTAAAAAGAAATTCAAATTAATAAATAAGTTTCTTGCTTAATACTCTCAAGAGATTTTTGTTCCTGAGTGGTTAGCACGCTTGGCTACTGATCTAAGGGACCTGGGTTCGAGCCCCGGACAAGGCATGGATGTGTGTGTTGTTTTTCTGCTGAGGTCCTGCCATCCTCTCTGACCTTCTACTATGGCATATAAACTGACAGGCTCCTGTCAGACCTGTGGCAAGCAGCTGCTTGAGGGTTTTTTTTTTTATTATTTTATATACCGTAGATATTCCGTTGCTTTTTGTGTTGGATTTCTTATATCTGATTTATGAAGTTTAGTAGAAAACAATCTCTCACGACAGAAGTCATAAAATAGGTAAAATAGGGACAGCTATTATTTTTACACAATGAATATCTCAGGAATTTTTTTCCATGTTTTTAGCATTTCATTTTCAGCATTCTTCGCTGTTAAGATCCCGTTAAGCTACCCTTCAGTCTATGATCTTTTGCGTGTTTATAAATTCATTGCGCTGGATTGTACTCTCAACCATTCGCATTTCAAAATCGGTTCAATCTATCCACAAGCACTTTCAAATATTCTGACATTACATTTCGGGATGCTTTAAAAATTTCGCAGTTTCTTGAAATTTCCTGAATTTGAAAATAAAACCTTAATAAAATTAAGAGCTCTCCCATGGCCGAGTGGTTAGCGCGCTTGGCTACTGACCTAAGGGACCTGGATTCGAGCCCCGGGTAAGGCATGGATGTTGCTGAGGCCCTGCCATCCTCTCATATCCTTCTACTATGGCATATAAACTGATAGGCTCCTGTCAGACCTCTGTGGCAAGCAGCTGCTTGAAGGGGTATTTATTTATTATTATTTATATCTGAAAACAGTTTTACCAATTTGTCAACATCTATTTCTTCGTGAATTCAGAGATTAATATGTTTTGCTCAGTACTCTTTTGTGCATGGCTTAGTGTAATGTTTATTGTTTTCTCATTCTGCCTTAGATTAACAAATATATTAAAAGCACATCAGAAAAACAACACCTTTTTCATTTTATTACTTCTGTTTTACATTCCATTATTCATTTGCATGAAATACGAAAGGAACATAAATTTTGATATACGTTTAACAATTCAAATTATTTATTTAACAGAAATCAACCTCGTGGTCAGATGAAAAACAATGATTACAATCATATGTAATATAAAAAAATAGTCGAGCAACAGTGCCTATAAACTGCATGCTAGTGTTTTGGATTCTCCGTCATCTACATCTGATATACCAAGGACTTAAAACTAGTTTTGCACATTATTTAAAATTATATAATTATAATTTTAAAAAAAAGATTTATTTGCACATCATCTTTCTCTCTCTATATATAAAGGAAAAATGAGGTTCCATCCTCTGGAAAAGAATCTGTACTGCTTATTTTAATATGTTATCAAAGGCATAAAAAGAAACAACTTTATATTTATGTTGTGTAGATTGTAATGTCATTTCGTAGAGCATTACATTAAATATTATTATTGGAAAATGAATCGAAAAGCAGCTTTAATTTCTGGAATTTGTTCTGTGTACTAAAATAAATAATCATAATAGTTCTACTATTCAATACTTTGCAGTTACCACAAACAGCAACATAATGAATCTGAAAATAAAACTGAAACAGAAAAGCCAGTCATGCCTAAGCTTCAAAAAGAACAACATGAGGCACGACCGACAGGTGGTACCCCTAACAGAGTATCCGCTAAAGTCACAAAGGTGAGCAATTACTTACATTGTTCCTGATGTCCGGCTTGCACGCTGCGAGCAACAAGACCCTGCAACTCTGGTTGTGTCCATTCTGACAAGCAAGGTGTAAGGGAGAGAAGCCACCCTGCAGAAGGAATTGTTGTTAGTATTTCTTTATTTCATTAAAACAAGAGCTCAGCACATAGATCTGTTTCAAAATATTTGGAATTCTTACAAAGCACCAATACATCAAGCCCAAAATCAGGAAAATTATTTGGCGGCATTTTTGTAGTCAAATGTTGTATGAAACTGTTCCACATCGCGAGAATACAAAGTGCTACAAACCTTGATGGATTACAGCATAATTTTTCAGTCAAATCAAATCTTGATATTCATTATTTCTAATTTTTAACGTATGCATCACCAAAGAAAAATTGTAAGGCAGATGTAGCAATTTGTAGGCAATTGTAGGGCAAAATGAAGGGAAGATGGCAAAACTCAAATACTCTTGTCAAAATTCGAATCCACTTGGTAAAATACGGGCGAGTTGTAATAATTGAAATTGGGTTTGTGAAATTAAGAAGAGTTGACAAAATCGAGAAAACTTGGCAGAATTTTAGGGAGTTTGAAAAATTTATAGTGACTTGAAAAATTTAGGAGAGATGTAAATATTGGGATTGGTTTTATGAAAATAAGGGGAGTTGGCCAAATCGTGGGGAGTTGCGAAAATTCATACTGACTTGCTACAATTCAGGCGAGATGTAAATATTGGGATTATTTCTGTGAAATTATAGCTAGTTGGCAAAATTGGAAGTTATTTGGCAAAATGCAGGAGATTTGTGAAAATTGCACCCCCCCCCCCCCGCGAGCGAAAATCAAGGTACAAACCTGACAGAGACATTACTTTCTCAGTTGGAAATGTTTGATTTTCAAGTTGGAAAATTTTCGAATTCGCTCCCCCCAACCATAGTCCTTCGCTAAACCCCTGATCCCATGTAATGCCTTAAATACCAAATTTCCAAATCACTGAATTGGTAGAGTATGACACCATGGGGCTTCTTCTGTGAGAGATACATTTAAAAACATCGTTTATTCCAAAAAAAGTCATTTAAAGGAAAGAATCACTGCATCTGTTGCATGCGTTGCTGAGCCACGTATGGATGGAAGTTGAATATAACGACACATATAACGCTCACACTGAAGTCTGTTGAGCACAAAATGCAACTGAGAGTTGTTAGACATTTTGTGCACACGGTTACCTTTGCTGCTTAAATGTTTCATGAAATATGGATATTGTTTTATAGTGATTCTGTACTACCCACAACGAGAAACGGATTTACTTGTTGTTGAGTGCGAGCTTTTGGGGACCTACACTAACGCAAAGTCTCTAATTTAAGACTATGATCCGATCTAGGAGGGATGCCAAGGTATCCAAGTCCCCCCCCCCCCACCTTCAAGAATATCTTTTGAAAGAAGACTGAAGAGGCTAGAAAAGTTACGTGCTGGAACACAGCTTCCTGGTCTAGTATCGATTTATCGATAAAACGTGAATAAATGCGCTACCTGTGAGATGAGATGTTACTTTTAGCTTTAAGTGTATTTAGTTTCATAACAGTAAGCAAGAATATTTCGTCTTTCACATACAACTGTGCAGAAACACGACAAAGCTTTTGTATATTATTTCTGCTGTGTATGGAAAAATCATTCTTTCTATTATGTACAAAGGAATAACTGCTTCCAATGGAGCGGTTATTCGTTTGTATATAATCCCACTTCTTCATAAACAAAAAATAATAACAAAAAACTATTCTTCATAAACAAAAAAATAATAACAAAAAAAGGAGATGAGATCAAAAGAAACTGACACAAATGAACATGCAAATATTCGAAACAGAAGCAAAAACTGTCGATGCCTTGTTGTTTTTTCCCCAGGATGTCCATAATGATTGAGATTAAACAAGTTGAATGATTTAAACTTTTTTGGTTTATCTTTGCTACTACAAAATGAGGTAGAAGTAAAAAGCAGTGAGTGGGGGGAGGGCCTGCCAACCCCTTCTCACCAATAATTTGCTCCTTGGCGACATGTACGATTTAAAAATAATAAAGGCGAAACTTGCGGTGATTTTAAATGTGCAAAAAAAAAACGCACATTAAAAATAAAATGTAGTCGCTGATTCAATTCCTTTAACGTTTGCAAACGGTCATCTGTTGCATATCATCATCATAGTCATCTGCTACATGTATTCATGATGAAATAGTAAATGGGGGAGAAAAGACATACCCACAGTGTGGAGTCAATGTTTATCATAAATCTTCTCTTGAATGGTTAAAAAAATGCTTTCTCTCTAAAATTTAATTTCTGGGATTATATTGTTCCATTTAGAAAAGGGTAAAAAAAATTGAATCTTGTGAATTACCCCCACCCACCCACCCATCGAGTGAAATATATAATTGCCATTCTGATGAAGCCAGTTAAGGAAACAGCTTACAGCAAAACACGACGCTATTAAGACATTCATGATTAAATGTTATCTCAATGGGTAATATTTGGAAACTCTTATCAACTAGTACCATTTGACTAACTGCGAAACTAATGCTCCAATGCTCTTTGGACTGCAAAATATTTCAACTGACTTGTTTAAAAATAGCATGTGGCAACGTGATCAGACTTGTCGATTTATCATAATTTGTGATTTCTATTCAGCAATAGCTATGAATGGATGTATCCCGCCAATGCGCAAAGCTGGGTTGCTACGTGTATAGATTCAAGAAATAGAGATACAGATTAGAAAAAAAATGGGCTTGGGCTCAGAGTAATTTAGATTTCAAATATTTCTTGTAACTGTGAAAAAAAAATAAGTAAAAATATTTTTTTTAATTATTATAATTTCAACCTTTTAATTTGGAAAAGGTGAAAAAAACCTGAATTCCATTTAGGAAAGGCTAAAAAAAGCATAAAAAAAGCATCTTTAGTAATTTAAAATAAACACAATGCGGCATTTGATTTTGATTTTAATTATCTACATTTAATAAATGAATGGCTCTTTGCATTCATAATGATGTTACCTAGGAATTTTCAGTTTCTATGAGTATTTCTAATATTTTTCGTTCTAAACAGCATCAATATTTTAATTTTGTTACAAAAGGATTATAATAAATAATATAAGAATAAAGCAAAGAATGCATTTTTGTATATATGTATTAGGATAAGTCAGAGAAATGTTTTCCTCAGATCGGGTTGAACAATTGTCGAAATGGTTCGTGCTCAGGCGGGCGCGGGCTCGAAAAATTGCGGCCGAACTCATCTCTATTCTGAAATAATGATGGGCCCAAACAGTGACAGGTTCAAGGATATTGTAGGAAAGTGATGCGAAATTTAATATTAATATTTATCAGTGAGAACTTATACTGAGATGTGTCTTGACAGTAATTAAAAAAAAACAGATGATTATTGATTTGAAAATCAATTTTTTGCAACTTACTCTACTGTTAAGTTTTACAAATTGAAATCACAAAAAAAGCGATAAAATAATTTTTGTGAATAACAGCAAAAAAATATTTTATTGAAATTCACGAAAAATGTTTTTTAACTTTTTAGGTAAAATTCTTAACATTTTTGCAAACATTTAAAAATAATTTAAATTTCGTCTGATTTTTATAGTCGTTGGCAACCTCGTTTTATTTTTCAGATATCGTTTGTGACTTTGATGGAGCCCGGGGCTAAGATGAGTTCAGATCTCCTTCATCGAATCTTACAGGCCAATTTGGCACTGACATCACAAATTTGTGTGACAGATAAATTCAAATTAATGTTTTGGATCGCACAAGATTTACTTTTATGTCAATAGGTTTATATAAATATTGTCAATAGACACTATATTATGTGTTGGGTTGGTTTGTTTTACCTCTGAGCGGCACTTTTTTGCACACCATGGGCTAAATGGCCAGGTCACATGGACCCCGAAGGCTCAGAGAAGGTTGGGGGAGGGGACCCACTGGAACAGCTGTTGGGAGACAGATGGTAGCCTCCCGTCAAGGCCATCCAGTGTGTTCTTTAACGTGCACAGGGTATGGCTCTCCCGCACACGGGGCCACGGCTTAACGTCCCATCCGACGGACGGCGACCTTTCCAAGCCCATCGGTGTCCCCTACTGACCGTGGGCAGGGCGGGGAATTTTGCGGAGATAAATACTCAACGCTGACCGAGCTGGGACTGCAGATTACGAGCCTGGCGCGCTACCGACTGAGCCACCCCCGCCCCTACACTATATTATGTTATTGTATATATTTATGTTATTGTTTATGTCAAAAGGTAATATATTTCATATACAATATTTTTACTGCTTAAAAGTCAGAATTATAAGTGAAGCTTTTGCTTATATGGCCTATGGCCTTATATTCCATAGGGCCTTTTACTTGGCCCTATGGAAACTTTACCCCTGTTTGTATTTGATGCCGATTAACAGATCCACTAGGATTTTTCTCGCATTATTATAGTCCTGAAGTTCACTTTTCTGAATTGGGACAAAAAAAAAATCGTTTACCATTTTTATTAAGTTTTTTAAATCTAATCTTATTAAGTTTAGGATTAGAAACACCAAAAATATTGTATAAATACACTGGTATATGTTATGGCAAACAAAAAACTGTATGAATGATTTTAATAAAATTTGATGAAAACATAAATTACAATGCTAGTTTCAGAATGGCATATAATATTCTACACTAGAAACAGTTTTCGTCAAAAAATAACACTTACTTGTCCATAAATGAGGTGTCAGAATGCAATGGGCAAATAATAAGGAGTGTGGTCACCCCTTACAGCAATGCAGACACAACAGCGATGTTCCATGCTGGTTATGATGTTGTGAATCAGCTCAGTAGGGAGTAACGATCACTATTCCTTTAAAGCAGTAATAAGCTCCACCTTTGTTTCAGGTGGTGGGTTGAGGGCAGCAAAACGTCTCCCTAGAGCATCCCACATATGCTCAATCGGATTTAAACCGGGAGATCGAGCTGGCCACTCCATGCGCATAATGGTCTCATCTTGAAGGTATTGTTCCACTAGTCGAGCTCTGTGTGGACGAACGTTATCATCTTGTGAGATGAATGTTTCACCTATTGCACCAGCGTAAGGATGTACATAAAGGTCCAGGATGTCATCTCTATACCTTTGAGCATTGAGGTTCCCACTCGTCAACACATTGAGGTCTGTGCGTCCATCTAAAGGAAATGTCACCCCAAATACACATGTTACCTCAGCCGTAACTGTCTCTTTGACTGATGTTACTGGGATGATATCGGGTACTTCGTTCTCTCCATATCAATGTCCGGAATCACTCTGCAAGCAATATCTGGATTCACCTGTGAAGAGTATGAACCTCCATTGCTCTTCTGTCCAGTTAACATTCATGCTTGCCCAATTCAACCGTTCTCTCCTGTGACGTGACGCGAGGGGTATACAAATTACTGGCTTTCTAGCATACAGACCTCCCTCATGAAGCCCTCTACACACAGTAGAAGCTGATACAACTCTCCCAGTGGCTGCTGCAAGAGAGAATCGTAGCTGAGAGGGAGTAGACGTCCCGCTCCTTTGTCGCAGATATCGGTCTTGTACAGCAGTCATAACTCTCGCCCATCCTCGGCTAAACCTCCGAAACGCAGAATCCGTGTTAAGAAATTGATTCCACAGTCTATGGACCACAGAAGGACTGACATTCAGCCATCGTGCCATGTCTGACTGACTTTGGCCTGCTTGGAGCCGGCCAATAGCTCTCCACCGCAGTTCATTTGGCAAATGATGTCTCAAGGTCATTCCTACAAAATGGCTATTTCGAATTTCTTTACTCACATTTATAACACAAAATAGCGATCCACTCCAAAACACCCATTTTTATGCCGCTATCCGATTACTCAAATTGACGCAACCTACACTAATTTGCATACGATAAGCTCACTCGGCATTACTGGTCACATGAACAAGTTTGGTGAGGATCGCACAATTTTTTGGCGAATTATCGCGATTTTTCTCATCTTTCCTTAATTTACGGAAACCAGTGTAGTTACAACTAACTCTTATATCGTTGCTGTCGGCACTGCACGTTATGTTAATAGGTCAGAGAGAACAAATAACTCGCTTTTAACTTGACCGCAGTAAAAGTAGTTAACGCTAACGAGATATCTGTATCCCTTACCAGTAAGACACGATTGCAGCAAAAGTACAATGCCCTCTGTATCCACCCACATAGAGCTCCACGCAACTCAACAGTCACCTACATCTATCATAATACCGGAAGTTCTTTACAGGGGGGGATTTCTCACGGTGTTAAAACGCGTGATTACAAGGTCCTCGTCTTAATCTTTCACTGGAGCAGAAATAATTAATAGTAGCAGAGGTAAAGAAAGAGAAACAATTGCACTGGAAACTCATTATAACCAGCAGTTGAAAATCACGAGATCTTATTGTTTTTCGTCTGCCAGTCCCGCTTTACGTGACATATGGCGCGCCTTGCAACATCGCACGCTTCATAGTTGCAACAGATTGTTGCGGTTGCAAGCTCACGATTTTCGTGAATTTATCCCACATATGCGAAACAGAAATTAAACCTACAGCACCACCCTTTACATCTCGGGCAGAGAACTCGAGAAACACTTATTTTGCGTGATTATAGATAAAGAAACTTTTTCTTTCCGACCAAATTTCTTTCTTTCCAGCCGTCTCAGTTGCAGAATAACAATCCCAAAAAGGGGGCATGAGTGTTTCTTATTTTTTTCGCTGAGGTTTCTTCTGCCTGAGTTTCTTCTACTCTGGCGATTTCGACGACTTTCAGACACCTGGCTAAACATCCGTGTTTAGTCCAAAGCACTTTCGTTTTGCATTGTGTTAATATGCATATCAATTGTTAGATGTCCTTATCAGTAATTTAAGTGCCAAAGTTGTGAATCTCTAATTTAGTTGTTTGCTACTAAATTTGGCTATTCAGCCAAGGGTCTGATACATCAATGGGTTGCCATTTGGAAGCACTTCGAAAAATATTTTATCAACTTTATTCGTACAAAAGTTCACAGTTATAGGCTTAATACAAGTCATTGATCAAATCAATGAGAACACTAGTATTTATAACAGACCAAACTGTTCACGAGAACTGTGGGATGTAATCATTCAGGATATATCTCAGTTCTGACTGCAGGTTTACATCACTGATGGTGGCACTCAGTTTCGACTTCAGCAGTTTCATGAATGAGAATGTACTCTCACAGAACCACATATATGCAAACATTACCCAGAGTTTAACCACATACCCAGAATATTCTTGATAATTTTGGGATTCATGTAATCATCTCCAAAATTCCCGGGACACTGTCATTCTTAAGCAGCATTGTGGACAGTAGATACAATGCGCACAAATGCATCGTAGATGGACTTCTCTGATAGTTGCTGTTCATTCACAGATGGACTTTTCTGCTAGTTGATGTTCATTCGCAGATGGACTTCTCTGCTAGTTGCTGTTCATTCACAGATGGACTTCTCTGCTAGTTGATGTTCATTCGCAGATGGACTTCTCTGCTAGTTGATGTTCATTCGCAGATGGACTTCTCTGCTAGTTGATGTTCATTCACAGATGGACTTCTCTGCTAGTTGCTGTTCATTCGCAGATGGACTTCTCTACTAGTTGAAGTTCATTCGCAGATGGACTTCTCTGCTAGTTGATGTTCATTCGCGGATGGACTTCTCTGCTAGTTGATGTTCATTCGCAGATGGACTTCTCTGCTAGTTGATGTTCTGTTTTTGCTAAAAATCTCAGAGGGCCTCATGTGAACACCCATGCCCTAGGTTAAGATACCACCGGCCTGTAATTTCTGTGCAATGCACAGAACAGTTTGCTTCGTGCTGCTTTTGCCATAAGTGTAGTCGTCCATCTGCATGATGCAAAAAGAAATGAGATTCATCTAGCCAGTGGACCTTTTCACAACCTTCCACAAGTCCATGCTTGATGCCCGGATACCATACAAGTCGCAATTTTCAGCTTGTGAGGTTAGAAATGGATATCGTTGTGGATGTCTACTTCGATATAAAAGGCTGAGAGTTTCACTCATTGTCCTACTAAATATTTGTTATACTTCTTCAATGTTTTATTCGCAGATGAGTACTTATACCAAACCATTTTTAGAATCTAAAGGTGTAAAAATAATTTTGATGAGGGAAGGGGAGATGACAAATCTCAGAATTGAGCCAGAACAACAATAGGAACGCCGTTCCAGTATATATTTTCACTTAGCAGCCTTTTTAAAAAAAATCTTGCAAATAATCAAACACAATTTTTGTTGATTGTTTTTCGTTCAATGTTCCAGTCCCCATGCGTGTTTAAAAGAGTTGCTCTAATAAATTCCGCAGAGTTCCATTATTTACGCTACTTTTTTTAATTCCGCTATGCCATAAACTTCAAGCCGTCCCGTGGCCGAGTGGTTAGCGCGCTTGGCTACTGATCTACGGGACCTGGGTTCGAGCCCCGGGTAAGGCATGGATATTCGTGTTGTTTTCTGCTGAGGTCCTGCCATCCTCTCAGATCTTCTACTGTGGCATATAAACTGACAGGCTCCTGTCAGACCTCTGTGGCAAGCAGCTGCTTGAGAGGGTATTTTTTTTTATAAACTTCAGAACGAACTGAACGTTGCCACTCTGAGATCGCAAAATCAATATTTTTGATTACCGAGCGTTTTTTACCCCCAATCTCTTCGTCTCAGTCAGGCCTGGAGAAATTGCGGCCCGCGAGCTACTGATGACAAACAAATTAAATTTATAAAGTAGGAAAACAATATAGAGGATTTCAATTTCGGAGAAGCAAATTCTTATTAAAATAATTAATTTTAATAAAATGATATTTTGTATATTTTACTTCAGATTTTTTTGCGTTGGTTTTACACACCAAAGAATATTAAGGGTTACTTAATATTAGGGATTATTTTAATATTATTAAGAATTACCTTAATATTAGGGATTATCTTAATATTATTAAGGATTACCTTAATAATAGGGATTATCTTAATATTATTAAGGATTACCTTAATATTACCCTTACAAATAATTTTCTTTAATATCCTGTGATACATATGTTATTGATTATATATTTCTTTGAAGGCCCACTCTGTCATTTCTGGGGGCGGGGGTGGCTCAGTCGGTAGCGCGCCAGGCTCGTAATCTGTAGTTCCCAGGTTCGAGTCCCAGCTGGGTCAGCGTTGAGATTTATCTCCGCAAAATTCCCCGCCTTGCCCACGGTCAGTAGGGGACACCGATGGGCTTGGAAAGGCCGCCGTCCGTCGGATGGGACGTTAAGCCGTGGCCCCGTGTGCGGAAGAGCCATACCCTGTGCACGTTAAAGAACACGCTGGATGGCCTTGACGGGAGACTACCATCTGTCTCCCAACAGCTGTTCCAGTGGGTCCCCTCCCCCAACCTTCTCTGAGCCTTCGGGGTCCATGTGACCTGGCCATTTAGCCCATGGTGTGCAAAAAAGTGCCGCTCAGAGGTAAAACAACCCAACCCAACCCTGTCATTTCTGCTTTGTATGCGGTCCTTCGGCTAAAACATTTGCTCAGGCCTGGTGTAAGAAATGTCCAATGCGACAACAATTAGCCGTCAAAGTGAATATTATGAGTTCTCCACCCACGTGGGTCCAAAGAGTAAAACTTTAAAATGCGTCCATTAACATCATGGTGTTAATTGAGAAATGCTGCCACTCTTGGAGCACCAGTTTTTTTTTACGCTCGCACAATTCATTCTTCAGCTTAGGGTGAGGTGGTCATAATTCAATAGCCACTGAGTGTAGAAATGCGTCAGACTTGGGTTCTATTCTCGTTACCTAATTATATTGAGCAGTGGCGTACCTAAGGGGAGGGTTTGGGGTTATAACCCCCCACTCCCACTCCTCAAGGTCGCGTTTAGACATTTTCAGGTCCTTGGCATAAAGCTATATGTGTGACCCCTACACTTTAAATTACTGTGTAGATAATAAAAAAAAATATAAAATTTAGAATCCATAATTGCATAAAATTACGAAAAAACTAAAATAAAAAAGTATTTAACATTTTTACAAATACTTTAAAATACTTTAATTAAACTGAAAACTTTTCTTGCACATTTCCTTTTGAATTTTCGACTCACTAAAAACGTTAATTCGTCATAATATAATTTCTATCTTTCAGGCTTGCGGCCAAAATAAGGCTCCATAAACAGTTTGGCGCATTGTCGTAACTTTGACTCATACAATTTTTGATTTTTATTTTGAAGATAATCCAGCATAACGGATTTTTGATTTTTATTTTGAAGATAATCCAGCATAACGGATTTTTGATTTTTATTTTGAAGATAATCCAGCATAACGGATTTTTAAATTTTTACGGCATGCGAAGTTATCAGTAAAATGGATGGAAATCGTTCGTCTACTTTACTGTGCAGGACAGAACGAACTATTACAATCAAAAGGACTAACATTGGATATATTGGTGGTATTTACAATTATTGAGAAAATTTTTGATTTCTTTCTTCATTTTTCAGTTCTTGAACGATATGAATTCTAATTTTGTCAGTAAATTAGAGTAATAAATTCTGTGCAAATAAAGACAAAAATGATGAACCTTTCCCTAAGTTAGAAGTATTATTTGAATATGTTCGCAGAAACAGGTCGAATTCTACCAAATATTTTAAAATGGCGATATAATTTCCTCTAGGTTCTTAGGAAATGTTTTTTTGTTTCACGAAAAGCCAAAGCAGGACAATCCAAATATACAGGGTATCCCAATAAAATGTATACAACGTAATAAATAGCACACCTGACTTACTGTATATAAGACGATTGGTTAACCGACGGCTGACGGGGAATCACGCTAATACTAACTGTGATGCAGAAGTGGTAGAGATCTGAAAATTTTGCATCCAGGGTCGTAGATCTCAGGAAAAATCCGAAATTTGACCTCTTATGTGTTCTTCAAGGTGAAATAAAAGTCAAATCTTGATTTACGAGCGCTAGAAAAGTGAAAAATTGGTGTCTGTGGATATTTCGGAGAGTAGATCTAAGAAACGCTACGAAATTTAGGATCTTGGAGACAAGGTTAGGGTCAGATTTAATTATTTCAGTGTTAGATAGCTAAAAATTGGGGATTATTCTAGTCCTAGATCTTGGAAACGTGAAATTTTCGATACTTGGTTGTTTTACCTCTGAGCGGCACTTTTTTGCACACCATGGGCTAAATGGCCAGGTCACATGGAGCCCGAAGGCTCAGAGAAGGTTGGGGGAGGGGACCCACTGGAACAGCTGTTAGGAGACTGATGGTAGCCTCCCGTCAAGGCCATCCAGCGTGTTCTTTAACGTGCACAGGGTATGGCTCTCCCGCACACGGGGCCACGGCTTAACGTCCCATCCGACGGACGGCGGCCTTTCCAAGCCCATCGGTGTCCCCTACTGACCGTGGGCAGGGCGGGGAATTTTGCGGAGATAAATCTCAACGCTGACCCAGCTGGGACTCGAACCTGGGAACTACAGATCACGAGCCTGGCGCGCTACCGACTGAGCCACCCCCGCCCAAATTTTCGACACATTGGGTCCTCAGAGGTCAAAGGACAAATTTCTATATAACTTTGCTAGAGGGCTAAAAGTTGGTAAACTTACTACCTGAACCTCTAAAGCAAACGAATATACACAGACTGTTTCAGTTGCTATTCATTTCACGGAATTTAGTTGTGCGAAGCAAACTGTACGAAGAGTGACAATAGGCAAAAAAAAAAATTATTATAATTGACAAAATGATCGAGAAGAAAATTTGGTTATAAAATTATTTTGAGAAGCAATGTCCAACAAAAGATACGGGATTGTCATTTTTTCAATGGATACGAAAGAGATCTACAAAACAATGCGTTATGAGCTACAGCAACGCAGAATACCAGGGTAAATTGGATTTTTTATTTATTCTCTGCTTAGTTGCTAGAGTATGCAGTCTAGTGATTGAATAGTACATATATTTATTAAATATATTTACGTTGTATGATAAAGGATTGGAAACGATTAGTTTCTCGTATGTACATTTTTAAGTATCATAGATTCCTATCAAACCTCTGTGGCAAGCAGGTGCTTGAGGGATTATTTATTTATTTATTTTATTAGTCCCAGATTCACTTGTCACAAAATAATAAAATCGACTATTGTTTTTCAAACTGGGCCCTAGGCACGTGCCCAGTTTGCACGCACCCCTTCCCCCCCCCCCCCCCCCATTCGAACTTTCTGGGTAGGCACTGATACTGAGATGAGAATTGCATTGATTTCAAAGTTTCCGTTTAAAACTGAACGAACGACTACTGCATGGAAAGTCGTGAACTAATCACTTACCTTATTCCTGATGTAGACATTTGCTCGATTCTTGCAGATGGCCTCGAGAGTTTTGCTATAGCCCTTCCATGCTGCCTCGTGCAAAGCCGTGTTGCCATGCTGCAAATAAATACAAATTAAGAACTCATAACCAAACAATTTTCGATTAAATAATGAAAAAATTCAACTAATAATTATAACCTTAAAAAAAATGAATGGTACACTTTTTCAGCACTATAAAAAACCCAAACAGGGTTCAAACATCAAACTCGGGGATTTATTTTTCTTAATAGAACATTATTTCATTAAAAATGTTAAGAAATATTTAACACTTATTCCCCTTCTAAAAAATCTGATAAGAAATATTGTGGGGCGCGGAGAAGTTTAAAAAAATCTAGAGTTACTCATCTGACCTTTGGATATTATTTGTGCAATTTATCGACTTGCCATAAGATATAATTCGAATTATAAGAACCATGACTAAATTCTAAGTTCATCGACCATTTTCGTCTAGTAACGAAAGTAATCAACTAAAATCTTAACGGTTGTTAGTTGTTTGGTTGTTTTACCTCTGAGCGCCACTTTCTTGCACACCATGGGCTAAATGGCCAGGTCACATGGACCCCGAAGGCTCAGAGAAGATTAGGGGGAGGGGATTCACTGGAACAGCTGTTGGGAGACAGATTGTAGCCTTCCTTCAAGGCCATCCAACATGTTCTTTAACGTGCACAGGGTATGGCTCTCCCTCACACGGGGCCACGGCTTAACGTCCCATCCGACGGACGGCGGCCTTTCGAAGTCCATCGGTGTCCCCTACTGACCGTGGACAGGGTGGGGAATTTTGCGGTAATAAATCTCAACACTGATCCAGCTGGGACTCGAACCTGGGAACTACAGATTACGAGTCTGACACGCTACCGACTGAGCCACCCCGGCCCCTATTAACGGTTAAGGTTATATAAATCTCGCAGTTTATGTCAAAACCACAGGCTTATTATTCCATTTTTTTTCCCCTCCTAAGAATGATTCTTTTGGGTATTGAATGAATTTCCATTGTCATCTTTTTTGCATTATATGTGTCTACAACAACTGGAGAGCCGGATTTCATTATTTAATATAATAACATCTGCCACAAATCTCATCCTATTAAGAATCACCCCTGAAAAAAAATTAATCCACTTGTACTCCAAGACAAGAACGCTCTACATTTCATTCATTTCTCTACTTGATGTTTAAAATCTTTCCTCAGTGGATAAAACGAAAATTGTCAGTGATTATTTGAATATTAAAAGGTGCTAAATTTTTTAATGACTAAGAGAAATCGTATTGTTTCGTGAACGAAAATTAACGGCCATAACAATTAGACAAATTAAAAAATTTGTTTTCCATTGAATCCAATTTTTGTGCAACCGACAAAGCATCCGAGTCAAGGTCAACAGCAGTTACGTGGTGAGACTCGTTGGCTTTTCAACTCCTCTCGAACCCTACGGCTACGGCATGCCGATGTTCGTCTGCCATATATCTTCCAATGTACATGCGCGATCTCTACATCCTGTCTACTACTGTAGATTAAAAACCTGGATTCGCCCCATATGAAGACATCGAAGCGATTTCGCTTCCTTTCTGCCTTCGGAATTTACTCTGCACGTTAGCGAATAACACAACTGACATCTAGAATTTTCAATAACCTTAACCTTTAAGATTTTGGTCGATCAGTTTCGTTACTAGACGAAAATGGTCGATGAACTTAGAAAAGTCGTCTCTTGATCGTAGGTCTTCTTCAAAAAAATTTGTTGAAGGATTCATTTCATTACAAAATGATTGCAGCATATATAATAATTTAATCTCTTTTAAATATCCAATATTAGTGTATTTACCAATGAAATAATGTCTTTTCTAAGTAAAGCCCATGTTTACTAATTATCCATTAAAAATTTTTTATTATTAAAATATCTTTTGCTTAAATAACATAAATAAATTATTCCTTATGCACTTTTCCGATTGCCCCGAAGGAAGGAAACCTGCAAGGTTTCTTTCCTTAAAAAATAAAAATAAAAAATAAAAATAAAAAAACCCTCAAGCAGCTGCTTGCCACAGAGTCAGTTTTTATGCCAAAGTCAGTTTTTACGCCAAAGTAGGTCTGAGAGGATGACAGGACCTCAGCAGAAAAACGACTCATACATCCACGCCTTAACTCGGGGTTCGAACCCAGGTCCCTTAGATCAGTAGCCAAGCGTGCTAACCACTCGCTTAACTCAATCTTAACCCTTTAACCGTTCGGTTTATATCAGTGTTGGCAATTCATACGTAAGAAAATAGGCTAGACAAAGCTCTAGAAAAAACATTTTGGCATGGAAAAAAGCTAGTTTTTTAATGTTGGAAAAACAACATTTTCTTTAGATCGCAACTTTTGTTGTGCAGTGAAGCCTATATTCGAGTTTTGGGCAGATGAAATTTTTATTTTGCAAAAAAATGAAACAGATTTAAAAGTTAAATATGAAAACAAAAAGATGGAATAGTGATCGAAGTCTTTCTTCGTAAAATAAAGTATATTGTATAAGCCTAAAAGCCGTCCCATGGCCGAGTGGTTAGCACGCTTGGCTACTTGATCTAAGGGACCTGGGTTCGAGCCCCGGGTTAAGGCATGGTTGTGCGTGTTGTTTTTCTGCTATCTTGCCATCCTCTCAGACCTGCTACTACGGCATATAAACTGACAGGCTCCTGTCAGACCTCCGTGGCCAGTTGCTTTGAGGGGGTATTTATTTATTCACATTTATAAACCTAATTTAAATGCTTTTAATTCTGTTAGTTTGTTCCTGACTACAGAGAGGGAATTTTGCTCCTTCTATATTGATACCATGTATTGTTAAAGAGCCGTCCCATGGCCGAGTGGTTAGCGCGCTTGGCTACTGATCTTAAGGGACCTGGGTTCGAGCCCTGGGTAAGGCATGGCTGTTTGTGTCGTTTTTCTGCTGAGGTCCTGCCATCCTCTCAGACCTTCTACTATGGCATATAAACTGACAGGCTCCTGTCAGACCTCTGTGGCAAGCAGCTGCTTGAGGGGGTATTTATTTATTATTTATTGTTAAAGAAATGCGGATCATTTATCATAGAGTTCATGTCTGGAGGGCTTTTTGAATATTTTTTAAAGGAGAACAATTTTTGGAAACAATTTTATTAATTATACGAAATAAAAAAAAATGATAAGAAATCCTACTATGTGGAATTTTTATTGGTGTTTATTACAAGTAAATCATTAATGGATGCAATGAGGGTTTTTATTTTCTCAGAAGATAAAAACATTTTAGTCTTCATTCCATTTCGGGTGTATTTTTTGAATATGTTTATTTGGCTGAAGACTCATTCAACTTCGGCATTATTCCATGAAAGTATAAGGAGAGTTCCAACAAAACTATCTAGTTCTTCAAGTGGATTTTGGCTTGAGGCATCTCAGTGTATAGCTGATTTCATTCTATAGCTGAATCTACTGACAGTCTTAATCCATTTTACCATTGTCAGGTTTTTTCCATTTTACATGATGCAAATATACTCTTCTAAAAGAGCAACCTAAAGAGACAATGTAGATTGCATTAAATTTGTGTAAAAAGATTGTGAAGCCCAATGATGAACCGAAATAAAAAAGACAGGTTATGAATGCATACTTTATTAAAATATGGATTAACTTAGTCTCTTCCTATTTGGAAGAGATACTTACTTGAGACTACTTGGATGGCCTGATGGGATCAGAGGCAGCATTTTACCTGAATCAAACGCTGCACGTATAAGAGACAGAGATTGGAATGAAAGCAAAAATTCAATTGAAGTAAATGTTTAAATGTTGTTAATTAACTTATCATTTGAAAAAACTTATAATTAAATTATTTTAAAAAATGCAGAGATAAAGCGAAAAAAGCCTTTTTTTAATTAAAAAAATTAAATTTCAAGCCATAAGCAAATTTGAAAATTTTCAAAGCTACACCACTTCTAAAAAAAATTAGATCTAGCTTAAAAAAAATGCTAAGTTGGCAACACTGACCACAGTTATTTAAATCAGTTTTCCCACTACACGATACTGAAACTGAAACTACAAATTCAAGAAGTTGTGACTGAGAAAAGAAAGCGGGGAGCAGAAATGTAAAGAATTGTGAATTTGAAGACGTTGTGGATCTTTGGGGTGGGATATCTTTATTAATAACAAAAAATAGGCGGAAAGAAAGAAAAAATATTTTTGTGGGGAGGGTGTTCTCGATAGCGAGGAAAACCTGCCACTCCTTCTACTGAAGAAACGTGCAAATATTTTTTAAATCAACAAATATCTTAGGGTTCTGTTTGGTATTTAACATTTTTACCATTAGTGCACAACTTATAAAGTGGACTTTTTGGCGTTCTTCATTCAATTCTTTATTGCTTTTTAGATACATGTCACCCGCAACTTTTCCTCTTCAAGGCATGCGACATGAACTAAAATTTTAAATCCTCGTTTATCAAAAATAATTATCCATACATAGCTATAACACATCTAGAACTACATATCTATACTTGTCGATCTGACTTCCAACAAAAATTTACTTTCTTACAGATACTTCTGAAAGAATGGCTCAGAAGATTCGAGTTCGAACCAGGAACAACCCACAAGTTAGTAATACACAGTCATGTACTCCCTAACTGTAGCTGTGATGAGTAGAGGATTTAATAATAGACAGATGCAAATTTGGTTTAAACAATAACAAAAAAAAAAGATTTAAGTTTATTTCAATTTTCAAATCAACATAATTCCTCCACCAACTTATAAAGATGGATATATTCACATTACAATACGTTATCATATTTCCAATCCACTCAAATAAATTCAATAGTAAAGTGACAGTCAAAATATTAAAGAAAAGTGACACAATTAGATTAATATGAATTAAAATGATTATACCCTGATTGAAGATATATCCATAACGAAAACGGAGTTCCGCTGGACTACAGTTGTGCACTCGGAAATTATAAACGATTATTTCGAAGACAGGAGACCGAACAAGGGTCCTATTAGCACCATCACTCCGTACAGAATCCCTTCGCCGGCAGAAGCGAGGCAATAACTCAGGCAACCCCGGGAATTCTCCGACACTAGGGACAATCAGATGCCATCCCCGGGCAAACACAACATCCGCAGTTATTCCACGAGTGGGACGGAGTGTTGTTGCCAGATCCCAAAACTAAAAAAATGAAATTACAAATACCAATAGGTATTTGTAATTTTTGTATTTATTATTATTTGTATTGTACTTGTTCGGCCAAACGCTGGATAATTTGCATCTCTTCTTGTTTTCATTCCGCTGACGTTAACTTAGGATCATGCTATTTGACAAGATCTAGTCAAATAAAGGAAAATATATCAAAAATTAAAAAATCTAAAAATATATATCTTTCTATATGAGCCCTAAAAAACAGAAAAAAAAACTTAAATATATCAATTGGTGCAATCAGTCGCTGAATTCATATTCACTTCAAAAGGATCTTCAGAAATTTTCATTTGATATATGACTCATAAACATCTTTCACATTTTCCTTCCCCTTTGGAGTCTTGTTTGAGGTAGCCCATGACATTGGAGATTTCACGAGCTTTGAGATAAAACTCGTGCGAAATTTCCGCCTCCTTTTGGGGGGAGAGAAGAATGGAGGGGAGCATGATTCGAAATACTGTACAACGTCCTCATATGAGTTTTTTTTTTTGACACCTAACTGTAGACCCTCACGTTACGAAGATATAGTAGAAAAACAACTTTCACATTTTAGGGGGAAGGAAAATTTTAGGAAGGAAAATTTTAGGGGGAAGGAAAAAAACACTTTTTAGGGGGAAGAAAGCAGTGGGGAATAAATTGTGATAACCCATAATACTCCCCATATCAGTTTTCATTTGACATTCAACTTGCTACGTTCGGCCTCGCTTTCGAAAAGTAGAAGATATAGTAGAACAATTCTTTTCAATCACCATCCAATCACTTTTGTGCGCCGTGTTGGAAGAGTATGGAACTCCCTTCCCAGCGAGTTGTCACTTCTACAAGTATTGATGTTTTTACTTTTAGAATGAAGGGATTTGACTTATCACCATTTCTCAAATATTTCAAATTTTGATGTACTTCCCATTGTCCGGTTCTTATTTCCAGTGTGATGATATAGCACCTTCAGGACTTCTCTGTAATAATAATAATAATACTAATTTTCTCAATTTTTTGGTAGGTAGAGTGTGAGGGGTGGAATTTTATAATCTGTGACACCCCTATATCACAAGGTTTAATTTGACATATAACCCATTACTTTTGGGCCCTCGCATTCCAGAGATATAGCGGAACAATCGTTTCATATATCTCTTTTATTAGGGGGCAAGATAGTATAGGAGTAAATTTTTTATAGTCAATGACATTCACAAGCTTTCATTTGACACATAAGTCGTTAACTTTGTCCATCGCGTCCGAAAGATATGACAGAACACTGTTTTGACAAATCCATAAACTGAGAAATGACGAGCGAAAAACAACAGGATCTCATTATCACAAAATGAATGACTGAACTCAGCTTTAAATTATTATCATTCGCATAATAACTTCAAAACACAGGATAAACACATGATACATCTTAGTATCAAAAATTCTAAATAAGTGGGAGTGTGATTCTGGGAATTCCTGTTCCTCGCTTTCCTTTCTGTAGTACCATCTGGCAAACGAGATCCATTAGCAAGATTCTGAACAACTACCAGTGCTAAATCGTGCACAGAAGAACCACTTTCCGACTTGTTTCTCAGAAAACTGACTGAAATTAACTTTTACGGCATAGTGATTATGGTTCCTAATCTAACATACAGGAAAAAATCTAGGAGGGAGGTAGGTGTCCATTCCCTTAATAGCCAATCCCCCCCTCTCTCTCTTTTGATGCTAGTAAAAATAATGGAGGCAAAAAAAAATATTAAACTTGTGCATATTGCACATATTTTTTTTGCACATTAAAAAAAAAACACTAAAACAAACGGGAAATTGTTACACTGCAAAGGAAATTCAGTGTGTTGCGTCTCCCTTTTTACCCGCTAGATTGCGCTGCTAGCCCCCCTCCCTCTGTTATTTTCTTCTAGATCCGGGCCTGCTAACAGCCATACTTTTTTTAGTTGCTTTAGATCCGATGCTAGGTCGGGAAACTGACCTCGGTCTTACTAAAATATGTCCTTGTATGAGAAGGCTTCCTTCCACAAGTAGGGCTAACTTCTAAGATCCTTCTTTATCCTATATGTAGCAAATATGTAAAAAAAGAAAGTGTTGCATCAAGACCATCAAAAACGCAAACTTTTCCAGTAATGAACTAATTGTGGAAACTTCAAGAGGTTGGGAGAAACTTAGGGTAATTTATTACTTAAAAAATTCTTTGCTTGCAAGTTCAAGAGCAAGAGTGCCAACTTTACTTTTTTCCTGATGTTAATTGTGCCTCCATCTAGGTTCTTGATTTTGCTCACAAATAAAACTACGGCCTAATAATTGTTGTCTTTTTTTTTAAATAGATAGCGTAAGAAAGAGACTCAAAAAAAAAACGATTGTACAAAGGTAGGTAAAGGCAGACATGTTCCGTTGGTGATTTCTTCCTAGCCATTATTCTCCTCATCTTTCCACCTACATATCGTTCTATACAATCAGTGGATACTTTCGCTATCATTAGCCACGCCCACAATTCACTCCCTTGCAATAAAGCCGAAACCTCCATTTTTCTAAACACGAGCCAAGCAGACAGCAGAACAAGCGAAAAAACAGATGTTCATCCCAAAAGAGAGACATCAGCTTCTTCCGCCTCCATGAAAGCGTCCGTTTCATCTCGAAATAAATGGAAGTCCTCGTCACGTTTCGCGCAGTGCTCGCCAACACTTACATGGTCCTCATCAGTGTTCAACGGCCTTTGATTTCAGTCATGCTTTTCCTCGAACTTTTCCGTGGTGTTGCACGAACAGCCTACAGCCACACGAGACGAAATAAACGCGGGACTCGTCGGGGGAATTTCCCTGCCACATCCCTCATTATTTCCCGAACTTTTTTTCGTGAATGGTTCAGCTTTACGAAGAAATAATCGTTCTTTAACGGCAATGTATAAAGATAGATAATAAAAAAATAATAATTGGAACACATTTTCATTTATAATTCTCGTTATAAGACTTCTAACTCGAAATGATTTATGAAGTTTCAGTTTATTTTATTAATGCCTTTGCACTATACAGAAGTGCCGACAACAGTTTTTTGTTTCCTTAATAAAGAATGATTCTATTAGACAATGTTTCAACAGTAACAGAGAATACAGAGTGCACTAAAATAAAAAGAAACTTAATTTCCTGTTTTTAATGTATTATTTAAATAGTTTTTTTTAATTGCGTCATGTTTACCAAATTTTTAAGATTACGTAACTTAGCTTTTGTGCTAGATCGAGCATTATTCGAGGTAAATAATTTAAAAAAGTTCTACAAATGGACAGATTTTTTTTTCTCTATAATTCATACATCTGTTTTCAGTCCTTGATTTATTCCTGAAATTGTTTGAATTTATTATGAAGCATCTCCTACGACTTAAGCAAAATTAAGTGAATACTGAATGAGAAAATCACACTTTTTATGGCATTAATTTTGATGAAATTCGTCACCGCAAAAAGTAGAAGAAATATTTCAATTACTATCTAGTATTTCCGATTTCTTTCTGGAGCTGTTGGGTTGGGTTGTTTCACCTTCTGAGCGGCATTTTTTGCTCACAATGAGCTAAATGGTCAGGTCACAAGGACCCTAAGGGTTCAGAGAAGACTGAAGGAAGGCAACCCACTGGACAACTGTTAAGAGACAGATGATAACCTCCCATCAAGGCCATCCAGCGTGTTTTTTAACATGCACAGGGTATGGCTCTCTCACACACGGGGTCACAGCTTAACGCCCCATTCGACTGATGGCGGCCTTTTCAAGCCCATCGGTGTCCCCTATTAACTGAGGACAGGGTGGATAATTTTGCAGAGATAAATCTGAACTCTGGCCCAAGTGGGACACAAACCATGGAACTGGACCTCTTGGTCAAGTCGAAAAGTCGGATGTATGCGAGTTATGTATGTCAGTTACCCTATATATTCTTCTGCAGGAAAATAACTATTTTTGTTTAAAAACTCTATGATAAAAAGGCGCTCAACTAGATTCAGTGCACAGCTACATAAGCAAACGAAGCAAGGGATAATAATCATGGTCATTTATCTGCTGATGCTAAGTACAAAACAAAGCAATAATTTATAATTTCGGAAAATAGTTAATAATAATTAATACACACTCATCATTGTGCCTTCTCTCTATACCATGAAACCTCCTATATCATGTAACTCCAAGATTGTCGATAAAAGAGGCGACGCTTTGCGGCATGGAATTGCACAAATCTCTGCACCATGCCTCGTGTTCTTCGTCCTTCCTACAAGAAGGCTAAATTGCATCGTTGTCCCAAACGTGATCAATGGTGGCCTATCTGGGGCTGCACAAGGCACACTCTGAACTAGCTGTAGACACTCCCTGGAAATGGTATCAGTATGTAATGGGTGCTATACTCTTAGGAATATGTACCTAACACACCTACCAGGAACAGTACGGCAATTCAAATTTATTCCAATAAGTATTATCTATAATTATTTTACATAATAATCCCACTAAGCCGAAGCTTATCAGTGGGAATGTACATATATGGTTTTGACAGATATGATCTAGATTACATCAGTATCATTATATAAAATGAAGGAGGAAAATAATAAATAAAAAAGAAAACCAATAGAATGATAAATGATTCCGAATAAAAACATCACTTTTTTTTATCAACCACTGAAATAATTTTTCTTTAACATCACAAATTTTTTTTAAGTTAATGATTTCTCTAGGAAGCAAGTTAAATAGGTAGGGAATTTGATATTTTTTGGAATTTCTTCCGTAATTATTATAAAATTTTGGTTGTTTCAAAAAACCCTTATCCTTTTTTTCTAATAAACTTATTGTAGCAAATATTTTGCTTATAGGTATTATTAAAGAAGTTATTGATAACATAAAAAAACGCATATAAACTTTCAATAGGTAAAATTTTGAACAAATCAACTATATCATCTTTTGTTGTAAGGGAATTTTTAACTTCTGAGTTACCCAATCCTTTTAGTAGACTAATTTGTATTTTTTAATTCTATTTAAATCTGTCTTTTAGTTTGTACATAAGCTGTTATTCCACATCTAATTATAGATTCAAAAAGTGTTTTATATACCAAAATAGTTAAATGTGTATCAACAAATAAGGTAAGTTTCCTAATTTTAAATGCTACAAATCGTAGTCTTGAACACATCCAGTCAATATGTTTATTCCATTTTATTTTCGAATTCCTTTTCAAGTCTAGGTAAATTATTTCGTTTGCCTTTTCTATTTTAGGACAATTGCACGTATTAAGTAATAAACCATCCAACATAGAACAACTGATTCGATGTTTAGTAATACTTCTATTAAGTGTAGATTGTTGAAAACTAATACACGAAAATTTAGTTTTTTTCTCGTTTACACTCAGTTTGTTAAGAGCAAACCATATAACTGCTTTATTAAAATCATTTTGTATATTGCCAATAGCGTACTCTAAATCTGAGTGGAAGTTGATTAGCACTGTATCATCAGCATACATATATAATTTACTATTGAAATTAATATTAACCAAATCATTTAGGTATATATAAAAAAGCATAGGGCCGTAAATAGATCCTTGTGAAACTCCAAAAATTGATCTGAAATTTATCACTATAATTATCATTCATTTTCATAACTATTTCTCTGTGTAATAAGTAGCTTTTAAACCATTCAAAGATATTCCCTCTTATTCCAAGTAAATATAATAATATTATAATAATATAATATATATATAATTTCTGTACCAAGATGTCAATGTCAGCGGAACTAAATGCTTTATTTAAGTCCATAAAAACCGCATCGCATATCTTTTCTATATTTGAATTAATTGTTATATTATTTATAAGATCTTCCAAAAGGCTTTGCGTTCCCATACCTTTACGGAACCCAAATTGCTGATTTGACAGAAAATTTATTTTATTCAAAAAAATTTGCAGGCGATCTCCAACTTATTTTTCCATTAGCTTATCAAAAATTGTCAATAGAGTGATTGGTCTATAATTATTAAAACTCTTTTTTTGATCCACTTTTATATACAGGAAGAATAATTCTAATTTTCATAGCTATTGGGATTTGCAAGTTTTCAAAAAATTTTATTTATAAAAATTGTTATTACATGGTCGTCCCGTGGCCGAGTGGTTAGCGCGCTTGGCTACTGATCTACGGGACCTGGGTTCGAGCCCCGGGTAAGGCATGGATGTATGTGACGTTTTTCTGTTGAGGTCCTGCCATACTCTCAGACCTTCTACTGTGGCATATAAACTGACAGACTTCTGTCAGACCACTGTGGCAAGCAGCTGCTTGAGGGGGTATTTATTTTATTTTATTTATTATTACATGAACAAAATTGCATTTACTTTCCTTTATGTATTTTGTTTTAATATTGTCAAATCCAGGAGATGAGTTATATTTTAAGTAATCTATAATACTGGCAACATCGAAGTTACTAGCTAGTAGAAAATGCATAGAATTCTTATTCGTGTAACATAATTCGTAAAACTTATCTGATCTACTATTCATCATCGTAAATTCTGTTTGCATCTTACTAATAGTTGTTACAAAAAACTTAAAAAAATTATTTAGAATTTCTTTCGGAGTATTTCCTCTAATCACGTGCCTTTCAACATTTTCGTAGATTGACATCCTTTTTTTATCATCAATAATATTATTAATTCCCACAATCTCGTATCATTATCTTTATTAATTGCTAATTTATTTGAAAAAAATATGCGTTTTTGGTTCCTTATAATAGTGTTTATCCTATTTCTTTCCATTTTAAAAATCATAATTTTGTTTATTATTAACATTATCTTTATATCTTTTCCATAATTTATCTCTATTTTTAATCGCTAAAATAATGTCATCAGCAATCCATTCTTTCCTTATTCTCTTAGTTTTACAATTATTAATTTGTTTAACAGAACAAGAATTTTCCCGAATTTCATCAATTTTACTTATATTTTCTGATATACTAATTCTGTGCTCATGTCTTCATCAACTATATCATTCCACTGTGTCATTTGCAATTTTTGAATAATAAGAGTATCATTACTATTACTATAAAAAAAAATTTAAAACCTAGGTTTGAATCCTCTTTCAAAAACGTAACCTCATTAGAGCTGAAATTCTTTATCAAAATCTTAATTAAGATACCATAATGGTCTGCAAATTTATTTCTATATGTTTTACTTTTAACATCAAAACTGCTTGTTTTAACCAAAACATGATCAATTAACGTCCTTGCAAATTTAGTTAATGTTTCATCTTCTCTAGTAAAACCCTTAACAATTTGTTCCAAATCAGATTCAATCAAAGTATTTAAATACATATCACAACCATAATTATTAGTATTTGTCACATCAATATTAATATCACCTACAATAATTAAATTATTGATTCCTGCCTTTTTTCAATATTCAGAAATTTCTTTTAGAAACCAGTTAATATTTTTAATAGGTGATCTATATAATGCGATGATATTAATTTCAATATTATCAATTAATAATTTAGTAATTATTGCTCCTGCTGATTCTCCAATAGTTTCCTCCAGTTCTGCTAAATTCATTTTGTTTAGATAGAAAATAATTATCCCACGTTGTTTATTTTCTTTTGCCTTTAAAATAAGCTTGTTATACCCTTCAGTATTAAATATAGATGATTCCTGTTCAGTTACCATAGTTTCAACCAAAATTATCAAATCCAACTGGAATTCAAGAAGTTCAATATGAACTTAGTAAATTATTCCAGTATTTTTTCAGCGATCTGATATTTAAACGCATCAATTTTAATATTTTATTACGCGACCCTTGAAACCAAACATTAACATCAGTTAAGTCATCACAATACAATTCCATAACTACCTCATCATTCTCAACAATACCTGGCATAAACATTAAAAGAAGCAAAAGAGAAACTATTTAAATTTAGGACAGACAATTATTTTAGCCTTCTTTTTCCAAATCCTCTAGGCTCTGAACGCTGTTAATAATAATCACTTGCTCATTTTCATTGTTTCTAATAAAAAAAAGTCTACTGTTCTTGAACCAAAGAAATTTATCACTTTTATCCTTAGCCATTTTCTTTGCTCTCCAAAGTAAATCCCGATTTATTTGTGTCAAATTTTTGTTTATGTAGATAGGTGAATCCCCTTTTCCTACAAACACTGTTCCACATCCCAAACGACTCTTTCTCTTTTTAATACATTTGACCTTATCTTTTCTGTTCTTGAATTGCACCAAAATGTTCGGAGTCTGTCCCTGTTCTTTGTGTCGTATTCTTTGTAACACATCAATGCTCTCTCTCTCAAAAACGATTAGAATTTTAACTCTTTTGTCAGCTTCTCTATTATCCCCAGAAGATCCTCTTCTCTTTCCCCCTTTTCTTGTTCAATTTCACAAATCTCTACATTTTTATTTCTATTATACTACTCTAAATTATTATATGCTATAACCAGTTGCTTATTTTTTTCTTCTAATGTTTCGATAACCTTGTGGTTCTTTTCAAACTCTTGCTCTAATGATTCATTTCCTTTTTCCGATTCAACTCTATTATCCAGAAGCTGATCGTAGAATGTCTAGGGCTTATCTCGCGTATTCAAGCTGTGATTAACATGTATCAGAGATGATATACAGTATAAACCGATAGTTCCCCAAACAAGGAGGGTGGAGTGAGATACCCACCTTGAAGAGATGAATCAGGTCGTGAGATGTGAAAATTAAGAGGAACCGGTGACTGGCAAAGCAATGAGACCATTCCTGCAAGTCTCCTGATAACAGCTATTACAAATCTGCAGTTTACAGTTCGGTTAGAGCTGTTTATTACATGACAGTGGATCAGATGATCATACCATGATGTTGTTTTCCTGATGGTCCCTGACGCTTCGCAACGAGTGTGTATGGGGTCCTATCCACTGTTGCCAATAACAATACTTATCCCAGCATTGCAGAGAGCATTGGGAAATTATTTGGTAGCCGGCTTCGCGCAGGTCCTACGATTTGGCCTCGCTGAAGTCAGTCCAGCTGGCGATGTGGCAAGCGGGCATGTCATCCTGGCATCTTTGTTGTTACTGCCCGCACTGATCTTCCGCAGCTGCCTGCAATCGATCGCAGCATCAGGAATGCTTTGCTCGGCCCCTGGGCATTTGATCTTTTATCTCCTGCAGATACCTCGTGTTTATCAACATGATCATTTAACATATATTGCCTGGCTGAGCTCCCATGCTGAACTGTCTACCAATCCATCCACTGCTTCTAGGTGAGCGCTTTCATTTTCACAGTCTTTATCCTCATCTGATTCCCTTCGAGTGCCTCTCCCCTTTAAGACCATTAAGCTTCTCGTGACTCGTGTACTCTTTAGTGCACTCGCAGGTCATGTTCACGGACCGGATCTTCTCTTCAGCCATAAGGCAGATCTTTCTGTCTACATGTATGGAAAAATGAGAACATTGTTTTTAAAAATCCGACCCCTGAACAATTAAGGTCTAAATTTTGTTTTGTTTTTTTCTTTTTTTGAGATGGCCAATCATCGAAAAGGTCCCCAAAAGGACCATGGTGCAACTAAGAGCTATATTTCAAGGCGATTTCTGGTTTCTGAATTGTCAAAAATCATAAAGCTCCACAATGGGATCTGTGGTGTAACTAGGGTCTGAATTTTGGAGAGATTTTTGAGGTGGTCGAAAATCAGAAATGTTCCTTATACTTTTGGTTCTAAATTTTGGAGCGTTTTTACTATTTGTCTCATTACTGATAAGTTCTAAGTTTCTAACTGTCTAACTACCAATTTTGATTTGGAGGATGGCTATATCGGCATACATGAGAATTCAACCTATAATTCAAAAATAGAAATTTAATTCGTGGGGGTTCAAATCACTCCCTCTTCTCCAATAAGTACGCCATTGATTGAGATCCGAAGGGGGAATAGTCTGAGGTTGCCATCCTTTCATAAAACCTTTGAATTGAGGAGAGAACCAATTTATGAGCATTTTATAAAACGAATCTCACTGGTTTTGAAGGGGAGCTGCACTCGGCATCCTAGTTGCTGACCAGAGGTCTCCTTTCTCAAATGGGGATCCTATCTAAGGCATGGTGTCTTAGTGAAGTGGACATTTAGACAATTATATGCAAAGAAAAAGGCACAGCTGAAGGATAAAACAACTTTTAGTGGGTCAAAATTCGAATTCTGGACAAGGCAGGATGAGTTCTTAAAATAAATATAAATAAATACCCCCTCAAGCAGCTGCTTGCCACAGAGGTCTGACAGGAGCCTGTCAGTTTATATGCCACAGTAGAAGTTCTGAGAGGATGGCAGGACCTCAGCAGAAAACAACACGAACATCCATGCCTTACCCGGGGCTCGAACCCAGGTCCCGTAGATCATACTGTGTATTAAATACAACAGATCTGTTGACAATATTGAAAACTTCTGGAATTTTTCATTCTGGAATAGGTTTCTGACAGCGATAAAATTGGAGCCTGAAAGAGAAATAATTCTCACAAAGATTACTAACAAATGAGAATATTCCTGCTCACCAACTCATCCTGAGTATCGACATGGCAACCGTTCTTGAGCAGGAGCTTCACCATCTCTTCGTGACCTTCCGTTGCCGCTTGGTGGAGTGGACTATAACCGGCCTAAATAGAAAAAAAAATTGAATTCAAGTTATCATTTTTATGGTTTTCAAGATTTATGTGGAAGCATTTCCATTGTAATTTAGGCAATGCAATCGACAATGTAGCATAAGAACTAATATTGAAGTAATGAAGTAATAAGACAAGTTATTACTACCGTAAAAGCTTCCTGAATTATTTGGTACCGCTAACATCTTCAAGTTTCCCTCTTACACTTTCTAAGGTTTCCAAATGTCGCCTTCCTGAAAAATTGGATTGTCATGTGCACTTAAAACTCCCTCAAGCCGAAGATGTCAAAGGTCCGGAAACTCTGCTGATCCCTCACCGTAGCCTCTCCTTTTTGCGCCACCCAACTGTCACCTGAAGTAACGAAGGGTGCGTCGGAACACGGAAATGAGAAGCATGCAGGTGACGTGTGTGCCGCTGACCTCAGTAAAGATCTCTGGGTGTGACGACACTTCGGGAATTTCCAAATCTCGCTTGCTCCAAGGAGAGGAAATGTCAACTAAGAGGTTGGGTAGGGATGTCTTACCTCTGAGTGGAAATTTTTGCACACAATGGGCTAAATAGCCAAGGTACCTCAGAGAAGGTTATGGAAGGGGATTCGCTGGACAGCTTCTTAGGAGACAGATGGAAGCTTCCCGTCAAGACCATCCAGAGTGTTTTTTTAATGGGTACAAAGATCTCCTGTAAAAAGGAGCCACGGTTTAAAGTTCCATCCGATGGGGGGGGGGAACTTTTCCAACCCATCGGTGTCCATCTTTCTCATCGACGGCAGGGTTAATATATATGCGGAAATAAATTTCAAATCTGGTCCAGATAGGACTCGAAGTTGAAAACTGAGCCTAGTGCTTTACCGACTGAGCCAAGCCCCGCCCCCCGACTGAACGGTACAGCATACGTTGCACGCGTTATCTCTTCGCTTAGGCTGCCAATGAGAAAAAAGTACGGACTTGTAGTGGTTGTAATGACACAAATAACGTGCTGAAAGAAATTAATATTTATATACAAGTTTAAAGCGCAAGTTTGTTAAGAAAGAGATTTTCACTATGTCATATTATAGCGACAGATACCTACCAGACCTCTACGATAAGCACCTGCTTGAAGAGTCGTTTTTTTTTAAATTTACTTAAATGTTCGTGTTGTTTTTCTGCTGAGGTCCTGCCATCCTCTCAGACCTTCTACTCTAGCATATAAACTGACAGGCTCCTGTCAGACCTCTGTGGTAAGCAGCTGCTTGAGGGGATATTTATTTATTTATTTATTAAATATTCTTTGGATTGAGTTGTTAAGCATTTGTGAATATATATAGAAATTCAATTATTATTATTAATAAATTAATGTTTCTGTTCTTTTTCTCCTATATTTTTTGTGCTCATATTTAATAAAAGAAGCTGTGTAAGTATCTATCTCCTTATTTATGTGAATTTCGCGTTAACGCAACTTCACATGGATATTCACATAAACCAGCAGATGGGCAAGACATCAATCAAATATTTTTTTCCTCATTGAATTTTTCGTGAACATTGAAGAATAACGAAATTTTTTGCCTAATGATAATAAAATTAGGATTCTTAAACGACAAGAATGAATGATATTAAGTTGAATTCAATCATGTAGTTTGTAATAAAAATTTAAAAGCAATGAAAATAAAGGAGCAACTGAAAGAATAGTAGCAGATGAAATAAAGGAACAGCTGAAAGGTAACTGTAATGAAAATTTCGAATAAATTATTAATTAAAATCCCGTTAGAAACAGGGTAACTAAAGATATCTAAATGAATATTAGCGGTCATATAGGAAGGATCGCCAGTGCTTTCCAAAGTAAATGTTGACAAATTTTAATTTGGTAATTGTAACTTAAACCAAACAATATAGTGCTCCTTCGCATAACGAAGTCATCAGAGAAGAACTGCCTCCCATAGGATGGCGGGGACTCAGTCAGCAGCGCTCCAGTCTCGTAATCTGCAGTTCCCAGGTTCGAGTTCCTCCCCTCGACCAGCGTGGAGATTTATCTCCGTAACTCCCCCCCACCACCACCACCACCCCGCCCTCGGTCAACAATAGGGAACACCGATGGACTTGGAAAGGCCGGTGTGCGTCAGATGAAATACGTTAAGCCATGGCCCCCGTGGGCGGGAGGGCCATACCCTGTGCATGTTAAAGAACACGCTAAATGGCCTTGATGAGAGACTACCATCTGTCTCCTAACAGCTGTCCACCTATAACCTTCTCTTGGCTCTCGGGGTCCTTGTGGCCTGGCCATTCAGCCCATTGTGTGCAAAAAAAAAGTGTCGCTCAGAGGTAAAACAACTCAACCCAGTTAAAATGTATTAGATAATGATGGAAAGGAGGTCTGCAGAGTCAGACTTGGCAGAAAGTCTGCAGAGAGTGTCAGACTTGGTAGGAGGTCCGAAAGAAGAATCAGAATCCATAGGAAGTTCTTAGTGCCGTAAGCGTTTGGATCTACCGCTTTACATTATTTATTTCGCAGGGCCGGCTTAAGGCACGATCGAGCGGTGCAATCGCATAGGGCGCCAAATTTATGGGGCGCATTTATGCCCCCAAAAATTCATCGTTTTATTGTAATACTAAGTTGAGTGTGACGCATTGAAAATCTTGCACAGGGCGCTGATAGGCCGGGAGCCAGTCCTGTATTTTGCGTTTGTTGTTTATGGGATTCATCTGAAATAGATTGCTAATGATATTTTATTTCCGTTCAAGTTTCCTTTGCAATTTTTTTTTCTGTTTATCGCCACTATCCTTCGCTTTGATAATGAATTTATCTAGATTGAAAGAAATTTGAGAAAAAAAAAATGTAAACTATTTTTATATTTCGTAAAATCTCAAGTTTTTCTTTTTTACTCATCTTTTTAAATGCTTACTTTGAGCAACTTAGAAATATTGCATAGCAAAATTTATAACATAGCAAAGATCTCAAGGGATTCATAACTTTGTGTGTTTTTCGCCATGCAAAATGTGTTACCGAATTGCATTTGCTTTCCTCTGAATGTAGTTAGTACTAAGGGAAAGTATGAAGTCCATTGGCCAGTCCATAACTATTACATGTATCGAAGTCTTGATTTCCATGGTTAGAAACGTTGTACAATGAGTGAGTAAAGTATTAAAATTTGCGCAAATTTACGTCTTTACTGAAAAGGATTAAAAGCCACCGAAGAACATGTGAAGTGGATGATGATGATGCAGTCTCCATTTGTGCAGCTCAAGCGTTGTTTTACCTCTGAGCGGCACTTTTTTGCACACCATGGGCTAAATGGCCAGGTCACATGGACTCCAAAGGCTCAGAGAAGGTTGGGGGAGGAGGGGACCCACTGGAACAGCTGTTGGGAGACAGATGGTAGTCTCCCGTCAAGGCCATCCAGCGTGTTCTTTAACGTGCACAGGGTATGTCTCTCCCGCACACGGGGCCACGGCTTAACGTCCCATCCGACGGACGGCGGCCTTTCCAAGTCCATCTGTATCCCCTACTGATCGTGGGCAGGGCGGGGAATTTTGCGGAGATAAATCTCAACGCTGACCCAGCTAGGACTCGAACCTGGGAACTACAGATTACGAGCCTGGCGCGCTACCGACTGAGCAACCCCCCGCCCCGCAGCTCGAGCTCGGTTGAAGAAATTCAAAGGTGGTGAAACGATTTTAGAAAATGAGCTGCGATAAGGACGGCCAATATCGACAGATCTCAACGTTCTGTGCCACACCGTTAAAGCTGATCCATCGGCAAGCACTCGAAGGCTCTCGTCGAAACATGGTTGTACACAAGCAATATAGTGCGGCATTTACAATGCATCGGTAAGGTAGTCAGGAGTTTTCGAAGTGAACTGACTCTCAGCACAACTGGAGAGCGTGCACTCTGTGATACTTCGACGCTATCCAGAATTGGTAAATAGACATCAGGCACTACTCCAACCGCAAAACAGCACACATCACTTCGTACAAAAGAACTGGCATTTGAACTTGGCATTCCTTCGAGGTAGGCGGTTTCAAACATTTCAGGAAGTCGAAAATGGACGTCGAGAGTTTTTCACTTCTAAGGACCAAGCATGGTATCGAAGAGGAATCGAAAAACTTGCCGACGGATGGCTACGAACCATTGAAAATGATGGTTTATGTTTCTCTGAGTAAGGTTCGTTATTTTCATTTTGACATAATCAGCTCTCAAGCCCAGTGGTGGCCGAGTGGTTAGCGCGCTTGGCTGCTGATCAAAGGGATCTGGGTTTGAGCCCCGTGTAAGGATGAGATGTATACCCATTCCTTACTCGGAACAAATAAATGTCCTCTCAAGCAGCTGTTTGAGAGGATATTTATTACTGCCTGAGAGGGTATTATTTTTCTGAAGTCGCGCCTTCCTCACAGAACTTCTCTATGGCACAGGAGGGGCGGGGTGGCTCAGTCGGTAGCGCGCCAGGCTCGTAATCTGTATTTCCCAGGTTCGAGTCCCAGCTGGGTCAGCGTTGAGATTTATCTCCGCCAAATTCCCCGCCCTGCCCACGGTCAGTAGGGGACACCGATGGGCTTGGAAAGGTCGCCGTCCGTCGGATGGGACATTAAGCCGTGGCCCCATGTGCGGGAGAGCCATACCCTGTGCACGTTAAAGAATACGCTGGATGGCCTTGACGGGAGGCTACCATCTGTCTCCCAACAGCTGTTCCAGTGGGTCCCCTCCCCCAACCTTCTCTGAGCCTTCGGGGTCATGTGACCTGGCCATTTAGCCCATGGTGTGCAAAAAAGTGCCGCTCAGAGGTAAAACAACCCAAAACCCATGGTGGGCAAAAAAAGTGCCGCTCAGAGGTAAAACAACCCAACAACCCAAATCTATGGCACATAAAGTGTCAGACCTCTGTGGGCAAGCAGAAGTTTAATAGTGAGGATTTATTTTTTTCATTTAATCATTTTTCAGGTAGATGATAAAATGACACAGACTTATGAATCACCCTGATAGTAAAGTTCGACCATTGCAGTTATCGAATTTATTATATATTTTGCATCCGCTTCCTCCATTCGCATTAATTTGACGACTGAACAGGACGCACACTTTAAACTCGCTTTTAATTAACTAAATAAATCTGCTTCACGTAAACTACCTTGACGCGCCGCGGTTTCTAATTTATTCCGAGAAAACAGAGGCCATCCCTTTCCTGCATCCGGAGCACAAATCCTTGCCACGTCACAATGGCGCAACTCGCGAGAATGCTCTTTAAGTAATCAGTTCACGCCCTTTTAGCTTCCCCGTTTAGCGGTTCGTAAAATTCTCTTCAGAATAGCTTGCGCCAGTAGCCAAGTGGAGCCACACCCACCGGGGGGTTTGAATCCCGTCACCCTTCCTTTGCCTGTGACCCGAAGCAGGGCAAGGTCAAATGCGCACAGTTTGCGTATTCAACGATTAGAGAGAAAAAAGGGGGAAAATAAAATACAAAAGTGGTTCTGGATGAAACCATTTTTATTTGGCCAATGAGATTCAAATGTGAACAACGTGAAAAGGATATTTAATGTTCGTCAAAAGTGTTCGATGCAGTTACGGTTCTTAACTGGAATACAACTCTACTGGTAACATCCGTTTAATCAGAATCTATAAAAAAAGAAATACCGTATATTTCCGCAGATAAGACGAGGTATAAATTTTCGTCAAAGTTTTATAGTTTTAGCACATATCTGTCCGATAAGACGACCCCAAACTATCAACGGCCTATGAATTTAGTTTCGATCGGAGATCATCATCTGGATAATAATACTGTATATCGTATACGGATTCTATTCGCAAACATGCGCACTGATTCGGGCATTCGGGTAATGACCTTGACTATTCACAAAAGCGTTCTATTTTGTGGACATACCCTACTCTGTACTAGTAAATAATTACGGTTTGTCCGTTTTTTCCTCAGTAGCTCAATAAACATAACTTTTAATATTTATTTTGTTTTAGTATTGTTTTACTATTACAATGTAATGTATTATTTACTATTACAATGCAATGTATTATCATATAGCGTATTTAAATAATATGATAGATTTTTCGATAAGTTGTAGTAATAATGGTTTCAATTTATATAAATTTCAATCTAATTTTTTTTGTATCTGTCCTATAAGACGACCCCGATTTTGGGGGCCTTTTTTTATGATTCAACTATCGTCTTATCTGCGGAAATATACGGTATTTTTATTTCTAAGCAGAGTTGGTTGCGTGCTTGGTTACTGATCAAAGGGGCCTGGTTCGAGCTCCTGGTAAGGCATGGAAGTTTGCGTTGTTTTCCTCACAGATCTTCTCTCTGGCGTATAAACCGACAAGCTCCTGTCAGACTAGGGGTGGCTCAGTAGGTAGCGCGCCAGGCTCGTAATCTGTAGTTCCCAGGTTCGAGTCCCAGTTGGGTAAGCGTTGAGATTTATCTCCACAAAATTCCCGCCCTGCCCACGGTCAGTAGGGGACACCGAAGAGCTTGGATAAGACAGGCGTCCATCGTATGGGACGTTAATCCGTGGCCCCGTGTGCGGGAGAGCCTTACCCTGTGCACGTTAAAGAACACACTGGATGGCCTTGACGGGAGGCTGCAATCTGTCTCCCAACAGCTGTTCCAGTGGGCCCCCTCCCCCAACCTTCTCTGAGCCTTCGGGGTCCATGTGACCTGGCCATTTAGCCCATTGTGTGCAAAAAAGTGCCGCTCAGAGGAAAAACAACCAAACACTGTCAGACTAGAGCTCTGCGCGGATAACAAAAGTTTTTCGACATTCACGTATATTGGTTACTTCATAACCGTCGAAGTTTCGCATATGTTTGAGGTGCGATATATGTCTGCAAGTAAAAGAAAGCATCCAAAGGTTTATTAATGACTAACTGAGGTCCTGCCATCCTCTCAGATCTCCCACTATGGCATATAAACTGACAGGCTCCTGTCAGACCTCTGTGGCAAGCAGCTGCTTGAGGGGGGTATTTATTTTTTATTTATTAATAATCACAACTGAAGAATGCACAAATAATAATGTGAAAAAAAAATCCAACATCTCAGAAAAACATGCCTTACTAAATAATAGGTAAGAATTAAGCAGAATGCAATCTTGCAAATTCTTCTGAATAAATATGGGAAGATTTTCATTACCTAGTAACTCTCTTCTCTACAACTCCCCTGTACATACAACTACCAGTTTTCTGCAACATTCGAGTAATTATTATCGAATAATTTTCCTTGTTAGATATTTATCTCAATTCATTTTTCTCAATTCATTTTTCATTTCAATTTTTCAATTCATTTTTCCTTGTTAGATACTGATATCATACTGATATCAACTATCAATAATGGAGTAATGTCCAGGTTTCTACGGATCCTATCAGTTATCGGCATTGCCATTAAATTTCCTCCCACGGTTTTATCAGTATTAACATTAATCTTTTATCCGGGGAGCGCTGTTTAATGAGGATGTCCTCATCTGCTCAGAGCTCTATTTATAGCATCAGTCAGCGCATCATGAAACTACGTTTCACAGCATTCTTCTTCTCTCGTGTGAAGTCATAAGTTTGCCACTTCGACAAAATCATGCTCTGATCATGGAACAAAAGTGACTCCTCAATGACTTCGACCTCAACACTTTCACGAAACCTCTCTCGGTGAAGGCCACAAGGCATCAATGGATAGACTATCACCAATGAGTCGTTTACACTCTGTGTAAGAAATTGTTAGGATATTTTTTTTTATTATTGATTTGATGAGAAAAAATAAGTGAATATTTTATTTGCTTAATAGAAAGACTGAAAAACGAAACCTAGAAAAGGAAGTGAATGTTGCAAGAGAAATAAGTGCGAGAAATAATTTAGAGAAACCTAATGAAAAAATTCCATTTTTTAGACTTTTTTTCAAAAAAAAGGGGGCAAAAACAAGGCATTCTGCTACACAAAGGACGGAGATAACCTAGAAGCTTATCATACAAACATTTACACAAGGATAATCTCCCCCCCCCCCCCCTGGTTTGGTAGTCAAGTATGCTAATCACTCGACCAGGAAGTGCAGCCGACTCCACGAGAGAAAAGTATATTTTTGCTCCCGTGTTAATTTATAATTAAAAAAATATATATATATTTTGCACCTTAAATCGTGCAATGTAAAATCAGAACCTGCATGCGTATAATAGTGAACTGAGAAAGACGAAAATTTTTTAGTCAAGGTAAAATTTTTGCTTTAGTTGAGGTTGGCAGTACTGAATACAGATAGAAGATGCTGTCTGTGGTAGTATTGAGGTAGTGTCAGAGATATCTGGTTAGTGTGTGTTCAGCTAATGCAGTGCAAACGCCAGGTAAATGCAAATTTATTTCTGAAACAACTGGATAAATCTGACACATTTATTATGTTGAAAATTCTAAGCAGCATTTTAAAACATTTGGAATAGGCAAATACTATACTACTGATCTAAGGGACCTGGGTTCGAGCCCCGGATTAGGCATGGATGTGTGTGTCATTTTTCTGCTGAGGTCCTGCCATCCTCTCAGATCTCCTACTGTGGCATATAAACTGACAGGCTCCTGTCAGACCTCTGTGGCAAGCAGCTGCTTGAGGGGTATTTATTATTATATCATTCAGGGTACTTAGGGTGCTCAAGAAGCCCTCTTAAGTCTTTGAAAGAAAGCGCAGCGTTAACTGAAATTGAGTAAAAGATACTAAAACATTGCAGTTTATGGGGATTTCCTCCTTCTTATTTTTAATTTGCAACCATGAAAGAATAACACGCAGACACTAATCAGTCATCATCATCATCCTCAAGCACTCATGGGCTACGGAGGTCCAACCAGATTGTACAATTTAGTTCTGCAAACGCATCTGTCTTGAGTTACATCTGCTGCATCTGGCCACTGCACACCAATTCTAACAAGGTCCTGTTTGACTTTGTCTGCCCACTGCATCCTAGGTCTCCCTCTCTTTCTGAAGCCTTTGAGCACACTGTTCATAACCCTATTCGCCAATCTATAATTATCCATATGGGCAACATGGCCAAACCAACGGAATCTCTCTCTGCGCAATATGCTGCTTAAAGGAGGTTGCAAACTCCTTTCCCTAATCTCATCATTAGTTACAAAGTTAAACCATCTAATACCCAAGATACTACGTAAGCATCTAGAATCAAAAGCATCTAGAATCAAAAGCATCTAGTTTCCTGTTATCTTGTTTACAAAGTGTCCAAGTTTCACTACCATAACTAACCTTAGAAAGAACCAAACTATTATACAGTCTAATTTTAGTCTTTAGGTGTATACGCCTATTTCTCCACACTCTCCATAGATTCCTAAAAGTGCCGGCAGCAATCCCTATTCGTCTGTTAATCTGATGCCGCACATCACCAGTATCCCCCTAGATAGTTAAACTGAGATACTTGCTCAAGAGTACAACCATTCAGATTAACCGAACCGCAGCCTGCCTGACCAATTTTCATCACTTTAGTTTTCTCTCTGTTTATTACCAAAGCGATGAAATTATCAGTGAATTTGTGAAATTTTTGTTTGCTGAGCCATCAGTGCAAACCACCTTTTGTGGTTAAAAGAGAAGAACAAGTTTCTTCGATATGAACTGCCTCCAATGTAAATATACCAAAAAGCCTCCTGACAACACAAATATCTTGGGCACGCTGCTGTATGTGAGCCCACCAATTTTTTTTGAGGCTATCCAAAAATAAACAACCTTCGGTTAAGCACCACCCTACACCTTAGGTTCAGCACACACATCTTAAAAGATCTGGAATTAGAGCCGCCCCCCACCCCCCCTAAAAAAATCCTGCATATGTTCCTATCATCAGAGGAAATGCCTATATTTGAAGACATATATAAACATTATTAATTACTTGCAAGATCCAGTTTTGAACATGAGAGAAAGAATTTGCTAAAATGTTTTATCTGATTTTTCCTTGTCACAGTTCTCATCACAAAAAAGTTATTTTTTTTCTACCGTTTTTCGTGAAAAATCATAAATATTTGGACAATAAATATTAGACCAATACAGGTAACGCAATCAAGTGTCAGAGTTTTTTGAAAATTTTGAGGAAAAAAATGTGGATTTAAAAGTTTAACAATTTTTTTGCCTCCGTTACCTTTAAAGAGCATTTTCGAAGGGGTGTGTGTGTGTTGGGAGGGGGGGAAGTCATGGATCCCTTGCCTCACTAGATCCGGCCCTGTATATACTTATTTTGCATCCGTGGTTAAAGTTAAAAGTCACCGCCTATGGAAGCTAGGTTTTTTTTACTAAGGACCAAATGAGCCAAAAATGTTGAAATTCTTATACATGATATTCTGGATCTCTGATTTTAAGCGGATCGGGGATATAAAGGAAACATAAGCATATAGAGTGTATATTGCATACATTTAGCAAATTTTTCTTTTAATTAAAAGGCTGCTTAAACGAGGGAAAAAGGAAATAACGCTTGGATCAAACTGGAGCAGAGTATGGCTCTCATGCGGTCCCAGCCGACGGACGACGACAGCCAAGCCCACCGGGGCTCCCCCCTTTCGTACCGCAGGCAGAGTGGGGATTAACAGAGAAAATTCTCACCATATATACAGTTGGGACTCGAACCTGGGAACATCTGATTAGGAGACTAGGGCGTTACCAACTGAGCCAAACCTCTCCCTTAATAGATTATGAGACTGGCGGCTACTGACTGAGCCTCACTGAACCAATCCCGTCCTTATCAAGTGCTGTGGTATCATATTTATGGCCAAGGGCGCTATGTACTCAAGGGACAGCATCCCAGCTTCGTCAGTCATTATGCAGCCGTAGCGGCATTAAAATTTCATTAAGCTTGTTAAATACACAAATGCTCAATAGCCCCGGAGACAGATATCCGTGGAGTAGAGATAAGGGGGGGGGGGGGGTAAACGTCATGTTAATAAATGTATTATCAATGGTATTAGCCAGTTTTCCTGGAGAAGGTGTCTCCCAACTCCCTCCATAATTGGCACCCATGCCAATGTATACAATTGATTCGTAGGTAACTGTCACTACAAAATATATTTTCTGTTTTTTTTTTGATAATGTCGCCGAATCCAGATAGTGTTCCAATATCTGGAGAGAACCCCTACACTGAACCACTTGGGAGGCTTAATTCTTTCACAGATCGTTTTTTTATTCTGAAATGGTTTCAAACCTGCTATTAGCCGGCGAGTCTACTTGATATTTATTGCTATGCACTGCTAATGACAGGTGTCAGAGTTTATTGCAAACTATTTATGCAATTTTCTTTCTCCATTGGTATTGTCAACTATGTAATTATTATGCAGGGTTCTTGATTTACTGCATGTGCATTAACCCACACTCTGTAGGCACGTGATGTCTCTACAACCCAACTGGAAACTTGGTCTCATGTCAAAGGAAAGGTTGACAACGCCAACATTGGTTAGAATGGTATTTAGCATAATAGTGGCAATTAGTGAAAGGCAGCTGTACACCTTGGTCATTAGAGAGCAGGAAGTCCTCTGAAGAAGCCAGAATAGGGACTTCACAGTGACAGAAGGTCACCTTGACCAATAGCCGTGGTCGTGTCGCGCCAAGAACTGGGTGCAGCAGCAGAAGAACTGGCTCCTTGCTCGTTTGTGTACAATCCAGGTGGGCCGAAGCAAGGCAACTGCGAAGCTGAATGGGATGGACACTGAGGCAGCGGGGGACTCTCTTTTGTTTGTTCGTTGAAGGTGGATCCAAGACAAGCCTTTGGGCTCGCATTTGACCTGTGGCATCAAGGGAGGAGAATTCACGCATCAGATCTTACGAACATTACACGAGTGCTATATCATGCTGTCGGATGTTACAGACAAATGAAAGGTAGGGCGGGAAACTCCTCGGTGTTCTGAGCATACGACATCTCTTTATTCAAATTATTACTAAAGTAGTTAGAGCAAGTCAAATTCTGGTGTAAATGATCTTAGTTCAACTCCTGGAAATCGTATTGTTGTTGTTATAGTCCCTTGGCAAAAGCCCTCATCAAAAACGACCAAAGTATGTGGAAAATGTTTTTAATGAATTAAGATTTGAAGAACATTAAATTACAAACCTCGCAGCAGACGAAAATCTCAACAAATGCGCGTGATCTCTTGGGAGTGGCGGGAAATTAATAGTCATCTGCTGGGCAGGTCTGAAATTCTCAATGGCATGCATCGTCAATTCATTTACAGAAAAATAATTTGACGGAAAATTAATAATAATAAAAATAAATACCCCCTCAAACAGCTGCTTGCCACAAAGTTCTGACAGGAGCCTGTTATTTTATACGCCATAGTAGAAGGTCTGTGAGATGGCGGGACCTCAGCAGAAAAACATCACATACATCCGTGATCCCACCACATACATCCAGCCTTACCGTGGGCTCGAACCCAGGTCCCTTAGATCAGTAGCTAAGCACGCTAGCGACTCTGCCAAACATTGTTAAAATATAATTCACTGAACTATGACATATAAAGGAAAAAATATTTTGAACCTGGTAGGATGCGCGCCCTGATAACATGAAAATTAAATGTAAAATTTATATTAAATTAAATGTAAAATTTATAGTTTTAGTAATAAAGATTAGTAGCTCAGCGGTAGAGTACCTCACCTGCTATCAGGATGCCGTCATTCGTATTTTACGCTGCATAAGATAATTTTTTTCTAAACTTAAATCAGTTTTTAGCCCTACAAGTGTTTATTTAAAACCACACACATAGAACAAACGTTTAAAAAAATGTAAAAAATATAAATTGTAAATTTAGGGACATCATTCAATCTACGAACATATGCTACTGGCCAATCACCATCAGTGTGAATTGTAAAGCATACGAGTCCTCAATAGGAAGATCACAAAGAGGGACGTACCCAGAGGGGATGAGGGAAACAGATTCTAAAATGCAGATTGAAATGAAAACAACTATAAAATTTAATTCCACATGGAATATCATATTAATCTTTCTAGTCTGTTGGAATATTTAGTAATTGGAAAACCCCACTCAAGTCTTAATCTCAGAACCCCACCCCCGAGAGCTAAATTATCGAACCCTCCCCTAAATTCCCCCCCCCCAACCACCACGAAGAAACGAAATCCCTGGGTACGTGTCACGTGACTTCGTGTCACGTAACACGAAGTTGCCAGATCGCTGATTGCTAAAAAAAATCGCTGCCAGATATTTTTCCTGAATTCTGTAATCAACCATAGTGTTCGGATACTTTTTTGAGCGACTGTACCTGATCACAGATATGCATTTATTTTTCTTAAACTAGAGATTTGTACTCAAGTTTCTTTTGCATAAAGGGAAACAGCGATAACCAGTTGGTCGGGGAAGAAAGAAATTTCTTTTTCAATATGTAAATATTCCTAGTTTCAAGCTTCTTATCTCTGTTCCTTAACCACACACTCTCTCTGGTAAGCTAACTCCTATCAAACTTTCTCGAACGAACGTTGACTATTTCCCCAAAGGCAATGCAATCGCAGTTACCTTCTTTCCAATCATGTAGAGCGTTTTTCATCTTTCTGTCTTACCTATTAAAGTAAAAAGGATTCTCTCTCTCATTCTGGGGCGGAGGTGGCGCAGTCGGTAGCGCGCCAGGCTCGTAATCTGTAGTTCCCAGGTTCGAGTCCCAGCTGGGTCAGCGTTGAGATTTATCTCCGCAAAATTCCCCGCCCTGCCCACGGTCAGTAGGGGACACCGATGGGCTTGGAAAGGCCGCCGTCCGTCCGATGGGACGTTAAGCCGTGGCCCCGTGTGCAGGAGAGCCATACTCTGTGCACGTTAAAGAACACGCTGGATGGCCTTGACGAGAGGCTACCATCTGTCTCCCAACAGCTGTTCCAGTGGGTCCCCTCCCCCAACCTTCTCTGAGCCTTCGGGGTCCATGTGACCTGGCCATTTAGCCCATTGTGTGCAAAAAAGTGCCGCTCAGAGGTAAAACAACCCAACTCTCTCATTCTATTATCCGCTGACTGGCATTGGGAGGTGCCACAACTTTTGCAATCACTCAACAACATCAAGTCTCTCCTCTTCTAACAATTTCACCACTTCTGAATCTCTTCATCAGTTTTTATTTCTTTGTTGAACAAGTTGAATTACATTGGCGGACAATCTTGATTTAGCGATTCAGGACCTCAAGTAAGATGATGGAAGTGGAGGAAGAGGCTTATAATACCTTCTCAATGGCCATGCAGTGTTGTTTTTACCTCTGAGTGGCTTTTTTATTTTGCAGGCAGAGTACTAAAACCTCACGGGCTCAGAGGAAAGAAATCGAAACAGTTACGGATCATCTCGTATCGGCCCATACGTAGTCGGACATATCGATTAAAATGTCTAGTCTTATGGAAGGTGCCAAAGAATGTATAATTATACAGTCATGTAGGATTAGAAGAATAAAAATGGTATTAAAAAAATTGGTAAAGTACAAAAGGAATTTCTTTTTTAGCCATTATGCGCTGCCTTACCAAAATATTAGGGTTCGGTTGGGTTGTTTTACCTCTGAGCGGCACTTTTTTGCACACCATGGGCTAAATGGCCAGGTCACATGGACCCCGAAGGCTCAGAGAAGGTTGGGGGAGGGGACCCACTGGAAGAGCTGTTGGGAGACAGATGGTAGTCTCCCGTCAAGGCCATCCAGCGTGTTCTTTAACGTGCACAGGGTATGGCTCTCCCGCACACGGGGCCACGGCTTAACGTCCCATCCGACAGACGGTGGCCTTTCCAAGCCCCTCGGTGTCCCCTACTTACCGTGGGCAAGGCGGAGAATTTTGCGGAGATAAATCTCAACGCTGACCCAGCTGGGAACTACAGATTACGAGCCTGGCGCGCTACCGACTGAGCCACCCCCACCCCTCAAAATATTAGGGAATTTTTATGTTATGTCAATGGGAGTTTAACTTCAAAGTTCTCTAACTTTTAAAATATACATTTAATGGAAACATGTGACTGAAGATCGTTTTGAACAATGTTCTTTCGGTATTCAAATAATCATTGAGCATTCTTCTGAAGTGTATCCCATAATAAAGTACCACAGGAAAATGTCGTATAGACAAAAACACTTGAAATAATTTGCTGAAAAAAATTTGGTTTTGTCTTGAGTGGGATTCGAACCCACGTCTCCCAGAAGATTGCCCGGCATCTCTGATGGTCTAGAGAAAACAAATGTTCTCAGCAAATTATTTAAAGTGTTATATTTAAACAGATCTTTAATTTATCTTCAGTCACATTTCATAAGTTATTGAGCTTCGATGTTAAATTGCCACTGACATACACGGAAATTCTCTAATATTTAAGGGGGCGGAGGTGGCGGTTCAGTCTAAAGCGCGCGAGGCTCGTAATCTGCAGTCCCAAAAGTCCCACCTAGCCCAGGGTTAAGATTTATCTCCGCAAAACTCCCCGCTCTGCCCTTGATCAGTAGGGGACACCGATGGGATTGGAAAGGCCGCCGTCGGTCGAATGGGACGTAAAGCCATTGCCCCGTGTGCGAAAGAGCCATACCCTGTGCACGCTAAAGAACATGCTGGATGGCCTTGACGGGAGGTTACCATCTGTCTCCCAACAGCTGTCCAGTGGGTCCCCTTCCCTCAACCATCTCTGAACCCTCAGGGCCCCTGTGACCTAGCCATTTAGCTCATTGCGTGAGCCCTCAGGGTCCCTGTGACCTAGCCATTTAGCTCATTGCGTGAGCCCTCAGGGTCCCTGTGACCTAGCCATTTAGCTTGTTGCGTGAGCCCTCAGGGTCCCTGTGCCCTAGCCATTTAGCTCGTTGCGTGAGCCCTCAGGGCCCCTGTGACCTAGCCATTTAGCTCGTTGCGTGAGCCCTCAGGGCCCCTGTGACCTAGCCATTTAGCTCGTTGCGTGAGCCCTCAGGGCCCCTGTGACCTAGCCATTTAACTCGTTGCGTGAGCCCTCAGGGCCCCTGTGACCTAGCCATTTAGCTCATTGCGTGAGCCCTCAGGGCCCCTGTGACCTAGCCATTTATCTCGTTGCATGCAAAAGTAGTACCACTCACAGGTTAAAACAACTCTACCGAACCCTTTCATCTATAGAGAGGAAAAATATTTTTTTCGTCTTTGTTTGAAATCGCGAAATCTGGGAGATTTTATTCAATTTCGAAATATTTTAGCTACGTTTCATATCAAATATTTCATATAAAAATTTCATATCAAAGTTTCATATAAAAAAAGGGTTTCAAAACACATTAAATGTTTTGAAACCCTTTTTTCTATTTCAGGATGGCAATGCTAAATAAACAAGGAACTTTACGGGTTTTTTTCCCCCTGAAAAACATTAAAATCGAGGGAGATTTTAAGCTAAAAATGAAGCATCCATCTGGCAACACTGGACTAAGATAAAATTAATTTCACGATTTAATAGATGCTGATTTGAATATGAAGGGCCAAAAATGGTATCACGGCACCTTAATTCGGTATCTTAATTCGGTGCAGATCGCAACAGAAAGAAGAGCATGAAGCCATAAAAAGGAATGGTGCGATAAGTTCATGTAAGCATCAGGAACTGTCATATAGAGGAATGAAGATCGTCCTTTGATGCAACCTCGGACTCACAAGTTTCACCCCCCCCCCACTTGTGAACTACATCAGCAGATGGAAGGCCTCATTTCCAGCTGGCCGGAAGTACTAAGCGTTGCAGAGTCCCAGCTTCAGTGATCTCACTAAACGGCTGTTGCACCACCCGAGTGCGGGAGAAGAAGTCTCCTTCGCCATCTCAACCAGGTGGCTGCCAAAGTTGCTGTCGCATCATCGGCTCGGTGGACCGGGAAATGGAGGAGACTCACGTGTGGCAATGGCAGAGGTGTGTGATAGACTAGAGTTTTTGTTGGAAATCTTGGCACATTAATCGGCAAAAATATCTGTTCATTCTGCTACAGTTCAACCAACTGTGCAATCGCAACGTCACTTCATGCTTCGCAGCCATTATCGGAAAAAGGAAGACAGGAATTCTTTGTGATCAGCGATGCTTAACCTGCGAGGATGCAAACACAATATACAAGTTCAGTTTGAAATGCAAAGTCTTTCGTATATATCTTCAAACGATCGCAGTTGTGAATAAAAAAAGCACAGTTTTTTCAGCTTGATGACAGGTTGGGTTGGGTTGTTTTACCTCTGAGCGGCACTTTTTTGCACACCATGGGCTAAATGGTCAGGTCACAAGGACCCCGAAGGCTCAGAGAAGGTTGGGGGAGGGGACCCACTGGAACAGCTGTTAGGAGACAGATGGTAGCCTCCCGTCAAGGTCACAAAGCGTGTTCTTTAACGTGCACAGGGTATGGCTCTTCCGCACACGGCGCCACGGCTTAACGTCCCATCCGACGGATGGCGGCCTTTCTACGCCCATCGGTGTCCCCTACTGACCGTGGGCAGGGCGGGGAATTTTGCGGAGATAAATCTCAACGCTGACCCAGCTGGGACTCGAACCTGGGAACTACAGATTACGAGCCTGGCGCGCTACCGACTGAGCCACCCCCGCCCCACCCCACCATGATGACAGAATTTCGGTTGGAATGGAAATATGCTATTTTTTGCTGTTGACATTTGGAAACCTTCTGATTAATCCTCAGTTGTTGGCTATAGAGAGTTGTATTTTGAGACATTGAAGGACCAGAACGATGAATTTTTTCTACACTTGTCTGATGTGTGCTCGATCATTAGTTCTTAATCGACTTTTTGCTAATCGGAAAGGACCTAAAATTTTATTTTTCCAATAAAAATGGTTAATTATTTTTATATTCAATTGCTTGTTCTGAATTTCGCGGAAAAAATTTAATTTGAAAGATGCGGGAAAAAGTATTCTCTCTTTAGCGGGAAAAGCTGCAAATCTGCTTGAAAAGGCAAAATGTGCTAGCATATGGTTGGGGCATTTACTAGGGTCAGTATATTAAGTGTACTGGAAAGCTTGGGAAAAATAATTTAGCGTCCCGTACATGTTTCTAATAATCTCCAAGCAACCATGGGCTACGGAGGTCCAACCAGATTAAGTAATTTAATTCTCTATAATGTCTATTCTGAGTTATAGCTGTTGCAATTGGCGATTGCAGGCCAATTCTAACAAGACGGCCAATCCAACGCAGTCTCTTTCTTTGCACAATATGCTGCTCAAGGGTGATTGCTGACTCTTTCGCTTAACCTCATCATTACTTACAAAGTGAAACCACCTAATGCCCTAGATATATCTGCATCTAGCTCATACGGCGTAAGCATCTAGAATCAAAGGCATCAAGTTTCCTGTAATCTTACTTACACAGGATCCATGTTTTATTACCCTAACAAACTTTAGAAAGGATAAAACTATTTTAAAGACTAATTTTAATCTCCAGATGTATACCGCTTTCTTTCCATAATCTTCACAGTTTCTTGAAGGTCCCAGAAGCAATGTCTATTTTCTTATATGTATACGTTTTTAATAATGATAAGAAAAATTCATTGATAGATGTATATGGAGCCGAATCTAAGATACTTTTCCCTCTGAATATTAATAACTGAAATAGAAGGAAAGAAAAATGTTAAATGTATTGCATATAGAAGATTGTGAATGATTGATGGCTGACTGATTGACAGGAGATCACACTAATTCTAACCCTGATGCAGAAATGGTAGAGTTCTGAACCTTTGCACCTAGGGGTAATCCAAATCGTAGATCTCGGGAATTGGGTTGTTTTACCTCTGAGAGACACTTTTTTGAACACCATGGGCTAAATGGCCAGGTCACATGGACCCCGAAGGCTCAGAGAAGGTTTGGGGAGGTGACCCACTGGAAAAGCTGTTGGGAGACAGATGGTAACCTCCCGTCAAGGCCATCCAGCGTGTTCTTTAACGTGCACAGGGTATGGCTCTCATGTACACGGGGTCACGGCTTAACGTCCCATCCGACGGACGGCGGCATATTCCAAGCCCATCGGTGTCCCCTACCGACCGTGGGCAGGGCGGGGAGTTTTGCGGAGATAAATCTCAACGCTGACTCAGCTGGGACTCAAACCTGTGAACTGCAGATTACGAGCCTGGCGCGCTACCGACTGAGCCACCCCCGTTCCAGATCTCGGGAAGAAATCTTAAATTTGACCTCCGACTATTTGACCGTGAAGGGTCTATGCATCCTTCACGGTCACTGTGCCTGCGTTGAGATTTATCCCCGTTAAACCCCACCTTGCTCTCGGTGAGAAAGGGAACCCTGTTGGGCTTGGAAAGACCGCCATCCATCGATGGGACATTAAGACACGACCCTGGCTGCAGAAGAGCCACACCCTGTATACTTTTAAAGAACACCCTGGGCAGCATTAACAGGAGGCTAACATCTGTCTTCTTATTGATGTCTAGTGGATCCCTTATCCTAATATGAATAGTTGAGGCCTTTGTCACCTGGCCATTCAGTTCATTTGTGCAAAAGAAGTGCCGATAAACAACCCCACAAAAACCCTCTTGCTTAGTAATATTTTAGAAAACAATTCTTACAAAATATCCAGGCAACGGACAGAAAAATGGAAACATCCTCATCTTATGGAAACATCCTCATCTTATGTCAATGGGAAATCAAATTCGAGGCTACGTAAATGGTTAAATAAATTTTTATGGAAATGAATTACTGAAGATAAATATAAGATGTCGATTAAACAGTCTAAATTTCGATTTTGAACAATATCCGTTCAGTACTTAAAGAATTATAAAATAAATAAATACCTCCTCAAGCAGCTGCTTGCCACAGAGGTCTGACAGGAACTCAAAGGTGATTCCTTTGAGGAGCCGGTCAGTTTATATGCCACAGTAGAAGGTCTGTGAGGACGGCAGAACCTCAGCAGAAAAATAAAACAAACGTCCATGCCTTTCCAGGGGTTCGAACCTAGTCCCTTAGATCAGTAGCAGCGCGCTAACCACTCGGCCATTGCAAGTTTAAATATTGAATAACAGAGATATCAATCATAAGAATTCACTTCAGAAGTTAATCAAAACTTAAAAAGTAAGCATTATTTCAAACCTTTTAATAACATAAGTGCATGTTTTAGAATTTTGTGCAAATAGTTCTTTCAAAAATAATTGTCAGTTTTATATAAGTTCCTTGGGCCCTATTTTGCTGCTGTTAAAGTGTTCGAGCTTCAACAGCTCTTTAAATACCCAACAAATATTGTTGCAAATAATGATTTAAATTTATCTAGTCCTATTTTTCTATAAAAAGTTTAATGTAGAAATTACGGATCTTCACATTTGATTTGATGTGGGAATGTTTTCATTTTTCTGTCCAGCATCTGCATGTGTCTACATCCATTTCCTTAGGTTGTTCAGTGAATCCCCCCCCCCCCCTCCTATAGGAGAGGAAAATTACTCTTATGTCCTCGGGAACAGTGAAAAGACAAAAAACAATGCCAACCAAAATCGTAATTAAAATAAATAAAAATTCTACAGGGCTTACAGCTCGATAGGGGAGAGAAATTCACCGAACAACTCTAAGAAACAAATGTAGAGATGTGGATGGAGTTCAACCTGTTCCTTACCTACATAGGGTATGGCCCTCTTCACATGGAATAACAGTTTAAGTCTCAACCGCTGTCTGATGACTGCCGATGACTTTCTTGATCGAAATCGCCTATCTCTCCCTGAGTAGAGAGTGAGTTAGTGAAAAAAATGCTTCGATGCAGGCCCTGTGGAAATTCGAATCTGGAAACACTAGGTTAAAGGCCTAGCGTGCTACCAACTGAAGTTGGGTTGTTTTACCTCTGAGCGGCACTTTTTTGCACACCATGGGTTGAATGGCCAGGTCAGAAGGACCCTGAAGGCTCAGAGAAGGTTGGGGAAGAGGACCCACTGAAACGGCTGATAGGAGACAGATGGTAGCCTCCCGTCAAGGCCATCCAGCGTCTTCTTTAACGTGCACAGGGTATGGCTTAACGTCTCATCCGACGGACAGCGACCTTTCCAAGCCCATCGGACCAACTGAAGTAATTCTCCCTCTCTTCGAATACGAAATCTCGTGTCCCTCCCTGTCTCAGAGAATCATGATCTCCATTCATGCAATGGTTTAATATACACGTTTCTTGACACAACATGTATTAAGAAATATAATGATAGTCTCTTGGCCTCTTCAGATCTCTTTTTTTTACCTTACTTCTCGAATATGTTCCTGAAGTAGTATCTTAGCACTTTTCCTTTTCCTAATAACAATGCGGAGCTCTAGATGTCTTTAAAGAATCAGATAATCGGCTGATAGGTTTCAAGAGCCTCTGCGTGACATCTCGCGGTAGCGATTAATCACGAGATAATCGAGACGATGTCGATTAATCACCTTAATTAAAGTTTTGATTAATTCATCGCAATGCATGCATCGCGATGAATTAATCGCGAAGTGATCCAAAAAATGAAATTCCTCTTTGAGAGATTACGATTTAATCCTCCATCCATTACTCAACAGAAGAAGAATATCGTAGGCTGCTGATATCAAATTTCTGAACGCGAGGTGAAAGGTCAGTCTTTATAAGACGAGATGCGTTGCGAACTGATTTCAAGGGGATGAGTTATGCTTTGGAAGTTATAAGAGTTATATTCTTCGAAGAGATTTGATTACTTAAAACATCGGAACATTTCCATGTTGTTTGAAGATTCCACTTTCAAAGCTCACGAATTTTGAAAATATGTTTTTTTGAAAAAAAAAAAGTTGGAGACAAAATAGCTATATTGTTTGTTTTATATCTGAGAGGTAATTTTATGATGAACTGCTGAGGAGTTTGGAAAGATTGCCTTCCCTCAGATGGAAAGCTGAACCATGGTCCTATGTGCAGGAGATACATCTTGCTTGTATTTCAAACATGGCCGCCAACTGTGAGATAAGGCTTCAGAATATGTCCCAATGTTGAAATAATAGAATTTCTCAGATACACCTGGTAGTGATTTCTTAGATAAGTATAGAGGCAAAAATTGTCATATGCCGGGTGGGATCTCGGCTAATGACAATTTTTCCTCTAAACTTATGTCCCAACGTTTTCAGAACGAGACCCAATTTCTTCAGAGTGCATCCCAACACGTTTAGAGCGCATTCAAATAATTTCAGAGATGACTCCAATTACTCTCACCCCTTTAGCGACTTCAAACTGTATTTCAACTTCTTCATCGATCTGGTTTGATTGGGTCCTCCAAATTGAAGTCCTCCAAATGCCCCGTTATTAAAAGTGATGGCCATTACTTCGGGTGTGATGCACCCGCTAAAGGTGTTCATACTACTGTATACAGCCCTATGATGAAGCCTCTAATAAAGATGTCCACCTTTACCAGATACTTCATCATAGGGCTATGTACAGCTGGTTGGACCCTGCGTCGCATCGTGGCGGAAACGCATCGGGATGTAACCACTGTCGGCTGATTTTGGCAACAGTAGTTGGGGGAAGGTAACATGCGTCGCCATAGTAGGACTGGTGCAGGTAGGTGGATGTCCAAATGCCTCAACCGGCGCATTCGACTGCAAGCCGTAGCAGCCCCACAATCCACAGCGGATGACATTCAGCGTAGTGTACAGACAGCTACAGACATCCCCGTATCGACATGGACTGTGAATTGCAGATTGGCTGAGGCAGGTTTGCACTCTTGCCAGCCTTTGTGATGACTGTCACTCATCGCAGCACATCATTGCACAAGGCTGCAGTGATGTCGTACCAGACTTGCATGGTGGGACGAATGGAACCATGTCATATTCAGCAACGAGTCTCGCTTCTGTATCAACACTGACAACCGCCGATTGAGAGTCTGGAGACGAAGCAGTCACTGGGCTGATGTTACTGCCATCCGTGAGCGTCAGATGTCTCCTTGTCCTGGTGTCATAGTTTGGGCACTTTCAGTTTCAACAGCCATTCACTGTTCATACGCATAGTGATTACAATGACAGCACGATTTGTTTCCATATCTCTCTGGTATCCCTGATGTCCAGTTTCAACACAATAATGCCCATCTGCACACTGCCAACATTAGTAGACAGTGCCTACAAAGTGTCCAGGTGCTACCTTGATAGGTACCATCTGCACACTGCCAACATTAGTAGACAATGCCTACAAAGTGTCCAGGTCCCCAGATATCTCAATAGAGAACATGTGGTAAGTCATTGGCAAACGACTTCATGACTCTGGACGACCCCCTCGCAATGTCGATGAATTATGGAAACAGGTCAACGATGCATGGTCAGCAACACCTCATGTGGTGTCATTGGCAGATGACTTCATGCCTCTGGACGACCCCCCTCGCAATGTCGATGAATTTTGGATACAGGTCAATGACGCATGGTCAGCAACACCTCATGTGGTTGTCATTGGCAGATGACTTCATGCCTCTGGATGACCCCCTCGCGATGTCGATGAATTTTGGATACAGGTCAATGACGCATGGTCAGCAACACCTCATGTGGTGTCATTGGCAGATGACTTCATGCCTCTGGATGACCCCCTCGTGATATCAATGAATTATGGATACAGGTCAATGACGCATGGTCAGCAATACCTCAGCACACCATCCAGGTACTTTTTCTACTCGATGCCACGCCGTGTTGCCAAATGTATAACCCAGCATGGCAGTCATATGATCTACTGACTCAGGACGCATTATATTGTCTTCTCGCCCATTGCATTCATGCAATCCCTCAGAAATTAAATCATTTCTTTCCTCCCTACTTATCTACATGTGTGGTAAGTTTCCTCTTATTTCGTGCATTCCTCCATGGTGTGGCATTTTCTATGTCAAGCAGTGTAAATCTTCCTGATATTCTTTGTTAACCACAGTTGGAGGTGAAATGGAAGTCCTTGATTGCTCGTTACTTAGCAGTGGATTAATTGGTGAGCGAATTATTCCATTTCGAAATTTTCTTAGTGGATGATCTTTTCCTGAAAGCTTTTATAGTTCTCGTTTATGTCTAAATTCTTTGCGCTGCTACTTTATTCCCAAAGAATCGAAAGTGTTGCTCTATGTGCCGAAATTAAGATTAATATTTTTTAGTGGCTCCACTCCCCAAAAAATAAACACCATATTAGCTTGTCTCTTTGATGTCCAGGAAGGGGTGGAATTGGTGGAATTATCCCCCCCTCGTCATTAAAAACGTGTGCTTTGGGTTCGTGTTATCCCCTCCTGACATGAGCTCGGGTTTCCAGTCGCCTTGGGAGTTAAGCGTTTTTCGATCCATAATAATTGACACGGTTGCGGTCTGTAATTTGCAAGAGTCCATCGTTCATTTTTCTTTGATGATGAAGATACCACAAGGTTAAAGAAAAGGCACAAAAAAGCACACATTGCTTCAGGAAACGATATGCTCCTTAACTGACAGTTCACGATTTAATAACAAAGCGTTGGAATGAAGAGGAACTTACCGCATCAAGAGCGTTGACTTTGGCCCCTGCCTGAAGAAGTGTCTTGGCTGTGTCCACGTGACCATTGGCTGCAGCCAGGTGGAGCGCCGTCCTTCCCTCCTGTGGGAGAAAATAAGCAAAGATATCAACTTCGATCTCATTTATAACATTTGTTCGGCAATTATCTGGACCTTATGAGGAACGAAGTAAGTCTCAGTTCCATGTGCACGATAGACATACCATGTATAGGAACAGGTCGGGTAATTTTACTTCTGAGGGGAACTTTTTTATTTTTTTGCACAAAGCAGGGCTAAATGGCTTTTTCATATGTATCCCAATTACTCAGGAAGGTTGGGGAGGAATACGTTGTACAGCTATTAGAAGACAGAGGGTAGCCTTCCGTGAAGGCCATTCAGCATGCTCTTTAAAGTGCACAAGGTATGTCTCTCCTGCACACAGAGTCACTGCTTAACGTCCTATCTGACGGACGGTGGATTTTCTAAACCTAACGTTGTCTCATTTCTGACCGAGGGCAGGGGTTAGTGGAGGTAAATTTCACCGCTGGAATTCGAACCTGGGAACATTAGATTACGAGCCTGTAGAGCTACGGACTGAAACAAACCCCTTTGTAGTTCTAGTAGTCTCGCACCTGTATATGCACAGGACTACTTAAAAACAACCAGGCTCGTAATCTGCAGTTCCCAGGTTCGAGTCCCAGCTGGGTCAGCGTTGAGATTTATCTCCGCAAAATTCCCCGCCCTGCCCACGGTCAGTAGGAGACACCGATGGGCCTGGAAAGGCCGCCGTCTGTCGGATGGGACGTTAAGTCGTGGCCCCGTATGCATGAGAGCCATACCCTGTGCACGTTAAAGAACACACTGGATGGCCTTGACGGGAAGCTACCATCTGTCTCCCAACAGCTGTTACAGTGGGTCCCCTCCCCCAAACTTCTCTGAGCCTTCGGGGTCCATGTGACCTGGCCATTTAGCCCATGGTGTGCAAAAAAGTGCCGCTCAGAGGTAAAACAACCCGACTAACACGATGAATGCGCTCTTCAAAAATTTCGTATAAGGTGAAATCGTCTTTGTCGCATACGAATTTCTCATTGGAAAAATTGCAAATTGGGAAGGATGCGTTCCAGAATTCGAACTTGATTGACATTTTTTTTATTCCTTTATTTTGACTATACTGTGGTTAAAAGCTTTCTTTTTGTTGTCTATTAATGCATATATTTGTGTATATTTATGATTAATGCATATTTTTGTCATATTAATGCTACGTTATTAATTTTTTTACACAAGAAAACAATGATAAAGGTTCAAAACGAAAGACGGCTAAATGCAGTTTTAATACCTGGTATATATTTTCGAGTAATGCAGACTGTGAATGAGAAATTGTAAAAATTGTTGTTGAGTAATGCAGATAACTAACTCTATATGAGACAAGTTTCTTAATCTTAAATAATTAATTAATCTTGAAATTTGCATTGCAAATCTTAAACCAACATAGCTATTGTATAAATTAGGGGTTCTCAACGTGGGATAAGCGGTAAAATTTTTTGGGGTACGCCGTCAGAGCTCAAAAGTCGCTAGATTTAGTAACAAAGTCGTTAAGTTGGCAACACTGCTAATGATTAATTTCTGAGATAAGATTTGTTAAATTGTTTGTCATTTTTTGTGTTTATCAATAAATAAATAAATAAATACCCCCTCAAGCAGCTGCTTGCCACAGAGGTCTGACAGGAGCCTGTCAGTTTATATGCCAGAGTAGGTCTGAGAGGATGGCAGGACCTCAGCAGAAAAACAACACATACATCCATGCCTTACCCGGGGCTCGAACCCAGGTCCCTTAAATCAGTAGCCAAGCGTGCTAACCACTCGGCCATGGGACGGCTGTTTATCAATACATGTAATTTATGAATAAAAATTTAATGTGTATATATATATGTTTTATTTTACTCCCATTGTTATACTATAACTATAGTTTTATCTATCTATACAAGGGGTACGCCAATTACATACATATTTCCAGGGGGTACGTGAAGCATAAAAGGTTGAGAACCACTGATATATATGTTGTATTTTATTCCCATTGTTATACTATAACTATAGTTTTATCTATCTATACAAGGGGTACGCCAGTTACATACACATTTCCAGGGGGTACGTGAAGCATAAAAGGTTGAGAACCACTGATATATATGTTTTATTTTATTCCCATTGTTATACTATAACTATAGTTTTATCTATCTATACAAGGGGTACGCCAGTTACATACACATTTCCAGGGGGTACGTGAAGCATAAAAGGTTGAAAACCACTGATATATATGTTTTATTTTATTCCCATTGTTATACTATAACTATAGTTTTATCTATCTATGCAAGAGGTACGCCAGTTACATACACATTTCCAGGGGGTACGTGAAGCATAAAAGGTTGAGAACCACTGATATATATGTTTTATTTTATTCCCATTGTTATACTATAACTATAGTTTTATCTATCTATACAAGGGGTACGCCAGTTACATACACATTTCCAGGGGGTACGTGAAGCATAAAAGGTTGAGAACCACTGATATATATGTTTTATTTTATTCCCATTGTTATACTATAACTATAGTTTTATCTATCTATACAAGGGGTACGCCAGTTACATACACATTTCCAGGGGGTACGTGAAGCATAAAAGGTTGAGAACCACTGATATATATGTTTTATTTTATTCCCATTGTTATACTATAACTATAGTTTTATCTATCTATACAAGGGGTACGCCAGTTACATACACATTTCCAGGGGGTACGTGAAGCATAAAAGGTTGAGAACCACTGATATATATGTTTTATTTTATTCCCATTGTTATACTATAACTATAGTTTTATCTATCTATACAAGGGGTACGCCAGTTACATACACATTTCCAGGGGGTACGTGAAGCATAAAAGGTTGAGAACCACTGGTATAAATGGAAATATGACAATATGAGTGTAAAGACTTTATGGAAGGTGGTTGAATCTACCCTGTCCACACTGCGATTGTTGGTCCATTGCCGTAGGTTATAAACTTACTCGCTACAGTTGTAAATTTCCTATTGGTTCTTATCCTGTCTATGGTTATCAATAACTGAAGCAGAGGAGGAATAAAAACCATTAATTGAATAACAATACAGCTATGAATACCGCGCAGTCTGGCAATCTAGGCGACTATCTCATACTGTACTTGCCGTAGAGGACGCATAAACCATGTGAATATGCACGGATCTCCACCTTCAGTTTCCATGGGAGAAATCCAACGTGAGTCCTTCGATATCCAGACTCAGACATCGTCGCCGCACTCGAACACAGACGACTTCACTGACCCCCTCACTGCTTCGGAGCTTCGGACAATTTATACCCGCTGGGCTGAAACATATTAGCCTACACTTTGCATTAACTTGCGATTTAATCGTACCTGATTGGCTCAGACAGCCCCACTCATCATGCTTACCCTTCCCCACATTGACCTTTAGTGGCATTGATCCTTGTAGTTAACTGGAAGCCGATTATCTGCGTCTCCACGTTGAGCGCCTGGGCTATTTTATCTTCGTGTTTTTCGTGTGTAGTCAAGTAATTGTGGAGAGGTCATTTACATTGACATTTTATGAATATATAGCGAAACATAAAAATACACATATATATGTATACTGTATATATATATATAGGTAGATGGGGGAAGAGATGCCGAACTTGACACCGAGTCATGATATATGATGTCTAAATGACATTTTGATCAAATATGACAATTCTATTTCTTATTCTTGCTCATCAGGACTTTAACGAAAGAGTTGAATTAGTATCAAAATCCTGCGTTCCGTTTCCCATCGCTATGGATACCGAGAGAACAAATTTTTATAAAGCACTGTAGATTAAATTGGAAGGAGACTGGAACTAGCCGAGTAGTCAGCGCGCTTGGCTACTGATCTAAGAGCCCCGGATAAGGCATGGTTGTTTTTCTGCTGAAGTCCTGCCAACCTCACAAACCTTCTACTATGGCATATAAGCTGACAGGCTCTGCCAGACCTCTGTGGCAAGCAGCTGCTTGAAGGGGATATTTATGGCATATAAAAGTAATCTTTTTAGATAGTTTATTGATGGAAATGCCCATTCCACTAATTTTGATACCACAAGGAAAAGAAAATATTATAATTAGAACATTAAGAAATGAACTGCTGAGATTAGCAAAAATTAATTTTAAGATAGAAACTTAAGAAGAAGATAATTCCTTAATTTTAACCAAGTAGAAGAAGATACTGAACTTTATTTCATACACTGTAAAAAATCATCATCATCCTCAAACAGCCATGGGCTACGGAGGTCCAACCAGACCGTGCATTTTAGTTCTCCAAGCAAGTCTGTCCTGAACTACACTGCTGCATTCGGCCACTGCACACCAATTCTAACAAGGTCCTGTTTGACATTGTCTGCCCTCGGGGCGGGGGTGGCTCAGTCGGTAGCGCGCCAGGCTCGTAATCTGTAGTTCCCAGGTTCGAGTCCCAGCTGGGTCAGCGTTGAGATTTATCTCCGCAAAATTTCCCGCCCTGCCCACGGTCAGTAGGGGACACCGATGGGCTTGGAAAGGCCGCCGTCCGTCGGATGGGACGTGTGCGGGAGAGCCATACCCTGTGCACGTTAAAGAACACGCTGGATGGCCTTGACGGGAGGCTACCATCTGTCTCCCAACAGCTGTTCCAGTGGGTCCCTTCCCCCAACTTTCTCTGAGCCTTCGGGGTCCATGTGACCTGGCCATTTAGCCCATGGTGTGCAAAAAAAGTGCCGCTCAGAGGTAAAACAACCCAACATTGTCTGCCCACCGCATCCTAGGTCTCCCCCTCTTTCTGAGGCTACGAAGGTAAAATAATTATACTTAGAAATAAGATCTCTTTTTGTGGAAAAAAATGAGTTTCGCCTACGCATGGGATTCGAACCCACGCCTCGCAGTTATATGCTAAGTGCTCTAACCACTAAGCTATCACCAGTTCTGCCAATTGTACATTGATCATGACTTTTAAATCTTTAAGATCTATTAGAGTAGAGGAACTTAATTTATTTCATAATTTGAATCTTTGAGAAGGCAATAATTCTCAAAAAGCGAAAGGGAATTTTTATACGTGAATTCATTGCTAATACTGGAAAACTGCTGGATTTTTTTTATTCGGTAACAGTGTGAAATATTATTTTTATATTCATTGATAACACTGGATCATGCAAGAAATCTGAATCTCCCTTCTACTTCAAAAAGTTTTTGTTATTTAACTGGATATTTCTCCTTTCTGGTTTTAGCTGAGAGTCTTTTCTCCACACGTACATGAAAACAACAACAAGAAGAGAGACTTCATCCTTTTAAGCATCCTCATCGATCGGTTGAACTTGATTAATCCTCAAATGCAAGGCCACTGCTCTCATTATCCTGAGGTTGTGGAAGCTTACGATGGGTGTTGTTTCAGTTGATAGCACGCTAGGCTCGTAATCTGTAGTTCCGAGCCCCAATTGTGCAAGCATGCAGATTTATCTTCGTAAACCCGCACTCTGCCCATGGTGAGAAAGGGTCAGATCGGACATTAAGCAGTGGCTCCGTGTGCTGTGGAGAGCCATACCTTGTGCACGTTAAAGAACACTCTGGATGGCCTTGACCACAGGTTTCCATCTTCATCCTAACAGCTGTCCAGTTGATTCCCTTCTTTCATTCAACTCTGAGCCTCTGGGTCCTAGGGGCGGGCGGGGGTGGCTCAGTCGGTAGCGCGCCAGGCTCGTAATCTGGAGTTCCCAAGTTCGAGTCCCTGGGTCTGCGTTGAGATTTATCTCCCCAAAATTCCCCGCCCTGCCCACGGTCAGTAGGGGACACCAATGGGTTTGGAAAGCAACCCTTCGCCGTCCGTCGGATGGGACGTTAAGCCGTGGTCCCGTGTGCGGGAGAGACATACCATGCGCACGTTAAAGAACATGCTGGATGGCCTTGACGGGAGGCTACCATCTGTCTCCCAACAGCTGTTCCAGTGGATCCCCTCCCCCAACCTTCTCTGAGCCTTCGGCGTCCATGGGACCTGGCCATTTAGCCCATAGTGTGCAAAAAAAGTGCTGCTCAGAGGTAAAACAACCCAACCTCTGGGTCCTTGTGACCTGGCCATTATTGTGCTGTATGCACAAAAATGATACTCAGAGGAAAAAAACCACCTGTACAACAACCTACCCTGCTCTAAACATTTTCTTCTACACCTATACAAAGAGTGTCCTTAGGTCTTTCTTACCTGTGATTGCTTGATGTTCTTGGATTTAAACAACTTTTTTTAAATATTTGATAATAAACATTATAACACTTGAAATAATTTCCTGAAAAAAATTATTGTTTCTGCCCTGAGTGGGATTCGAACCCACGTCTCCCAGAAACATGCTGTCTGAATGTTGCTTTCATGAAAAATGCCAAACTCTCTCTGAACATGGACGACGGCATGTTTCTGGAAGACGACTTCTTCGAATTCCACTCAGGACAAAATCCAAATGCTTTTCAGCTGATTTTTTCAAGTGTTTCTTGTCTACTGAACCTTTTCATGTGATACTTTATTACTGAATAAACATTATAAATTTGTAACGAATTCTGCAGACTATTTATTCAGTACAATTCTTATTATAATAAAATCTCTTAAGTTGATTGATGAAAGGTTAATGGTAAAGTTTATTTTCCAAATTTTTTAACAAAATGTGGTTTTGGAGGAAAGTTTTTTAAGGAATAAAGATTTTTTTATGGTAATTAATTAATTCTCACTATAATTTTTTCATTCCTGGAGAGATTAGTGGTGAGGGATTTGATGACCATTTTCTTTTGCAAGAAGGAAAATCCCTGCCACTTTTAATACTCCAGAGACCAATCACGTATCCAAGAGAGTTTTTTTCGCCCCCCCCCCACTTTTTTTTCGGGGGGTATTGAATCTAAAATAATTTTTTCAATGGTTAGCGTGTTTGGCTACTGATCAAAGGGGCTTGGGTTCGAGTCCAGGGTAAGGTACAGACGTTTGTGTTGTTTTTCTGTTGAGGTCCCGCCATACTCACAGACCTTCTATTATGACATATTAAACTGAAAGGCTCTTGTCAGAACTGTGTGGTAAGCAGATGCTTGAGGGGATGTTTTTTTTTTATTTATTGAAAAAAACCTTGACACACCATTTTCTATACTCTGGCCAAACTCTTAACTGCTTTAGTATTATTTTTTTTACTTAAGTTCAGGTAACAGAGCGTTTCCTACAAACTTTTGAACCATTACTATGAACAGTATTATCCTTTCCGAATTTCGAGGTTTCAAAGATTTAAGAGTGGGGAGCTGTAGCACCCTAAACACCACCCTGAATACACACCAAATAACAACTAGCATGGCCGAGTGGTTAGCGCGCTTGACTACTGATCTAAGGGACCTGGGTTCGAGCCCCGGGTAAGGCATGGCTGTTTGTGTCGTTTTTCTGCTGAGGTCCTGCCATCCTCTCAGACCTTCTACTCTGGCATATAAACTGACAGGCTCTTGTCAGACCTCTGTGGCAAGCAGCTGCTTGAGGGGGTATTTTTTTTTTAGTCACTGGAAGGAGAGCTATGCACCAATCCCCTGTGATGATGCATAGAACCGGCCAGGCCTAGCACCTAATGTCCGACCCCGCCTTCTCGTGGTGTGGACCGTTAGTACCTTTCAAAAGAGATACTCTCTTGTGGAAGTGAACGGAAGGGGAGGGCTGCCAGATTAGTGTGGCCTACTGATCTGGACAACTATGGCTACTTTTCTTTTTTTTTTTCTACCCTGCTGAGGAGTGGTCAACCACACAGGGTCCTGGTGCTGACCATATAAACCCACTGGACTGGACAGATATATGGCTCTGAGCTTGATTATGGATCCTGATTTTGCTGCACTGGTGGGCTTCTGTAGAGGGAAAATCTTCCGCTGTGTTTTCTGTTTGTTTGTGGGTTGACAGCCCCAAGTGAATAGATTCACAGGATATGTTTATCAGCTGGTGGATAATCCTGAGCAGAAGTCATCGCAGGACCTGAACTCTTTGCTTCTATTGGCATCGTCAAATTCTACATTGGAGGAAGTCTTCCAGTGTAGATGGCTTCAGCCTTTAGTAGTGGGGGAACGGGTCTTTGCCCCATGTCTGCGATTAGGGGGCTGTTTGATATTGTCGGCATTCCCTCTCTCAATAAACATAGTTTCTTTAAACATCCCACTAACCATTTTCTCCCCATAGGTAGTTGGAATGTGAGGACTCTGCACAGAGCTTTTTCTCTTGATGTCCTCACACAAGAATTCCACCGTTATAATTTAGATATTCTCGGCTTGCAAGAGACCAGATGGACAGATAAAGGTCATATTCTTAAAAATAATCTTAAATTTCTCTTTTCAGGGAGGAACGACAATAAGCATCACCAAGGCGTGGGACTGCTTCTCAGCAGACACGCTAGCGATGCTCTTCTAGGATATGAGTGCATTAATGAAAGGTTTCTTACAGCAAAATTTCAGACGAGCGTTAAAGACCTGAATGTTATCTGCTGTTATGCCCCTACTGAGGATGCCGATGAGGATGAGAAGGATAGGTTTTATGAACAACTTCAGGATATTTTGAATTCTGTCAAGAAAGGAGATATTACCCTTGTTCTTGGTGACTTCAATGCCAAAGTTGGTACTGACTCTAACCTTTGGGGAGGAGTAATAGGCCCTTTTGGTATTGGTAGCTGCAATGGCAATGGGCAACTCTCCTACAGGTAAGTAAACTTAATGGATTCAGAATAACTAACACTTATTACAAACACCGCGACATACATAAGTACACATGGGTTTCACCTGATGGGCTGCATAAGAATATGATTGATTACATATTAATTAACAGCAAATGGGCTAGTTCTGTTAGGAATACCAGGGCATATAGGGGAGCTGAAATTGGATCTGACCATTACCTTGTTAAAAGTGTGTTGCAACTTAAACTTAAAAAGCGTTGTGCTAGGGTTAAAAAATTTACTTTTAATACTGAAGCTCTGAAAGATCCAGTTATAGCCAAAGCTTACCATGATAGGTTACTTAGTCATTATGACAGTCATGGTTTGCTTACTACTGAAGTTGAGGAAGAATGGGATCATTTTAAACAGGCTTTTTTGGACACTAACAGTACTCTTTTAGGAAAAAAGGAGCAGAAGAGACAGAATTATCTGAATGATAAGGCACTTGAGCTTATTTTGGAAAGAAAGAACTGCAGGAATGGTTTTAATCAATACCCTACTAGTCCTAATAGAAAGCATTACAGAGAACTTAATAAACGTGTAAAAGATCAGTTAGCTGCTGATAAGAATCTTTGGCTTGATAGTTTGGCTGACAAAGCCGAGGAAGCAGTTAGACAGCACAACAGCAGAGAGCTGTACCACATAATTAATGTTTTGTGTGGTAGAAAACGGACAGGTATACAAGGATTGAAGGATAAACAAGGTAAGGTTATAGAAGGGGAGGATTCTGTCATGGCTAGGTGGGTGAGCATTTCAGTGATGTTCTAAACAATGTAGTTAGTTCTACTCCCATTGTTTGCAATGATGATAGATGCATTGGTGGCTTTAATGTTGGCCCTATAACACAATCTGAAGTTATTTAGGCAGTTTCTAAACTTAAACTACATAAATCCCCAGGGGTAGATGAAATTACTACCGAAATGCTTAGAGCTGGGAATGTTTCGGTTACCACTTGGATGACTGAAATTCTGAATATCTTTTATGATAAAGGCATGGTTCCTAAGGATTTTACCAGAGCTATTTGTTATCACTATTTTCAAAAAAGGTGATCGCAGTTCTTGTGATAACTATAGGGGTATCAGCCTACTCTCTGTTCCAGGTAAAGTTCTTTCCATGATTGTGCTTAATAGAATTAAGAATCTGGTTGACAGTCAATTGCGTGATGAGCAATGTGGATTCAGAAGTGGTAGGGGATGTGTGGATCAGATATTTTCACTTAGGCAGATTCTTGAGAAATGTTTAGAGTTTCAGAAACCTTTGGTTGCTAGTTTTGTTGATTTCAAAAAGGACTCTGTTGACTCTGTTCAAAAGGACTCAAAGACTCTGTTGATCGTCATAATTTGTGGTTGATTGTGAGATCATATGGTATACCTGACAAGTTAGTTAACATAATGAAAGCTCTCTACAATAACACCGAGTCGTGTGTGAGAGTTGGTAAGGCTTGTAGCAATTGGTTTAGCATTACTTCTGGTGTTCGACAAGGGTGCATTTTGTCTCCTTTTCTCTTTAGCTTGGTTATTGATTATGTTATGCGAAATTCACTTCAAGGGAAAGATTTTGGCCTTAAATGGACTGGAGATACGAAAATTTCTGATTTAGATTATGCTGATTTAGCCCTTTTGGCAAATGATGTTTATTGAGATGAACTCTTTCATTCGAGCCGTTAATGAGACTGGTAGTAGAGTAGGTTTGGTTATAAACAGAGAGAAAACTAAAGTGATGAAAATTGGTCAGGCAGGCTGTGTTTCAGTTAATCTGAATGGTTGCAGTCTTGAGCAGGTGTCACAGTTTAATTATCTTTGGAGCTATGTAACAGATAATGGTGATGTGCGGCATGAGATTAACAGACAAATAGGTATTGCTGCCGGGACTTTTAAGAATCTATGGAGAGTGTGGAGAAATAGGCGTATACACCTAAAGACTAAAATTAGACAGTATAATAGTTTGGTTCTTTCTAGGGTTAGTTATGGTAGTGAAACTTGGACACTTTGTAAACAAGATAACAGGAAACTAGATGCTTTTGATTCCAGATGCTTACGCAGTATCTTGGGCATTAGGTGGTTCAACTTTGTAACTAATGATGAGGTTAGGCAAAGGAGTTTGCAACCTCCTTTAAGCAGCATATTGTGCAGAGAGAGACTCCGTTGGTTTGACCATGTTGCCCGTATGAATAATTATAGATTGGCGAATAGGGTTATGAACAGTGTGCCTAAAGGCCTCAGAAAGAGGGGGAGACCTAGGATGCGGTGGGCAGACAATGTCAAACAGGACCTTGTTAGAATTGGTGTGCAGTGGCCAGATGCAGTAGATGTAGCTCAGGATAGACTTGCTTGGAGAACTAAATTGCACAGTCTGGTTGGACCTCCGTAGCCCATGGTTGCTTGAGGATGATGATGATGATGATGATGATGATGATGATAAAAAGGATCTCGATTATTAAATAATCCACTAGTAAATGCCATTTCTGAATTCTAAAATTCTTCACAGGTCTCTAAATAGCCCCCTACAGATAGGTCCTAAGCAAAATATCGCACTCTACGCAGGAATTTTTCCCTCTCGTCACGATAGTTACCATATTTCTTCGATTTTAAGACGCACTTTTTTCCCTTATGAACGCCTCTAGAATCGATGGCGTCTCAGAATCGCAGTTTTTTTTTTTTCTATATTTCCCGCGCTTTGCACACAGCACCACACGTTTTGTTTTTACGCGGAAACCCGCCTAAAAGTTTGACCGTTATCGCATTCTCCAATTCCATTGGAGAATAAAGTGGCGTGGGTATTTTCCCGCGCTTTCCAAACGTGAAGCCACCGTTATTTCATTATAGTGGAGCTCTGTGAATGAATTATAGTGAGCTTGGAACCTGTCTGTTGACTGATAACCTTCCGCTGACACCTTCCGGAAAAATTAAGAAAGCGACGACATCAAAATTGTCGAAATGGGTATCATCAGCTTGGAAGCTAATCCCAGAAAGATTAGTGTAGCAGTCATTCAAAAAATGTTGCATTGCCAATGCTCTCGATGGCTCAGAAGACGATATATTATGGCATAATGAACACAAAGACGGCTCAGAAGAATCAGACTCTGAATGTGAAGTAGACTCTGATATTGATCCAGAAGGATTTGGGTTGTTTTCCCTCTGAGCGGGCCAGGCTCGTAATCTGTAGTTCCCAGGTTCGAGTCCCAGCTGGGTCAGCGTTGAGATTTATCTCCGCAAAATTCCCCGCCCTGCCCACGGTCAGTAGGGGACACCGATGGGCTTGGAAAGGCAGCCGTCCGTCGGATGGGACGTTAAGCCGTGACTCCGTGTGCGGGATAGCCATACCCTGAACACGCTGGATGGCCTTGACTGGAGGCTACCATCTGTCTCCCAACAGCTGTTCCAGTGGGTCCCCTCCCCCAACCTTCTCTGAGCCTTCGGAGTCCATGTGACCTGGCCATTTAGCCCATGGTGTGCAAAAAAGTGCCGCTCAGAGGTAAAACAACCCAACCCAACAACCTCTGAGCGGCACTTTTTTGCACACCATGGGCTAAATGGCCAGGTCACATGGACCCCGAAGGCTCAGAGAAGGTTGGGAGAGGGGACCCACTGGAATAGCTGTTGGGAGACAGATGGTAGCCTCCCGTCAAGGCCATCCAGCGTGTTCTTTAACGTGCACATGGTATGGCTCTCCCGCACACGGGGCCACGGCTTAACGTCCCATCCGACGGACTGCGGCCTTTCCAAGCCCATCGGTGTCCCCTACTGACCGTGGGCAGGGCGGAGAATTTTTGCGGAGATAAATCTCAACGTTGACCCAGCTGAGACTCGAACCTGGGAACTACAGATTAGGAACCTGGCGCGCTACCGACTGAGCCACCCCCGCCCCGATCCAGAAGGAAGTGATTAATAACATACCTACTGATAAATAGATACTACTATTGTTAGTAAATTGAATTCTATTATAATAAAAATATTTGTTAGGTATATTTTAGAGTTTTATTTATTTTCCTTTCTTAGAATCAAAGCTTTTTTTTTTTCCGTTGGTGGTACTGAAATGAAGGTGCATCTTACAATCGATGGCGTCTTAGAATCGAAGAAATACGGTTGGGTTGTTTTACCTCTGAGCGGCACTTTTTTGCACACCATGGGCTAAATGGCCAGGTCACATGGACCCCGAAGGCTCAGAGAAGGTGGGGGAGGGGACCCACTGGAACAGCTGTTGGGAGACAGATGGTAGCCTCCCGTCAAGGACATCCAGCGTGTTCTTTAACGTGCACAGGGTATGTCTCTCCGCACACGGGGCCACGACTTAACGTCCCATCCGACGGACGGCGGCCTTTCCAAGCCCATCGGTGTCCCCTACTGACCGTGGGCAGAGCGGGGAATTTTGCGGAAAGAAATACGGTAGTAATAAAAATAGGTAATAATAGTCTATAGACCACAAATTGAATATTTTTAGTTTATTCATGTTTCTTTTGTTACGATAGGTCAAACGATAGTCTTCCTTAAAATTTCAAATAAGTAAGTTCTCAAATAGTCTTGAGATTAAACAGCAGCAATTACCTAAATTTGAACTTCACAAAGGAAAAAACATTATCCCTTACGCCACACACGCAAATGAACTTCTCAGATCTTATTCTTTTTCATGAAGTCGAGCAATCTTCTGGAATGTACTACATGAAATAACCATCAGTCACTGTGGTCAGAACCAAAGACTACGACCACTTGTTTCCCTTGTGTACCACTGCATTCGGGAATGAAAAATGTGCCGAGGTCCTTTTTAGATGCGAATTCATTGGTGCCTCGATTAGGCCGTAAATTACGACTGTGATCGTTATTAATGAAGCTGCCAGAGCTTCATTTGTCTTTCTTTTGTGGTATTGGATACAAGGTCATAAGGCATTTGTCACAAATGGCGTCTGCAGTGAATGGTTGGACCTGCCCCCAGGTGGCGATGCTCTCTCCACCTGCTCTCTGCCGTACATTGGCGGAATTGTCTGCAAAGAATCACGCAGACGGTCTATGGCGTTATTAACGGCCATTCTCATGAGTTTCACTACTGCGTGCGTCTGGCGAACTAAGTCAGTATCAACGCCATGTCGTTTTGTTGGTGAGAGACATAAATTTTATAGAAAGGAGAGGAAAAAATGGGGTTGTTATCCTCGTGCTACTTCCTCGTTGTTTGCTATTTGCTTCTGGGGCTAATTTCGGATTTATGTTCAGATTCTGGTCGACGTTGACTCACACTGACAGCAATATGTAGGAGACAAATTTAGACGTTCCAAATTGCAATTTATTGACTTGAGGGTCTGAATCAAGATGTAAACTGATTGTCAAGAAACTGAATTTTTTTTTTGCAAGTGGCATGGAACATGACTTGTTAGGTATATGACAAAGAAAACAACGTCTCATTATTTCGGAAGGAGACCATTGTAAAAAATTATTGCATTTATTTACGGCCAAAAATGCATATTTAATGACCTAACAAGAAACATAAAAAACTAAACAAATTGCTCATTGTTTCAATTAAAAAAAGAAATACTGAAGAATTGCTTTTATTATTAATCTGCAATTTTCCACCTTCATTATATTAATCATTATGTTAAATATTAAAAAATATATATATGCAAGAGTAGGGAAAAATCATAGCTATTTTTTTTCAAACTAGAGCTCTTGAATATCGCGTTTCACTTCTTGTGAGATGCGAACCGACAATTTCTTGATAAGCGAGGGGCATTGGCCACTGAGCTACACACTTAGCTGAAAAAGACATAGCCTCGATAGCTTAGTGGTCAGAGCACCTAGTCTTCAGATCGTAACTCAATGAACGAAATTCAAAATCTTCAACTAACTTTCATGGGTACCATATCGCACTTTCAAAATATTAAAACTTAATTTATAAATAAATATTCCTTCCAGCAGCTGCTTGCCACAAAGGTCTGACAGCAGCCTGTCAGTTTATACCACTCGGCCACGGAAGTCTGATTTAATACCCTTGTGGTGGGATGATTTCCAAACAGAGGGATCTGGATTAAATAAAAGAAGGATGGGATGATTGGTTGGATTGACAAGGGAATTATCATTCAATTATTAACTTATGGATTGGCTTGGAAAGGCCGCCGTCCGTCGGATGGGACGTTAAGCCGTGGCCCCGTGTGTAGGAGAGCCATACCCTGTGCACGTTAAAGAACACGCTGGATGGCCTTGACGGGAGGCTACCATCTGTCTCCCAACAGCTGTTCCAGTGGGTCCCCTCCCCCAACCTTCTCTGAGCCTTCGGGGTCCATGTGACGTGGTCATTTAGCCCATGGTGTGCAAAAAAGTGTCGCTCAGAGGTAAAACAACCCAACCTGATAAGAAGATCAAACATATAACTTGAAGGTTCAAAGTTTTGAGCTTTTTATTCACAGGTATTTTAAATATAGTTCTTTTCGAATTCGGGATTTTTTGGGGGGGAAGGGTAAGATTTAAATGCCCTTCCTTTGTTCCCCTCCCTTAGGAAGGGACACCAATGCGAGAGTCAGATAAGGATAACGCTAACTGCCATTAAAAAACAAGCACGTGTATTACAGCACAAAAAATAAACGGCTATTCGAAGGATTTATAGTGATATGAACGTTTGCATCTCAATTCGGTATTATCATGGGGATATGAAATTGCTAGTTCTTTAATTACTTTTGTCTCATGGAGCAAAAATATCATTCGAATTCATTACGTTTAAGACATGCAAGTCCAGTCCGATATTTGCGGGAAAAAGTTTTGTGTTGGCTTTAACTGAGGCAGCCAGTGGCCAATAGTGACCAGAGGCAATTCTGCGAGGCCCCACAGACGAACTTATTCTAATCTTAATTATGCAAGCGTTGAGATTTTCTCTCTCCCCTTATGTGCATCGTTTTGTTCACTTATTCATGCAAGAAATATTTTCGCAAAAGAAATTTACATTGAATGCATTGCGAAATAGGCTGAGGATTTTTTATATCATGATCAGTTACGAAAAAACAAGAGGTTCTACAATAGGAGGGACCCTGAAAAAAAAAAAAAAAAACTAAATTGAGGGTGAGACTTGATATACAACTATTTAAAGGAAAAACTATTACAGCTCGAGGACATCATATTTTTTCGGTCCGACTGGCGATTTCTCACGATAAGTTCAACCTCCTGTTTACTCTTAAGACTAGAAATGTTTTCAATATTATCATTTTTTTTTATTCTTATTTTTTTCTGTTCCTTTGTTGTTGTTATATCATTTTCTGCAATAAAATAAATAAAAAAAACCTTCAAGCAGCTGCTTGACACAGGAGCCTGTTAGTTTAGATGCCACAGTAGGTATGTGAGGATGGTGGGGACCTTAGCACAAAAACAACACCGGGGTTCGAATCCAGGTCCCTTAGATCAGCAGCCAAGCGCGCTAACCACTCGGCCACGAGACGGCTTTTTCGGCAATGGAGGGGAAAATGAATCGTATTGAAAACAATTTAGATGAAATGAATCGTATTGAAAACAATTTAGATGAAATGAATCGTATTGAAAACAATTTAGATGAAACTACACAAGCATTTTAATGCAAATTTTGTTTATGTCCGTCTGAGAAAAAAACTGAAGCAACATTTTATGAAGTTGTAAAAATAAATCATTCCAAAATGTCGAATTGTGCATTACGAAATCCCAAACATGTCAAATATTTATAATGTATGCTTTCAGAAAGTTAAAATTAAAGTATATTATGGTGCACATTAAAATAAAAAAAGAAAGGGCCCCCGAGATTTTCCTGTACGCCACTGAGAGTGACGCCGGTCTTAGTCCCAGCCCTTTGTATGATACGTCACAAACTCGGGTTCGAACCCCAGGTAAGGCATGAATGTTTCTTGTATTGTTTTTCTTTTCCTGCAAAGGTCTCGCCTTCCTCGCAGGTCTTCTCTGTGGCGAATGAAACTGATAGGTTCCTGCCAGACCTCTGTGGGGAGCAACTCCTGGAGAGGAAATTTATTTTTTGTTTTTATTCTTTATTCAATTTTAAAAAGGCACTTTTCAATATATCATATATATCATAATACAAAAATGGGTGTCAAATTTTCTTCTTACCAAATCCGGTTCAATTTTAGCTCCGAGATCGCACAGCTCGTGCACCTGGTCGGCATGGCCCGCAGACGCCGCCTGACGAAGCCGCTCAGCCAGGGACGCAGCGGAGGTCATGACCTCGCTACCGGAACCTGAACGTTGTCATTGCCAGCCTCTGGAAAATATAAAACATAACACGTGAAAAAAAAATTGGCCAACATACGAAAAACATTTTTTTTTTACTTAAACGAAATATCTACGATATGCACCTTATACTTCCCATCAAACTACTTTAGTATAGAAAAACGATCAGTTGGTAGCATGCGAGCCTTGAAATCTGAATATCGGGCCTTAATTATGCAAGCGTTGAGATTTCACTATGGCGGTCATTCTCCTGTGGTATAGCTATAGTGATAAGATTGGGTTGTTTTGGGTTATTTTACCTCTGAGCGGCACTTTTTTGCACATCATGGGCTAAATGGCCAGGTCACATGGACCCCGAAGGCTCAGAGAAGGTTGAGGGAGGGGACCCACTGGAACAGCTGTTGGGAGACAGATGATAGCCTCCCGTCAAGGCCATCCAGCGTGTTCTTTAACGTACACAGGGTATGGCTCTCCCACACACGGGGCCACAGCTTAACATCCCATCCGACGAACGGCGACCTTTCCAAGCCCATCGGTGTCCCCTACTGACCGTGGGCAGGGCGGGGAATTTTGCGGAGATAAATCTCAACGCTGACCCAGCTGGGACTCGAACCTGGGAACTACAGATTACGAGCCTGGCGCGCTACCGACTGAGCCACCCCCGCCCCATAGTGATAAGAAGTATATCTGATTTAATTGCTTATGGCAAGGCCTGTGACTGTTACGAAAAAATTTGTGATCCTTTGTATAATAAAAACTGTAAGAAAGATTTCTTCCTAAATGAACAGTGATCAAATCAGCTGTTAAGGCGTGTTACCTAACATTTTACTATCCGAGAAAAATTATTCGATATAGTTTTGCCCATCGAAATCGATGCACCATTAAAAATGTATCCGCCAAAGGGCCGTATAGTTACCAATATGAAAGAAACGTGTAGTTACCAATACAGCCATACCATACGGAGGTGTGGACAATTATATCACAGGTGAATTACTAGAGCCGTCCCGTGGCCGAGTGGTTAGCGCGCTTGGCTACTGATCTAAGGGACCTGGGTTCGAGCCCCGGGTAAGGCATGGATGTCTGTGTCGTTTTTCTGCTGAGGTCCTGCCATCCTCTCAGACCTTCTTCTATGGCATATAAACTGATAGGCTCCTGTCAGACCTCTGTGGCAAGCAGCTGCTAAGGGGGTATTTTTTGAATTACTAGGGGCTGCAAGGACTTTAACCCGATCCTGTCTTATGGTAAGAAATATACAAAGTATCTCAAAATGTGTATGCATATTTCATGAAATAATTAGACGGAAAATCAATCGCACCAAATTCTGCTCTTGATTCTGTCGAACGCATTCTGTCTGTTTTTCGCTTACTGAATTAAAAAAAATATAAGAATCTTAGAAAAATACCTCCCCGTAGAATGCATCTCATTCCCAATATTAATTATAAAATTTTATTACTGATGACATAAACTGGGTTTCAAATGATCACTGAAGTATTCTTTGAAAGAATGCTGACCCCCCCCCCCTGCTGACCCTCTGCCATGATCTTGCTGATTATTAAATGAGAAGAAAACCTAAAAATAAAACATCTCTTCCATCTCTTTTTAGTGGTAATTGCTTGTAAAATTATGGGGTTGATTTAGTTATACTGTTGTTTAAATTTTTAATATTTTCGAATTTAACTCCCTGAGACTTTTTTATTTCTGCTAAAGAGCTAACAAAGATTGGCTCCAGGACTTTTCTAGAAAAAAAAATTAACCACCTTGGTATTTTCTTTTTTTGTTGGACATTATTTCCATCAAAGTTTTCTTGTTTTGAAAATAAGCTATGTCCTTTTATGTGCATCGTTTTGTTCACTTATTCATGCAAGAATGCACATGGCTGGGGGCCAGATAGCAGAGGATTTTTCATATCATGCTGAGACTGCCTCCATTACCACATTAAGTTTTAACCGTATGCTCGACAGCTGGGAATTTGGCTCAACTCGACAGCACGTGGGATTACGAGAGGCTGAAATGAATTTGATTTTAAATTTAATCAGGTTTCGAGAAGTTCTCATAATTGCAAAGGGAATCAGGGTTCGGTTCTGTGTGAACCATGTGGAAAAGGCAAAGATTGAAATATCCTTTCGCCGAGTTTTTGAGATCGGTAAAGAGATTTCTGTAAAGTATCGATTTCCACCTCATCATATGAATGCTTGCAGTTATGAAGCAGCATTCACATTAACCTGTTTGGAGAAAGTCCACAAGTAAGTCATAATGATAAAGCATCTAACTTCTCTGAGAATTTGAGCGCAGCTAAGCCTAACAGAATCGAGCACATTCCCATATGTCATATATGTGTGAATGTAAATAAGCGGTGTCGTCCTCTACTATGGCGCATGCCTTTATTTCATCTTCCTACATGACATTTAGCACAGCACGTCTGAAGAACACACCTGAGCACGGGAGTAAAAACGAATCTGAGGTTTCATCTGGAAAAATAGGTGAAGAGTAATTAAGTGGGCTAATCAATCGTCCTCCACGAAGTGAATCGGAAGAGTTGTACATCACCCCCCCCCCCTCATTAAATGAACTTCTCGACATAAATAGTTCTATGTTGAAGCATTGATTTGTTCTTCTATCCTCATTGCTGAAAAACTTCCTGACAACCCCTAGGCAATATTTCTGACATCCACGATTGTGTGGGGGCGGGGGTGGCTCAGTCGGTAGCGCGCCAGGCTCGTAATCAGTAGTTCCCAGGTTCGAGTCCCAGCTGAGTCAGCGTTGAGATTTATCTCCGCAAAATTCCCCACCCTGCCCACGGTCAGTAGGGGACACCGATGGGCTTGGAAAGGCCGCCGTCCGTCGGATGGGACGTTAAGCCGTGGCCCCGTGTGCGAGAGAGCCATACCCTGTTCACGTTAAAGAACACGCTGGATGGCCTTGACGGGAGGCTACCATCTGTCTCCCAACAGCTGTTCCAGTGGGACCCCTCCCCCAACCTTCTCTGAGCCTTCGGGGTCCATGTGACCTGGCCATTTAGCCCATGGTGTGCAAAAAAGTGCCGCTCAGAGGTAAAACAACCCAACAACAACACGATTGTGTGTGTGTTCGAGCTACACCTAAGTGCCAATTTTTAGATCAGGACCGTTCCTGAATCACAGACCCACCATTCATTCATAATCAACTTTACATGCATGATGACATTAATGAAGAAAACGTGTAATTCGCAACTTAGACACCCTCCCGCCCCAGCATTACGGCATTACTAACGCGATATCAGATCAAAAAGCCAAAAAAGGAATATGTTGAAAATCCAGATGAAGTAAGGGCCTGTCCCATTTTAAAAAATCTTTCATTCTATTCTACTTGGTTCAGAAGTTTACTGTCACCAGAAAAGAGGATTACTGAAATATTGAACGACAAGAAATAGATTGTATTTTGTGCAAATGGATACAATGGATACAAATGTTTTCTGTGTACAATGCACACTTATGAGGAAGTTTGGTCAATGGATGCGTCTCTCTAATTTATAATTTTCCTCAAAAGCCACAATTTTTAAACTCCTCAGTGAAAGCTCAGAGGCAAACACTCATTCATCGGGCAGCAAATTTAGGTTGCTATCAGAAAGAACAGCCCTTGTGGCCGAGTGGTTAGCGTGCTTAGCTACGGATCAAAGGGACCCGGGTTCGAGTCCTGGGTACCGATGTTTTCTTTCTTGTGTTGAGCTTCTGCTGAGGCAATGGCAAGCAGCTGCTTGAGGTGTCATTATTTAAGGTGTCATTATTAAACTATTTATTATAAGTATCTTGAGTTGGATGGGATAAGTTCTCACGACCTCTTGATAATAGGGGCGGGGGTGGCTCAGTCGGTAGCGCGCCAGGCTCGTAATCTGTAATTCCCAGGTTCGAGTCGCAGCTGGGTCAGCGCTGAGATTTATCTCCACAAAATTCCCCGCCCTGCCCACGGTCAGTAGGGGGCACCAATGGGCTTGGAAAGCCACCATTCGTTGGATGGGATGCAAAGCCGTGGCTCCATGTGTGGGAGAGCTATACCCTGTGCACGTTAAAGAACATGTTGGATGGCCTTGACGGGAAGCTACCATCTGTCTCCCAACAGTTGTTCCAATGGGTCCCCTCCCCCAACCTTCTCTGAGCCTTTGGGGTCCTTGTGACCTAGCCATTTAGCCCATGGTGTGCAAAAAAGTGCCGCTCAGAGGTAAAACAACCCAACCTCTTGATAATATGTCACGAGACCACTAAGATACCAGGCGTTGATCTTGACCATCTTTAAATATCAGTAATCACAATATCTGATATATCAGAAGTTTTAAAAAATGTAATACTGTACCAATTTGCATTCTCAGTGTACAGTAGATTCAGTTGTTTCGTGAAATTTATTGTTGCTATTGGATCATGTCAAAATTTCCTTCATTCCAGTTGATCTTCGAAAGCGTTTCCCACTAGAGTTTCATTTTCGACATCAAGGTGTATTTCAACAATGTAATATTCAAATGCATACTTTTTTTTTACATTGTTCAGGTTTATTGAAAACTTTGTCTTGAGGCTGGTGGGACACGAACCCAAGGCCTTCTGATGATATGTCAGATGATTCACTGCTGAGTACGATTAGCCGCCGATCCAGACGTCCTCTAAATATTGCTATAAAGATTTCATCCTCAAGACACTCAACTTCTTACCGTGAATGGAATGAGGAAATTTGGGTTCTTATGTCATCCGAATCAAAAGTGATGACGATTTATTTCTCTGTACGACTTACTCTCTTTCTCTCTACAATATTATTTTCAGGAAAATATCTTCCACACAAACTTTGTGTAACAAAGACCAAAGGATTATCAATAAAGGAAAAAATTGTACAGTCGCTCAAAAAAAGTATCCGAACACTATGGTTGATGACAAAATTCAGAAAAAATATCTGGCAACGATATTTTTAGAAATGAGTGATCTGGGAACCATCGTGTCACGTGAAACGAAGGTTGCCAGATCACTCATTTCTAAAAATATCGTTGCCAGATATTTTTTCTGAATTTTGTCATCAACCATAGTGTTCGGATACTTTTTTGAGCGACAGTACAAAGTTGGGTTTACCTCTGAGCTGCACTTTTTTGCGCACTATGGACTAAATGACCAGATTACAGGGACTCCACAGGTTCAGAGTTGAGTAGAGGAAAGGGACTCACTGAACAATTATTAGGAGACAGATGGAAGCCTCCTCTCAAAGCCATCCAGCGTGTTCTTCAACGTGCAGAGGGTATAACTATCCTGCACATGGGACCATGACTTAACGTCCCATCAGATGGCTTTCCCATCCCTACCGCTGTTCCATTTCTCACCGAGGACAGGGTGAGGATTTAGCGGAGATGAATCTCAGCGTCTGGGACCTGCATTTTACGATCCTGTCGTACTACCAACAGAGCTAACTCCGCCCTCTGTAGCAAGGACCAAAGGGGTTCGCAACAGTAATAAGAAAAGCTGTGCAATGGGGTTTCGACAAGAATAATAGAGCAGTGTTTTCCAAATTCAGGGTTTCCAAACCCATTGTTCCGTCTTCGGTACTGTTTAGTGGGTCGCTATTAAGACAGCAATATGAAAATGCATTACTGCTTGAAATTAAAGTCATCATAACATTGATGAAAACAAATATTTTTATCAAACGATTTCAGCGTAGTTACTATTTCAGATTAAATAGGTGAGAAAATACTCAGGATGAGAAAGAACCATTGTGACATTTCCAGATGGAAACTTCACCTAGCACATTCTCTTCTATACACAGAATCAGGGCTTAACGGCTCATCAGAGAGACGTAATTTAGAAAAACAACGAGATCGTCTTTTATTACCAAGGACCCGCAATGAAAAGCGTCTGCCCCATCAAGTACAAGCAGTGATTTCAATAGACGAGGTCCTAAGACTTTTCCAGTCATTAATTTCTTTTGAATTCATCCAAAGAGCGACTGTAAAGCTTGGTTGGCCAACTCCCTACATGTCTGACAGAATTTAGTGCACTTCAGTTTCGACCGAAGTAACCTCTGTGTAGTAATCTCCTGCGGTCCAGAATTAATCGATTAAAACTGAAAGTAGCTGGAGTGACGTGAGCAATGGAAACAAAATTTGCAAAGGAGATCATCTGTCAATGTCATAGCAGCTGTCGTGTGAAAGGGGATTACGAAATGAAACACGTTTCAGTTTCTCGAGAATCGAGATCGGTGTGAGGCAAAGTCTCGTGAAAGCTGAACTCACGTGTGCATACCACTAATGAAGAGAGAAACCCACGTTGAGAAGTGACAGGACTTAACTGACAACAGATTTGCTTAACGACGAAGAAACTGCAATACCTATATCTGTAGTGGATTTAGGAAATCAATCTTTATTACTTTTTTATTTGCAATTCAAAAGATACAACTAACGTTACAAACTTTCTCTAACAAGGCCAAAATGGGAAATATGAACTAAATGCATTTTCCCGTAATTAAACGTCCACAAATCCAATCTAGAACCTCGTTATAAAGGCTGCTCTTCTAACAAGTAAACACGTAGAGGAAATATTTTGCATTTCACATTTTCAGTAATATAATGTCTAAGAAGATTGAAAAGGAGAATTTAGAACCGACTAAAAAATTAAATTATTTTAAAACATCGGCTTGACCTTGGCCATTTTGACCTTTATCATGGGATTTTTTTTCAGGGTGGGAAGGGAAGGTAATATCAGTGTTTCCTGATCAAAATATTTAGTCGAGTCTTTCATTATTGATCGCAGTTGCGAATACAGCGATCATCTAAGCTCACCGGAAAAAAAATTACTCATCTCCCGCCGTAAGAGAGTTACGTCCGTTCGACAGCAACAGAGGGTGCCCCAGTAATAAACGCGGCCTACAAATAGCTGTGCCATGCCCTACGGGGTTCATATAGTGACAAGAAGTGGTTGTGTGCCACGTGTGTGTTAGTCGTTCAGTGAAATATGGGTCGCACCAAAGTTTCAAATGAGTGGCAAAATGATGTCGAGCCAAAGGGCATAGAGTACAAGAAGTTGCTGCCTTTGCAGGTGTGTCGAAACGTACTGTCCAAAGAGTCTTCCAGCAATGGCGTACAGCGCAGTCCATCGCTAATCGTCGCCAGAACTGCCGCATAAAGACTGTGCTCACCAATAGGGATCGCCGCAGTGTGTCACGCACTATTACGACAAACCGCTTTGCAACGAGGCAGGAATTGCTCCAGTCAGTCAATGCAGGCCTACAACAAGCTGTTTCCAAATGAACACTCTGAAGGGAAGTGCATGCCGTGGATATCTGAAGCAGAGTACCGTGGAAGTGACCCATGTTAACAGCTCTGCACAAGGCTGCACGGCTACAGTGGGCACGGCATCACAAAGACTGTACTGTCGACTCTTGGAAGCGTGTGATCTGGTCGGATGAATCACGTTTTTGCTTGTACTCGAATGATGCGACGCGACAGGTACATCGTAAGCCGCATGAAGTCCTTTCATCCAGATAGTGTGCAAGGTTCTGTTCAAGCTGGAGGTGGCTCTGTGATGTTCTTGGGGTGTTTCACGTACGAGGAAATGGGTCCTTTGGTTGCGGCGACGTCACACTTGAACCAGAAGGGCTATATGGAGTTACTAGACGACCACATATTGCCTTTTGTGCAGCATCTTCACAGTGAACATCAGAAGGATACCCCAGTCTTCCAAGACAACAATTGCCGCGTGCACAGGGCTCGAAGTGTGTCGGAGTGGCATGACGAGCATTCTGAAGCCTTCGAACATCTCGACTGGCCTGTCAAATCCCTGGATTTGAATCCCATAGAAAACTTGTAGAACTATTTGGGGCAACGAGTGAAGCGCCGTCCCAGCCATCCAGCCAATCTGGCCGAACTACGGCATTTGCTGCTGGAAGAGTGGATGAATATTGATATGCACTACATCCGCTCACCGGTGGCATCTCTGCCAGATAGGATTTGGGCTCTTCTTCGGTCGCACGGAGGCGTTACGCGCTATTAGGTGACATTCAGCCGGGAGTGACTAATTTTTTATCCGGTGAGCTTATATATCATAACATAATCCAATTAAGGATAAATAAAAAAAAAAATGAAAAAAGGAAACCATATTATTTAAATTTCTCATTAATAAAAAAAAATAAATATTATGCTTCCGGAAACAAAAGGAAGCTTAAAAAATATATCAATATTACATTTCGTTAAGAAATATATTATATTACTATTTGGCACAGCTGATATTATATTAATCGACATGAATTAATTTTTCGATCACTTTTTTCAGGGGGATCAACTGCTCCTTTTGCCCCTCCCCCCAAAATACATTCCATCAGGGTCGGATTATGTCAAGTTGAAGTAGCAGTCTCATCTAAATAAAAAAACCCTCATTTGTGACATTTTTTTAAAATCATATTTATTCACCGTATTTTTACCGTTTTACAGAGTCAGTTTAATCTCTAATCCTGCACTACTGCCTTTCCTGCAATCTGTCAGTTGCAGTACATCCGAGAAAATAATCATTTCGACATCTTTCACGAAATAGAAATCTCAAAACTTTTGAAGGAACTGAGAACGAAACCGATTAAGGTGTTACATTCTTGGAGCGGTGTTAAGAGGAAGGTTCTGAATGGAACTTATTTTTCGGGACACAGATAATATGGCATGGCTCAAAGTTCCATCTTTTCCATATGATAGGGCATAGATTTAGGGGGAGTCTACGGTGGAATGCCCTTAAGGATGATTTGAGCACCCGGACTTAAAGCGAAAAATTAGCAAACGTGTACAGAGCCCTACGAAACCATTAGGTAATTTTTTTGTTATGCCATGGGTAGCCAAACTGGAAACTAAAAAACGAACTCACACTTGAAGAAAATCCTCTATGGGAATAAAACTGAAAGTAAATTGAATATACAAATCAATTCTATCTAAATCTTGAAATTCTGCAATATTTGTTCGATATTTAAATTCTTTAAAAGGTTTCTTGAAAATTGACGAAAACTTTAAATTATTATAACTTAAATCTATTACATGCAATTATTCAAGTAAACGGTTTGATATAACAATTATTAATTCCTTTTTGAATTGCTTTTGAAATACATTTTATGACGGGTGACGTTTACTGTTAAAATGTTCGAGCTTCTAAATCTATTTAAGTACTTAATTAATTAATGATGCTACAATTAAAGATTTAGATAGACTCGTTTTGGACTTTTTATTTAGATCTAATCTCATTTTCGTAAAAAAGTCTATTCCTCAAGATATTCAGTCTCTAATTTGGGTCTCCATTAATTAATTGGCATAACATGGCAATTCTCTACTGATTTAGTAGGGCTGCATTTTGTACCCGTTTATGAAAATAAGATCCCTAGGATGATGGTGAAAGAAACATTTGATGCACCCTTCAATGAGAATGTTCCCGAAAAGTGCCATACAGCAAACGATTTTCTAGTCCAATCGAGGCTCTCTCTCTCTCTCTCTCTCTCTTCCCCCCCCCCCCACACCTCACCTTTAAATTTCTTTTTGAGATTCACTCCTGTTTTTGTATATTATTATTTTTTAAAAGAATATGAAAATATACTTGAAAAGTGAAGTAGAAGTATTGGTTGCATTAAACACCTGAAGAAACGAAAATGAATGAATAATATACATCACCGTCCCTAATATAATGAGTATCATAGATAACTTGTTCGGAAGTCGGTCTCTGGTGTAAATTATCTGCCAAACTGCGGTTTTAGAGGATCAAAGGTCAAACTTACAAGACGAAACGGATCATGGATGACGATGAAGATGAAGGATGATGGTAGTCGTCTGCTGGGAAGCAATTAGATTCATATCATCTCTCAGAAGGAATGATCATCTGTTCAGAATTTTACATCCTCCAGTTGCAATCAAGGAAAGGTCTGTAGGAATTGAATGCCTGTATGTCGAAAGAAGTACATCGTTTCCTATCCATATCATTGCTGTTCTCTAATCGGCCCGTTCCACTGATTAAAAAACTCCCTGAAAAGTAACGATTCTTAGAATTAATCACCAAGGCGACAGAGTAGTAATTAGACGGCAGACAACTTTTCTTATAGGGTCATGTTCGAAGAAAGACTGCTCGCCACTTTTCCAACAGGCTACAATGATGGCTGATCTTTAACTGGAAACGAGGAACGCGTTTAATGATCCCAGTTTAACCTATAAACTCCAGACGATGAATTCTAAATATCATTAGAGGCGTGATGAGTAAGTCGACAACTGAAAGATTTTCAATTCATCATTCAGAGACAAATGAAACTGGCTCTTACATTCTAACGTCTAAATTCTCTTTAGGGAAAAAAAAAAGGATTGTCAATTTTTAAAAATATTTCCATTTTTTGTAGCAAATAATACTTAACGAAAAAATATATATTATATATGTTAATATTATATATGTATATTATATATGTTAAACTAAAAGAATAACATATATAATATAATATGGGATGCTCATTTTCAAAGAGAATGAAGTTTTTATTCTGCACGCTCTAACAATGGAAATTCAAACTAATGGTTAATTTGAAAATGCAAAATTTTAATATTTTATTTTCACTATACAACACAAAAAATTTCCATTTATCGCTTAAAGCAAAAAATGTCGCGAATTACCACCCCTAGGGATAAAATCTCTTGACCATCACATTTTGCCACAACGTTTTAAGTTTGTGAGTAAATTAAACAAATCTTGCAAATGATAATTTACTTACAAACTTAAAACGTTGTGAAAAATGGAAACTTCAAAGTGTTCTCTAGCAGAGGAAAATGGCGCAAAATGCTAAAACTTTAAACAAATCTTGCAAATGATATAAGTTTTAGCATTTTGCGCCATTTTCCTCCGCTAGAGAGCACTTTGAAGTTTCCATTTTTCGCCTTAAGCATCCATTAACAGTGGAAATTCCAATTAGCGGTGATTGGGAAAATGTAAATAGTAATGTTTTATGAGCAATGAAATTCAAAAAGTTTTTTTATCTCTTAAAACGAAAAAAAAAAAAGTTTCATTTTTCCATACTCCTGGAGGTCAGGGGTCAAAGCATTGCTGCCATTGTAAAACTCTTGATAGTCACACTTGACCACCAAAATTTCAAAATTCTAACAAAAATAGATCATCTGCAATATTCGTTATGAATTTAGCATTTTCCACATTTTTACCAACGATAGAAGGCTCTATTAAAGCAAATTGGGAGTTATATAAAAATATAAATAATAAATAAATACCCCCTCAAGGAGCTGCTTGCCACAGAGGTCTGACAGGAGCCTGTCAGTTTATATGCCATAGTTGAAGGTCTGAGAGGATGGCAGGACCTCAGCAGAAAAACGACACATACATCCATGCGAAATACAGATCCTAATATTTTATCAATACCTATCCAACCTAAAAAATTTTTTTCATATATTTCTAAAAAGCAAAATAATTAAATGCCCAAAGACAACGTAATAATGTGTGGCAATCCCGGTGTTCCGTTGTACAGAGACAGCACTACACCTTGAGGGAGTTGCCACGAAACCACAATCCACTAGCCAGAGAACATTCTGTAGATCTTGCTTTCTTAGATCGTACCTGCTTGCGGGAGAAGACCTGTGGAAGAGAGAGACCTTGCTTTCAGAAACAAGTCTGTCTGATGAAATAATCATTAAGGTGCAGTGAGTGGGCTTTTCGAATTTTGAACATTGCCTAATAGAACCGAAATAACTCACTGGATTTAGACCACATCGATTTGCCAATACAGATAAGATGGTAATTTTTGAATTTAGATGCCTAAATTTCAAATGATAGTCCTAACTTTTTGCAGGGAAGCTATCATGATAGAGAGTCCTCAGGCTCTCCCATCGACAAGTCACACTTAATAGGGTCGCGCTCCCGTTCGGCATGACCCTCAACTTCGTCCTCTCCGCCGGGACACCAACCGGCGGCCTCCTCATCAATACCTCGAGCCCGGACTTCGCTGCAGCCGAGTAGATGAACCCACATGGCAGGGGACTCCAATCCCGGCCTGCAGGCCCTCACAGGGCCACTCCATCCCGACTCCATGACAAGCCTGACTTCGCTGGGGCGATATAGGAGCCCACTCGACTGGGGATCCTTCCAGTCGGCAGGCCATCAGAAAAGCCTCTCCATCGGGGCACCAAGATGACCTTGGACTTCGCAGGGGCCGGCCGATAAGTCCACCTAACTTGGGACCCCCTCCCAGTCGGCCCCTCCATCGAGGCCGTAAGGCACGCCAGAAACACCAACGAGCCGGCACCCAGTTTCACAGAGGCACCTTCAGATCCTCCACCATGTCATTCAGTAATCCTAATCTTGGCAGCCAAAAGAGTTGCTGGGGACTGTTAGTTTGGTTTTTCCATCGGTAAGCCCGTCAAGCGGGGATCCCACTCCCAGTCGCGAGCCTCCAACTTCGTCCTCTCCATTGTGAGCGGACTGAAGCCCCCCAGTGAACAGTCTTCCGACCCACGATATCACTGAGACCACATCGATGAGCCCACTGGACCGGGGTAGCCATTCCCAGTCCGCAGACCCCCAAGTACGGCCCCTCAACCGGGGCTGCAACCCGGAGCTTCTCAGGGAACAAGTCAGTAAGCCCACTGGACCGCCCCTCCCAAAACCGGTAAGCAGTGTCAACAGGCCCCCTCCACCAGAGGTTACAAGATCTCGTGATCCCCGGAGAACCAGCGATCCGAACCCAACTTCTCAGAGGCACCGTAGGCCCCCCCACCACAACAAGGTGGTCCCCCTCGGGGGGGAAAATGCCCAAAGACAGACAAAGTACAAACATTAGTCTGTATTTTCTGAAAACGAGAGAAAAAATCATCTCGCTATATATCTTTTAAAAAATAAAAACGCCAATATTTAAATCAATCGTTATTTCCCCCACCCCCCCACCCCAAGGACCATTACCGGGTTTCGGACCCATTTTGGGAAACGATGCACTAAAGCGGTTATATTCTAAAAACACATTTGCAAATAAAGACTTAAACTCACACCCACACAAACTGAGAATCAGAAATACAGCCATGACCCCATTAACCATTTAGAAGAAAACACAAGTTAGCCAAAAAAAAATTGGAACTTATGGAATACCGATGTTCTGCTGATGAGATTAAGTTCTGTGAGTTGTACATGCAGCTGAAGAATAGAGGAATGATGATCTTGATTGAACCAAAAGTGCTGAATAAAAGCGAAAATGGAACTGTGAACGTTTGGCAAAAGTGAAAAGAGGTAATTGGATTGTAATTGGGAAGCCTAGAGTGGATAATCAAAGTTGGGAGTGACTTCGGAGAATTTCCATGTAACCAAAGATAATTGGATTAGATGGAGACCGAAGAGCATTTTCTGGAAAGGGCATGCAATCACTGCAGGGGAAAAGCGGTGGTTATACTCCCTAGTATGCACACTGCATTTAAAAAAATAACATTCAGGCATTTTCCTCTTTATGTCAATAAATATAATTGCAAGCTCCATCACTGATTTTGATGTCTTTTACTATTTTCGTTCTAAAACGAAAATAGTAAAAGACATCAAAATCATATCTGTCGAAATTTCGTTATTCATTTAAAATTCATTCAGCATTCAAAGAATTGCGAATACTGGACCATTCACAACATCAATGTTGCCGTACAATTATTTTTTTTTCTAGTCATTTAATTAAAAAATGAATAACAAACATAAGAAGTTTCCCAGTGTAAAATGTAAATTTCCGTTGATTTTGGAGAAATTTTTCGATTTTCCCTTGCAGTATTTGTGTTTGCGATATTCTCAGAGAGACACACAAGGCAGTGTCAATGCATTTCTACTGTAGCCTTACCTAAGAAAGTGTGAATTGCCATCTAAGCCTTAGCTTAATTGGTAGAGCGACTGGTGTTTAAACCTTGAGATCGTGTGTTCGGTACTGAAGACAGATTGGTGAGTTTTCTTCGCCCATTTACAGTTCCGAAATGGATTATCATAGGCAAGACCAAAGTAATGAAAAAGTAATGAAAAAGCAAATGATGTTGCCATAATAAACAGACATTTCTTCGCCAAACTTGAAATACGTCTTTGATTAAAATTGATTACTTAAATAATAATTCCTTTACCGTGCTGTTAAAAACATGTTCCTTTCAAAAAAAAAAATCAATTCCTACCCTCTTTAGGATTCGGGTGCTACCAGAGCCGGTAAGCATCGGGATACCTTCTCCAAAGGGCCACTTTCGACAACGCGTTGGTTGGGGGAGGGGACCCACTGGAACAGCTGTTGGGAGACAGATGGTAGCCTCCCGTCAAGGCCATCCAGCGTGTTCTTTAACGTGCACAGGGTATGGCTCTCCCGCACACGGGGCCACAGCTTAACGTCCCATCCGACGGACGGCGGCCTTTCCAACCTTCTCTGAGCCTTCTCCTCCCCCAACCTTCCCCCAACCTTCTCTGAGCCTTCGGGGTCCATGTGACCTGGCCATTTAGCCCATTGTGTGCAAAAAATGCCGCTCAGAGGTAAAACAACCCAACTTCGACAACGCGGCGCATATAAAATATCTGAGAAGGGGTGATGTGTTGGGTTGTTTTACCTCTTAACGGCACTTTTTTGCACACCATGGGCTAAATGGCCAGGTCACATGGACCCCGAAGGCTCAGAGAAGGTTGGGGGAGGGGACCCATTGGAACAGCTGTTGGGAGACAGATGGTAGCCTCCCGTCAAGGCCATCCAGCGCGTTCTTTAACGTGCACACGGGGCCACGGCTTAACGTCCCATCCGACGGACGGTGGCCTTTCCAAGCCCATCGGTGTCCCCTACTGACTGTGGGCAGGGCGGAGAATTTTTGCGGAGATAAATCTCAACGCTGACCCAGCTGGGACTCGAACCTGAGAACTACAGATTACGAGCCTGGCGCGCTACCGACTGAGCCACCCCCGCCCCAAGGGGTGATGAAAAGGGACTTCGCATTGGGGCGCAAACATACCTTGAGCCAGTCCTGGGTGCAACGCATTCTTTGCAATCCTTTTCTATATGGTCCTGCGACAAAACTCCTGAGAATATCACATTCCCAAAAGCGGGGACGCATTTGGGGCGGGGGAGGTGGAGAGAGACAAGGTTTGGGGCCAGAGGTCTGGACCCTCTGGCCCCCAAGAAAAAAGGATTGCCCTCTTTTGCTACAAATATCTAGCATTTATTTTAAACAAAATTGACATAATTTTGAACTTGTAAAAACATTTTAATTCGCTACAATATTTATACTCAGAGGAAGGTGGTGTTTTTATTCATTTGTTTAATATTTACTAATATGAGGGAGGGGACCCCGATCTCTTTAAGTGCCCCGGGCAACAGAATTGCTAAATCCGACCCTGTTCACAAGGAAGTTACACATCCCCTGGCTTATTAACTCCTACTAGTGAATAAGAAATACAACAGAAAAAAAATACCATGAATTAATAACAAGAAAAGCCTTCTTAAAAATTGTTGTTTATTTATTTCAAGAAGGTGGAAGACTCAGAATCTTTAAATCCTTGTTTTTTTTTAATAGAAATGACATAAATCTCAGGCTGGCACCGCGTGACCTTTGGCCATTCAGAAAAAAAAAAAAACAGTTTCATGAATTAATTAAAATGAGTTTCGTAACAAAATTTGAATGATTTCTTCAATAGGTGTGCAGATCTAGATTCCAGAATTTAAAGGTAATATTTGTCATATTTAATTTTATTAATTTGGTGGTTAAGTTAGCAACCAGAATTTGTTCTGTTTTGTTTTTTCCTTTCTAGAATGTCTCTCTTCATACGTCTGTCACTTTAATCAGCCCATTTACTCAAAAAAAAAAGCTTGGGATTACTGAGGTAAAGAATCGTTATTTGATTTCAGCATATTGTTTGCCCGACAATGACATATCGTTCTCACGACAGACTAAAGCTTTTTTTGAATAATCTGACGTCACTTTTTTTGCGCCCACTTTCTTAGCCACGAAAGAATACGAGATATTTTGATCTCACTCCTTTCCTTGAACAACACAAAGAAGATAGTTTTCTTCGTCCATGGTTGCACCAAATAAACAACTGAAGTAGCAAGCGCTGCGGATGGAAGAACCAAACCAATGGAAAGATTGGAGCCGTGCTCAGCGGTGCATTCATAGTCAATATAGTAAATATTCATGCATTTTCAGGTAGCGCGAGAGATGGTTGGATACCGCCTAAATGTCTGAAGGTCAATGTAACGAGCAATGTAAAGAATTTTTATGTCCGGGCGTTGCAGGGTCCTTGAGCAGCCAAGTAGAAGGCACGGGATTTCCGCATTGGTAAGGTTGTTTACCTGATGAATCCAGTAGCGTGTTTTGAAAAACAAAATGGGTAAAACGCAATGGGTCGCATTATTCTGCGTGAAAACTGAGATGATTCGTTTTACGAATAATTAACGTCAAAAGAAATGCTAAATGATATATATGCGAATCAATTGTGAAATGAAGCGTACAATCCAATGGTGTTTAATCTTATCTTTATCACTTTATTTTTCAGGGAAAAGTGTCACCGTGAAGTCAGTTAACAGAACTTCTAACATCCTTGCAAATATGCACGTCTTTACATAATAAGATATATATCATTATGTCTTCCAGCCATATTGTTGAAGTCAGTCTGCAGTTAGATGTAATTAAAGGTTTGCCAAGTAGAGATCGTATTTTGCTTTTGATTTGCTTCAATCATTAAATGTCATATTCACGGAGATAAATGGTCGCAATAATATTTCTTTTAATTTTTTAAACTGCTTCAGATTCTAAGAGCTAAAGAATTTTAATTATTTAAATTATGTATTTTTAAGAAATTCAAGCCAAAAAATGCTAATTTTTTTTTCTGTCTTAACCGGTGCCATGTCCTATATTTTAAGTCATGTTAAACTCTTGTGCTGCAATCCATTAACCAGTTCATTCAAGAAATGCGAAAATCTTTAACTAAAATGCCTAACTAATGATAAATAAACCAAATTTTTAATGATTAAAAATGCCAGTCTAAAACTGTACCTTCCTTTATTATCACGTTTCGCTGTATGACTCAAGAGCTTTTACTCTTAAGAAGTTCACCTGTCTTGAATGGATATATAAGTCTAAGCGAATTCAGGACACAATCGATACAAATGTAAAGGGGGATGAAGGGTTCCCTCTGTTACATACAGTAGGGTCTCAAAGTATGCGACCACACTCATACACGATAGACCCCCTCCCCCCCAAGAGCATTAATAACGTTGCTCGTCATTTAAACGGCGAAGGATTCAACATCATGGCGGAGGATGATTAGACGAAATGATGGGTTGTTTGGGTTTACCTCTGAACGGCACTTTTTTGCACACCATGGGCTAAATGGCCAGGTCCCGAAGGCTCAGAGAAGGTTGGGGGAGGGGATCAACTGGAACAGCTGTTGGGAGACAGATGGTAGCCTCCCGTCAAGGCCATCCAGCGTGTTCTTTAACGTGCACAGGGTATGGCTCTCCCGCACACGGGGCCACGGCTTAACGTCCCATCCGACGGACGGCGGCCTTTCCAAGCCCATCGGTGTCCCCTACTGACCGTGGGCAGGACGAGGAATTTTGCGGAGATAAATCTCAACGCTGACCCAGATGAGACTCGAACCGGGGAACTACAGATTAGGAGCCTGGCGCGCTACCGACTGAGCCACCCCCGCCCCGACGAAATGATGGAACAGAGCTGACAAGAAGACCTGAAGTAAGTTGTCGATAGTGCGGTGGAGGATGAATTGGAAGTGGAAGAAGAGCTCGAGCATGCATCGTGGGACCTCCATAAATTGAGAGAGGTCTTTCAACGCCTTAAACATTTAATTGACAAGGTGCAGGAGTACGATCTTTCGATGGAAAGGAGTTTTAGGCTCACTCAGGAAGTGAAAAGATGTTTCTTCCTATTAAAGGATTTCTTGAAATGTTTTACTTTTGAGCGCACTATTTTTGCACACAGTGGGCTAAATGGCCAGGCAACCAGGACTCCGAGGGCTCAGAAAGTTAGGGAGGGGACCCACTGGACAGCTGTTAAGAGACAATGGTAACCTCTCGTCAAGGCCATCCGGCGTGTTCTTTAACGTGTATAGGGTATCGCTTTCTCGCACACAGGGTCATGGCTTTACGTTCTATCTAACGGATGGAGGCCTCCCAAAGTCCATTCATCGGTGTCCCCTACTGATGAGGGCAGGGTGGAGAGTTTTGCGGAGATAAATATCAACCCTGGTCCAGGTAGGACTCGAACCAGGGAACTCCCTTTTCCCATGTTCTTCATGAAAGCGCCGCAAAAAACGCCATCTCTGTCCTGTGCATCACAGTCTTCCATTGCATCGTCGCAAAGAGCATCCTGCACGAATAAGAGTGCGAAATCACCGACCAAAACTCAAGCCAAAGTCGATCCCGATGACCTTCTATCTATTGAAGGATGGGAAGAAGAGGATCAGAAATAAAAATATAATGTTCAAGTACAGTATTTTATAAAATTTATAATTTAAGATTTATGTACATTTAACTTGCACAAATAGAATTTATATACGTGTGTATACGGCAGATAGGCCGTCCTGTGGCTGAGTGGTTAGCGCGCTTGGCTGCTGATCTAAGGGACCTGGGTTCGAGCCCCGGATAAGGCATGGATGTTTCTGTTGTTTTTCTGCTGAGGTCTTCCCATCTTCACAGACCTCCTATAATGGCATATATACTGACAGGTTCCTGTCAGACCTCTGTGGCAAGCAGCTGCTTGAGGGAGTATTTTTTTTAAAATAGTTTTCTATAAGGGAACCCTAACTTATGCGGGGTACCAGGAACCTAACCCTAGTGTACTATGAGACCCTACTGTACCTAGTAATAAAATTGCTTGCTTTTCATAAGAAAGTGAATTAAAAAATACTGAGCTAATTCAAGTTTTATAAAAAGCAATTAAACTAAAATTCGTCTTTTTTGGATAAATAAGCATTATATTCAAACAAGCATGAATCAGAGGATTAGGGTAGTGTGAAAAAATCCATCCGTCTGCCTCCCGGAATAGAATCTCCTGGTTGCCTTAGCTCATATTGTGGAGTAACCAGGAGATCCAGAGTTCGGGAGGCAGATGGATGGATTCCCCCCCCCCCCACCCACATTTGACAAATTACTACAAATGATTATCACTGCAGTGGCATTAATTCCTTCCTTTAGAATCAGACGATTCTTGCTTATTTCAATAGAGTGCTTCGTTTCGAATTGTAAAGGTTTTATTTGTAAATCATATTGTTTATTACACCTAACCTGAAGCTGTATGTAAAGTGTAAAATAGGGACTTCTGTGTATAAATCTTAGTAGTATAAGTCTATAAACAGGGCGGACAGGCACTGCCTTTTGTAGGAAAGCAGCTATAGCAAGGGACTCGGACTGAGATAAAGAAAAAAAGCGATTTTAGTATTTTTAAAAATTTTAATACTTATTATGTTGACAGTTCGTACTTAGCGCTTAAAATAATTTTCCCTCTCAATTCTGTGAGACTTGTGAAAAAAATTATTATGGAAAGAAAAAAAAAAGGCCCTATAAGGGTTCAGCGCCCCTTACAGTCCGCCCTGTCTGTAAAATTCTAGTTGGTCTTTCTCATACAGGTAAATTTTCTTTGAATATTATTATTGGTCTATTTGTAATTTTTTTCCTATAAAGTCATTTTTATAGAGATTTATATTTATTTGGCCTATTTCTTTCCAATCTGCAACAACATTTAAAACGTTTCACATAAAAGTAAGCATTTCTTAAAAAAAAAAAATCTGTTAGTTCACATTAAATTAGCTAGTAATTTCAGTTTTATTATATTCATTTAAAAAGTAAAAGAAATAAATACTTTGAAGCGAATTTTTTTAGTCATTTCCCGACCAAATTAGCTTCAACTAGTTTCAGTAACTAAGGCCGTGCTGGTGACTATTTTAACGAAATAGCCTCTGTAATCGCTTGAGTTGTAAATGGTTCGCGGTTATGTTCTTTGCTCGGTATAACCACTTTTTTGTTTTGAGGTGATCACCTCCCCTTCACCAGTGCGTTCTGTCCTGAAAAGTGATCGGTCCGAATGTGAAAAATGTCGGAAACCTCCGAGTTTAAACGATACGAAAAATGTCCACTTAGTTCTCGAAGCGGGAAAATAAAACAAGTGGGATAATTGATGCACAGAAAGAGTTAAACGCAACAACAACCATCATTAAATATGAGATAAAGATCTAACAGAAAAGAAGCGGGATGGTATCTCTTCCCACCTTGTTAATCCCCCTCACCTCCTCCCACCTTGTTAATACCCCCCATCTCCTCCCACATTCCCCATTCCTGTTTCCAAATGGTGCATGAAATGATAGGAAATCGAAATTAAAATTTACCAAAAAAAATGTTGAAATTAACCATCTTCTAGCGAAAACATTTCGTATCAGACATTTTTGAATGCAGTATTATGAATCTTGTTTTGAATGTAAATGTGCGATTTTATAAACTAGAAGTTTATTAACAAGCTCAAGTTCATTCTGGTGTTTATTTTACTGGGTTACTTGCTTTACTTGTGAGCGGCACTTTTTTTGTAAGCCTTAAACTGAATGGCCAGATCGCAAGAGCTCCGAGAAATTTGGGAAGAGAATCCACTAAGACAGCTGTTAGAAAACAGAGGGAAGTCTCCTACATCCAGCATGTTTTTTAATGTGCACACGGATAGCTTTCATGCACACAGGGACACGGCTTAATATCCCATCTGATGGTCTTTCCCATGCCATCGGTGTCCCCTTTCTCATCAACGACGGTTGGGTTGGGTTGTTCTACCTCTGAGCGGGAGTTTTTTGCACACCATGGGCTAAGTGGCCAGGTCACATGGACCCCGAAGGCTCAGAGAAGGTTTGGGGAGAGGACCCACTGGAACAGCTGTTGGGAGACAGATGGTAGCCCCCCGTCAAGGCCATCCAGCGTGTTCTTTAACGTGCACAGGGTATGGCTCTCCCGCACACGGGGCCACGGCTTAACGTCCCATCCGACAGACAGCGTCCTTTCCAAGCCCATCGGTGTCCCCTACTGACCGTGGGCAGGGCGGGGAATTTTGCGGAGATAAATCTCAACGCTGACCCAGCTGGGACTCGAACCTGGGAACTACAGATTACGAGCCTGGCGCGCTACCGACTGAGCCATCCCCGCCCCCATCAACGGCGGAGCATAGATTAAACGACGAAATCTTAACGCAGACACGAGGGGATTCGAAAATGGGGCTATGAAATCCGCTCGGATATAGCCCGGCACCAGGTGGTTTCCGAAAACTACTACCCTTTATTTTAATGGACACGTAGTCTTTTTTTAGTTTAGGACCAATTCATTGAAGGACTGTATTACCTTTTTCAGTTAAAATCGCTCTGTACAAGTACTTCTATTGCATCATAAAGGAAAGTTCTCAGGGCCACTGGCTCGGATGGAAATAAGCCAAGAGAGAAATTTTGCATTTGGTAGTTTGAACCATTCAGGCGTTAGAAGGCGCTGGAAGGGCATATGGTATCCCAAAAACCCGAGTTTAGGAGCTTGTGTAAAACTTCTCCTAGCGGAAAATTTTCGAGATTTATTTTCACGATTCAAATATTATGGGAAAATAAAAAATAAATACTAATAATGAAGCAAAAAATACACACATAAAACGCACCTCAAAAAGATTTTTTGAGGCTATAAGCAATAATCCCAATGAGATTATTTCTTCTCTGATTCTTTACGATTATATTGTTTTGAACAAAAGTACGAGAGGCCTAAAACGGTAGCGTTCTCTGAGGAGACCTACCCGTTTTAGGTTTCTTATACAATTTTAGTGCTATTTTTAGCATTTCTTATGTTTGCCCTTAGGGGCCCACCTAAGGGTGGTTTACTTATATATTTTGTTCTTACTCATGCCAAATAGGCATGTCTTTATGATGGAGATGGTGAGGGGTAAAATCATTACCCTGTACATCGAATATGATTATACGATCTACGAACTGATGAGATTTGTGTCAAGCTTCGCTTCTTTTACATAAGAACACCGGACTTTTATTAGATTCAGACATTAGGCAATTTCTATCCATTTGGCTACAGGATCGAAAACCACTTCAAGAGTGACTCGATACAGCTTTTGTTTTTCATACAATGTGCTCCGAAATTATTCGAGAATTTGGGACTTTTTTATTAAGGGACTGAAAGTGAATTAAAGATCTAAATCAAGACTACCTAAATTTCGAATTTCAGCAATATTTCATTCAGTATTTAAAAAGTCATGGAAATGGGAGTAATTAAACGTTTCGCAGTTAATTATTGTCAGTAATTCAAAATCAGTAACAATATATATATAAGTTATAAGATACTTGGGTAAGTAAGAAAGTGAGGTCCCCTATTTAATTTCTGCGGAGGGCAGTAATTACATCAAATAGTAAATGTCCCCATATACGTGTATTATTTTCCCATGTAAACACAGACTTGTTGAGGCATTTGTAATGATTGTTCAGTTTACTGAAGCCTTGTCCATGGAAAGACGCGTCCTGCTCCTGAAGCCATTTTGTCTTTGATGGTGTCAACCAATGGAAAGACGCGTCCTGCTCCTGAAGCCATTTTGTCTTTGATGGTGTCAACCGATGGAAAGACGCGTCCTGCTCCTGAAGCCATTTTGTCTTGGATGGTGTCAACCGATGGAAAGACGCGTCCAGCTCCTGAAGCCATTTTGTCTTGGATGGTGTCAACCGATGGAAAGACGCGTCCTGCTCCTGAAGCCATTTTGTCTTTGATGGTGTCAACCGATGGAAAGACGCGTCCTCGGAGATACTTCCTTCAGATTCTTAAACAAGTATATTCCGATGGCACCAGGGGTCGGGAACCTTTATTGGATCAAGAGCCAAAAAAGGGCCAAACCGAGAGATTTTAAGAGCCACAAATTATAATATTTAGTGGGACAAGAGAAAAAAAAAAACAGATTATTTTATTAACAGTAATTGAAGTAAATTTAGATCATATGAATTGCATCAGTGCTTTCAAACTATCTATCGTTTGGCAATCTGCTCTGCTGCTTGTTTTTAATGAAAATCATTAGACAAAACTTTTTAGAGTTAAATATTCAGACAAGAATAGACCCTAAAAAGGAAAAAACAATGCAAACGATTGTTCTGCTGTTTCTACAGAAAGTGAGTGCTGAAAATAACAAGCTGTGCATTAAATGAAAGCTTGTGACATGGGGAGTGTCACAGGTTATAAAAATCCCCCCTTCCTTCTTTTCCCCTTGAAAAATGGGAAATAAGCAAACGATTGTTCCACTACATCTTCAGAAAGCGTGGATTGAACGTAACAAGTTGTATGTCAAATGAAAGCTTGTGACGAGGAAAGCATTATGGGATTTCATAATTTATCTCCTTGCTTCCCTACCCCTTAAAAAAGAGAAAATTGGAAAGTGTTCTACCTTACCATCCGAACGCAAGGGTCTACAGTTGCGAGTTAGGTGTCAAATGAAACCTCATATGACGACAGTTTATCCTCCTCCCCAAAAGGGGACGGAATTTTAGGCTGGGTCGACTTTACGAGTTATATCTCAAAATAAAGCTTGTGACTTCTCCAATGTCATGGGCAACCTCAAACACGACTCCAAAAAACGAGGGAAGAAAAATGTGGTCGATGTACATGAGTTATATATCACATGAAAGTTTCTGAAGGTAGGTGTTTTTAGTGGCAAAGGAAAAATATAAAAAAAAATTGCCTATTTTTCTATAAATAAAATAAATAAATACCCCCTCAAGCAGCTGCTTGCCACAGAGGTCTGACAGGAGCCTGTCAGTTTATATGCCATAGTAGAAGGTCTGTGAGGATGGCAGGACCTCAGCAGAAAAACGACACACACATCCATGCCTATTCTGGGGCTTGAACCCAGGTCCCGTAGATCAGTAGCGAAGCGTGCTAACCACTCGGCCACGGGACGGCACATTTTTCTATATACCCCCTAAAATCCTGTACGATCCTGTAATCTTGTTGAATATTTGGTTTACCTCTGAGCGGCACTTTTTTGCACACCATGGGCTAAATGGCCAGGTCACATGGACCCCAAAGGCTCAGAGAAGGTTGGGGGAGGGGACCCACTGGAACAGCTGTTGGGAGACAGATGGTAGCCTCTCGTCAAGGCCATCCAGCGTGTTCTTTAACGTGCACAGGGTATGGCTCTCCCGCACACGGGGTCACGGCTTAACGTCCCATCCGACGGACGGCGGCCTTTCCAAGCTCATCGGTGTCCCCTACTGACCATGGGCAGGGCGGAGAATTTTTGCGTAGATAAATCTCAACGCTGACCCAGCTGGGACTCGAACCTGGGAATTACAGATTACGAGCCTGGCGCGCTACCGACTAAGCCACCCCCGCTCCCTTGTTGAATAGGTAAATAGGCATTTTATATTCTATGAAATGAATACGAATTCAGCAACTGATTGCGCTCATCTTTTAAGTTTATTTTCTACTTTTTAGAGAGCATATAGGAAGATAGGTAATTTTTAAATTTATTTATATTTTTCTGTAGATTACTTTTTGCACTGTCACGTCTGGTTGAGCAACTTGCTAGACCACTGCACTTTATTTACAAACTTTCTAAATTAGGTGCGAGACAAAAAATAAACGCTCACGTGACGGCAGCAGCAATCACGTTTTTGCCAATGTTCCAACATGCACATGGAAGGTTTGGCAGCGTGACCTCTATTTCACGAACGCGGTCAGTCACGTGCCCCAAACCAGCCAACACTGACGGAGGAAAAGTTATTTTTCAAACTCTCTTTGTTGGAAGAGGTAGAGTCTCTTTGATTCTAGATCATGAATGATCCCGAAGCTCTACTTATGCAGGTGTTGTTGTAAAGGTTTTGTGCATATCTTGTTGTAAGGTTTTCTGTAGACAGGTTTCGTCTGAACAGTTTTGTACAAATAATCCAGTGCCTGTCTCGTCGCAACAGTGATGTATTTGTATTGTCGCAGGTTTCACGACATGTTTTAGTCTCGTTGGGTTGTTCTACCTTTGAGCGGCACTTTTTTGCTCGCAAATGCGGGACTTGCGGAACTGAATTTGGATAACGTCTCCTATACCTAATTCAATGGCACTTCACTGTAGCAGCATCCAATTATATTTATAGAGTATGTTACATATTTTTCACCTGTTCGTTTCCTTTACATGCTTATTTTGAAAAATAAAAACAAATGCAGTTTTTGCATTTTCACAATATTTTTTCGTTGATACCACATTACCATCCCAGATCCAGTGAACTGCCAAACATTAACTTTTGCCTGAAGACAAGGCTACTTTACAATCCAAAAATGGATTGGGCTTTGCCTCTGCGGATCCCGCTCTTAGCTCGTAATCTGCTGTTCTCAGGTTCGAGTCCCAACAGTGCCAGCGTTGAGATTTATTTCCACTAAGGGACCTGGGTTCGAGCCCCGGGATAAGGCATGGCTGTTTGTGTCGTTTTTCTGCCGAGGGCCTGCCATCCTCTCAGACCTTCTACTATGGCATATAAACTGACAGGCTCCTGTCAGAACCTCTGTGGCAAGCAGCTGCTTGAGGGGGTAAAAAAAAAAGTCTGCCTTTAACGAGAAAGGGATCATTGATGGTCCTGAAGAAAAAGGCTGCCGTTGGTCGGATGCGACGTTAAGCCGTGGCCCCATGTGCAAATGCGTCATACCTTGCATAAGTTAAAAACACACATTAGATGACCTTGAACGAAGGCTTCCATGTGTCTCCTGTCCAATGGGTCCTTTATCCAACTTTGAATTCTTCGATTGCTATGAGCTTCTCGTTCAGCTCATTGTGTGCACAGAAGGGGAGCTCAGGGATAAAAGAGCCCAATCCCCTGAAAAGGACTCTTTGCTCTCAGTCTCATAGGGAAGTACCGAGTACAATTTAAGATTCATGATTGTACTGCGATCTAAAGTACCTATGGTTAAGACCACCCCAAAGTCAACTCAATGGGTGAGATTGTTTTACCTCTGAGCGAAACTTTTTTTTGCACAAGATGGGCTAAATGGCCAAGTCACAAGGACCTCAAGGACTCAGAAGTTTGGGCGGAAGGTCAGTAGATAGATGATAGCTCCCGTCAAGGCCATCCAATGAGTTCTTTAGCGTGCACAGGGTATGTATGTCCTGCATAAGGAACCATGGCTTTACTTCCCATTCGACGGACGGCGGCCTTTCCAAATCCATCGGTATCCTCTGCTGACTGAGGGCAGGGTGGAAATGAATCTCTACGCTGCCCCAGCTGGGACTCGAACCCCTGGATTTCGAGGTTGGAACGCTGCAGTCTGAACCCGTCCCCCAATGAACTCATAGAAATGCGCTATTTGTTTTTCTCATTTTTTTTTCTTTCTTTTCTTAATAGATCATAGCTGAAAACGACTTTCAACAGATCTTCAGGAGTTCAAAGTTTTTCACGTCCACTCAACGCTATTTAGCATCCTTTAAATGTATGAAAAAAGCGCGAAAAGTCTTTTAATACATATCACTGGGATGAATATTGCATTTATTTAAAGTGCAAAGCATATATTTACTGCCAACGTCCATCATTCAGAAAATACTAAAACAATGATTAAATCTAAATTCGCCATTGCCCTAATGCTAGAGTGAGAACCAACAACCCCTCCTTTAAGAGTTCTTATCAGACTTCGTTGTCAAAACTATTGAAGACAGGGAACGAAAACCCCGGATGACTCGCCGCTGTCTAGTTGATATGACCTAAGGGTATATCCACACAGGAAGCGATTTGAGCTATTTAACATCATTAACGTTTCTAGAGTCTTTGGCTTCTTAAAACAAAACCAATACCAACAACAAAGGCAGGCTCCAGTTTGCTGTGAGGCCAACCAAATCTCTGGCCTACTCTGCTGCTGGTAATGATTTCAAGACGTCAAATGTGGAAGGAAAGAGTTCATAACGCTAACTTGTGTGGCCATACCCTAAGGGGCTGCTGGGCGACCTAATCACCCACCATATATGTATACAACTTGTTGCACGAATTCGATCCGCCACCTTCTATCGATGGCTCCTCTGCTTCAGTGGAATCTCTCGCAGATAAATATCTGCTTCCTTTACCAGAAGGAACGAGGATTGCTGGGTATTGCCCAAGGGAGGAATCGGAGAACTTGTCTAGACGATAGTAAGCCAAAGTGCCCCGAGGATTCCCTGCTCTCCGCCTCGTGGACCGACGCCGTGGAAGGGGAACTGGTTTTTCTGTGACCACGTGACCGCTCGCAATGATCAGATGTCTTTATTACATTGATCTATTAGCGGCCAGACCAACCAGCTCCAGAAAGAAGGCTGAACAAAAAATATACATGCCTACATAGGATGTTATCGATCCTGTCTATTTTGAATAATAGTTGGACGTACATTAGTTTGGAATGCTGAGTCTTCAGCGTGATGGCAAATTCGTATTAATTGGTTGAGATCATAGTGAATATGATCCAAAATTTTAGATGAGGTTGTCCAAATTATTCTGACTCTCCTTCTTCATTTTATAATTCCTTTGCAAGAATTATATCTTAAATGTTTTTTTTTATCGCCATTGGAATAATCTGTGGGTTGTTGGGTTGTTTTACCTCTGAGCGGCACTTTTTTGCACACCATGGGCTAAATGGCCAGGCCACAAGGACTCCGAAGGCTCAGAGAAGGTTGGGGGAGAGGACCCACTGGAACAGCTGTTGGGAGACAGATGGTAGCCTCCCGTCAAGGCCATCCAGCGTGTTCTTTAACGTGCACAGGGTATGGCTCTTCCGCACACGGGGCCACGGCTTAACGTCCCATCCGACGGACGGCGGCCTTTTCAAACCCATCGGTGTCCCCTACTGACCGTGGGCAGTGCGAGGAGTTTTGTAGAGATAAATCTCAACGCTGACCCAGCTGGGACTCGAACCTGGGAACTACAGATTACGAGCCAATAATCTGTGGAATACATTCTCAGCTTGTTTCCAATAAACAAAAAGCGAGTTGACAATGGTGAGGACAACGAATGACTATATTTATCTAAAAAAAAACTTATTGTTTCGATTTTATTGTCTCTTGTCTGTAGACATTAATTATTTTTTAAATTTGTTTGAGTTAAATAAACAATTTCTTTTTGGATCGGATAGACATGATGAAACATTAGAATTCACATTTTCTGAATTTCTCAAAAAGTTTAAATATCGCCCTTTAGATGTGGAAAAAGTTTGAAAATGGTTCAACTTTAAGCAAATATTTCAAACGATCTAGATTTTTTTAGAAATTTGAAATTTTGGTTGTGGAGACACTGAAAGATACGATTTCCATCCCTTAGATGGTGAGGGAAACACATCTTTTCCGTTTCAAGAGATAAATAAAAAAAAAATTGCGTTTTGCTAGCAAAAGTGCTAATTGAATATAAAATAAATAAAATAAATACCCCCTCAAGCAGCTGCTTACCACAGAGGTCTGACAGGAGCCTGTCAGTTTATATGCCACAGTAGGAGATCTGAGAGGATGGCAAGACCTCAGCAGAAAAACGACACACACATCCATGCCTAATCCGGGGCTCGAACCTTTACTATTGACATTTTTCCAATCCATTAGTTCGAATTTCCACTGTTAGAGGGTGAAAATGTTTTATTTTTCCAAAATAAAAAAGCTTCATTCTCTTAGGAAACGAACATCCCACATTTGCAAGAGCCAATACAGTACGTTATTCGTGTTTCATTGGGTTTCGAAAATTACGTGAGATCTTTTCGTGACGCCAGTTGAAGATCGAAATCAATATTTCTCAACCATTTCTTATCGAAGAAGAGGCCACAAGGGTTGGGTTGTTTTACCTCTGAACGACACTTTTTTGCACACTATGGGCTAAATGGCCAGGTCACAAGGACCCCGAAGGCTCAGAGAAGGTTGGGGGAGGAGACCCACTGGAACAGCTGTTGGGAGACAGATGGTAGCCTTCCGTCGAGGCCATCCAGCGTGTCCTTTAACGTGCACAGGGTATGGCTCTCCCGCACACGGGGTCACGGCTTAACGTCCCATCCGACAGACGGCGGCCTTTCCAAGCCCAGCGGTGTCCTCTAATGACCGTGGGCAGGGCGGGGAAAAATTTCAACGCTGACCCAACTGGGACTCGAACCTGGGAACTACTGATTACGAGTCTGGCGCGCTGCCAACTGAGCCAACTCCGCCCCCAAGAGGTCACAAGGGTTAAGATCTGTAGCAACTCCTGCTTAGCAATGCGTGTTTTTAGGAAAAATAACTTCTCGATCAAATTTGGTGAGTTTCTCAAGAAATGTCTTCTGTCTGTTACAGCTGAATGGTGAAATCTTTGGAATGATATTTTCGAAAGCAAAGGTCAAGGTTCAATTTTGTTCTTATTGATACTGCACTCCACCGCGAATTGACAGAAACTGGAATCAGATTCAAACATACATAATAAATCGAAATTCTTATCTAAATGTAATATTCACCCTCATCTTAGCCTTGGGCCGAAGGTGGATCAGTTGGCAGTGTGCCAGGCTCGTAATCTGTAGTTCCCAGGTTCGAGTCCTAGCGGGGTCAGCGTTGAGATTTATCTCCGCAAAATTCCCCGCCCTGCCCACGGTCAGTAGGGGACACCGATGGCCATCGAAAGGCCGTCGTCCGTCAGATGGAACTTTAAAACGTCACACCGTATGCGGTAGAGCCATACCCTGTGCACGTTAAAGAAGACGCTAAATGGCTTTGACGGGAGGCTACCATCTGCTTCCTAACAGCTATTCCAGTGGGTCCCCTCTCTCCACCTACTGTGAGCCTTCGGGGTCTTTGTGACCTGGCCATTTAGCCCATTGTGTGTAAAAAAAAGTGCCGCTCAGAAGTAACTCATCTTAACATTTAAATTACCTTATACCTCGATATTTGGCTGTCTCTAATGCACAGATCAAGAGTTAGGCATAAAAATTTAATACTAATTTTGTACCAAAAATAAGATAAATTAGACTCGTCCCGTGGCCGAGTGGTTAGCGCGCTTGGCTACTGATCTAAGGAACCTGGGTTTGTGTCGTTTTTCTGCTGAGGTCGTGCCATCCTCTCAGACCTTCTACTATGACAGGCTCCTGTCAGACCTCTGTGGCAAGCAGCTGCTTGAGGGAATTTGTTTTTTTATTGTGTTTATTATTCAAATAACAAAACTTTTAATGTGGAGGTGAAAAATCTTTGACAGCATGCTCATCGAATTCACTTCTTAGGAAACGAGGGAAAGACAAAAATATTCCAGTTTCGGTTTGAATTCAAATCTTATTTATACTGTTTAATTCCTTCACATATGATTTAATTCTATTTGTAAACAAATGTTTTATATTTAACTTGAATTAGGGCTTAATAAAACAAGTTTCACTTTTTGCAAAAAAAAATTATGTACATAATTATGCACACTCCATCTCAAGAGTTAGAAAGGATGCATTTCTTGATAATCGATGTTGTAATAATTCATATAAGCAGTCAAATATATATATTCAAAAATACTTTTTTATTCTTTATTACATTGATATTCCTAGAAGAGCAACAAAAGCCTTTGAAATAATTATTCATAATTATGCACTCTGTGTCTTAGAGGGTTAAGTCAGCAAAGTATTAGTAAAAATATTAAATGATCATTGTAACTTTTTACATAATATGCATCGGGCACGGAGAATCTGGATGCCTCAAGAGCCGCCGATAAGAAGATAGAGACAGGCATATTAATGGAGCCGAGCTCAAGGAGCACGAAACTCGGCTGCTCTTTATGACGTTCAGTCTTTGGAGGTGCCCATTTAAAAGATGGGCCAAATTGGGTTGTTTTATCTCTGAGCGGAACTTTTTCTGAACATAATGGTCTAAATGACGAGGTCGCAAGAACCCCATAGGATCAGAAAAGGTTGGTGGAAGGGGACCATTGGGGAGCTGTTGGAGACAAATGGAAGTCTCGTGTCAAGGCCATCCAACGTGTTCATTAACGTCCACAGGATATGGCTCTCTTGCGCAATGGACCACGGCTTTACGTTCCATCAGACGGACGAAGACCTTTTCAGACTCATCGATGTCACCTTTCTCACCGAGGGCAGGGTGTGGGTTTAGAGGAGCTAAATCTCAACTCTAGCAAGTTGAGACTCGAACCTGGGGACAGCAGATTACGAACCGAGCGCGCTGCCGATTGAGCCAATTCCCCTTCACGAGAAGATTGGATTGGATTGTTTTACCTCTGAGCGGCACTTTTTTTGCACACCATGGGCTAAATGGCCAGGTCACGTGGATGCAGAAGGCTCAGCGAAGGTTGGGGGAGTGGACCCACTGGAACAGCTGTTGGGAGACAGATGGTAGCCTCTCGTCAAGGCCATCCAGCGTGTTCTTTAACGTGCACAGGGTATGGCTCTCCCGCACACGGGGCCACGGCTTAACGTCCCATACGACGGACGGCGGCCTTTTCAAGCCCATCGGTGTCCCCTACTGACAGTGGGCAGGGCGGGGAAATTTTGCGGAGATAAATCTCAACGCTGACCCAGCTGGGACTCGAACCTGGGAATTACAGCTTCACGAGAAGAGTCAATATCAGGCTGAAAGGTAAGTCTCAGGTCAACGTATGTCCTGGTGGGGTGTGAGCAAAACCTTTTACCGTCATATTTTTAATTTAGAAATTTTGAAATAAATTTTGAAATATTACAGCAAAACCAACTGAAAAACCGCGAAAATATTTTTTTGAATGCTTAAAATATTACTATGCTACATGGATAAATTAATATTTACCACAAGTTTCAAATTTATTATAATTTAATTAAGGTACTCAGCCTTATCAAATTCCACATCGAATTTTTTACTTAGCGTTCCTTTTCAATATTATGTAAATTATATTACAATAATTTATATTACGATAATTAATATTACATCTTTCTAGTACAAAATAAAATGGAAAAAATTACTATTAATTTCTCAAATTCCGAAATCTGAATTTTGAGTTAGTAACTATACCTTGTCTCCCGTCTATTTAGAATACCTGCGGTTAACCGACCTCAAGTTATAGGTTAATTATTTACATGTCTGATATGCTTAACATATGGACACAAACTGATATTTGCCTTACACTACGATTGTGAAGAGAAAGATTAATCTCTATTACACTGATATTCCGAGAGGAGCAACATCTATTCCAGTTGCTCAAACAGATCTGCTGCAAGAGGCATTTCTAATTGAAATGAGGAAGTGAAATGTTCAATTCTTTTTTTTTCATTATCGTCCGCGAATTAAAGAATTCCACCTCTGACATACATAAACGTGACAGACTGACCTTACGAGACCAAATGACCTTCGATGAAGCCCGTCTGTCAACGAAACTGACAGACGTCTTAGCAAACAATGTCGAATCAGCTTGAAGCAATGAAGATGGCAGTTCCTTATAATCAACCGTTTGACAGAGACTTAATGCGCTATCGGTCATTGGTGTCAAGGATTTTAGATCATTGATGTACATCAGATAGCTATCAGGTTCGGTTCGTTGTTTTACCTCTGAGCGATACTTTTTTGCACACGATGACCAGATCACAAAGACACCATGGGTTCAGAGAAGGTTGAAGATAAAGATCCACTGGATAGCCTAGAGTAGGGGTTCTCAACGTGGGGTACGCGGTAAAATTTTTTTGGGGTACGCCGTGAGAGCTCAAAAGTCGCTAGATCTAGTAACAAAGTCGCTAAGTTGGCAACACTGCTACTGATTAATTTCTGAGAACTGAGTGACGAAGCGCGGCGCTGTAGTTCATGTCTGTACACGTTTGTCAATCCTCCCTTCCCTACCTGAGAGCTGAACCTTCCCGAACAGCTGATCGCCCAGACAAAACATCCATTCTAAGTGAGGGAATGTGCCTTCTTACTGCTCTATGTATTTGTTGTGATTTATTTCACTTGCTGTGCTTAAAGTTATTTTTAATCTTCAGTTTACTGTGAAGTTAAATGAACGTGTTTCTAAAGTGCCTTGAAACATGGATAAATGGATAATTAAGAAGAAAAGTAAACGTGGAGCCGGAGTCGATTGCTTCTACATCTACGACTACGTCATCATCCCATGTGAGTAAAGAGGTGGATTCAGCAGTATCTAAAAGATCGTTAAATGTTAAACAATCAAGTGATAAAAAATTTAAAAAACTTGAATATCATGAATTATATTTAAAATTTGGCTTTACATGGACAGGAAATTTAGTAGAACCAAATCCATAGTGCGCTGTTTGCTCTGAAGTACTGTCACAAAATTCTATGAAACCGTCTCTTTTACGGCGACACTTTGAAACAAAACATGAGCATTTAAAAAACAAGCCCTTAAGCAATTTTGAACGTCTTTTGGAAGACTTGAGTAGTAGAAAAAACGTAATTAAGCATTTTTCTGGTGTAGAAGAGAATGAAAGTGCACTCAAAGCGTCTTACAAAGTAAGCCTTCAAATTTCCAAACCCGGAAAGGCTCACACAATAGGCGAGTCACTCATTCTTCCAGCAGCGGAAGAAACAGCTTCTTGTACGTTTGGTCAAAAAGAGGTGAGCCTTGTCAGAACCATTCCTTTGTCAAACGACACAGTTTCCAGGAGAATTAAAGGTATGGCCTGTAATATTAAAGACCAACTTATTCAAGCTATTCAATGTAGCCCGTGGTTTGCCATACAACTGGATGAGTCGACAGAAAGTAGCTTGTCTAGCTCAATTACAGGCTTTTGTGCGTGGAAAAATTCCAGGATGCAATATTTGAAGATATTTTATTTTGTAAGCCTCTCAAAACTTCTACTACGGGTGAGGATATTTTTACTTTGATTGATTCATTTTTTGCCGAAAACAACTTTGAATGGAAAAATTGTATTTCTGTATGTACTGACGGAGCAAAAGCAATGAGTGGTTATATCACAGGACTAGCAGGTCGTATAAAACAAGTTGCACCAGAATGTAAGCTCACTCATCGTTGTCTTCACCGTGAAGCGCTGATAGCTAAATTTCTCCCTGATGATTTGAAAAGAGTTCTGGATGAAAGTGTACAAATGATTAATTTCATCGAAACCTGACCATTGAAGTCTCTACTCTTTTCAGTTATGTGTGAAGAAATGGTTAGCCTGCATAAGAGATTGCTGCTTCACACAGAAGTACGTTGATTCTCACTATGAAATGTTCTTTGCCGTTTATTTGAACTCTACAATGAAGTACGCCTTTTTTTCATGGAGCACGAGTTTCGACTTTCTTTGAGACTACAAGACTTAGAATGGCTTCTAATAAATAAATAAATAAATAAATACTCCCTCAAGCAGCTGCTTGCCACAGAGGTCTGACAGGAGCCTGTCAGTTTGTATGCCACAGTAGAAGGTCTGAGAGGATGTCAGGACCTCAACAGAAAAACAACACACACAACCATGCCTTACCCGGGGCTCGAACCCAGGTCCCTTAGATCAGTAGCCAAGCGTGCTAACCACTCTGCCACGGAACGGCTTCTACGGTTAGCATATTTAGCTGATATTTTTGAAAAATGAATATTTTTAACTTATCATTGCAAGGAGACAACGTTGATGTGTTCTTATATTGAGAAGAAAACAGAGGCCACGATAAAAAATATTTCTCTCTGGGCAAAACGGAATTAAAAAGAACAGCTGTGACCAATTTCAGCGACTAGATTCATTTCTTAAAGAAAATGAGCAAACGATTGCAGACTTTGAAGACATCAGACAACAAATAATAGTTCACTTAAGCACTCTTAAAACTCTTATAAGGCAATATTTTCCACCCCTTCATGAAGCGCAAGAATGGATTCGAGACCCCTTCACATTTTATTTGGAAAAATTCAAGCTTCCATTATCGAGCGACAATAGTTTAAAAAGCATTCATTCCAAAAAAGCCATTGATTAGTTTTGGGATTGGAGGAGAGAAGGAATATCCGACTTTGTCAAGAATTACAGTCAAATATTTGTAACATTTGACAACAACTTATTTATGTGAAACTGGTTTTTCTTCTTTAACTGCTTTAAAAAATAAATCTAGGAACAGGCTGGATGTTGAAAATGATTTTGCATTATGAAAATGATTGCTAAAATGACTCTACCTTAGCAAGATAACCCCAACCATTGACTAACTGTGCAAGCGTAATTAAGCGTAACCATTTCACTGATTACCCAGTAAAATGTTTATATAATTTTATAAGATTTGTTAAATTGTTTGTCATTTTTTGTGTTTATCGATATATGTATACAAAATTTAATGTCTATATATGTTTTATTTTATTCCCATTATTATGCTTTATTTAATGTAAATGAAATAAAATGAATACAAAATTTAATGTATATATATATGTTTTATTTTATTGCCATTATTATACTATAACTATAGTTTTATCTATCTATACAAGGGGTACGCCAGTTACATACATATTTCCAGCGGGGGGGGGGGGAGGTACGTGAAGCATAAAAGTTTGAGAACCACTGCTCTAGAGGATAAAAATGATACCTCCCATCAAGTCATCCAGTGCGTTCTTTAACGTGTGCAAGGTGTAGTTCTCCTTCACATTGAAGTCACGGTTTTACGTCCCATCCGATGAAAGGCGGCCTTTCCAAGCCCATCGGTGTCTCAAAGCTGTCACAAGTGGGACTTAACCCTGGGAGCTGTAGATTATGAGCCTGATGCGCTGCTGACATCATATCAGGGGCAGGGAAGTTGTATAACACTTCCAGAGACTTAAACCGATCACTTGAACTGCTCCAGAATGATTAACAATTAATTATCAGTTATCGAAAAGGATAAATATCAAATGCTAAACATAAATATTCCAGAAACAAAAATTATGATTAGCAAATTTGCAATGACAAAAATAGTGTTAAACTCCTAACAAATAACTGTCGAAAAGATTGTTTCTTACACATATCGCAAACAAAAAAAATCTGTCGAAACGTTGAAATGAGAAGATTAAATCTTGGATGGAACCGCCCCTTATAGCGAGGTAAAGCCATCTTTCAGAGACAAACTTCTAATGTTCTGTACACAAGAAATGTTTAATCAGTGTATGATACCAGTTCTTTCTTGCGGATGCAAATTGTGGACAATTTATAAACAATAAGATGGCAAACAAACTTCAAGAAATAAATTTTGAATGGAATGATATGATCCAGTGGCTTAGCAGGATTTGGGGGGGGGGGGGGTAAGGTTATAACTTCTCCCCATCTATGTCTTCAATGAGGGCCGGATTAACAATTGATTCTGGAACCTATTTCTAAATGGGGCCCTTCTTTCCTTCTTAAAGAAAGTTGGCCGCTACAGGCCAACTGGAGCCATGGTTATATCTTTAATCCGGTCCTGTCTTTCTCTTCCCCCTCCCTTTTTTTAGGGTGGGAGAATATCAGAGATTCAACTCAAGCACGTGAAACTTATCCCCCACTTTAAATTTAAACATATCAAAACCATCCCCATTGGAAGTTTTTTATTACGACAGTGGGATAATGCATGCTTGGCGTAACATTAAACAACAGGAAAGGCAACGAATGGATGAAAGAACAAGCAGAAGTTGCAGACGTAATCTGTTATTCAACGCAACAGAAATGGAACTGCGCTGGGCACGTAGCCAGATGACAGGATCAAATATGGTCAGTCGTTGTCTCCTAATGGAAGCCAAAAGATGGAAAAATAAAAGCGAGGAAGACCAAGGAAACGTTAGGAAGATTATTTGGCACAATTTATGAACTTTCCTTGGAGAAGACTGACACAAAACCATAATAATCGAGAATATTTTGTCTTTGCTCCGCGATGGCAGGCAATGGATGATTGATATGATATCAAAAGGGATCAGCGTGTAACTAAAATTAGTAAGACGCTCGAGATTACGAACAAGACGAGCTCGAACTCTTAAAAATCAGATTCTGTCTTCTTCGATTTCTGGCGAAAACAAATTTTGAATCTTACGAACCTTAAAGTCTTTTATTTTCGCAGTATAATCCTCTAAAATCCTGTTAACGCTCAGTTTCATAACATGAGGTAACTCAACCTGTTATACCATTTGAAAGTTACATGTTACTCTTTAGCATATGGAATTCTGTCTTTCTTTAGATCAGTGGTTCTCAACCTTTTATGCTTCACGTACCCCCTGGAAATGTGTATGTAACTGGCGTACGCCTTGTATACATAGATAGAACTATAGTTATGGGGATAAAATAATTATGGAGATAAAATAAAACATATATACGTATATATAACATATATCTAGCGACTTTTGAGCTCTCACGGCGTACCACAAAAAATTTTACCGCATACCCATGTTGAGTTATTTGGGTTGTTTTACCTCTGAGCGGCACTTTTTTACACACCATGGGCTAAATGGCCAGGTCACATGGACCCCGAAGGCTCAGAGAAAGTTGGGGGAAGGGACCCACTGTTGGGAGACAGATGGTAGCCTCCCGTCAAGGCCATCCAGCGTGTTCTTTAACGTGCACAGGGTATGGCTCTCCCGCACACGGGACCACGGCTTAACGTCCCAACCGACGGACGGCGGGTCTTTCCAAGCCCATCGGTGTCCCCTACTGACCGTGGGCAGGGCGGGAAATTTTGCGGAGATAAATCTCAACGCTGACCCAGCTGGGACTCGAACCTGGGAACTACAGATTACGAGCCTGGCGCGCTACCGACTGAGCCACCCCCGCCCCTATATAGCAAGTTGGGATCCGAACCCATGACCGACTGAGCCACCCCGTGTTGAGAACTCCTACTTTAGATCGTTTTCAAAATATTAATAATAACAATAATGAGATATTTTTATTTTGCCGTCCCTGTTTCTCTCCGTCTGTACACTTTCAAATTTTTTGCTTTTAGAGATAAGTAAAAAAAAAATTTGGGGGTTGAATAAGTATTGTTGAAATATTATGATCAGAATTTTCAGTCTTCCACTAGATTTAAAAACGCCCTCTAACGGTTAAAAATTTTGTGAAATGCAAAAATTTTTTAACCAATAGTGGCAAATTACTTATTTACGACAGAAATTTGAAATTTTGGTAGTACAGTGTAACGGTTAAGGGGTTTACATTGGAAGCAACTTTCAACCCCTTCCAGGTGGGGAAATGCAACTTATTTTTCTTTTAGGAGATAAAGGTTAAATTATTTTTGTATTTTACAGGTACTTATAAAATATCCCCATTTTCATTTCTCCAATCATCCGTTAGTTTCAATTTCCACTGTTAGAGGGTGTTAAAGGCGAAATATATAAATTTGTTTTCTTTGAAAACAAGCCCATCGGTGTCCCCTACTGACCTTGAGCAGGGCGGGGAATTTTGCGGAGATAGATCTCAACGCTGACCCAGCTGGAACTCAAACTTGGGAACTACAGATTACGAGCCTGGCGCGCTACCGACTGAGCCACCCCCGCCCCTATATAGCAAGTTGGGATCCGAACGCATGACCCACTGATGGCATGTCAGGGGCACTAACCACCGAGCTATTAACTAATAATACATCCCAAAGTGGGATGCATCCAAAGTACAATGCATATAAAATGAGATTTGCTAAAAATAAATCTGCCTGTCAGTTCGCCCATGGCTGGTTCTGTGTACATACCTAGGAAGAGTACGGTAATAAAACTTTCACGTGCAGTCAAAAGACAGCTGCTGGCGACTGATTCTATAAAGATTAACATCAATAACAGAATAGATCGTAATCAGTAACTGGTAGTACAGTAGTATGTGCAGCTGACGAATCATCAGGAGGTCGTGGATTCAAATCACATCCGGCTCAAGATAACCTTTCTTCTATGCCCATGTCCACAGCATACTTACACAGTAATAATAATGGTGTTGTTGGGTTGCTTTACCTCTGAGCGGCACTTTTTTGCACACCATGGGCTAAATGGCCAGGTCACATGGACCCCGAAGGCTCAGAGAAAGTTGGGGGAGGGGACCCACTGGAACAGCTGTTGGGAGACAGATGGTAGCCTCCCGTCAAGGCCATCCAGCGTGTTCTTTAACGTGCACAGGATATGGCTCTCCCGCACACGGGGCCACGGTTTAACGTCCCATCCGACGGACGGCGGCCTTTTCAAGCCCATCGGTGTCCCCTACTGACCGTGGACAGGGCGGGGAATTTTGCGGAGATAAATCTCAACGCTGACCCAGCTGGGACTCGAACCTGGGAACTACAGATTACGAGCCTGTCGCGCTACCGACTGAGCCACCCCCGCCCAATAATAATGGTGAAATTAAATGCTTTGTAAACATTCGTTTTTTATCAAGTAAAACAGTGCGTCTTATATAAAAAAATTACAGTACAAATCATATTGTTTTCATTACGGGAAAATATTAAATTGTAAATTATGTAATGCACGGAGATATATGTACATAAATTTAAATAATACATAGAATTATATAAATCGAAAAGAAATAATCTATCATTCAAATATTTAAATTTTCTTCTTTGTCATGATGTCATTGTCTGTTTCATTTTGCAATTCAATCGATTCCCAAAAGAAGCCTTTTTAATATTGATGAATTACTGCTCTGATGTTACGAATTGTAAAATAACATTAATGCATTAATTAACAACTTCACAAAATTTCCAATTGGACATTGATTGGACTTCTAGAACTGACTAAACATGTCAGAGCTGCACCTTAAAAGAAATCCAAAAAGAATTTTTCTTTTACCTCCAAAAACGAAAAAGGTGAATGGTCTACAGATGGACAGACGGTGAGAAGAGAAAGCGAAAACAAAACGCTCTTTTTTTTAAAAAAAAATAAGCTAAATATCACTCATGAATATTTTTCACGGCGAATTTTTCATGGCTAATTTATTTTAAAAGAAACTTCAGATTGAAATTTGGCTTTCCACTCCGGATCAGGAAAAATGACGAAAAAAGCCGAGCACCGGAGATCTCGTTTGTCATTCAGGAGTTCAACTGAGTAGAGAAAACATTTTTCAGTGCAAGGGCCTTTTCATCACTGTGACGTAGAAGGAAGTAAATGGCATACTTCGTCGAGATGGGAAAAAATATTCGCTCGAGGACAGAAAAAAAATATAATTCTTATCATAACGTCCATATTTGGGAGTATTGTAAGACCAAGGTATGACAGTGTTGTTTTTGCAATATTGCAAATTGATTGCATTGGAAGTAGACAGTTGTGAAACTTCAGATAATAAAACTGTACAGTCGCTCAAAAAAAAAAAAATCCGAACACTATGGTTGATTACAGAATTCAGAAAAAATATCTGGCAACGATTTTTTTAGAAATTAGTGATCTGGCAACCTTCGTGTCACGTGACACGAAGGTTGCCAGATCACTAATTTCTAAAAAAATCGTTCCCAGATATTTTTTCTGAATTCTGTAATCAATCATGGTGTTCGGATACTTTTTTGAGCGACTGTAGGTGGTCATATTATTTTGATACTAGATCGTGTGGGCTCACTCATGGAAATATTGAGCGTGTGCAGTTACCGTTCACAGCAAACTGGAGCGTGTGCAGTAACTGCACACGCTCCAGTTTGCTGTGAACGGTAACTGGAGCGTGTACAGTTGCTGTACACGCTCCAGATATCTTTCCTGAATTCTGTAATCACGTGACACGAAGGTTGCCAGATCACTAATTTCTAAAAAAATCGTTCCCAGATATTTTTTCTGAATTCTGTAATCAACCGTAGTGTTTGGATTTTTTTGAGCGACTGTACTATTAATATAGTAGTAAAATTTCGAAATCTCGAGTTAATTCGTGGCCTAAAATTCAATCTTGAGAATAAATATTAAATGTAATATTTATTCTCAAATATCGTCAACTCTTGCAGTGTAAACTGCAAAACGAAAAATGAATCCCATAATCAAATTAAAAAAAAATCCTAAGTATGCATGGCTTAATTTATTATTGATTAAATCACACAGCTTTTATTGGTGGATCTGGAGAATTCACTCACCAATATTCTGGAGTTTTCTGTTACTTTCAAAGTACTCCAAGTTACTTTGTAGATGAAGAGGATGAATTTGCTTTGATTAAATATTTATTGATTTTTTTTTTTTAGAATATAATTTTTATTCATAACAGTAAAGAATACAAATACATTTACACTTTGACCCGCAAAGTTAAATAGCTTATCTGCAGGAAAATGAATAAATTATATTAACATACATCAGCCACAAAATTGGTGTACATCAAATAAATCCACAAAACACAACACATAAAAAACAGCTAACTACAAAATACCAAATAATTTTTTAATTCCATTTTAAGTCTTCTAAAAGAATCTATATTTAGTAATTCTTTTGGAATAGCATTAAATATAAGTGGTACTTGATATTCGGAGGTATGTTTCCCGTAATTATTTCGAAAATTTGGCAATTTGTAATAACCCTGGTTTTGAAGTCTTGTATTTTTATTATGTTGAATTTTTAGTTTGTAAGTTTCGTCAAAAATGTTTTTAATTATTACATTATATTTATATAAATTGCTGTAGGACAAAAGATTTAAAAATTTTAATCTATCGATAGAAGTTTTATAAATTTTTTGCAAATGAAACGGAATAATATTTTTAGCTATTATAGACTGCAGTTTTTCTATTTTATTTATGTTAGTTAAGTTAGTTGTTCCATGCACAATTATTCCATAATTTAAAATAGATTCGCATATTGCTTTATAAAATAGGACACATGTTTCCATATTTAATACGCATTTCAATTTTTGAATTTTTATCGCCGATATTCTCAAGCTTTCACATATGTGGGATATATGGGCATTCCACCTAAAATATTCATCAAAAATGATTCCTAAGTAATTTATTTTATTTACTTGCTCAACAAGTGGGCAGCTGCATAATGATTCACAATTCGAAGCATCCTTTTTTCTGCAATTTATTTTATGAGTTTTGATAAAGAGGTTTTGATGAATATGAAATCCTGGTGAATGAATAATCATCAGTTTTGTTTTTTTCTCATTTAAATAGATTTTATTATAATTTAACCATCTAATAATATTATTGTAATCTGTTTGAACCTCTGAAATGCTATCATTTAAATATTTCTGACTGTTTATTAAAACAATGTCGTCAGCATATAGATAAATAGCACTATTTAATTTTGTATTGAACAAATCATTTATGTACACTAGGAACAATAAAGGACCTAAAATTGAGCCTTGGGGAATTCCACATCGTGTAATTACTTTTCTGCTGTAGCAGTTTTTTATTTTAGTAATTGTGTATCTGTCTGATAAATAATTTCTAAACCAATCTAACAATATACCGCGAATACCGTAATTTTCCAATTTATTTAGTAAAATGCTATGATCTATTGTATCGAAGGCTTTCTTTAAATCTAAGAACATAGTTACAATTTTTTCCCTATTATTCAATGATTTATTAATATTATTTGCAATTTTGGAAATTAGTTGAATTGTGTTTTTTCCTTTTTGAAAGCCAAACTGATTTTCATTAATTATGCTGTGTTTAAGTAAAAAGTTAAAAACAGTATTATAAATATATTTTTCCATTATTTTCGAAAAAATAGGCAGAATTGTTATTGGTCGATAGTTAGAAAAATCCTCCTTAATACCACCTTTAAAAATAGATCTTAAAATACCTGTTTTGAGTTCAGTAGGTATGTTCCCAGTAATACATTAGAGTATTAATCAATATTTTACCACACCTTTTAAAATTAAATGGTCTAATTTGCTTTAATGCACAGAGAAGCAGAAAATGCTTTATACTTCATCTCTGCAACAAGCTCCTGTTGGCGCAGAGATGAAGACGGAAACGGTCAGATTTTTTGGAATTTCTCTACCTTGTTTAAAAGTTTATTTAAATTTGATTCTGGGATTAAATTTTCTGATGCAAAAATTATTTTGTATATTAATATTCTATTCTTGTTTAGTTTTACGAAACCGAGTAACGAGTCTACAAACTTGACATAAATCGACGATGCCAGATTACACTAATGCCATTTGACCCAAGCGGTTCACGTTATTTTGCAGTCAGCCAAAAAAGGTCCTTTCGCAATTTAATTCATTTCCTGCGCCCAACCTCATTGTAAAAGAGCGACATCTATTCTTTGCTCAGAGACGGCGCCACAAGCGAAAGATTTAGAATTTGTGGGAAAGACAATAATGATTTATATTTTTCAAATTGAATACGTGCAAACGATCTTCTTTAAACTCGAGGAGAAATTACTAAAGAGATGAGATCTGCGGGGACTCGATATAATACAGACGACTTCACTCTTAAGAGGACTCGTATCAGTCAAAATTTAAATTTATCTCCGCAAAATTCCCCGCCCTGCCCACGGTCAGTAGGGGACACCGATGGGCTTGGAAAGGCCGCCGTCCGTCGGATGGGACGTTAAGCCGTGACCCCGTGTGCGGGAGAGTCATACCTTGTGCACGTTAAAGAACACGCTAGATGGCCTTGACGGGAGGCTACCATCTGTCTCCCAACAGCTGTTCCAGTGGGTCCCCTCCCCCAACCTTCTCTGAGCCTTCGGGGTCCATGTGACCTGGCGATTTAGCCCATGGTGTGCAAAAAAGTGCCGCTCAGAGGTAAAACAACCCAACCCAACTCAAAATTTAAATTTCTAATTATTCTTGCAATTGTGCAAACAAATAAGTAAAAAGTAAAATAAGTGAAAGAAATAATTTGTTTTGATTATAGACCTTTATATCAATTTTTGGCAATTAAAAATGAGCACCATTCAGGCTTTAATTTCTTTTTAGGTATTCTCTCTTTTAATAATAAATCGCTCTTAATTTTAATAATTAAAAGCTCTTAGCTTTTAATAATGTTAACTCAAGAATGTTTAGTTTCTATGAATTTTTTCTAGTACAGTAATTCTCCAGTGCGGAGATATCATGGCCGTATGCGACAACTACAAAATTTCCATAATTGAAATAAAAAAGGGTATTAATGATAATTTTTATTTATAATGCGCTTCTCCGCAAAAAGCTTATTTTTATTTCTGAGAGGCACTTTTTGGCACACAAATGGGCAAAATGGCCGGATCACCAGCACCACGAGGGCTGAGAGAAGGTTGGAGGAGAAAGGGGATCCACTGGACAACTGTTACGAGACAGATGGTATCCTCCCGTCAAGGCCTCCAGCGTGTCTTTTAACGTACACAAGGTATGGCTGTCACGTACTAGCGCCACGGCTTTTCGTCCCATCCGACGGATGGCAGCCTTTCCAAGCCTATCGGTAACCCACACTGATCCAGGTCAGAACGGGAAGTTTTGAGGAGATAAATCTCAACCCTGGCCAAACTAGGATTCGAACCTAGGAAGTTCAGATTACGAGCTACGTCCCCCCCCCTCCACCCCATTCAAATAAGTGCATCAGTGTATTCAAAGCATTCGTTATTTTATTTAAAAACCCTCCCTTGAACCTAAATCGTGGTAGCCTTACACAGTGAGCATATTTCATTCGTATGATTGATTATTATGTGTTGAAAATGAGAGTTTTTATATTCTAATCAACATTTGCCTTTCCAATCGCATAACTAACAAATGAGGAGCACTAATCAATTTTTGGTCAGTGCGTGTTTCGAATTACATTTGCAGACGATATTAATCTGTTAGCTTTTGCTGAAGATGAATGATAGGAATGGAGAGTAAATAATAAGTAATAACGAAAAATATCTGCGATTTTTTTTTCTTGCGATGCGCAATGGTATAATTCTTCTAAAAATTGTGTCTTGTTTACTTTTCAAAAAACAATTTTTAAAAAATTTTTTAGAATTAATAAATTGTGTATTCCACGGTTTGGGCGCCTCTTTTCGTCCACAATAAAGTTCCTCCTCTTAGCAGTCCGTCAAATGTGCTTACTGATATTCTTCCTATTTAGAAAAAATATAATAAACAGAAAAACATCTGCATGGTCATAAGAAAAATCCCTACCACTAATGAGCTGTCCAGTGGGTTCCACCTTGTGTTCTCAGACTAGGAGAGAAACGGCCCTTGTGTCCTGAGAATTATTAAACAGCACTTCTCACTTGCATAAACAAAAATCACTTTCTCTAATTACACTGCGCAACACACAAAAAGGCTTTCAAATGAAAACAACCAGTCTTTATCAATTTCGAGGTGCTGAACACGAAACTGACAATAAAATTTGTCGATTGGCTCTTGTTTAGGTGAGACAGAGATGGTCATGTATAAACGACTCAGTCTGCATTGAGTGCATAGGTAACCATTTCGCAACGCTGTATTTAAAACTCAGATTGCAATATATATTGCGTTGAATTGCATCAGCTCGCCATACACACAACCCAGGGGGTATTGCATCATTGTCTGATGCAATGTAGTTCATTCATGACATCGCGGTTTTATGATCGCGATGGTAGCAAGCAAGGTAGTCACTGGAAGGAGAGCTATGCACCAATCCCCTGTGATGATGCATAGAACCGGCCAGGCGTAGCACCTAATGTCCGACCCCGCCTTCTTGTGGTGCAGACCGTTAGTAACTTTCAAAAGAATACTCTCTTGTGGAAGTGAACGGAAGGGGAGGGCTGCCAGATTAGTGTGGCCTACTGATCTGGACAACTATGGCTACTTTTCTTTTTTTTTCTACCATGCTGAGGAGTGGTCAACCACACAGAGTCCTGGTGCCGACCATATAAACCCACTGGACTGGACAGATATATGGCTCTGAGCTTGATTATGGATCCTGATTTTGCTGCACTGATGGGCTTCTGTGGAAGGAAAATCTTCCGCTGTGTTTTCTCTTTGTTTGTGGGTTGACAGCCCCAAGTGAATAGATTCACAGGATATGTTTATCAGCTGGTGGATAATCCTGAGCAGAGGTCATCGCAGGCACCTGAACTCTTTGCTTCTATTGGCATCGTCAAATTCTACATTGGAGGAAGTCTTCCAGTGTAGATGTCTTCAGCCTTTAGTAGTGGGGGAACGGGTCTTTGCCCCATGTCTGCGATTAGGGGGCTGTTTGATATTGTCGGCATTCCCTCTCTCAATAAACATAGTTTCTTTAAGCATCCCACTAAGCATTTTCTCTCCATAGGTAGTTGGGATGTGAGAACTCTGCACAGAGCTTTTTCTCTTGATGTCCTCACACAAGAATTCCACCATTATAACTTAGATATTCTAGGCTTGCAAGAGACCAGATGGACAGGTAAAGATGAGATACTTAAAAATAACTTTAAATTTCTCTTTACAGGGAGGTAGGATGGAAAGCATCACCAAGGTGTGGGTCGCTTCTCAGCAGACACGCTAGTGATGCTCTTCTAGGATATGAGTGCATTAATGAAAGGTTTCTTACAGCAAATTTTCAGACAAGCGTTAAAGACTTGAATGTTATCTGCTGTTATGCCCCCACTGAGGATGCCGGTGATAGGTTTTATGAACAACTTCAGGATATCTTGAATTCTGTCGAGAAAGGAGATATTACCCTTGTTCTAGGTGACGTCAATGCCAAAGTTGGTACTGACTCTGACCTTTGGAGAGGAGTGATAGGCCCTTTTGGTATTGGTAGTGCAATGGTAATGGGCCATATCTCCTACAGGTAAGTAAACTCAATGGATTCAGAATAACTAACACGTATTACAAACACCGCGACATACATAAATACACATGGGTTTCACCTGATGGGCTGCATAAGAATATGATTGATTATATATTAATTAACAGCAAATGGGCTAGTTCTGTTAGGAATACCAGGACATATAGGGGAGCTGAAATTGGATCTGACCGTTACCTTGTTAAAAGTGTGTTGCAACTTAAACTTAAAAAGCGTTGTGCTAGGGTTAAAAAATTTACTTTTAATACTGAAGCTCTGAAAGTCCCACTTATAGCCAAAGCTTACCATGATAGGTTACTTAGTCATTATGACAGTCATGGTATGCTTACTATTGAAGTTGAGTAAGAATGGGATCATTTTAAACAGGCTTTTTTGGACACTAACAGTACTCTTTTAGGAAAAAAGGAGCAGAGGAGACAGAATTATCTGAATGATAAGGCACTTGAGCTTATTTCGGAAAGAAAGAACTGCAGGAATGTCCTTAATCAATACCCTACTAGTCCTAATAGAAAGCATTGCAGAGAACTTAATAAACGTGTAAAAGATCAGTTAGCTGCTGATAAGAATCTTTGGCTTGATGGTTTGGCTGACAAAGCCGAGGAAGCAGTTAGACAGCACAACAGCAGAGAGCTATATCAGATAATTAATGTTTTGTGTGGTAGAAAACGAACAGGTATACAGGGATTGAAGGATAAACAAGGTAAAGTTATAGAAGGTGAGGATTCTGTCATGGCTAGGTGGGCTGAGCATTTCAGTGATGTTCTAAACAATGTAGTTTGTTCTACTCCCATTGTTTGCAATGATGACAGATGCATTGGCGGCTTTAATGTTGGCCCTATAACAGAGTCTGAAGTTATTTTGGCTATTTATAAACTTAAACTTCATAAATCCCCAGGGGTAGATGAAATTACTACGGAAATGCTTAGAGCTGGGAATGTGTCGGTTACCACTTGGATGACTGAAATTCTGAATATCTTTTATGATAAAGGCATGGTTCCTAAGGATTTTACCAGAGCTATTGTTATCCCTATTTTCAAAAAAGGTGATCGCAGTTCTTGTGATAACTATAGGGGTATCAGCCTACTCTCTGTTCCAGGTAAAGTTCTTTCCATGATTGTGCTTAATAGAATTAAGAATCTGGTTGACAATCAATTGCGTGATGAGCAATGTGGATTCAGAAGTGGTAGGGGGTGTGCGGATCAGATATTTTCACTTAGGCAGATTCTTGAGAAATGTTTGGAGTTCAGAAACCTTTGGTTGCTAGCTTTGTTGATTTCAAAAAGGCTTTCGACTCTGTTGATCGTCATAATTTGTGGTTGATTGTGAAATCATATGGTATACCAGACAAGTTAGTTAACATAATGAAAGCTCTCTATAATAACACTGAGTCGTGTGTGAGAGTTGGTAAGGCTTGTAGCAATTGGTTCAGCATTACTTCTGGTGTTCGACAAGGGTGCATTTTGTCTCCTTTTCTCTTTAGCTTGGTTATTGATTATGTTATGCGAAATTCACTTCAAGGGAAAGATTTTGGCCTTAAATGGACTGGAGATACGAAAATTTCTGATTTAGATTATGCTGATGATTTAGCCCTTTTGGCAAATGATGTTGATGAGATGAACTCTTTCATTCGAGCCGTTAATGAGACTGGTAGTAGAGTAGGTTTGGTTATAAACAGAGAGAAAACTAAAGTGATGAAAATTGGTCAGGCAGGCTGTGTTTCAGTTAATCTGAATGGTTGCAGTCTTGAGCAGGTGTCACAGTTTAATTATCTTGGGAGCTATGTAACAGATAATGGTGATGTGCGGCATGAGATTAACAGACGAATAGGTATTGCTGCCGGGACTTTTAAGAATCTATGGAGAGTGTGGAGAAATAGGCGTATACACCTAAAGACTAAAATTAGACAGTATAATAGTTTGGTTCTTTCTAGGGTTAGTTATGGTAGTGAAACTTGGACACTTTGTAAACAAGATAACAGGAAACTAGATGCTTTTGATTCCAGATGCTTACGCAGTATCTTGGGCATTAGGTGGTTCAACTTTGTAACTAATGATGAGGTTAGGCAATGGAGTCTCCAACCTCCTTTAAGCAGCATATTGTGCAGAGAGAGACTCCGTTGGTTTGGCCATGTTGCCCGTATGAATAATTATAGATTGGCGAATAGGGTTGTGAACAGTGTGCCTAGAGGTCTCAGAAAGAGGGGGAGACCTAGGATGCGGTGGGCAGACAATGTCAAACAGGACCTTGTTAGAATTGGTGTGCAGTGGCCAGATGCAGTAGATGTAGCTCAGGACAGACTTGCTTGGAGAACTAAATTGCACGGTCTGGTTGGACCTCCGTAGCCCTTGGCTGCTTGAGGATGATGGTGATGATGATGATGATAAAAGATAATGCAATCGTTAGTTGTAAGCGACGTTTTTTAGGGTGAGCAAGTCTTTTGAGCGACTCCCATTTACCCCTGAATCATAAGTACAACACAAGTGATCCTTGCAATTTTAATACAGCAGTAGTGATGCCACGTAACTATGTTAATAGTGCAGATACATTTGTTACTTTTGCGGAGAAATGACGTTTGCAACCCAGAAAAGGGCCATCACTCCAGTAGTGAAAGTGGGGTATGAGTTTTATTTTGGATGCGAGACCGGGAACCAGGACAACACCTGAGCCCCACATATATGTGCTGCAGTACGTGTGGAAGGAATCATCCAAAGTGGCTGAAAGGCGAAAAAGTGGCGATGCCATATGCTGTTCCTATGGTTTGGAGAGAGCCAAGCAATCACGCAAATGACTGCTACTTCAACATGGTTCTACCTGTTTCTGGAGGCATCACAAGGAAAAAGAAGTAAACAATAACGTACCCGAATATACAATCTTCTCTCTGACTAGTTCCGCACGGCGAAGGCGTTCCCATTCCCGAACATCCAAAAGAATTTTCCATTGATTCAACAATGGAATTTTCTCAAGTAAAATGTCCGAGAGACTTCGTTTCGAACTCGTCATGAGCAGTTGCGCCTTACTTCAGAAAGTAAGATGGCCTTGTGTTCTGCTCCGATGTAGATGGCCTGATGAATGCCCTCTGAATCAAACATGATTCCCAAGAATGGTGATTATTCATAGACTTCTCGAAATTGAGTCTCAAGGCGGTGTTGCTGCATAATGGAAATCGACTTCTATCCATTCCTGTCGGACACTCTGTCTACATGAAAGAAACCTACGACAACCTAAAAGAGCTGTTGAATTGTCTTCAATACAGTAAGTATGGCTGGCATCTCTGTTGTGACTTAAAGGTAGTGGCTCTGTTGATGGGTCTGCAGCTGGGATATACGAAGTTCTGCTATTTGTTATGTGAATGGGACAGCCGAGCAAAGACTTTGCACTATGTGAAGAGAAACTGGCCTCATAGGAAATCTCTGAAGGTCGGAGAGAAGAATGTGGAACACCAACACTGGCAGAAACGCACAAAATCCTGCTACCGTCCCTACACATCAAATTCGATGTTATGAAAAACTTCGTAAAAGTCATGTACCGGACTGCATCAGCCTTCAAGTAGTTGGCTGACAAATTCCCTTGACTCAGCGAAGCGAAAATTAAACAGGGAATTTTTGTGGTCCTCAGATCCGCAAGCTGTTCAGAGACCAGGTGTTCGACAATCTGCTGCAGGGTGACGCGATAAAGGCTTGGGACGCGTTTCGTCTGGTGTCAACTAAATTCCTTGGGAATGTCAGGGCAGACAACTACAAGAATCTGGTTAAAGACATGTTGTCTGTATCACAAACTTGGCTGCAACTATGTCCTTAAAGATCCCCTTTCTCCATTCCCACTTAGATTTCTTTCCCGACAAATGCAGCATGGTTAGTGATGAGCACGGTGAACGTTTCAACCAGGACATTGCAATGATGGAGAAACGATACCAGGGAAACTGGTCCACTTCAATGTTGGCTGACTACTGTTGGACGCTCGCCAGAGATGATCCTGAGCAGCTGTACAAGCGACGGGCAAAGCGACGTCGGAAGTAGAAGCGGAGTTTTGCCAATACATGTCATATGTACGTATTACTCTATTATATAAGAAACAATTGCGGATTTCTCAGAAATCGTAGTCAATTTTGCATTTTCATTGTCATATTCGTGTTCAGCACTTTGAAATCTTTAAGAAATGACTCTTTTATCTCAGAGGCATGACTTGTATGAAATTTGTTGCCCATTGTTATGCTTGAACTAGTTTAGTCCAACATTCTCGTGGTGTAAAGTATATCACGGAGCAAGGGCAGACAGGAGCTACAGGAGCAGTTTTGGAGGTTCAAACTTTCCCAGTCAACATTCCACAACTAACGCTTTTTGGGGGGGAAAAATGCGTGCAATTTTCGTTTTGAGCATGTGCAAATATGAAGTGGCACGCCCACTTCATATCTTGAATATCATATTCTATAATTGAATAAATGCATGCAAACAGTGGCGGCTCGCGCCTAAAGTGTTTGGTGGGCACTTTAACTAGCACAGGTCAGGACCCGGATGTAGGAAAAGTTTTTGGGGAAATGCCTGATATTGAACTGAATCAGACTGAAAAAACGTTCCTTAATGCATATATTCTTTTTTTATCACCTATTCTCTAAACGTATTATTTAATTTTTTAGCAAGAAACTTCGGGAGGGGGACTGGGAAAAGCGTTCTGGTTCTTCTAGTTCAATTCAGCATTTTGCCCATTCCCCTATAATAATTACCTATAGATATAGATATATTTATGTATATTTCCTCTCCGTTCTAGTTTAACCGTTTCTCCGTTCTAATTAATAACCCCTCAAGCAGCTGCTTGCCACAGAGGTCTGACAGGAGCCTGTCAGTTTATATGCCACAATAGAAGATCTGAGAGGATGGCAGGACCTCAGCAGAAAAACGACACACACATCCATGCCTAATCCGGGGCTCGAACCCAGGTCCCTTAGATCACTATCCAAGCGTGCTAACCACTCGGCCACGGGACGGCTTTAAACTGAATTAGTGGTATATTATTCTAATAGCAAGGCGGAATTATAGTTTTATGGTTATATTTCCTTTATAATATTAATTTATGATATATGTTATTACATATATTATTTTATCATACGAATTGTAAAATTCGCCTTACTTATGCCTCGCATAAATAAGGTGTAAAGAATTGTTAAAGTAACTATGGCATCACAAAGGAATTTCAACAGATATTTGAGTTGTTTTTAAATGTTGTGAAATAAAAGGTTCTATTTTGTACTAGGAGTTAATGTTGAAAACATTGTAGTGTAAATATTAGAAAATTAGTTAAGCATTATAAATCATTTCTTTTTATGGTTTAACTTCATATTGATGAAGAAAAAAACTGGTGTTTAGATAAGATTGTTTTATTTGTATGATTTTATGCCTTTGTAATAAATTACTTCACTTATTTGAACTCACCCTCAGTTTTCATCTATTAAATTTATAACAACACGTTAATATAATTTCTTGTTAAAGAAAACGTGACAATCGCGGTGTCACGTTTGTCACGTTTGTCACGATCTGGTCACATTCGAGCCTGGCAGAGTGAAACGAAGATTAACATGGTCTAACATGCTCTCCGATTACATGGTCCGCATGAAAATCCTCCCGCGTAAAAAAAGATGGGTGAACAGTCGCTCAAAAAAGTATCCGAACACTACGGTTGATTGCAAAATTCAGAAAAAATATCTGGAGCGTGTACAGCAACTGTACACGTTCCAGTTACCGTTCACAGCAAACTGGAGCGTGTGCAGTTACTGCACACGCTCCAGTTTGCTGTGAACGGTAACTGCACACGCTCAATATTTCCGTGAGTGAGCCCACACGATCTAGGTCTTTGTGAGCTCACACGATCCAATGTGCTGTGAACATTAACCGCAACTGTTTACATCAGGCACTCTTTTGGTTATTAGAGTATTAGAATGCAGGTAGGTAGGTATTATTTGATGAATTCGCGGCTCTATTGTAAACCCTCCTCCTCATTTTTTTTTTTTTTTTTTTGGGGGGGGGGGGGTTAGCATACGAGCCATAGCACTGGATTCTGATTAGGATGCAATATGTTGCTAAAGCTGCATTTCTTACATTCACACCGATTTTTTTTAATCCAAAATTGATGGAGCGTTCTCGGACGAGCATGGAGAAAGGTTGGGTTGGGTTGTTTTAACTCTGAGCGGCACTTTTTTGCACACCATGAGCTAAATGGCCAGGTCACAAAGACCCCGAAGGCTCAGAGAAAGTTGGGGGATGGAACTCACTGGAACAGCTGTTAGGAGACATATGGTAGCCTCCTGTCAAGGCCATCCAGCGTGTTCTTTAACGTGCACAGGGTATGGCTCTCGCGCACACGGGACCAAGGCTTAACGTCCCATCTGACGGACGGCGGCCTTTCCAAGCCCATCGGTGTTCCCTATTAACCGTGGGCAGGATGGAGAACGGTTCCATCAAGAGGTATCCGAAATGGGAAAACGAAATAGCGGCAAATGGAGCGAGAGTATGTTAGCGGACTACTGTCGGGCCCTGCAGCGAGAGGTTCCAGAGATAAAATATAAGCGACCGAAGACAACAAAATAATTTTTTGTGTAAATATTTACATGCATCAGGATTTATTAGTGTCAGCTTGAAATTTTTTATAATGTAATAAATATTTGGTAAAATATATTTATCTTCTCTGAATAAAAAAAAATAGTCTTTTTTTAAATTAAACCCATATCTCTAGAAAACTGTAGGTGATGAAACAAATCGGCTGCCAGATTTGGATTCAGCACCCTGAAAAACATAAAAAACGGACAAAAGTTTGAAAGGAAGAGAAAAAAAGTTGCTTTTTTGCAGACCAATGTGCAAAATGTGTGTATTGGTTGAATCAGTCAATCAAGTGTAATGGGCCACTTACAATCGGTGATGCACCTCCTGCAGTTCATTGTCATTTTATTTCAGCGTATGTGTCCAATTACTATAATAAATAATGCTAAGATTCCGGGGGTGGCAGTAATAGAAAAATTCGCATTGTAATAAACTAAAGCAGACGAGTAGCTCTAATTCGCAGAAAATGCTGTAATTGTCTACGTAACTCGACATATAACGATTACAAAGTGAATATATATTCACTTTGACACTGTTGTTGTTTTAGTTATGATAAATAATGAATACTAAATTTGAAATTTATTTATTATTTCTTGTGATTATTTTTAGTGGGGGCAGTGCCCTAGGTCAGGGGTTCTCAGCGTGGGGTACGCGGTAAAAAAATTTTTGGGGCACGCCGTGAGAGCTCAAAAGTCGCTAGATCTAGTAACAAAGTAAAAATAACCATTGTTATACTATAACTATAGTTTTATCTATCTATACAAGGGGTACGCCAGTTACATACACATCAAAGGTTGAGAACCACTGCACTAGGTGATCTAATGGACGATCCGACCATGCATTGCAAATGTATGCAATGGATACAAATGCTAAAAAAAGCCGATTTCTTCCTAAGGGGCGAAAAGATTTTTTCATCTGATGAACCTGACTATTCTTTAATCACTTTCATCCAGACCATTTTTGAAATAAAAAGAAGCAACATGATCTCCAAAATGTTACATTTTCCTTATTTTAGAGCATTCCAGTTAGATATGGAAATCAACTTTGTAATCACACATTTAATTAATATTGAACTAATATTAGGTAAATATCATTGAATTAATTTTTGTATATAAAGATTGATTTACAATACGTGAAAGATTTTGGTCGATATGCTTAATCGTATACGTAAGATAATCTGAAACTATAAAGAACAATTATCGATAAATATGAAATGCTCTCTTTCAAATAAAATCAACTTCGTTATTTTTTTTATCGAATTTAGCACCTTCGAATAGTAGAAATTTAGAATGGGAGGGTTTAAATATGCGAATTGTAATGTTTTATTAGCACGTATCGAACTAAAATTATTTTTTCCCTTTATCGCCAAAAAAATTTGAGTTTTTACCCTCTAGGAATTGATTACTGTTTTAGGAGCTGGAATCCTCCTGTCAAGACCATCTAATATGTTCTTTAACGTATACAGGTTACGGTTTTCCTGCATAAAGAACCACGGTTTAACTTCTTCTCCGATGGACGGCGTCTTTTCCAAGTCCATTGATGTCTCATTTCTCACCAAGGATAGGCGGGGGGGGGGGGGGGAATTATCGAAGATAAATATCAACGCAAGTAGAACTGGGATTCAAACCTGGGCAAGACTGGATTAAGCAATTCTTGGGATCAGTGATCACTTTAAGAGTTTGATCCTCACCCCTTATGTCATCAGAAACGAAATTTAAATAAATGAAGAAATACAAAGAAGTACCAATCCTCTACCACCTTTCTTTGAGTATAATATTCTTGCAGCCAATTTAAAATTTTGTACAAATTCAAAAATATGTAAATTTTATTTAATATAACGCCAGGTGTTCGTAGTAAAAGGTCCCCCACCCTTAATCCGGCCCCGAACGAGAACTGCAGATTACGAGCCTGGTGCGCTGCTCTAAATTAAACCCCATCCTCCTTGGCGATGGGTCAACTCATTGCTGTCAATGTAAACCCCTTGATGACCATTATACACAAAATTAATCATTTCCAGCATAAAAGTACTTAGATTGTCATTTCAGTACTTAGATGTACTTAGATTGTCACAAGTTTAACTATTTTCCAACTTTAGAGGAAACTAAAGTTGATTATGATTTAAATTCCAGCATTTGCACAAATTACAATTTACACTAAATGCATATACAGTCGCTCAAAAAAATATCCGAACATTATGATTGATTACAGAATTCATAAAAAATATCTGGCAACGATTTTTTTTTAGAAATTAGTGATCTGGCAACCTTCGTGTCACGTGATTACAGAATTCAGGAAAAATATCTGGGGCGTGTACAGCAACTGTACACGCTCCAGTTACCGTTCACAGCAAACTAGAGCGTGTGCAGTTACTGCACACGCTCCAGTTTGCTGTGAACGGTAACTGCACACGCTCAATATTTCCGTGAGTGAGCCCACACGATCTAGGTCTTTGTGAGCTCACACGATCCAATGTGCTGTGAACATTAACGGCAACCGCTCCAGTTTGCTGTGAACGGTAACTGCACACGCTCAATATTTCCGTGAGTGAGCCCACACGATCCAGGTCTTTGTGAGCTCGCACGATCCAATGTGCTGTGAACATTAAGCGCAACCGCTCCAGTTTGCTGTGAACGGTAACTGCACACGCTCCATATTCATTGCATTATATATATTAAAAAATATCCGAACACTAAGGTTGATTACAGAATTCAGAAAAAATATCTGGTAAAGTATTTTTGGAAATTAGGGATCTGGCAACCTTCATGTACACGCAAAATTTAAGAAAAAAGCGATTTTCAATGTTTCATCAGTAGATATCCAACCCAAAAACGATTTTTTTCCCCCATTTATCTCTTAAAACTGAAAAGTTGAATGTCTACTGACAGCTAACAAAGTAAAAGCATTAGATTTACAAAACTTAACTAAATGTTGCTGAAGAAAGAAATATGCAAAAAATATGCTTAAATCTTTTAGCATTTTCTTTAATTAGAAAGAAATATGCTTAAATCTTATGCAAAAAAAGCAGTCTTGTTTTTCTTATTTGGCGAAGAGTAGGCCAATGATTCGAGAGAGTCGCACTCGGGCTCTCACAGAAACTGGGACCTTCAAGATCGAGATTTAAAAACACTAGTTTCTAATAAGAAGACAAAGAGAAGCAGGTTAATGTTAAAATGTTTTCTTTTTTTCCTTGCATTTTCATAAATTTTTTAAAATTTCTTTGAAATTTTTGCGCGAAAAATAAGTTATTGTTTCAATTGCTTTTGACAATCACCATCCTTTTAGGACGGATCCCCTGCAGTCTTCCTGTAATTACCTAGTTACATGCGGTGTTACCTATTCAGTCATTCCTAACGAAATTTCATCTTGTTAAAAAATGAACCCCTCCCCACTTTTTTGAGGAGAGGGGGTGCATAATCCCTTCCCCTCCCTTGCCATCGGATACCTACGCCCCTTGTACGTTGAGATAGAGTTCGTGTTCCATTTCTTTAAATTCCAAGAAAATATACTTCTTCTGTTGCCGTCCCGTGGTCGAGTGGTTAGCGCGCTTGGCTACTGATCTAAGGGACCTGGGTTCGAGCCCCGGGTAAGGCATGGATGTCTGTGTCGTTTTCCTGCTGAGGTCCTGCCATCCTCTCAGATCTCCTACTGTGGCATATAAACTGACAGGCTCCTGTCAGACCTCTGTGGCAAGCAGCTGCTTGTCGTGAAAAAATTTAAAATAATATTTGAGAAAAGGTAAAGAGATATTTTCACTTTTTACTCTGATCTCTTAAATATCGTTGCAATGATCTGGGAAGAAAAGAAAAGGAGCATTTTTTTTTAACAAGAGAGGGATTTTTTTATGTAAATGTTCTCAATCAGCTCTATATGTAAACAAGTCGATAACTTGGAACAATTTTTAATGTGAATTGGTAAGAATAGGGCGAATCTTCTTTATGTCCAGAAAGAGGGTGAAAACAGAATCCGGATGAGTTTCTCCCTTCTTCGCTATCATCGACGGACATCCCACGAAGATCAAGTTCTTAATTTTCTCGATCTGCGAGTCCGCCCCATGACCTGTCATGTACACGCCACAGTAAATATAATGTTGACACGAACGCCCCTTGTATTAAGGTTATCAGCGGAGAAGAAAGTCGAGATCGTGAGGAGAAAGCCAAACCCGAGAGATTCGCTCTAAAAATTTAATAATAATAATAATTTTAATTACGAATAACAGCGAGAAACAATTGATGCGCATTGCACGTGTTCCCCCGGGATGATGATGATCGAGAAGAAGAAGAAGCAGAAGGGAGAAGAGGATGCCCTACAGCTGAGATGATCAGAGGATGAAGAATGTGGCTGATGGGTGGAGAGTGGAAGTCTCGCAGCAGGGCGACATGCTTGGCTGCCTGTAATTACTAGTGATGGACTGTCGAAAGCTCCATGCAAAGGCGGCACGGCACGCTCGGCTCCGACTAATCGCTATCGGTCCGACAATGACAGATCGCAGCTTGTCTACCCTCATTAGCATGGGGAAAGATCTTCGCCAGAGAAAGGATGAAATTCCGAGGGATCGCCAAGAGACTGGCAGAGTGGCACGGTGTGGCCAATGACAAGCGACGGGCCCCAGTGACGGTCGGCTACTTACGGCTCGATGCTGTTACACTGACGATGATTGTTGGACAAGTGCTTGCAAAGTTTCTTCCGTGCTGATGGATGATTAATCATCGTCGACAAAAAAAACACATTAAAGACTCCTGTTTGAATATAGTCATCTTTACCAAAAAAAAGATTTTGGGGGGACGTATATAAATTGCCAAAATAGTAGCTTTTTTTTCAAAAGAGAGGTTTTTTTTTTCTTTTAAATTCTAATCACTGTCTATGTCGTATACTGATGATCCAACGTGTTAAATGCATCATCCGCGGGCTACATGCACATGGATATAAATAGATGGAAATGCAAAACGCGGGTAAATACGCACGAAGTAACGAAAGCATTGCAATCCGCATTATAAGACGGGGCGAAATAGCAATCATGTAATTGGTACAATCAAAAAGAATGCATTCGATTTAGTAACCTTTTAGTACACTAATGGAATAGGTTGTAGAGTTCTTTTTTTATATATATATAATTATCTGCGATTCGTAATATAATCGATAGGTTAATTAAAAGAAGTGGCTGGGATATTCCGACATTTTGTATTCGTTTCTAGTGCACTGCGAAGGGTTGGACTGAAAAGAGGACAGCAAAATAAGCAAGGTCACCGCCAATCCACCTCAGCCGATATGAACGGTTTTTCAGAATATTAGAGACGCCCATAACCAGAGGGTAGCCTAGCAGAAACGTATTCTAGGGTTGCTTGATTGAAATATTCCTTTGTCAAAGGTTGTGTGACTCGACGTGTTCATTGGCGAAGTATTTGTAATTTGGAGAAATTGACAGAGAAATTTCGCGTTTTTGTTAAATAAAAATCACACAGAGGAAGACGCAGATCAGGTTTTGCCAGATTAATGAAGAAATATATGAAATTTCTAGGCGAATTCAGAAACAAATCGAAATTTTGCTTCCCAAGAAATATGCATAATCAGAATCAACATCAGATATAAAAATAGTCTTGTACAAATCCTTAAGAAAGATTCTGTATATCTCTCTATCTAGTTGAATACCATTGCTATATGTAGTAGACTGCATGCAATCATTTGCAGGTGCTGCTGTCTATTAAAATGCAATCTGATGTCCATGCACTGTTATATTGTAGTGGCCAGTGGCACTAGAGTTGGGTTGGGTTTGAGCGGCACTTTTTTGCACACCATGGGCTAAATGGCCAGGTCACATGGACCCCGAAGGCTCAGAAGAAGGTTGGGGGAGGGGACCCACTGGAACAGCTGTTGGGAGACAGATGGTAGGCCATCCAGCGTGTTCTTTAACGTGCACAGGGTATGGCTCTCTCCCACACACGGGGCCACGGCTTAACGTCCCATCCGACGGACGGCGGCCTTTCCAAACCCATCGGTGTCCCCTACTGACCGTGGGCAGGGCGGGGAATTTTGCGGAGATAAAATCTCAACGCTGACCCAGCTGGGACTTGAACCTGGGAACTACAGATTACGAGCCTGGCGCGTATCAACTATGTTTCAATGAGTTCACGGTGATGTTTACTCTTAAAATATTCTTCTCAAGTGACTGTTTGATTCACATACAGCTGAAATGTAATATTCACATGCTTACACAAAAAACGTGAATGTTTGCAGGAACAATAACCACTTTTACACTTATAAAATACAGAAATATACATACCCGTGCTGAAAAATTACTAAACCCACTCTTAAACACGAAATATGTTTGTTAGATTCACACGTGTGCTGGTCTTCCAGCCGGCACAGGGCGCCCTCTGTCTGGCAGATCTGTCTGTTTCGAATGTTTGCGTTAACGTTTTTGATATTTTTCCTTTTAATGTGAGAATGTGTTAGGATGCCTTTCTATCGCTTTTCTATCACTTCTCCTTTCATTTTCAATCTTCTCTTTCTGTCTTTCAGTCATTTCTGTGGTTCTTTACTGATGTTTTCTATATGCAAAGTATTTTGTGATATTCATCCATCCTTATATAATAATGTACGCAATGGACCGTGATTTACTAGAGCGAGACCTTAATATTTTATGATTTTCCTGTATTACTCCTTCCGCTAAAGAGTGACTTTATCAGTTACTCCTTAAGTTAACTTATTTTACACACTAGATGGCGTTTGTTAATAGACGTTTTTTCTATCTTACAGTATTTGCGCTGTAATTTGCTGTTTTGAAGCGTTTTTTACAGCCATCGCATCGCAGCCAGTTATTGTGCTGCCCGATCCATATATTCGTAGATATTTACTGATCTATTCCCATGTATTATGTTGATTTTACCGTTATTTCGGTCATCCATTCCAGCATATGTTGAAGGTATTCTATCATCTCCGGTACACTATGTTTGATTTTACAGTTATTGTGCCTTCCACTTCCAAAGAATTGTGAAAATATTCACCTATCCACTGAAATGTGTGCGCATTTACAGGTATTCCAAGATCCCTTTCATTGTAATTTAGTGTCTTACAACCAATTCTACCAACCACAGCAATGTGTGCGAATTTACAGATATTCCAACACCCTTTACATTTTAATGATTCTCATTGAATTTACCAACCATTTCGTTGTTTTTCTAATTTTCGTTTATGCATGTAATTTGATTAAACGACCTTGTCACATGGTGATTCTGTATCGTGGGTAAAGTACTGTCCATTTCAGGCTATTGTGAGATTTTCATCGTAAAGAATTAGCAGATAATGGAAAAAATAATAATCTGACTCAGATGATGCTTGCGATTTATCTACTTTGGTCGTTTGGTTTATTAGAAAGTAAATATACATAGGTGGAAGATGTATCAGTGTTTGAGCGAATTACTTTAATTATTTTGTGAGCTGTATGAGGAAATGCAAGAATAGATATTGAGAGTTTACGATTCTTTGGAGGAACGTGCATCTGAAGATTAAGCTATGTAAGGAGTTAGTTTATCTCTCTAAGATTGTATGACAGTGAAACAAACTTGCAATTAGTTTGTCTTTCATTCTAAATGCTTGTTGCTTGCCGTGCTAAAACGATTCACTGAAATTCTCCCTCGTATGCCTTTTTCCAGGAAAAGGTACATTGTAGTTTATCAACTCTAGATTAATATTTGTCATCTTCAGGCATGTAGGCAGGAGCTGTGTAAACATGACAGGGATCAATTTCATAGTATCTGACACAAAGTTTTCTCAAACATATCAGCTAAGAGGAGCAGGTCTGTGTACAAGTCATGATATTGGTCTAGGTTTTTTTTTATGTCGAATGAGTTCCATACTTTCATTGGATGGGTAAAGTGTTATAGCGCTTCTCCGAGGAACCGCTCATAATATGTGTAATCTCAATTTTAAGCACCCAAATAAGATTCCAGTTATATTTCATAACCTAAAGGGATATGACAGCCATCTTATTATGCAAGGAATCGGTATGATCAAAAATAAGAAGATTAATAGCATGGACAAACTGAGAAGCTTGCTATTTCAAAATAAATAGTGAGTTTTCGGATTTTAATTTCCAAACAAACCCAATAATAGGGAAAAATACACCGCATTCTTCCTTGGAACTTTGAATTTCATAGATTCTTATCAAATTCTTAATGGAACAATAATGCTGCTTTTCATCATCTGATAACAGTAGGAGATTTGCGTGCGCTTTAAATCTGAATGGTGTGATGTAGAGTGGGAACACCTCTTTCTGTATCAAAAAACATTGACAGAAATGTTGTTCATTTTTTCGAATTTAGATATTTGATTTATTGTTATAGGGAAAATTAGACCAGATGTGTTTAATTTTTCTTCTAAATGTATATAGTTGTTAAGACGTTCAGTGTTTCCTATTGCAGGATACAAAGTGGCTAAAACAGACCAGACAAAACATTTTTGGTCGGAATTTCATACATCCCGCAAGAGGGATACATTTTCCAATGTTCATTTCACTATGGAGTACAGCATCCAGTATCCATCCACTTCAAATTCTTCAAATGAGGTCTTGATCTTCTTGCACGCTGAATCCAATTCTCTGTTTAGGGATGATGTAGGAAGATTTGTGACACAGTTACTTCGGAAAAATGTAGTGCAGTGTTCGAAGGTAGAAGGGGAAACTTTTCGCCTGAAGCACACTTGTACAGCAAGGTACCATTTAATGCTACCTTTCGAGGTCAATTCTTCTTTCAGATGAGTTAGGAGTGACTCCTGCGAGGGCTCGAGGAAAAAAGTGAGGTCAACAGATGTTTCTTCCGTTGCCATCAGTTTATGTGTTGACAGGGTGCTTTTCATTTCTTCTGTAAACTGGCAGGGGTCTTCAGGGTCTGGTTTTTGTTTCTTTTGGGGAATCCTTTCATCTTCAGAACGTTTTCGCTTATTATTGTGTGGCTTTCTTTGATGTCGTAAAAGATTGTCTTTTCTTCCAAACTCCATTGCACATTCTTCACATTTGTAGGTTTTCCTGGAGGTGTGGGTTAACTCTTGACGTCGGACGTCATCTCTCCTTGAGAATGTCGATTCGCATTGAGAGCACTTAAAGAGGTTATTTCCATCGTGATTTCTGTTATGACGAATGAGATGGGTCTGATGAAGGAAAGCCTTCTCACATATATCACATGGATACATTATAAAACAGTGACTTGTAAAATAACTGATTTATACTACACGAGAACGTGGAGAACTATCACTGTTGGCTTCTAACAGTTGAAAAAATCACGGAGACGCAGCAGCAGAGAACTGTTACTGTCAACGTCTGACAACAGCATGAGGATTCTGACTGATGGATGTCGTATTTATACTGGAAGAAGGACTATCTCGCAGAAACTGATTTAAAAGACTGTCCCGCAGGGAAAATAAATGCTATTGGGTAAAAATGAAAAATAAATAAATTAATTAATTCATTAAAAGGAAAACGGTGAAAAGAAAAAAAAAACATTTGATTTGAAAACAAATTATTTGAAATTATGAAAAATAATGAGGGGGAAATATGTATTGATGACCTGTATGGGCGACAAAAAAGACCCGCGTCCGCTTTGAAACGCAGGGAGGCGAATCCCATAGGATTAACATTGACCCGCCTCTGAGTTAGAATTCTCATTAACCTCCTACTCACGAGTAATTATAGTGCAAATTTTGTAATAATCGGATATTTTTTGTTTCAATTATTCCTTGAGAATGATTATCCTCAAAATGTCCTCACTGAATAGCATTAGCGCTTAAAGTTCAATTGGAAATTGCTTAGGAAATAGCCAGTATATCTCCACCATTTTAAATTTTGTTATGGACGTATACACCAATAATTATTACGCTAAATTTGAGAACGATCGGATGTTTAATGGCTCAGAAATTCCTCTTTTGGATTCCGAGCGATCATCAGGTTTTACTCTCTTGGCTGTTTTGTTCCGCTGACATTGGGTGTAGGAGAAAAATTGTCTCGTGCCGGGTGGGATCCGAACCCACGACCACCTGATAACGTTTCATAAATTCAGCTCAGAAAAATTCTCCTTTAATTATTGTAGAACACAATTTTGAATTGAAATGAATATAATAGTCTGTTTTAAAAAACCGAATTTACATAGGTGCATTTTATAAATAAGATAGAAGAGTCTGACAGAAGATTCAATCTAATACATAAACTCAATGAGTTTTCCACTAGTGTAATATAAATATTATTTATTTTTTAAAAACCATATAAAAATGAAATAATAGTGATCAAAATGAAGTGTTTATTATAGTACTTTAAGCATTTCTTTCAAGGATCGCTTCTTTTAGCTATAAATTTTACCTAAGCTCTGGGTCACACCAACCGGAGGTTTAATCAGGAATGTAACCCTCCACCCTTGCAGTTAGCGAGGAACTGCTGTATTTAAATTAATCTACACTTATAAAATTTCTTTGCACACAGTATTTTAAGTTTTAAGAGTGCCCCATCGTTGATAACGATATTTTGATAATTCTGGAAATAATGCAGCTCAAAGTAATAATTCTCGAAAATTCAAAAACGCTGATAAGACTGGTTCCTTCAGAAATAAGCCCACTTCTGAATGTCTGACGAACTGCCACCATCCTAAGAGAATAAAAATAATCACACGTGGCCGACAATTCCATTTTAAACATTAAAACTGTATTTCTTTTTCGTGAAACAACAGAGATTTTTAACTGGACTAAAAATAAAAAAATAAATTACACCTCAAGCAGCAGCTTCTCACAAAAAAACCGACATGAGGCAATCAGCATTATATTCCATAGAAAAGATCTGTGAGAAAGGCGAGACCTCAGCAGTAACTAATGTAGACGACCTCAGCAGTTTCTAATATAAGTAGACAACATGCATTAGAAAGATAATATTAATTCTATATCCGGACTCCAATCTAGGTCCTATTATTTGTCAGCGAAGTACAATAACTACTCTGCCAACGGTTTCAGACTCAGCTGTTTGACGATTTTCCATCATGAATTCTTTCTAGGCCAGAGAAAATGAACAATGCTCTCCAACCTCAGAAGCCGAATGTCTTTTGCCATAAAAACAATGCATCTATTGTTTTCAAATAAATTAGGTTTGGTTTCGACGTTGACAGCTCCGTTTCTACCCCCAAGGAGCAAACCAATTGGTGAACCTAAAATTGAACAATTACGGTTTATTACTGCTCGGAGGTTTCTTTAAAGCTGTTTAAAACTGACAAGGTCGTGAAGGAGCAAAAGTAGCCTGGCAACCCATCGGTTGAAGAGCAGCGGCTAGTTGTCAAAAGGGAGAGCAGCAATCCGGTTTCATAGATGGAAAAGGAAAGAAAAAAAAATACACTCTCACACACGTACTTCATAAACACGTTTTGATTGCAGTAATGTAACATATTGGACTCCTTTTCATTTGCCCTTATGAGTTTTCTATCAGAAAGGAATGTAAAACATTTCTATTCCGTTTTCCAGTATTGCGGATGTCGTTCGCTGTTGAAAATATCTGGGGAAGGCCGTAACACGTTTGGTTACAATTGGGACGGAAATGTTCTCAGAGGCAACAATAGTAATTCCTTTCAATGGAAAAAAATCGACATCTATGTTAATATTATACATTGCCTTACTTTTTAAAGAAAGGATCCATTTTCATCATTTACAAGGTTCGGTAAATTCTATGCTCCATTATGGTTGGATGTTGACAAAAAAAAGTCCTTCATATGGATGGGAAATTTATTGAGTCTGTGGTATTTACGTCTTTTGAAGCTGATATTTCAGAAAGCAGTAAGACACTTTTCAGTCATTATACTTACATTCACTTCAGTATGATTGTTTATTTTAATATTCCCATCCGCAAGAGTTTGCTCAGTAGATAGCGCGCCAGGTTCGCAATCTACAGTTCTCATTCGAGTCCGAACTAATGCAAGCGTTGAGATTTATCTCCGTTACCTTCCGCCCTCGGTCAGAAAGGGGCGCCAATAGGCATGGAAAGTCTGCTGTCCGTCGGATGGGACATTAAGCCGTGGCTCCATGAGTCACACTGTTGACGTTAAGGAAAACTCTCGATGGCCTTGACGAGAGGATGCCATCTGTCCAGTGGGTCCGCTTCTCCAACTGTCTCTGAGCCCTTGGTTCGCTTGGGACCTGGTCATTCAGTACTGCTCGAAGTAAACCAATTCGACCCATTCTCATCTTATGTTAACGAAGAATAATATTCGAAGCTTATTCTTAATAAGTTTCTCGTAAAAAATATGGCTGCAGATAAATATCTCATTCAAATCTATCCAAACTTCGATTTTCATTCTAATGTTCGCCAAGAATTCAGAGAGTTATAGAAGATGTAATATATTTACCGACAATGTCAGTTCTATGGAATTTATAAAAAAACTGACATATATCAAAAGCATTATCCACACATACTTATAAAATAAACAGTTATTTTATTTAAAGGTTTGGAATGATACTCATAATTAAGTTTAATTTCTGAGCTAAATTCTTACGTTGCTGTTGTTAAATATTTTTGCCTCTACAACTCTTAATAGAGTGAAATTTAGAGATTTTTTTTTCATTTTAAAGATTTTTAGTTTTTCTTCAAAGGCGAAAAAAATTTAATTATTACACACACTGCAAAATATAAAAAAATTAATTTCATAAACAGTTAAATATGAGATTAATTTTCAGATTTTAATTAATGTGAAATGAATCAAATCTGGGGACAGTTGAAATAAACACAGGTGAAGTGAATTCTTACTAATTCGGCATTCTTTAATGCTTACTAATTCGGCATTCTTTAATGCTTCATCACTTTGAATTTTAAAATACCGAATGAATATTGTTGAAAATCAAAATTCTGAGAGATTTTATTGAGGGTTGGGTTGTTTTACCTCTGAGCGGCACTTTTTTGCACACCATGGGCTAAATGGCCAGGTCACAAGGACCCCGAAGGCTCAGAGAAGGTTGGGGGAGGGGACCCACTGGAACAGCTGTAGGGAGACAGATGGTAGCCTCCCGTCAAGGTCATCCAGCGTGTTCTTTAACGTGCACAGGGTATGGCTCTCCCGCACACGGGGCCACGACTTAACGTCCCATCCGACGGACGGCGACCTTTTCCAAGCCCATCGGTGTCCCCTATTAACCGTGGGCAGGGCGGGGAATTTTGCGGAGATAAATCTGAACACTGACCCAGCTGGGACTCGAACCTGGGAACTACAGATTACGAGCCTGGCGCGCTACCGACTGAGCCACCCCCCGCCCTTTTATTGAGGTCTTTTATCTCTAATGACACTTTCTCCAATATTAGTATTATTAAAGGCGTATTTTTAAAATTAAGAAGTTTAAACTATAGCTCTACACCAGTAACGTCCCACTGTGAAGTGGTAGGGGTGAAATTACTGAAAGTTGAGTAGCAATTTCGTGCTCACAATGGGCTAAATAGCGGGATCACACGTTATCCCAAGAACTCGAGATTAGGGTAGGGGTAGTGGATCCACGGTACTGGAAGGATTTGTATCTTTGTGCCACTGGCTGGACAAGAAGACTCCCCTCAAGGCCATTCAGCTTGTTTGTTAGTGTGCACATTTTATGGATTCCCTGTGCACGGAATCAGGCTTAATGTCCCATTCAAAGGACGGCGGTCTTTCCAAGCCCATCGGTATCCCCTTTCTCACTGAGGGTAGGGTATGCGGTTAACAGGAATTAATCTCAACGCTGGCACAGTTGGAATTCGAACCTGGAAACTGCAGTTTACGAGACTGGCGTATTACCAACGGGCCAACCGGGGTAATGTATAATGATAATGTATTGAAACGTCTTTCCGATACTTATTTACGAAAATATCTTGAGTTTGATATCAACAGATGAATATTTTACTGGTTTGCGGATATATTTCATAGTTTTTTGTTTAATTAGTAGAATTATAAGGGAAGCATTGCTTTCTTTGCAAACATATGCATTATTCCCTAATCATTTTGAGCAATGTTTTTGCTATTTCAACAAAACGTTTAGTCACAACTACCACGTGGGCACGTATTAAAGATAAAGAAATATCCAAAAAAGTGCATTCGACCAATGCTCAAAAATTAAGCCGGACTTTGAAATAATGAAAACACGAGATCCTGACCTATCGCGACCCAAGATCCCAAGTCTCGGAGAAGAAATTAAGATGAATGAGCAGAACTTGTTTCAGGCAGCGGGCGGGCGAATGGAAAGGTGACTGAGGGAGGCTGTGCTCATCCTCTTTGTTCCTTCCCACACAAATTGCACTCCGGCTGATGTAGAGTTTACCCACAGAAAAGCTCTTTGAAATCATGGACATTCTAAGTATACAGTTCAAAATTTAACTTGTAAAAAACTGGTGAACATGGGAGCCTGCAAGGAGGACAGATTTATCGCTTTATCCATGCTGGTGAAATTCGTTATACAGAAGATGGCTCTTTTAGCGTAGTCAGTGATAGAGAACTATAGTTTTTTAGAGCTTGTACGGAATTTACGATAAGTGGAGAATTTTGTACGCTGATTAGAAGAGCATTTAGGGCACCGGTGATAACCTGAAACCTGCCAGAGGATTCAAAATGGCGCGTCATTGTGTTTAAATAAAAAAATAAATACCTCCTCAAGCAGATCTTACCACAGAGGTCTGACAAGGGCCTGTCAGTTTATATACCATAGTAGAAGGTCTGAGAGGATGATAGGACCTCAGCAGAAAAACAAACCAAACATTCATGCCTTACCCGAGGCTCGAAACCAGGTCCCTTAGATCAATAGCCAAGTGCGCTAACCACTCGGCCACAGCAACAATAAAATATATATAAAAATAGTTTGAGAAAGGACTATTTTTATTCATTAATTTTTCATTTGGACATATATATATGTAGAACAGAGACGAATGTTACTCCTAGCTTTTACAGGCTTTCTATAGTACAAGATACCCTACTAAGACCGAAGTCACTGCATCAGAGGTTCGCAGAATACGCAAAATTTGCCTTGCTAGAGAAATCGCAAAGACCATGCCAGTTTTAGCTTGATAATATAATATCTTTGAATTATGCATTAAAAAATAAAAGAAACACCCTCTCAAGCAGCTGCTTGCCACAGAGGTCTGACAGGAGTCTGTCAGTTTATACGCCATTGTAGAAAGTCTGTGAAGATGGCAGGACCTCAGCAGGAAAACAACACAATATCTCTATAAAAATTCCTGCCTGGCTGGGTGTCTGAATGTTGGGTGAGCAGTAAATGGATTAGTCGCAAGATGGCAGCATCTGTACACATAGATTAGCATCTGCATTTCTTCGGTTATGTCATATAGAGGTTTTCAGCTCGTATCTCTTTCTTTGTAGTTTTTGTTCATTAGGTTAGTATATAAACTATGTTAAGATTTCGTGTACGATTTGTTTGCCTTTGCTCTTTTTGTCTGATAGATTTTGTGTATCCGTCTTTCAGTCATTACAGGTTCCTATCTGAAAGCTAAGAAAACGTTTTCGTTAAAAATATTAACATTGATATTGATAGCAAGTTAGTTTTATCTGCGTATCAATTTAGTTTCAACACCGACTGTAAATTAATATGGTTTGCCACAGAATATTTCAAAACTGTTCGCCTGACTGGTTCTTATTCTTACCCCCGAAGAAGCCTTCAATGAGATGAAATCAGCTCATCTGACACAATACTGACAACACAATAGTCCCCCTTGCGACAAAATATTCAATAGCAACGTCTTAATGCGTTGAAAACGTTGCATGCGAATCGGACCTCGGCGCCTTAGGATGCGATGCAATCGTCGCCGTTTAAGAGAAACAACAGGTGAAAAATCTCTCTCCTAAGATTGCAGGGAGTTCTCCAACTGCCGAAAATTGCCTGCCATATTTAGTGGCGACCTATAATTAAATTGGGAGTCTGGGACGTAGAGCAGAATGAGCAGTGTGTGTACGGAGTTCAAGAGCCCGGTGCTGCACCCCAGGGGACAATCCCCTCGGCTACGGGGCCCCTTAAGTGGCATGCGCGGAGAGGAATCAGAGTGTACAGAGGTAAAATGGCTGACGGAGACAAGTTCTAGTCAGTTTAAGAGAGAAGAATGTCCACAATAAGACTGAGGTTAGGAAAGGGTCGAAACAGTTCTACCCGAATTGATGAGATGAGATCGGTTATACAAACGGATTTTGGCCTCACTCGTATGATGCAGAGAAAGCACATCAGAAAAGAGATGAAAGGAAAGTGTGGAGGGGAATATTCTGTTGTTATCGTTGTAAGTAGAAGAGCCAACATCTAGTATGAAAAATGTTTCTTTTGTGACTATCTGAAGTGGTTGAAAAAGCATCTTTTTCAACCACTTCAGATAATTCGAAAATCAAGCCATCCGACGAACGGCAGCTTTTCAAACTCATTGCTATCCCTTTGGAATCTGAAGTGGAATAGAATTCAGCAATATAGCCATGGATTCGAATTCTTTTTTCTGGAGGAAAGAGGCATAACATTTTATTGCAAACCTCATATATTCCCTACAATGGAAAAAGGCATGGATTTTGAAGGAAAGAGGCATAACATTTTATTCTTTTTTCTGGAGGAAAGAGGCATAACATTTTATTGCAAATCTCATATATTCCCTGCAATCAATAACAAAGTGATTTGTCTTTTAGTGTAACTTTTTTTTTGTCTCAGCGGCCGAATGGTTAGCGTGCTTGGTTGCAGAGTATTTGAGTCCATGTTCGATGTTTTCTTTTTCCTGCTTTTTTTCCTTTTCACCTTCCCTACAGTTTTTCTCTATTGGCCATTATACCGACAGACTTAGATCATTCCTATACATCGCAACTTGACTTCCGGAGGAGAAATTTATTTTTTATTTCACTCATCCCTTTTTGAGTATACCTCTTTTACGACATTAATAAGTCACTTAATACTTTGACTATAAACCTTAAACTTTGACAAAGTACTTTGAGAAAAATAGAGCCATAAGACAGCGAAAACCTCTTTGAGAAGGACATTTCCCTTAATGGGATTATTTCCTGGTACTGTTAACTAAATCAATACTATAAGACTGAACCTTTCGCAACTAGAAACAGAAAACAAATGAATACACAAAATCCTGAATTCATTGTAATGGCAGTGGAAAGAGAAAAACCAGAAGAATTTGCTAAAATTGCTTTAGGGAACTGGGTAGACATTTCAGATAGAGATCTTTTAGCAAAGGCAAAATGTGTGGAGAAAGGCCAACGACTTTTCTTAGAGGAAGGGGAGTAACTCTGTGCTTGATGACCCTGCACCCATTCAAAGCTGTTTCGCTTAATGACTAGGGAAGACGCGGAGTGCGAGACTGCGCAGTACGAACTCTTCCTTCGGCACCTTTGACGGCTCAATAACGCCATTAGCTCGAGTGACCGTAGCTAAAGATGGTACGAGAGGGAGTCGGGGTTGTCGTGATGGTTCGATCGCCTGGAGTTCTGTTCGCAAACCTCTATGATGGAGTTTTGTAATCCCTTGGAGGATGAAGTAAAAGTCATTGAAATGATCGGAGAAAAAATGTTAAAACAACTCATAGAGAAATTTAACTTGAATATAATTAATGATACTGTTAAACTGAAATCCGAAATTTAAGATTAGCTGGAAGGAAATGGCATTGATGGATTCGAATTCCTTTTTCTCTGTAGCCAACCACACTAACAGCTCAGTCGGTTGGCACGTTGGGTAACAAAACAAATGCTAAATCAACTACCTGCTTTGTTGAATTCTTTTAGTTTTGGATGGGAGGAAACGTAGTTCAATCTTCTTGTTTCCTTGCCATTCACTTGATTCACACATTGAAAGCGTATTAAGATGAGCCATTGAGCAGCATTGAAGAACAGAAACAGGTGACTGAAATGTTGGCTACAATTCTTCAGTTGGGAAACTGGGGAGGACCTGGTGACAAGTGTCGGCTTTATGACCCCATAATTCAGCCATGAGAAGTGAAGACAAGGGAATGGTCGCAATACCAGTCTCGTACAACACCCCCCCCCCCCTCCCCGACCTTCAACAGTTTTTTTTTCTCCTTTCTCACCCACGTGTTTCCCCCTCCCCGATTTTCAACGAAGATGCTTTTTTTCCCCCAACCTCTTCTGTAAATCAGCGTGTCATCAAGAGCGAAGGTCATTCGCCGTTCTCCACCCCATGCTGTCGACCTCTGCTGCCATTTCGGCTGTTTGTAACAAATCAAAAGTTTGCGCCACATAATTGATGTTTTAATGTACAGTAACAAGTTTTAAGATGCTTGTAAAAGCATTTTTTTCTTTAATTCCTCAGAGCAGTATGAAGATTTTCAGCAATAAACTCAGGGTTATGATTAACACTTTTTATCTCATCAGATCTCAGTGTAGCAAAATTACTTCGGGTTTAAAACAGGGGAAAAAAAAGTTCATTACTAAAGTCATACATATCAGGTTTCTTTCTTTAACAGCAATAAGTGAAAGGTAAATATTATTTAGAATGACTCCATTTGGGAGAATTAATAAACATATGTATGGCATGGCATAAAATGAATTCAATGATTATTGCATTTAAGTCGATTAGTTGTAATCAGGCATCCGCAAGATTTTGCTTGGGTTGTTTCACCTCTGAAGTCGCTTTTGTGGACACAATAAACGAAATGGTTAGGTCTACCCAAGGGCTCAGGAAGGATATCCATTGGATAGCTGTCTTGAGACAGATGGAAGCCTCCTGTAAAGGACATCCAGAGTGTTTTATTGTGTACAGGGTGCACACCTTAACGTGACATCCGACGAACGGTAATCTTCTCAAGCTCATTGCTATCCCTTTGGTATAATAGGGGGTGATTTGAATATCCAATCCTATTAAAACTGCCGTGTACTCATGCTTAAGAGCTCTGATCAAAAGTTTAAAAGTTTTTATTTCTCTGTAAAAAAAAATAAGGTACATAAAATAGTTTTATAATCGGTTCTCTTCATGTTAGTATTCCTCTGATGATTTGAGTATTCCAACGTACCGGCTACTTCTGTAAGTATTGCTGGAAGTCTTCAACTGTGTGAGCAGGTAGAGTTTCATTTACGCATTCTGTTAGATGGTTCGAATGCCATCAAATCTTCATCCTTTCAGCTTCATTTGGGATTTTGGGAAGAGGAGAAAGTCACATGGGATAAGGGCAGGTGAATATAGCAATGTTGTTTAAGCTAAAAATTCTTGGATGGACAAGATTGACCATTACCATTGTGGCAGAGGCACAAGAAACGTTTGAACTTGAACATGCATTGCTTATTATTGGTTTGGTGGATGGTGAAGCAACTGGAAACAGGAATGTGGTAACCCCTCCCCAACCCTTACTCATCACCCTGGTTCACTACCTCCATCCTTTCTTCTGCAATACATAAAGTTTCTGATCACACCTCGTATTAAGCAGCAGTATGGGATGTTCGTGTTGTTTTCTGCTGAGGTCCTGCCATCCTCTCAGATCTTCTACTCTGGCATATAAACTGACAGGCTCCTGTCAGACCTCTGTGGCAAGCAGCTGCTTGAGGGGGTATTTATTTATTTATAAAATCACATGGGGCATAGATGCATTATTAGACAGATTGTTGCAGAACAGATGTTTTATAGATGAACGTTCATGAGAAAGCAGTTTAGATAGACAGAGAAGTAGTAGCGTGTTCTCCAAGTGCTGTAAAAGATGCTTTCAAAGCTACAAAGCATTTTCGGAAAATGAGTAGTCATAAGAGGGCAAAAGGGGAAGGAATGTTTCCGAGGTTTGTAGGAAGTATACGGACACGATTATTGCTGTATCAGAAGATGGCGACGTGAGTGAATCTTTTCGTTTTCGATAGCAAAGTTTGCAGGATAAACGCTTGATTCAAGAGCAACCCATGAAAGAGCAGAAGGTGCAGCTCATTGCTTTGCTAAGGACGTGGGTCGACTGTTAACGATGCTGGCTGGAACAGGGTATTGAGGTTGGTACATGATTCTTCTTATTTCGGTTTGTTCCCCAGAATCAAGGAGCCACTCAAGGCCGATACTTTCGGACTTTTTAGAGCTCTTCCTTGCTATGTATTATCCAACGAACACAAGTTATTGGTAGAAGACATCTACCCAGTAACTAACTACGAATGCGCTGTACAGCAGACAGGTGATAGGAACCTGATTGGCAAAGCCGATCTATCTGAGTTGACCCTTTTTCGTTCAAAAATATTTAGTGAATTTAAGCAGGTCTCCACACTATTGTACATTGACCAACACATATAAATAAAGCGATAATTTTGGGGATTTCGCAAAAATTTGGGCAACTTAGATTGCCAACTTACAGAGATGGGTTGGATTGTTTTACCACTGAGCTGCATATTGTATACACATTGAACAGATGTTTTATGTGTATACAAATGTTCATTTGTGGGCTCGAGGTCCCTAGGGCCCCCAAAGGCTCACAGTTGGTTAGAAGACGATCCACTAGACATCTGTGACCATCTGTTAGGAGACAGGTGGAAGCTTCCGGTAAAGGACATTCAGCTGTTCCTGAAAGTGAGCAGGGTATAGCTTTCCTGCACAAGGGACCATGTCTTTACGTTCCGTTTGACGGACGGTAGCCTTTCCACGCTTATCGGTGTACGGCACTCACTGGGCGCAGGGTGGGGGTTATCAGAGATAAATTTCAATGCTGTCATAATTGGGACTCGAATCTGGGAACTGCAGATTTCGAATCTGGTGTCGTGCAGACTGAGTCACCCCCCCCCCCCCCCCGAATCTGTATGATGACCTAGGATTTTGCTGAAATATAAATTTATAATTGAAACAATTTTTTGACCATTTCACTTCGCTTTACTGTTGCTAAATCATTTTTCCTTTGAGTCAGTCATTCAAGAAGAAAAGAGCGCTTCTAAAATTATGGCCTAGATCGACAGATAGCCTTATAACGACCCTTCGCAGCGATTTTGTCTTTTGAATTCACCGTGTATTAAAACAGAATGCCGATAACGGGTAAACAACGCCAACCTATCCGTTCAGTGTAAAGAAGTATTTGGAAAAAAAAAAGGGCTATTCATCACCGCACGCAATAGGTTAGTATTAGGAAGGAATTAATTCTCCTAAAATTGTTCTCGCATTAACGACCCTGTCTATGCAAGAAGAGCATTCTGAATTCTCTTCGCCAAGATGGACAACTGGTTAAGTGAGGAAGGGTAATGGGGAGAAGAAGGGCTTAAGTACCTCACGCGCAGAGGAATGGCCGGATCGCCTTTGATGAATTGCAGTTAATTATGGCTTTGCGGAAGAAACAATTCGATAACCCCAATAAGAGATTAGGAGTTTTAGGACCTACCTGGTTCATTAATAAATCATATGAAACAAAGAACAAATGCCCAGGGAAGAACTTCTTAAAACTGAAGGTTATGGAAGGAGCTTAATTGTGGACTCATTCCTCAGTTCGCTTTAGGAAAGTAGCTTTTAATCTCTTTCGTCCGGCTCCTCCTTTCACATCTTCTAACCCTCCCCCCCCACCCCCCACAATACATCCTTCGTTTTTTAGAAGCAGAAATTAAATCACAGTGCGGTCATTATGATTAAAATATGTATACTATGCAAATTTCTTCAGTGAAGAATAATTTGCTTTTAAAAACGAATATATAAACGATTTAAGTCAAATCTATTTTCATTTACATTATTTTCACAGAAAGCTGAGAAGCAATGAAAAGGTAACTAAAAGCTCCATGATACGGCTTTTAATCGACATAATATGAAGTTGTAATTTTAAGTTGTACACAACAGTGCAGCTGATTTAAAAAATTAATTCAAACAACTTAAGAAAGCTGTGTTAAACTACACTAAAATTGTAAGCGTACTTTTAGCAGTTAATATAATGATTATTTCAATTGTCATTAATTTTGAATGACTGACAGGCTCCTGTCAGACCTCTGTGGCAAGCAGCTGCTTGAGAGGGTATTTATTTATTTTTTATTTTTTTGCAGAAGGAGTGAAGATAAATGTCTCGGTTTCCACGAGTCTTTAAATATCGAATGAATATTTAAAAAAAAAAACAAGATTTAGATTAAGTTAATTGAGATTTTTATCTTTAATCACATTTTTCTAAAAACTTATTTTAGAAGTTATTGAACTCTGAATTTAATACTCATTGGCATAATATAGGGACGCCTCTAATTCAGTAACCACTGATGGTACGATTTAGGCACGGATTTTCGAAGGTGTTAGTGAAATGCCCCTACAATAGTTTCCCTGGGAATGGAGAGCAGAGAATTAAAAATCCACTTTTAAAGAAGAGGTTGAGATTTTTAAAAGGTAAATTGATTAGACTGCAGCATGGAAACAATTGATCATTAGGGGATGATGATAGAAAATGCTGGATACTAACAGAATTCAGAGGATGCTCTCATGAGTGATGGAGGGGGAGAAAAGATATTTTCCCCCTGGATGTCCTATAAATTATCAAATTTCCTATGTCATTAAAGTCAATGCGTTACAGGGGTTAAAGCTCCCTGAAAAATACTTTTCATTATTTGCATATCATAAAAATACATCTCAGCGTTTATTTTTGCCCATAGCCAAATATGAAAAAACAACATCCGTCTCCACACACGAATCTTCTGGTCGTGCGCCAGTTGCTTTACCATTTAAAGTAAGTGTTTCCGATTCCTACTTTCTTCAGAAAGATTATGAAGGAAGGTACTAGACGCTGTGAGACACTTCCACGCAGTTCAACTGATGGGAATGCAACCATGCCCTGTTTAAACCAACAGAGAATTCAGAGACGTTTACAGTGCATTAAGCATCTATTTATTTCATAGCAAACATAACTTACTCACCCTCAAGCAGAGCCGTATTTTCCAATAAGCACTGTGCCTAAGGCCTACGAAAAATATTTTGATCGTGCATTTTTCCTTTGTATGATAAAAGCTGGAACAAAGAGCTCTTCTTGAATATCAGATCATATCAGAGGTTAAGGCCTGTTACACACCGTTTTCATATATGAGAAAAATCATCCAAGATAATTTTAGTCATCGACCTATCCATCGATATCGATACTTCCAAAAAATTCATCCGCTAAAGGGCCTACAAGGAGCTTTAATGCTACCCTGCCAATAAGGGTTGGGTTGTTTTATCTCTGAGCGGCACTTTTTTGCACACCATGGGCTAAATGGCCAGGTCACATGGACCTCGAAGGCTCAGAGAAGGTTAGGGGGAGATGACCCACTGGAACAGCTGTTGGGAGACAGATGGTAGACTCCCGTCAAGGCCATCCAGCGTGTTCTTTAACGTGCACAGGGTATGGCTCTCCCGCATACGGGGCCACGGCTTAACGTCCCATCCGACGTACGGCGGCCTTTCCAAACCCATTGGTGTCCCCTACTGACCGTGGGCAGGGCGGGGAATTTTGCGGAGATAAATCTCAACGCTGACCCAGCTGGGACTCGAACCTGGGAACTCCAGATTACGAGCCCGGCGCGCTACCGACTGAGCCACCTCGCTCCACCCAATAAGGGTGGTCTGTCGACTGTTACAGACCAAGATGCATTGAAACTCACAGTATTGAATAGGAATATACCGAAATAGGAAAGTGTGAAAAAAAAAGAATCAACTAATTGAGCTATATTTTTGACAATTTCAATTTAAACTATTTTAAACTGCAACCCATCGATTGAAATAATTCCTGTCGATGCCCATGGGTCTTACATACACTCTAAAGTGAGTGTTGGGGAAATCCTTCGTTCCATAAATCAAAATACTAAACCGAATAGGCTTCATCAATCGTTGACTGCATTTATCCTCAACATCATTTATGCTCAACAGACATTAGAAAAGGATGCCGCCTGTGATATACCTCACAATTCAAATAATCTTCTGAAAATTAGTTTAAAATGAAATATTCCGTCATCTTTAGCTCGAGACACAAGAGTTAACTTACATATCAGTCTGATCTTTAATGCTGGTGTCAGAAATTTTTGATGGATGGGCTTGCATCTAAGGGAAAGAATCAGTACAATTTACTGCAATAGAGGAAGACTTACCAGTGAAAAATCTCCATGTAACGAGCATCTAATCTTGGACTGTTAGGACTAACTCTGACAGGCAACATTCCGCATGCGGAAGCTGCAATGCTCTGACGGTTCTTCTCTTAACAGTCCCTCGAGACCACGTGGACAAAAGCACGCCCTAAGAAGAACAACACCGTACAACAAGTGCTTATTCAATACTCCACGCATGAGCAGATTGGAGCATTGTGAGAGCAGGGGATAGGAAATTGCAGACAAGGCCATTCTATCTGAATGGTCAGAGACAGGTAATCCCACACCCTACTTCTGTTGACGGAACACGGAGATAGCGGAGGACGGGTTATCCATTTCGGTCTCTGTGGAGTTGGTCACCTGGAAAAGGAATCTTGGCAGCACGCATGGAAAACGGTAAGTTCAGTTGCTTTGTTTGGAGTCAAATGTGTAAAATTAGTTTCTAGATGTGGAGTTCACAGATCGCTAACCTTGCCTTCCTTCGATGCTTATGGAGTCCTGATCCGTGGCCCTGTGACGAAAGCGTTATAGCGATGCTTTAAACTAGCTGTAAGAGAATGGAATGGATTGATGCTGACAGTTCTAACAATAGCGAACTTGCCCGATATTTATATGATGACACAGGAGAATTAATTAGAAGGTAGAAAAGTTTTTTATAACCTCCTATAAGGCGCGTTTCTTTCACTCTCAGAGCATAACATTATTCTATATTTAAAATCATTTTCAATACGCTTCTGTTACAATACATCACGAAATACAATCTAGGAACAGAAAATAATAGGACTCTTCTACACTTCAGATATTTCATTCCCAAAGTCTTCGTAGCGAGGCTTGTTTTTAAGGAAGTTATAGCGATACCTTTCAGAGTGGATATCTCTCATAAACTGGTTGGATTGTTTTACCTCTGAGCGTCGCTTTTTTTGCACACCATGGGCTAAATGGCCAGATAACAAGGATCCCGAAGGCTTAAAGAAGGTTGGGGGAGGGGACCCGCTGGGACAGCTGTTGGGAGACATATGATAGCCTCCCGTCAAGGCCATCCAGCATGTTCTGTAAAGTGCATAGGGTATGGCTCTCTCCTGCACACGGGGCCAAGTTTTAATGCTCCATCCGACAGATGGCGGCCTTTCTGATCCCATCGGTGTCCCCTACTGACTGGGGGCAAGGCGGGGGTTGGTTTTGCGGAGATAAATTAAATCTCAATGCTAGCCCAGCTGGGACACGAACCTGGGAACTTCAGATTAGAAGCCTGGCACACTGTCGGCAGAGCCACCTGCCCCTGTACTTGTTTTAAAATTGCTGCTACAAATGTCCCAGTTGCTATTATTCTTAAAAATAAATGCAATCAACCAATTCATCTATGCACTGTTGCAGATACAAATTAAATCACAATGGTGAATGTTTATGCTATTGCTTAAGATAAGATATGCATCTTCAGTTTTTATAATTATATAAAACTTACCAGTGAAACAAAATTTTAGGTATCTTTTTGGAGGGTCTATTTGTAAATCCAAATGATGATCAGCTAAGCATTATGTAAAAAATATATCTTGAATTTTTTTATAGCAATAATATAAAAACACTTACTCTAGGTGCATTGGTGGCTCAATATGGACAACTGTAGCTTCAGTTATAAGTATTTGGAACAACTTTTATTCCTTCCATCACATGGATAGGATCTCTATCCTCAGGATTGTGACATATCAATATTCAGTTGTCATAATTGATGGGGACTAATTTTGTAGCAGGGGGATCCTACTAGGGCAGGATCAAGGGGAAAATTTGATTTGCCATGACCATCCTTGAAAATGCTAGGAAGGGTAATGGGGACAAGGATGATTAAACATGCACATTCAATGCATTTTTCAATAAATTTTTAAGAACTCTAAAATGAAAGGGGGAAATGTATCCTGCAATGGAAATCCAGTCCCCTACTCATCCCCTTCCATTTTTTTCTTCGAAATCTGTTAGGGGACCCAGTATCATTTGATGATGAATCCTACTATAAATGAAAATCTACTTTTGAATCTGGCTCACTTTACCCATCATTTCAAAATTTGCTGGAGTTCCCAAGGTGAATACCAGCATATATGATGTCCCGGGAGAAGCGTATTGCATTATAGTTATATTTTTGCATCTGCAATGCATAGCAGATATATCCACTTAACTTATTTGGCTTTTATTGTTTACTGGGATCAGAGTGAAAAATATTACTATTAATTGCAAATCTCTGTTGAAATTTACTCCCAAAAGCGACAAGTAATTTTAGAAATATTTACATCCCTGACTGTGTTCAACAATCCCATTTAAATCCCATGAAGTGTCAATCGCCTGGTCTTAAAAATTTGGAGCCTTTAAATTTCAATATATTTGTATATTTTATATAGCCATCTTAAAGAATACAAGCAAATTGTATGCTCCTGATACTTACAATTCATACATTTGAATTTTCTTCTATGCAGAAAAAATAAACAAACATATCTTTTAAATATGTAAATAACATAAATATTTAAGTTTGGTATTAGCAAATCGAATTTTCTTACTTATTTACTTCATACTAATGAATTGGCAGCAGTTCCAATTCAGCTGTCTTATGCTACGATCAGCCCTAATTGGCATCCCATCACTCAAGCTGTGAACATGTCTATTTAATTGAAATATTATATTAACCCTCAATGGTCACTCTGGGATCCACTGGACTTCATTCATAGACCAATTTATTTGGAGCAAAAAAATAAGTGTAACTGTTGACACTTTTACCTTTATTTTCGTTCATTAAATCATAACTTTGATAAGTGCTTCTTCTACAATTCACTATATTTTTTTAAATATTAAATCAAATTTTGAATATTTTGCTAGAAATATTTTCCATTTAATATTTTTCCATATTGTTTCTCTTTTGCAGGGGCCAGTGGGATTGGGTTACATGTGTTATTGTGCCCCATTTTTTCATCATGTGGAGAAAAAAATGGATGCTGATAAGCAAGAGCTGATGGATCATATTAATAGTGCTCATGAAGATTTAAGAAGATGATTCCAATAAATGCCTGTCCTTTCCAATAAATGCCAATAAATGTCTTCCTTCCTCTAAGAACGACAGGATTGGCATGAACTGTATGGAAAACCAGAGCTGCTACAGTTCATCAACCGAGAGAGATGACTGCTAGTAGTACTTAAAAGCTCATTCAATGAAAACTACATACAGAGAATTGAAAATTTTGAAATTTGGGAACTGTACCATGATGCATGCAATGAAGTATTAGGTAAGTATTCATAATAATTTGACCATGCAGTGTACCTGGGGTAATCAAGGTTATGTTAATGGAAACCAGAAGTGAACTGAAATTGCATCTTTTTAGTTGCAGCAGCTTTTCACCACACCATTATTTAGATCTACTTGTCATTAGCACTTAAACAGAAGTAGTATTTGACACCGAAATTGGCAAATGATCTTCAATATTCCTCTCATGTTTTCTATGTACAGATTGGGTTTTCACTAATTCCTAACCAATTCTTCAGGGTAAAACCATTGTGAAACTGTTCAGATGTTCTCTGGATAATCCCGTGCTAATCATTTTTTTGGCAATAACCTTTCCATTGTCAACACCACTGAGCCAATCTTCCAAGTTTCTGCAGCAGTTTCGTTCGAAAGTATTTTTTATTTTCACGCATAAATTTATCCACTCTTCAGAGTGGAGAAATTTGATCGAAGCAGAGCAAAATTACAGCGTAAAGTTTCAAACCTAATAACTTATAACAAGTAAATTGAACCACAAGACTCATCTTTTGTAATAGTGTAATTGGTAACTAACACAAGATAATTTAGTCAGCGATTCTCTATTGCAGTGATTCTCAACCTTCTATGCTTCACGCACCCCCTGGAAATGTGTATGTAACTGGTGTACCCCTTGCATAGATAAATAAAACTATAGTTATAGTATAATAATGGGAATAAAACACTGACTTTGTTAATAGATCTAGCGACTTTTGAGCTCTCACGGTGTACCCCACGTTGAGAATCCCTACTCTATAGTTAAATATTTTTCTAGGATGTTTTCTAATTTATGCACACATATTAAAATGCAAATTCTGAACGCAGTATAAAATTATCCACTAATTGCAAGGCAGCAATTACTTTATGGCATCTTGTAGTTCTTCCACATTATTTATTACATGTATTGCCAAGTTCCATAACACAATGCATGATCTTATACATTACTAAATAGGTACTGCATTTTAAATTAATATATTGGTAGGATTGTTAAGGTAACCACATGTATCAGTTTCAGCAAGGCACTGGCAATATAAAAGTTGTCCTGAAAGCTAAATATGACATTTAAGCTGGTTGTTTTTACCTCTGAGTGGCACCTTTTTGCACACAATGGTCTAAATGGCCAGGTTACAAGGAATCCGAGGGCTCAGAAAAGGTTGGGGGAGGAGACCTACTGGAACAGCTTCTGGGAGACAGATGATTTACGGACCACGGTTTAACGTCCCATCCGATGGACGGTAGCCTTTCCAAACGCATCGATGTTCCCTAATGACCTTTGACAGGGGAGGGAGTTTTGCGGAGATAAATCTCAACGCTGGCCCAGCTGAGACTCGAATCTGAGAACTGCAGATTATGAGCCTGGTTCGCTTACCGACTGAGCCACCACCGCTCCCTCTCATAAACTGGAGAGAGAAAGTTCCACTTTTTTTAAGGATTTTTTTTAATCAGGGGTTGGAAAAACGATCCTCTTTTGTAGCTGTTTCACATATTCCACGTTTAACTAACATGAATAAGATAATACTTCCAAAAAAATATTTTTTTTGAAATAATCACTTCCTGCAATTAAATATATTTTATTCTACAATCTATTCTTTTATTCAACCAACCAGTCTGGATAGTTCTTCTAGCCTTTAAAAATTTGTCATCATTTGTCTGTAATTAATCGACGCATAGGATAAGCACTTAAAAAAATTTTCCTCATTTAGTCTCGGCCATTTTATCATTTAACTTTACCGCAGTTTTTTTTTTTTCTTTTCCAGTTTCTCTCCTCATTTCTCGATGTGCAAGAGTCAGATGGAATTGAAAAGCAGTTTCTGACGGCATTCAAATACACATTTACCTCTTGTGCTATACTAATATTTCCCGTAAAAAAGAATCCGTGCCCCTGGAAGTCCCTGACCTGAGGAAATGGGAAACAACTGACCCAAAAGGTTAAAACAATTACTACAACCTACCCCGGCGGTTAAACGAGAGCATCTGTCTGGCTGTAGCACCGAGAAAATGGACTTCTTAAACCCACACAAAGAGGTCGGCCGTGGCCTTTGCGATTAATGAGTAAAAGTTAAAAGAGAGTTTCCAGTCGTAATATCGCCCAATAAATGGTGTCTGCCTTTCAGACTGAGTGCCTTAATAACAAGTAATGCCAGATCACCTTTCTAAATATCCCGGACTTAAATTTTCGATTTGTAATCGGAATCTTTCGAGTTTTAGATCTGATCACTTAAGCTTGAAAACAACACAAAAGCATCATTTAGATAACACAAAACAAATGTGTACTTTAGACCAATTACATAACAGACTCAATTAATTATTTATAATTTTTTGCAACTGTATATGGATGGGTTATTGAGCTGATGATCTATATGGCCAGTTCACAAGTACTTCAAGATATTTTAGTGGTAGAGTGTGATGAGAACTCACAGCCGAGTACTAGAAGGGGACACCATAAAAAGACGGAGGATAAAAAGACCAAAGGTCTACCATCAAGACCTTTGGGTTGGGTTCTTTTACCTCTGAAGCGGCGCTTTTTTGCACACCATGGGCTAAATGGCCAGGTCACAAGGACCCCGAAGGCTCAGAGAAGGTTAGGGGGAGATGATCCACTGGAACAGCTGTTGGTAGACAGATGGTAGCCTCCCGTCAAGGTTATCCAGCGTGTTCTTTAACGTGCACAGGGTATGGCTCTCCCACACACGGAGCCACAGCTTAACGTTCCACCTGACGGACGGTGGCCTTTCTAAGCCCATCGGTGTCCCCTACTGACCGTGGTCAGGGTGGAGAATTCTCCGTGAAGATAAATCTCAACGACGACCCAGCTGGACTCGAACCTGGAAACTGCAGATTATGAGCCTGACACACTACCTAATGAGCCAGCCCTGCCCCACCATCAAGACCATCTAGTTTGTTAACTAACATGAACAGGATATGGTATTCCTATAGAGGGTCCCGCGGCGTAATATCCCATACGACGGACGGTTGTCTGTGAGCAGAAAAGTTCTCAGTGTAGCCAGAGAAAGAACTCGAACTTGGACACATCATATTACGAGCCTGGCGACACAGTAACTGAACTAACCCACGCCACATGCTTTCTGGATCAATAGAGATTGACTTCAAAACACCAACGTGAGTAAATTTCCCAGAAATTTTCTTTCGTGAACTTGTTTCATAAACTTTAAGAACGATTTGATCGAAATATTAATTAAATCTCGCTCATTTACTTGGGTGGGGTAACACTCAGGATAGCATCTCAGGCTCGAGAATTATTTCCGCAAAACTCCCAGCCCTAGCTCCGGTCAGTAGGGCACACCGATGAGCTGAGAAAGGTTCCCGTCCTTCGGATGGGACGTAAAACCGTGTCTCCGCGTGCAAGAGAGTCATACTCTATGCATGTTAAAGAACACGCTGGATGGCTTTGATGGGAGGCTACCATTTGTCTCCTAGTAGGTGTCTGGCGGGTCCCTTCTCCCTGCCCATCCTTCTCTGGGCCCTAACCATTTAGCCCATTGAGTGCAAAAAAAGTGCTGCTCGGAGGTAAAACAAATCAACCCAACGCTCATTTACTTAAAACTTACAACGATCGCTCTTCATTATCTTCATTGTCGCGAAAATTGTAAGACCTACATTTCAGTTCTTTGTGTTTAAAAACAGAAGAAAAATTTTACATTTGAAAACCTCCGTTTTGAATTTTTGGAAGATGTTACAGAGGGGAGAGTCTCAGTGGCTGAAAGATTAATGGACTTGGCTGCGGATGAAAGGAATCTAGATTCAAATCGCGGACAAGGTATGGATATGAACAATGTTTACACCTTTGATTATCACACTCCACCACTAAATATCACACAATATTAGCTCAAATAAATCATTTGCAATATTCGTTTAAAGTTTTGAAATTTTTAACTTTTTTTAACTTTTTTTCGCAGTTAGCCGTCCCATGGCCGAGTGGTTAGCGCGCTTGGCTACTGACCTAAGGGACCTGGGTTCGAGCCCCGGGTAAGGCATGGATGTATGTGTCGTTTTTCTGCTGAGGTCCTGCCATCCTCTCAGACCTTCTACTGTGGCATATAAACTGACAGGCTCCTGTCAGACCTCTGTGGCAAGCAGCTGCTTGAGGGGTATTTATTATTATTTTTTATTAGAGGTTAACAATTAAAACTTTTGGGAGATAGAAAATTGTAAATCGTAATTTTTTTTATCTATACCTATCCAACCCAAAAAGAATTTATGTTTTTAAAAAACAAACAATTATCTCTTAAAACAAAGAAATTGTCTTTTTCCACCCACCTCCTGGAGGTAAGGGGGGAAATCATTGTTGTCAATGGAACAAACTTCGTGACCTTCACATTTCTAACATAATTACATCGCTTGCAATATTCGTTTGAAATTTTGCCTTTTTTTTACTTTTTCCCCTGTTAGAGGGCGCAATTATAACTTCTGAGAGAATCCGAAAGTACTAATCGGAATATTTCATCAATACTTACCCACCCAGAAAAAGAATTTTTCATTTATCTCTAAAAACAAAGAAGTTGAATATCTACAGACGACAAAAGTTTAGCTCGCCATGAGTGGGATTCGAACCCAAGGCTTCCAGTTGTTCTAACCACTAAGCTATAGCCAGCTCTGTCGTTTATTCACTGATCGGAGAGACCTCATTTCTTCGACGAAAAGTGTTTCTTGAATTATATGTCAAACAGGTAATCTGTGTATTTATTATTGGCTGATTCTTGCATTAGCTCGCGTTTTCTGAAACCGAGCTAAAAATGGAAGGGTGATTGTGTTTGTTTTTTTCTCACCTGCTACCGAGCTTATCTTTCTTATTGAAATGACGGATGGACATTTTCTTTCTGATAATATTGTTGAGGTCTCGCCATCCTCACAGGTCTCCTCTACGGCATTTTATACTGATTTCCCTTGGGCTGTCCAAAAGATGTTCTTATACTGCTTTGTCCTGAGCTTCAGGGATTCTAGTAACCTGGCATTTTCTCTTGTTCTCGTCCTCAGTATTCATGACGTCCATGTTGCGGCATAAAAACAAGTTAATAACTTGTCTTACCTGAAGCAACTTCGATAAAAGACAATGTCAATTGAAGCCACATAAAACAATGGTGCAGGAGCCTGTGTGAACATCTTTGGCGACACCTTTTGGAGATATTGAGATGGTTGAGGCAGCAGACGAATCGGAAGTGTTCGCAACTATCCCATCATCGAAAGTCAGAAAATGTGTCCGGTTCCCGCCTACTGACACGGAACAATTGTTAGCACCACGGTCACGGTTCACAGCAATTCCGATGGCTTTGAGGCCCCGTACATTGATAAGTTGGTGAACTTTATGCAACCGGATTCCTTAATATAATACCGGTGAATCGATAATCAGTGGCGTCAGATCAGATAACCAGAAAAACGACGTCGACGACAGCGTTATTAATACGTCAAGTTTGCAGAGGGGTAAAAAAAATCTAAAAACGTGATTAGCATGTTTTGGAGTTCCATTAAAATGGATCTGAGGTAGAGTTGTTTTTTTTTAGCTCGTGTGTAAACAGATAATTTCGGAATAGTGGAGATAAAGAAAAATGCACACACAAGGAATAATTAACGTTGTCGATATTCAAAAGATTGCTTTTGATTGATGCAAAACACCGTGCATTCCGTTTTGCTAAAATATTGGAAGAAAAACTTGGAACAAAATCTTGAGTTGAGGTTGTGAATTTAATTGCACAGGTGGGGTTATTAGGCAAAATTAACTTGCAGCCCAGAGAATGCAAACACTTCTTTAAGAACAATTAAAACTGACGAAAAAATAATTAGCTTTATCCACATCATAAGAAATTTTCATCGTCCCAGTGTGGACCCGGGTCCGAATCCCAAGTTATGAGTATTTTTCTTACCATTTTATGTTGGTTTGATAATAATTTGTTAGCTTTAAATGTGCACAAAATTTAATCTATTATCTTTCCGCTAACTAATACGAACAAATTTAAATATAGACTTTATTCCTGTTGAATTGTGATTTAAACAATTTTACTGTGCCTAGTTTCAGTCTGCGATTCAGGTATTTGCTTTTAAAAAAATTTCAAATTCCTCCTCAAGCAGCTGCTTGCCACAAAGGCCTCACAGTTTATTCTCCAAAGAAAAATTTCTGTGAGGATGGCGGGACCTCAGCAGAAACACAACATAAACATCCATGACTTAAATGTGGTTGAACGCAGGTCCCTTTGATCAAAAGTCAAACTCGCTAACCACTCGGCCACGGGTTTATTAGTTTGCAAAATAAGTTCCTTAATGTAACGACTTTTATAATAAGAAAAGAAAGAATAAATTTCCTGGTGATAAGAGTGTAATGCCACTGAAGAATTATACGTGCATCGATCCTTAATTTACATCAATAAAAAAAACCTTTGATCCTTGAGTATTAAAATTACTAGAGAAAGTTTGCATCACTGTGAATACAAGTTTTAGTAGCTTTAACGAAGAAGAAAAATTTCATAATAAACAATTTTTATTTTCTGAACCAAAATTTTATAATGCCCTACCATTGGATATCACCGTAGAATGGAAAATGATCGGGTGAAATTCAAGAATAAAATTATAACATTTCTGTTGCAAAGTCGTGATGTTGAGAGTTTATTTAGGATTGATACATGAGAATATTTCAATGGGTTGCGGGTTACACTGACCATTTATTTCTTATGTGTTTTATTTCTAACTATGTGTTTTTCAGTATAATGTTACGAGTCCTGAGATTCACAGTGCTTATGAATGCATGACATTTATTTTATTTAGCTTTATGTTTTCAGTAAGGTTCAGTATTATTAGCTGTAATTGTTTTGAAATTACATTGCAGTAGCATATTGGGGTGGGAGTGGCTCATGAGGTAGCGCACCAGACGTATAATCTGTAGTTCCCAGGTTCGAGTCCCGCCTGGGCCAGCATTCAGATTTATTTCCGCAAAACTCCCCGCCCTGCCCTAAGTCAGTAGGGGCCGTCCGTCGGATGGGACGTAAAGCCGTGACCCATATGTAGGAGAGCCATATTCTGTGCACGTTAAAGAACAAGCCGGATGCCCTTTTCGGATGGCTACCACTATCTCCTAACAGCTGTTCAGTGGGTCCCTTCTCTGAGCTCTCGGGGTCCTTGTGACCGGGCCATTTAGCCAATTTGTGCAAAAAGTGCCTCTCAGATACAAAACAACATAACCCAGTAGCATATTGTATGTCTTATATGTGCATTTACTGTCTGTATGTATTGTATTGCAATAAAGCTTGAAAGTCAAAAAAATACAAAGAACTTTAGAAATCTAAATTAAGACAGAACCCGGCAACAAATTTCAGGCCCAAACTCATCTCTATTTCCAACAAAACATATTCCCTTTGAACAAAACAATATCCTTCTTGTCTTTGTTCTGATCACGTGCCGTTCGTTTTTAGCGTCACGGGTAGTGAATTTATCTTATCATATCTGCAAACGCGCTATTCATGATAACGATAAAGAGTTCTAAACATAATAATGACAGAGAGTTTGTCCTGAAAAAAAAAAAGATTAGTGAGTGCCACTTTACTCTAGCGCAATAAATAAATAAATCACACACAAAAAAGTTAGAGGATATGAAAATAAAATAATAATAACAGCAGTTCACCAATTCTGGGAAACCGCCCAGCTACAATACAGAAAGAATAAAAAATTAAAACTAGAAAATCGCTGCTGGGAATTTCGTTTTCAAAGAGAATGAAGAGAACCTACTTTTTCACCCCTTCAAAATTTTAACTTGAGCTAATGGATGATGTGAAAAATGCAAATAATAGCATTTTATTTTAATTCTACAATATGAAAAGTATTTCTCTTTTATTCTTTAAAGTGAAAAGGCTGCTTTTCTCACAGTCCTCTGAGAAAAAGTGACAGATTATTGCTGCCAGTGAAATCTCTCTTGACACTCGAACATAGAAAGTTCGGATTTCTATCTTAAACAGATCACTTGCAACGTTCGTTAAAAGTTTTGCAGTGTCCATATTTAGTGATGTCTAAAGATATAAATTAAAACTACCTAAAGATTCGAAAAATGCAAATTATAATATTTCATTAGTACCAATTCAATTAAAAAAGAGTTTCCCAATTGTCTCTTTAAACAAAACAATTGCGTTTCCCACCCACCCTGGGTCTAAGGGATCAACTCATTGTTGCCACTGGAAACTTCGTGACCTTCACATTCCACCACCAAAATTTCAAATTTTTAGTATAAATACATCATTTGCAATATTAATAAAAAAAATTGATATTTTCAACTTTTTACACGGTTAGAGGGCGCAGTTACAGTCTTTGGGAGATTCTGAAAGTGCGAATCGTAATACGTCATCAACACCTCTCCAACACAAAAAGAATTTTTAATTATCTCTGAAAACAAACAAGTCGATGTCTACAGATTTGGGTTGGGTTGTTTTACCTCTGAGCGACGCTTTTTTGCACACCATGGGCTAAATGGCCAGGTCACAAGGACCCCGAAGGTCAGAGAAAGTTGGAGAGGGGACCCACTGGAACAGCTGTTGGGAGACAGATGGTAGACTCCCGTCAAGGCCATCCAGCGTGTTCTTTAACGTGCACAGGGTATGGCTCTCCCGCACACGGGGCCACGGCTGATGTCTACAGACGACAAAGTGAACACATTCTCGCTTTTTTTAAAACAAGATTAGACTACCTTTTGATTCTAGATGCTTACGCAGTATCTTGGGCATCGGTTGTTCCAGCTTTGTAAGTTGGGTTGGGGTGTTTTACCTCTGAGCGGCACTTTTTTGCACACCATGGGCTAAATGGCCAGGTCACATGGACCCCGAAGGCTCAGAGAAGGTTGGGGGAGGGGACCCACTGGAGCAGCTGTTGGGAGACAGATGGTAGTCTCTCGTCAAGGCCATCCAGCGTGTTCTTTAACGTGCACAGGGTATGGCTTTCCCGCACACGGGGCCACGGCTTAACGTCCCATCCGACGGACGGCGGCCTTTCCAAGCCCATCGGTGTCCCCTACTGACCGTGGGCAGAGCGGGGAATTTTTGCGGAGCTTTGTAAGTAATGATGAGGTTAGGCAAAGGAATCAGTAACCTCCTTTGAGCAGCATATTGTGCAGAGAGAGACTCCGCTGGTTTTGCCATGTTGCCCGTATGGATAATTATAGATTGGCGAATAGGGTTATGAACAGTGTGCCTAAAGGTTTCAGAAAGAGGGGGAGACCAAGGATGCAATGGGCAGACAATGTCAAACAGGACCTTGTTAGAATTGATGTGCAGTGGCCAAATGCAGCAGATGTAGCTCAGGACAGATATGCTTGGAGAACTAAATTGCACGGTCTGGTTGGACCTCCGTAGCCCATGACTGCTTGAAGATGATGATGATTTATTTATATATGTTATAGTTAGCACGCTTGGCTATTGATGAAAGGGACTTGGGTCGAGCCCCGGGTAAGGCATGGATGTTTATGTTTTCTTTCTGCTGAGGTCACGCCATCCTCACAGACCTTCTGCTATGGCGAATTGAAACTGACATGCTTTTGTCACCCTCTGTGGCAAGTAGCTGCTTGAGGGGTATTTATTGATATTTTATGCATTGTTAATTTTACTGCACCGTCATCAAGGAAAGAACAAGCGAACCAAAATACTCTGCTATTGTAGAGACATCTATAGCCACCTGGGTCATGGCTACAGAAATTATTTGAGGGGGAAAAATGGTATTGATATCCATTTGAAAATACACTAATCATTAGCTGACCACTGATCCACTTAACGCTCTAGATCGAAGTTCAAACCATTGATAAAGATCAGATTCTTTCTGATCTGTTAATTTTTTCTGTTAAGGTCTCGCCTTTTTTCACAGATCTTCTATAAGGCAAATTACACTGACAAGCTCGTGGGAAGAAGGTCTCAGGGGGAAGAGGTCTACTCGATATGTTTTTTTATAAACAAAAAAAAAAATTATCTTCTTCTAGAAAGAGACGTGAGGTAAAAAAGACAAAAGTTTCCGTGTAAACTTTTCCTTGAGGATGCCAGGCACTGAAAATATGAGAATGTAGATTGTGTTAAAACCTCTATGCAGAGTTCTTAAGCTGAAATCATAGAGGAATGAGGGCGATCAAATACTTCTCAATATATGACAGGTCGCATTTTATTTTAAGGAATCTTATAAGGCCCAATCATTTATTTCTCAAAAAATGATGGGATATATTTAAAGTATTAATAAGTAAAACATTATTACTAATATTGGTGTTTTTTTATTTAAATGTCACATACTTTTATACCCCTGCTGAGGTCCTCCCAACCTCACAGACCTTCTACTATGGCACATAAACTGACAGGCTCCTGTTCAGACTTCTGTGGCAAGCAGCTGCTTGAGGGGGTATTTATTTATTTTTTTCTTTGTTCGTTTGCAGTGGCTTCATCGTCTATTGAACGTGATCATATTATCTATTCTAGCTTGAGGTCATAGTAGCCAAGGCAAGCAAATAAGCAACAGTTCACTACTATGATTAAAATAGAACAACTGTCGGTAATCTTGTTTTGGGTCAAAACAATCAAAAAAAGGTAAACCAACAAATTTTGAGGGACGAAAATTACGATATTTAGTGATTTAAGAGCCACAATAAGAAAAAATATTGCAGATTATTTTATTAACAAAAATAAAACTTATTACCTATAGCTTTAAAATAGGTGTATGTCAAGTGTGTATAATGAAACTATTGAGAAGAATTATTAAAATGATCTGACATTCATCAGTGTAACTTTTGAGTTTGAGACTTCTCGACCAATTTATTCAAATTTAAAATACATATAACAGCATCTGAATGGCATCATAATTTCAGACTATGGTCTGCCAACCTGCTTTGATGCTTGTTTCTATTAAAAATCGCTAAAAAAATTCCGAGTTTGATGTTGAACCAAAAAGCATCAAGAGCCACTTTTCTTGAGTGCTTAGAGCGGCTGGTACCCACCACCCCTGGGATAGAACGCATTGCTTATGAGTTGTACAAAATGAATCACTGGTCACGAACCTGAGACCGCTGTTCTAAAGTGCCTACCGATGAGATAGAGAAATTTTTAAAAAAACATCAGAAAGAATGACATATTTTACCAGAGTGTACAGGTATGAAACACAAAATTGCTGCAAATAATGAATAAAAAATAATAAATAAATAAATATCCCCTCAAGCAGCTGCTTGCCACAGAGGTCTGACAGGAGCCTGTCAGTTTATATGTCACGGTAGAAGGTCTGAGAGGATGGCAGGCCCTCAGCAGAAAAACGACACATACATCCATGCCTTACCCGGGGCTCAAACCCAAGTCCACGGAAGTAAAATCCAAACATAAATACAGTAAAATCTTTTTAATAATAAATGCATTTAATAAATTTGAATAAATATATATCCACTTCAATCTTTCCTAGAATGAGTGAAGCAATTTGCACAGAAACCTCAAAGGAAAGAGTCGCATTACCTTTTGCATTGGATAAGTAATTAATCTTAGTTTATATCTGAACAGAACTGTGGAGTTGGGCTGTTTTACCGAGCGGCTTACTATGGAGTTGACTTACTATGGAGTTGGGCTGTTTTACCGAGCGGCACTTGTGTTGTACACCCTAAATGGCCAGGTCACAAGGACTCAAAGAAGGTTGAGTGAGCTCATTGGTCAGCTGTTAGGAGACAGATGGTAGACTCTAGTCAAGGTCATCCAGCGTCTTCTTTAACGTGAATAGAGTAGGGCTCTCGATGGCTTTAACGTCCCAGTCGACGGACCACTCCAAGCCTATCTGTGTCTCTTTTTTCACCGAGGCAGAGTGGGATTAAAGCGGAGATAAATCTGAACGCAGGCACAGTTGAGATTTAAACCTGGGAACTGCAGAATATCCAGGACTATTGAGATCTGTTGAAAGCCAGATACAAGGCAAACGGAAACAAGATGCTTTGATACCTATTCAGATCCTTTAATTTCTGTTCACAAATTAGAAACCAGTATTTTCATTCATGAAAAAGTTAAAATATATATATATAAATATTCTATCATCATGTCGTGCCCACATTTGTTTTATCCTGTGGACACGACTTTTGGCGTGGAGGGTCATGGACCCCCTTATCCTCATTCCGATAGTGCCTTTCCATATTGCCTTCATTTTTGTGTCCAGTTCGACGAAGAGGAACTCGGTAGCAGGCACAGAACGTTCCAGATTGAGCCTGAAACCCCAGATGGCAGCCTGGTAAACAACGTTGGCCAGAGGGGAGCTGAGATTCGGACCTCGGCTACTCTGGCCAATCACGTACAGCCACGCATGAGCGTAGGTGACCTCTGCCAGAGGGACCGGGCAGTGTGTCTCGAAAAAACAAGCGAAAAAGTATCATGGGTTATTTGTTGCTCCGAAAGGTAGGGAGTCTTGAGTTGCTGCCACTGGAAAGATGTAAACGAGGAGAATTGTCGTTAGCGCCCTGTGAGACACAACAAGCGGCTAGTCAACCTGCAGTGTCATCCCCTGGGATCAGCCTTTCAGTGAACGAGGAGGTAGGGTCGAATTCAATTATTCTGGTTTTAACTTTTCCCACTCAATTACGTTACTACCACCGTCACGCGGCCTATATGGAACTAATACATGGTGTCGTCGGCTCACCTTTTGAAACTGTATACAAGTGACTCATGAACTGTGCTGCATAATCTCTGGGGGAAGCCCCCTAAAATTAAGAAGTGTTGCGCTGAGGGCGCCTGATGAAATTGTCCGATGAGTGGACCTATATGTGTGAAATTGTCTAATAGTAATTTTGTTAATAAATGTTGTGTTTTTGTTAACTGTAAAATTATCTCAGTTTACATTATTGCAAATGTCTGTTAATTTGGTTGTGGGTCCGGGAATTTGCCTTGGATTTGGCAGCAAGTAATGCACCACGGCCTAAGTGTTTGTACCGCATTAATAAACACAGGGGTGGTCATAACAATTACAATGGTCAACACACAAAAAGGCTTTGAAATGAAAATAGCTAATTTTTACCAATTTTCAGGTGCTGAACACGAAACTGACAATAAAATTTGTCGATTGGCTCTTGTTTAGGAGAGACAAAGATGGTCATGTATAAACGACTCAGTCCGCATTGAGTGCATAGGTAACCATTTCGCAACGCTGTATTTTAAACTCCAGATTGCAACATATTGCATTGTATTGCATCAGCCCGCCATACACACAACCCTCGGAGGGTATTGCGTCATTGTCTGATGCAATGTAGTTGAGTCGTGACATCACGGCTTTAAGATCGCGGAACTAAGATCGCAATCTTTAAGCGAAGTCTCATAGGATAAGTAAATCTTTTGAGCGACTCCCATTTACCCCTGAGTCATAAATACAACCCAAGTGATCCTTACAGTTTTAATCCAGCAGTAGTGATGCCTCGTAAGTAGTGCAGATACATTTTGTTACTTTTGTGGGAAAGTGATGTTTGCAAGCCAGAAAGGGGCCATCACTCCAACAGTGAAAGCAGCATATGAGTTTTATTTTGGATGCAAGATCGGGAACAAAGATAAGGCTTGGGCTCCACACATATGATGCAGTACATGTGCAAGAAGTCTTCTGAAGTGGCTGAAAGGCGAAAAAGTGGCGATGCCGTTTGCTATTTATGGTTTGGAGAGAGCCAAGCAATCACGTAAATGACTGCTACTTCTGCATGGTTCCATCTGTTTCTGGAGGCATCACAAGGAAAAAGTAGTGGACAATAGCGTACCCGAATATACAATCTGCTCTCCGACCAGTTCCGTATGACAAAGGCCTTCCCATTCCCGAACCACCAAAAGAATTTTCCATCAATTCAGACGATGAGAAGGGAGATGAACTGGCGTTGGGTTTTCTGCAAACTTCAGTTTCTAATGATGATTCATAAGTCTGCCACGGTACGTAACTGCACCACACATTCTCACCAAAAAAGAAATGAACGATCTTGTTCACGATCTGGAGCTGTCCAAGGCCAAAGCAGAGTTACTTGGATCGAGACTTAAACAATGGAATCTTCTCAAAGAAAATGTCCGAGTGATTTCGTTTCGAACTCGTCATGAGCAGTTTATGCCTTACTTCAGAGAGTAAGCTGACCTTGTGTTCTGCTCCGATGTAGATGGCCTGATGAATGCCCTCGGAATCAAACATGACCCTCAAGAATGGCGACTATTCCTAGACTCCTCGAAATTGAGTCTCAAGGTGGTGTTGCTGCATAATGGAAATCGACCTCTATCCATTCCTGTCGGACACTCTGTCTACATGAAAGAAACCTACGACAACCTAAAACAGCTGTTGAACTGTCTTCAATACAGTAAGTATGGCTAGCATCTCAGTTGTGACTTGAAGGTAGTGGCTCTGTTGATGGGTCTGCAGCTGGGATATACGAAGTACTGCTGTTTCTTATGAGAATGGAACAGCCGAGCAAAGACTTTGCACTATGTGAAGAGAAACTGGCCTCAGAGGAAATCTCTGAAGGTCAGAGAGAAGAATGTGGAACACCCAACACTGGCAGAAACGCACAAAATCCTGCTACCGTCCCTACACATCAAATTCGATGTTATGAAAAACTTCGTAAAAGCCATGGACCAGACTGCATCAGCCTTCAAGTAGTTGGCTGACAAATTCCCTTGACTCAGCGAAGCGAAAATTAAACAGGGAATTTTTGTGGTCCTCAGATCCGCAAGCTGTTCAGAGATCACATGAACATCTGGCGGATCTGAGGACCACAAAAACTGTTGTCGAACAACCTGCTTCAGAAAAATGAAGACGAGAAAAACGCTTGGGACGCGTTTTGTCTGGTGTCAACTAAATTCCTCACGAATGTCAGGACAGACATCTACAAGGAACTGGTTAAGGACATGTTGTCCCTATATCACAACTTCAATATGTCCTTAAAGATCCACTTTCTCCATTTCCACTTAGATTTCTTCCTCGGCAACTATGGCATGGTTGGTTAGTGATGAGCACACAGTGAACGTTTTCACCAGGACATTGTGATATCAGGGAAACTGATCCACTTCAATGTTGGCTGACTACTGTTGGTCGCTTTCCAGAGATGATCTTACAAGCGACGGGCAAAGCGCCGTGGGAAGTAGAAGCGGAGTTTTACCGATACATATCGTAGGTACGTAGTACTCTATTATACGTATAAGAAACTATTGAGGATTTCTCAGAAATCGTAGCCATTTTTGTATTTTAATTGTCATACTCGTGTTCAGAACCTTCAAATCTTTAAGAAATGGCTATTTTATCTCAGAGGCATGATTTTATAAAAATTTGTTACCCAGTGTTATTAGCATATCCAGTAGGGAGACAAGGCGCTGCGAAGATTTGTTAAATTAGATTTTAATAAGATACGAAGATCTAGTTCTTCCTTTGGTTTCAAAACTATCATTGCGCCTTCCGTTCCTCTCAGGGGAATAAAATAGTACAGAATTTTTATCTGAACCTTGACGAACCCGAGCAAAAAGGTCACACAGCGAAAGATAACGTAATTTGTTTTTGAAGTGGCCTCAATGCGAAAGAGATGTAGCAAAAAAAAGCTCAAGGTTTTAAAACTGACGAAACGGTCTGTGAGAGCATTAAGCGAATGAGTTAGATAAATCTTTACAGATAAAAAACGAAAAACCTAAGACTTCATTGAAGTCAGTCATTTTTCTCCATCCTGTCAGCATTCACTCTTAGAAGAAGCCAAAAATCCCAAAGCTTCCACAATCTACATTCCCACATTATCAGTGCCTGGCGACCTCAAGGAAAGAGCTCGAGCAGAGCGAAACTTTCGTGCCTCCCTTGGTCCGTCACTTTCTTCTCGATTGCGCTGCACGTGCTGCCTGAAGCTGGACAACTTTTACGGAGCAGCTATCTCGTTTTTCTCGTGAACAATTAATTACCACGAAAACCTCGCCATTATCTAGTTGCAACACGTCGCCCCTGCGCAAGGCTGGACTTCTCTACACTCTCTCAGAGTGCATTGACATCTCCAAAATCCTAGGAGCGTGTTAAAAGGCAAAGACTGGCTTTTCAAAAGCGGTGACATTTTGGATCTTTAGGAACAACTTCTGCAATAGAATCATAATGAATGGTCCAGGAGGCAAGTTTCTGAATTTCACTCTTTCAATGACAACAGGCCGAACTGGTCGCCCTTGTCATATAAAGACAGTCACGATTTAAGCAGCTGTTACTCGGAAGAACAAACTTCGCATATTGATGAGCTAAAATTTCGACAACATCAACGCGAGAGTTTCTTTCTTGGTTGTAAGCGATGAATGAAATATAAAAACGGATTTATTAATCCTTGTGTCTTCATCTGCCTTTGTAACATAGATAGCTAGACGAAGACACAAGCAACCTATTAATTTGTTTATCTTTGCAACATAAGTAGCTAAACAAATATTTTCTCAAGCGACCACACACTGTGGATGTTTAACATGATCGTAACGAATCAGGTTTTTTATTTAATGATCATAAGCAAGGCCTTAACAAGGTATTAATATATGCATACAGAGGACCACAGACATCGGGCGCCAGTTTCCAGTAACGACCATAAATTTTTCCTGGTGATAAAAACACTTCTTGTTGTTATAAAACTAGGTATCAGCATGAAAAACCGAATAACAATTGACCTTACAGATAGAAAGCAATCCGAAACACAGCTTAAAGACTTCTTTGCTTAAAGACTTCTTTCTCCTCCTGGCTAATGTACTTGGGAGCGGAGCGCAAGGACATGGTCACACAGCGAAAGAAGCCTTGTCTTTTTCTGATGTAACCTTTCAAATGAGGTCACGCTTTCTTCGCAGCGTTTTTCTACAGATTATTAACTTATATATTATTATATTGACAGGTTCATCCTAAATCTCCGTGGCAATCTTCACAGTCCTCCTATGCGCCATACTATATTAAGAGGTACATCCCAGACCTCGGTGGCAATGTTCACAGTCCTCCTCTGCGCACATTGTATTAACAGGCTCATCCCAAATGTGGCAATCTTCACAGTCCTCCTCTGCGCCATACTATATTAAGAGGTACATCCCAAACCTCGGTGGTAATCTTCACAGTCCTCCTCTATGCACACTGTATTAACAGGCTCATCTCAAAACCTCTGTGGCAATCTTCTCAGTCTCCTCTGCGGCACTGTATTAAGAGGCTCATTCCAAACATATGTGGCAATCTTCTCAGTCTCCTCTGCGGCACTGTATTAAGAGGCTCATTCCAAACATATGTGGCAATCTTCTCAGTCTCCTCTGCGGCACTGTATTAAGAGGCTCATTCCAAACATATGTGGCAATCTTCTCAGTCCTCCTCTGCGGCGCTGTATTAATATGCTCATCCCAAACCTCGGTGGCAATCTTCTCAGTCCTCCTCTGCGGCATACTATATTAATAGGCTCATCCCAAATCTCGGTGGAAATCTTCACAGTCCTCCTCTACGCACACTGTACTAACAGACTCATCCAAAACCTCTGTGGCAATCTTCTCAGTCCTATGCTGCGGCACTGTATTAATATGCTCATCCCAAACCTCGGTAGCAATCTTCACAGTCGTCCTCTACGCACACTGTATTAACAGGCTCATCCCAAAACTGTGGCAATCTTCTCAGTCTCCTCTGCGGCACTGTAGTAAGAGGCTCATTCCAAACCTATGTGGCAGTTTTCTCAGTCCTCCTCTGCGAGACTGTATTAATACGCTCATCCCAAACTTCTGTGGCAATTCTCACAGTCCTCCTCTGCGTCATACTATATTAACATGTTCATCTCAAACTTCCTTTGCAATCTTCACAGTCATCGTCTTCGGCATACTGTATTAACAGACTCATCACAAACCTCTGTGGCAATCTTCTCAGTCCTCCTCTGCGGCACTGTATTAATATGCTCATCCCAAACCTCGGTGGCAATCTTCTCAGTCCTCCTCTGCGGCATACTATATTAATAGGCTCATCCCAAACCTCGGTGACAATCTTCACAGTCATCCTCTACGCACACTGTACTAACAGACTCATCCCAAACCTCTGTGGCAATCTTTACAGTCCTCCTCTGCGGCACTGTATTAATATGCTCATCCCAAACCTCGGTGGCAATCTTCACAGTCCTCCTCTACGCACACTGTATTAACAGGCTCATCCCAAACCTCGTTGGCAATCTTTACAGTCTTCCTCTGCGGCACATTATATTGACAGCATTTGAGACTTCCGTCACACTGACTGAACACTAATATAATCTGATAGATTTTATGCTGCATACCTAATAATTTTGCTAATTAATCTACCCTCACCCCTCTTCAAGGGATGGGGACTCATAGTTTGAAATTTTTTCTACAGACCATCACATGTGGATTTTTCAGTTGCAGAAGAGTTCGCTTTTTAGTTCTCAGTCTTCCTAGATGGGTATTCGATTTAACATTAATTAAAAATATGGACACTGCCTGGTGATCTCTGAGCTGTGGGAGGCGAGTTTACGATGATCGAGATATTTCGCAAATATTTCCAAAACACTACATTGCTTATACAATAAACAAAGAGATGGTGAGAATTACCTAATGCCAAAAAATATTAAATGAAATGATGGGAGTAGACCAGATATGCCGATTGCAAAAAATTGGTTTTAAATATGTGTTTAAACGAGTTAAAACGATCAGTCAGTTTACAGCCCAGAGGGAATATGGCTGAATCTCTCGTAAGTTGGATTGTTTTACCTCTGAAGGGCCTTTTTTTCTCTCACAATGGGCAAGATGGCTAGGTCACAAGGATCCCAAAGGCTCTGGGGCAATGGGACCTGCTGAACAGTCTGTTAGGACACCGATGGTAGCGTCCCTTCAAGATCATCCAGTGTGTCCTTTGATGTTCACAGGGTATGGCTCTTGTGAACATGCGACCACGGCTTAACATCCCATCCGACGGACAGTTGTCTTTCCAAGCCCCCCCAAAAAAAGAAATTCCCAAAAATTACTTTCGATTTATTCTGCTGCCGTGCGCTTCACGTTGATGATGCATTTTGAACTGATAATTAATATTAACCTAGTTCTAACCGCCTTCTCGTGGTGCGGACCGTTAGTAACTTTCAAAAGAGATACTCTCTTGTGGAAGTGAACGGAAGGGGAGGGCTGCCAGATTAGTGTGGCCTACTGATCTGGACAACTACGGCTACTTTTCTTTTTTTTCTACCCTGCTGAGGAGTGTTCAACCACACAGGGTCCTGCTGCTGACCATATAAACCTACTGGACTGGACAGATATATGGCTCTGAGCTTGATTATGGATCCTGATTTTGCTGCACTGGTGGGCTTCTGTGGAGGGAAAATCTTCCGCTGTGTTTTCTGTTTGTTTGTGGTGTTGAACATGAAGGTGGGTTGACAGCCCCAAGTGAATAGATTCACAGGATATGTTTATCAGCTGGGGGATAATCCTGAGCAGAAGTCATCGCAGGCACCTGAACTCTTTGCTTCTATTGGCATCGTCAAATTCTACGTTGGAGGAAGTCTTCCAGTGTAGATGGCTTCAGCCTTTAGTAGTGGTGGAACGGGTCTTTGACCCATGTCTGCGATTAGGGGGCTGTTTGATATTGTCGGCATTCCCTCTCTCAATAAACATAGTTTCTTTAAACATCCCACTAACCATTTTCTCTCCATAGGTAGTTGGAATGTGAGGACTCTGAACAGAGCTTTTTCTCTTGATGTCCTCACACAAGAATTCCACCGTTATAATTTAGATATTCTCGGCCTGCAAGAGACCAGATGGACAGATAAAGGTCAGATTCTTAAAACTAATCTTAAATTTCTCTTTTCAGGGAGGGACGACAATAAGCATCACCAAGGCGTGGGACTGCTTCTCAGCAGACACGCTAGCGATGCTCTTCTAGGATATGAGTGCATTAATGAAAGGTTTCTTACAGCAAAATTTCAGACAAGCGTTAAAGACTTGAATGTTATCTGCTGTTATACCCCCACTGAGGATGCCGATGAGGATGAGAAGGATAGGTTTTATGAACAACTTCAGGATATTTTGAATTCTGTCAAGAAAGGAGATATTACCCTTGTTCTTGGTGACTTCAATGCCAAAGTTGGTACTGACTCTGACCTTTGGGGAGGAGTAATAGGCCCTTTTGGTATTGGTAGCTGCAATAGCAATGGGCAACGTCTCCTACAGGTAAGTAAACTCAATGGATTCAGAATAACTAACACTTATTACAAACACCGCGACATACATAAGTATACATGGGTTTCACCTGATGGGCCGTATAAGAATATGATTGATTACATATTAATTAACAGCAAATGGGCTAGTTCTATTAGGAATACCAGGGCATATAGGGGAGCTGAAATTGGATCTGACCATTACCTTGTTAAAAGTGTGTTGCAACTTAAACTTAAAAAGTGTTGTGCTAGGGTTAAAAAATTTACTTTTAATACTGAAGCTCTGAAAAATCCAGTTATAGCCAAAGCTTACCATGATAGGTTACTTAGTCATTATGACAGTCATGGTTTGCTTACTACTGAAGTTGAGGAAGAATGGGATCATTTTAAACAGGCTTTTTTGGATACTAATAGTACTCTTTTCGGAGAAAAGGAGCAGAAGAGGCAAAATTATCTGAGTGATAAGGCACTTGAGCTTATTTCGGAAAGAAAGAACTGCAGGAATGCCCTTAATCAATACCCTACTAGTCCTAATAGAAAGCATTACAGAGACCTTAATAAACTTGTAAAGGATCAGTTAGCTGCTGATAAGAATCTTTGGCTTGATGGTTTGGCTGACAAAGCCGAGGAAGCAGTTAGACAGCACAACAGCAGAGAGCTGTACCACATAATTAATGTTTTGTGTGGGAGAAAACGGACAGGCATACAAGGATTGAAGGATAAACAAGGTAAGGTTATAGAAGGGGAGGATTCTGTCATGGCTAGGTGGGCTGAGCATTTCAGTGATGTTCTAAACAATGTAGTTAGTTCTACTCCCATTGTTTGCAATGATGATAGATGCATTGGTGGCTTTAATGTTGGCCCTATAACACAATCTGAAGTTATTTTGGCTGTTTCTAAACTTAAACTTCATAAATCCCCAGGGGTAGATGAAATTACTACGGAAATGCTTAGAGCTGGGAATGTTTCGGTTACCACTTGGATGACTGAAATTCTGAATATCTTTTATGATAAAGGCATGGTTCCTAAGGATTTTACCAGAGCTATTGTTATTCCTATTTTCAAAAAAGGTGATCGCAGTTCTTGTGATACCTATAGGGGTATAAGCCTTCTCTCTGTTCCAGGTAAAGTTCTTTCCATGATTGTGCTTAATAGAATTAAGAATCTGGTTGACAGTCAATTGCGTGATGAGCAATGTGGATTCAGAAATGTTAGGGGATGTATGGATCAGATATTTTCACTTAGGCAGATTCTTGAGAAATGTTTAGAGTTTCAGAAACCTTTGGTTGCTAGCTTTGTTGATTTCAAAAAGGCTTTCGACTCTGTTGATCGTCATAATTTGTGGTTGATTGTGTGATCATGTGGTATACCAGACAAGTTAGTTAACATTATGAAAGCTCTCTATAATAACACTGAGTCGTGTGTGAGAGTTGGTAAGGCTTATAGCAATTGGTTTAGCATTACTTCTGGTGTTCGACAAGGGTGCATTTTGTCTCCTTTTCTCTTTAGCTTGGTTATTGATTATGTTATGCGAAATTCACTTCAAGGGAAAGATTTTGGCCTTAAATGAGCTGGAGATACGAAAGTTTCTGATTTAGATTATGCTGATGACTTAGCCCTTTTGGCAAATGATGTTGATGAGATGAACTCTTTCATTCGAGCTGTTGATGAGACTGGTAGTAGAGTAGGTTTGGTTATAAACAGAGAGAAAACTAAAGTGATGAAAATTGGTCAGGCAGGCTGTGATTCAGTTAATCTGAATGGTTGCATTCTTGAGCAGGTGTCACAGTTTAATTATCTTGGAAGCTATGTAACAGATAATGGTGATGTGCGGCATGAGATTAACAGACGAATAGGGATTGCTGCCGGGACTTTTAAGAATCTATGGAGAGTGTGGAGAAATAGGCGTATACACCTAAAGACTAAAATTAGACTGTATAATAGTTTGGTTCTTTCTAGGGTTAGTTATGGTAGTGAAACTTGGACACTTTGTAAACAAGATAACAGGAAACTAGATGCTTTTAATTCCAGATGCTTACACAGTATCTTGGGCATTAGGTGGTTCAACTTTGTAACTAATGATGAGATTAGGAAAAGGAGTTTGCAACCTCCTTTAAGCATCATATTGTGCAGAGAGAGACTCTGTTGGTTTGGCCATGTTGCCCGTATGAATAATTATAGATTGGCGAATAGGGTTATGAACAGTGTGCCTAAAGGCCTCAGAAAGAAGGGGAGACCTAGGATGCGGTGGGCAGACAATGTCAAACAGGACCTTGTTAGAATTGGTGTGCAGTGGCCATATGCAGTAGATGTAGCTCAGGATAGAGTTGCTTGGAGAACTAAATTGCACGGCCTGGTTGGACCTCCGTAGCCCATGGCTGCTTGAGGATGATGATGATGATGATGATGATGATGATGAGTTCTAAACATGAAAATATAAACATGTAAATAATCTGAAGATATTTTTTTGGGAGCCCAAAATTAAATGCTAATAGGGGAGTTAAAAATAAATATTCGATATAGGTACAATATTTTTTATTTACATCCGATAAGGTGTATAATTTACGATGGAAATTCAACATAAATGCGTCCGTGTGAAAAAAAAGAAGCGTTGAAGTGTAAATTGTAGGATGTCATGAACTGAAGCGTATAATGATCGCAATATTAAAAAAGTTCAAAGGTCATATAATCCATTTTACCCGATATATTCGGTTGCCGACTTCCCATTCGATTGCCACCCATCGCACGAAACGAGCTTTCAAGCTCTGATTCTCGGCCAAAAGTATTCGCACTTCCGACTAAGTCATTCCGTTCCTCGAAATCACGTCATAGTCGTAAAAAATAACAACAGATCGTAATTCGCTGAAGATGAGTATCGAGCCGTGCTGACTGGCAGGAGTTGAACGGTACCGCCACACAAAAAGCGGCTTGAGCGGTTCTGCTCTATTAACATAGAAAACTTTCAAGCGTCTTAAAATAAACTCATGGAGCAATCGCACACATTGCCATCTCCGTTGTTGTTAACGATTTTATCATAAGACGCCAGAAAATTTGGTAAAGTTCACAACTGTAAACTGTTGAAATCGCTTTCACTCTGGCCTTATCCCAACTAACTCTAATACGGCTCAAATAGCTTTTTGTGTGACCGTATCCAAGAAAAGTAACATCCCCGTCACGCTTAAGTAAACTGGTTTTTTGGAGTTTTTTTTTTGTTTCCCTGATTTGTGCGTGAAAAACTATTAACTCACTATGCAATTTAGAGGCAGCCACGGAGGTTTAATAAGTACTGCCTCGTAAAATTTCATTGGGATTATAAAATAGGTTCATAAGCTATAAAAGTCACCAGAAGTTTCTTCTGACCAGTAAGTGATCGTTCCCAAAAGATATTTCTGAAATGCCTTTCTTTGCATTTCTCTCTTATATCTTCAGATTTTTTTTTTCATTTTCCTTCGAAATATTTCTCAATTCAGTGATCCCCAACATGTCTGGGCGGTGAGCCATCCTGGTCTCCAGTCGCATATCATTGATATACTTCCATTAAAGATCAACATTTGAGATCATTTTTATCTAGCCACAAGCTGTACAGTCGCTCAAAAAAAGTATCCGAACACAATGGTTGATTTCAGAATTCAGAAAAAAATATCTGGCAACGATTTTTTTAGAAATTAGTGATCTCGCAACCTTCGTGTCACGTGATTACAGAATTCAGGAAAAATATCTGGAGCGTGTACAGCTCCAGTTACCGTTCACAGCAAACTGGAGTGTGTGCAGCAACTGCACACGCTCCAGTTTGCTGTGAACGGTAACTGCACACGCTCCAGTTTGCTGTGAACGGTAACTGCACACGCTCAATATTTCCGTGAGTGAGCCCACACGATCCATGTGCTGTGAACATTAACCACAACCGCTCCAGTTTGCTGTGAACGGTAACTGCACACGCTCCATATTCATTGCATTATATATTCATACGCATTATATATATTAAAAAATATCCGAACACTATGGCTGATTACAGAATTCAGAAAAAATATCCGGCAACATTTTTTTTAGAAATTAGGGATCTGGCAACCTTCGTGTCACGTGACACGAAGGTTACGTGACAGATATTTTTTTGAGCAACTGTACACAATTTTCATCAGATTGATTATGTTTAGATTCGACGTTTTCATTAAGTTTCGACTCGATTTAAACGATGAAAGCGAGAAAAATGTCACTTTTCTTGAAGGAAAAAAAAAAAACCACCAGCCACCGTTTAATCCACAATTTAAGTATTTTAATTTTCTACTGATGGAAACAATTAAACAATTAAAAAGGTATATGATCTTTTTTTTAAATTGGATATAAATGTTTTAATGATTTACTTCTGAGGGGCACTTTTATGCACAAAATGATCTAAATGGGTTCCGCAACAGCCTGCTTCTTGACTGCCTGGAGATCTACCGACCCTCCGGGGTCAAACCGACCCTCCGGGCCCTTGTGGCTCGACCCTTTCTCCCCCTTAGTAGGGTGGTAGGTGGGGCGGGGGTGGCTCAGTCGGTAGCGCGCCAGGCTCGTAATCTGTAGTTCCCAGGTTCGAGTCCCAGCTGGGTCAGCGTTGAGATTTATCTCCGCAAAATTCCCCGCCCTGCCCACGGTCAGTAGAGGACACCGATGGGCTTGGAAAGGCCGCCGTCCGTCGGATGGGACGTTAAGCCGTGGCCCCGTGTGCGGGAGAGCCATACACTGTGCACGTTAAAGAACACGCTGGATGGCCTTGACGGGAGGCTACCATCTGTCTCCCAACAGCTGTTCCAGTGGGTCCCCTCCCCCAACCTTCTCTGAGCCTTCGGGGTCCATGTGACCTGGCCATTTAGCCCATGTTGTGCAAAAAAGTGCCGCTCAGAGATAAAACAACCCAACCCAACCCCCATAGTGCAGAAGTACTACTGTTCTACTGAGTTGCAAATATCCTGCGGCTTTGTCCAAAGGTAAACTTCCTTTGAGTGGTTCCAAAGATCACTTCATTGAAGTGAAATAAATGACCAGGTCACTCAAAGAGTGTTAGGGACCCACTGAACAGCTGTTAGGAGACTGATGGTAACCCTCCCCCCCACCTCCGTCAAGGCCATCTAGCGAGTTTTTAACGTGCACAGAGTATGGCTCTCCAGAACCCGGAGACACGGCTTAATATTTTATCCGACGGACGGCAGTCTTTCTCAAGACCATTGGTGGCCTTATAAGTCATATAACACCATCCTTACCGAGGGTAGAGATATTAGTGGAGAAAATTCTCACCCCAGGCATAGTTGGGACTCGAAATGGGAATACAGATTACGAGCCTGACGCGCTACCGACTGAGCCAATTCTTTAAGAGTGCACGCAATTTAGAAACTTTTATGATTATATCATACCGAAAGGTTTTTAGTGTTTCGATTAACGATATTCCTATAACTGTAGTTGTTATTCTTATTAGTCTCAGTTACGAATCATCAAAAATCGATTAAGTGAAGTGAAGAACCTTGTGGGGGGGGGATGCACTTCCAAATATGTCGGGATTTTCTTATAAGCATGATTAAATGAAAAAATATAGAACTTTAACGACAATCTGTACACAGATGGGCCATCTTTTTTTAAAACTAAGTGAATTTGCATTGACATTTGTAGATTTTTGGTTTTGTAATATACAGTGTGTCCGACAATAATGATGGGAATTCGGGAAGCATTGTCTCCAAATACACAAAAAGCATCCCATTGAATGCTGTACCTGTGCATTCCCCCATTCAAAAAGTTTTACGGGTGGCCACCAGACAAGACGGTGCGCCGCTACATTTCTCAAGATACATTACGGAAGTTTTTTGTGCAACATTTCCTGACAGATTGATCGGCATGGGTAGTCCAATTCTATGGCCACCAAGGAGTCCTGATTTGACATCCTTGATTTTTTTCTGTGTGTGTGGGGTTTTGCAAAGTTCATGTTTACACGGACAAAATTCAAGAACTCAATCATTTGGAAGCCAAAATATGAGAAGCAACTGAGAATGTAACAAGGGATATACTGCAGCGGGTAGGCAAGAAGTGAAATACCGATTGGGCATATGCATGGGCGTGAATGGTCTTCAAACAGGCTTTTCTTGAAACTAACAGTACTCTTTTGGGTAAATAAGTGCAGAAGAGACAAAATTATTTCAGCAATAAGACACTGGAGCTTATTTTTTAAAGAAAAACTCCAGAAGTATCCTTAATCAACACTCTACTAGTCCCAACAGCAAACGTTACAGAGAGATTAATAAACGTGTAAAGGATCAGTTAACAGCTGATAAGAATCTTTGGCTTGATAGCTTGGCTGACAAAGCCAAGGGAGCAGTTAGACAGCACAATAGCAGAGAGCTGTACCAGATAGTTAATGTTTTGTGCGGTAAGAAAAGGATAGGTATACAGGGATTGAAGGATAAACACGGTAAGGTTATTGAAGGTGAGTATTCTGTCATGGCTAGATGAGTTGGGCAATGGTCTAGAGAGCTGAAAATTTCTGATTTAGATTATGCTGATGATTTAGCCCTTTTGGCAAACGATGTTGATAAGATGAAGTCTTTCATTAGAGCTATTGATGAGACTGGTAGTAGAGTAGGTTTGGTGACAAAGAGAAAACTGAAATGATCAAAATTAATCAGCCAGGTTGTGGTTCTGTAACTCATACTGATTGATCGGCATCAATGATGCCGATCTGATGTGCTACATGAGATTAACCGACGAATAGGAATTGCTACCGGGACTTTTAAGAATCTATGGAGAGTGTGGTGAAATAGGCGTATACACCTAAAGACTAAAATTAGACTGTATAATAGTTTGGTTCTTTCTAGGGTTAGTTAAGGTAGTGAAACTTGGACACTTTGTAAACAAGATAACAGGAAACTAGATGCTTTTGATTCTAGATGCTTACGCAGTATCTTGGGCATTAGGTGGTTCAACTTTCCGTTGGGACCATGTTGTTTTGGCCATGTTACCCATATAAATAACTATAGATTAGCGAATAGGGTTATGAATAGTGTGCCTAAAGGACTCAGAAAGAGGGGGAGAACTAGGTCAAACAGGACCTTGTCAAAAAAATGTCAAACAGGACCTTGTGAAAAAAAATGTCAAACAGGACCTTGTTAGAATTCGTGTATGGTGGCCAGAAGCAGCAGATGTAACTCAGAACGGATGTGTTTGGAGAATTAAATTTGAACAATCTGATTGGATCCTATGGCTACTTGAGGATGATGATGATGATGATGATGAACGGTGCACCTGAGGAAATTCACAAATTACGTTCAAAACTATTCAAGGTTCGCTTTCAATTAAAATAGTATTTTGGAAAAAAAAAGAGAGAAGAAAGTACTAACCTACACAAAGGACAGATATAACCTAGAGGTTTTTACAAGCTTGTCCTGGTTTCTCATACAACGTACAAACACATACACAAGGACATGCCCTTGGGCATCATAGTCAAGTACGATAACCACTAGAACAAGTAGGATTTATAGATAATATGCAAATTTGAAATTTACTATGGCCGAGTGGTTAGCACGCATGGCTACTGATCTAAAGGACGTGGGTTCGAGCAGTGGGTAAGGCATGGATGCTCATGTTGTTTTTCTGCTGAGGTCCTGCCATCCTCACAGACCTACTATGGCATATAAACTGACAGTCTCCTTTAAAAACTCTGTGGCAAGCAGCTGCGTGAGAGGGTATTTATTTTTTTATTGGTAGCATGTTGGAGAATCCTGCATGAGCTCATAGGAATTGTAATGGGGTGTTAAATAAAAAAGGTAAAGATTTAATTGTGTTGAATTAGAATTGAAAAATATCGCTATGTTTCATCCTCTGGTGTTTACAGATTTACGATATTCGAAGTAGAAATGCTCTTGCACCAGTTATTTTCCAGTTGCTGCACCATCCCGACTTCTTACAGACAGGGGCGCCACAAGGTTGCAGAGATGTTTTTCAACAAACATAGAATGTGGAATACGATTAGAAAATGGGATTTCTTTCGGTGAGGACCCTAATTTGAAAGTAATAACAACTTAGCACTATTTATTTGAACTTAGCTGTTCATTGTGGTCTAATATGGCATAACTCTTTCACGTATTACAACTTGTAGTCGTTTAGAATATAGCAACATAGCAAAGTAGCTTCACTATTTACATTATGAGAAATAGAAATGTGGCATAATTATTTGCAGTGTAGCAATCTGGTACTGTTTTACAATGTAGTAACCTGGCATATTGGTATTTGCGGTAAACAATCTGATTTCAGTTATTCACACTATGAAAACCTGGTTTAGTTATTCAGATTATTAAATTGGCCTTTATAACGACACGGTATATCTATCTGTGGCATATAAATAATATATTGTATGTATTATTTCTTTAGGAAACTCACAGACCGTGCCAGATTAGGCATCGTAATTCTAGTTGAGGAAATCAATTATGTTTGAAATTTGTGTACCGTTTTAAACTATGGGGAAAATAATAACTTAAATATTATAAGAGGTGGGGGAGTGCTTGGATTTTTATACTACGCACTGAGAACCTTTCATCCGACTCTGCTCACATCAAAATATAAATAAAGGCGAGTCGCCTTCCCTTAGAACCTATTCAGCACTCAGACTGACTGTAATAATTCATTTATGGTGCGTTTCTGCATAAGGTAACTCGGCTATAATGAACACACATGCATAATTTTACGATCAGCTCTTCCTCTCATTATAGAGGAATTCACAACCGAGAGCCACTATGCATTATAATTAGTGCTACCCAAGCAACTCTCGCTCTCCAGGCCACATTTACAACTGATGTTTTTGTTTCTTCCTAATGACTCGAGGGAATCGAAACTTCTCCGCTTGATTGCTGTGCCTCTCTTTCATCCTGGAATTATGGTGTCAAAGACACCATAATTTGAAGACACGGAAATCTCATAATTCCAGCTTCTTAACAAACTGCAAGGGAACGGCCACACACACACACAAAAGAAAAATGTTGGGAGTGGTTCAGTGTTCTAAACATTTCCAAACTTAGTGTTTCTTAAACATACACTCCAGTCTGCTGTGAGAATTGGATTGTTTTACCCATGAGGGATATTTTTTGACCAGGTCACAAGGGCTCAGAGGTTGGGGGAGGAGACCCACTGGATAGCTGTTAGGAGACAGGGGTAGCTTCCCGTCAAGGCCATCCAGCGTGTTCTTTAATGTGCACAAGGTATGGCTCTCCCTCATATTGGGCCACGGCTTTACATCTTACCCGAAGGACGATGGCTTTTATAAGGGAATGATTTCAGATTGACTGATGACACGCAGCTCCTTGAAGAGTAATTTATTTTTTTTTTATTAAGGACTAATCAATGAAAGGAATTTAATGCAAAAGGAACTCGGAGAATGCGCTTTGTACATCGGGATGACAGCACCTAGTTCATTGGCAGTGAGAAGTTATTAAAGTCCTTTGGTCGTATTTCCCAAGAGGAATAACATCAACCCATTTAGATATATTTCCAGGGGTACAGCACCAATTTTATTGAGTGTATTTGCTGAGAAAAGTGAACCAATTCATCGGAGATATTTCCAGGGAAGAGAGAACACCGACAGTTGGTTGCAATTCGAAGGGAGGGAACAGAGGCTATCTAGGGGGGGGGGGGGGGGCATGTTCCCTTTTAAGATGCTAGTAAAGGTAATAGAGGCAAAAACACACAGTACAGAAAAATGTGCAATACATGCATTTTTCAAGAAATTTTTTTAAGATATGAAAAACTGAGAATGTTATACTGTATGAAAATCCATTTTTTTAAATATTTTTCCTGCTCGATTGCGTTTCTTGCATTAATTAAAGCATTAACTATAGTTACAATGCGTTGCGGAATCTTAAACCTTATTGACATATTTTAAACTTTATTCCTTTGTTGTGACTATAATTAATGCCCCCCTCCCTGATTTTTTTCTACATCAGGGCCTGGGCGGGAGCACCATTCTACTATACGTACATCCAAGGAGAGAGAACCAAAGTAGTTAATTTTGAAGGAATGGGTTTGGAGAACATCAAATCAATTATGCATATTTCCAAAAGGAAGAGTACTGAACATATTCAAAGAGATATAATAAAAGGAATATAATCAAAGGTATTGGATAACCATGCTCAGGGGGTGTGGCTTTGCTGGGAACACTGACATTTTTCATGGTTTTTAACGTGTTCCCGATCTCTTTTAACTGACCCATTTCTCTGTGCCTAGGGAGATTGTCCCGCCCTTGAGGCATCTTATCGTCCTCCCCAATTGCTTTGTGTTGCCCAACTCAATAAATATGACAGTTGACAGAGAGACAAATTGAAGAAACGTTATCGTGTTCCGGGATGCCATCCTGATACGGTTCTGTAACATCCCCGACCACGGAGGATCCCCTGAGGTGCTTGCTGCAGTCATGCAATGTGAGCTTGGATAAAGAAATAGGAGAGAACAGGTTGCACTTGCGATAAGCGACGAGTTGAAATACTTCGAAACTATTCAGTAGAGATCAGATGACTTGGAAGGAACAAACTTAAACACGCTCTCTATATGTTGTCTGAAATCTGGATTTGCCAAATTCAAAGGTTCAAGCACAGATAACAAGTAACAACTACGAATCTTTGAACGCGCAAGTCCTTAAACCCCTTAGGACAACTTCAGATTCCTGTCCTTCAGTGTTTAATATTAGACATTGAGGCGTGGATTTTGCCATAAGCAATATAGAGCATACTCAGCACCGACTAACATTATAGTTGCCTTCTTCAAAAAATTCGTGTTATTCGTGTCAGTCGAACATGAATTTCTCGTAAAGGAATAACGTAAATAGTTTGGGGAATGTGTTGCAGTTTTTAACCTGATTGATATATTTTGAATTTTATTCCCTTATTGTTGACAATACATGTCCCATAGTTGAGTGGTTAGCATGCTTGACTACTGATCAGAAGGACCTGGGTTCGAGCCCCGGGTTAAGGAATGGCTGTTTGTGTTGTCCTTCTGCTGAGGTCACGCCATCCTCACAGACCTTCTAACTATGGCAGTGTCTCGCAAACTTTTTTACTCTGCGGCACACTGAATCTAATTTTTTTTCCCGCGGCACACTGAATCCAATTTTTTTTTTTCCGAGGCACACCTAAAAGCAAACTCTATATAATCGTCATTATATTTGCGCTTTGTTGAAGTCATCAGCCTGGTTTTACTTGAAGATTTGCTCTCGTTCTTTAATTCATAACTCGGTGTTTGTTTTAAATATTTGTCCATTCTATGGCTTGAAATAATCAAAAATTAATACCAAAATTTGGAAAAAGCTTGATAAATACTTACAAGATCCCAGTCGATAAAATCTGAAAGATTGTTATTAAAGCACATCGATAGCACGTCGATAACACAAGTCAAGTCAAAATGAAATCTTTGGAATATCTAGAGTCAGTTTGAAAATCTCTCGCGGCACACAGTTTGCGAGACACTGAACTATGGCGTATAAATTGATAGGCTTCTCTCAACCTCTGTGCAAGGAGCTGCTTGAGCAAATATTTATTTTTATCTTCTTATATGCGTTTTAAAAAGTAGAAAATAAACCTAAAGCATATCGATGGTGCAGTCGCTGAATTCATACGGGCAGAGGTCCTCAGATGGTAGCCCGCTAGTCTCGTAATCTGCAGTTCCCAGGTTCGAGTCCCAGCTCTGCAATACTCACCGCTCTCAGAGGGGACGATAAGCCAAGGCTCTGTTTGCGGTAGAGCCATATCCTATCCACGTTAAAGAACACGCTGGATGGCCTTGACGGGAGACTAACAGCTGTCCAGTGGGTCCCTACTCGGAGTCCTTACGACTTGGGCATTTAGCCCATCGTGGCAGAGAAAGCACCGCCCAAAGGTAAAACAACCCAACTGGGTTTGTATTCGCTTCAAAAAGAGATAGGGCTCCGATTTACCTACTCAATAAGATTGCTGACACCCTATCATCCTTTGAAGTGAATACGAACTCAGTGATTGATTGTACCACAGATGTGTTCAGATTAATTTTCTATTTTTTAGGGTGCATATAGGAAGATGGGAATTTTTTCAATTTTTCAATTTATTTATATTCTCTATCTTTAATAAATGAATGGCTCTTTGCGTTTATAGTAATGTTACCCACGAAATTTCAGTTTCTACAAGTATTTCTAATATTTTTCGTTCCAAATAGCATTAGAATTCTTATTTTCTCATAAAATGATTATAATTAATAATGTAATAAATGACAAGCATTTCTGTATATATGTCTTATGATGGTTGAGAGAAATGTTTTTCCCAAATCGAGCTCAACAATTGTCGAAATGGTTCGGGCTCGAAAAATTGAGCTCCAACACTCATCTCTATTACAGACCTCCTCTGTGATGTACAATCACTCAAAAAAATATCCGAACACTATGGTTGATTACAGAATTCAGGAAAAATATCTGGCAACGATTTTTTTAGAAATTCTTTCGATTTCTAAAAAAATCGTAGGTGGTCAAATCGTAGGTGGTAAAAATATAGGTGGTCATATTATTTTGATGCTAGATCGTGTGGGCTCACTCACGGAAATAATGAGCGTGTGCAGTTACCGTTCACAGCAAACTGGAGCGTGTGCAGTAACTGCACACGCTCCAGTTTGCTGTGAACGGTAACTGGAGCGTGTACAGTTGCTGTACACGCTACAGATATTTTTCCTGAATTCTGTAATCACGTGACACGAAGGTTGCCAGATCAATAATTTCCAAAAAAAATCCTTGCCAGATATTTTTTCTGAATTCTGTAATCAACCATAGTGCTCGGATACTTTTTTGAGCGACTGTACTATATTGTCAGACTTGGGGGACAATTCTCTGCAGAGAGAATTTATTTCTTTATATAGGGGCGGCGAATGGATCAATAGGCAGTGCGCCAATTGCAACTTGATGTTTCCAGTCCGATTTCCCAATCGACCTACATTAAGAACCAGTCTGCAAATCTGCTACAGTCGAACCTGGGAACTGAAGATTACGAGACTGGCGGGCTGCCGTCTGAGCTACCCCCTCCGTACGAATTCAGTGACTGCACCCGCCATTTTCTGCTCCCGCTGAAAAAGGAGACATGATGGCCTTTCAAAATTCGCTCTCCATCCATATGAGATTTTAAGCCTCCATGTGCATGAAAACCATACCCTGTGCACGTTAAAGAACACACTGGTTGGCCGTGATGGGAAGCTTCCATCTCTTAAGTTCTGATACCTTGAGATTCTTATGATGCCCACATTGGTCATTTGGCCCATGGTGTGTATGAAAGTGCCGTTCAGAGATAAAACAACCCAACTGCAGTATCATTCATTAAGGTGATCACATTTTCACATCCTTTGAATGAATCCACATTTGCGAGGATTCGAGAACTTCCTTCAAACAAAACCTTCCAACCCTCTAGAATCTTTTTGCCTTCACCGCCTCACAACAGTAAAGTGACGTCTTTTAAGCCATCAGGAAAACACTGTGTTACAGTTAAGTGGTCATTCCCATCCCGACAGTGTGGAAATTGCTACCTATCCATTTCACGGCTATGTGTTGGTAAAGTATAACTGCGCAAAACGAACTCGCAGCCCTGTGTTTGAGGCCATTCACTTAAATACGCCGGCCACGTTTTCCCCCAACAATGCCGCCTTTTCAAGGTCAACAACCGACAAGTCCGATGCCAGCTGGCGGCACCTCATCACTTACGAGCGTCCAGACAGCATTCCTTGAAGAGATAGGCCCGTGCGTGCACTCCGGTCTTCCTTTTAACAGCGCTCACGGCCTGACTAGGTCTGCTGCAGCTTACCTCTTGCATGTTGGCAGCCAGTTTTTTTTCCTTTCCGACGCGGCCCTTCCTTGACGGTTATAATTATTGTACAACTAATCAATGTAATTTACTGTTGGAGGACGCACGATAACAAAAACTTCTGAAGCGATAAGGGAACGAAAACAAAAAGTGCCAGAAATTTGGGTTAGTAGAGCTATTTGGTCCTACAGTTATCATGTAAACCTTGAAACTGCACCATTGTAAATTGGAGCTGCTTTCCTCTTGTAAGATAGAGCGGCCGGAAACCATAAGGGAGAAAAATTTACTTTCATTAGAAACTTCCGCAACGAGTAAGTCAATTGATAAAAAAAGGACAAAGCGGTACTTTTCATGCAAAATATTAGGCGTCACAAGAATCTTTAAGACAAGGTTGTGTTGAGGAATTGTATCCATCAGTGGCATAGCGTGACGAGAAACTTAGGGTTGTTTTATTTCTGAGCGGCATTTTTTTGCACACCATGGGCTGAATGGCCAGGTCACAAGGCTCAGAGAAGGTTGGCGGAGGGGACCCACTGAACAGCTGTTGGGAAACGTATAGTAGCCTCCCGTCAAGACCATACAGCGTATTCTTTAACGTGCATAGGATATAGATCTTCCGTACACGGGCCACGGCTTAACGTCCCATCCGACGGACGACGACCTTTCCAAGTCCATCGGTGTCCGCTACTGACCGTGGGCAGGGCGGGGAATTTTGCGGAGAAAAATCTCAATGATGACCCCAGCTGGGACTCGAACCTGGGAACTACAGATTACGAGACTGGCGCGCTCTCTCCCCAGGAGAAACTTAGGGAGATTATCAGACTGCGCAGTTGACACTTCGACAGTTCTCATAGATCGTAGGTTGATCGACAGGGTTGGGTTGTGACACCCACGAGCGACACTTTTTGGCACATAATGGGCTCGGATTTTTCATCTAAATACTTTAACTCCAAAGTCTTATTACCTTACAGTATTGGCCCAGCAGTGCAGGGGAGCCAAAGAGCTCAGGAGGACCCATGAAAAGTTTGTTTTTACATTAGGAAGCTCATTTTTCTGAATTCTGAATCTCTCCCAAGGAAGGTGAATAGATTATGAGCTAAGGCGCTGTTTAACTTAGGTTATAATCGTTTCAATTTATGCACAAGGTGATGCATTAATGCAGTGGCCAAAAGTCTACGAATGCAACGTATAATTCTGATAATAAAAATATTAAATAATGTAGAGGATTATTATAAAGAAGTTTTACAAATTCAGACATTTATAATTACTGTATTCTCTTTGTTTTATTAATGAATGGCTCTTATCGTTTATAACAGTGCTACTTAAAAACTTTCAATTTCTACGAATATTTATATTATTTTTCTTACCAAATAACTAAGATTTAATTTTGGCATCAAATAAATGTAACTACTTTAAAGATTGTAACAGCTTAAAATAAATACCCGCTCAAGCAGTTGCTTGCCAAAGAGGTCTGACAGGAGCCTGTCAGTTTATACGCCATAGTAGAAGGTCTGAGAGGATGGCAGGACCTCAGCAGAAAAACAATACAAACATCTATACCTGCCTTACCCGGGGGGCGAACCCAGATCCCTTAGATCAGTAGCCAAGCGCGCTAACCACTCGGCCATGGGATGGCTTCGTAACAACGTATGATAAGAAAAATTAAAAGATGAGTTTATCGATACTCATTTCTGCTGCATCAGAGAATATATTTTTCCACTAATAGGGCTCAGTCGGACCAACCTCATAATTATCGAAATGATTTGAGACTCAGGGTCGAAAATGTTAAAGCTTGAACTCATTTCTAATGTAGAAAAGTATATAATTCACGTCGTAATATCCCCATTTCTTTAAATTAACAGTGATATATGTGTAGGCCAGGATTTAAAAAATAATCGGGGGGGGGGGATGAACACAATCTAGCCGGAAAAATGTAAGGTGGGGGGAAGACTAGATTTCCAATGCAGGACAATGATATTGGAGCCCCCTACGTTTTAGAGGTCTTCAAACAATTTTATGAAAAATGCGTGATATACAGGGTGATTCAAAAAGATGGACACAATTTCAATTGGTTATATATCCTGAACAATATGTTGTATTTGAATTCTGTAAATTACATTTGATTATACACATATTAAAGTTTATAGATGTACACAATTACAATTGGCTATATTTCCTGAACAATATGTTGTATTTGACTGAACTCACGAATTATTATTTTACTGAACTCACGAATGCAAAAAATCTGGTGTTGCATAGTAGCCATCTTGCTTGCAACTGACGCTGCTGTGCGGCGCTAGAGGGCTCTAGCGGTAGTATTCGAAACTTTACAACATCCTCTTTCAAATGTAATTTACATAATTCAAATAAAACGTATAGTTCAGGAAATATAACCAATTTAAATTGTGTCCATCTTTTTGAATCACCCTGTATAATAAACAAGTTTAATAATTATTTGCCTCTAGGGGGTATTTATTATTTTTTATTTATTACCCTTACAAGCATTTTGAAAAGAGGCATCTTCTCTATGATGAACTGTTTGTCTTTTTTTTTATCGTGTCTTAATTATGTAGGAGTGAAAAAAATATGTTCGGTTTTTGGAGAGTTCAAAGTATAAATGTCAGGAGTCAGGGAGATCTCAAATTGTAAATGTTCAATTTCTTCAAGAGCTGAAAGTACAATTTTCGAGTTCCTTCTGTAGCACAAATAGGTCAGGTTTAACGGAGAGCTCTTGAATGTCAATGTCTAATTTCCTCGGGGGCTCAAAGTATGAATTGTTAGTTCTTTGGATAGCTCAAATTATGAATTTTTGAGTTCTTTGGATAGCTCAAAGTATGAATTTTTGAGTTCTTTGGATAGCTCAAAGTATGAATTTTTGAGTTCTTTGGATAGCTCAAAGTACGAATTTTTGAGTTCTTTGGATAGCTCAAAGTATGATTTTTGAGTTCTTTGGATAGCTCAAAGTATGAATTTTTGAGTTCTTTGGATAGCTCAAAGTATGAATTTTTGAATTCTTTGGATAGTTCAAAGTATGAATTTTTGAGTTCTTTGGATAGCTCAAAGTATGAATTTTTGAGTTCTTTGAATAGCTCAAAGTATGAATTTTTGAATTCTTTGGATAGTTCAAAGTATGAATTTTTGAGTTCTTTGGATAGCTCAAAGTATGAATTTTTGAGTTCTTTGAATAGCTCAAAGTATGAATTTTTGAGTTCTTTGGATAGCTCAAAGTACGAATTTTTGAGTTCTTTGGATAGCTCAAAGTATGATTTTTGAGTTCTTTGGATAGCTCAAAGTATGAATTTTTGAGTTCTTTGGATAGCTCAAAGTATGAATTTTTGAATTCTTTGGATAGCTCAAAGTATGAATTTTTGAGTTCTTTGGATAGCTCAAAGTATGAATTTTTGAGTTCTTTGGATAGCTCAAAGTATGAAATTCCCGTTCTTCGATGGTTCAAATTATAAACGTCAAGTTTCTCCGGTTCTAGTTTTTTGGAGAGTTTATTGTATAAATGTCCTGCTTCCAAGACAGTACAAAGTATAATTATTCAGTTTTCCAAAGAGTTCAAAACATAAATGACTAGACTCCTAGAGATTTCAAAACAAAAATATCAAGATTCGTGGATAGTTCAATGTATAAATGTTCTGTTTCCTGAAAAGGTATTATGTAAGATTTCGTGGACAGCTGAAAGCAATATTGTCCAGTTTCTTAAAAAGCTTGACATATCATAGTTCGGTAATCTGAAGAGTTCAAAATATAAATGCTCGGTTTCGTGACTTCGATACATGGACTGCTTTGTTACGTCTCTGATCTAAGACCAATCGTTTGAAGATGAGGATGACTTAATCCTAAATAGGAGAAATGTTTCAAATCATCTCAAGTCGTAGTAAAAATACGATCTCTTGTATCAAGGCTGTATGCCTGAATTTTGGTCATGCTTTAAGGCCGAATTAAGCAACTTTGTAATAGCGAAAAATTATACAGATTTGACAATGGAGTCATCACTTGTGTTAACTTTTCGAGGACAAACCATAAAGACTGTATTACCAATAGGGCTACAAAATGGACCTCTTTAAAATCTTGATGGTTCTGATCGTTATACAGATATTCTGAATAAAAACTAATATTCAAATTGTTTTGTAAGTCTTTGAAAAACAAAAAAAATAAACAGTATAATGAATAGTATAATCGGGATCCAAAAGCATCATACAGTGTTTCTAAAAGTTTGCATCTTATGAAGAGTCATGTCCACGTGCAAAACCACAGATTAGCGAATTTAGTCATGAACAGTGCTCCAAAAAGAAAACGGACTGATTTTAAATAAGGTGAATGGACATTATTATAGAATTGGTCTAAAGTGAGGAAATGCAGTAATGATTTCTCATTACCGTTCCGTGACCGACTGGTTAGCACACTTGATTGCTGATCAAAGGGCCCTGGGTTCGAGCCCAGAATAAGGCATGGATGTTTGTGTTATCTTTCTGCTGAGATCTTGCCTTCCTCACAGAGTTGCTCTATGACGTGCTGAACTGATTGACTCCTATCAGACCTCTGTGGAAAGCAGCTGCTTGAGGGAATATTTATTATTTATAAATGTGCTTCGTGAACTCAATTACCCAGTTTGGCTGGACCACCAAGTCTACGGCTTCTTTAAGATTACATATATGCATGTATATATAGGAATTAATATCTCAACTTCGTAGCACGAAAAAACGGTATCTTAGAGAAAGAATAATTTCCCCAATTAGATTATACTTATTAAATCTCTGAGTTCTGGGCATTGTTTAAAAAAAGTTGTTTCTATAATACTTATAACTCTTATTAAAAAAGAAAAAAATCACATTGACCTTAATGAGGCTCAGATTACACTGAAGAGCCAATCATAATGAGGGCAAAATCGGGTCATCATATCTTGCTATTATAATAAAAAATATTTTGAACGAGTCGACTTTTCTTTCTCAATATCATTGGATGCCACTCAAAATTCAGTTCGTGCTCTCAATGAACGAGTGATTATTGTACGTGACTATTGAGAGTTACAGCACAGAATTTCCTAACTTCTGTGGTACAGATAAAAGCAACAATGTTGAATGATCACTGATTATACTCGTATTTCATTATAAAATGCAAAAAAAAAAAGAAAAAAAAACGAAAGCCGAATGATATTTATTTTTAATCATTATTAAAGACTGCCGTCCCATGGCCGAGTGGTTAGCGCGCTTTGCTACTGATCTAAGGGGTTCTGGGCCCCGGGTAAGGCATGGATGTTCATGTTGTTTTTCTGCTGAGGTCCTGCCACCCTCTCAGATCTTCTACTGTGGCATATAAACTGACAGGCTCCTGTCAGACCTCTGTGGCAAGCAGCTGCTTGAGGGGGTATTTATTTTTTATTTATTTATTAAAGACTGATTAGAAATTGCAATAAAAAGGAGTTATTAATTTTGTTTTACTTCTTTTTTTTCGCAATATGCTAAAATTTAGAAATTTCAATTATGATTAATCCCAAAAGCGTCGGCTCTATTTTGAGCCCGAGTTCGAACTCATCTCTGAAGTACAACTGAAGAACGGATATCGCCTTTGGCGCATATGATAATCTCGTTTTCAAAGATAATGAGGCTTTTCATTTATCTACCTTTTTTTACACCTTAAAGTTTTTAACTCGAACTAATGGATGATGCGGGGGGGGGGGATGCGAACAATAGTATTTTACTAGTACTTATACAATAGAAAAAAGTATTTGTCTTTTATCCTTCAATTAAAAAGGTTATTTTCTTCCCACCCTCAGAGAAAGTGCGACAAATTGTTGCTGTCAGTGGAATATCTCTTGATACTCCATCACCGAAATTTTAAATTCTACAATAAACAAATCACTTGCAACATTGGTTAAAAATTCCGTCGTTTTCATATTTACTGCTTCTATGTAATAGATACTGGTGATGTGCGGAATGAGATTGGCATTTTTAATACTACTGTTGACTAGATTACGGAAAGTTTTATAGTTCTCCATGTGTATGGGTGATTATGTCCATGTGTATGGGTATCAGATACCTTTAGGATCTAATTAATTGCTCATTTAACTTTAATGAATTCCGAGTTCTATGGAAAGACGCCATCATCTCACCTATACCTAAAATTTCAAATCCTTCTAACCGCTGGCAAGCAGATACTGGAGCCAATCAGACACTAGAGGAGCTATGCAACAGATACTGGTGATGTGCGGAATGAGATTGGCATTTTTAATACTACTGTTGACTAGATTACGGAAAGTTTTATAGTTCTCCATGTGTATGGGTGATTATGTCCATGTGTATGGGTATTAGATCCCTTTAGGATCTAACTAATTGCTCATTTAACTCTAATGAATTCCCAGTTCCATGGAAAGACGCCATCATCTCACCTATACCTAAAATTTCAAATCCCCCCCCCCCCCCCCCCCGCTGGCAAGCAGATACTGGAGCCAATCAGATACTAGAGGAGCTATGTAACAGATACTGGTGATGTGCGGCATGAGATTAACAGGCGAATAGGGATTGCTGCCGGGACTTCAAAGCATCTATGGAGAGTGTGGAGAAATAGGCGTGTATATACCTAAAGACTAAATTCAGACTGTATAATAGTCCTTTCATTTATCTATTTTTGATTATTCTGTATTCGTTTTTCAATTGCATATATTTATAACTTCTTGTTCCTATCTACAGCTAACAAAAAGTTTCTTCTTAACTTATACCCAACTCTCTCAGATATATCTCTCCCCGAAGTTCACTGTTGGTTAAACCTCTGTGATCTCAATATTCGTTCTCTTAAATCTAAACATTCCTATCTCTGAGTTCTGATATTTTGAAATTTGATCTTACAGAGACATGGCTCAATATCTCCCTTTCAAAAAATCTTTTTGAACTCAAAGGATATAAACTATTCCGCATCGACAGATCTAGTGGGACAGGAGGAACACTTGCATTATATGTGAGGGAAACATTTAATGTCGAAATAATGCCTACATCTTCTTACTCTTGTTTCGAAGGTCTCTGGGTCAAAATCTCCCGTCAATAAACAAAATCCTACTCTTATTATCGGCACACTTTACCGTCCTCCGAACAGCAATATTGAAGATTTTATTAATTCATTGTACTCAGTCCTTGAAAGTTCCCCTTGCAACATTACTTCCATTCTTACGGGAGATTTTAATATCGATACTCTAAAACATAATTCTGCGTATTCCAAGCTTGAATTCTGCCTAAAAACATTCAGACATATACGTTTAAACAAATTGCCCACTCGCATTACATTATCGATACCTATGCTCTTTATAAAACTTTCAGAGTTCGCCCTTCTCGAAAGCCTTGGATTACAAAGGAGCTTCTGAAAATGATCACATTAAAAAAACAAACACTTTAATACTGCTATTAACCCTAATCACCCACACACATGGGAGAACTATAAAAGTTTCCGTAATCTGGTCAACAGTAATATTAAAAATGCCAAACTTTTATATTTTCTTAATCGAATTTCCGTTATTAATCCAAATGGTAATGAAGTATTTCGAATTTTTGATTCTATTACTGGTAACTTAAGAAACCAAAATTAATAAGATCGTTTACAATGATAGTTCCTTCTATGATCCTAAAGACATTGCTAATGTTTTGAATAATGTATTCTGTAAATCCTGCAATTCTACAGAAAATCATGCAAACGTAAATGAAGTCATTGTCTATTCCAATAAATCATTTAATAATCTGGAAACCTTTAAGCTCAAAAATGTTACCGAAATCGAAGTTCTTAACCTTATAAATTCGCTAAAACACACTCGCAGTGTCGGACAAGATGGAATTCCTGTCATTATTCTAAAAAAATTTCCCCTATTAATTTCTGCACCCGTTTGTGATCTAATTAACTGCTCATTTAACTCTAATGAATTCCCAGTTCCATGGAAAGAAGCCATCATCTCACCTATACCTAAAATTTCAAATCCTTCTAACCCTCTGGACTATCGACCTATTTCAGTTACATGCCGTCGAGAGACAATTATCGACTTTTGTTGAAAAATTTAATTTACTTTCGTGCAGACAATTAGGGTTTAGGAAAAATCGTTCAACTGAAACTCTCATGACACTTCTTGTTAATCAATGGAGATTGGCTTTAGACAGTAAAGTGAAACGGTTGTGGGACTGGTTTCCCTTGATATCTCAAAAGCATTTGATTCAGTTGAACACAAACTTATCTTGCAAAAACTCTGCTATAATCTTAATCTACCGTCCTCAGCTCTTTCCTGGTTTAAAAATTATCTCAAAGACCGTGTTATCCGGACTAAATTAAGCACTAATGAGATCTCTACATCTCTTAAAATCAATCGGGGAGTACCTCAAGGAACCATTTTTAGCCCACTTCTCTTCAACCTTTTCATTAAGGAACTTCTAGAATCCTCCACCAACTACAACATTTTTTATGTATGCAGGTGATTATCTTCCTTCTTTTACCTCAAGTTTTTTCACTTCTCTAAAACAAGAAATACAAAATAATATTCATGATGTGCTTCATTGGAATGCTAAAAATGGATTCATTGTCAATATCCAGAAAACCAATATTATTTTAGTTTCAACTTCAAATTCTTCCCTGCCTGACACAAACATTAAAATTAATAACACCATATTACCGTTTCCACTTCCATGAAGTACTTAGGTATGACGATAGATAATAATCTTGACTTTGGAATTCACATTAATAAAACCATCGCTTCAGCTTCTAAAAGAACTTATATATTGAGGTACATTCGAAACTATATATTCCTATGCCCCAATGTTCTGCAAAATTTACATTCGACCGAAACTCGAATACTGTGCTTCCACTCTCTTTGGTATTAATAAAAGGAACTCTTATAACTTAGAAAAAGTTCAAAATGAAGCTCTCAAATTCATCAGCAAAATCTATTTTAAGAAACGAGAATCTCTAACACTTACTGATATTCGTCCCAACTACCAAATTCCCACTCTTGAATCTAGAAGAAAGCGCGGTTTATTACCCTTATTCACGACATTATTTATAACAAGTCTCATCCCCTTCATTCGATTCTTACACTCTATATTCGATTACGACATCGCCACATCCTTCGCTCTGATAATAAAATGTTTTCTACTCCCAAGATTTTCAAAGTTAAGTATGGTGAAATTTCTTTTGCCTTTCAAGCAACCTCAACTTGGAATTCTCTACCGAGCGATATCACTCCTTTAAATTCTAAAACAAAATTTAAAAACTATATTACTCCACTCCTATTAGAATATTGAAACGTTTGACCAACAATATCTCCTCACCCCTATTCCCACTCCCCCTTTGTCTGGATTATCTGTAATCTTTTTTCCCTGTTCATTCATTTAATATTACTCTCTGTTGTCTTAAACCTTCCTTTTCTTCCCCCTAAGTTGACTACGTTTTTCATCATATTTCATATTTTGTGTTTGTCTTCGTCTGTGCAACTTGTCATTTTGTTTATATGCATCGAATAATTATGCAATTCCTGTAAATATGTTTGTATTTTTGTACTATCATCAATATTTCTTTTTAATTTCTCAAATGTACTGGAGACAATGTACTTGAACGTTTAAATTAATATCCAAAATCACCTGTACCTTGGCTTTACTGCAACCTCCTTCATGGAATAAATTATTATTATCATTATTATTATTATCAGTTATGATAGTGAAATTTTTTTATGATAGTAAACAAAATAACAGGAAACTTGATGCTTTTGATTCTAGATGCTTACGCAGTATCTTGGGCATTAGGTGGTTCAACTTTGTAAGTAATGAAGAGGTTAGGCAAAGGAGTCAGCAACCTCCTTTGAGCAGCATATTGTGCAGAGAGAAACTCCGTTGGTTTGACCATGTTGCCCGTTTGGATAATTATTAATTAGTGAATAGGGTTATGAACAGTGTGCCTGAAGGCCTCAGAAAGAGGAGATCTAGGATGCCGTGGACAGACAGTGTCAAAAAGGACCTTGTTAGAATTGGTGTCCAGTGGCCAGATGCAGCATCTGAAGCTCAGGACAGATATGCTTGAAGAACTAAATTACACGGTCTGGTTGGATCTCCGTAGCCCATGTCTGCTTGAGGATAATGATGATGATGATAAGTATTTGAAAAATGCGAATTACAATATTTCATTTGTACGATCCAACTAAAAGTTTTGCAATTACCTGTTAAAATGAAACAATTGCGTTTCCCTCCCATCCTGGGCGTAAGGCGCCAATTCATTACTGCCAATGGAAACTTCATGACCTGAAACTGCTGATAAGTCTTAAAGGCTTGGTGGGGCATTTTATGTATATAACCATGCCATTCCTCCACCAAAATTTCAAATTTCTAGCATGAATGCATCGTTTGAAATATTGGTTTAAAATGTTAGAATTTCAAACTTTTCCACTGTTAGAGGGCGCAATTATAGCTTTTGAGAGACACAAAAAGTGCGAATCGTAATATTTTATCAATACCTATCCAATCCAAAAGAGAATTTTCAATTTACCTATAAAAAGAGTAAATTATCTCTTATATATAAAAAAAAAATTGCGTTTTCCCACTGGATTGATCATACACTTACAAATGCTAAAATTCTTAAAGACTACCAACCTGTACTACAGAATTTAAACGTATAATACAAGACTTAGTAAAAAAAAATCAGGATGCAGAGCCACTGAGATTTTAAAGAAATATTCTAACAGTGCCTCAATAACCTCCTAAACTAAAAAAAGAGAATATATTCAACTCGAAGAGGGAGAAAAGAAAAAGAGTTCTTCATGCTCTCACAAAGCAAGCTTTTTCGTGTGTCTGTTTTTTCACCTGGCCTTAATTTCTATTCTGTGTGACTCATAATGATCAAATGGGGAAGTTTGCGAATCAAATCTACAGAGAAACTCACAATTCGCTCTTAAATTTTTTTCAAACCTTTTACTACAGCTCCCAAGTTTCCTTCACTAGAATCCGATACTAGGAAGAAGTAAGAGGAGGATTCTAGCTCCCCCGCACATCCCTCTACTAGTAAGAGGCAACAGAGAAGATTCTAACTCCTCACCACAATCCCCTACTAGTAACTTTGGGGTATTCACTGGACAGCTATTACGAGACAAATGAAAGTCTCCGTCGTATTTTTCAATGTGCCAAAGTATATTCTCTAGCACACTAGGCCAAGGCTTAACGTACCAACTGACGGACGGCGGTTTTTCCAAGCTCATCAGTGCCTCCTTTCTCACCGAGGGAAAGATAGGGTTAGCAAAGATAACCTCAACGCTCGCACACTTGGGACTCGAACTTGGGAACTGTAGATTTCGGGCCTGACACGCTACCAACTACCGTATTTCCCCGAAAATAAGACCTAACCGAAAAATAAGCCCTAGCATGATTTTTCAGGATGCTCGTAATATAAGCCCTACCCCAAAAATAAGCCCTAGTTAAGATCGTCAGCCAGACGGACGCATTTAGTACGTCCGTTGCAACACACGACGGACGTATTGAATTATAAAATAATAATATTAATATATAATTAAATATAAATAAATAATATTATTGACGTTAATACTTAAAATAAATGATAATATAAATTATAATTAAGTATTTGTAAATACTTAATTATAATCAATTGCTGGACATGAGAGATTGGGGCCAATGGTTCTACAGGAAATGGAGTCGCAAGAAATTCAGGCCGGAATTCGGGGTTTGGAGAATTATGATGATGTTCCAGAAGAGGATGACATGACTGTATTTGAATAAATGTATGTTTTTGTACATGAATAAATGTAGATTTTTGTACATGAAAAAATAAGACATCCTCTGAAAATAAGCCCTAATGCGTCTTTGGAGCAAAAATTAATATAAAACCCGGTCTTATTTTCGGGAAAGACGGTAGCATCTCCCTCCCACTTTTGTTTAGCACCCAGCCAGAGGTCTAGATGCGCGAATGATGTACATTTTATTATTTATTTCGCAATTGATTGTTGCTTTGTATTGAATTTGCCACCAGAATTAACCATCATTATTCATTAATTCTCATTATATTCTCATCTAATTCTCTATTACATTTTTTAAAGGCATGATGTCTGCTGGCGAAACAGGTGCTACACCGCTTCGATTGCTGTAGACGGAATGAAAAGAAATTTTTTTTTTGTAAGGGAAGAATTCTTAATTTCGATAAGGAGAGGTCATCAAACGAAATAAGATTTATAAAGCTATTGTGGGCCTCTCTGGATAAAAAAAAAAGGATCGTTTGTTAACTCGAAAATCTAGGATTCACCGTTTGACAGTTAGCTTATTTATTAACTCGAGTTTTTAGTTTACTCTTTGTTTCAGTCAGTGCAAGAAGTATATATATATTTTTTGTTATTAGCTTCTCTGTGGAAAGAATAGATAGGAAAAAAACAATCTGAGATGGTGTGTGTGGGGGGGGAATCTCTGCTTTGCTCTAATCAGCTGACGGATCCGCAAGTGAATTTAGGGCACTCTCTCAAAAAACAATTGAGGGGGGGTGGGGGGTGGAGAGAAAACAATTAAGACATCCTGTATTTAAAACCTTCAACCTATTTCCATTCTCACCATGAGCTATGCTGCCAAAAAAAAAAGGACTGAAAGCACCGACACAAATGGAAAAAGTTATATTCGTGTCAATGTACACGTGGACCGCACGCGATGTTCGCTGGCTGCACGTTGTGCGGTCCAAGTGTGAGGAATGCGTCGAAACGCCAATCACAATCGCAGATATTGACAGAGGTCAAAAGGGCACAGCTCTGAAATTTTATTCACAGTTAACTTCATAAAAGCTTTGGAGATGATCACTTTATCATACGAGGACCATTTTATTCAAGATGGAAGCCAACATCGCGGTTTTAGCTTTCTGGAAATGAGATACGTTAATTAATTGAAATCCTTTTGTAACAGATCGTAATTTATCAGTTCAATTTTCCACACATATTGTAATTCACAGGGAAAAGGTGATTTAGGTGAGCGTTATAGGCACAGAGTCAGTACTGGATGGGGATGCTCCTTATGCTACTCATACCTAGCATTATTTTAAATAATTTTGAACTTGCGAAATACTCAAAATTGCACTCAAAGAAAGGTGGTATAAGATCAGAGATTTTATTTATTTTTTATTTGCTCATTTATTAATATTCCATTTCTGATAATATAACGAGATTTTTTATTTTATTTTTTTTATTTTCTGATAACTTAGCGAAAGGAGGGAGACAAGGGTTGTGGGTTGTTTTACCTCTGAGCGGCACTTTTTTTGCACACCATGGGCTAAATGGCCAGGTCACATGGACCCCGAAGGCTCAGAGAAGATTGGGGGAGGGGGCCCACTGGAACAGCTGTTGGGAGACAGATGGTAGCCTCCCGTCAAGGCCATCCAGTGTGTTCTTTAACGTACACAGGGTATGTCTCTCTTCCGAACACGGGGCCACGGCTTAACGTCCCATCCGACGGACGGCGGTCTTTCCAAGCCCATCGGTGTCCCCTACTGACCGTGGGCAGGGCGGGGAATTTTGCGGAGATAAATCTCAACGCTGACCCAGCTGGGACTCGAACCTGGGAACTACAGATTACGAGCCTGGCGCGCTAACGACTGAGCCACCCCCGCCCCAGGGAGGCAAGAGGGCAATGCGCTTCCCTTACAGAATTCGAAGAGAGGAAATTGAGGGTAAATTGTAAAACATAAAATTGGGAGAAAAAAAACATACTACACTCTTCAATCAGAATAATAAGAGATAAAAAAAAAAATTCCGAAATGGCATTTCGCTGTGATCTTAATTAATTCACTCATTTGTCCCCCTCCCCCTTTGTTAAGTTATTTTTTACAATAAATTGCATTCTGAAAACAAGTACATTTTATATCCAGATTTTTGCAGGGCAATTTATTTAACAAAATGGTGAACGGATAAAATGTGATCATCATGAGAAGAGAGATCACCCAGAATCACCTTGACAGACGAATCTCATTCAGATCTACTTAAATCTTGATTTCAGACAATAATTCTTCAGTATTTTGTCTAAAAATAAAAATTCTTCATTATTAATTGAAGTTGTGTTGTTTTACCTCTGTGCGGCACTTTTTTGCACACAATGGGCTAAATGCCCAGGTCACAAGGATCCCGAAGGCTCAGAGAAGGTTGGGGAGGGATACACTGGAACAGCTGCTGGGAGACAGATGGTAGCCTCCTGTCATGGCCATCCACTGTGTTCTTTAGCATACACAGGGTATGGCTCTCCCACACACGGGGTCCACGGCTTGACGTCCCATACGACGGTGTCCCCTAGTGACCGTGGGCAAGGCGGGCAGTTTTGCGGAGATAACTCTCAATGCTGACCCAGCTGGTCATTAATTGAAGAGTTATGCAAGTTTGAAAATTAACAACAGCAATGAGAGTCACAAGAATTTACTTCAGAGGTTAATGAATATTATTTCAAGGCATTTAATAAAATAAGTGTATGTTCTAGAAAGTTGTGTAAATAATTCTTTCAATATTCGTTGATTTTTGCATAAATTTCTGAAGACACATTGCAGCTGTTGAATATTCCAGCTTCAGTAATTTTTCTAAATATCGAATATTGTTGGAAATCGAGATTTAAATGAGATTTTTATTTTCAATCATATTTCCAAATAAGCCCTTTATGGAAAACTTCGAGAGCGTCAAAGGTAGCTTCCCAATGATATAATATGAGGCTATCATCTGACTTTCGAACACGTGTGCATCAAACGAAAAAAACACAAGCTGCGAACTTCAAGATCGTGCTTTCACTGCTCCCACGACAAAAATTCGCAATTAGCTCGTTAAAAAGAAAAGACTACGAGCTAATGTTTTCTATCTGTCCCTTTTTTTTTTCAGAGATGAAAATTCCTTTTGGGTTCGATAATTAGGGATGAAATATTACTGATTCGCGTTTCCCGAATCTGTCAATAGCATACGTACTTAAGGGCCAGAAAAAGCTGAAAAATGTCAAAACTTTAAAAGAATATCGCAAGCAATACAGTAAACATTGAAACTTTGGTGGTAAAATGTGATAGTCAAGAGGTTTACATTGGCAGCAGTGATTTTTCTTTCTTACCTTTAGGTAGGTGATGGGAAAAGGCAACGTTTTAAGCAATAAATAACAATTCTTTTTGCTACTATAAAGTATTACTTTTGCATTTCCCAATCATCAATTAGTTCGAATATGTTTGTGTGTTTCTCTGCTGAGATCAGGCCATCCTCACAGACCTTCTACTATGGCATGTAAACTGACAGGCTCCTGTCAGACCTCTGTGGCAAGTAGCTACTTCAGGGGGTATCCATTCTTATAAGGTGGTAAAGGAGAAAAGTTGAAAACACACTTCTCTTCGAAAACAGCATCCCATATTCACCAGAGGAGATATATTATTCTTCTTGTTTTGCTTCGATTATTTTCTTACTTTCTCTTCCTGGTCAAAATCCTGCAGACACTCCCCTTCCCGTTCTGATCACAAGGCCTCCAAGGAAGTAAAAAAAAATGCAAAGACTCTGTGGAGTGATGGTTATAAGCCAGTTTGGTGGGAAAAAAAAACGGCAATTTTTTTTTCACCTTGTGGTATTTTATTCTCCACATGAGGTTTCTCCTGTGGGAGATTAACGGCTTCATAATGCCACTTGTGACGGCTCCCCTTTCGCGATTGCTGCATACGTGAAGCAGTGAAAGGGCAACTTAGGTGGCCAAAGGTGGCACCCTGTGGCATTGGATTACAACGCACGCATACCCTCCGTGGAACACCTTCCTCTACCCTTGCCTTCGCGTCAATCTCTACTCTCGAGTGGAGAGAAAATAAAAGCTGCAGTTAAATTTCAATCCTGTTCTGAAACGTCAATGACACCTCTTTGCAACCGAACAAATTAGGGATTCTATCTGAATGGTTTGATTTACTGTTACCGATTGAATAGTAGCAGTCATATATCAGGAGTTGATTTTCACCACAATTAAGGGTGGAAATGGTCTGACGGTTAGTGAGGTGAATTTAGTAAGTGAACTTTCAGTCGTACACCATGAATTTCAAAACAGTGATAAAATTTAACGTTCCTTAGTTGGAAAGCCAAATTTGAAGCTTTGCGATTTCTAAACACACGTTTAGGAAAAATATCTGTAGAAAAAAATTTTAGCAATAAAAATGAAATTTATAGCTTGATATTTAATAATATTCGTCCGGTGTCTAAAGCTGTACATGCCATTAAATTCTTAGAATGCATCATTTAACTCAAATTAGCACGTATTAACGTTAGCTCCATCTTCTGCTGAGGAATGTAATCAGCCGTTTTTCTTTTTACTACCCAGTGCCCTCTCAATTACAAGAATGAAATTTGAAAAAAAAAAATTGATTTTCAGGGTTGTATCTTTAAGATTGTGAATAAGTCGCTCATGTGTCGTGGGGGAGGGGGAATTAGCAGCGTTATAACGTAGCGTAAGTGTTAAGTAATATTTTTTACTTAAAAAAACTTAAAAAATATAACGCAAAATACTTAACAATTTCTTCATTTAATAGTTTACTAGGTTTCGAGGCAAATCTTGTACAAATAAAACGCAAATTAACTTTGAAGTTGTTTTTGCACATAATAACTATTTGCTATTTATGCCACAACTCAGCTTTGTTTGGTTTCAATCAGCTCATTATTCTACGTACGCAAACTTTGAGCTAACAAAAATGTTTTTTAGAGTTTGGATACAGTAATTTAAACTGATGTTTGAGATTCGTGCACATTTAGAACTTTTCCTTTTTCCAGCATCAAAGACAGAAACCGAGGTGCGTCCCCACACCTTACTTTAAAACATTCATTCATCATTTGAACGGAGAGTCCTAGGCCACTGAAACGACGACCCTCCCCCAGCCACTCCACTTGATCACTATGACGACGAACCCTCCAATTAAACCACTCAATCACTGGGACGGACATTCCCACTCCCCCCCACACACACTCTTTCATCTGCTTAATAAAATTCTGGGCGTGGCCCCTACACCTCGTCAATATGAAGTGAAATTTTCCAGTTAATGAATATTTCTTTTCATTTTAAATCAACGAATCATTGTTAAAAAAAAAGTAGCAGTTATAACTTCCCCCCCTCCCCCCGTCTTCCTCGTCACCGACAAAATCCTGCTGACGTCCATAATTCATTCCCTAACCAAGTATTAGATATGGATTTCCTAATACACAAGCAAACGTATTTTCTTTTCATACGTATTTCTATTCGAACAATTCTTTGCAGTATTTTTGACTGCTCTTCGCCTTTATTTAGGGTAATTTTTAAATGGAATTCGGAATTTAAAGATCGGTGAACAAGATCGATTTCGACTGTTCTTTCGCAGCACCGAAGTTGCCATTATTACGTTTCGTGGTTTTCAGTTTCGTGAAGTTTCAATCATGATTGTCTTAATCAGATGTTTCCCAAGTTATCTTTATCCTCCAGAGAATGATGAATAAAAATGCTTTTATGAAGTTGTCTATTAATACTTTCTATGCTTTCAAGGTGGCAGCGTCCTTTGAGTATGGTAACCTCAATAGCCCAACTTTCGTTCAGTCTTCGCACTTGCAGCTTAAATTTTCCAGCTATACATTCGTCATTTTTTGTCATGATACTATTAATTTTATGCTATGCCTGGCAAATTCATCCTCAAAAAGTTATAAATATTTTAAAAACCTCTAAAATAAAGCAAATGATGAGAATGCATTAATTTTATTTAAAGTGAAAAAAATATTCAAAAACATAAAAAAAAGAACAAATATATCAGTAAAATAATATTTAATTGCCAAAGGTTCACATTACTACAAGAATTATTTAATTACTTAGTACAGTTAAAGAGTTCCGAATGTCCCGTGGCCGAGTGAGTGGTTAGTGCGCTTAGTTACTGATCTAAGAGACCTGGGTTCGAGGAACCGGATAAGGCATGGATGTTTGTGTTGCTTTTCTGCTGAGTTTCCCACCACCCTCAGACCTTCTACTATGGTGACAAGCCTCTGTGACAAGCAGCTGTCACAGAGGGGATATTGTGTGAGGGGATATTTATAAATATTATAGTTATGGGTTATTAATTCTCTAATCACATCAACAATAATAAGAAATAATTTTCAAAATTAATGGCAAGACAGAACGATTTGGTTTGAAAAATATAGGATTTTTGAAGGACAGAACAAAAAATATAGGACAAGAACGTCTTTCGGAATTTTTTATAAATACATGGGCTTTCCCCAAGTAATAAAAAAATAAATAAATTACTCCTCAAGCTGCTGCTTTTATTACAGAGGTCTGAAGGGTTGGGATGTTTTTTTTTTATCTCTGAGCTTAAGGCTAGGTCAAAAGTGCTAAGGGAGAGCTCTTAGCAGATGCATGGTAGCCTCCAGCCAAAGCCTTACAGCTTGTTCTTGAACTTGAATATGTTAGAGATCTTCTCCACATGGAACCCACGGCTTAACGGACGGCTGTCTTTCAAAGCCCAAAGGTGTCCCCTTTCTCACCGAGGTCAGAGTGTGTGTGTGGGAGATTAACAGAGATGACATTTAAGTAGTTTAATTTACCTCTCCTGCAAAGAAAAAAAAAGATTTTTTTTAAATACATGCAAAATTTTCATCACCCTATTCTCTTCGTTGCAAAAAAATGCTAGATTAAAAATTTGTTTTTTCACCTTTATATCGTTGAGTTATCTATATATATGTTTCATCTGGTCGGCCTTCTCAGGGGAATATAAAGAAAAACCATTGATTGTAAAATAACAGCCGATTACCTAAAAAAATTAATTATTATTTAAAAAAATACGTATGCATTTTTTTCCCTTCTGGTGTGCGGTGACAATTTTTATATTCTCAAAAATGCTAGAGGGGGGGGGGGGGCGAATGAATTAGAGGTTATATGTAATTATAATCATGGGTTTCCCTAAGGAGAGGAAGGAATGGCATTTGGCTCTTCTAGCGTTTGAAAGTCGTCCCAGTGAGGGAGTAGCTAGTATGTTTGACAGTAAACCAAAAATATTCGATTCCTGGGTAAGACATGATTTTTTTATCTGCTATCTCTCCTTGTTCATATATCTTCTCCAAGACGTATTATACTTAATAGCTTCTTAAGTGATTTATTATTTAGAAAATTTACTTCAAATACATAAAGGAATTAAAACAATACGAAAATTAAAATTTTTTATTTTTCAAGCTCTCCTCTATCAGTAACATAACTTTGTTGAAGCTGTTGATATTATTGATTAATATAAGAGTAATATCCCGCTATTCGTTGATTACTTATTAGTTTCTGATATATTGATATCAAGCCTCGTTATTCGTCGTCGATGTTTAACATATTCGTTGTTCCGACAGGCAGTGACGAAAATTTCCTGAGCAGTCCAACTAAAGTAAGGCTGAGAGGATTTATTCTTGCTGTTCCAGTACATCACACTCTTGTCCTTTGTGATGTTCAGCAAGAGGATAGGGTGGGGAGGAAAATGAAGCCAATGAAGATTTCTGACCGTAATAAATATATGGAGATATGGGCAGGGCTGACAAACTGATAGCTTATTATTCTTGCCCTAGGAAAGCAATGAGATGGAATGTAAGTGATGTTCCATCTTTGTGTACTGGTGATAGCTTAAAAAAAATTCCTATGAAATGATAAATTTTTTTTGTTTTGTACAGTCGCTCAAAAAATATCCGAACACTATGGTTGATTACAGAATTCAGGAAAAATATCTGGAGCGTGTACAGCAACTGTACACGCTCCAGTTACCGTTCACAGCAAACTGGAGCGTGTGCAGTTACTGCACACGCTCCAGTTTGCTGTGAACGGTAACTGCACACGCTCAATATTTCCGTGAGTGAGCCCACACGATCTATTATCAAAATAATATGACCATCTACAGTCGCTCAAAAAAGTATCCGAACACTACGGTTGATTACAGAATTCAGAAAATATATCTGGCAACGATTTTTTAGAAATTAGTGATCTGGCAACCTTCGTGTCACGTGACACGAAGGTTGCCAGATCACTAAAAAAATCGTTGCCATATATTTTTTCTGAATTCTGTAATCAACCATAGTGTTCGGATATTTTTTGAGAGACTGTATGTTAATAATTTTTTTTTTTTTTATTTGATTGACTATTGTAATTTATAACGTATGAGTATTTTTATTTGCATAGTTATTGTAACGTCTGTAGCCTCCAATGAATAACATAAACTGTCAGAAGATTTTGTAGTGTCCCTGGAGTGACAGAACGCACACTGAAAAAGCCAGCGAACGTGCTGTTAACGCAACATTCAGTGGCAGAGGGAAAATGTTTACACTCCCGGAAATTACACCCAGTGTCGGAATTAGATATCCTCTCACCCAGAATAAAAATTCTAAATTACTTCCCACCCACTTAAGAGTAATTATTATGGATATATGGATTAATTAAATTGTACAATGGTATAAAAATAACGCAACAGCGATTGGATTGTTTTACCTCTGAGCGGCACTTTTTTGCACACCATGGGCTAAATGGCCAGGCCACAAGGACCCCGAAGGCTCAGAGAAGGTTGGGGACCCACTGGAACAGCTGTTGGGAGACAGATGGTAGCCTCCCGTCAAGGCCATCCAGCGTGTTCTTTAACGTGCACAGGGTATGGCTCTCCTGCACACGGAGCCACGGCTTAACGTCCCATCCGACGGACGGCGGCCTTTTCAAGCCCATCGGTGTCCCCTACTGACCGTGGGCAGGGCGGGGAAATTTTGCGGAGATAAATCTCAACGCTGACCCAGCTGGGACTCGAACCTGGGAACTACAGATTACGAGCCTGGCGCGCTACCGACTGAGCCACCCCCGCCCACGCAACAGCGAAGTATAGGAGCATAAACAAAGAGAAAATTTACCTAAATAATGAAATAAAAAAAAACACACGAAAAGAAAATGCTAAATTTTAACGCAAGCATTAGGTTATACAAAAAGGCACAGACAAAATATTGAGAAAAAGGTACATTTTCAAATTTTGATATAAAAATAACATTAACTCTATAAATTGAATATAAAAGTTAAGTAGTATATTCTGTAACTGTACAATATAAGTTCATGGTCAGTAGGGGACACCGATGGTCTTGGAAAGGCCGCCGTCCGTCGGATGGGACGTGTGCATTGTGTGCGGGAGAGCCATACCCTGTGCACGTTAAAGAACACGCTTTGTGACCTTGACGGGAGGCTACCATCTGTCTCCTAACAGCTGTTCCAGTGGGTCCCCTCCCCGAGCCTTCTCTGAGCCATCGGGGTCCTTGTGACCTGGCCATTTAGTCCATGGTGTGCAAAAAAGTGCCGCTCAGAGGTAAAACAACCCAACCAAGACAAATAAAATTTAAGTTAAATTAAAACACTGATATTAGGCTATATTATTATACATATATATCTATGTTGTTACATTAATTATTAAAGGAAAGAATGGAAAAAAATGTACCAAAATAATACTGTGATTTACTACTGTTGCAAGAGTGCACTTCAAAGTCCTGAAACCTAATCACACTATTAAAAAAAAAAGATTACTCCTCAAGCAGCTGCTTTCCACAGAGGTGTGACTGGAGTCTGTCAATACATACGCCATAGACAAGCTCGGATTTCTCATTAGGCAATTAGGCACTAGCATAGGGACGATATAATGAGGGCGCCATCATTTCGATGCTACAATTTGTTTATTTAAAAAACAATAACATTATGCCTCTTTTAATTTTAGCAAGTTGCAAATATCCATGGCGTGCGATTGCTCCTTTTTCAAAGTACTCTCTCCCCTGACAATCGAAATTCAATTCTTAACAGAATGTGGATTGTGAGGTTATGCACTATATTACCAAACGAACTAGGGTGGGGGGGGGGGGGGCGATCAGTCGGTAAAGAGCCAGATTCATAATTTGCAGTTCCCAGGTTCGAGTCCCAGCTGGACCAGCGTTGAGACTTATCTCCGTAAAACTCCCTTCCCACGGTCAGAAGGGGTAAGCGATAGACTTAGAAAGGCTGCCGTCCGTCGGATGGGACGTTAAGCCGTGGCACCTTGTGCGGGGGAGCCATACTCTATGCACGTGAGAGAACACGCTGGATGGCCTTGACGGGAGGCTACCATCTGTCTCCTAACTGTCCAGTGTGTCCCGTCCCCCAACCTTCTCTGAGCTTCGGGGTCCTTGTGACCTGCCCATTTAGCCCATTATGTGCAAAAAAGTGCAGCTCAGAGGTATAACAAACCAACCAAACGTACTGGGATACTTCCATGTTATGTAAAAGAAAAATCACATTCAAAGCTACCTTAACTTAAAAATAAACTTTTTAGAGTTTTATTGAAGATAAATTGCAGATCTCAATCAAATTTATACAGATTTCAATTTTAGAAAATATTATTGCTTAATTTAAAGACTTACTGAAGCTGAAAGATTTGACAGCTAAATTGCACAATCTGATTGGACCTCCGTAGCCCATGGCTGCTTGATGAGGATGATGATATTACACCCGTCCCGAACACTGTTTCTGAACTGATGCAGAGGGAAAACAATTACCCAAATTTCTAAAATTACATTTATTTCAGTAAACGATTTGTTACAATTTTAAGGTGACTTTAGTAGCAAAACTGATGTTAAATATTTGTTTCCAGAACAATTTAAATAGTAAATCTAGATTTGACGAATATTTCGAGATTTCCATTTCTTCTGATATTTTGCTGCAAAATATCAGAAGAAATTTATCAAAATATCGGAAGAATTATTATTAGTTTAATGTTAGGGAGCTTTGAACACAGTTTTCTATTTGCACATCATAAAATACCCAATAGTTTTTTTTTTTATAATTTAGTGAAATTTGTTCATTCTCAGAGCAAAAAAAAGGCGATGAAGAAAAATGTTTAAATTTCAAATGAATAATTTGCTTACATATTACTGCATATTGTTGCATTACTGTCGTTCTTAAATATTACTGCATATTGAATATTTTAAGTTATGTGCTGTGCACAATATTAATTTATTACATTAATTTTATTATTTATTAACAACAAAACTCGATTATTTATCATTAAAATTCTTACATTCATTTCGATTATATTATATTCTTGAGAAAGAAAAATATATAAATTGAGAATATTTGAGCTCAATATCAAATAGAAATTGAACTCAAATATTCGCATTCTGGATGATTGTGAAAGCAGGAAAATTAATATTTTGTACACGAAATTCAAAAGACTATTTGTACATAAGGGCGGATTACCATTTCGTATGCCTAGGGGCGTGTGAAGTGTAAATCTGGCCATGGTCATAGATAAGATCTATGAGGAAGGCGAGACCTCAGAAGGACAGCAGAAATGAACACTCATTGATCTGTAGTCAAGAGCGCTAACTGCCGGGGGGGGAGGGGGGTGTAATCCTGATGGAAATAATTGCCCCATTATTCAGCTGTATCTGGCCCCTCAAATCAAAACTTAGTCAGCAACCATTAAGAAAAAAAATATATTCTTAAAGAGATTCTTCACGAAAAAAAAATTTCCACTTAAAAACGAAAACACATTTCTAAGGAGTAAAGATTAAAAAAAAACATATATGTAAGGAATCACAAAAATATACTGATTATGCATAAATTATGCATAAATATGCATAATTATAATTAATAATTATAAGAATATAATATAGAATGATATAATATAGAAATTATAAGAATATAATATAGAATATGCATAATTATAATGAATAATTATAAGAATATAATATAGAATAAATAGAATATAATATAGAATTATATGAATAATAATATAGAATGCATAATTATGATAAATATGCATAAATATGCATAATTATGCATAAATATGCATAATTATGCATAAATAATGCATAAATTATGCATTTTTAATGACTACTGTGAAATGGCAAAATCGTTTAGTTAGGCACCTAAAAAACGTTTGGTAAAAAAATTGGTAAGATTTAATATACTGATTATTTGTTTTACGAGTCGCAAGTTCTTTTGCAATGAGCCAGGGGGTTGAACGCCTCCCGCCAAAGTCGTCTGGTCCAGGTCTATACGTTGCCAGTTGAACTTTGCAAGAATGTAACTCGAAGAATAGGATTGGATTGTAAAGTGTCGAAGGCTAGGATTGTAAGATATTTTTGATAAGAGAGATTATTTTCCCCATAAAATATACATTAATCAGCGCTTGGTTTTTCAAATAATGATAACAAATGAATTGTTTAAAACAAAATAAAAATAAAATATTAATGTGACTTTTCTTTTTTTGTTTGCTAATTACAAGGTCTCGCTTTCCTCACAGATCTCTGTTGTGATGTATTAAACTGAACTGACTCCTGACCGATCTCTAGGGCAAGCTGCTGCTTGAGGGGGAATTTATTTATTAATTACGAGGAAATGACTGTCTTTAATTTAAGTTCGATAGGATCAAAAATTAAGAGCTGATAACCATTTCTTTCTAAAGGGACATACACAGAATGTAAATAAATTACAGTGCAAAAATAAAAATAAACTTTATTCTTTCTTATTCGTATTATAGGAACACAAAGTGTACAGTCGCTCAAAAAAGTATCCGAACACTATGGTTGATTACAGAATTCAGAAAAAATATCTGGCAACGATTTTTTTAGAAATTAGTGATCTGGCAACCTACGTGACACGAAGGTTGCCAGGTCACTAATTTCTAAAAAATTCGTTGCCAGATATTTTTTCTGAATTCTGTAATCAACCATAGGGCTCGGATACTTTTTTGAGCGGCTGTATTTTAAAACAAATGGCTCACAAATTAATGTAATAAATTAATAATATGCATACCATATTACTTGTAATATTCAATGTGGCAATATGCAGACTTTGCCGAAAGAGAACTCCACATAAAAGATTGCTGCGCCTAAATGTGCATACATCCTCCTTTACAAAAGTTCTCCACATCTGTTAGGATTTTTCTAGTGAATTTATTTTAAGCTAAATCTAGAAGATGTTTTCTTTGCGTCGTTATTTTTATGATTATCGACAATTATTATTACTATTATCTTTTCTTCGTTATTATTATTTCTCATTATCCATAATCATCTCATCTTCGACTTTTACAGTAACATAGGCAAATTAAATTCAATCCAGAAAAACCAATCTCCTCTAGCGAATATGGAATGTTTATTTTTTTATAAAAGAATAAAATTTGCCATTTTACCATTTAAGCACGATCTAACGAGGGAAGAGTAAAATTGAGTTTTACCCTTCCCTCTCCCTACTCGAGAAAGAGGAAATCTCAGCTGTCATTGTAAAACCTTTCACTGTCTCTAGCATCTGGAATTTAAAAACCTACATGAATAGATTGTACAGCAGTGGTTCTCAAGCTTTTATGCTTCACGTACCCCCTGCATGTAACTGGCGTACCCCTTGTGTAGCTAAATAAAACTATAGTTATAATATAACAATGGGAATAAAATAAAACATATACAGTGGACCTTCGTTATACCGCTGCTCGCTATACCGCGCACTCGGTTATAGGGCGGGCGATGTTCGCGATAAGTTCAAACATGTTTATACAGGTCCGTGCGGCGTTAGTGAGTATCGCATTTTATTGTTACTGCGTATTGAGTAATTGTGTATGTATTGAGTTCCTGCATGTATTTTGAATAGTGTTTAATTATTGTATGCATGATGAATAAAAGAAAAGCTTACAGTGTGAAATTTATTGTGTTGCCACCGCGCCGCTCGGTATAACGCGGTTCACTTTATAACGCGGGTGTTGTTTCCCGCCAGACATGCGCGTTATATCGGGGGTCCACTGTATATATATATATACACATTAAATTTTGTATTCATAAATTACATATATCGATAAACACAAAAAATGACATTTTTTGTACAGTAGTGTTGCCAACTTAGCCACTTTGTTACTAGATCTAACGACTTTTCAGCTCTCACGGCGTACCCCCAAAAATTTTACCGCTTACCCCACGTTGAAAACCCCTTGTTGTACACTATTAAAGCTTTGCCATTTTTAAACTTTTGCCTCCTTTTAGCGGTGGAAATTAACAATATTGTAAGATTTTGAAAATGCGCATGGCAAACGGAGCACTTCATTACCACCTGTCCAACCGAAAAAGAATTTTTCATTTATCACTTAAAACATAAAAGCAGAATGTTTACAGAAGGGTTGACAGACGACAAAGTGAAACCAATTTGTCAATTCTCTTAAATGCGCAAAAAAGAGAACCAAAATAAAAATCACCCTGTGTAAAAAAAAAATGAATGATATCGGCGTACCCAACAGTTTCATCACACTTCAAATCCCGGTTCCAAATCATAGTTTGTAAACATTTGGAGAGTTTAGTAAAATCAATAGAAATAAGCTTAATAGATAATTGCTTTAAAAACAAATACGCTCGTTTTCATAAAACGAGCAACTGTTTTCACTTTATCGTCTAGATAATCTCTAAAGGCTGAGAATAATACTTGAGTAGCGTTTCCCAATTACTAAAATATTCCACCGAACAAGAAAATTAAATGATATTCTGTATGGAATGAGATTGTATAGCTTTTTTTTTAAATCTATTTTTAGCGTTGGACATAAAATATAACGCTGAAATAAAATTATACAAAGGCAACTGTTTTGAATTTCAAAGCAGGCAGATAAGTTTGAGGTTTTAGTGTATAGAATGACAGAATTTTCGGTGGGGGGGGGGGGGGGGCTGACCTCTGGATACGTCTCTGGTAGAGGGTCCAGACTTCCTGTTTTCTCCGTGACAGTCCATGTAATTTCGCGTTGTCCTAGCAATATTTCTGTTGCATTAATTTATTCCATTAATTATTAATTATTCAAATGCAACTTATTTGGTCTCTAAGACCCGCGACGTAATCTTTTGAAAAATGACTGGACACTCCGAGAACATTTTCGCCAATTTGCCAAATACACGTCATTCATTTCAACAACTGTGACAATTTGAGCCTTCAGTTTTCAATAACGTACTTTTAAACATTTCCATTTTTCAATTCATTATTTTTTTTTGTTTGTTAAACCTTATTTTACTATTTTGCAACTTTTTGAGCCCTCATGGCTAGTTCTAACAATTGCATACATACATACATAGATATATGCAGAATCTTCAAGCAGGCATGGCCTACGGAGGTTTAAACTAACAATTATTATGACAAAAATTTAAAAAAAATCACTTTTTTTTTCCTTACTAGAATCAGGAGCACCCGAGTCTAAGATAATTTATGTGTAAGAAGAAGAGTATAGAAAATATTTTTCTTATATTGTCAGTGGTTTTACTCAAAAAAGAACCCTGATTTAATGTTACACATATTGTTGTACAATAAAATCACTGTTTTTCTTTTTGTATATGATTTACTAGAATATCGTTGCGTTTCATTTCCTTTGTTAAAATATTGTACAATTTTTTACACCATATTATTAGGAACGTTGTTGTTTTTAATTATGTATTTTTGTTGTCGAATATTAATTTAATTACTTCCTGTTACATAAATTGTAAAATATAGTTTTCAATTTTTAATAAAGAATATCGTTTCTATTTTCAGTCAAATTATTGTCGCCTTTGTTAAAATATTGTACAATTTTTTACACCATATTATTAGGAACGTTGTTGTTTTTAATTATGTATTTTTGTTGTCGAATATTAATTTAATTACTTCCTGTTACATAAATTGTAAAATATAGTTTTCAATTTTTAATAAAGAATATCGTTTCTATTTTCAGTCAAATTATTGTCGCCTTTGTTAAAATATTGTACAATTTTTTACACCATATTATTAGGAACGTTGTTGTTTTTAATTATGTATTTTTGTTGTCGAATATTAATTTAATTACTTCCTGTTACATAAATTGTAAAATATAGTTTTCAATTTTTAATAAAGAATATCGTTTCTATTTTCAGTCAAATTATTGTCGCCTTTGTTAAAATATTGTACAATTTTTTACACCATATTATTAGGAACGTTGTTGTTTTTAATTATGTATTTTTGTTGTCGAATATTAATTTAATTACTTCCTGTTACATAAATTGTAAAATATAGTTTTCAATTTTTAATAAAGAATATCGTTTCTATTTTCAGTCAAATTATTGTCGCCTTTGTTAAAATATTGTACAATTTTTTACACCATATTATTAGGAACGTTGTTGTTTTTAATTATGTATTTTTGTTGTCGAATATTAATTTAATTACTTCCTGTTACATAAATTGTAAAATATAGTTTTCAATTTTTAATAAAGAATATCGTTTCTATTTTCAGTCAAATTATTGTCGACTATCGTTATTTTCGGATATTTTAAGTCATATCTTAGTGGAAAATTATTTTTAGCGAATCTGAGAAAATTCGAGTTCTTTTACAATACGTTCTAATGGTTTACATGAAGAATATCATTTTTTTAAAACTATTTCCGAATGTTATGGAGATTTTTTTTTTTTTTCATATTTACATTACGCTAATATTTACTCTTTTGGATGAAACATTTTTTTTGTGCTTTCTGAACAGTTTAGGAGGAGTTGTTTCATTCCGTGATTCTTGCGTTGAGTCGAGTCAGTAAGATTCTTATACAGTTTCACATTTTGCTGCTTGCGGCTTACGGGAAACATCTCTTCATTTGTATACTCCCACTTCTAAATAGCATTTCAACTGTCAGTTAAACTCAACAAACAGTTGTTGTGTGTCAGTGTTGGTCAGCAACTGAGACTTTTTTTTTTTATTTCTCTAAACAGTGCGAAGCATGCTAAAATTATAAACAATGTCACGCGTTAAGCCTAAGATAAGCATTAGAATGACAGCAGAGCAAATTCTTTTAGAAGTCATCCATCAAAAGCAGAAAAGACATAATTTCCTTATGTTGTTCTTTTCCAAAACGGTGTTAATCGCTAAAAAAAATACAAAATCTTCACTGGCAATAATACCAGTTTACGTGGCAATTTCTTAAACTGCATATAGCTTTAAGCTAAGAGTAAATTCACCAGTATGATGAAATTAATGAATACGTCTCTCTTCAAATAGATACGGCTACTTTATTTATTCTTTTATTACTTACCCTTTTACGTTCCCTTTGAAGTGTAGTCTTTCAATGAAGTACCCAACAGGGATTTTCCAGCTATAATCCCAATTCATTTCCACAGCAAGGAGCACACAAGAACTTCCACCAGATCATTTGCGATTAGTAGAACATACACGGAACTTTTCTTGAAGCAATCACTGCAATATAATCCAAAGATAAGGGAAAACAAGCACCTACGCCGACCATAGATCAACAGAACTGAATCTCTACTCAGTAAGGAAAAAGCACTGTTTTTTAGCCATTTTTTGAACATGCCATTTTGGAGACAACCAGTGCAAGCGAACACGCTCTATAACCTGAGTTAGTTCGCTAGGACAAGCGTCTGGCTGATGGCAGTAACTGGTTTTACCTGGGAGGGCCGCGTGCGTGACTACCTCAACAGCCCCGCTCGAAGCCAGCCAATCAACAGGTGCCTCTTTGTTTGGTAGGAATGTGAGAAACCTTTACTTTCGACCAATGAGATCACTGCTACTGTGGGCAAGCTGATTGAATAACTAAACAGCAAAATTTCATCCTACTACTCCTATAAAACGAAAATTTTTGTTTCGTATAATAAAAACATGACTGTTTTTCTATTTAAATTTCTGTTGTTTTCAAGTTCAAGTCACAATTTTCAAGTTTCAACCACAACATATTACATTTATTGTTGTTAATAATGCTATATTTCTAATCATTGTTCTTTTCTGTTTCAGGGTGGGCAGATCAGCAGTGAATAATCACCCAAATTCCCATGAATAATTTACAGTTTTGAAAATGGTTGTTAAAATGAGATAAATGGCAATAAATATATTTTTGAGATCAAAGAGCATTTTTTCCTGCAAAATATTTCGATTTTTTTTTCATTCAGGGATTTGTTGCTTTTTATCCGCAGTAAAATGCTTTTATGTGGATAAGTTATACGCAGATAACTAAACAGAATATTTACAGAAGGAGTGACAGACAACAAAGAGAAAAATTAACTTCTCACAGAAATTATAAATCGTATTCTTACGCATTTTGCTGACTATTATTTGCAAAATTTTATTAAATGTAACTGCAAAAAAAGAGCGTGTATCATTTGTAAAGTTACCAGATTCCAAAGGAAAAAACACGAAAATTTTCCTAAATGCCTGTTTTTCAGTTTTTTTCAAATGAAGCAATTTTTCTCGAAGTGTCCTTTTTCATACCTGCATGTTGCGATAAAAAATTCAATGCAAAGCCATATGTAAATAAACACGATGGACGCATAAACATTGGACACATTAGCTAGCCATTGTTATTAATTAACTAACCATTGTTGTCCATTAGAATAAAAAGAAAATAAATGTCCCCTCAAGCAGCTGCTTGCCACATAGTCGGGGCGGGGGTGGCTCAGTCGGTAGCGCGCCAGGCTCTTAATCTGTAGTTCCTAGGTTCGAGTCCCAGCTGGGTCAGCGTTGAGATTTATCTCCGCAAAATTCCCCGCCCTGCCCACATTCAGTAGGGGACACCGATGGGCTTGGAAAGGCCGCTGTTCGTCGGATGGGACGTTAAGCCGTGGCCCCGTGTACGGTAGAGCCATACCATGTGCACGTTAAAGAACACGCTGGATGGCCTTGACGGGAGGCTACCATCTGTCTCCCAACAGCTGTTCCAGTGGGTCCCCTCCCCCAACCTTTTCGGAGTCCATGTGACCTGGCCATTTAGCCCATGGTGTGCAAAAAAGTGTCGCTCAGAGGTAAAACAACCCAACCCAAAGCCACATAGGTCTGACAGGAGCCTGTCAGTTTATATACCATAGTAGAGGGTCTGTGAGGATGACAGGACCTCAGCAGAAAAACAACACACACAACCATGCCTTAACCCAGGGATCGAACCTAGGTCCCTTAGATCATTAGACAAGCGTGCTAACCACTCGGCCATACGACGGCGTACTGACTATTATTAAAAATAATATGATTTCTCGTTACCCACTAAAACTACGTTGTTGAAATAAAAGATTGAAATTGTATTTTCGTTTTTCTTTTAATCTGGAAAATTTAAAACTTTTTACTGCAAGGTTTTTTCAAAATCTTTCGGGAAAAGCAGCTTGAAATAGGTACTATGATCACTTAATCATATGTTGTTTTTTTTTCTTCTTTCCTGGCCGAGTGGTTAGCGCGCTTGGCTACTGATCTAAGGGACCTGGGTTCGAGCCCTGGGTAAGGCATGGATGTTCGTGTTGTTTTCTGCTGAGGTCCTGCCATCCTCACAGATCTTCTACTGTGGCATATAAACTGACAGGCTCCTGTCAGACCTCTGTGGCAAGCAGCTGCTTGAGGAGGTATTTATTTTTTTATTTATTATTTTTTATTTTCTAAAAAAAAACGGGTTTTAAACTTCAAGGTACCTAAAATATATTTTTGTGCGTCCAAAGTCTAGAAAATCGTAAAGCATCATTTCAATACGTACATTTTAAGATTAAAATAAATTAATACCCCCTCAAGCAGCTGCTTGCCACAGAGGTCTGACAGGAGCCTGTCAGTTTATATACCACAATAGAAGATCTGAGAGGATGGCAAGACCTCAGCAGAAAAACAACACGAACATCCATGCCTTATCCGGAACTCGAACTCCGAGTCTCTTAGATCCATGCTAACCATACGCTGACCACTCGGCCACGGGACGGCTTTAAGATTAGTTAGTGTAAACATCGAATTGGACATGAAATTATGTTAAAATGTCTCCAATTCTCTATTTTGCCCTCAGATTGCTTGACTGAATTTTTGTGTTGTTGGAAAATCAGGAAAATCCGTTTGAACACACTGGCGACAACGGATTTTAGGCTATTTTTTTTCTCTCTTTTGAGCACATTGAAATATATTTTTTTCCTAAAATCTCTTTTCAATTTTATATATTTTTCATTCTTTCTGCAAATTTCGTTCTTAACTTTCAATCTAGTGATAAATAGGAAAAAAATTGGTTTTCACTTTATAAAATTAAAATTTTATTTAAACAAGAACAATTGAAGCATTACCAGTATTTAATAACAACAATAAAATAATTGTAATCGTTTTTGAAATTTAAATGTTAAAAAATTGAATAATAAAATTTATACAACTAAAACATTAAAAAATTACGAAAGACAATCGACTTATCACGGAGATCAGACAACAGCCTATCAGCTGAGGCGCAATTATCCTATGGGCGTTTGCCTATGACTCCAGTTTTCGCGGTATACTTGGAACACCTTTACAAACCCGTCGTTTTGCGGAACTCAGTTTGAAAACCGTATCAATTATATTATTCAGTTTAGAAAACTGGTCAGTTATAATAATGCATAAATGTTGTCCTTTAATTAAATATTATATAATTGACTAGTTTTCTAATCTGAAGGCTAGGAAATTACAAATGTAATAATCTTACTTATTTGCCATTGTCTTTGCCCCGGATAAGGCATGGCTGTTTGTGTCGTTTTTCTGCTGAGGTCCTGCCATCCTCTCAGACCTTCTACTATGGCATATAAACTGACAGGTTCCTGTCAGACCTCTGTGGCAAACAGCTGCTTGAGGGGGTATTTAATTTTTATTTTTTTAATTTTTATATACGAAAAATAAAATATCTTTCTTTGTTTTGTTTAATGTTAATTGCTGGGCCATCTTTTGGCGCTAGCGACCAGAGCCCTCAAATGCTATGATGTACATCTGCCTATTAACACAATACGTCTTAGGCATCCATGAGCAAGACGAAATCTCAAAATATTTGACTGCTGCACCTCTAAGCTGCACTATGCATTATAGATGAGGCACGTACAATATACTACATTGACTAGTAAATTGTACGTGTCTGACATTTACTATTGGCAATTTATTACAACGGCTTTATTACAATGACTAGTTGTACAGTCGCTCAAAAAAGTATCCGAACACTATGGTTGATTACAGAATTCAGGAAAAATATCTGGCAACGATTTTTTTTAGAAATTAGTGATCTGGCAACATTCGTGTCACGTGATTACAGAATTCAGGAAAAATATCTGGGGCGTGTACGGCAACTGTACACGCTCCAGTTACCGTTCACAGCAAACTGGAGCGTGTGCAGTAACTGCACACGCTCCAGTTTGCTGTGAACGGTAACTGCACACGCTCAATATTTCCGTGAGTGAGCCCACGCGATTCAGGTCTTTGTGAGCTCACACGATCCAGGTCTTTGTGAGCTCACACGATCCAAGGTGCTGTGAACCGCAAACGCTCCAGTTTGCTGTGAACGGTAACTGCACACGCTCCATATTCATTGCATTTTATATTCATACGCATTATATATATTAAAAGATATCCGAATACTATGGTTGATTACAGAATTCAGAAAAAATATTTGGCAACGATTTTTTTTTAGAAATTAGTGATCTGGCAACCTTCGTGTCAGGTGACACGAAGGTTGCCAGAGCACTAATTTCTAAAAATATCGTTGCCAGATATTTTTTCTGAATTCTGTAATCAACCATAGTGTTCGGATACCTTCTCTGAGCCTTCGGGGTCCATGTGACCTGGCCATTTTAGCCCATGGTGTGCAAAAAAGTGCCTCTCAGAGGTAAAACAACCCAATGTTCGGACACTTTTTTGAGCGACTGTACAATACAACTAGCCATTGTTGTCTATTAACTGACCATTATTAAAAATAATGTGACGTCTCGTTACCCACTAAAACTGCGTTGTTGTTTCAGGAGAGAGGTCAGAGAACAAATTGCATGAAATATACGCTTCTAAGGGGTCAACATCAATTGGAGGATCAAGCTCTATGTATCTAAATGTAAGAATTATATAATATATGTAAGAAATTATGAATATGATTGAACAAAGAGATGCAGCATGAATTACTTACAGAAACAACAGAAACGACAATGCTAACAAAAAAATTCATCAACTACGAAATTCAGTAACAGATTTTATAAGAAAAGAAACACCCAAATTTTACAAAAAACTCTTCAAATCCATTGCTGAAAATATAAAACAATCCTGGAATATGATTAATACCATATTAGATGGAAAGAAGAAAAAGCCACTAGATAATATAATAATTAATTACATGTCAAAAAATCTGTCAAATTTTAATACTTATTTTGCAAACATGGTTGATAAATTACGGGAGAACAATTCAACCTAAAAAGACAATTATATACCAGAGCTTAATATCCCATTGAGCTCATCCATCCATTTACATACCACCTATTTCGGACATTCAGTTGAAAAAAATAATTACCTCTTTGGATTAATGCAAACCACATGGCGTTGATAACATACACGCCAAACATATGAAGGTATGCATGAATCAATTAACAAAATATCTTGCTAAATTAATTAACTTAAGTATCACTTCTGGAAATATACCTTCCACTTTAAAAATTGCAATACTGAGACCTATTTATAAAAGTGGAGTTAAAAGTAATTATACGAATTATAAGCCTATTGCTATCTTGTCCACCTAAATAAAATTTTAGAGAGGTACATCGATGACACTCTCCGTAGCTTTCTCTTAAAACACAGCATTATCTCTAGTAGGCAACATGGCTTCCAGAAGGGAAAAAGTATTACAACTCTACTGTCTAATTTTGCAGAATGTGTTAATAAAGCCTTGAACTATGGAAAAAAGTTTGCTGCTCTCTTTCTCGACTTTAGTAAAGCATTCGACACATTGGATCACAATATACTACTTTTTCAAAACTTGAAAACTGTGGAATTAGAGGGACAGCTCTTATGTGGTTCAAAAACTGCCTAAGTAATAGGACTATTATAACCAAAATTGGAAATGCATTAAGTAACAAAAGAAAAGTAAATATTGGAGTTCCATAAGGATCTATACTTGGACCCTTGTTGTTCCTCCTGTATATTAATAACATGATTAATTTAAAAGGTAAATTATTTCTTTATGCTGATGTACTGCTATTTTAAACAGCAAATCGCTACGTGGATGCAACTATAAGAGAATTACAGGATGACTATAATTTTTTGGTGAGATGGCTGAATCTCAATTTAATATATATAAATAACGATAAAACTAAATGGATGATCTTCCATTCACCAGATACTTTGAAAACATCAAACAATGTAATTAAGACCCACAATATAAATTGCATATATAAATACAAAACTTATAAAAATATTTGTGATTGTCACAGCATTGAATTGGTAGATAATTTTAAATATACCTAGGTTTGTATTTGGATTAAACTTTCGATGTTATGAAGACATTTGGAAGTCTCAGATATCGCGCCGCTAAAATTTACAAATTGCAATTCTTAGTCGATACCGACCTTTGACTTATGATCTACAAAGCAATTTATGATTATTTAATTAGATATGGAATTGCAATATATGGAACGACTGGCATCACTAACCTAAAAAAATTTAAAAATTGCGATCATCTGTTGCGAGAAATATAATTCCGTGCAAGCTTAAAGATAATCTTTCAAATGCAAGTTAAAGATTTGCATCCCTAAATATTCCATAAGTCCAAAATCTCTTTAGATAGGGCATTATTATGGACAATATTTTTAACGACATATAAAGCACAAATTACACATAATAAGAATACCAGACTTCTGACCAATAATTATTTCGAATACCGAATTTTGTTAATTATTACGGTAAAAATCTGAAAGAGTGTAAAATACCGGAGGTCTTTAATCTGTTACCAAGAGAAATTATATATCTATCTAATTTTAGTGAGATTAAGTTAAAAGTTAAAAACTATTTAAAGAATGTCTGTTAATCTGCAATCCTGAGAAAACCTGTATCTGTATGATTTTTGTGTTCTTTTTACTATGTTCATTTTTATTTTCGTATGTTTTAACTGTTGTGCACAATTCATCAAATATTTTAAATTGTTCTGATATTTCGATATATGAGATATTGTCAAAATATTTTATACATATATAAATACTACTGTCGTAACATTTTACGTATGAAAACTAATGCTCATCTATGTTTCCTGCAAATAAGCTATTAGCTTTGCGGGTCAAATATAAAAATCTTTGTATATATGTGTTTTTGTGAGATGACGATGGTGATAAATAAAATATATATGTATAAAAGGAAAAAAATTATTTAGTTTTTCTCCTCGGGGAGTAGGGGGGGGGGGAGATACTGTCCTTGTCTTTCCCTTCACTAAAGGTACAGTCGCTTAAAAAAGTATCCGAACACTATGGTTGATTACAGAATTCAGAAAAAATATCTGGCAACTTTTTTTCAACATCTTACGATCTAATTACGTTTTAATGCAGAAAAACAAAGAGAAAACTTTTACGTAAGAAAAAGAAATCGATATTATTCTAATGTTGCAGCAAAGTTTGAAAACAATCCCTCTTTACTCTTATGGCAATTATTTCCTGATATAACTGGATTACTATTAGCGTCTGTGATTAGATAATAGAAATTGATTTGTGATCGAGCTTTCAGAATCCTCATGATTTCAATTGTATATTGAACTTGATGGGAGGCATCCATCTGTTTCCTAACAGCTGTCCATTAGCTCTTTCTCCTACCCGATTCTGAGCCCTAGGGATCCTTGTGATCTGACCATTTAGCCCGAAATTGCCGCTCAGAAGTGAACAACCCAATTATATTATGCACTTGCAAATTTTCAGCCCTGTTCGATTAGCATAAAAGAAACCATTCCTGACTACTGTTTTGCATTATTATGTCGTAACTTCGACAAACCGTTAATAAAATAATTATTGCCATCATCAACATCCTAACTTCTTTGATTGTCGACTTTAGCTTCCATTTCGACTATGTCATGCATAAGATTAAAGCTAAGTGGTAAAAATTTCAGCAATCATATCTCTTTTGCGTTATTGATATCATGGGTTATGCTGGAACTATGAGAGTTCTATAAAACGAGATGACTCTGAGAATCTGTACAAACAAGCCAAAACCTTCCGAGGTCCCTAAAATCCAATAGTATTAAGGAAAAAAATCTTTTAGCTCATACTGAAGGTAACAAAGCTGAAAAAAGAAAAACGCTATCAAAGCATTTCAAATCTATAAATACCAGCAGAATAAGCAAAATAATCTAATATAAACACTATAATCAAAAACTCCTTTACAAAAGAAACAAACCGGTGAAAAAAACTTCTAAATTTTTAGGTAATTTATAAAGGAACCAAAAGCCGTCCCATGGCCGAGTGGTTAGCACGCTTGGCTACTGATCTAAGGGACCTGGGTTCGAGCCCCGGGTTAAGGCATGGACGTATGTGTCGTTTTTCTGCTGAGGTCCTGCCATCCTCTCAGACCTTCTACTATGGCATATAAACTGACAGGCTCCTGTCAGACCTCTGTGGCAAGCAGCTGCTTGAGGGGGGATTTATTTTTATTATTTTAAAGGAACCAGTATCAGTGACGTATCCAAAAGGGAAGGGCCACCTTTCTCCCTTTGAGAGATATACTTCAATACCATACTGTATATTTTCTAAGGCCTTCTCCGATAGTCAGACCGTAGGTCAGACACTCAAGCATGTCACACTCTCCATTAGACTTGATACCATTTACTGCTCAGGTGACGTCGCTTGAGCAGTAAATCGACAGAATCTTTCGTTTCTTATTTGAAAAAGCAAAGCAATAAAATTACCATTGAAACTTTAAATTAGTAAAAAGCAAGTAGAAGAAGAAAAAAAATTCTTCAGACTCCTGCCCAAAAAAGTAAAACTGCCAAAAAAAAAAGGCAGCTGAAGTCTTCAGAACTCTGTAATTTATATCCTTCAAGCAGCTATTTGTCACAGAGTTCTGACAAGAGCCTGTCAGTTTATACGCCATAGTAGAAGGTCTGTGGGGATGGCAGGACATCAGCAGAAAAACAACACGGACATCATGCCTTACCTGGGGCTCGAATCCAGGTTCCTTAGATCAGTAGCCAAGCGCGCTAGCCACTCGGCCATGAACCCATAAACATGAAAAAAATTAATCTTCCGATTCCTACACGAGAAACAAAGCTTCTGACTTTTCGAAAATGCGTAATTAACAGATATTATTGTTACGACAGATGAACGTACTGCAATGCATTTATGATAAACGTGTCATGAACGCTCGTGTATGCTTCTGCGTGGAAATTGCGTTATCAACTGTTTAGAAGGGAGATGCTTTGAATAACAAGATTCGTAGAAGAAAAACGAAAGGTGTAGTGGAGAAATAACGATATATTGTATTAAATTAGTGTTGTGTGATACTTCGTAAGAAGACTGTTATTACTTGAGTCAAGATGAGCCTGGTTCCGGTGGTGAAATCAACAGTAAAGTTATTTTTGGGTCCTCTATCAGGAGAGATGAACACTAGATGTTTCGCATCTATAAAGTATAAAGCATTTTTAAGGTAGTCCTCTAACACAAATGAAATTCAATATAAATTGGTTTGTTTGTTGGATGTTACAAAGTAATAGGTTCTATTTTGTCATAGGTACTCAATATTAACAGCATTGTGGTTTTAAGCACTGAAAATTAGTTAAACATAGTAAATCGTTCTTTTTATGGTTTGACATTATACTAAGAGGGATAGAAATACTTGGGTTTAGATAAGATTGTCGAATTTGTATAATTTTTGTGTCTTTGTAATAAATTACTTCATTCATACTTTTGTTTGGTATACATATATAATATTTACATGAACTCATGCTCAGTGCTTATCCATTTTAATTTGTAACAATATGAATGAAAGAACTATTTTCCGTCTGAGAAAAGAAAGCTGCGAAATGGGAATTGACTGCTTCGAAATATGCACAAAAACCAAATAGTACAAACGCAAGAGTCCTTTGATTCATTCCTACGACACAAAGCTATATAAAACCATGGTCATGATTAAAACCGCTAAACCTTTCGGAAGTCTAACCAAGAAACAGCAAAAGAAATGAATGAATCATGCCAATAGAAAAAAAAAATTGCAATGGTAATCAAAAAGTGCGAAAATATTAATGACGTCTGTTGGATTTTGGATGGCAATGATAAGTGAGAGGGTAAAACTTTCTTTTATGAAGTCCGCAGTTTATGCTTTTCATTCATATGTACATACACAGTCGTATCAGAAAAATATGACCACCTACTTAATAATGGGAATAACCATCCTTGGCCGGATGACAGCAGCGAGACGGCGTGGCATGGACGCATTGAGGCCCTGGAAGGTTGCCAGAGGCACACGTGCCCATTCGGACTCCAGAAGAGCATGGAGGTTCAAGAGATGACGTGGTTGTGGGTCCGCAAGCCGAACCTGTCGATACAAATGGTCCCTCAAGTGCTCTATGGGATTGAGGTCGGGCAAGGGAGAATGGAAACATCACTGTCGTGTTTCTGGAACCAGTCACATACCACCTTAGTGACATGGCAGGGCGAATTGTCCTGTTGGTAGACACCATCACCACCAGGGTAAACGTCCAATGCGAAGGGATGCATGTGGTCAGCGAGGATGGACATGTAGCCATTGGCGTTCAGGGACCCATCCAGTGGTATCAGAGGTCCCAGGTCATACCAGGAAAATATCCCCCAGACATGCACACTGCCACTGTGCAATACACCGACAAACGTGTCCAGGTGTTAGTTCTCGTTGTCTGACGCAGTATCCGCCACCACCCATCACTTCTGTGGAGTAAAACCCCGATTCGTCGTGGAAGACAACCTTTTTCCACTCTTCCACTGTCCAATGATGGTAGTCACATGCGAACTGCAGGCGTCGTTGCCGATGGACCTTGGTTAACATAGGAGCCTTTACACAGTGTCGACTCCAGAGATCCATGTGTAGCAGGGTTCGCTCTACTGTTACTGGGAACACGTACCTGGGTATCCCCAGTTTTCATTTGAGTGGTCAATTGCCCTTTACCAGTCGACATTCTCCTCTGGGGTCGATGGCCTTTGGGGCTTCACTTATGATGTCTGGAGGTACTCGGTGTGCCAACGGTCCATTCTTGATACACCCTTACTACAGCACCTTGTGAATAGTCCACGAAACCTGCTGTTTCTGAGATGCTTCCACCCTTGGCACAGTAGCCAATGATCATTCCTTTCTGAATGTCCATCAAATTAATTCCTCTGCCCATTGTGCTCACGTTACACACTATAGCTCATCTGTCCTGGTCGGTCACTTATATCTCCGTGCGGTCGACCTTGTCATGTGCACTCTGTGACTCACCTAGCGTATACACTGTGATTCCGTGGGTGGTCATATTATTCTGATACGACTGTGTATTATTCTTTTACATTATAAAGCAGAAGCAAATGCTTCCTTTTCACGCCTAGTGACCTCCTTGACGCAGCAAAAAAGATTTGAATTGAAATAATAAAGTAATTAACTGGAAAAATTGTAGATAACATAGAATTTTAATTTTTCGGTTACACAGCGATTCTCAATGGCGAAAGTGTTCGAATCCTGTCAGGTTCTACGCACTTTTTCATAAATGTTTCAAAATAATTGTCATATCTTAAGAGTTATTTTGCACTTTGCCAGTTTAAGGGGATTTGTTAGAGTACATTTTTTATCAAAATATACTCTACCAACAGTTCTTCTCTGTTTCAAAGTTTTAATCTTTTCCAGATGAGCTGGAAGGATAAAAATGAATTGCCCTCTGACAGTGGATATCGTATGACACCAGGTGTGCCCACACGGCTCCTTTGATGCTTTAATCTCTTTGCAATCCCTTAGCACTACAGTCTTTTGAGCTAGTCCAAACGTTCACAATTGGATTGAGTATCCTCTAAATTGAACAGGGCCTCTGTGTTAAAAGTTTTTTACGGTTTTGTTAATGACTCTTCGGGTTTGGAGAAGTGTCGCAAGACAACGGAAATGACCTTTAACCCATTGACTAATCTCAGGTCATCGCGAATCTGTTAAGACCTGTATTATTTCTTTGACGAATGATTCTTATGGTAAGGGCAAAATATTAAGTCAGATATTTGAACTCTAATATGTTGAGAAAGAATACTTCAAGACGTTTTTGAAACAACAGTGATCTTGTACAACACAACATTCGACCTTGTACAACATAACATTCGACCTTGTATAAAAGATATTGTTTATTTTAGAGATATATAATTTCTCCTTTATTGGAAAAATAAATTATCTTCGAACCGTTCATTAATGCCGACCTTGTATAAAAGATATTGTTTATTTTTCTATAGTACCGAAGTAAAAAAGCATAACGTGAACTTGAAAAGCAACTCTGTACACAGTGGTGTCACCCCAATTTATTAACAACCGGTTTCCATACCGAGAGGGAGGGACGAATCGGCAATTTTGTTTGTTAAACACTGGTACCACATTCTGGGGAGGGGGGTGAATCCTCCCCTTGGAAAAAACGTTTGAAAATATTACATTTGAGATTGCATGATAGGTAAGTATCAATATACTATAATTAACTTTATCTACAAAAGTTGGATCTCAATTAAAGCGTCACACAGAATGCAGATTTTATCTAAAAATATTAAAAACTAACCCCTACCGGGATAAACTTGCAATTAGTGGCAGTGATTCTGTAAATAAATAATATAACTATAAATAAGCGCAATATATTTTATTTTTCATTCAACTGTATAAAATAAAATACCCCTCAAGCAGCTGCTTGCCACAGAGGTCTGACAGGAGCCTGTCAGTTTATATGCCAGAGTAGAAGGTCTGAGAGGATGGCAGGACCTCAGCAGAAAAACAACACAAACATCCATGCCTTACCAGGGGCTCGAACCCAGGTCCCTTAGATCAGTAGCCAAGCGCGCTAACCACTCGGCCACGGGACGGCTCAACTGTAGGATACATATTAAAAACTATAACATACACATGTGATTAAAGCAAACTCCAAATTTTAATAAAATAAACGTAAAATAAAACATTACACCATATACATTTTTGACAAGACGCTAAACTTTCATATATGGCGTATCACTCCTCCTAATCCATAATCTATGGCACTACTTTTTCTGTTTCAAACACGGATGCCACATGGTGATGTAAGTACCAATTATTATGGTTCAGGGTCAAGATACTCGTACCTAAAATTCTTGGAAACAATTCGTTTATTTTTTGTGAAGTGTCATAAATCTTTCTGAGAAATTTGGGGAGTTTTAATGTTTATTTATTTTGTCAGAATGATGTGCGAAGAATTCTGTGTAGTGTGTGGCAACATTTCATGAGCAGCGCACATTCTTCTACTTTCCGGAAACCGGCGTAAATTTTAACAACCGGTTTCCGGATACCGGTGGAAACCGGCTGGGTGACACCACTGTCTGTACAGCAGCATAAACTAGGATAGAGTTTTTGCTAATACTGTCTGTAAACTTTTAACAAGTCGAGTTTTTTAGAATCGAGAAAATATCGGAAATTTTTATTTTTTCCGTCAAAAATAGCATTAAGTCGGGAAAATATTTTACAAACAACATTCATTTCTGAAGCGTGAATAGCCTAGCCAATTCTTTGGATATTAAAGATAACCACGCTTGACGAGTCCTCGTAGTATATGAAATAATTATAGACTTCGCATATATCAAAATGCGTTAGGAGAGCAAATCTTGGAGTTTCCCTGCATTAAAAATACTTATGTGAAAAAATTTTGTAATCAATATCTGTACCATTTCGTTGTGCTGGAGGTAAAAAGTTTGGACCATTCATTAAAAGTAGCGTTAAGTGAAAGGAATGCGAAGTAGATTTCCTTCGCGCAGATATTTTCAACGAAATTAATTCATTTCGGAAGAGGGGAGAGTGTTTTCCAGACAACAGAAAGTAGAAACGATCAACAGAGTTTTTACTATTACAGTCTGTAAACTTTTAACCACCGAGTTCGAGTTTTTAGAATCCTCACAGTATTAGAAATATTTAATCTTCAGTACAAGGCATACGGTAAATTTTAGTTTTTCCGTCAAAGATAGCTTTTAGTCGGAGAAACATTTTACAGCATTGAACGTCCATTTCTGAAGAGGGAATAACATAACCAGGGTTCAATACTTTGGATATCAAAGTGTACACCTGTGAAGAGAAAAGGCAACCACTTTTCACAAGTCCTCATAGTATAGGAAATATTTATAGACTTTACAAGTAGCATAACAAAATACATTAAGAGAAAAAATCTTGATTTTTCCCCCCTCCGTTAAAAACATGATTAACTCATGTGCAGACCTAATCACACTATGGAGTTGATCCCCAAGTATGTTTAACGTTTATATTAATTGCAAAATGTATGCGAGTGAAATTTGGTGCTAAGTTGGAAATTTAAATTTCTCAAGGTAATAATCTTGAGAAAGGACAAATTTTAATACGTTTTTGGAATAACAGTAAACATAAAATTATTTCTTTAGAAAATATAAGTTACTTAAAGTAATGTTTTGGTTTCTTTTGTTACTTTATTGCTGAATGAGAACATTTGGGAAGCACCACATCAAAGTAATATTTTGCCATAGTAATGACCGTCATCTTTAAAACGTGGTTCTATTATTATTAAGCAAATAGTTGAAAACGAAGTTTATTCCTTTCTGAAGAGTGGAGAATTACACGGGGAACATCTGTGGAAGTAGAAATAAATTCTCACAGTACTGGAAGCAACATAGTAAAGACTGCAAATCTTTATTCCTGTCCAGTTTTCCGTGGTCCCGTGTAATCAGCAAAGTCTCATTCTGCAGTTCATTTTTGGATCGTTTGGGAAAAAAAATTAGTCCGTCCGTTATAGAGAACATTAAATTGTGGTTCTTCCATGCTTCCATCGAGGTCCAAGCAACATAGACGCCAGTCATTGGATCGTCTATTAAATACAAGCACGAGGTTGTTCACTTCCTTCCAAAACAAAATCCTTGGGGGCTTCACAAAAAGACTCTCCGACATTACAACGTGAACCCAAGGATCCATGGCTTCCGAGTTGCTACCAAAAGTTCAGTTGGACTACTTCCTATGGATTTGGTCAAGATGGCGAACTAAAGGATGTTGCCACCGAAAGTTTACCTGTCAAAGATGATAAAATTTTTCTTGAGAGGGAGGGCATGGCAACAATATTGGGAAACTTAGTTGAAATCCAAGATGGCGGACTAAAGGTTGTTGCCACCGGAGAAAACGTTTAACCTTCAAAGCTCAGAAAGAAGTTCATCAACAAAATCGCAAGATTTTTTGACAACAGGCCATGGTACTATCAACAACACTGAGGGACTTTTTTAAAAAGGGGAGGTAATCGACACAGCGAAATCAGGGACTTATCAGGAGGAGTGGTTGGCTCATTTCCGCCCACCAGATCGGCGCCACCACTACTATTAGAATGGAGAAGAACGCTATTCCAATATATATGTTTTTTTCATCCGAAATTATTCTTGATAAATAGCGAACAATGTACATTTTAGGACCCTCAGTTTTAGTGGCTTGGAGGAGTCCATTAATTACATCACGTGGTTTTATCCGAATTTTAGCCTCTTCCTCCCTTTCCTCTTCGAGTTACGTAGCCGTTTTTATAATGTTTTTCACGTTTTGTAAGTAATCAACATAGTTCTACAAAATTCCCACAGAAGAGCTCGTCTGAATTGATCAGCACAACACGGGCACGATACACAAGAACAATGGGCTACTCTTCTCTTCACAGATGAGCCGAGATTCAGCTTCGACTGATTCTCGATGAACATTTCGTCTGGAGAAAACGTGACGCAGTATCCTACATATAACAACAGAGAAAGGGACCACGTGAAAGCAATTTCAAGCCATCGGTGTCCCCTTTCACACAACGAAAAGGGTAGCGTTTAGCGGGGACAAATTTGGTAGTTGGTTTGATGGTCCTGAGCAGGTATCAATATCAATGGCCGCGCTGACCTCCACGAGTTTGATAGAAGATCCTGACTAAATAGAGGTATCTGGATGAGATCCTCGAAATTTATATTCACCTACTTGCAGGTGCAGTGAGATCGCGATTCATTTTAATGGGCGATGATGCCCGCATACCTAGAGCACAACTGGAGGATATATCTTGAACGAGTGGCTATTGAACATATGGAGTGGCCTGCACGATCCCCTGACTTTAGTCCCATTGAACAAAACTGGTTTATCTTGAGAAGATGAATTGCCAATCTTAGACCTTCTTCCAGAAGCTTCCATGATCTTAGGAAATCACTTTTGCACCAATGAACTGTATTGCCTTCTCTTCTTCTACTTTTCCTAAGTTCATGTAAACATGAAAATTAATCATGCAGCTTTCATCTTACATACTTTCTTTCTTATGAACAATTGTAATCGTATTATAATTTATCTTAAAGTACATAGAGACCTGAGTGTGAGGTGGATTTTGAGCAATCGGCGTTTACGTGTTACATATCTTCATATTGTTTCATATTACCTATCCATATTGCGTTTCGCTCATTATTTGTCGATTTGGATGTTTGTTAAAACAGGTGTTCTACCATATCTTTCGAACGCCACAGCCAAACTTAATGATTTATGTGTCAAAACTAAGTTTATGACCCTTGCTTTCTTCTTCTCCCCCCTAAAAAAGAGAAATATGAAAATCGTTGTTCCGCTATATCTTCCGAATGCGAGGGCCTACAACTACGAGTTAGGTGTCAAATGAAAGCTCGCATGAGGACCGTCGTAGACTATTTCGAATTTTGCCCCTCCCCCAATATCCTCCCCCAAAAAGGAGGCTGATTTTCGCCGGAGAGGACTTTAACGAATTACATATATATATATCAAATTAAAGTTTGGCGGGGGGTGGCTCAGTCGGTAGCGCGCCAGACTCGTAATCTGTAGTTCCCAGGTTCGAGTCCCAGCTGGGTCAGCGTTGAGATTTATCTCGTCAAAAATTCCCCACCCTGCCCACGGTCAGTAGGGGACACCGATGGGCTTGGAAAGGCCGCCGTCCGTCGGATGGGACGTTAAGCCGTGGCCCCGTGTGCGGGAGAGCCATACCCTGTGCACGTTAAAGAACACGCTGGATGGCCTTGACGGGAGGCTACCATCTGTCTCCCAACAGCTGTTTCAGTGGGTCCCCTCCCCCAACCTTCTCTGAGCCTTCGGGGTCCATGTGACCTGGCCTTTTAGCCCATGGTGTGCAAAAAAGTGCCGCTCAGAGGCAAAACAACCCAACCCAACTCATATTAAAGTTTGTGATGTCTCCAATATCATTGGCTACTTTAAACCCTATGCTAAAATGAGGGGAAGGAGATATCTGGCCGATGTTACGCGCAATATATCATATGAAAGTTGCTGAAGGTAGGTATTTTTAGTAGCAAAGAAAAAATATAAATAAATTAAGGAAATTATGAAATAGCTATCTTCCCATGTGCGCCCTAAAAAGTAGAAAATAAAACTAAAGCATATCGATGATGCCATCGGCACTGATTCGTATTCACTTCAAAGGAAGGACGGACGCCGATTTACCTACTCAACAAGATTGTCCGGGCTCTATCTTCCTAGAAGTGAACACGAATGACGAACTCAGTGACTGATTGCAACATTGATATACTTCAGTTTTATTTTCTACTTTTCAGGGCGCATATGGGAAGATACGTCTTTTAATTTTTTAATTTATTTATATTTTGTTACCTATTTTCCTATGGTTTTTGGCTCGTCATTTGTCGGTTTGTGGATTTGTCAAAACAGTTGTTCCACCATATCTTTCGAAAGCGACTGACAAATTTAAAGATTTATGTGTCAAATGAAAGCTTGTGACGCAGGGAGTGTCAAAGGCTATAAAATGTTTAACCCCTTGTTTTCTTCCCCCCTTAAAAAGAAGAAATTTGAAAGTAGTTCTTTCCCTCTTTCTTCCGTACCCGAGGGCCTATACTTACGAGTTAGGTGTCAAATGAAACCTCATATGACGGCCGTCGTCGACCATTTCGAATTATGCCCACCCTCACCCAGCATTCGCCCCTCCCCTCCTCCCCAAAAGAGGACGGAAATTTTGCGGGGCTCGACTTTAAAGAGCTATATCTGAAATAAAAGCTCGTGGGGGTTCCAGTGTAAACATTGGTACCTCAAACACGTCTTCAAATAAATTGGGAGGAAAAATATAGTCGTTGGGTTGTTTTACTTCTGAGCAGCACTTTTTTGCACACCGTAGGCTCAGAGAAGGTTGGGGGAGAGGACCCACTGGAACAGCTGTTGGGAGAGAGATGGTAGCCTCCCGTCAAGGCCATCCAGCGTGTTCTTTAACGTGCCCAGGGTATGACTCTCCCGCATACGGAGCCACGGCTTAAAGTCCCATCCGACGAACAGCGGCCTTTCCAAGCCCATCGGTGTCCCCTACTGAATGTGGGCAGGGCGGGGAATTTTGCGGAGATAAATCTCAACGCTGAACCAGCTGGGACTCGAACCTGGGAACTGCAGATTACGAACCTGGCATGCTACCGACTGAGCCCCCCAAAAATATGTATAGTCGATTTTTACGAGTCATATATCAAATGAAAGTTTCTGAAGGTAGGTGTTTTTAGTAACAAAGAAAATATAATATAAATAAATTAAAGAATTTAAAAAATGCCTATCTTCCTTTATGTGCCCTAAAAAGTAGAAGAAAAAAGTAAAGCAATCAGACTCAATTCTTATTCATTTCAAAGGAAGACAGGGCGCCGATTTACCTACCCAAAAAAATTGGTGACGTCCTATCTTCCTTTGAAGGGAATACGAATTCAGTGACTGATTGTACCATCGATATGCTTTAGGTTTATCTTCTACTTTTTAGGATACATAAAGAAAGATATGCATTTTTAAAAATTTTTAATTTATTTATATTTTTAGATTCCACAAAGTGTACTTATATTTCGTTCCAAAGGACTTACAAAGGAGAAGAAGCTGTACAGTCGCTCAAAAAAGTATCCGAACACTATGGTTGATTAGAGAATTCAGAAAAAATATCTGGCAACGATTTTTTTTAGAAATTAGTGATCAGGCAACCTTCGTGTCACGTGACACGAAAGTTGCCAGATCACAAATTTCTAAAAAAATCGTTGCCAGATATTTTTTCTGAATTCTCTAATCAACCATAGTGTTCGGATATTTTTTTGAGCGACTGTACACCGAATTCGGTGATCGTAGCTTTTGCTGATAAAGAAATATCCCTCTCTCATTTGTTTTCCCAGTGGGTGGGGTTTAAGAAAGACGTTTTAATTAAAATGGGCTTAAAAAGAAGGGAATTAATATCACTTTTAGATAATATCATAATGCTGTTACAGTAATCTCTGTTACAAAATTAAATTATGTTTTCGGATTTCATCATATATTTTAAAGTTAATATCAGTTTAAATACGTTTTTAAATTATTACAAAATGATTTTGCTTTGCAAAATTTCAGTTATTCTGTTAGGCAGAGAAACAGTCAACAAAAAAAAACACATGTTGCTTTAAGTTATGGACTGGGAGAGGTGTATTGAAAGAATTTGGTGCGCCGTTTAAAATTTCTTGACGAACTTTTTGCTTTTGTTCGTCGGATGGGACGTTAAGCCGTGGCCCCGAGTACAGGAGAGACACACCCTGTGCACGTTAAAGAACACGCTGGATGGCCTTAACGGGAGGCTATCATCTGTCTCCCAACAGCTGTTCCAGTGGGTACCCTCCCCAAACTTTCTCTGAACCTTCGGAGTCCTTGTGACTTGGCCATTTAGCCCATGGTGTGCAAAAAAAAGTTCCGCTCAGAGGTAAAACTACCCAACCCAACGCATGTCCCGCTCGTGCTTCTCTTTCCACTCCTCAGTTAAAGCATTAAGCACTAACCATTTCGGGGAGGGGGAGGGGGTGGCTCAGTCGGTAGCGCGCCAGGCTCGTAGTCTGTAGTTTCCAGGTTCGAGTCCCTGCTGGGTCAATGTTGAGATTTATCTCCGCAGAATTCCGCACCCTGCCCATGGTCAGTAGGGGACACCGATGGGCTTGGAAAGGCCGCCGTCCGTCGGATGCGACGTTAAGCCGTGGTCTTCGGAGTCCTTGTGGCCATGGAGTGCAAAAAATGTGCCGCTCAGAGGTAAAACAACCCAAATTATCATTTCAGAAACAATGGTCACTCCCCACGTTTGTTACTAACAATAGTGATTGTTCGGCACTAGAGAATTTAAACATATCACTAAGTCAAAAATATTGATTTCTAAAATTTACCACGAAATTGCTACGTTCGTACTGTACTTTACTCATGAAAAATAAAATCCCCTGATAATATGATCAAATTAAAGAGGATTTGTTGGATTATTTTACATACGAGCGGCACTTATTTTGCGCACAATGGGTAAATGCCCTGGTTACAGGGACTCCGAGGAAGTTGGGGGAGGGGACCCAATGAACAGCTGTTAGGAAACAGATTATAGTGTCCCGTCAAGGCCATCCAGCGTGTTCTTTAACATGCACAGGGTTGGCTCTCCCGCACAAGGGCCAAAGTTAACTCCCATCCGACGGACGGCGGCTTTTCCAAGCCCATCTCTGACCTCTACTGGCCGAGGACAGGAGTTTTTCGGAGATAAATCTCAACTCTGAACAGCTGGCCCAGCTAGTACTCGAGCCTAGCCATTGACCTAGCACGCTACCAACTGAGCCACGCCCGCCCCATTTAAAGAGGGACAAGAATACCATGAGCTTGATTCGCTATGTAAACACTAGCATATTGCATAAGAGTAAAACCTGATATAAGGAATTTTTATGTGTACAGCATGTTTTCGGAGTATGAATTTTGATATTATTAAGTTTTTTTCAAGAATACGAAAAATTGGTACCGTATTCCTAAATGTAGCCATCCGTGGCCAAGTGATTGCGTGCTTGGCTACTGATCTAAGAGACCAGGATTCGAACCCCAGGTAAGGCATGGATGTTCGTGTTTTTTTTTTGCTGAGGTCCTGACATCCTCATCGACCTTCTACTATGGCATGTAAACTGACAAGCTTCTGTAAGACCTCTGTGGCAAGCAGCTGTTTGAGGGGGTATTTTTTTCACTAAATGTGCATTTTTTTTGTGTTTATAGTGATATTAAACATAAGGTAACAATTCACACTTTAAAAAAAAAGCTTATTATACTATATATATATATCGTAGCAAGGAGCTGTTAAGTTCTTAAGTGGCATATTGGGATTAATCCACATATATGTTAAAAATTTTGTAACCAAAATAATTATTAACTTAATTAAAATTGAAATTTCATATCAGCCAGTTTAATAATAACAACAGTATGAGTTTAATAATTTTACCTAAGTTCAAACATCGCTGAGGTAACATTGATTCCATGGTAAGTCGCTCAAAAAAGTATCCGAACACTATGGTTGATTACAGAATTCAGAAAAAATATCTGGCAGCGACTTTTTTAGAAATTACTGATATGGCAACTTTCTTGTCACCACTATGGTTGATTACAGAATTCATAAAAAATATCTGGCAACGATATTTTTAGAAATTAGTGATATGGCAACCTTCGTGTCACGGGAATCAACTATAGTGTTCGGATATTTTTTAATATATATAATGCGTATGAATATATAATGCAATGAATATGGAGCGTGTGCAGTTACCGTTCACAGCAAACTGGAGCGGTTACGGTTAATGTTCACAGCACATTGGATTGTGTGAGCTCACAAAGACCTGGATCGTGTGGGCTCAGTCACAGAAATATTGAGCGTGTGCAGTTACCGTTCACAGCAAACTGGAGCGTGTACAGTTGTGAACGGTAACTGTAACTGTCACGGTCACAGCAACTGGAGCGTGTGCAGTTACTGCACACGCTCCAGTTTGCTGTGAATGGTAACTGGAGCGTGTACAGTTGCTGTACACGCCCCAGATATTTTTCCTGAATTCTGTAATCACGTGACACGAAGGTTGCCAGATCACTAATTTCTAAAAAAATCGTTGCCAGATATTTTTTTTTAATTCTGTAATCAACCATAGTGTTCGGATACTTTTTTGAGCGACTGTACCATCTGCAAAAAAATTTCGAAGTTTTGAAATGAAATACATTTTTTGAGATAAAAATGTCCTATAAAGACATGTGGTAGAGCTGTAAAATAAAACTAAAGCGATTTCGTCATTTTTAATTTGGTTGTCAGTATCTTGATATTAATAGGCGGTGTAATTGTAAATACTTTATCTCTCTCCTAAATAAAAAATAAATTTTTCCTCAAGAAGCTGCTTTCCACAAAAGCGCAATAGGAGCCTGTCAGTATAATAATGACATAGGGAAGGTCTGTGTGTAAATCGAGACCTCAGTAGAAGAACTGCACAAGAAATAAAGCATCAGCGACTTCTCTGGACCCGGGTTCCATTGGTCAGTTACCAAGCGCACTAACCAATGGACCCGGGTTCCATTGGTCAGTTACCAAGCGCACTAACCACTGGGTCACCGAAACGGTCTTATCTCTCTCGTAACAATGGGGGGGGGGGGGGGGAAAGGTCCGCAAATTATCTCTCAAACTCCGAAAAAAACACTTCTTTGAAATTTATAGTTTCGTTGACAAAGCATCTCTTGCGTAACTCTCATTCCGGAAAAGAAGTCGGTTATTTATGTCCCACATTCTCGTAATACTTGTGTTGCTTTGCCTCTTATCAGCACTTTTTTGCACACTATGGGCTAAATGGCCAGGTCACAAGGGCCGCTATGTCTGAGAAGGTTCGGGGAAGGAGAATCATTGAGCAGCTGTTAGGAGGTTCCAATGGCTCTTCTCTGTCTAAGTAGAATCTATCAAAAATATAATCAAGGAATTAGATGGTAGCCTCCCATTAAGGCCATCCAGAGTTTTTAATTAATTAAGGCCACAACCATGCACAGGATATGGTTCTTCTGACACGGAGACACGGCTTTACGTCCTCTCCGACGAATGACGGTTTTTCCAAGTCCATCAATATCCCCTTTCTGACCGAGGGTATGACAAAACTTCATAATATTAATTCATTAATAAACAAAAAGACATGAAAAATACATGATCGGTAGTATTATATGTATACTATTCAGTTGTGAACAAAAATACATATAAATGTTCCTATTTAACATTAGGTGTTTTATGGAAGTTTTTTTGAACAAAAATACATATAAATGTTCCTAAAATATAATAAACTAAAATGTAACATGAAATTTATTTAAAACAAGAACTGAGTGATTGATAGTTGTTTTAGGGAAGTTTTTTTTGCAGTGAAATTACGAAACTTTCGAAACAAAACAGTTGAACTGAGTCACTTTTCTCACGCATTCAACCGTATCATTGATGTTTTCAGGCACTTGAATGTAATAGCAAGGCCCTTTCCCACCTTTATCATTTTCTGATTTTTTTCATGGGTGCTTTTCTCTTCTCGTACGTTTTCCATGATCTCTTCTTCTTTTAGGAGTGGATAGTCAAGGTCATTAGCATCAGACTTGAGGCATTCTCTTTTTGCTTCGCATCTTTTAAATCAATGGTGGCCAAATGGTGGTCGAAAGATATTCTAGAAAAACTTCTTTTAGTGCAGAACTTTTTTTATTTTTTTCTTCCAAAGAAGCAGGAAAAATGCTTAAAAATACATGCTCATCGAATCGATTAAATGATGACACACTCGCTCAAATGCTAAGAGTCGTTTTTTGGAAGAACTTATTTCTAATGGATTCGTTTTTCTCCTTTTTATAAAAATCCCGTTTTTTATGATTTTACCACGTTTTTTTCATTATTAAATCCTTTCAAAGAAATCGTTTGATCGATAGTTATCTTCACGATTTACTAAATGTAACTTTATAACTTCCACTTCATTAAAGGTTGATCTTGATGAATCTTAACATATTTGAACACTCCATCATGAGCTATTATTATGCTAATTTCTTTTTATAATAATAACTCGCCAGCTTAAGTGTATTAATAATCTGAGGGCCTCGATCGTTTTAAGGACTCGTTGTTTAACTTTGTGTTGGCCCTCAAGCACACAGAAGTTGACCATCCCAATTCCAATTCATATTCTTAGCATATAGGCATTTCTTTTAGTGCTACTGTTATGCCACTAATAACTTATTCTTCCTTCTCTAATCAATTTTAATTTTTTTCCGTACCTTCTTGCCACTGGGTTGTTTTACCTCTGAGCGGCAGATGGTAGCCTCCCGTCAAGGCCATCCAGCGTGTTCTTTAACGTGCACAGAGTATGGCTCTCCCGCACACGGTGCCACGGCTTAACGTCCCATCCGACGGACGGCGGCCTTTCCAAGCCCATCGGTGTCCCCTACTGACCGTGGGCAGGGCGGGGAATTTTGCGGAGATCATACCTTCTAGACAGATCATCTTAAGGAGCTCTGTGGTGCAGGATATTGCGTTTGCTCGCCGTGACACTGCACAACTACCGAGGTATGCATTCCAGTCCCATGATGGCATGGTTGTGTGTTCGTAAATAGGTTTATATGTCACAGGAAAGTATATAGGAAAGGTATAATAGGAAGTCAAGGAAGGTATATTAAAGAATCACAGGATAAGTCCTGTAGACATGGAACTCATGAAATGATGAGCTGAAAAAAATTTGGTTTTGCCATGAGTGGGATTCGAACCCACGTCTCCAGGATAACAGGCATGTTTCCTGGAGACGTGGGTTCGAATCCCACTCATGGGAAAACATTTTTTTTCAGCTCATCATTTCATGAGTTCCATGTCTACAGGACTTATCCTGTGATTCTTTACTACTGATTTATTGATTTAACGCCCTGAACGTCAGTGACAAATATTAATTCCATCTCTAATGAGGCAACAGAGTTGTCCCCTTCCCGGATAGATGGCGCCACTAGTGCGAATCAAATAAATAAAAAACCGGAAAGCTTATAAGGTCACTAAGCTGAGAAAAAGTTAGCCATTGATAGTGTAGTGGCCAGCATAACAGACATGTTTCCTAGAGACGTGGGTTCGAATCCCACTGATGGCAAAACCAAATTTTTTTTCAGCTCATCATTTGATGTTTATATGTGGTATGAAAAATCTCAGAGAGATTCAAGGTTATCTCCATCCTTTGTGTAGGAAGTACCTTTTTTTTGAAAAGAATTATAAAAAAAAAAAATTCTGTAATAAGGATTTCAAGCGATTAGGTCGAACCTGGGCATGGGAATAGCAAAATATTAAACGAAGTGTCTCTCAGAAAGTTAAGTTTTAAATTCATAACGAAGATTTAAAGTTATTTCCATTTTTTCGTTATTAACTGTTAGTTCGATTCAAGGAAAAGATCTCTATGGCAAGAAAACTCTTGCCACAAAGTCTGACAAAAAATGTTGTTGCTTTTCTCTTTCCTGAACCCATTGAAACGTCGATTAAGGGATTTCACCACATAATTGAAGGGATTTAATGGAAAGAAAAATAGAGAAAATTCCCTAAAAATGAAATTTTTCAGGAATTTTTTTTTCCTTTTCTTTTTATTAAATCACTTCAATCATATGGTGAACCACCTTATTTGCCGTTTCAATGAATTTAAGAAAGAGAAAAAAAGTATTTTTTTTTATTAAAATATCGCACTTTTGTCACAGGTTTTAATATAAAAAAATATATTTACTGGGTAATTCTTATAATAGTATGAAAATCAGATTTTTTTTCGATTTACTTAAACATAGGAAAGTATTAAAAAATCATCTATACAGGGTGTTTCAAAACTCTGTACAAATTTCAATGGGAGATAGGGAAAATCAAGACAAACCTTTTCGTCTATGTGTGTATGTTCGCTGACGTAACCCTTTGGTGCTAGAGGGCGCTGTTTGGCGGCGAGCAATTGACTAGAGGGGCGAGGTGGGAATGAAGAACGGACTTGTGTTTGCAGACGACATTCATAAATTAGACACATTAAGTGTAACATGGAGTGTTTCATGACTGCTGAGATGGCTGGCATGCATCTGGTGTATTGGGCTGCCAATGGAAACGGACGAGCTGCTGTGAGGTTGTACCAACAGCGCTTCCCAAGCAGACATGTGGCAAATCACCAATCATTTGGGGGTTGCACCGGCAACTACGAGAAACTGGAACATTCCATGCAAACATGCATGACAGTAGTCGGGAAAGAACCATGCACACTCCTGACATGGAGGAAAAGATCCTACAATGGATTGAAGACAATCCAGGCAGAAGCATGCAAGCTGTTGCATATAGCCTCAGTGTGAACCATGCCAACACCTCCTACAAGATAAAGCCGTACAACTACGTCACAGAAAACTGACTACGTGTAGAGCCCCTATGTACAGGCCGACCAGCGACGATCGGCGTTTAGTGATTACGTTAGTCGCCGATCTCAGTATGCCCGCAGGGGAAGTGGAGGGTTACGGCCATCACGATCGAAGTTTGCAGCATGCATATTTTATGATGTTAACCAAACTAAACTTAATCGTAAACGATGAATGACTACTAACTTAAATGTAGCTATCATTCATCTATATATTACTAATCGATATATCACATAAATTAACATTAAAATACAGAAGCTAGTCAGAAGTATAAATTATAGAACGCTGTAAGCGAATTCTTTCAACCCACTTTTTTTAAATTTAATTGGATAAGCCTGGAATTTAAACACTGTGCAATTGTTCCTATAGCTGTTTCCTATAGCACTGTGCAATTGTTCCTATAGCAGATGAATATCTTACGATAATTGTTTTTTATATACCAAGGATTCGAAAAATTGAGGCGTACACGGCGGCTGCACTGACTATAACACTAAGTCACGTCCCCAGTTGGCATAAGAATGGCGGATAGGTCGGCCTGGTATATAGGGGCTCTAGACGTAGTCATTTTTCTGTGATGTAGTTGTACGGCCTTCTCTTGTAGGAGGTGTTAACCATGCCCTCATGTAGAGAGTGTTGCACGAGCAGCACTCTCTACATGACATCCGTTTTATTGTCAGAGAGTCCAGACATTGCAACCTCAGGAACACCCTCTTCATGTGGAATTCGTGTGCTGGTTTCTGCAGCAGACCGTGGTGCAGCCTTTTTTTCCGGTTCATGTGCTCTTCTCAGATGAAGCCTCTTTCACACATGAGGATGTGTTTAATGTGCACAATTCTCATATTTGAGTACACGAAAATCCACATGCCACAATGGCGCATGGTCATCAACAATGGTTCGCTGTCAATATTTGGGCATGTATTGTCTACGACATTTTGATTGGACCATACCTGCTGCCTCCCCGACTCAATGGGCAGATTTATCAGATATTTCTTGAAGAAACATTGTCGGGACTGCTGGAAGATATTCCATGGCTATTTGCAGATGAATGTGGTTTCAACACGATGGGGCGCCAGAAAACTTCAGCAGTGATCTGCGGGATTATCTGAACACCGCTTTTGGAGGCCGATGGATAGGCTGGGACGGATCCGTCACCTGGCCACCAAGATCGCCCGATTTAACATGTATCGATTTCTTCCTCTGGGGACACATGAAGAACCTCGTGTACGAGACTTCCGTTGACTCAGATGAAGACCTCATCGCAAGAATAGCTGTCGCTGTTGCAACTGTTCGCGAAATTCCGGGAATCTTTCAACATGCATGGCAATCAATGCTTCGACGCTGTCGTGTATGCAATGCTGTTGCCGGTCACAACTCTGAGCACCTTCTTTAAATAAACATGCTATTCACACTTGTTTCTGTTTATTTATGTACCAGCTCCATCGATATTTCTGCTAGCGCCGTCTAGCACTGAAGGCTTACGTCAGCGGACATATATTCATAGACGAAAAAGATTTGTCTTGGTGTTCCCTATCTCCCATTGAAATTTGTACAGAGTTTTGAAACACTCTATATACCTCAAGTATTATATAAATGCAGAGAAATTATGCTTTTTCATCAGTATTAAAACGTTAAACTTATACGTCAGTATTAAAAAAGTATTAATATTCAGTAAACGGTGAAATCTGCTCTAAAAATCTTGATAATAAATTCCTTTATCACCAAATTGCTGATGAAATAATTTTGCTTTTTGCTCTGTGAAAATCTATGTAGTCAAAATTATAAATATTCTGTCTCTGCAAAGTAGAAATTAGTTTTCTACTTTGCAGAGACATTTGCAGACCGAGCTGACATAAATCCAACAACCGATGCATTTATTGAAGTCCTGCCGCTTTTGTGAAATGATTGCTTAAAAAAAAAACTGATTTTGAGCAGGCTCGATCCGATATCGTACGATCATATGATCAAGCAATAGAAGTCCAATATAATATGATCAAGCAAATATAATTTCGAAAGGAAGCCATATGTTTTCATCACTTTTTAATACTTCAAAGCGTCTCCACATCGCGAAATTATAAATAATGTTTCCTAAACCATGAAAATTAAGAGAATTACCAATCTTTTGTTATAAGTGTAATCCAGAGCGCCGGACTTTGACCTTGTGACGCCCTAAGCTATAGTAAAATTGAGAGGCCCTAAGCTGTACAAATTTAAGAGGCCCCAAAAATTCGAAAGTTGAAATATTTATATTTTTTCTGAGTGAAGGGAATATTGAAAAATAAACCCAAAATTGATATGGTAAAAACGTTATTCTAGCATTGGTAAGCTAAGATGAACAGTGTTTACACAATCGATTAATTTAAATATTAAAATTATTATTTTGATAACTTGAAATGCATTTCTTTGAGACCCCCTCATATTGCAAGACCCTAAGCTGTAGCTTAGTTAGCTAAGTCCGGCCCTAGTGTAATCCCATAAATGCTTGTATTCAATAGACCTCCCTCTGAGCACGACCTTCGAGTGAACTGGTTCCCCAAACGAGTTACAACTTGTGATATGAGTCCCCCGGAAACGTCACAGAGGAGGAGTGATAACATTCCCGTTGTTTACCTCCCCCGCTTGCTAAAGATAAAAGATTCAACTCAGAAATTCAGACAACATACATATATTTAATTTTAAAATCTTTTTTGATATCGAAGTATTGGGTGATACAATGAATAAACATAGATATGTTTTTGGTTTCATATAATATTTTAAACATTTAATGATGATCCATGGGTTTGCAATTTTATTCAGATTAGTTATACATTTCGCAACATTGCTTTTTGCATTGGTTACATATATGCATATTTACAGATTGCTTACAAAATGCAGCTTAACAGAGGAAATGGATTTTACATACAATGGTATACATATGGGAATTACACGTAAATATGGAATTTACACGTAAAGGGTGGTATCAAAAAATTGTACATTAATACATTCAGATAGAATGATTTTTTTTTCTACATAGTAACATATAACTCAAACATGATAAAAATCAGTGTACATGTTTAGCAAAATATTCGCTTTCTGTTACATTATTTTTTCATTGTTTTGTAGTGTCCGTACGACAGTATGTCATAACCATTTTCTAATATAATCTTTTGTCATCGAATTATGACAGTTCAAGTTTTACACTTTTCACTGTATGAAGATGGTGGTTGGTACTGTCGCTCAAAAAAGTATCGAACACTACGGTTGATTGCAAAATTCAGAAAAAATATGTGACAACGATTTTTTAGAAATTAGTGAGCTGGCAACCTTCGTGTCACGTGATATGAAGGTTGCCAGCTCACTAATTTCTAAAAAAATCGTTGCCAGATATTTTTTCTGAATTTTGTAATCAACCGTAGTGTTCGGATACTTTTTTGAGCGACAGTACTTTGAATCCTTGTTAAATCTACCTGGGAAGGTAATTCGTTTATTAAGCAGTCTCTGTAATCCTGGTGACGAAGGGTTCTTTTTACAATGTATTTGGGGACTCCTTTCCCTGTCTTCTTTTCCTCTTGTAAACTCAGAATGGAATACATCTTACTTTTCAAGCCAACAAACTCGTTTGCAGGCACTCCTGAAAACTCATCTTTCATTTTACCTAGTGCCTTTTTATTATGTATGATATGCAGGAAGTGATTTACATGGTCTATATCATCTTTCATATCGACATACACATCCTCGGTTTGAAACTCATAGTACAGTGAATCTGTATCAATGAATAATTATTTAGCCTTTCCTCTATATTTCGAAATAATGTAGTGATAATGAAAGCTGTAGTCAGTATTTTACTAATATCTAGAATAATGAGTCCAGCATAAATGGTTCTGTTGAGTTTCAATTTAGTTTGTTTTGATTGCACGCATGCTAGCTCGTTGTCAAAAACACGAAAAGCATGAAAAGCAGGTGATGCTACAGATTTGCATACTCTCTTTGGGTTCTGAGTCAATTCAATTTTCACTCGATTTCTCAGGTTTTCCATCGTTTTTCCAAATACAGCATTATTTATTAGTTTGAAGAAGTCCTTCTCGAAATCGTTTCTGGCTTTCTTCAGTTGACCTGTATTATATTTTATATATGGTTTTAATCAGCAAGATTGTTTGAATTCTAAAACGCGATGAATTTTCTTCAGCTGCATACCAAGGGCTATAATTGTTTGAGATTCCGATAATGTACGACATATTTTTCCTTAGAATACAGATTGGAAACTAGTTTCACGACTGGTTGGTTGGCATTTGTTCCAAGGTTATTAGCAAGCTCTCGGCAATATGGCGAGAGCATGCTGTTGGTAATCTGAAGTTTCTCAGGGCTAGTGGGTAATCGTATGCTCCTGGTGGACAGAAATGGACCGATTGCCTCCTGCGATTTACATACCTCTATTTCCATTCTTTCTCGGTGTTGCAATTTCTTCTTTGAGCAGTGTAGCTAGAGCACATAAGGATGCCAAATTAATTGTATTTTTAGATCATCTAAAAATAAATACACGTTCTTATACGATGATGCTCCAATAATCATAATGGTACTTGCTATCCAAGTTACTGTAAGATGAGCATTTTCCAATTTAAAATTCATCATATTACTATAACAATACAAAACAATTACATTTAAAAGATTTCCACAAAATATCCTCCTAATGTTTCTGGATATCCAATAAATATCCCAATTTGAATCAGTTTTTTCTTTTATGAATGTGCATAAGAGGTTGCAAGTTTCAACTGTGATTCATCCGGAAGACATCCATAGTATGCCTACACTGGATATTGTTGATGTGCTAAGGACTTTGATAGATATCCTATACATCTTATGGATGCTTTATAGCCATATCATGGATAATACTGATTACTGGTTGTTTTGGAATATTTTTCAGATTTGAAGTAATATATTTGCCTGGGTTGGTTTGGAATGTTTTACCTCTTAGCGGCACTTTTTTGCACACCATGGGCTAAATTTGCCAGGTCACCTGGACCTTGAAGGCTCAGAGAAGGTTGGGGGAGGGGACCCACTGGAACAGTTGTTGGGAGACAGATGGTAACCTCCCGTCAAGGCCATCCAACATGTTCTTTAACGTGCACAGGGTATAGCTCTCCCACACATGGGGCCACAGCTTTGCGTCCCATCCAACGAATGGTGGCTTTCGAAGCCCATTGGTGTCCCCTACTGACCGTGGGCAGGGTGGGGAATTTTGTGGAGATAAATCTCAGCGCTGACCCAGCTGCGACTCGAACCTGGGAATTACAGATTACTAGCCTGGCGCGCTGCCGACTGAGCCACCCCCGCCCCATATATATTTGCCTGAAATATGGGTGAAATTGAAGAGGTTGAATTTTATAATATAGAAGGATACATAAGTTAATATCAGTGTAGGGAATATAGCCAAGCAGGAGGAGTATTAAAATATATTAAAATAGGAATATGTTCTTATACCCATACTGTATGTTCATATGTTATACCCACTTTTATATGTTAAGTGCAGAGGTAGTGCATCTCCACGTATATAACATTAATTTGTCTGTTATTCTAATGTATAGATCACATGAGCACGCATAATATTTTTTAATAACGAACTGCAGCAGAAACTATATTCACTGAGGGTAATATTATTTTTATTGGAGATATAAATATAGATGTTTGAAAGAATCTAGAGAAGTAAATGATTATTTAAATATAATGAGTGAGAATGGTTACTCTCAGGATGTTTGGCCATCTACTGTAGGATAAGTAAATATAGTATAAGTTGCAGATCAAATTTATATTCATAGGGGTTTGGGAGCTGAAGTGTACATTATTGAATCCTCATTTACTGATCATTATCCACTTATTATACATTTGAATAAAGTTAGTCTGAATCCAGTGGGGTGGGGGTGGCTCAGTCGGTAGTGCGCCAGGCTTGTAATCTGTAGTTCCCAGGTTCGAGTCCCAGTTGGGTCAGTGATGAGATTTATCTCTGCAAAACTCCCTGCCCTACACACGGTCAGTAGGGGACACCGATGGGCTTGGAAAGGCCGCCGTCCGTCGTGATTGAACGTTAAGTCATGGACCCGTATGCGGGAGAGCCATACCCTGTGCACGTTAAAGAACACACTGGATGGCCTTCACAGGAGGCTACCATCTGTCTCCCAATAGCTGTTCCAGTGGCTCCCCTCCCCAACCTTCTCTGAGCCTTCGGGGTCCATGTGACCTGGCCATTTAGCCCGTGGTGTGCAAAAAACTGCCGCTCAGAGGTAAAACTACCCTAGCCTACCTGAATCCAGTGGGGGAAGGACCAGGAATTACAATTATAGAAACTAAGGATTTTTTGATAATTTTTGTGACTATATATTATATATGTATTGATTATGAGTGGAAATAAATGCTACTATACTACTACGTCTTTTAGACCTTACTGAAAATTCGTAGCTGTTTTATGGGTATTTTTGGCAAATTAGAGACGTCTTATAGATATATTATATGCAGCCTATAAATGCTATTGGTAGCCTATATTTAGCTAAGGAATACTCTTCAGAAGTTTCATAGGTGTTTAGAAACTTCCATTTATGAATTTATGAATTAGACACCCGTAAGAGATCGTTACTTGACACTGATGTCTTATGAATAACCTGCACCATCGTAAAGTATATCTTTGAATTATTATGGTTCTCTAAGTTGGGCATTGAGCTGTATACAGAATTCGAGAGACTGCCTCTAATGCTTTGTCAATGTAAAAGTGTGGCTTGCGATATCACTTAGTTTCCCTACGCAAAATCGTCGTATTTTATATTAGATTTATTTGTAGTAAAATGAATTATGGGAGAAGATTTTGTTGATTTCGTCTGTACCAATCATTGCGAAAAAGACTGTGAATTAATAATATTTCACAGAAAATCACTAAATGTATTTTTTTGTCAATAAGGAAATGTATCAATGACAGCCAAAATGATACTCACAGATGTATTTCAAATACACTGCACGACATTGAAATTTCCCACCCAGAAGGATTGAGGGGATAGGGGTGAAATGTAGCACACACATAAAAATATATATTGGCATACATGATTTAATTTGAAGTCACTTACAATGGTTAGAAAATGAGATAATGCAGCACAATGTGACTGCCTCAGTAGGTGGTTCGCACCGCCATGAACGGCAATACGGCGTGACATGGAATCATACAGTTGATGGATATGGTCCTGAGGAATTGCACACCAAGCAGCGTTGACTTGCTTTCGTAATTCATCAAGATTTCATGCAGGCAGGTGATAGGATTGCACATGTCGTCCAATGTGGTCCCACAGATTTTCTCTTGGTGATAAATCTGGAGATGGTGCTGGCCATGGCAACACTTGAACATGTTGTAAATATTGTTTGGAGACCCTAGCAGTGTGTGCACAGGCGTTGTCATGCTGGAAAATGGGCTGCTGCATGCCTCCCAGGAATGGTAACAAAACTGGCTGCAGAACCGTGCTAACGTATTGTGCAGCTGTCAGTGTTCCCCTGATGCAGACAAGAGGTGACCTGCTGTCATATCTAATAACACTCCATACCATTATGCCTGACTGATGGGCAGTGTGCCAGTCAGGAAAAAAGCTGGATCTGTCCTTTCGCCAGGTAGTCACCATACACGGACACATCGATGATCAGCACCCAGACAGAAACAAGATTCATTTCTAACTACATTATATAACACAACAGTGTCTAAACATATAGTACACACAAGAGTGTTCCATTCGTGATCCCAGTTTGCACGACTTCGTACATCCAGACGACCACAGCAATGGTTTGCAGTCAATGACAGTCGACATAACAGTTTCCTAGAGCACAGGTGTGCTTCATGCAACCTTCGGTTTACCATTTGGGTGTTATGGGGACGTCCATGACTGCTGACACAGCCTGTTGAATATCGCCTGCAGTACTCTGTGGTGACGAACAATGCCAAACGATACGCGTATCAAGCTATGCTGACATCTGTCGGATGTCACCACTCCCTCTGAAATGCACACTAGAACCTTCACTTCACCATTGTTGCCAACAGCATTCAACAATTTGTGCATCTCCATGAACATGAGCAGTGACACGACATATAATCCTTCCAGCTTCACATAGACCTTCAATTCTTCCTCTCTCAAAAGCATCCAAATGGTGATAAACCTGCCAACAGTGTGTACCAAGCACTTTCGGCCTTCAATGAACAATTTCCAAGGGGAACCACCTAATCTCAACTGTTCGCACGACTTCCACCTGCATAAACACAGTATCATCCCTGTTCCTTGCACCTTTTTTCTCTTGAGTGTCTTTGGCTCCGGATTATCATCATTTGCATATCTCAACTGCGCACAACCACCCTTCTATTTGTATGTTTGTACGACATGTCCTTTTGGGTGGGACACTTTCAATGTCGAGCAGTGAAATTATCTATATAGTTAGGATTTTATTTTGCTTCTGTTCTAGTAGTATTTTAAAACACTTCATGAAAAATATCTGTAATATAGAAGTTTACTCTTTTTTGTGACTCCATTCCGATTATAAATTTATATTTAAGTAGTTTAAACTGAATTGCTGTAAATTATCACTTGAAAATTTGTTTTTTTAAATAACTTTTAAAATAGTAATTTATTATATATATATTACATATATTTATTTATTGTGAAATGAATTGTAAAAAAGGTGACTAAAAATTCTTAGATGGGAATTCTTAGAAGAAAATTGATAGTAACACTGCTGAAGCATTTTCTTAAAAAGCTTTATTAGTATTCCATGCAAATCAAATAATCAATACAATATTCTGTTTTAATTTTTAAATATCTTTCCTAAATTGTTTACACCTAAAGATCCTTCCTTGACAAAACAAAAATTTGGATTTTTTGATTAGAGGATTAGAGACAAAGATATTTGGCTACCTACAGTACTGTGCGAATTAGTTGGGACAAGCGAAGGAACGCTAAGTCCCTTCCGCTGCAGAGTCTAAACTGCTGCAAGTCTAAACTTGTTCGTAACCTTCTTCTGAAAGTCTAAACTTGTTCGTAACCTTCTTCTGAAAGTCTAAACTTGCGCGTGTCCCTGCAATGGACTGTGGAGTGCTTTTTTCATATTTTTTTATTACATTTTTTTCTGTGGAATATTCTGGAGTGTGGCCGCCGGCTCAACACCCCTCCAAAAAGCAGCTTTTAACACCCGCTATGAAGCAAAAAAGGTTATCCTGGGCAAAGAAACATTGAGAATGGACTGTGGAGAATTGGGAAAAAGTGATATTTTCCGACGAAACTCACTTTGAGGTGCATGGCTACAGGTCAAATTTCCTCCGCCGCTCTCCTGGAGAACCTCTTCGATCCGGCCACATCCAGCAATCTCCCAAACACCCACCCAAGGTCATGTTTTGGGATGTTTCACAGCTTCCGGGCCACAGATGGTTCACCCCATTGAAGGAATGATGGACAGCAAAAAGTACATAAGCGTTCTGGAGGTGAAAATGGTCCCAACACTGCGGAAGCTGTTTCCTAATGGCGATGGTGTATTTCAACAAGATCTGGCTCCATGCCACAATTCTAAGTTTGCTAAGAGCTTCTTTACCCAGCAACATTTGAAGGTATTGGAGTGGCCAAGAAATTCACCTGATCTAAATCCATTGAAAATTTGTGGGCCATTATTAAAGCTCGCATATCTAAGATGGATTGCACGATGAAAACCAAAATGATAGAAAGTGTCATGAAAGTGTAGTATCATGACCCTGAAGTGAAGGAGATGTGTGGAAATCTAGTGGCATCAATGGTTGAGAGGGTAAAAGAAGCAATTAAAGCTAAGGGGGATCACATTCACTATTAACTATGTACACTATTAAACAAATAAATATTTTAGTTGTGTCTTTGTTACTGCATTTTCCTATTGCCCCAACTAATTTTCACAGCACTGTAACAAGGGCTTGAACTATTCGTTGCATTAGTTGAATCTCTCAAGTGTCACGGTCCACTCTGAACAACGGAATTTTTTTTATTATTATTAAAGAATATAATTTTTATTCATAAGAGTAAAGAATACAAATACATTTACAATTTGACCCGCAAAGCTAAATAGCTTATCTGCAGGAAAATGAATAAATTATATTAAACATAGGTCATTCAGCCAAAAAAATGGTGAACATCAAATAAATCCACAACACACAACACATAATAATCAGCTAACTAGAAAATACCAAATAATTTTTTAATTCCATTTTAAGTCTTCTAGAAGAATCCATATTAAGTAATTCTTTTGGAATAGCATTAAATATAAGTGGTACTTGATATTCAGAGGTATGTTTTCCGTAATTATTTCGAAAATTTGGTAAATTGTAATAACCTTAGTTTTGAAGTCTTGTATTTTTGTTATGTTGAATTTTTAGTTTGTAAGTTTAGTCAAAAAAATTTTTAATTTTTACATTATATTTATATAAATTGCTGTAGGATAAAAGATTTAAAAATTTTAATCTATCGGTGGAAGTTTTATAAATTTTTTGCAAATGAAACGGAATAATATTTTTAGCTATTATAGACTGCAGTTTTTCTATTTTATTTATGTTAGTTAAGTTAGTTATTCCATGCACAATTATTCCATAATTTAAAATAGATTCGCATATTGCTTTATAAAATATTACACAGGTTTCCATATTTAATACGTATTTCAATTTTTAAATTTTTATCGCCGATATTCTCAAGCTTTCACATATATGGGATATATGGGCATTCCACCTAAAATATTCATCAAAAATGATTCCTAAATAAGTTATTTTATTTACTTGCTCAACAAGTGGGAAACTACATAATGATTCATAATTTGAAGCTTCCTTTTTCTGCAATATATTTTATGAGTTTTGATAAAGAGGTTTGATTAATATGAAATCCTGGTGAGTGAATAATCATCAGTTTTGTTTTTTCTCATTTAAATGGATTTTATCATGATTTAGCCATCTAATAATATTATTGTAATTTGTTTGAACCTCTGAAATGCTATCATTTAAATGTTTCTGATTGTTTATTAAAACAATGTCGTCAGCATATAGATAAATAGCACTACTTAATTTTGTATTGAACAAATCATTTATGTATACTAAGAATAGTAAAGGACCTAAAATTGAGCCTTGGGGAATTCCATTTCGTGTAATTACTTTTCTGCTGTAGCAGTTTTTTATTTTAGTAATTGTGTATCTGTCTGATAAATAATTTCTAAACCAATCTAACAATATACCGCAAATACCGTAATTTTCCAATTTATTTAGTAAAATGCTGTGATCTACTGTATCGAAGGCTTCCTTTAAATCTAAGAACATAGTTACAATTTTTTCCCTATTATTTAATGATTTATTAATATTGTTTGCAATTTTGGAAATTAGTTGAATTGTGATTTTTCCTTTTTGAAAGCCAAATTGATTTTCATTAATTATGTTGTGTTTAAGTAAAAAGTTAAAGACAGTATTATAAATATATTTTTCCATTATTTTCGATAAAATAGGCAGAATTGTTATTGGTCGGTAGTTAGAAACTTCCTCCTAATCTGTTCTTAGTATACAAAAATGATTTTAAGACCCTTTAAAAATAGTTCTTAAAATACCTGTAAAATCAGTTAATCAAGTGTCACAGGCCATTCAGAATCGTGACTTCTTGCTGAAGGTCATTGACATTGCATTTCAGGGCATGTGCAGTTGTGTAATCGCTATAATGGATATGAATCCTGGAGGTGGCCGTAATCAATAAATTCATATTGTGGCAACTGAAATAGATAACTTTCTATGTTAAATGTGAATGCTGTGATTGTCTACATAACAGGGAAAATAATGATTGTGAAACGAATATAAAAATGATATAGTCAGGGGAGTAGAAAAGGACTATGGTTGGGGGGAGGGAGACAACTAAAATTTTCCAACTCGTAAAGGAGATTTTGCAACTGAGAAAATAAGACCTTAACATAACTAACTTATGTCTCTATGGTGGACGCATAGCCAAGTTGTTTCGATTATGCCGAATCTCTTAAATTTCACAAAATCAATCCCAATTGTCACAATTCACCTGCTTTTATCTATTGGCTATGAACTTTTCCAACTGCCCTATATTTGCCAAGTTACTTTTGTTCCCTTAGATTTCGCCAACTCGCAATAATTTTACAAAAAAAAAATCCCAATTTTTACACATCCCCTGAATTTGCAAAGTCAATTCGAATTTTGCCATTTCTCTTTAATTACACAAAAACAATCAAAATTTTCACAACTTGCCTCTATTTTACCAAGTGGCTTCGAATTTTGCCAACTTACAATAATTTTACAGAAAAAATCCCAATTCTTACCCTCATCTAAATTTAGTCAAGTCACTTCGAATTTTGCTATCTCCCAAAGATTTTGCCAACTCTCTTTAATTTCACAAATTCAATCCCAATTTTCACAACTCATATATATTTTATCAAGTGACTTCGAATTTTGTCAACTGCCCGAGATTTTGCCAACTCGCCATAATTTTACAGAAAAAAAATCTCAATTTTTATATCTCCCCTGAATTAGCCAAGTCACTTCGAATTATACCAACTCTCCTCGATTTCACCAACTTTCCTTATTTGCACAAAAACAATCCCAATTTTCACAACTTGTCTGCATTTTGTCAAGTGATTTCGAATTTTGCCAACTTGCCATAATTTTACAGAAAACAATCTCAATTTTTACATCTCACCTGAATTTTGCCAAGTCACTTCGAATTTTGACAACTGCCAAAGAATTTCCCAAGTTGTCCCGTTTTGCCAACTCCCCAAGATTTTGCCAACTCTGCTTAATTTCAGAAAACCAATCCCAATTTTCCAACTCGCCATTATTTTACAGAAAAAAAAACAAATTTTTACATATCATCTGAATTTTACCAACTCCGCAAAATTTTTCCAACTTGTCTCGATTTCGCCAGCTATCCTTAATATCACAAAACAAATCCCAATTATCACAACTCACCTGCCAACACAGCCACAATATCCAGAAAATAGCCATAGGATATCTAAGATGGTAATGGATATCCATTAGTCATCTTAGATATATTTTGGATATTTTCTGGATATTGTGGTTGTGTGGTTGTGTGGTTGTATTTTACCAAGTGACTTGTAATTTTGCCAACTGCTCTACATTTGGCCAAGCTGTTTAGATTTTGCTAGTTTCTCTTAATTTTACAAAAAAAAAATCGAAATTTTCAGAATTCACCTGGATTTTACAAAGTTGTCTCAAATTTTCCCAATTCCGAGAAACTTTGGGAGGAGGGGGAGTCTCCCCCCCCATCTCACCATAGCTGCGTCCCTGGATATGGTTTAAAGATATGACACCTAATGGACACTCAATTTGAAATTTGTTATTATTGTTTTTGATTTTTTTTAATGGGGCTGTGCCCCAGATACATATTATGATATGGCAGAAATTTTTCTTCTAAACAAGCTTTGAGTCATAAATCTGAGCCCGTACTCATCTTACTATGTACTGAAGATAGTTCATATCATTACACTTATACCTTGATCAACTGTTGGTAACTTCTTATATCAGGAAGGTATCAAGGGGGGGAAGAACTTTCCTTCCCCGAAAAACGGTCGTCTTACACGAAACATTTTATTTTAGCCCCATAGAATATGTCTGACACTAAAAATAGTTTTAAAAAACAGCTATAAAATTTTATTCCATGTAAAATATTAGTTTAACCTTTCCTGTCTGATGGACTATTTTAATAATTGGGAAACCCTTTTCAAGTCTTATTCTCAGATCCCAACCCACCACCTCTGAAATTAAATACTCGAACCTTCCCTGAAACTGAATTCGCGCACACCTTTCCTTCCCCCCCCCCTGTTTCAGGGCGTCAGTATCATAAATTTATGATTTATGATATATTTTCTAACTCAGTCCTTGGAAAACAGAGACTCAATTTCATCAAATAACACTGAAACTGATCAAAACCATCTGGAAGTCTCAGAATACCGCCACGTGCACCTGACATGACCCTAGGAGGTTTCATGTGTATTAGTAACATACTTATAAACCCGAATTCCTGTGATGAGGGGGGGGGATTCTGCACAAAACAGTTTACAAAATTTATAGGGAAACTTGAGACCCAACTATTTAAAGGAATATCCCCGAATTTTATCTGTAGCTTTGAACGAAGAGTAACGGATCGTGATCAATCAGCTTCGTTTTCCTTTTACTAAAAATTCTTCTCCTTGTTGCATGTAGGCCAGAATTCGTCTCAAAGCCTTTACTCAGTTCTCTAAGAATTAAATTTAGGCGCTATGATTAATTTTTAGATAATTTTATATAGTCATTTAGTATAGGTATAAAACTAAGAAAATCGTTTTAATCAAAACGCAGATATTTGTAATTTATGCAACAAAGTGTTATAATTTTGGTCTTACGAAAATTATCTGTGGGTTCTAATTTAAATAATTAAAAACTCCAGAAAATCTTAAAACCAAGGTATTAATATATAATTTAATTCTAAAATTATAATACTGATATAACTAAAAGCTAATGAAATTTTCACAATCTTTCTTGCGGAGGAAGGGGAGTAATGCGAGATTTTCCGCTACGGTAGCCGTCCCATGGCCGAGTGGTTAGCGCGCTTGGCTACTGATCTAAGGGACCTGGGTTCGAGCCCCAGGTAAGGCATGGATGTGTGTGTTGTTTTTCTGCTGAGGTCCTGCCATCCTCACAGACCTTCTACTATGGCATATAAACTGACAGACTCCTGTCAGACCTCTGTGGCAAGCAGCTGCTTGAGGGGGCATTTATATTTATTTTTTTTTTACGTGAGATACCCAGCTGAAGGCAGTTGCTGCTCTAAATCTGCTATCGAAATATAAGAATGACATTTTGACATAAATTAATGCTGAAAAATTTGTTAAGTAAATATTATTGTGCCCAGTTCTACTTCTCATTCTAATATTGCCAACTTATCTTAATTCTGCCTTACTCTTAAATACTATGCGATGCTAACTCTGAGGTTTTTGATTCTGTGAGCAAAATACTAGTAAGACACTGTCACAGATCAGGCCAAAGTGGTATTGGCTACAGATTAGGGTATAGGCTAACACCACACAAAAGTTCTGGAAGATGGTACTCGGTGGCACCAGTCTCGCAGTAAGCAAAGGAGCATGGATATAATTTTTTGCATACCTAGGTGGCATTATTGGTGTTGGTAACGTGTGTGTCTCTTTTCATTCCAAAGCTTCAGCATGGGTAAAAAGCAGAAATCGCAGCGTACAAAAGGAAATTCAAGAGTAAGTTTTTACTTTAAAGCGGACAATTTTGGTAATGGAATGTGTTGTTTGCATTTCGTTGTTCATTATTTTTCAGTCGTTTCAAGAGTAAAAATTGAATGAAATTACATAAGTGATTTTAAGTAATTTTTGTGATGCTAATTTCTCAAGTAATTTTGTTGCAAGAGAAAGTTTAAAATATATTTCTAGGGTGATATATTCATGAATTCATATGTTAAGTAACAAACGTGTGAAAATTTTTATATATAAAAGTAATCTACCGTTTTGATTCGTTTAAGCCTAATTGAATAGACAGATTACAGCAAAAGCTCCCAACATGCAATACGATTGTCAGTAATAGTTTAAGGTACTTTGCATTTTAAATGGCGCCACGATTGCGCAAAGTAACGTAAGCGAAAACTCTCAGATGTCAGCGCCATAGTGTGTTTTCACAATTTATTGGATTGTATTTGCGTGACGGCTTTTGATTTATTTTTAGGTCTAAGGGGTTTTTTTTTGGGGGGGGGGAGGAAATATAGTCGGCTGTTACTAAGGGACCTGGGTTCAAGCCCGGGGAAAAGCATGGATGTATGTGTCGTTTTTTCTGCTGAGTTCCTGTCATCCTCTCAGATCTTCTACTATAGCATATAAACTGACAGGCTCCTGTCAGACCTCTGTGGCAAGCAGCTGCTTGAGGGAGTATTTATTTATTTTTAGAGCAATTATTAATGTTCGTTGTTTTAAGCACATTTTGGTGTATTTTTTACCATTGGTTTTTTTTTATTGGGATGTACATTTTGATAAATTATGGATGCAAAAGCCATGTTATTGCATATGCATATTACTTTTCATCCATATATAAACCATATCAATGACATACCTAAGGGGAGAGTTATACCTCCCACCCTCTTGAGATCTTAAAAGTATAAAGTACAAAAATCAGACTTGAGCATAGGAATTTTTTGAGTTTGCTGTTGAAGCATATGGTATTTGTACATTTCTTTGAAATATAATGTATACAGTCCCATCTTTAACAGCATTGTAGCACCCTAGGCATTTTAACACCCCTAGGCAAGCAATGCACTGGGGCCCCTACCCACCCACCTACGGGAATAAAAATGTAAACGGTCAATAAAATTAAGCCTGCAGATTTATTGGTACACTTTTAACAAAATCAATGTTTAAACATAAAAAAAAATGCTGTAAACCCAGGATGAATGAACACAAACTTTTGCGAAATTTAGAATTGTGAGACCCTAGGCAACTGCCCAGTGTGCCTATATTCAGTTTTGGAAAATAAAATATGTTTTGTAGTAGAATGAAAGATATAGAATATGATCATTTAACCAGAATAATAAGTCGGGAGGCAACTAAAAATTGATCATGATTAATAGCTTGACCAAAATGTGACTACTCCCAAGGTAAGAATGTAATTCCATGTAGTGCACATATCGTAACTTTTGGCTGCTGGCTGACACTGATGTGAAACTGAGATAGTTGGTAGTGCACAGGTTCATAATCTGTTGTTACCAGGTTTGAGTCCCACCTGGGCCAGCATTGTTGATTTATGTCTGCAGGGTCATTCCATGTCAATTCACTTAAAATTTTCGAAAACTTCACTTCCCATCACACATTTCAATAATTATTGGCATAAATATTAGTATACATAAAATGTCTAACTGTCCGAAATATTTTGAGTCAAAAAATTTTTTGTTAGGAGTTATAATCATTTAACCTAAGGAGAAAATATACAAATAGCGATTTTGACTAAACGTTGTTTTTTTTTTCCTTTGCTTCTATGGTAGATGAGATCAAACTTGGTGCACTGATGTAGATTTGAATTGCAAATTTGTAAAAAAAATCAAATTTAGAAAATGTAATACAGTTTTGAAAAATTAAAAAAACAAAATTTTAAAATGTGAAAAAAAGTGATGTGGCACTAAATACAAAAAATTAAAACTGATGTGTTGTACATTATGCCCCATAGAAATGTTGTACAAAATTTGGAGTATGGTCATTTCTTTGATAACGAGTAAAAAAATTGAAATTTTACTAATATTATGGTTAATGATGTACTTCAGGGGACCACATTGACACTCTTGCGCATGTGCACTAGAGGAGACACACCGAGAAGCTACCGGTCTGTGTGCTGCTTGCACTCAAGCACGACTTTGTGACTCCAACCACTCCAACTAGCATTCCACTGCTATTGATAAAAGTTCATGTCTTTTTTACAGCAAACAAAAAAGCCCAGTATTAAGAGGCAGCAAATTTAGCAATACAATCAGTAAAAACCAGGTCAGGATATTAAATTACGATAAATTTAAATACGACTACAGCTCATATAGCTTAAAAATGGTAAATTATGCTTTATTTTTTAATTAATTGTTCTGTAATAATTAAAGTGCTTAATGGGCTAGTGTAGTTCAAATAAGCAAAGAACTAGTAGCTCTTTTGGTGCCCTGGGCAAGAAGAAAGATGCTCCTTTGAATTTATTGAGTAGGAAAAATTGCACATATGCAAGTTTAAATTTAGTTCATTTTAATGAAGTTGTATTCATTGTTGACAAAATAAATGCTATCGTAATAAAGAATTTAGTCATAAATAATTAGAATATATAAACATTTAAACTGAAAAGGGCTAAGTTACTGACATAGTGATCAAGAGAATTTCATATTTTAATATATTTTGAAGTACTAAGAATGAATACTATGCAACTTTTGAATTAATTTTGTGAAGTCTAGTAAATGAAAATTATTACAGTTTCTATTATTGGATTAAACCGTTTGGCACCCGCTTCTGCCTTAGCGCACTGTTCTTAAGATAATATCAGCAAAGAAATATTTTTCCTCAAAGTTTAAAATATGGAGGTAATCACGATTACACCATCAGTTTTCACATTTCGGAATAAATTTTTTTCCTTGATTATAATAGAACAAATGATCAAAAATAAAGCATAATTTACCATTTTCAAGTTTTATGAACTGAAGTCGGGACATTTAATAACCTGTCCCAGTTTTTACTGATTGTATTGCTAAATTGTTGCCTCTTAATGCTGGAATTTTTTGTTTGCTGTAAAAAAAATATGAACTTTTATCAGTAGCAGTGGAATATTAGTTGGAGTGGTTGGAGTTACAAAGTCGCACTTGAGTGCAAGCAGCATACACGTCGGTAGCCTCTCGGTGTGTTTCCTCTAGTGCGTATGCTCAAGAGTGTCAATGCGGTCCATTGAAGTGCATCATTAACCATAACATTAGGAAAATTTCAATATTTTTGTACTCATTATCAAAGAAATGACCATGCTCCAAATTTTGTATGTTTCTATGGAACATAATGTATAACATATGTCGGTTTAAATTTTTTATATTTAATGCCACATCACTTTTTTTCACATTTTAAAATTTTCAGTTTTTTTAATTTTTTTTTTTATGAATTCATAATCCAAATCTACATCTGTACACCAAGTTTGGTCTTCTCATCTGCCATAGAAGCAAAGAAAAAAAGGAAAAATGTTTAGTCACAATCGCAATTCGTATATTTTTTTTCCTTAGGTTAAACAATTATAATTCCTTACAAAAAATTTTTTGACTCAAAATATTTTGGACAATTAGACATTTTATATGTACTAACATTTATGCCAAAGATCATTGAAATCTGTGATGGGCGGTGAACTTGCCTGGTTGAATTGGTATAGAATGACCCTGCAAAACTCCCTGCCCTTAGTCAGTAGGGGACACTGATGGGCTGGGAAAGGCTGTTGAATGGGACATTAAAGCCATGGCCCCTTGTGCGGGAGAGCCATACTCTGTTCACTTTAAAGAACACACTGGATGGCCTTGACGGGAGGCTACCATCTGTCTCCTAACAGCTATCCAGTGGGTCCCTCCTCCAACCTTCTCTGAGCTCCTGGGGGTCCTTGTTGTGTGAAAAAAATTTCCACTTGGAGGTAAAACAACCCATCCCTGGCAATGGTATGCCATCACTACCAACAAAACTCTAGTACCAACTACTAACAAAATCACTACCAACAAAACTTGTAGCTATAACTAAACTGTGAACATTATGATTGATATGGTATATCCTAGGAATCCAATGTTCAATTTCCAGAAATGGTAAAAAAATAATTTCATACTTGCTAAATTTATTTAAAGAAATATAATCGATAAAATTTTTTTATTGAATATCAATTTATAAATAGTTGTTACCTACATTTATTTTTATTATAGCCCTCTAGTAGTGGACACAGTGCTGAGCTTTTGGGATCTACTGGAACTGGTTTATATGGATTTATAGGTTTCAATACTTCATCAAAAGATGTGCCAAGCTTCATTCCTGCAACTGGCCAACATGCTACAGATGATGCAGAAAGTTTGGTAGATGGTAATTTTCGTATGGTTATGAGAAAAATGTTGAAGCGAGATGCAGTTACAAAATTAAAGGTAAGTTGATGACAAAAAGCAAAGGTATATTGCTATAGTTTTGATTGGAAAATTTAAATTTTTATTCATTAACTTTTAGGTAAAAAATTTACATTGTTGCTTAGATAGCACAGAGAATACCTTTATTGCTCTGAAGACTATATGATGAGACAATGAATAAAGTCAATAAAATTAATAAACAGAAAACATATAAAAACTGAGTTTGCTTCTCAGCAGACATGCCAGGGATACTGTAAGATATGACTGCATTAATGAAAGATTTTATACAGATAAATTTAAAACTAGGATTAAAGATGAATTTGATCTATTGTTATGCTCCCATCAAGGACTCGGATGAAAATGAAAAAGACAAATTCAGGATTTTTTTTAATTCTGCGTAGAAAGAGATATTGCTATTTGATTTTAATGCCAAAGCTGTTATCAACTCTGACTTTTGGACAGGAGTGATAGATCCTTTGATAACTGCAAAGAGAATGTTTCCTGCAGGTGAATAAACTTAATAGTTTGAGATTAAAATATATTACAAACACTGGATATTTATAAATGTACTTGGGTTTAGTCTGATGGTTTGCATAGAAATGTTATATACAAAAGAGTCACTCAAAAGCCACCAATTTTTTTTTTTGGCTGATCATTTATTCTACAGCATCCCTACTTGTACAATGTATAGGTATATCCCTCCTGCCTCTTTTTATTATAATTACATCATCTTCCTACAGGTGCTGCTGCTTTAGTATTAATCAAACATGGAGACCTTTATGTTCATCAGTTGAAGCAATGCACTGTTAATGAATTCTTGGTAAGAAGGTGACTTCAAAGCATTCACATATTACTGCAGAATGGAGTTGATGCTATTGACAGCACAGTGTATCAATGGGTCAAGCGGACATCTGTAAATGAGGGACATACCAAACTTTCAGAACTATATTACCTTATATTATTTGAAAGATACGTGTTTATGTTTTAAGGTAGTGCAAGACAGATGAGTATGATAATGATCATGAAGAAAATAGGATTGCGTTACTAGGTGATCTGTCTATATGCAAGTGACAATGCTGCAGAATAAATATTGATCTGTAAAAAAATTCTAGGATATATTCTTTCTGAGTGATCATATTAACAACAAATAGGCTAACTCTGTTAGTAACATGAGGTATGTGGGAACCACAATTTGGTCTGACCATCACTTTGTTAAAAGTATCTTGCATTTGACCTATGAAATGTGTTAATAAGGTTAAAAAAAACTTTAAAGTGTCAGGTTTCTGAAACAACTGTTGTACAAGTTAATTTTGTAGTGTTTTCAGAAAATGACTTGGGAATGTTATCCTGAAGTAACTAATGAACAAAAATATATCAAGTTATATATAAAAAAAAAAGCATTATAATTACTAAAAAATATATATATAATAAATAATGCTAATGTTTTTATACATCAGTAATAAAGTATCATAGAAAAATGTCCTATAGGATAAAGACAGTATAGAATAAATCAGTGCAATTATACAAAAAGCACTTGAAATAATTTGCCGGAAAAATTAGGTTCCATCCTGAGTGGAATTCAAACCCATGTCTCCCAGAAGCATGCCAAATGTCATAACCACTAGACCATCAGAGACTGATATCAACTATATGACTTAAAGCCTTCTTGCATATTTTGTTGATTCGTCACTGTTGCCATCTGCGTTGGGAATCAGGCAACCAAGCTGTCTTGTGATAGAAGTAATTGTCATTCATGCTCACAGCATTATTTAAATAATTCACTAATAAAGTATCACAGGAAAATATCCCGTAGATAAGAAACATTTGAAATAATTTGCTGAAAAAATTTGGTTTCATCCAGAGTGGGATTCGAAACAATGTCTCCCAGAAGTATGCCAGGTGTCATAATTGCTAGACGATCAGAGACTAGCTGTTTTCTTCAACAATGTGATGTATAAGCATTCCTGCATATTTTGTTAATTTGCCACTGGCACCATCTTAGTTGAGAATGACAACCAAGCTGCCTCATATAATAGAAGTAATATTTGGCACTCACAGTGTTATATAAATAATTCAGTAGTAAAGTATCACAGGAAAATGTCCTGTACACAAGAAAAAGAAGTAAAGAATTATGGAAAAAAAATACTTAAGTTTCCATTTATATACAGCTGTACTCTCATTTTAATTTTTTCCATATGGTATTGGATTTGCAGATTGCAATGTTTTTCAAATATTACTGTTTCAATGAACATAACTCCTGCAATTAATAAGGACTGTACATCTTTCCACCCTAAAAATTAATTATAGAAGATTGATTTTTAATTTCATGCTCTGAATATTATATTTACTGTTCACTTTTTTAAATTACAGGTTAATCATATGTTGTATTTTTATGATACTTTGCATTAATACATTGGGATGTTATGAATATGCTTTTATATAAATGTGTAGAACTCTGTATATTCTGCATTATTGCTCCTGACATTCTTCTAGAAAAGTTTTGTAAATCTTAAAAGTTTCATCTGCGTTACTAGGATACTTCATCATTACATTCTTCATTATATCAGTTCCCCCATAATGGCTGATCTTGTGTTGAGTCATTAGGGCTGACACATCAAGCACCCTTAGACAGGAAGCTAGCTTTTGTAAAATTTTGTATGTAATGAAGAATAGAACATTATAAATAATAATTTCAGCCTATAAACAATTTTTATCTCATTTTTTTAAGTAATAAACTGAGTGTTTTTCTGGTATACAATGGCATCCATTGTCTAATATTGGTGAAATAGTGTACATAAATAGAAAATAAGAGATTTCTGGCTAATTCCCCTATGCTCCTGCATATTATATACACTGGTGGAAATTGAAAAACGAATGCCCAGAAGGAATTCCTTTAGTAATGTCATATTATAATATGTTAATAGTTAAGGGAATAGTTAAGGGCAGCAGAAACCGTGATCAAAAATTAAAAGTCTTTGGATGAAATAATGTCATTGAGGACGACAACATACAAATGTACACAGTGGGTATTTAAGGACTAGTGAGTGAAGAAAGAAATTATTTGTCTTGTGTTGTTCAGTGCTCTTTGAAAAAGCTACATTTTCATGGGATGAGGCTACATGCCTGGATTTCAGGATGAGGCTACATGACTGGTAGCTTTGAAAAGCTACCAGGCATGGTAGCCTTTGAAAAAGCTACCATGCCTGGAGGCGCGCAACATTTGTTCAGTTAGCAGAGTTTGAGTGAAGTCATACAGTGGGTCTTCGGGAAACAGGTTGATCTTTTCATCAAATTGCACTCTGCATTGGACGATAGGTATCAGCAGTGGTATGATGGTGGCACCGATGATCAGAAGAGCATTCGCACACTTGCAGAATGGTTCCGGGCAACACAGAGTTATGGATGCATGAGAGGATCAGTGTATTAGGAGGGTGGTTGCAGCACAAATTCGATTCTCTGTCATACCAAGAGTGTTTGCAAGAATGATATGCAATTGTCTTTTGGAAGCAGGACTATGGGCACATGGGCTGCTATCACCTTGTCACTGTTAAGCACGTTTGCAGTGGTCAAGTTCATTGGAGGGAAGAATAGCAGTCTGTGGTCTTCAGTGATGAAAGCTAATTCTGCTTAGGAGCGTCTGATGGTCGTTTACGCATCTGAAGGCGACAAGGTGAGTGGCTTCTACCATCATGCATTCACCAGCGATACACAGGGTCTACACCTGCGTATCGCTGGTGAGTAGGGAGTGATTAGCTCTCACTCTCCTACTTGTCTGGTGTTTGTACAGGGCACATTGAATAGCATTACATACGTCAGCTATATCGTACAGCTGGTCATCCTGCGATATTCCAGCAGGATAGCACCTGCCCACACTTTGTCTGGGCAATTCAACATGCTCTTCAGGCAGTGCACCAACTCCCTCTCTGGACTTGTCTCCAATTGAGCATGTCTAGGACTGGATCGGACAGTGTCTTCCGTGGACCATGGCAGGCAATGACCATTGCTGAATTACGCATCCAAGTTGAAAGCACATGGAATGGTATCCCCTAACATGATATCCAGCATTTGTATGACTGATTGCATGCCAGATTGGAAGCTTGCATTTTGCTGCTCGAGGAGGTTCAGCACCTTATTAAAATGTGCCTTCTGTAAAATGTAATATTCATTAAAAGGTAAAATATACTTTGCATCACTGTCCTTTCTCAACAAGTTGTTTCTACTAAATAATCTCATAGATTACTCTTCAATTGTTAATGGTGTTCTTTTTTCAATTTCCACCAGTCTATATATATATGTGCATCTGCTTTTTTATTCAGTTTCGTGAACTTTTTCAAAATCTATTCATTCTCTCCTACACAGCCATCGTGAATGAATTTTAAAAGAATTTGTAGCCAGAAACTAACATCAGGCTATACAAGAAACTTTTTTAACGAGTGCTTTTCATGAAGCAGAATCTATTTTAAATACATGCATTTTAAGTTTTTCATGGAAACTAGTATGATAATATTAAAATCAAATTTTATTGCAGAGATTTCATTTCTGGGTTTTCTGACAATGTGTCTACTATTTCAGCTATGATGGGGATAGTCCTGGCTTACCTGAGAAAAATGTGGTCCCATCTTCATAACTTGACAGACTCAAGTTTATAATTTTGGAAGGAGGGGGGAATTCCCTCCTAAAGGAAATGAGAGTTGGTAAAATGGAGGTCAGTCAATAAAATTGGAATGAGAATTAAAAAAAGGGTGGGTGGGAGGGAGGGAGGGAAATTCTGTCTTAAAGGAAAAGAATTGATTAGTGGAGGTCAGTTGATAAAGCTGGAATGAGAACTAATTACTTTTACTGCAAGTTTTTTTTAATTCCATTAAATTTCTTACTTGAAAAATTAATGAAAGGCAAAAATTGCAACAGAAAAATAAATTGAGAAGGCATGCAAAAACATCCCTTTTGTAAATGTTTTTTTGCAAATGACTTTTTACTTAAAAAATATACATAATCTCCATTTAAGTATAATCCCTTTACTTGTGGACTTGTTTGCATTCTATTTGTAACAAACAACCTATGATATTTGTCAATGTTAGAGAAAATACTGACAATTAGATGTTTCAGTGTTAAAATCCTGAGGTCAGTAAATTGTGAAAGTGCACATTTTTTTGTTTATTGAATAATTCAGCACCACTTTATTTAGCAAGTGAATTAAAGCATTCTTCCATAAGTAAAATATTTTAAATTATAACCTAATTATTTTAGGCTATGCAGGAATTTGGAGACCTTTGTGCAGAAAAGGAGATTGATGTAGTTAAATGTATACTCCCTTTCTGGCCTCGATTGTTCAACAGATTAGCCCTGGTAAGTATCTCAGCATATTGCTTAAATGCATTAGTAATTGCAGATTGTGATAAACATTATTCATACATGTAAAGTGATTAATGCATTTTTTTTTTCATAAATTGATTGCATTTTTTTCAAGGTGTTACTTTTGCATTTTACATACTTTTTGTGCATAGTTTCCAGGCTGTACAGAAATTTTAACAGAATTAGAATAAAATAGTAGAGATAAGTGAATAATAATTAAATAATGGGTGAAGAAATTTGAAAAAAATCTGACCAGTCATCAGTTTTCACCACAAGCTAGAGCAATGGCACATATATATATGAGAGTGGGGAGAAGAAACAAAATATTTCCTGCTTTTATGTGCATTTGAAAAAAAAATCAGATCATTGATTTTGTTTATAATTTAATAAATAATTTAGTTGATTTTTCTTTCCTATGTGAGTACTCCCAACTGTGCCAGTTTTGAGATTTATCTCTTATGTCCATTCTACCCTCTATAAGGAGATATTGATGGGCTTGGAGAGGCTGCTGTCCAATAAAAACCACAGTTCTGTTTGAATCTTAGTTCTGTGTGCAGAAGAGAACATGTTAAACATATTTGATTGCCTTGATGAGAGGCTTTCATCTGTCTTCTAGTAGCTGTCCAGTGGACCCCTTCCCAAACTTTCTCTGAGCCTTGTTGCCTGCCTTTTAGCCCATTTTATTGAGAAAAAAAAAGCTGTTCAATAATAAATCAGTGCAATTCAACCCTGTAAATATCACTGTAATTTATCCTAACTTTGAAAGTGCAGGTTGCCTCCAGCAGATTCACTTGCCACTTTGGCAAATGGATTTTCAGGAGGACTTGTAATTCAAAGCCTTGATAATGTGATGCATAAAAGTATCCATTCAATTAACCCTTTAAAAGTCAGATTTTTAGTTCAAGCCTATCATCCCAAGTCATGTTACACAACAAGAAGTATAAAGAAGAGGTTAGTCATAGACTAGGAGAAAGTTTTCCTAGGCCACAACTGTTCAGATGATCACTCTCTCTCTTTATCAGCAATGCAATATATGAAAATGACAGGCAGCTGTCTCGAGCTATCAGCAGCCAAAGCGATGATAATTTCAAGACTTGCTACGTACAGGAAATTCTCTGGTAAGTTATTTATTCTTTCCTGATCTATCAGCAATGCAATATATGATTCTGATATATGATATAGATTCTGATGAATGAAGTATCTGTGCATGAAGGCAAATGCTCTGTGTCCCCCCTCAAACTTTTAAACAGCTTATTTAACTTTGTGTAGACATCACATTTGAATGTTCATGCCAGTATGCAAATGTGCTCTTCACAGATAAGTCTAGATTCAGATTGAACACCATTTCTCAGCATGTATTCATTGGAAAGAATAAATAACTTACCATAGTTTTTGAAACATGAGAGAAAGTGATCATTTTGTGCTGATAATCTGTCATCATAGTGGCTGTTTGCACGCCTTTCAGAGAGTCACTGATTTCTCAGTAAAACGAGACAAAATTCTTACTCTATGTGATGCTTTTCAGAGGTGCTCCAGCCTTAATTTTATCTTTATGAATGATAATACCTGCCCCACATGGCTCGTGTGGTAGATTATTTCTTTGAAAGTGAAGATGTAGGATGCAGTAGCCAGCCAGATCTCTTGACCTGAATTTTACTGATCATAAGTGAGAAGCAAAAAAGGAGAATGCCAATCCCCTCCCAGAATCCTCCATGAGTTCAGATCTGCTCTTTTGGAAGAATACTTTTATTATCATGCTGAATATATATCTGATCCAACAGAATGATAATGCATTCTGTGAATTGTATGGCTGTCAAAGGGTTATCATATGCCTTATACATTTCCTCTCTCCTCATAGCTCTTTCAGTTTAGAAACTCTGGCACTCATATCCAGCATTGATGCATATTACATGTCAAATGTGTTATGTGCATTTGACATGTAATATGCATGCAAGGATTTCATCATTTCAATTGGTGTAACTTGGCCATGTCACAGTACCATTCCATATAATATTTAACATGTAAATCTGCTCTTAAATATTACTGGTGGATTTATCGTGTTACTCTGGTGTTAATATACGGTAAATGACACACTCAAGATAGTAAGCTTCCATTTTACATAAAACTTGACTCCATGAGAGATTTTCTCCACCTCTTTTGTGGAACAGAGAGTAGGGGATGTAATTTGAGCTAGCTTGTAATATTCTTCATATAAGTAGCTTTCATTTCATATATAACTTAAGCTTTGTAATTATTTACATAATTCTCTCTTGTTCAGAGGGTCCCTTGAATACCAGTCAAGCTTTACCATAAGATGTAGTAGATACAAAAACCATAAGATGTAGTAAATTAGCAAACACATCTCAAGTTAGCATAGACAACCTAACCTAGTAACAATTATGTCTAATATTTATATAGATTTGTAGCAAAAATATGCATCAGATTCAAAATCAGGAAATCCTTATATGATATTTGGAACCATGTATTCAAGTATTTGGGAAATTATGAAAAGTCCAAATGTATTAAATTAGAAGTCAGAACATAAATTGTTCTAAAACTATTATAACAATGTTAGTCCTTTGAAATATCATTAATTAATGAGTCTTGTGTGAACATGGCCTAATTGTTATCTCAACAAGCATTGTTCTAGCTGGTTGGAAATATCAGCTATTATTAATGACTTGTTACGCTTGCTTATCATTACAATGTTTAAAAAAATTTGGTAGAATATAGATATGTGTACCACACGTTGCTTCAGTTATGTATTCATAGTTATTTGCCGAAAACCATTTTGAATAGTGTCCCCCTTATGTCTGATTATGTAATTTTGAGTAACAATGCAACATATCTCAAATAAAACTGATACTTTCTACATCAAAATTTTTATTTGAGATATAACTTGGCTTTGGTGTTCATACCATAGTAAGATAATCATTTACCCTTTTCCCTTTTATGGGGGAAGGGGGAGAAGTAGGGAGTATTTTATAGCTTGAACCCTCTCATCACAAGCTTTCATTTGATATATACAATTCATTATGCTTGGCCCTCATATTTGAAAGATATAGAGATATAGTGAACAATAATCTGGCATTCCCAAAATGATTATAAATGGGTTGGGTTGTTTTACCTCTGAACAGTAATTTTTTGCACACAATGGGCTAAAGAGCAAGTCACAAGGGCTTTAAGGGCTCAAAGAAGGTTGGGGGAAGGGGACCCATTGGGCAGCTGTTAGGGGTCAGATGGTAGCCTCCCATCAAGGCCATCTAGTGTGTTCTTTAACATGCACAGGATATGGCTCTCCCACATGAGACCACAGCTTAATGTCCCATCTGATGGACAGTGGCCTTTCCAAGCCCATTGGTGCACCCATTTTGACCAAGGGCAGGTGGAGAGTTAGCAGAGATAAATCTCAATGCTGGCACAGTTAAGACTCGAACCTTGGAAATACAGATTATGAGCCTGGCCAAGGCCACCTAGACGAGACTGCCATGACAGCAATTTTGTGACATCATGGAGGGAGTACAGCCGAATGAAGTATGTTGTATGAAATGCTTTGTTCCTGCATTTGCTTTAATGAAAATATATATTTGATCAAATTTTTTTGTTGGCAGTCCTTCACTTTAAGAGAAATATACATTTGATCAATTTTTTTTTTTTAAACATGCCATTGCTTTAAGAGAAATATATATTTGATCAAATTCTTTTTGAGCATGCATTTGCTTTAATGGAAGTACACATTTCATTGATTGTTTTTTAACGAAACGGCAATCAAATTTTCATTCATCACCCATTAATTTCAGTTTATACTTTTTTTTAGATTAAGATATGTTTGAATAAATTCACAATTGTATTATATTTCAAACTTCAAAAGATAAAAAATAATTGATGAAGTAATTTTTTTTTGCAGTAATAGTTTGTGTATGATAATAAAAGTGTAATGGCATAAGAATGCATATTAATATTTTTTTTCTTACATCTTTGGCCACAGATTCCTTATCTCTGCACACTTTAGTATAATAATTTAAGCAGATATTTATGAATATTTTCAACAGTTTTACAGCATAATCTTCAAATTTAGGGTACAAAGTAGCATAGGCATTATTAAGATCAAACTCTGAATGTTGCTTAATATATGTTTTTGCAACATCTAATACAACTTAATGTTGGTTAGAACAGTTTAAAAAATTTGTTTCAAATGAATCAGTCAACAGCTTTTGGAAAATAAGGAAACATTGACAATATTTCAATCATAACAGCTGATGGTATTATAAGAGTACCTCTATCCAAAAAATTCAAATAGTTTAAAATATGTTCAGATATATCAACTACAAAGCCTTATCTGAGCACAGAATTTCTACCTATATACACTATTACTTGAATGTCCTTTTCAGAAATGCTATCTAAATCTAATGACTAATCAATAGTTACTAATATTTGCCACTGGGGTGCTGATATTAATCTCACTATAACAACTTAGGAAATCTTTTAAAGGAATATCACTAAACTTTTCTGAGTGCAATCTTACAATATTTCTCAATCTTATATTTTTCTCGGCCTCTACCACCTGCTGAACAAAAATGTGGCAATTACATCCACTCATCTGTCTATATTGGCCATATCTTTTTTAAATTATCTGTTTGAAATTTACCAGTTAAAACATAATCAGCTTTGATAATTAATATCATTGTTTTGGTAGTATGAGACAGAGCAAAAAATTTCTCCTGTGAGATCACCAAGTCTTGGTTTGCACTTTACATTTTACCATGCAATCAACCAAGTAACAAAAGACTCAAACCACTGAAGCCTTTCTTTCATCCTCCACAGATTTTAAAGGGAAACTATTAGGAGATTTGTATGAAATCCTTTCTTAAGGTTTTTAACATTCATTATTACCCACTATTTTCTTGTGTGTTCTATAAAGAGAGCTGTAAATTCAGGAAGTTTAAATTCAGTATTTGATGGTTTTATTACAGCTTTTATTGCAACAACATTTGTTACATCAAGTATTTTAAGTGCTAAATTAACACTTTGTCTTTCAATATTCAATGGATGGAGGGCTTTATATGTAAGATGAGGGGCAAGTTTCATTGTTTTGTTGCTTTCTGAACTGTGCACTCTACATAAAATAGAAAAAGATGCAGGCAGAATATTTTGCAGGTCATGAGGATTTGGGTACAGAAATATTTTTATTACTTTGATTAATCCAAATGTTTCTAACAGATTTGATCAAATGCACAGTATCAAACATTAAAAAAAGAGTTTTATTACAATTAGCAGGATTTTGAATGCTATTTCTGAATTCTGAACCACCTGAAAGTTTCACAAACATTTAAATTCACTCTATGATTATCTGCTACAATACTTAATACATTGAAACCTGCAAATTCAATGCATCTTGTACCAAATCATGTAAATTGTTAGCGCTCATTTTTGTGACTGGAATTGAAAAGATATAATCCCTTTTTGCTTTGAAAACAGAGAGGACACTGTAAATGCTTGGATAGATATAGCTTCCTTACACTGATTTTGTGTGAAGTCAATAAGTTGACTTCACAAAAAATACTAGGTTTTACTTGTATTTCATACATGAAATAGAATACTAGGTTTTACATGTATATCATCAACTTAACAGATTTATCAGTTTTTCATAAGGAAAAATATGCTCTACCTTAGTTTTAATATAATGCAAATTTTCATTTTGATTTCCAGGCTTAACCTTTAAAGATATAGAACACTTTTTAAATATCTCATGGTTGGTACATAAATAATTTTGCTATCATAAAGGTAATTATAGCAGTTAACAGATATACGGTGGAGTCAAATGCGGACGACTTTATGTAAATTGAAAATGCAAAAACTAATAAACTACTACTGTATGTTTTAATATGTTTTGATGCATTTAACAATTCCCTTTGTTCAAGGAGGAAATTCCCAGCCTCAAAACCAGAAGTATCATTTTCTTTTAAATGCGGCTTCCAGTAATTAACTGCATTTTCAAAGTTTGATTTAACTGAATGATTGTTTTGATTAACATCACGATTTTTAACATAGTTAAAAATATTTTCTCATTCAGTCCACTTTGTAAGCTTACTAAGTAATTTAAGATATAATCAATTTCTGTACTAATATCTTTTTCCAATACATAATATTTATTTTTAAATTGTCAGATATCTTAATACTTTTAACCATTTTAGAGCATAAATTGCAATCAATGAACAGTAATGATGTACATTTATCACAATTATGCAGAATAGTATTATTATTTAGGAATGAAACTCTACAATTTTGTTTCATTAACTCCAGATGAACCTCTTCAAAATTCTTAATTTCATCATTTTTCATCCACTTCTGTAAATCTATATCATCTAAATGTTTAATTTTTTGCTGTCTTTTTAAAGTCATTGCCCTACATTAATTTATTTCAGACAAATAGCTCAGACAACCAAGAAAAATGCACAGATATGTATCTGCAACTAATTTTGGCCTACTTCTTAATATCTTAATAATTTTACCATTTTCTGATAAACTATCATACTTAATTACATCTTCTTTAAAGTGTTTACATATACAACATTGTATTTACTAGGTTGAAAGTCTGTTGATATTTTCTTTTCCAAAAATACTTCCATTTTTTTCATCCTGTGGAAAATAGAAGCTTGAAACATACTTGTGTCCAGGTGCATTGAATTTGCAGAAAAGGATACAGCAATATTGTGGCATATTTCTTCACCCTTAAAATGCATATTACTGAAATTAATATTATTCTCAATAACAATTGAATATCTGCAATCTAAACACCATTTAAATGCTGATCATCAAGCAACATATTTACTATGAATTCATGAGAAACTGGAAGTTTCCAATGCATCAAAACTTATCCGCGCTCATGAATGTATCTCATGGATTCTTGTGTAACTATGCAATCTTCTATGATATCAGTGGTATTTAGTGTTTGGATTACAGGTTATGCAATGTATTTAAGCAACACCCATACACTAGTAACAAATATTGCATTTTCTAATTCATAGCTTAACTAAGTAGCAATAAAATACTTTTTAATGTAACATGGTAGAAAGAATACAGATTCGGAATTGTGCTTTGAATTCCAAAACTGTATTGCTTCAGCTTTGAATGAAGTGTTCTGTGAATGTTTCATGAATTATGTGATATTAGGCTATGTTATAAAAGCCATCATATGCTTACATAAGTTTATATAGTTTCGGGCATTAAAAAAAATATGTATAGGTTTTTATTTCTAAAATTAGACATGAATATGAAAATATGTCATTAACTTTTTTATACTTTTTTAGATTATTTTGTGAACAATTTTGTTTCAATATGAGCACATGCTGATATACAACTTTAATATGTAAAAAGTATTACAGTTCAAATTTGAATTGTATCTATGACAACTAATAGATAATATTTAAAAAAATAAGTTTATTAATACTATTCACAAATCTATTAAAAATTACAGCATTTAGCAAATAGTAAATTCATGGTATGGCAGCTTATAAGTAGTAAAGATAAAAGCAACTTATTACATTTAGATACTTAAATAAATAAGAAAAATAAATACCCCTCAAGCAGCTGCTAGCCACAGAGGTCTGACAGGAGCCTATCAGTTTATATGCCACAGTAGAAGGTCTGAGAGGATGGCTGGACCTCAGCAGAAAAACGACACAAACAGCCATGCCTTACCTGGGGCTCGAACCCAGGTCCCGTAACACATATTTATTTAAACACATATTTATTTAAATACCTATTTATTTATATATTTTTTTAATATGGCACAGAATGTCGCAAAAAATAGAACATAATCAAATTTTTAATCAGATAATTAGTTTTAACTTCCCAAAATTTTTCTTTGGGGGTTTGAAAGTTGATGCTTTGGATACTTTGATGAAGAAATGACTAAGAGGAACTCAGAGTAATATACATTTTATGATAGGTTGTAAGAGGAGGATTGGGAGTGGAAGTGGTGGTAACTGGAAGGTTTATGATAGGGGAGAGAGGAGAGGAAACACATCTTTTTGTTTCAGGTTGTTTACATACAGTGTTTCTAGGGCAGCAAAGCAGGAGAAGGGAGCAGTGACTGAATGATTGGTGACAATGGCCATGTGAATAGGATGTTTTACTAATAATCATTTTCTGTGTCACAAAAACAAGTGTCAGTAGAAGATAAAAAAATAAAACATAAAGCAACCAATTGAAACCTGATAAATTATAATAATAGGAATAAAAGAAGTCAATGTTATTAGTCAGATTAAAATCAATGAAGAACATTAACATTTTGATATCATCAAGAAGCCACAATTTAGTATGTTTTTTAATTCCGACATTTTTTTAATGTCCATAAGCCCTGTGGGTATGGAGTTCAGTAAGGTCGGAATAGTAAATTTTTACATTTTCAACTGGAGTTATTCCTGACTGTTGGTCCTTGAATTTACTACATGTTTTGTCATCATCCTCTTCCTCAAGCAACCATGGGCTGCAGAGGTCCAACCAGACCGTGCAATTTAGTTCTCCAAGCATATCTCTTCTGAGCTACATCTGCTGCATCTGGCCACTGTACACCAATTCTAACAAGGTCCTGTTTGACACTACCCACTGCATCCTAGGTCTTCCCCACTTTCTGTGGGCGGGGGTGGCTCAGTCAGTAGCGTGCCAGGCTCGTAATCTGGAGTTCCCAGGTTCGAGTCCCAGCTGGGTCAGCATTGAGATTTATCTCCGCAAAATTCCCCGCCCTGCCCACGGTCAGTAGGGGACACCGATGGGCTTGGAAAGGCCGACGTCCGTCGGATGGGACGTTAAGCCGTGGCCCCATGTGCGGGACAGCCATACCCTGTGCATGTTAAAGAACACGCTGGATGGCCTTGACGGGAGGCTACCATCTGTCTCCCAACAGCTGTTCCAGTGGGTCCCCTCCCCCAATCTTCTCTGAGCCTTCGGGGTCCATGTGACCTGGCCATTTAGCCCATGGTGTGCAAAAAAGTGCCGCTCAGAGGTAAAACAACCCAACCCCACTTTCTGCAGCCTTTAGGCACATTATTTAATATCCTATTCACTAATCTAGAATTATCCATACAAGCAACATGACAAAACATGGATGATGACAAAACATGTAGTAAAACCAAACCAAAGGAGTCTCTCTGTGCACAGTATGCTGCTCAAAGGAGATTGCTGACTCCTTTACCTACCTCCTCATTACTTACAAAGTTGAACCACCTAATGGACAAGATACTGCATAAGCATCAAGTTTCCTGTTGTTTACAAAGCATCCAAGTTTCACTACCATAACTCACCCAAGAAAGAATCTTAACTATTATACAGTCTAATTTTAGTCTTTAGGTGTATACGCCTATTTCTCCACACTCTCCATAGATTCTTAAAAGTCCCGGCAGCAATCCCTATTTGTCTGTTAATCTCATACCGCACATCACCATTATCTGTTACATAGCTCCCAAGATAATTAAACTGTGACACCTGCTCAAGACTGCAACCATTCAGATTAACTGAATCACAGCCTGCCTGACCAATTTTCATCACTTTAGTTTTCTCTCTGTTTATAACCAAACTTACTCTACTACCAGTCTCATCAACAGCTCGAATGAAAGAGTTCATCTCATCAACATCATTTGCCAAAAGGGCTAAATCATCAGCATAATCTAAATCAGAAATTTTCGTATCTCCAGTCCATTTAAGGCCAAAATCTTTCCCTTGAAGTGAATTTCGCATAACATGATCAATAACCAAGCTAAAGAGAAAAGGAGACAAAATGCACCCTTGTCGAACACCAGAAGTAATGCTAAATCAATTGCTACAAGCCTTACCAACTCTCACATGTGACTCAGTGTTATTAAGACAGCTTTCATTATGCTAACTAACTGGTTTGGTATGTCATACGATCTCGCAATCAACCACAAATTATGACGATCAGTAGAGTCAAAAGCCTTTTAGAAATCAACAAAGCTAGTAACCAAAGGTTTCTGAAACTCTAAACGATCTCAAGAATCTGCCTGAGTGAAAATATCTGATCTTGTGCTAATTTGATGGTCAATAGGAAACTTATGATTGTTATCAAAATAATATTTGATAATCAATTTTTACTTGTAGAGAGATTGAATGGACAAAACATACATTAAAATAAGATTTCATTTAATGTTTGTTTTCCAGTATTGAAAATACAATTTTTTATAAGTGATTTTTTTTTTGAATATTAAAAATTTCTCACAAAAGAGCAACATGTATTGCCATAGATTAAGATACTATAGTTAATTATATATTTTCTAACGACAAATAAACTAGTCTACAGGTATTCAATGGAAGGTAGTAACCAATCTTATACAGAACTGATGAACATAACAAAATTTGTTACAGATGTATGTGATATATTTTTTCATCAAAACAATTAATATAGGAGGAACCCAAGGTAATTAAAATTAGAAACTCCATCAAAAGTGTCACAATTGTAATATTAAGGTTTTGTGTTTCAAAGTATGGACACAATGGAGAGTGACAGTAACTAGAAAAGGTCTTGTGGATTTGATGATATGGTGTCCAGAAGTGCATAACATTAGATTCTTCTAAATTTAAATATATTTTGTTATGAAGCCATTTAGAGATTATGTTGATATCTAGTTGTACGTTATGATTAATTTTCACTTAAAAGAATAATGTTGTCATTGGCATAATGATAAATGGACAATTTAATGCTTAAGTTTGTCATATTTATATGAATTAGGAAAGAGTAAGCTCTAATACTGAGCCTTTTGGGTACACTGAAAGGAGCCTCATTATGATGACTGAAGTCATTTCCAATTTTGGTTACAATATATCTTTTGTCTAAATAATTCTTAATCCAGTGAAAAAGGTCACCTCTAATTCCAGTAAGTTGTAATTTTTTTAGTAAAATGTTATAGTCTGAAGTGTCAAAAGCTTTTTGGAAATCCAGAAATAAAGAACCTACTGTTTTACCTTCATTCAGATTGTGATTAATTTCATCAGAAAAGTCTTCCAGAAGGATAGTGGTACTTTTACTCTTTTGAAAGTCATATTGTATTCTTGAAATAATATTTTGATTTGAAAGGTAGCTCACTAAAATATTCAAGACATGTCTTTCCATAATTTTATCCAATGCAGGCAAGATAGCAATAGGTCTGTAGTTATGCAACTGGGCATAACTACAGACATCTTTGTAGATAGGTCACAATATAGATGTTTTGTGAGCAGTAGGAATTTTGTGGGAGGTATAAATCAAATTTAGCAGCCTTGCAAATTCTTCTAATAGCATAGAGTTAGTTTTTTTATATCTGAAATATATCATATTATCAATTCCCAGTGATTTGCTAACTTTAAAGGACTTAATAATTTTAATTGCCTCAGCACAGATAATAGGTGAAAAGAGATTGATTGCTGGTGGCTTTTTAAAGTATCTTGAGGGAACATCTGATTAGGGATAAAATTATTCCTTATGTAATAAAGGAACAATGTTGGCAATATAACTGTTGAAGCTGTTAGCAATTTCTTGACTTGTACCTAGTGATTTCATATTTTTTAGGAATTTGTCATCAAAGGAAATCTTTTTTCTTTTATTAACAATTTCATTTGCAATATTCCATACAGTTTTGGAATCATTGTTAGGAAGCTAAATTTCATTTAAATAGAATCACTTTTTGATACATCTGATGATAACTGTAACTTTATTCTTAAGGTGTATATGGTTGTTTTTATGTTCATCACTGGTTCTATTGTTTTTGTATTTATTCCAAAGACTGTCCCATTTTTTAATTAGTACTTTTATTTCTTGAGTTATCCAAAGTTGATCCGTCCTTTTGCCTGGTTTAGTTTTAGAAACAAAAGTTTCATTTTAAGTTATATTAACACAGCTAACATAATAAATAGTTTAATAAAGTCACAATAAGTGCTGTTACATTTAGTTCTGTTTATAAGTTTTCTATCTCAAGTTATGAGAAGTGCAATAGTTATTACAAACAGTTGGAGTGATCATTAATTATGATGTATTAACTAATTGCTAAGCTTACAGATTAGTCATAAATATTATTTTAAACAAGTTGTTAAAATATGATAGACCTATGAGTAAAGCAAAATCAGTTACCACTGCTTGATGGCTGGTACATCTGCATTAAGAAAGTTCATCATGTAATCCACTGATGGTAGTTGATATCACATTGATGTTTACATTTCTCTGCAACCAGTCCTTATGAAACATAAAGCTGATGTAGATGCTATCATATACTTAGTTGCATGCCGTTAGTACATGCTTAACATAGGATTGGAAATGTTGCTTAGTTGCAATGACTTTACATTCCTTTGATATAAACAATATGCCTGTTGCTGTCTATTATTAAGTAGACACTGATTACCACTTCATATATTAGGTAATATTAGCAACAGTCCATTGGAGTAGTACCTTCGTCATCTAATACAATTGATATTGATGATAACCAATGCATTGAGTAGTTGACTTATTTTGATGATATAATCACTAAACAGCATATGTTTTAGATAGTCATTGGTACATAATCATGTTGAATCCATTGCTGGCACTCTCTCAATTCTTAAGATTAGACTAGTACTATTAAACATTCTAAAATAGTCAAAAAAAAGCCACTTACAGTTAAAACCCATTAAAAACATTGTCAGGCCTGCTTCCTGATGTCATAGGAGCAATGCGTTTTACTGTCTTTCCTGTTTACAGCGTCTTCAGGCTCTGTGTGTAACAAAGAATCCGCTTTTATGCCTCTCCCACTTCTTATGTCATTACTTGTCAACAATTACGTGTGAGTGGATAATAACTATTGCACTTCTCATAACTTGAGATAGGAAACTTATAAACAGAACTAAATGTAACAGCACTTATCGTGACTTTATTAAACTATTTAAGAAGTTTCATTTAGGATATTATTAAAGTTTTTGACAGTTGTCTCGTAGATCTCGTTAGCAGCAGTTTTACCTCTTGTGATGTCCTTCCAATTAATTTTGTTTAGACAATCTTTGATTTTTCATTCCTTGTACCTAATAATACCAGAGGATTCATAAACATTTTTGTCTATGACTTTAGCAGAAGTGTTGCAATTTTTGTAATGTATTAACGTGACAACTGGATAATGATCAGAAATTATGGTTTTCAGAGTAGCAGTGGAAATAGCTAATTGTCCCAGTCTTGCATTAATGTGATCAATGCACGATTGCATTAATCTATTATCTCAAAAAACTTCTCTAGTGAAATCAGTAATGTATGTGAACAGACTGTGATTGGTTAAAATATTTAAATAATTTTTTACACCATGCTTATGAATTTTGTTTATATCAATATTTATGTCACCAATTATTATGATATTTCTAAGCTTAGAATTGGTTTCGAGCCCTCATTCAAGTTATTGTTGAATGTATTGACACATGTACTAGGGTTCCCAGGTTCGAGTCCCAGCTGGGTCAGCGTTGAGATTTATCTCTGCAAAATTCCCCGCCCTGCCCACGATCAGTAGGGGACACCAATGGGCTTGGAAAGGCTGCCATCTGTTGGATGGGACATTAAGCCATGGCCCTATGTGTGGGAGAGCCATAACCTGTGCACATTAAAGAACATGCTGGATGGGCTTGACAGGAGGCTACCATCTGTCTCCCAACATATGTTTCCATGGGTCCCCTCCTCCAACCTTCTCTGAGCCTTCGGGGTCCTTGTGACCTAGCCATTTAGCCTATGATGTGCAAAAAAGTACCCAACCCATGTACTAGGTATCTGTAAATTGCAAGTAACTCTACATTAAATATGGATTTTTGTATTCTAACATGAATTGTGAAGGAGAAATAGAATCGGTAATAATCATAGAAATCACGTCTTAAAGAAAAGTGGGGCGGGGGTGGCTCAGTTGGTAGCGTGCCACGCTCGTAATCTGTAGTTCCCAGGTTCGAGTCCCAGCTGGGTCAGCGTTGAGATTTATCTCCGCAAAATTCCCCGCCCTGCCCACGGTCAGTAGGGGACACCGATGGACTTGGAAAGGCCGCCGTCCGTCGGATGGGACTTTAAGCCATGGCCCCGTGTGCGGGAGAGCCCTGTGCACGTTAAAGAACACACTGGATGGTCTTGACGGGAGGCTACCATCTGTCTCCCAACAGCTGTTCCAGTGGGTTCCCTCCCCCAACCTTCTCTGAGCCTTCGGGGTCCATGTGACCTGGCCATTTAGCCCATGGTGTGCAAAAAAGTGCCGCTCAGAGGTAAAACAACCCAACCCTTAAAGAAAAGAATCATACCTTTGTAACCTTTTGTGCTTGAATGTAGGGCAATTTTTTTTTTTCTTTTAATTTGGCAAGTTATACATTTTATTTTCAAATTCAGTAATATTTGTTCTGAGAGATGTGTGCATAAAATGATTTTTGGGGAAAAGTTGTGATGGTCCATCCATTTACTTTTACTTTTCCTTAACCAGTTTTGCTTTGTTTATATTATATTTATCATTTTGGGGCATTTCTTTAAATTGGATCATCATTTTTCTCCATCCATATATGCAAGAGGAGTTGCACATGTCCAACTCCAATTTTTGATTGGCAGCCGCTAATGCATGCAGAAGGACATGCCCCCTCTTGCATCATAACTAGCGCTAGTGTCATTTTATGCAAATGTGCTTCCCCAGCATGCAACACACACGTGTCAGCTGCACGCCATGTGTAATGTAGGTGATGTTAGGTCACAGAATTTTAGTAGTAAGAATTTAGTCAGTAGGCGATAAAATGTAGAATGTTAGTGAAGATTTTGTTGGAGCTTGGTGGAGTGATTTTGTTTGAGTGAGCTGTTAGTTGTTCAAATAATTTTATAGAAGTTTCGCTTTGGTGAGTCTAGATTTTTGGAAATAACTACTATGTTTTATGAAATAGTTTTTGACTTCTAATTTTTTTCTCTTGAGCAGAGAATTTGATATTTGACTTGAATTAACTTTAATAATTAACAATCTTTTTTATTTGAATTCTTTTCAACTAAGTAATGTAAATTATACTAAGAATCCTAATTTAACTTTATTGGCAAGGTTAATTGCCTGGCACCTGACCGTAAAACTCCCTTCCTTGCCAAGGGTCAGTAGGGGACACCGATGGGCTTGGAAAGGCCGCCGTCTGTCTGATGGGACTTTAAGCCATGGCCCCACATGTGGGAGAGCCATACCCTGTGCACATTAAAGAACACACTGGATGACCTTGATGGGAGGCTATCATCTGTCTCCCAACAGCCGTTCCATTGGGTCCCCTCCCCCAATCTTCTCTGAGCCTTCGGGGTCCTTGTGGCCTGGCCATTTAGCCCATTGTGTGCAAAATGTGCCGCTCTGAGGTAAAACAACCAAAAAAGCCTGGCACCTGAGCCATCTGGTAATTTAATGTACATTTTGGATCAATTACAAGGTCCATAGTAAAGAAAGTAGCATGTGTTTTGGAGCATTACAAAGTGCTACTGAAAAGTAAATACCTTATCAAACAATGCAGCCATTGTTGGGAAAGTAAGTGTGAGCAGTAATGCTGACAGCTAGATATCCATGTAAGATGAGATGTCCTTATTTCTTATAGCAGATACTATGTTGATGTGCTTATTTTTAATGGGGGTGGAGGGGGTTCAGTCAGTAGTGCACCAGGCTCATAATCTGCAGTTCCTGGGTTTGATTCAGAGGGTAAACAATGCTGACCCAGTTGGGGTTTGAGTCCCAGCTGGGTCAAATATCTTTATCTCTGCAAAATTCTCCTTCCTGCCCATAGTCTGTAGGGGACACTGATGGATTCGAAAAGGTCATTGTCCGTCGGATGGGATGCTAAATTGTGTTACCTTATGTTTAATATCACTATAAACACAAAGATATGTATATTTAGGAATACTGGTACCAATTTTTTGCATTCTTGTAAAAAACTTAATATTATAATTATACCCTTAAAACATTCTGTACACACATAAATTCTTTCTATCACTTTTTATTTTTATGCAACATGTTAGTGTTTACATAGTGAAGTAAGCTCATGATATTCTTATTCCTCATTAAATGGGGTGGGCGTGGCTCAGTTGGTAGCATGCCAGGTTGAGTTCCTGCTGGGCCGGTGTTGAGATTTATCTTTGCAAATCTCCTGCCTTCGGCCAGTAGAGGACACAGATGGACTTGGAAAGACCACTGTTCTTCAGATGGGATGTTAAACTTTGGCCCTTGTGCAGGAGAGCCATACCACCTGTGTATGTTAAAGAACACGCTGGATGGCCTTGACAGGAGGCTACCATCTGTCTTCCAACAGCTGTTCCGGTTGGTCTCCTCCCAAACTTTCTCTGAGACTTTAGGGTCCTTGTGACCTGGCCATTTAGCCCATAGTGTTAAAAAAAAGTGCTGCACAGAGATAAAACAACCTAACCCAACTTATTTTAATGTTACTGCCATTTTTTTTTTGTAGGAAGATAGCATATTTTCCTCCTATCAGTACTATTCGGGGAGGCACAAAACAAAGTTATAAGTGTGTATTGTAGTCATCTAATTTAACAGTGAAAGCAAGGGAGAAATTATATAATTAAAAGATAGTTATGTTTTTCTTAAACTACTCATAAACTGCATGTATGAATTTCCATGTTAATATTATAAATTAATATTTAATGAACAAAAAATTGCAATCTCAGATTATTATGAAATAGTATGTTTTGAATACTCATCTAATATTGCATATATTGTCTTGATAAGCATTTTGTAAAAACATTGGTACTGAACTCTTAAATGTCAAGTTTATTTCTAAAGTAATCAACTTCTGAACTTTATGTTGAAGTACTAATTAATAGATCATATTTCATGTCGGAAGAAAAGCTTCCAATTCTGAGCAATAAAGTATAAAAAAGGAGGTAATTAAGCATGAAAAACATGTTGCAGGTCCACTACAGGGTTTTTTGAAAAGTAAAAAATGCATTCTGCACTTGTAAGAGTTAATGTCTTATGAATGTTTGGTATGCAGAATTTAAATACCGAAAGGAAAATCTGTATTAATGTTTGTGTTTTTCAACATTCAATAGGACACTGATCGCCGTGTAAGAGAAGCAACTCATCAAGCTAATGAGAAACTTATTTTAAAAGTGAAACGAGAAATTGCACCATGTATTCGAAATATCATGGGTGTATGGTTGGTGTGTCAATGTGATTCTTATGCTCCAGCAAGTAGTGCTGCTAAATCTGCATTTTCTGCTGCATTTCCTCCAGCAAAACAAAGTGAAGCACTTCTGTTTTGTAAGGATGACATAATTTCTGTAAGTAGATGTGTGCAAAATTAAAATTTATTTTTTTAATTTTTTTGTATAGTGTGTTTCTGAAATGCTTAAAAAACTTCTGAGAGTGAAAGAGTGTCTAATGAAAAAATAATAAATATGCCCTCAAGCAACTGCTTGCCATAGAGGTCTGACAGGAGTCTGTCAGTTTATACGCTGTAGTAGAAGTCTGCGAGGATAGCGGGAACTTGGTAGAAAAATAACACTAGCATCCATGCCTTACCTGGGGCTCAAACCCAGGTCTCCTAGATCAGTAGCCAAGCACACTAATCACTCGGCCACAGGCTACTAAAGTCAAAAATATGTCGTGACTGTAGAACTGCAAAGGCATCATTATGGTGTTAGCACCCATTTTTCTCTACTGTCTACTCAACAGTAAGAAACTTATCCCATGTGAATTAATTGCTTGCAAAGCAGATACTTGCAAGTAGATACTGGGAAAATATTGGGTTATATATGATTTCACATCAGAAACAAAAATTATTGCATGCAACTTGGTGGAATTTTGACATCGGTATTTCAGACAGGGTAACCCCAGGCAGGTTTTCTATTAGAGTAGACAGCATATATAAAAGGGTGCTAACTTCCATAATGGTGCACTTGCATCATCATCATCATGTTTATTAGACATTTTTAACCTTACTGGACACCACTCCCAGAAGCTCTGTATGCATTTCAAAAACACCCTTAACCCTCTAACGCCCATAATGGCCCAAAACGGCTGACATTTTGAAATGGACTTGTCCAAATAGTGCTATTCTTTTGTTTTTATTACCCTCTACCCTTTTCTGAAATTTCCTGGGTGTTAAAGGGTTAAGGTGTCTTTGATGTAAATGTTTTTTTTTTATATAATATTAAAGCTATATGCAGTGTCAACTTTTTAATTTCTATGACCTCTTGAAACATTGCAATTCCACTCCACTATTCCCACCACTTCACTAATCCAGACCCAGATTATCCAAGATTGTAGGGTATGTTTTAAAAAAATCATATAGTGCATTTATTTGAAGACAGATTTTCCAAAATTATAAATTATATGTAATTTTTTACATTTAAAGATAATTGTTAATTTGTATGTAATTTTTCACATTATTTGTATAATTACTCAATATTTGTTGTTTTTTGATGTAATCTGGATACTTGAGTTTTTACTGTATATTTTTTTATAGTTGTATACAAATTATGGACACATGGGTTACCAGTGTTGAAAAACATTATTGTAATGTAATGGAATAATGAAATGATTTTTGAATAACATTATGAAAAACATTAACGGAATTTAAAAATATAATGATAAAAACATAACAAATAACGAAAGAAATAATTTCGTTATTTTCACTGTTTTTGTTTTGATACATTTCCAATTTTCCCTTTATAATATATACTTAGAAACTTGTGCAAAACAGACTGATGTACAATTAACTTTATGATCAACAAAGCCCTTCATTGGCACATTTCAAAAGAATTTGAGAAGCAACTGTCTTAATCGCCTTTGTTGCAATTGGTGCTCAGAGAAAGTGCTTTGCAATAGCCAAATAAGAGCTGCAGTGGAAAAGAAATGGAGAGTCTTCATTCATGCAGAAAGTAAACGGGGCAATTACAATAAGATGAAAATGCCAGGTATTACAATTCCCTGTAATCCACTTAAATACTTAGAGAAGGAACTATGTAGGTGGGGTAATTTGGGTAGAGAATTAGAGGAAGGGGCCATTAATTTATTGACAATAGTTGAAACATTTTCATTGCATATGTTTGAAAATCTGTCAAACATTATCATTGCATTATTATAAAGCTATATTAAGAAAAATAAAGGTAATTCTCATGTTTCAATTGAGCAGTGACAATGCATATCTTGTAGTTATCAGCAGCTCCATTAAGAAGAGACTGTACAAAGTTAAACAGGTAATGTTTTCAATTTTTTTACTTAAATCTATTCATTGGATTATTTTTATATTATTAAAAGCATATTTCAGAGAAAACTCGTTTAATTATTTTGCATCAGCTCTTCAGGAAAGCATCAATAAAAGTAGTTCATTGTCATTAAATGACTCAACAAATCATTTGCTGGAAAGCTAGCCTGAAACTGAAAAATTTGAAGGTGAAAGAAAATAAAAATAGAATTTCTACAAAGGAAAATATTTTTCACTGCTGAAAAAATCAAGAAAAACCATTACAAAGAATTATTCCAATAGTACTCAGGTTTTTGCCATGATTTTTGAGGGTGACCCCCCCCCCCCCCCCCCCGAAAATTCAGCAATTCAGCAGTCTCCTGCAGAATATCAAACTTGCCTACCTGGTTTGAAAAATCCAAAAAATGGTGTCTGTATAATTTTATTTTAGCCTCATATTTTATCCTGACACTAAAAGTAGATATAAAGAAAATGCACTGTTGGCCATTAAAAGTGCAACACCAGGAAAGACAAGATATCAAAGCCATATTTCATGAATACATTGCTTCTGTTACAAGGATCAAATGATTACAAATACAACTCGGTTAGACTTGTGGAATGTAAAGAAATCAGTATCTTGTGTAGGCACTATGAGCGGCAATAACCATGCTACACGGTCCGGCATTCAGAGGATGAGACATTGGATGCGTGTTTGGGGAATGTCAGTTCATGCAGTTTTGATACATAGCCAAAGTTCATCTGTTGTAGCAGCTGCTAGTGTCTGGTGTGCTAGTTGTTGTGAGATCATGGACCAGACATATTCATTTGGGAACAGATCCAATTAATGCGCAGGTCAGAACAGAAGTATCACATGGTGGCTATCCAGGAATTGTTGGTCAATGCATGCCACATGTGGTCGGGCATTGTCATGTTGGTAAATGGCACCAGAGAGCCCCTGAAGATAAGGTACGACCATAGTCTCCAATGATTTATGGAAAAGTATCCCCTCGCATTTCACCCCCTGTAGATAATGAGTAGGTTACAAAAATGTAAATATAGTCAACTCTCGATAACTCAAATTTTTATTGAAGTCCCAGCCCTTTTAGTGGAGGTTCAATGTTACTCTCTCGATTACTCGAACTGAACTTCCGATAACTCTAACTTTTCTGAACAAATTTTCAAAATTACATTCATGTACAAATTGTCACGTAGCTTTTAAACTAATTTCTCCCCTTTTGTATGTTTTCAGGGTTCTCTTTCCATTGTGAAAGGAATAATTGTAACTGTTAAACCTTTCACAATGGAAAGAATACATACTCGACCACGAAGGCTATAGTCATGTGGTTAGTGACAGATATGGGGGGGAGGGAACAGTGACTAATTTTATAGGAGTCTTTTCAGTAACAAGTGAATCTTGTTCCGATTTGTCTAAATTCAAACAATAAAAATTCTTGCATCTGGCTCTCCTCACATTTCCTGGCGCAGTGGACAGTGCGCGTTTGCTGTTTTCGCCGCCTCATTTTCAGTGGTGCATCGCGTGAACAAGCTGAGCATCGCAGGCAGTGCAATATCTGCATATTATTTTTGCATTTTGATTGATTAATCCTGTGTGTACAATGGCAAAAAGTGTTCCATCAATAAGAGGCAAAAGAAAATTGGTAGATGATGACAACCACATTTACATGTTTTCAAAGAGAACTGTAGATGAATACATGGAATCTGGGTTTGTGTAAAACGTTCCACATGCAAAGGGCGTGTTTGGACAGAGGGTTTGGAAGGCCCAGTTGTGAAAGTCGTAACTAAACATAACCATGCAGCTCAAGCTGCAAGGTCGGAAGCATTGCAATTGATTGGTCAAATACGGCAACATGCAACAACGAATGGCCACGGCAAATTGTTGCATCAGTAATTGCAGAGGCTCATGCCAATGCGTCACTTCATTCCAATGCATTACTTCCTAAAAAGAATTCACTTAAACGAACCATTTGTTATGTTCGATGCAACAATGGTACTCCTGCTTTACCGAGCAATCTGGAGCGGGGGTGACTCAGTCGGTAGTGCGCCAGGCTCATAATCTGTAGTTCCTAGGTTCGAGTTCCATCTGGGTCAGCATTGAGATTTATCTCCGCAAAATTCCCCACCCTGCCCACGGTCAGTAGGGGACACCGATGGGCTTGGAAAGGTCGCCGTCCGTCGGATGGGACATTAAGCTGTGGCCCCATGTGCAGGAGAGCCATACTCTGTGCACGTTAAAGAACACGCTGGATGGCCTTGACTGGAGGCTACCATCTGTCTCCCAACAGCTGTTCCAGTGGGTCCCCTCCCCAACCTTCTCTGAGCCTTTGGGGTCCATGTGACCTGGCCATTTAGCCCATGGTGTGCAAAAAAGTGCTGCTCAGAGGTAAAAAACCCAACCGAGCAATCTCCAGAACCTAGTAATTCCACAAAATTATCAAGAAATTATTATCAATATCAATGTACAACAGTTTTTGATGTATGATTCTTAGGACGAACTGCTCCTGGGTCACATGCTTATTTTTTCCACTAGTAAGAATCCTCAGTTATTGGTGTGTAGTCAGGAGTGGTTTTCTGATGAAACTTTTAGCACAGAACCCATGCATTTCCAGCAGCTTTATACAATTCACATGGTTAAATTCAATGTAGTTATTCCAGTGGTGTACGTGCTTCTGCCAAACAAAACTCATGCCACATACGTCAAGTTGCTTCAAGAAGTTAAAAATCTACAACCGAATCTATAACCCCAGCGACTTATGATAGATTTCGAACAAAGTGCCATGCAAGCTTTCCAATAAGAATTCCTTGGTATTGTAAATACCGGTTGTTTTTTTTTTTTCATCTTTCCCAAAGCGTTTGGTGAAAGGTACAGAATGAAGATTTAAAAGCCCAATACGAACAAGACCATGAATTTGCTCGTTGGATCCGAATGATTCCGGCATTGGCATTTATTCCTCCTGCTAATGTTATTCAAGCATTTGAATATTTAGTTGAAAATAATGACTTCCCCATTGAAGCTAAGGTGATTGCAAACTACTTTGAAGATACATATATTGGAAGAAACAATGGAGAGGCCGGCAATTACTTATTTTTGTCATCGAATTGTGGAATGTTTACACACGAACACTGAATGATCAGCAATGACCAACAACGATGTGGAGGGGTGGCACAGGGAATTTCAGGAAACGTGCTATTTTATTCCCAAATATTTACCGATTCATTGATTCTTTAAAGAAACAACAAGGGCTGCACAATTTCGAAATTACACACCTAATTGCCGGTAATTCAGGCAATCAAAGAAACGAGAAGTATGCTGCAATTTCTGCTAGAATCAAAAGAATAGGCCAAGATTTTCAAAATCGTAATGTGATCGATTAATCTTGGAGGCATTGCATACAACTTTGAGTTTTAAACAATAATAATGTGCATTTATTCTATTAAAACAAAATAAATTAGAATTATTAAAAAATTAAGTGTATTATTTACATTTTTGTAGCCTACTTATTATCTACAGGGGGTGAAATATGCCAGGGGTGAAATGTGAGAGGCAAAATGCGAGGGGCCACTTTTCCGGATCCCGGCTTCAACACCTCAGTGATGTAACGCTGGCTGTTCAAAGTACCGGTAATGTGTACAAGGAATGTGCGCGAGTGGAGTCCAAAGACACTGCATCATGCATGTCTCAATGAGCCTGTCGCCACGGTACCGCCAGATTTTTTGTCCATTGTGGTGCTGCATACTGAAGCAGGATTCATCTGAAAAAATGATGCTATGCCATTTGCACATCCATGCATGACATTCTTGGCACCATTGCAGTCGGATACACCTGTGTTGTAGAGTCAATGGCAGCTGAAGCAATGACCACCTAGCAAAGATGCCCCAATGTGTTCCCTTTAACAGCTGCAACATGTAATATGCTTGTAAACAATAAACTGTAGATGAAATGCATATAGATTCATCCTGATTGATTAAAGATTATGAATTGTCACGTGGAGTAGAAATGCTTGTAAACGTATAATTAGCTCTCTTCATTACTTGACAATAATTTTTATAGCAATCAATTTCTCCTTTTCAGTCTTTATTAATCTACTATAATCTACAGAGTTTGTCCCAAAAGAAATTACTTTGTATTTATATTCTTAATGGATATCTAGTTCAATGGACTTCTTTATACATATAGCCAAACAAGCACACCTGTGCAGTGGACTTGTGCACATACCCATGCATAAGAAGTTTTGGTATGTCAGCTCCTATCCAATGCAGCAGTAAATGCAAATTTCTTTTAGTTGTGTTTGTCATGTAGAGATGGAGGAACAGAGCTTATGCATAATTTTCTTTGTAAGCTGGGGAAAAGGCTGGGAAAAAAGCTTTGTAAGCACAGCAACATTCAACATGCTACAACAAGCTTATGTTGATACAGCTTTATCACATATACATGTATTTTAAATTCATACATATGTTTTCACAATGGAAGGGAAAGTGTTACTGATGATCCCATACTATATATATGGGCACCCTTCAGTTACATAGTCAGATAAACACATTAACTGAATACAAATTCATGCAATTTTGCAAAAAGATCATTTAACACTTCAGATGTGAGCAACAAAGCTGGACCTGAGTAAAAGCACTTGCTTCCAAATTTTAACAGAGGATTTAGGAAAAGGAAATTGAGCTAGGAATTTATTCCTCATAATCTGATACCACAACAAAAAGAGACTTAATCTCTGTTTTGTGCTGATCGTTGTAGACTGCAAAACATAACAAGGCCTTCCTTACTTCAGTTATTGCTGGAGATGACATTTTGGTGCTTCCATTACTGCCCATGCACAAAATGACAGCTTAGAGCAGAGAGACCACTCTCCTCTCAAAGGAAATTCATGTGCACAAGTCCAATGTGTGGTGAAGTCCATGAAACTGGAACAAAGTGCCTGTTGACCATCCAAGAAAGTGACTTCTTACAGTGCTTTCAAAGCCTTCAGTGACATTGGCAGCAGTGTACTGATATCAAGGGGGGGGGGGGGCTACTTCAAAGGTGATAAGAGCCAAGTTCGTAAGTCTTTTCATTGTGTTGTAACAATTGCAGTTTTCTTTTGGGACAAACCTTGCATTACCAACAGCCAAATGCAGTATTGAAATAAAACTGCATTTTGCTGTTGTTTGTTTTATTAAAAACTGATTATAAAATTATAAAACACTGATTTATGGAAATGTTCAGTAGATATTCTGATAATAACCATTGGTATTACTTTAGTTATTTATAATATTTTTTTTATAAATTTATACCATTGTAAATATTTACCATCTTTAATTGCAAAAAGTATATTTTTCTTACAGTATTTTAAAGACAACTTGTTTTATCAAACAGCCAAGTCACTGAGTGAACAAAAGTAAGAAACATGAATTATTGTTAGTAAATTATGTATGACAAACTAAAAGTAGTATAATGTTTGCACTATAACTTAAAAGACTAAATCTTAAGTTTTTCGATATGGCTTGATTTTCATTGTGCATCTTTTAACAGAAAGCAGATGATTTCCTTGTTATGCCAGTGTAAAACCAAATTCAATGATCCATAACTTCTTAAACTGGAAAATGAGACTGAAGATAAAGAGCTAAATCAAATATCTATATGTTTTGATTTTCAACCATGTTCTAGTATTAGAGTTAGGGAGGCTAAAATATTAAACAGCAATGTTTTGCCAATCATATGAATTTTCTTTGCAAGTAATTTAAAACCTAAATAATGAGTGTTATATCAAACTGTTTACTAAATTAAGTATATGTTATAGATGTTTGTATAATGATTCTTTCCGTTTTAACATTTTGTACAAATTTTAAATGATCATTGCTGCTGTTAAATATTTCAGTTCCCATTACTCTAAATATTGAGCAAATATTGTTTGTAAGCTGAATTTAGAGATATTTGGCTTAGATTAAATTTTGTTTTCCATTGCCATATCAATATGTCAATGGAAAACAAAATTTAATACTCTTAGGGAACGGGTTCCTTAGGGGGAGTTTATACAAATTTTCTTATCTAGGCAATGGTATCATGCTAAGTTATAAATAATTTTCTTAAAATGTAATTTTTAAATTAGTTATACAAAATGCATCTAGAAGAGTAGTCTTTTTTGATGAGTTAGTAAAAGGAGCAACTACACTAGTTTCCATAATTTTAGGAAAACTCAGAAAAATTGATTAAAAAAACTATATGAATGATTTTAATGAAATTTGATGAAAACATGAATTACAGTGCTAATTTCAGAATGGCATAAAATATTTTACACCAGAAACATTTTTTTGTCAAAAAATAACACGGGAACTTGTCCAAAAATGAGGTGTCAGAATGCAGTGGGCAAAGTTCTTTAATAAGGAGTGTGGTCACCACTTACAGCAATGCAGGCACAACCATGCTATTATGTTCCATGCTATTTATGATGTTGTGTATCAGTTCAGTAGGGAGTAACGACCATTGTTCCTTTAAAGCAGTAATAAGCTCCCCCTTTATTTCAGGTGGTGGGTTGAGGGCAGCAACGTGTCTCCCTAGAGCATCCCACACATGCTGAATCGAATTTAGATCGGGAGATCAAGCTGTCCACTCCATGTGCATAATGGTCTCCTCTTGAAGGTATTGTTCCACTAGTCGAGCTCTGTGTGGACGAGCGTTATCGTCTTGTAAGATGAATGTTTCACCTATTGCACCAGCGTAAGAATGTACATAAAGGTCCAGGATGTCATCTCTATACCTTTGAGCATTGAGGTTTCCACTCGTCAACATATAGTCTGTGCATCCACCTAAGGAAATGCCACCCCAAACACACGCTACCTCTGCCGTAACTGTCACTCTGACGGATGTTACTGGGATGATAGCGGGTACCCTTTCTCCCCATATCAAACAATGTCTGGAATCACTCTGCAAGCAATATCTGAACTCATCTGTGACGAGTACGGACCTTCATTGCTCTTCTGTCCAGTTAACATGCATACATGCCCAATTCAACTATTCTCTCCTGTGACGTGAGGGGTATACAAATTACTGGCCTTCTAGTGTACAGACCTCCCTCATGAAGCCTTTTATGCACAGTAGAAACTGATACAACCCTTCTAGTGGCTGCTGTAAGAGGGGATCGTAGCTGAGAGGGAATAGACATCCTACTCTTTCATGCTGTTAATCGCAGATATTGGTCTTGTACAGCAGTCGTAACTCTAGCCGTTAGCTAAAATGTCCGAGACACTGAATCCGTGTTAAGAATTTGATTCCACAGGTCAAAGTCAGTCAGCCATTGTGTCATGTTTGACTGACTTTGACCTGCTTTGAGCTGGCCAATAGTTCTCCACCACAGTTCATTTGGCAAATGATGTCTTGAGGTCATTCCTACAAAATGGCTATTTCGAATTTCTTTACTCACATTTACCACACAAAATAATCCACTCCAAAACTCTGTTTTTATGTCATTATCCAATTACTGAAATTGACACACCTAGACTAATTTGCATATGATATGCTCACTCAGCATTACTTTACTTGTTAATGAACAAGTTTGGTGACAATCACACAATTTTTTGGCGAATTATCATGATTTTTCTCATTTTTCCTTAATTTATGGAAACCAGTGTATATTTGTTTCATTGTTAATTTTATCAAAAAGATTAATGTTTTTGGAATGTAATTTTTTTTGCATGTCAGATTTGTCTTGTGGTCCATATGTTTGCATGTCCCAGACTAAGCACTTGGATATGGGAACTAGCACAGCCTTGGTATTTGTTTAGAAATGTAATGCATTAGTTTAATGTGACTTGAGATTAATTTTTGACGACCATTTCTGTTAAACATTCAAGCTTCTCTTATCTTTTAACTAATAGTGCAATGTCATTACAAATCAAGAGTTAGAATTTGATATACATTCAAACCCATTTATGACAAAGTTGGTTATAATGAAGCAAAGATCATTCCCCTTCAGTTTCAGTTTTAAAACTATGTTATGTGTACTTTTTATTACAAATACTTTTTCTAGTCTTTACTGATATGATGAAACGTTTCCATTCTTAAGAGCTCTTTAGTCAAAGCATCTAGAGTAGTCAGTATCAAAGAAACTCCATGATTCTTACCCCTAAAAGTTGATCCTTTTGCAATAACATGCTTTTCAAGACCATCTAAGCTCTGGAGTTTAGAATTGGGTTCTGTCATTATGTTCTGGTGGAGGAACATGTTTTCCAACCTAGGAAAGGCCATTAAGATTTCGAAGTGAGTCACTGAAGCTCCATGTAACACCCAGATGCTGAATTAGCATAAAATTTCAAGAAAATTGCATTTCTTTCGTGAATTCTGGAACTTGTGTTCAGCAAACTATTTTGTTTTTTGTTCTTCACGAAGTGAATAGTTTGATGTTTAGATGTGACAGTTTTATATTAAGGTAACTTAAAAATGAAAAATTTTTAAATTTAGCAAAGAAAGGTAAAATCATAAAAAATGTGAGGAAAATCAAAGGAAAGTTTGTTTATGGATAAAAAAAAGTTTGGTAGAACTTGAAAAATAAAGAGGTGCTGCTTGAAGCAAAAAGATTAAATCTGCTTTATACCTGATGGTGAAGATGTTTTTCAGTGGTTAGTAGGAGCCAGAACTTGAAATTTATCCCTAAGTGGTTCACTATTTCAAACGAAAAGAAAAGCAGTGTTCATCAGATCCATGGCATATTAAAAAATGTTTTTTTTCCTGTGTTTAATTAGTCTTATTATTTTTACATTTTATTCTTTATTATTTGTGTTGAAATATGTAATACATTTCTTTCCTAGAAACTCTTTGATCAGTCTTTCTTATAGAGAATTTACAGATATAACAAAGTTTTTTGACTGTCCCGTCAATTTCATTGTAAATGGGTTTGACTATATGTATATGTTTAATATCTGCGGTCTTTTTTTTCTTTAATTAAAATAAGTTTAAAAATGCCTATTGTCTTCTATTCCCCCCCCCCACCTAAAAAGTAAAAAGTAAAATGACCTAAAAAAGACAATAAAATCACTTACTAAGTTCATATTGATTTCAAAGTGACCTAGGGCACTAGCAATTTTTGTTCAGTTAGTAAGAGGAATCGGGATAACCCTATCTTCCTTGAGAGTTAATGCAAATTGAGTAAGTAATATCATTTTTCATGTCTTTTTTAACCTTTTGGGGTACAAATATATATATATACTTACATCCAGACACAAATTTTAAAATTCCAAAACTCAGAATCCAGATTAAAAAAGTAATATTGTACACATTTTTAACTCATTTTTTGTTTTTTTAGTGGAAATTTTGAAAGGTCTTTCTCTAATAATACCTATTTTTGAATTTTAAATTACACACCAATTTGATTTAAAAAATATTTAATTCACGATTATGTTGTTTAAAAAGTAAGGAACTCCTGAGCTACTATCTCACATTACACTTCAGACTATAACATATAATCAAGGTATAAGCTGTTAAACATGGTAAATTCTAACTTAAGGGACTTTTCAGCATTAAAAAGGACCCAAGTAAGGATGGAACATATTACCATTGCATAGATATCTTTTAGTTAGTCCTGCTGGCTTCAGCTGGTTATGCTTTCTTGTGATATTTTTCTGTAGACATTCTTCAAGACGTTTTTTTGAAGAGCTGTCAGAATTTCACAGATGGTTGAAGATTATAGCAATGTTCTTGCTAGGCAATCTAGATACCAGTCCAGACTGGGGTACCTTTTAATGCTGAAAAGTCCCTTAAGTTAGAATTTACCATGTTTTTAACAGCTTATACCTTGACTATATGTTATAGTCTAAAGTGTAATATGAGATAGTAGCTCAGGAGCTCCTTACTTTTTAAACAGCGTAATCATGTATTAAATATTTTATACCTATCTTTCACTTTCTGTTATTGAAGGAAAAAATTTCTATATGCCCTGTGTTAATTTTTGCATGTTTTAAACTTTCATTCAACCTGTGATTTGCTACAATCTATCCCCATTCAATTTCCCTCCCTTTTTTTGTGTGTGTGGGGACACAGTTTGACAGGGCACATGACATTCTTGATATCCCAAGTTACATTTGAGCTATAAATATTTGCATTTAACTGTAGAAAATCCCCCTCCCCCATTTTTTAGGGAGGGGGGGGGGAGCATAACATGCGGTATACCTACATTACAAGCTTTCATTTGAGACCTAACTCATTGAACTAAGCCCTTGCATTTGAAAGATATAGGAGAACAACTGCTTACACTTTCCCTTTTAAAAAAAAAAATTAATTAATTTTAAAGAAAGTATAGGGTAAATTTTCTAGAGCCTATAACATGCTCAGTCTCATATGGTATGATTGGCTCATCGAATCTGACAATTGCATTTGAAGATGCAGTAGAATAATCCTTTACACATTTTATCTTTTTTTATTGGGGAAGAAACTATGGAAGGGGAGGATTCTTTATAGTTTATGACCCTCCTCATGTCACAACCTTTAATATAATTTGTGACTGGTCAACAGGTGTGTAAGTTATGGTGGAACAACATTTTGATAAATGCATAAATTGATAAATGACAAACATAAACAGTAAGAAAATAGGTAAAAAGTTATGAAATTGCAAATTTGTCTTTAACCTGATATAATGTGGGCTAATTAAAGTATTTTTAATATAGTATGTATATATATATATTCATTATAATATTTCATGTGCATTAATATTTTTAGCATTTTTCATGCTTGTCTGTTTTTACCATTTTTAAGAGTAAAATTTAATATTTCTCTTTTAATGTGTTGCTATATATATATATTCAATGTGCTATTTTTTTTTAATTTGATCATTCAGTATTACAAGTGAAGAGGAAGCAGAAAACAAATATATTCTAATAATAGCTGGTACTCTCCATGGCCTCAGCTTGTTTCTTTCTCTCCTCACTCAAAAAGATCAAGAAAATGTACTAAACGATGTTTCAAGCATAGTAGCAGAAAATAAATTTTGGAAATATGCCAAACACAAAGAGTCACAGGTAGTGTAAGAATTTAGAAAATAATTATTTAAATATGTTTTTTTTTTTTATAAATTTAAACTATTACTGTATAATGTAACCTTCATGTGCTTTTCTTATTTAAACTAACATTTATTAAACTTGATTCACAAAAACATGTATAAAGTTTATCTGTTTTAAAACTCCATTAATACCATTTGTTCACTGAGCACTTTAATAATATTGGAATATGTTGCTATTCTAGGATCCCAAATAATCATAAATCTTGTGTCCAAGTAAAAAATCATTTTTAGGCATCTTTGTTATAATATATAGTAAGTAACGAACAGAACTGGGACATGTTCTGTGACATCAAAATTAGCTAATGACTGAAGTATTGATTGTCAGAATCATAAATTTTATTTATAAATTTCACATCTGGATTTTGAGTTTTGGAATTTTAAAATTTGTGTCTGGATGTAAGTTTATAATAATTTTTAACCAATAAAGTGCTGGAAGATACCATAGAGAACTTTACTGAAATTTTTATACTTTTGCTAAAAGAAATTTCCCATTTAAAAGTTTTTTTTCAAATTAAACCTGAAAATTACAAATTATATTGTGTACAATAACATGTCCCAGTTCTGTTCGTTACTTACTCCAGAATTAAATTCTTCAACTCTTAAATTTTTTGTATTGAACAGAAATGATATATAATTTGACACTTTAAGAGTTAGAGTACAGTTTTTAATATGATTGATCAGTTATTTTTTTATCACTTAAAAAAAATTGGTATAGTTGTCCCATATCTGAACACTTGAGTTCAAATTTATTTCACATAACTGAAATGTTTCAAATTTAACTGAAAGGAGACTAAAAAAAATATAAATTTAATGCTAGTCTTCAAAAATTTTTACATCTGCATTTTCACAATGGGAAAAATTCTTGCATATATGTAACCAGGTATATTTTTGTAAAAATGGTGAAAAAATAAAGGGAAATTATACAATTAAATACAGTATACCATTGAAAGTAGTTTAATGATACAGAGCACTAACAAGTAACCAAATACAGGACTTGATTTAAAATTTGCAGAGTTTTGGGCAACTGAAAAATGGTTCGAGATACAAAAAATAAGCAAAATAAATTTAGTGTACATAGGACTTATAGAAAATCAAATTATACATGATATCATTGTCATACTTCAGTCATCTTTATCTTGTAGAGCAGGTTTCACAAACTTTTCAGCATCATGCCCTCCCTCCTTGATTTCTGAGAAATCCTCATTACTTCCCACCTCATTTATCATCATCCAACCACCCTTTTAGAACAGTTTCAATTCATAGTTAAAAATGAAAAAAAATCATATTCTTGAGCATCCCTTGGAATGACTCTGCATGTCCCCCAATTTTGGAACCCCTGTTCTAGAGTTACTGACTTTTAGAAGATGAGACGATAAACACTTGAACTATGGGTGATCATGTGTGATGTTCATGTTCATTTTAAACATATAAATCATTGAAAATGTGGAGTATTTTTTAAATGAGGCATCCCTTGTAATATTTAGTGAATAATAATTTTCTAAGATCATTGATTTAGGCTTTGAAATCCTGGAAGAATAAAATGAAACTTATTTTTATAGGACTATATATATATATATGCTAAAGTGTATTATGTGATGCCATGTAACAATAAAAAGCATTTTATTATTACCTATTTAATTATTCATGTAAAGATATCTTTGTGTGGTGTAATCAAAATCAGTGAATGACAGATTGAAGAATTGAAGTAGTCTGACTAGTAATTGTTTTATTTCCTTGTAAAATTTTAATTATCAGTAATTAGATGGCAGGATTCTTGTTCAATTTTAGCCCATATATATATACCACACACACACATCAAAATTTTCAGGAAAGTATGTCAAAGCATCCCATATTTCAAAATGAATTTTTCTTTACACCTTTAAATTTGTGTTAAGCAAGTAGGTTCCAATACAAATAATTGCAAATTTTTAATTTCTTTTAAGTAATCTAAAAATGAATAATGATTGAAATACTGTCAACAATGCCAAGTGAGACTGAAGGCTTAAAACCATTTTTAATAGCTTCCCAAAAATTCCAATTTTTGTTTTTTTTGCCAAATACAAAAAAACCAAAGTTTACTTATTTTAGGATTCATTTTAGGGTAAATTGAAATCCACTAGCATTTAAAGATTTCCTTTTGCTTATTTTGTATCTGTATGAAATTAAAAAAACTGATATAGTGATTTTTGCAGTCCCAACATTTAAAGTTTAAATTCAGGAAACCATAAATATAAAACATTGAAATTTGGTACCAATTCTTTTTACATGGATTTGAATAAATATATCAGATTTCAGCAAAATCAAAGTAAGGCAACAGCCAAATATATTTATCAGCTTGTCACCTTCATTTTACATAAAGGTACAATCAGAAAATCTTGTATGAAACACCTATTTCTCATGTAGTTTTAAGACTTCCATATCACAGTCTAGCTTTGAAAGTAGCAGTAACTTTGCAACTCAGTAATTTCATTTTTCAGTTCTTACATCTTGGGCAGTTGACTTACTCTGTAGTCATTAAATTATGACCACTCCACTCCATGTTTTGTCAATGTGAAGTTAATTTTGAAGATCTGTAACTTCTAAAATAAGTATTTTATGAAAAAATGTGTCTTAGGATAATTTAAAGATCTCAAGTCAAATTATAAAGCTTCAAAATTAATATCTTGTTGACATGTAACATGGGGTGGAGTAGTCATAATTCAGTGATCATACAATGTAATATATATTTTTTCCAATGAAATGTAGAAACTAAGGTTTGAATTGAACTCTCTCTCTGTATATATTGACTGAAATGTAAAACAAAGTTCTGATTTATGTTCTGAAACATATTTTTGTGACAAAATAATTTTGAGTGACAATATCTTATTTAACACTGAGTTGATTATAAACTAATGGAAGGTAATGGGTTATTTTGAAATGTTTAGGTGCGGGAAGCCTGGTTCAGTCTAGTAAGCATCCTGTGCAGTTGTATGTCTGAATCCCTCAAAAAGTATGAACAGAAATTGATTCCTGCAGTATTAGGAAGCTTGTCAGAAAGTGATCCAATTGTTGCACCTGCTGTATGGGAAGCAACTTTACATACAGTGGCCAGCTTCAAAGTACAGTTACATATGTTGAATTTTATTTTCCATTTTGAATTTTTCATAATGAATATTTAAAAGAAAACTATTTTGTCATATTTGTTGTTTACAGACATAGGTAGAAGGTTGGTTTTTCAGCACCTGAAGTAGCCTTTTCTTTGCAATTTCATGAATTTATTATTTAAATATAAATATCAGATATTACAATGTTTTTTGCCATCTTTTTCATTCTTTGAGTATAAATTAACACCACAATAGAAATTTTTTTAAAAACATAAATGCTTCTGTAAAGTTAAATAATTATAATATACATCTGTGTAATTGGAAATGCACCTGTCCCTTGATATATATGGTTCCAATTGTTACACAGTCAAAAAAATGCAGCCAGTTTCTACTTACAAGTTTATAGACTAGGTTTTACATGATTAAGCTTATCTGAATTAGTGCAAATAAATTGCAAAATAATGTAACATCAATGTTTATTATTATTGCTGAACTGAAATTTGAGTAAAATATGTATAAATAAAAATTTTAATGTACGTTTTATTCATAACAGGGGTTTTTTTTTTCCAGAACATATCCCCCTTTCCCCCCATAAGTTGTTGGTTTTGATTTGCATGTTTATTTCCCAAAACCTATTTTAATGTTCCAAAACGTATGTTTAAGTTACCAGATAGCTCAGGCACCAGGCAATTTCTCTTGCCAATTAAATGAAGGTTCTTTTCTTTTATTTATTAGTGGCATTGCTGCAGAAAAGAACTTAAATTAGTGATTGTCCAATAAATAATTAACATTCACCAAATGTTAACAAACTCTGCTCAAGAGAAAAAATAAAGTCAAAACTATTTCATAAAACCAATGCTTGTTAAAAAAAATCTAGACTCTTCAAAACACACACTTCCTTCTACAAAAATATCTGAGCAACTAATTGCTCACTCTAACAAAGCCACTCCTCACTGAGCACTCCACTCATACAACCAACTGTTAACTGCTTTTGCTCACATTGCTACTACTAACACTCTGCCTCTCATTTAACACTATCTAACTATTCTAATACTGACTCTGTGACCTAAAGTCACTTACCATACATGTGAAGTGCAACTGACGTGTTGCACCCTGGGAAAGTCACATATTTGCATAAATGATCATGTTCTCATGTTAGCTATGAGACGAGGGGACGTGTCCTTCTGCACATATTGGCAGCTACCAATCAAAAATCAGAGTTGCACATGCGCAACTCCTCTTGCAGTACAGGTAAGGAGAAATGATAATTCAATTGAAATATAAGGCCCCAAAATAATTATAATGTAAAGTAAAATTGGTTAAGTAAAAGCTAATGGGTGAACCATCACACTATCTACCATGTAAATCGAGGGATGGGTGTAGTCATAATCTCATTTCATTTGAATCCATACTGAAATTTCTAGACATTAAAGAAATAAGCAGTCCTTATTTTACAAAGGAATTGAATTATTTTAATGCAAAGGCTAGAAAGACAGCTTCGAAGTTGTCCAGATTTTGTCGTGTACTCAAGGACAATCTCACCTGTATAGAGTTACTGCTTTTCCAATTGATTTGTTGAAATGAAAACTGTAACTTCAGCCAATTTACTAAAATATTTGTCAGTTCAGCTGCATATACAATAAAAGTATATATAAAACTACTCTGCATTAATGAACAAAAATATAGACATAAAATATATCTGTTGTTTTACATTACATATTTGATTGTTAAAAGAAGGATTTAAAACTTTGTTAATTCTGTTTTTTGCAAAACTGTTTGTCATATTTAATAGCCTCAAAATAATTCTCGACTTTATAAATTCTTCAGAAATTACTGTTTTAATATGCAAGAAATTAATAGTTGTATGTCAAAAAACCTACATATATATTGTTACGACAGAAGGAATCTGGCAACCGAAAGCAAAAAGTTTCAGCCAACGAATAAGAACGTTGGGAGAATTTGGAGAAGAAGAGTGGAGAGTTAACGGTCGTTTTGTATTGTAACGTTCGTTGTATTGTAACGGTCGGTGAGTTCGAAAATGGACGGTGAGCTGTTCTGAGACAGGCGCGTAAGTATCAAGAAGTAACTTGATGTGTTGTGTATACGCGGAAGGATAAAAGTGGGATCTTTTATCGTTAAGTATCAAGAAGTAACTTGATGTGTTGTGTATACGCGGAAGTATAAAAGTGGGAACTTTTATGGCTAACTTCGAATGTCTACACGGACTGTCTTTTTGTTCGGCTAGTGTGTGAAAAGTTATTAGCACAGGACGAGAATTGGTTTACGAGTGAAGATCTTCGGGTGACCTGGTAAATCAAGAAAAAGGTAGTATTTAGTAAAATACACAGAGCTGATATTGTGTGCTCTACGCAGGAAGATTGATGACTTGTGCATGTTAATAGTTGATTTGTTAATAAGATACTTCATCCTTATTTCCTTTGTAACAATTTACCTTGTATTGAATTTGGTTTTGAAATATAGCTTTTAATACTCACGTTCAGTGGCTATCCATTTTTGTAATCCGCAACATTTGGTGTCAGGAGTGGGATTATAATAATTTATTGAATGCCGTTAACTAGAAGTATGGATGAATTAGTAAAGTTGATAAATGACTTGAAAGCCGATATGGCTACGCAGATGACTGATATGGCTACACAGATGAATGACATTAAAAGTCAAAATAGCGAAATGGCCGCACAAAAAAATGAGTTGAGAACTGAGATAGTTTCTCAAAAAGATGATTTGAAAGCCGAAATGGCCGCACAAAAAAATGAGTTGAGAACTGAGATAGTTTCTCAAAAAGATGATTTGAAAGCCGAAATGGCCGCACAAAATAATGAGTTGAGAAATAAAATAGGTGACCTGGCCGCACAAAATACTGAGACGAGAGCTGAAGTGGCTTCTCAAGTTGGTAAGATTATTGATCACTTCAAGGATCATAAAACCGAACTCAATAGACAATGCAATAGTTTAAATGTTGAATTTGTCAGTGAAAAAGATGATCTTGATAGTGTTAAGTTAGATTGTAAACATGAAAAAGAGAAAGGCAACGCATATAAAAATGTGGATCTGCTACTGAAAATCAAGAATCGTAGAGATAGCGCAGATAATGCCTTTGACCACGCAACTACTGGTGATGCATGGCAGAGTGTCTATGTCGCTGGTGACATGTCTAGGAACTGTGAAGAACAATCACACAGATCAGAGAGCTGCGAGACTATACAGTACGCTTTGCACTTCAAAATACCTAGGTATACAAGTCTGGCACGATCTGAAGAGAGATCCACACGAAAGGTATTCTATTCCTCGCTCTCAGCAAAATGCGTCATGGACAATTATCGCAAAGGCAGAGTAACGAGTGGTAATGAAGGGGAACGAAACAGAGTTTACGTTTCGCAGAGTGGTCCGAGTAAAGAAGAGGCGTCCATTCATCATAGATACAAAGTGCCATTCGACGTTACTGGGGAAGTCGGAGAGATTTTTCCGAAACATATAGCCACACTCGAATCGTTTATAGAAAGTGGGGATTTAAGAAAGAAGAATTCCGAAGAATGGCTTAGAAGCGTAACAGGTTATGCTAGTAAAGGAGCTTCAGGCAGAGACAGTACTTCAAAGACTAACTTTCTGGATGAAACTAAGCCTCAGAGTTACGATCAGAGAGAAGTGAATCCCTCAGATAATTTCAACGTAGCCACGCTGAATTTCTTTTCTGAACAGTCAATGTGCAGATTTGGACATTATAACCATTTAGATTATAAGGATATAGAAAAGTTTTATCACGACTACAAGAGCTCTAAAGTGGACAATATCATGTTACAAAACTCGTCGCTGATCTCCAGAATGAACAATTTGGCAATCATGACTGATGTTTCCCTGGCTAATTACAATGAGAGCTCCAAGAAAGTGAATTCCGAAGAAACAGCAACTATGACCTCCTCGGGTCATGTGTTTTGCTGGAGACCCGAGTGGCGCCATCGGATGGTAGATAAATACGGTACAGGAGGTGTCGGCGACAAAGTGAGTCTTGTCTTGGCTCCTGCACTTGCTGCTTTAGGTCTCAAGGTCCCTATGATCTCCGGTCGTGCTCTCCAATTGACGGGAGATACTCTGTATAAATTGGAATCCATCCCTGGCTTCACAGTCGACTGCACTAAAGATAAAATCGAGCAGATGATGGAAGACGTCGGATGCTGCATCGTAGGACAGACAGAGGAGCTGGTGCCAACAGATAAGGAGATTTACCGCTGCAAGGATCTGATGGCTACCATAGATAGCGTTCCTCTAATGATATGCTCAATTGTGTCCAAAAAGCTGGCTGAAGGAGTGTGTGCTTTGGTTTATGATGTTGAATTCGGAAAAGGAGCTATTGATCTCATCAGTACAGAAGATGTTGCTGTTGATTTAGTTAAGAAAATGGTTGCAGCATCACAAACTCGTGGAATGAAGAGTTCAGCTGTTATCAGCAACATGGATTCACCTCTTGAAAACTCTGTTGACAACTCTCTGGAAGTGATGGAAGCTGTTCAGTGTTTCCTTGGTGACGGATCCTTGGAACTGCAAGAGCTCGTCGAAGAGTTAGGAGGAGAACTTCTGCGTTTGGTGAACATTGTGGATAATAGGGTAGATGAAGCATCACGTGTCCGCAAGGTTCTGCATAACGGCAATGCTTTGAACAAGTTTCGTAACATGTTAATAGAACAAGGAGTATCTGAAGATGTTGCAAGCTGGCTATGTGAAGATAAAACAGAAAAAATATTGCTAGCAGCCCGACACATCACTGATTTCACTTATACAGGAGAAACAGGTAAGGTTGTCGGATTAGAAGCTGCAGTCCTAGCAAGAGTATGGAAGGAGGAGATGGACCGAAGCGCTAAAAAGAATTATGGAGCTGATATAATTGTGAAGCACCTTGGGGATCAAATTGAATCAGGTGAAATATGGCTGAAGGTTCATCACGACAGTTCTGAATTAAGTGAAAGTCAACTGACAAAAGGGTCAGACTGGAGGATGAAACTCCTCCCTAGATTTTATGTCACTAATGACTTTCATTCCTTGTTACTGTTGATAGAAGTAAAAATCCAAAGAAGAAAACTTTCGACAAAGAAGAAAACTTTTTACAGGTTTTGCACGAAAACTCTTAGTCGATTCTTCTCCCTGCAGAGACATAAACGTGTTCACAAGGGCTATAGGCCTTACACGTATTATGTTTGTGGACGAGGCTTCAGTCAGAAAAGAAATCTACGTCATAATGAGATTCGCTTTCATTTTGACACAGACGTGGTATATCGCATTCGTCGACGTCCAGCTACAAAGTGCAAGGTGGTTCACGTGGATCGTTTGGCTCCGTTTCATCGAAGAACTGAAGAAACTTTGGAATCCAGAATTGTTCGGGACGAACAAGACCTAGGAAGGGGGCAGTGTTACGACAGAAGGAATCTGGCAACCGAAAGCAAAAAGTTTCAGCCAACGAATAAGAACGTTGGGAGAATTTGGAGAAGAAGAGTGGAGAGTTAACGGTCGTTTTGTATTGTAACGTTCGTTGTATTGTAACGGTCGGTGAGTTCGAAAATGGACGGTGAGCTGTTCTGAGACAGGCGCGTAAGTATCAAGAAGTAACTTGATGTGTTGTGTATACGCGGAAGGATAAAAGTGGGATCTTTTATCGTTAAGTATCAAGAAGTAACTTGATGTGTTGTGTATACGCGGAAGTATAAAAGTGGGAACTTTTATGGCTAACTTCGAATGTCTACACGGACTGTCTTTTTGTTCGGCTAGTGTGTGAAAAGTTATTAGCACAGGACGAGAATTGGTTTACGAGTGAAGATCTTCGGGTGACCTGGTAAATCAAGAAAAAGGTAGTATTTAGTAAAATACACAGAGCTGATATTGTGTGCTCTACGCAGGAAGATTGATGACTTGTGCATGTTAATAGTTGATTTGTTAATAAGATACTTCATCCTTATTTCCTTTGTAACAATTTACCTTGTATTGAATTTGGTTTTGAAATATAGCTTTTAATACTCACGTTCAGTGGCTATCCATTTTTGTAATCCGCAACAATATTATAAAACCTAAATTATTTTTATATTCTATTAATTTATTAGCACAATCATATTGTACAGTGGCAGTAAATATTTCATTCATTAATTTTAGGTATGCATACTCAACTTTCTAAAAGAAAGAAAATTTAATAATTTTAGTAAAAAGATGCTACTGATTCACACTTCAATAAAAATCACAGTTTACACTATGTTTTGTAATTATACCTGAATTCACTTAGTTAACACTATATTACTGCCAAGTAAAAGAGAACCTAGTAAAACTATTGTCAAATCACAAACTATATATCCTGTTGTTGCTGCTGTCACTGTGTCACATCAGCTGTTGAACTTAACTCACAAGCAACAAAAGTAATGGTTGATTTAGATGATTCTGCTGTTTATATTTCAGGGAGTTATGTATTAAGAGAAGATTAATTTTTTTAAATGTTTTTTAATTATATATCTTAAATCCCTGTAGTCATGAAAACTAGACATGCTATCAACAAAACTAGATATGAATTTCAAAGCATATGATTTTGCTTCTTTTTTATGTGCTAATTAAATTACTAATTTATGTGTCAAATGTGTTTTTGGCAGAAGTGCACTTTACAGGTTTTGGTCAACATTTTTTTTCATACAAAATAATGATGTCTTTCTGAATTCTGTAACCATTAAAGTGACAGGTTTCCCACATTACGTATAATTGTAGCCAAGATAATTTTTATTTTTTTGCTCTGAAAATTAACATCAGAACCTTATCATGCAGCAACTAATAGAAATAAATAGATCATGTTATATACCAAAAGCAAGAGCACTTTATTCTGAATAGCAAAATAACAAAGATTAGAATAAAAATTGCTATTTCAACTTAATTGAAAAAAAATGTTGACAACCCCAAGTGAATAGATTCACAAGATACATTTTATCAGCTGGTGAATAATTCTGATCAGATGCCATCACAGGTATCTCTGGACCCTTGTTTCTATGGGCATCATTAAACTTACATTGGAGGAAGCCTTACCAGAATAGCTTCAGTCTTTAGTAGTAGTCAGAACAGGTCTTTGCCCCATGCTTGTGTTAGGGGTCTGATATTGTCAGCATTTCTTGTCTCAATAAACATAGCTTCTTTAAACATCCCATTTGCCATATTCTCTCACAGGTTCTTGGAATGTGAAGGCTCTACACAGAGATTATTCTCTTGATGTCCTCACCAAGAATTCGACCATTATAAACTAGATATTCTTGGCTTGCAAGAAACCAGATGGACAGATAAAAGGTAAAATTCCTTAAAAAAAATCTCAAATTTCTCTTTTCAGGGAGGTCATGGTAGCTAGGTAGTCACTGGAAGGAGAGCTATGCACCAATCCCCTGTGATGCATAGAACCGGCCAGGCCAGCACCTAATGTCCAACCCTGCCTTCTTGTGGTGCAGGTCATTCGTACCTTTCAAAAGAGATACTCTCTTGTGGTAGTGAATGGAAGGGCTGCCAAATTAGTGTGACCTACTGATCTGGACAACTATGGCTACTTTTCTTTTTTTTTCCTACCCTGCTGAGGATTGGGCAACCACACAGGGTCCTGGTGCTGACCATATAAATCTACTAGACTGAAATAAGGCTCTGAGCTTGATTATAGATCCTGAATTTGCTGCGCTGGTGGAGGGAAAATCTTCAACTGTGTTTTCTGTTTGTGGGTTGACAGCCCCAAGTGAATAGATTCAAGGATATGTTTATCAGCTGGTGGATAATCCTGAGCAGAGGTCATCGCAGGCACCTGAACTCTTTTCTACTGGCATCGTCAAATTCTACATTGGAGGAAGTCTTCCAATGTAGATAACTTCAGCCTTTAGTGGTGGGGGAATGGGTCTTTGCCCCATGTCTGTGATTAAGAGGCTGTTTGATATTGTTGGCATTCCCTCTGACAATAAACAGTTTCTTTAAATATCCCACTAACCATTTTCACTCCATAGTTGGAATGTGAGGACTACACAGAGCTTATCCCTTGATGTCCTCACACAAGAATTCCGGCGTTATAATTTAGATATTCTCGACTTGCAAGAGACCAGATGGACAGATAAAGGTCAGATTCTTAAAAATAATCTTAAATTTCTCTTTTCAGGGAGGGATGACAATAAGTATCACCAAGGTGTGGGTCTGCTTCTCAGCAGGCAAGCTAGTGATGCACTTCTAGGATATGAGTGCATTAATGAAAGGTTTCTTACAGCAAAATTTCAGACAAGCATAAAAGACCTGAATGTTATCTGCTGTTATGCCCCATTGAGGATGCCAATGACGATGAGAAGGATAGGTTTTATGGACAAATTTTGAATATTTTTAATTTTGTCAAGAAAAGGAGATATTACTCTTGTTCTAGGTGACTTCATTGCCAAAGTTGGTACTGACTCTAACCTTTAGGGAGGAGTGATAAGCCCTTTTGGTATTGGTAGCTACAATGGATCAACGTCTCCTACAGGTAACTAAACTTAATGGTTTCAGAATAACTAACACTTATTACAAATGCCGCAACATATATAAGTACACATGGGTTTCACCTGATGGGCTGCATAAGAATATGATTGATTATATATTAACAGCAAATGGACTAGTTCTGTTAGGAATACCAGGGCATCTAGGGGAACTGAAATTGGATCTGACCATTACCTTGTTAAAAGTGTCTTGCAACATAAACTTAAGAAGTGTTGTGTTAAGGTTAAAAAATTTACCTTTAATACTGAAGCTCTGAAAGACCCAGTTATAGCTAAAGCTTACCATGATAGGTTTCTTAGTTTTTTAGACAGTCATCATTTGCTTACTACTGAAGTTTTTTAACAGGCATTTTAAACAGGCTTTTTTGGGAAACTAACAGTACTCTTTTAGGAAAAAAGGAAGTAGAATTATTTGAGTGATAGGGCACTCGATCTTATTTCTGAAAGAAAGAACTCAACCCTACTAGTCCTAATAGAAAGCATTATAGAGAGCTTATTAAACGTGTAAAGGATCAGTTAGCTGCTGATAAGAATCTTTGGCTTGATGGCTTGGCTGACAAAGCCGAGGAAGCAGTTTAGACAGAACAACAGAGAGCTGTACCAAATAGTTAATGTTTTGTGTGGTAGAAAACAGACAGGTTTACAGGGATTGAAGGATAAGCAAGGTAAGGTTAAGGAAGGTGAGGATTCTGTCATTGCTAGGTGGGCTGAGCATTTCAGTGATGTTTTAAATAATGTAGTTTGTTCTACTCCCGTTGTTTGTAATGATGATAGATGCATTGGTGGCTTTAATGTTGGCCCTATAACACAATCTGAAGTTATTTTGGCTGTTTCTAAACTTAAACTACATAAATCTCCAGGGGTAGATGAAATTACTACAGAAATGCTTAGAGCTGGGAATGTTTGTTACCACTTGGATGACTGAAATTTTAAATATCTTTTATGATAAAGACATGGTTCCTAAGGATTTTACCAGAGCTATTATTATCCCTTATTTCAAAAAAGGTGATCGCAGTTCTTGTGATAACTATAGGGGTATCAGCCTACTCTCTGTTCCAGGTAAAGTTCTTTGCATGATTGTGCTTAATAGAATTAAGAATCTGGTTGACAGTCAATTGTATGATGAGCAATGTGGATTCAGAAGTGGTAGGGGATGTGTGGATTAGATATTTTCACTCAGGCAGATTCTTGAGAAATGTTCAGAGTTTCAGAAATTTTCGGTTGCTAGCTTTGTTGATTTCAAAAAGACTCAACTCTGTTGATCGTCATAATTTGTGGTTGATTGTGAGATCATATGGTATACCAGACAAGTTAGTTAACATAATGAAAGCTCTCTATAATAACACTGAATCATGTATGAGAGTTGGTAAGGCTTGTAGCAATTGGTTTAGCATTACTTCTGGTGTTCGATAAGGGTGCATTTTGTCTCCTTTTCTCTTTAGTTTGGTTATTGATTATGTTATACGAAATTCTTTGCAAGGGAAAGATTCTGGCCTTAAATGGTCTAGAGATTTCAAAATTTCTGATATAGATTATGCAGATGATTTGCCCTTGTTGACTAATGATGGTGATGAGATGAATTCTTTCATTAGGGCTGTTGATGAGACTGGTAGTAGAGTTGGTTTGGTGATAAACAGAGATAAAAGTAAAGTGATCAAAATTGGTCAGTTTCTGCTTCAGTTGCTCTGAATGGTTGCACCCTTGAGCAAGTGTCTCAGTTTAATTATCTTGGGAGTTTTGTAATAGATAGTGGTGATGAGTGGCATGAGCTTAACAAGCAAATAGGGATTGCCTCTGGGACTTTTAGGATTCTATGGAGAGTGTGGAGAAATGGGCATATGCACCTAAAGATTAAAATTAGACTATAATAGTTTGGTTCTTTCTAGGGTTAGCTATAGTAGTGAAACTTGGACACTTTGTAAACAAGATAACAGGAAACTAGATGCTTACGCATTATCTTGGGCATTAGATGGTTCAACTTTGTAACTGATGATGAGGTTAAGCAAAGGAGTCTGCAACCTCCTTTAAGCAGCATATTGTGCAGAGAGAGACTCCGTTGGCCATGTTGGACTCACTGTATGGATAATTATAGATTGGCGAATAGGGTTATGAACAGTGTGCCTAAAGGCCTCAGAAAGAGAGGAAGACCTAGGATGCGGTGGGCAGACAATGTCAAGCAGGACTTTGTTAGAATTGGTGTGCAATGGCCAGATGCATCAGATGTAGCTCAGGACAGATATGCTTGGATAACTAAATTGCATGGGCTGGTTGGACTGCTATGACCCATGGCTGCTTGAGCAGGAGGAGGATGATGAATGTGTCACTTGGGTGTTTGTTTAATATATTCTTCCCATTTATAATTTTACTTTATAATCATACACCACACTAAAATAAAAAATTTGCAAGTTATTTACTCAAAATCTTATTTATGGCATAAGTCAAATAACAAAAAGCCCCCCCCCCCCAAAAAAAAAAATATTGTTGCCTGATTCTGGCATGATTAAAAAAATGTAGGTTTTCTTAATTTTCTATCAAATCATTGCATCATCTTTAAAATGTGTCCTTTTACTTTATCACAGCTCTGCATAATTTACTCAGTAAAATCTATTCATGTATTTTTTTTTTAATTTTATTGCAATGCTTGGTACAGAGAAGAATCCTAGAGGCTTCTTTTAGCTTTTACAGGCCTTCTCATCCTAAGACATAACCTACTAAGACCAAAAATGGTTAGGTATGACTGACCATAGTTTCAATAAGAATTTGTTAGCTTCCTAACTAATATGCTATGTAATATTTTCTGTATATCACAATCATAATCATAGATGGTTTATTTGGGATGACATAGTATAATTGTAAAACAGTTTTAACTTTTTTTAAATATATACAGATCAAGTTGAAAACCTTTGCTAAAGGGTAATTTGGCAGAAGCTTCACAGACCCATCCATCCACCAACAGTGGGGAGTAGGTGCTGTCACAGTTTGAAGTTTAAAAGTATTTTTGTGTAAATAAATAAAATTGAGCAAGTGGTGTAGTTCAACTGGCAGTAGGAAAACTATCATATTAAACCAAGAGATTTGAAGTTTATTCACTAATGTCAGGCTTGAAATATTTTCACTTGTTAGTTGGCAGTATTCAAAACAAGCTTTGGAAGTCAGCATTTCGTGGTTCTTCAAGGAGGTCAGTGAAAGGAACAAATGTTTTTCAGTAAATTAGTATCAGATTCTGTACAAAAGTGATAACAGTGGGATAGTGATATAAGTGTGTAAAATAATTTTTTGCAGTATTCCTTGATTTGTTTGGGAGTACATCAGTGAGAAGTTTCGACAAAATAATTTGAGATACTTTGACATTCTTCAGAAGCCAAGGGCATTCAGAACATTAGATGTTAGTTAATAGTACAAAAAAAAAATAAAATTGTATAAATGTTCTTAATTATTAATCAATAGCATTTATTATTTATAGTGTTTGAATGTACCATATGAATTGCTAAGTGGTCATTAAGAAATATTAGGTGTAATATTTTATAACACAGCAAATATCATCTGTCAAAAATACTTATATCCAGTACTGGGTTTCAAGGGAAAAAAAAGAGAATCTTATTTATTAATAATTTTCTGTTGTATTATGTATTTTACTATAATATGTTTTTTTTTTCTGATCATCAGAACTGTTGGCAGAATATAGATGTAAGAAAAGTGGTGTTACCTCAGCTTTGGGCACTCTTAAAAGAAGGTGGGAGAGGAAATGCGTCAGTTCTCTTCCCTTGTTTGCTTCCACTTCTAAGCAGACTTCCTGAAAATATTACTGAAGAAGGAACTGATTTTTATAAGAAGTTTTTCACCAGTATTAGAGAAGGGTATTTTCATTTTGCATAACTACTTCTGCATTTATATAGATTTTTCATTTACATTTAACTTCCGTATAAAACGTTGTATACTTTAAAAAAGAATGGAACTGTTAGATTAAAAATTTTGATTTTATTTTTATCTGAAAATTGTTAGATTTTCTAATATTGTTAATTTATAATTCCCTGTTCAGTTCATTTGTCTTTCTGCTTGAAGATTGTTTAGTTAATCCAATCCTGCTAAATTCTTCGCTGTTTTGAGTTACATGTACTGGCAAGATATTTTGAGAATTTTTTTTATCTAAATTCTACAATTTCTTCTTAAAAATAGCAAATATTTAATATTGCTTCTTCATTATTGGTGTTAAATCCCCCCCCCCCCCATGTTCTCTAAGTTGCACTCTGAATATTGAACACCAATTTAATCGATAACAAAAGTATTCTCAAGGTCTGTGAATGATGTTTAAAAGTTTTTCAATGATTGAATTTTGAACTTATTATACTAGTTGGCAGAATAAACCCAATTCACTATTAGAGTATATGAATATGTAATTCAAAAATAAATCGATCATGGCATTAATTGCTAATTTAATTGATTTTTGCATTTTCTAACTGCAGTTTATAATTTTAATGTAAAAAAAATATTGTTTGCAGCTTGACTGCATAGGAATTGTTTCAATTTATTCTTCCACTAAAAATGAGATAATGATATTCTTGGAGTTGTCTCTAGATGAAATATACCCAATCAATTTAAACAGCAAGTCATTTTGTTGTGATTTTTACTTTGCGTAATTGGGAGAATAGTACCAAATTCTTCGTGGGTTTATATATTAACCTATGTTCCTCTAATGCAATTTGGGGAGGTAATTCAGTTGGTAATGTGCCAGGCTCATAATCTGCAGTTCCCAGGTTCAAGTCCCAGCTGGGTCAGCATTGAGATTTATCTCCACAAAACTCCTCACCCTGCCTATAGTCAGTAAGGGACATCAATGAGTTTGGAAATGCTGCCTCCTTCAGATGGTAGGTTAAGCTGTGGTCCCATGTGTGGGAGAGCCATACCCTCTGCACATTAAAGAACATGTTGGATGGCCTTGACAGGAGGCTACCATCTGTCTTCCAATCTGACTACCAGCTGTTCCTGTGGTCTTCTCCCAAATATGCTCTGAGCCTTCAGAGTCCTTGTGGTGTGGCCATTTAGCCCACTGTGAGCAAAAAAGTGCTGCTCAGAGGCAAAACATAACCCAACCCAAATCATTCTGTTCTGGGCCACAAATTATGTGGAAGTATTCGTTACTACATGTTTCTATAAATGAAAGACATGCATACTTTTTTACTAATTATACTAATTATATTGATAAAGTGAGATATACAAGAGTTGTTAAAAGTATACTGCTGGCCATTAAAAGTGCAACTCCAGGAAAGACGAGAGATATCAAAGCCATATTTAGTGAATACATAGCTTATGTTACAAGTATCAGATGATTACAAATACAACTCAGTTAGACTTGTGGAATACAAAGAAATCAGTATCTTGTGTAGCCACCATGAGCAGTAATAACTGCTGCTACACAGTTCGGCATTAAGAGGATGAGATGTTGGATATGTGTTTGGGGAATGTCAGTTCATGCAGTTAAGATACATAGCCATAGTTCATCTGTTTTAGCAACTGCTGGTGTCTGGTGTGTTGGTCATCGTGAGATCATGGACCAGACATGTTCAATTAGGAACAGATCTGGTGAATGCACAGGCCAAGGCAGAAGTGTCACATGGTGGCTATCCAGGAATTGTTGGACGATGCGGTCGGACATTGTCCTATTGATTAATGGCACCAGAGATCCCCTGAAGATAAGGTATGACCACAGGCTCCAACACCACAGTGATGTAATGCTGGCTGTTCAAAATACCGGTAATGCGTACGAGACACATGCATGAGTGGATCCAATGGCACCCCATACCATAGCACCAGGGGCTGGACCTGTATGGCACTACATCATGCATGTCTCACTGAGCCTGTCGCCACGGTACTGCCAGATACAGATTCGTCCATCATGGTGCTGCATACTGAAGCAGGATTCTTCAGAAAAGATGATGCGATGCCATTTGCACATTCATGCACGGCATTCTTGGCACCATTGCAGTCGGATACACCTGTGTTGTAGAGTCAATGGTAGCTGAAGCAATGAACACCTAACAAAGATGCCCCGATGCTGTAGTTGACATCAAACTGTATGTGCAGGTACTGGTTGATGTGCAACACAACCTAACTGTTGAGCTAAGATGTTTGATGGGGCTGTATAATCATTCAAAGCCATGCGTACGAGATATCTGCCGTCTTGTTCGTTTGGGTGACAGGGCCGTTGATATCCCTCATGTTGGTGAGTTTGTTCCTCCTCTAACCACTGACACCATATTCTCATCACTGTGGCAGCATTCCGTCCAATGTGAGCACTGATGTCTCGGTATGATAATCCGCCTTTCCATCATCCCACAATTCTCCCTCGATCAAAGTTGGAAACCTGGTTGTATGGATGCCATGTTCTTCAATGGGGCATACTTGACACTTTAGTGTGTTAGAACTGCAAGCAAACACAATTCCAGTGCTTTACACCTGCTCTCTGTAATCTCCTCTTATACCACTTCCAAAGGGCGTTACTGTCACACATGATGTGCATATGTGCTACGCTTTGAATCATTTACACGTTCTTCCATGGGCTACCCATCTTGCATATTTCGGGACAATCTGATGAGTTCTTCCTGGTGGTGTACTTTTAATGGCCAACAGTATAGTTATATCTAAATAGGTATGCAACAGTCTTTTCAATAAAGATTAGTTATAACGTAAATTGTCAAGTCTAATTTCTACTATTAAGTTTATAATGATGTTTAATTTAGCTCTAATATAGAATTTGTTTTAGCATTTGGGCATGTTTTTAAGTATTTCTTCAATGATAGTGTTTAGTTGTTGTCAATATTTAAAACTGTATGTTAAAATATTTATTATAATAAAAGTTTCAGTTAATTTTAAATAATGTAAAAAATAAAATTTATATATTTCTGCTTTTTTAGATTATTGGTTGAACATGTAAAGAAATCATCTAAAGAAGCAAATTCCATCATTAATGCATTTTTGGAGTGTCTTTATTTTGTCATTAGCAACCGTGTCAGTTTTACTGACAATGGAATGCATTTATTAGAACATCTGATTATTGAAGAGGTAATATTCTCACCATGTACTCTCACTGATTTAGTACTGAAAAAAATTAAAATTTTATTAAGAATCATCCATATATTTCCACCAGCTGTTACACCACAAAGTATCTTTGCCAGATGTTTTACACTTGCTAAGATGAAGTTATAAGTTACTGCTATATTTAATTTTTAAACTTTATTTATTCACAGTTGTTTGGCAATAGTGTTTTATATAACATAATTCCTGTTAAGAATATATATATATACATAGCAACACCCTCCGAGTATTTAACCAGAAGAATGTTTTGTAGGAGGGTAAAGTTTATACCAGTTTTATTGATGAAGGCAGGTACATACTCAAAATTTAGTTTCGGGGGAAGGGGGGGGGAGAATTTAGTGGTTTGTTTTTGTTTCGGGTGGCCTAAAAATTCAACTTCAGGGAGGTTCTAAGAATTTAGTTTTGGGGGCGTCTGAGAGTAAGACTTGAATAGGGTTTCCCAATTAGTAAAATATTCCACTAAGCAGGAAAGATTAAATTGATATTATATATAATAAGATTTTGTAGTTGTGTTTTTAAATCTATTTTTAGTATCAGACATAAAATATGGGGCTAAAATAAAATTATAAGAAGAAAACTGTTTTGGATTTTAAAGCAGGTAGACAAGTTTGAAATTTCGTATGATGACCAGGTTTATTGGGAAGTCCAGTCCCCCCTCCCCATGGGTACATTCCTGGATGAAGGTGCTTGTGCAAAACCAGTGACTCAAAGTTAAACAACTGGAAACCAATTAATATTGAAATTTAAACTGACACAATTATAATTTTAAAATCTGGTTAATAACTAGCTACAGTCCTCCAAAAGTTTTCACAATTCCCAGCAGAAATTTTGTGTGAAACATATTTCTTCATTGATAGCTTTCACATTTCCTGCCAAAAATACGCTGCATAGTATATTTCTCCTTTCTATTATAACTTTTACAATGTATAACAGCTGAGGCAGCACCAACTCCCCACCACCATTACCAGATCCCCAACATTTGCAAAGGGATTAATCCTGTCCCTCAACAGATAGGAACCTGGTTTTTTTTTACCCAACATGGGGAGCATGTAATAAATTTGGGAGCAGTAAGTCAAGGAGTTGTAGAATTACAGGGCACTGAAATCTGTTGAATCGAAATGCTCACAATAGTATGTATGGTAAATTTAAGTTAATGCATATACAGGTTGGAACTCCTTAGTAGAAACATCCATTACTCTGTTGATACACTTTGCTACTGTTTGTGTGAAATGTCTGTCCTTTGATAACTCTTCATGTTCTCCATTGATAACTTACTACTTCTGAACCTTCAAGCTATTCAAGTGAAACAGCAGTCCCTTAGATTTGGGCACTTGTAACATGATCAATCCCAACCCATGGTAGCTAGGAATCTGATCTCTAAACCCAACATAGGGCTATGCTTAGGGGACCACCATGCCAAATTTGGGATCAATCATTCAAGTATTTGCAGAATCACAGTGCCCAAAATCTTGTACGACCAAGGATGTTTGATGGTCCACCCATTAACATTTACTTTTCCTTAATCAGTTTTTACTTTATTTACAGTTTATTTTTCATTCTGGGGCTTTTAAATTTTAGTTGGACATCATTTTTCCCCTCCCAAGATCACTTAAGGAGTTTCGCATGTGCAACTCTGACTTTTGATTAACAGCTGCTAATGTACACGCTAAGGACATGCCCCCTCTTGCACCATAGCTAGCGTGATCATAAGTTTATGCAAATATATTTCCCAGTGTGCAACACATGTCAGTTGCACACTGCATGTATAGTAAGTGATGCTAGGTCAAGGTTTTAGTAGAGAGAAGTTTTTATACAGAGTTAGTAGGAATGAAGCTAGGAGAGAGTTGCTAGTAATAGAGATGGGTTAGTTGAGATGTTTGGATGTGAGCTTTTAGTTGCTCAGAATGTTGTATTCATCAGTTTATTTGGCGAGTCTTGATTTTTTGGAAATAAATGAAATGAATTTTTTTCTCTTGAGCAATGATAATTGATTTTGATTAGATTTAACTTTAACAATTCGGCAGTCTTTTTGAATTAAATTCTTTGTGACTAAGTAACGCAATAATATACTTGTGAACCTTCATTTAACTTTATTTGGCAAGATTAATTGCATGGCACCCGATGCTATCCAGAAAATTAGTTTAATTTGGATCAGTTAAAAGATTCAAAGAGAAGTTTTAACATACTTTGGAGTGTTATAGATCACCACAGACTTGCAAGAAACACATCTGTGCATTCATTTGCTCCTCTATTTGGAATATGGTTATAGTAGACTTTCGATTATCAAGAATGAATGGGAATAATTGAATTCTCAGTTAATATGCCATCCATACAAAATGTACCAAAAATTCTAATATTTAGAAAATATCATAGCATGGGATTACTTTATTCATTTAAGATAGAATAGAAGGAAATTTGCCTTTCTTTGAAGTGTGCTGAAAACATGAATTTTTTATATCTTGTATTTTATTAGCTACTCTCTTGTATCCCATATTTTCAGACATTTTTTCAACATCCCAGTTAATTTAACCCCAGATGATTGAGACTTTTAATGTAATATAATGATACTGAAAATGATAATTTTTTTAGGATTTTTTTTTACTCCTCAAACAATCCTTCCCACAGAGACCTGCATACTGATATTACTGATTGGTTTCCAGATCTACGATTACTGTGTCGGCAATGTACTTTATTTTCAAAATTTTGGGCATGCTAACTAACCAATTGTAGATAAAGACTTGGGATGTGCTATTGTAAAGAAACTAAGAAGTAATATGCATTGCACATATATCAACTGGTAGCCTGGGAAAAATATTAGATTTGCTGAATACCAAGTAATTATATTTTTGTAATTTTAATTCTCTTATTTAAACAGTTTTAAATATTGCTTTATTTGTTCATTTCAATTAACCTCTGTGATGTCCAAATTATGTGGTTAAATTAGTAAATCTCGGAAAGTAATGTCAAATCCCAGTCAAAATGTAATCAGTGTGTGAAATGATGTAAAGCCGGAAAATAATATATATAAATCTGAGAAAACATCAATTCAGCAGCATCTGCAAAGCATTTTTACCCTGTGCTGTGAAATAAGACAAACCAAAAAGCTACTTCTAGCTTGTGCAGGCTTTCTCATAAAGGACATGTCCACTGTATCAGTGCTTACTGCTACTGTATCTATACTTGTACTGCTAGAACGATAACTATGGTTCTTTAACCACTACTTTAATTAAGGTTCTAATGTCTGATGGTACAATATATAACACCTTTAGTGTTTTTATGCAGTAGTTGCTTATTAAAGCTGTATCTAAAAATGCTTTTTTTTCCTTTTCTGCAGCTTCTATCCCTTGTAGAAACATCATTTAGAGTTGAAGGAGCTCATCTGCCAGTGACATCTTTATATCCCTTAGTTGGACATAATCTTCAATCTATGGAAAATCAAGCTCATAATGATGAAATAAATCAATCAAAGATATTCAACAAAGCATTGACATTGTTTTGGAATAATTTTTCTTTATTTTGTTGTTCAGTTTTGAACAATAAGCAGGTACCAAATGCTGAACTTGGGTTCTTGGCATATTTTTTTCACTGCATACATGATCCTTCAGCATACCTTTTTAAAAAGAAAACTAAAGTAAAATTTCAGGATGTTGGAACAGAAGATGGAAAAATTGACTGCAACAATTCAAATGTACATTCTAAGGAAATAAAACAAAAATGCAATTTTTCAACAAATTTTTTATCAAACAGCACAAACAGTTTTTGTAAAAATATTTGTCAGAAATTGCAGGAAGATTTCAAACCATGTTATCTAAAACTTTTAAGTGAAATAATTTCAGCAGCTCCTACAAATGGACTTTTCACTGATTTGCTCAATATTTCTGAAGTTTCTCCTGGAAATGAAAACCACACACTTGTATTCTTTAAAGAGGTTGTGTTGAATTGGTTGCAAAAGGCCAAAACTAATGCAGCAGCTATAGACTATATTGTGAATATCATATTTTCCATTTGCTCTTGTTTAGAGAAAGAAGATGCCTTAAGTATTTTAAACGAGTGTTGTGAGGTGAGTATTTTGCAATAACCTTTTTTTATGTTTACTATTAATATAAATTATTTTGAATATTTAATAGGGTTGTGTGTAACTCTGTGGTATTTTATAGTAAAGAATTTCAAATTATGCTTTATCTGTATAGAGATGCATTTTGTGTTGTTCCTTTAGACCAGTTCCAACTCTGCCTGCATTGAGATTTATCTGTTAGTCCCTGCCTGCCTTTGGCAAGAAAGGGGATATTGATGGACATGGGAAGCCACCATCCATCAGGTGGGATTTTAAGCCATGGTTCCATGTGCAGGAGAGCTATATACCCTTTGCACATTAAAGAGCATTCTGAATGGCTGTGACAGGAGGCTACTACTATCTGTTTCATAACTGTACAGTGGAATCTCTTTCCCTACCTTCTCTGAGTCCTGGAGGTCCTTGTGATCTGGAAGGGACAGGGGTGGCTCAGTCAGTAGCATTCCAGGCTCATGATCTGCAATTCCCAGGTTTGAGCCCAGTTGGGCCAATGTTGAGATTTTATTTCTGCAAAACTCTGTCCTCAATCAGAGGACATCGATGGGCTTGGAAAGTCCATTGGATGGAAAGTCCGTTGGAGGATCCATCGGATGGAAAGTCCGTTGGAGGATCCATCGGATGGGATCTAAAGTCATGGCCTTGTGTGTGGGAGAGCCATACTCTGTGCAGGTTAAATAGCATGCTGGATGGCTTTGACAAGAGGCTACCAGCTGTCCAGTGGGTCCCATTCCCCCAACCTTCTCTGAGCCATAGGGGTCCTTGTGACCTGGCCATTTGTACACAAAAATGTGCTGCTCAGAGTCAAAGCAAGATGCACCATTGGAAGAAGATTGGCAGTGGTGGGACTACATTCTCGCCACTCTTTACAACTGCTAACACTAACCATTGAACATTAGCAGCACTTTCTGGTGTGGTGTCATGCCTGAGAAGCATGAACTGCTTCAAACTGGCAACATAATTCAATGATGAATCCCACTTTTGCCTGGGAGCAGACCAATGCATATGTGTCTGGAGGATGTCAGGCCAGCACCCCTATGCATGGCGATCCAGCCTACATTGTGGAGGGGCACACAGACATCACACCTGGTGTTACAATTCGGAGATCCATCTTCTATGGCAGTCAGTCACCCCTAGTAGTGCTACCTGGTACCTTAACAGTGTAGTGGTGTGTTGATGACATCCTGTGACTAGTCATGTTGCCTTTGCTGTCATGTCTTCCAAGGATCATTTACCAGCATGATAATGTCGGGCCACACATGGCTCACCTCTCCTGGGAATGTCTTTGTGTTTTGAAACTCTCTCATGGCCAGCCAGGTCTCCAGACCTCTCACCAATTGAGCACATATGGATATGTGCATTGCAGCCATCCCAGAACGTCGACAAGTTAGCCCAGCAATTGGAGCACACATTATTCTATTATTACCATGGCAGAATCTGCCACATAACAACATCCAACTGTTGTTTGACTCAATGCCATACCAGATATTGGAATGCATCACTGCCAGAGGTGGCTATACTAGGTACTAACCTGTTACACTTAGGGAGCCATTGTTCTGCAATACAGAGCCCTGTAGCTGTAAAATTTTAATCACTTCTTTATCTTTACACTCTCATTTCACATGCAAAGTTTCAGCATGATCGCACACTTGCTTTGGGGTGCTTCTTTTGTCACAGTGTATATAGCTCCATTTTAAGACACAAATATGCATAAATGTAGCAGAGTAATTTTGTATGTTGCACAGAAGTATAAGAATTTATAAAGTCAAATTAGTTGAAATCAGTTCGTTTTGTAGTTTCTGGATATTTATTATTTGAGAGTTGAAAGCATTCTAAAATGGTTTTAACTGGCATTTCATGGAGGGTAATAATAGATAATTATAATGTGTAACAAAAGACTAAAGTTTATATAATTAACTTAATGCATAAAGCACATTTTGATACATATTGCAATGCATATGTAAAGGCAAATAATATTGTGTATGCTTATTTCACATTGGCTTTTAGCAGCAAGAAGTAATTACGTGAATATAACTTTTGGAACTCTTAAGAGTAGAAGCTGTTTGGCGCAATATAGCCCTGTTGCTCTTGCGCCAAAAAACCCCAAACAACCAAACCAAGAGTAGAAGCATAAATTAAGTGTAGTAACGTCATTAGTTGCATGACTCTCTAAATTTTTTATGATTCATACTGTTCAGACAATCAAAAATTTGTTGCAGTATCTCACAACTAGAAATAAACATGCTTTCAAGCAGTGCTAGATCTGGGTGAGGGGATACCCCCCCCCCCCCCATTTAAGAATTCTGCAAGTGTAATAGAGGTAAAAAAGTTATTAAACTTAAGAATTTTTCAAGAAATTTTTAAAGATCTCTAAAATGGCAGGGGAAATGTTATACTATAATGGAAATGGTCTCTTGCCCCTTTCTAGCTTGATTTTCTTCCCCCTCCCCACCAAAGTGTTACATTAACTTTTAGTCACCTATGATCCTATTAACCTTGGAAAGTCTGACTATTGAATAGCATGTTAAATTGTAGCCCCATCTGAACAAATCATATTCTGTGTGTGTGTTAAAGAACATGCTGGATAGCCTAGACAGGAGGCTTTCGTATGTATTTTTACGACTAAGACTCCCCTTCCCTAACCTTCTCTGAACCCTTGGAGTCTGTGCAATCTGGCTATTTAGCAAAGTTTGTACATTAAAAAAAAAATCCACACAGGGAAAAAAACAACGCAGTCCCTATTAATCTAGTATGTTGATTTTAGTGTAACATCCACCTTATGATCAGTAAGCAACTTCAGTTCTATAAAGACAGACCATCCCTTCAAATTAGGGAACTTGACAAATTATTTTTGTTTATATATTGTTAAAATATGCATACTAGGTACCTGAAAATGAAGCTATATATTCACCAAGTATCTGTACAAATCACGCCTTATACAAGATTACAGATCCTATTTCACTGTATTTAATAAGAAATCAAAATTTGTCTTGATAGATATAATATTTTTATATGGAATAGAGATATATATATAGACCATGCCCAGCTATTAATCTGTTCTAGAAAAAAAAAGTAATACATAAAAAAACCCTGTATTGTAAAATTAAATTACTCTGGAGGTGATAAGCTTTGAAAAGTGAGGGTTGGTGCAGAATCTGGAGAAACATCAGATTGTAAGTCTGATGTTTCCCCAGATTCAAGCCACCGTGTCTGCATTGAATTTTATTCATGTTCTATCCTCAGGGAGAGAATAAGTACCAGTGGGCTTGTAAAGGCTGCTCTCTGTTGGATGAGACATTAAGCTTTGTCCTTATTGAAGGAGAGTTATATCCAATATACTGCATTAGAGAATATGCTGAATGGTTTTGTTGAGAAGCTTCCATTTGTCTCCTAACAGTACCTTTCCAGTCTGAGCCTTTGGGGTTCTTGTAACTTGCCCATTGTTTGCAAACAAAATTGCCACTCAGAGGTAAAACAACACAACCGTTAGTTTTCAAAATCTGTAATTATATTTTAAAACAATGTCCTTTTTTTTTATATCCATTGCTTTTTTGAGTAATATTATCTGTACTATGTTTCATCTAAGTTGAGACTTAATGTAAACAAACAGCTCTTTTCATATTGGCTAAAGAACATTATCACTACTTATGCAGTATATTTGCATAAAAATATAATGTATAAAATTTCTATGATATATTGGTTTCAACAAAGCAGTGGTCATGAAAAATAGATTTAATATACTTTATTTGGTTGCTAGATGAATCACTCCAACTTTATTAGTACTTAATACTAATAACTAGGAGGTTTACGAATTTGAACATCAAAATTAAACTAAAACCACCAACTCTCGATGAAAAGATGGTTGAAGGTGTGTACACAATCGAAAGGGCACAGACAAGAGAAGCTGATTATAAGATCATTATAAATCAAGTTTAAGTTGAATGTTGAAATAATGGGAATTGCAATTGGAATTTCTAAATTGGAATAAAGTTATAAGGTCTCTAAAAGTTCCATATTTGCAATGAAATGATTTGATTCAAGTCATATATTCCATACTCCAGGTAAGCAACTGCAAGTAATTAAAGGGCAAGAAAATTTGATCAATTTACCTTGACAGCTATAAGGAAAAAAAGTTCAAGAATTCTTTGTCAGAAAAAAACTACTAAATTAAAGTATAATTTTGATAAATTTAGATCCTGATGTGCCTAATTTCAGTTTGATATTATGCATATTCAGTTTTAGATATCCCACTTGCAAATGTGAAGTTGCTTTAACTAAATGAGCCAATATACTAATATGGGGGCAAAATTATTTAAGGGAAATTAAAACACATCATGGAAGTAAACAAAAGTTTATTTTTAAGATGAAACCTGAGTAAATTCAGGCCATACAGTTTCTGAAGTATGGCAGTCGATGTAATAAGTGAACAAGATTTTATAAATGTACGATGTTATATGCTGCAATGTATTAAATAATAGTGAATTTTGACCAATCGTGGACTGAAATAGCATTTCAAGTTAAATTTGTTCAAATGGTTCTGTTGATATTATTTGTTTTATTTCATATTTGTTTATATACATAATTGAATGTTGATATTTAACATTGGGGATGCAAGGTTATACATTTCTGGTACTGGTTTTATATCTACATTTTTGACATGTGCTTAAAAATGAGGCCTCAAAATGTAACCAATAGCAGTTTCTTCTTTGCTCATTGATACAGGAAAGGTTTGTTTATGCTAAGTATTAACTTAGTTGAAACCGAGTAAAGGATTTTTTTTTAGTCTTTTCAGTTGGTTCGAGCAAAACCAAAAGTAGTGTAAGTACATCCAAATGATAAAAACATAATAGCTGAAAGCCTTAGTGTCACTATTCACTGATTGATGAGAACAAAATAAATGTATTCCATCTGCTGGCACTGAATCATATCCTGCAGTGGTTTTGAAGATAGTAGGTGACTTGGGACATTATGCAGACTTAGTAGATATGCACAAAGGGACATTTCAGCATATTAAGAAGTTACATGAGACTGAATCAAGTCACTGATACTTTCCTCTGTCGTTGGACCCAGACATTTCTTTAAATTATTAAATCTAGTTAAAAAGCAGTTAAAATTATGACTAAAATATGCTGCACCTTTTAAAAAATAAAAATTTTCAAGTTCTGTTATCCATTGAGATGGATACCATTTAACGATGCCAAATACCTGATGTGTTATAATTGGTTTCATTTTAGATATAGCTAATGATTTTTAAAAACACATTTTTTTTATTTGCTATATATATATATCTGAGAAATGGTGAAAATAATTTTAGAATTAATAGCTTGTTTTATAACTAAAAAACTATTGAAATATAAAGCAAAAGTTATGTTCATATTTTCTCAATGATACAACTTCCACTAATGATTAAAACCCATTTTATCCATTAGAAGTTTTGAGAACATTGCAGGGTTACATAATAAAAGAGAATGAAATTTCAGTTTAGAAATCAACTAGATCAACAGTTTAGAAAGACTCCAATTGATTATATATTTATGAAACAGTTAGATTGTAAATGAATAGTACTGTAAACTATGCTATACAAGTGATGAAAGTGCTGTAGCCACAACAAATAGGAAAAAAAAAAATAGATTTTTTCATGGTTTGCTATAATTAATTTTTCTGTGAACATCACAGGTAAAAAATTTATTTTAAATGTCAATAAATATAGTTTCATATGTAATTTAATACTCGGTGTTTTTCGTTTTTTTTTTTAAACAAAAAATAAATTATACTTTAACAAGGCTAAATTTAATTCATTTAGGCCACTAGAGTGAAAATTATGAATATAATTAATTGCCTCCCAACACTCAAAGCTTGAACATATCTCCATTGAGATTTAAATTTTACTTTAAACTTCCCAGGAAATATGCAACAAATGTTTGAACCATTCAGTAAACAGCAATACAAATGTTGATTATAAGCACCAGAAAAATGGATCAGAACATAACTTGTTCATGCCTGTGATTTAAATTTTTACTAATTTCATATATAATGCTTTACTGGGCTTTAACCCTTAAAGTGTCGGGGTTTTTTTTTGCAGAAAAACAACTAAACTCGAGAATTATATCCTGCAGTGACTAACCATTTATATGTAGGTTATGTCACATATATAATAATAAAAGGATATTACTGCCTGTGCCAGTCATAACTCATTAGGAAATTGTAATAGATGCTTCAAAATTTGACAGTATTTTTTGTTGTCCAAGTGGCAGTGACCAATTTCAAGTCTAAATTCCAAAAGGAAGGACTTGCTAAAAGCAAAAATATTTACCATGCTATTCCTATGGGAAATGGCAACAGCTGCCAAATCCATTGTTGCAGTTTTTTGAAGTTTAGATATGATTTTATCTTTTGGAGTTGGCAACCTGCATTTAATTGTTTTATTGCGAGACCAACTTGTGTATGTTGAATCTGTGTTAAGGGGGTGAAAAACTACCTTTAAAAGTCCACACTTTACTAGTCTCACAAAATTAATTTTTAATGTAGGCCCAACCAGGCTGCAACTCATTTCAAAAGAATCTGTGGCTCATAAAACAAATAATCAGTATACTGAATCTGGTTCGTTTTTTCCAATTATTTTGACTAGATATTTTTAGATATGCAACTAAATAATTTTGCCAATTCATAGTCCTCATTTAAAATGCATATTTTGTTTCTTGATTCCTTAAAAATGTAGTGTGCCTAATCCTGCAAATATATTACTCATTAGAAATGTATATTTTTGTTTCTAATGAGAGAACTTTTCCTGCAGCTCTTTAAGAATATAATTTTTTTCCTAGTGGCTCTTCACTGAGTTTGGGTTGGAGAGGCCTGCTTTAGTGCAATAAAAATCAAAATATACAGATTGCAACTTAAAAGTGAGACTGAGGTAGCATTGAGTATGGGTTAAGCTAGTATTAAATGAAAACATTTAGTTGTGTAGAATGAAACAAAAATTGAAATTAATTAAAATTATTTGAGCCTAATTTAAAAAAATGGTTAACTGGCTTTAAACATTTAAATGATTAAGAAAAATGTTAACTGTTAATATATTGAGTAGGCAAATCAACAAAATCTTGTAAAAATGCAAAGTAATGATATTTAAAAAATATATCAGTAATTTTGATACATATTTGACCATATGTCTTTTTTTTTTAGGATGGGAATACAGAACTTTTATGGAGATTGTTGGATAAGGGCTTAATTGAATATTCAAATGATGAGTTATTTTGTCAGTGGCTAAAGAGCTCATTACTTGGTAATGCTGTAGTGAACATAGTTAAAGAACTTGCCAGGATAATACCCCATGCCACAGAAGAAATGGATGTTTCCAAAATTGATCCATATTGTAAAATTTTGCATCTTAGCTTGATTGAGACAGACAATGGTGGTATGTATTTTTTTAATGTAGTAAAATTGAACAATCTTCTAAGATTAGAATGTATGTTACTCAAATACTTATCTATATAATAAAAGATGGTGTGTGTGTGTGTGTGTGTGTGTGCGCGTGCGTGCGTGCGTGCGTGCCTGTCTGTGGCAGCCATAACTCATCGGAAAATCACGTGCTCCAAATTTTCAGAGAATGTTTCAGGTTGTGGCTCAGATTGCAGTGCCAAATTTAAAGTCGAAAGTACAAAAGGGAGCTTGCTAGAAGCAAAAATATTTACCATGCTATTCCTATGGGAAACTAGAATCATTGTCATATTTACTGTTGCCATTTACTGCTCCCTAACTGTGAAAGTAAAGAGTTAAAATGGCGTTTTGAGGTGTTCCATTGCAGCTAAGGTGTCCCATTGCTCCTAACCAAACATGGGGTCGGGCAGGGGGAACCCGCTTATGAAATTTGGGACCTTTCAGTGAAGTACATCAGGAATTACAGAATGCCAAAATCTGACGAAATAAATATTTCAATCATTTGTCATGGGCTCTGAGAGCATGCACTGAGTCAGCAATGACTTTTGCAATGTCGGGAAATTCTTTGTCTTCAAACTGTGATAAAATGGGGGAGCGGATACTCGCAAACCTAACCTTTAGTGCAGGAAACAACAGAATATGCAGATTAAAAAATGAGACACGAGCTGTCACATTTTGTGTGTAGAAACGAAGCCACAGGCCGAGTGAGAACCTGATTTTTAAACCAATCACCAGGCTACATGGGGGACACTGTGCAGGAAATTTGGACCATGCAAATGAATATCACTGGAGCCATAGGGCAGCAAAATCTGTGGTAACGGAAATAAAGTTTCAATAGCTTTTGCATAAACTAAGCCACAGTCTATGAGGAGTGCTCACTGACATCAACAACGATCCAGGCAAATTTCTTCCTGTTGAAAATCTGTGCTAAAGTCTCGGTGGTGGTAGTGGTCGGGTTCTTACAAAATTTACCTTTAGTGCAATGAAAATAAGAATATACAGGTTAAAAGTGACACCCGGGCAGCGCCGGGTACATTCAGCTAGTGCTAATAGTAAAATCACAATCAGTGTAGGTAACTACAACTCTGCATCAATTACCTAAAAAGATGTTTTTGTTCTGTGTATTAGCTAAGGATAAAAAAAATATGAAATAAATATCCTCTCAAGCATCTGCTTGCTACAGAGGTTAAACATGAGCCTGTCAGTTTAATACACCTTAGTAGAAGGTCTGTGAGGAAGGCAAGAACTCAGCAGAAAAACCATACAAACATCCCTGCCTTACCCATGGCTTGAAACCAGTTTCCTTTGATCAGTAGCCAAGCATGCTAACCACTCAGCTATGGGATGACTGCTATTGATTAGTATCTACTAAAAAAAGTGTTTCTGCATAGTAACTTGGATATTTGGTATAGTGTCTCTAAAATATGTGTAGTTTAGATAGGCATATTTTGATTGCTACATTAAATACAACTTCATTTTAATGTGAAGCTTTCATTGAAACAATGGAAGCATTTTTCTTATTATACAGAAATTTTTAAAGGTACATTTCTCAGCCTCAGTTTTAACAAATGCAGTTAATGTTAGTGGGAATATTGTCTTCATTGGGTGGTATACCCATAGCTCCAATGACATAATCAGGAATTTGTAATAGAAAGGGAGAGGGGGAGAGATTATAGCTCCATATTATTATATATGGGGCTATAATCCCATTAATTTAAGTATGTATAAAGAAGCCATTAATCCCCTCCCAGATATGCTACTGCATGGCTCACTGGCAGCATGTCTGTTGCTTAATACACTGAAATTCTGGCTACTGATCACAAACTTCACTAAAAAGAGAGCCAATTAATAGTATCATCACATGGGTATGCACATTGATTATGGAACATATTCAGTGTTATTTAGATGATATTTTTATAGCCCACCATTAGTGCTATGAGAAACTCATTAGCATCTCATAGATTATATATAATTCAAAGAAAAATTTTAAGTTGGCAGAAAATTTTCCTTCAAACTATAGGTTATTGCCTGTGATTTGTTAATGATAAATGTATCACTGATGATTGTTAGACTTCTGTGTAAATTGCAAATGCTGATAAGTATATTATTGCACAGTGCAATGTTTCTATCACTTACTTTAAATTGATATTGGTGATGTTCTAATTGATATATTTTTAAATAATAATTGACAATCTCAGCATTACCTGTAGATGTTTAAACATCAATAAATGTTTTTGCGAAAAAAATTTTGCCTACGTACAGGATTTGAACCCGCATCTCACCAGAAACATGCCAGAATATTCTAACCTGTTGAACTATCATTGTTAGTGGAAAAAAGACTGATCCAGCATTAGTTCAACAGGTTAGACCCTGTTTAACTAATGTTGGTTTAATACTCGGGCATTCTGGAGAGATGCGGGTTCATATCCCGTATGTTGGCGAATTTTTTTCTGCAAAAACATTTATTGATATATTTTTGCTACTAAAAGATGATTGGGGGGAGGGGGTAGAAAGAGATCATTTGCATAGAGCCTAGAGGCTAAAAGGAACTACTAAGGCATAATATTTTTTGTAGTTCAGTATTATTACCACACTTTACCAATATATATTGAGGAAAGAATGTTAATTAACTCTTGAAAGAATGTGATATTACTGTATATATTCAGCTTTTTAACTGCAGATTTTACATCACTAGTACAATGGTTTGCATGTATAAGTGGTTAATGTGATTTAGAGAATTAAATGCATTCAATGTTTCATATGAACAACTGAAACTTGTTTTTGGTATATTTACTGAGTCTCAGAAATATATGAAACCATATAAGCAAGCTTAATATATGTAATAGTTTGGTTATATGTAATGATAAGGCATTATAACATTTTTACATGCAATTATAAATAGTAAATTTACTTGAAAGTAAGAATATTTTTCCTTTGTACTCTAGAACCAGTTATCGGAAAAGATCATATTCGGGAAATATTGATTGTATTGCAATGCTCACTTCAGAATGTAGACAGTATAAATGGAGAAGAAACAAATGCTAGTCTTATAGAATTTGTATGTGATATATCTGATAGGATATTTTCTAATTTTAAGGTAAGTTGGAAAGAAAATATTGAAGACATAAAATGAATTAGATTGTACTTATACATGTGTAAGATATTGGTAACTTTTTCTTAATTTAAGTATAAGCAAATAATTAATATTTGGAATTATTAATATAATTTATTGTAGGAGCCATTAATCTTAGGAAGAATTAAGGTAATGTATGCAACAATTAATTATACAATGGTACAATAATTTATTTACCATCTACGACAGCCTGCTTCCTGTCTGCCTGGGGGAAATACACAACCCTCCAGAATCAAGGTCAGCGCTTGTGGCTTGACTCTCCCGACTTGTAGGCCATTTCATCATCCTAAATGAGTTTCAAATTCTATGAGATCTTGCAACTTGTCCAAAGGAAATTAACTAAACTTGTTCAATTATGTGAAATATTTGATTTACTTGTATGGAACAGTCAGTAGTTGAAAATCTTTTACAACTGCTTAGCACTTGCATAGATTTTCATTAACCCTTTCTCTACCCCTCCTACCTGCAGTCTTACCATCCTACCTACTATCCTCCTACCTGCAGTGTGCCCAAAATGACCCACACTGTAGGTAGGAGGTTGAGAAGAGGAAGGAATCAGGTATAATATACCATGCACTTCACGTGTTTAAGATTTGATGCTCTGAACTATCTAAATGTAACAGCTTTATCATGTTTTATTAAACCTTTAGTTAGCTGTGTTTAAATCATATATAAGAAGGAACAGAATTGATTGGATGGGTTCATTTAAAATCTCTGCTGTTTTGGGCTGGTATGGTACTAAAAAGGTTAAGATGTAATATATTATTAAAGAGCTTTTTGTTTTACTTTTTTAAGGATAAACATTAGAAAGTTCAAAAACTGATGGTTGCAGAGTGAAACGGATTTTTTTTTTTCATATTAAAAGCTTATACATATATTTCATCAAAACTAAATATCTTATTCTGAATATACTAATTGCATTACTCATTAGAATTTGAAATATCGTTGTCTCGAAATGGTTCCATATTAGGTACAAAGGTTTTTCCATGACTGATTGCTTGCAAACCAAGTGTCACACTTGAGGCCCTTTTTTTCTTTAGCTTTCTCAGATATTCAGCACATTGGATAAGGTATCACAATTCCCCTGAATTTGTTCTACAATAATTGATAAAGTAAACAATTACATTTCAAAAAGACATGAGATTTTTTAATTACATAATATAAGCTCAGGACTGGATAGCCTGTTGAGCCGGTTCCCAGGGATGGAAAGTGGGCGCTTGCATAGCCCAATGTTCAAATTATCTCATGTTTCCCATTGGAGAATGCAAAGATTCTGCTCTGTGTCCTAGAGTGTTCTTCTCCCAGTGAACAACACCAAGAACATTTCTTTATCTAACTGACATAAATACTAATGTGTTAGATTCTTATTACTAGTGACCAAAATAACCATTATGCATTAATGGAAATATCAGTGCATAACAAAACTAGTGATTCCCAACTCATACCATGACTCATTTTGAAGTCATTCAAGTTTTCTAGTCTCTGCAGATCCATAGGTAATTTTGAAGTTATCATCTGGTATTTCCTCTGAAAAACTGAATCAACATTTCAAAAGTTGGTCAGGGAAGAGTTAGCTGAATCCTCCAATTAAAAGACAGCAGTTTTTTTTTTCATTATTGTGTAAATTTCTTCCATTACCATGAATTTAATTTCATTATCAATATTTTTATAGCTAATTTTTTATTGCAATTTTGAATTTTAAAATAATTATTTTAAATTCAGACAAGTTTTGCTTTTTTAAAGGATTATTTAGATACTGTTACAAACTGGAAGCAAGGCAAGTAATTAATTTTTAATAGTTTTTAAATGAAATGCTGCTTATAAAATGGCTGGGAACTACTTTTTTAAACAATGAATTTATGTAAATGAACTTTTATACATACCTGATTTTAAAGAAAAGTCAGATTCAGTAGTAGAGGTAGCCATCCCTAAAACATCACAAAATTAAAAGTATTTTGAAATTTTCACACTCAATAATTATTGAGTCTGAATAGTTTTAGCAAATGCCAATCAAAAAGATTAGTAGTTGCAATTGGTGCGTGTTGAATGTATGACCATTCTTAAAGTAACAATCTACAATGTATTGAGGTTTGCTCTCTGGTCTAAGTCTAGACATTATTTAAGTAAATCCTAGACAAATCTTAACGTGTTTTCCTGCAGGGTAAAGAGACCCAAGTTCCAGTTTAAGAATATGTTTTTCCTTCATAACATATTATTTCTATGAAGTATTATTATATTGATGGGCTCCTGCCAGATCTCTGTAGAAAGTGAACTCTGTGAAGAGAAACATATATATATAAAGTTAAGGTGAATAGTTACATTTCAAATATGTGAATTTGTAAAAGTGTAACTGCATTTTACATTGGCATATAGAAAATTTAATGCATATGATTTCTGTAACAGAGTTAATTATTTGAATTATCAACAAAGGCTGTGTGTTTCATGAAATTAAAATTTTGAATGCATGAAATGAAAACCAATTCTGAGAAGGGGAACTATGTAGAAGACAAATGAACATGTGTTTTGGTTTTCAAGAATCTAGCCCTTGCTTGGGGTTTCTGGGATGGTCAGTGCTCAAAAGTTCTTTGGAAAGATTCCCAGGCTCCACATTTCTGGAAAGGAGTTTTGCACCCATGCTGGTCAGTGCAAAATCCCACTGATCAGATGGGTATCATATAAGGTGGCAGTCTCTGCTGTATTTGCTTGGCTTGGAGTATATTGAAATAGCTAGAAAAAAGCAGAAAGATGAACTTGCTTCCAAAGACTCGGGTGATGTAAATATGTGCACAACATAGAATGAACACAAAATAAAGCCAGAAACCTATTAAACAAAATATGCATATTTTTAGGTTATGTTCTGTAAAATGTGTAAACATGAACATATAAATTGTTATGTGAAATTAAATGTATAAATTATTTTTTATTTAGCTGAAATAAGAACATGTTAAAGCTATATAAAATTTCTCTTGCTAATGTAAATTTATGTATCCAAAAAACTAGTGAGAAATGCATAGACAATATTCCATTGTATAGAATATATAATATTCCACTCCAGAATTCCATATTTCATCACGTACAACCCATGTAGGTTTAGTTTGATAAAATTTTCCAAAATGTCATTGTTGGATTCCATTTGAATATTATAATATGAATGTAAATTAATCACCACTAATTTCATATGAAAATTTGTAATTAATGTTTTTTTTTTTTTTTCAGAACTGTTGGAATTTTTCAGTAGTTGATGATTTATTGGTGTCACTTTTCAGTCTGAACCTAAATGGTTCTGGATTTAATCTGCCAGGTAAAGTAATTTTATTGAAATCAATCTATTGATGTTTTATACTTATTTGTCTTTCATTTTAGCCCTTAATGTGCCAGAAGAAACACACTATAATTCCTAGAGCCAAATTCATTCTCATATCCAGAGTGAACTACAGTTCCCAAGAAAACATACTCAGAGTTACCATTTTTTTTCCCATAAAAGTTGTCTGCTTTTAAGATTTAAAAAGAAATTTAATCCTGAAAATTTACAAATTAAATTTGATAAGAACGATACCTGATTACTTAAATATTCTGTAAAGTTGAAAAAAAGAAGGAAATTATTATTCTGCTGTGGCAGCCATTTATGTGGCCTCATTTCACACTGAAGGGTTTCAATTGTTTTGTTCTTTCTGATAATGTTTCCAAACTCTAAAGTTTCATGCAGAATATTCTTTGAACTGTTGTCATTCGACTTTTGCTTTATCTTTTGAAATTGCCTCAAAAGAAAACTGATAAAATGGATGTTTTTAAATAAAAGATATTATGCATCATTTCATAAGAATGCATATATCTAAGTGTTGCAATGTTTACTATATTTCCAGTTTTAAAATTGTTTGCTGTTTGTTAAAATGTTTCAGAAAAATCTATTTATGTATTATTATATAGAATTAAATACTCCTTCGTTTAAGATATTTTCATATTCTGTTCATTAGTATTTCAGAATGAAGTTCAAATCCAATGAAATTACTCCTTTTTTCTTTCTTACTATATTGTATTGAAAAGGTGCTATTAAAATTGATATGTTTTCTGTTTTTTGAAAATATTTCATTTTATGAAAATTATGTCTGTTAGTTTTGGCATAAGGTTTCAAAGTTATTTTTTTTTGCTCTTGAAAATACCTCAAAAATAACCCAGCCACCATAGTGAATTGTGCTCTACAAGCTGGCATGTCAAGGGTTAATTATAGCTCTGAATTTCAAAAAGATGAGATTTTTTTTATATATATTTCTATGAACCAGATCTTTTCTTTGATATATGGAATTGTCAGAAAAAAAGATTGATAAACCTCAGGAAAGTTTCTGCTAATAATTTACAGAAGATGCATACTGAAATATGGACGTTCTGGAGGTTTGATCCCAAAAAATTGTATAATTGTTATACTATCTTAAAAATTAAGCTCTGAATAATTCTGTTCCTTATTCCCATTATAAACCCATCCTAAAGGGGTGGGGATTGGCTCAGTCATTAGTGTACCAGGCTTGTAATCTGTAGTTCCCAGGTTTGAGTCCCAATTGTACCTGTGTTGGAATTTATCTCCACTAATCCCTGCTCTGCCCTTACTGTGAAAGATACTATAACTGATGGATTTGGAAAGATTTGCTGTCCATTGCATTGGATATGATGCCGTGGGTCCTTGTACAGGAGATCCATACCTGTGCATGTTAAAGAACATGCTGGATAGCCTAGATGGGAGGATGGATGAAGGATGTTTACAATGTTTTTCAATTTCCAAACAGTGGTAGCCGTGGACACCACTCCTTGAAAAGATTATTATAAATGGCCAGTATACACCAACATTGTTTTGTCCAAAATGGCTGTGGAGATGAAGGAACAGCTTCTTTCATCTTAAACATTTTATTAACCAAAAAAATATATAAAGTAAAGGAGAAAAATGGTACATAAGCATAAAAAAAGTTGCAACAAATGAACCTGACACGCCTGTATAACAGGCATGTCAAGAGTTCTCCTTGTTCATGACAATGCTCACAAAACCTTGCAAGTTATGGCCTATCTGTATCACGAAAAAATCAAACAGCTACCCCATCCTGCATATTCACCCAATCATGCACCATGCAATTTTTTGTTAAAAAAGGAACTTTCTGGGAAGCCTTGTTCAAGGGTGCAAGATCTTGCAAAAAGCTTTCATTCAGAATTGCAGATTATTCCCCAACAGGAATACCACCAAGCATTTCAGAATTGGTGTAGACATTGCAAATTTGCATAGATACTGGAGGGGGGAGTACTTAGAAGAATAGTAAAAGTTTTGTTGAGGTAAGTATAATGGTTTTTGTTCTGCAGATGCATGTCAAGAACTTTTTGAATGCCCTTCATAGCTGTTCAGTGGATCCCTTCCCCTATTGAGCTCTGAACCCTAGGAGTCCTTATGACCTGGAAAATTTAGAGTTTGATGTATATATTGTGTATTAAGAAAAAAAAAAGATCGGCTTTTATTTAGAGTAATATGAAGTCCATTAACAAGTAGGCTAGGCTCATAATCTGCAACTCCCAAGTTCGAGTCATGCCTGGGCCAGAGGTAACAACCCAACCCAATAACTAGTGGAGAATTAGTACAAAAATCGGTTTTCAACCATGTGATCCACAATGTTATGATCACATGTTTTTTTCATCTGGACTATTGGCTATGAAAATTGTATCCTTGGAGAGGTATGCCAATAGCTGCTGTAAGCACCAGTCAAGAAAGAGAGACAGTGCCTGTAGAAAGATGCTAATGACTGAACATGCAAAGTCAGGGTTATCATTAGAAATTTAATTATAACTCGTTGGCAAATTCCATTTAAACACAGAACAAGAATGAATGTTAGGAAAAATGGTTATTACAATTAACATATCTTTCTGTAGATAATCTGTTGCCTTTTAACTGATGCTCACATTTGTTTTGGTACATCACCTGCATAAAGAAAGTTTGGTATCTATGTTAAAAATCATTAACAAGCTGGTAGATCTAATAGCATCATAATGGATGTAGTTTACGACCCATTTAGTTTAAACCTAAAATTTTCTTCAAACTCAAAATGGATCCTTTTTTCCTCCTGTGACTGCAGCCTTTTTTTTTAAATGTTCCCTTATTTGTAATTTTGTTTGAAGTTGATTTATGTTATTTGATTTATTGTTTACACAGTTATCATTACAGATTGTGCTGTGATTATTTAAGTCCATTTCTTGAAATATGTCTAGTTTGTTATGTTGATAATTTACTTGCTGTTCTTTTAGAATAAATAATGGAAAATTTTATTTCTTTAGATAAATTGAATCAAAAAACTATCAGCATTTGGCAGAAGTGTATTGCACATATGGTTCAACAGAGGAAAGAACTACTAAATAAGGAAGGATTTCTTTATAAAGTTACATCCAGACTGCATGGTTCAATAGTTAACCATAAGGGAAGTGATGAGTAAGTAGGTAGCATACATATGTAATATAATTGTTTTTTTAAGAATGCAATTTAAATAGATTAGTTTGAGTGAGTTTTCCACATTATTTAATGATGCAATGAATGCCAGCCAGTTATTTGCAACAATTATCAGAATAATAAAGAGTAGTATTGTAAGAAAATAATTTGAACGTTTTATTGCTTTCACTCCCAAAGCTTAATTGCTTTCACTCCTTTCAAAATTTAATAGTAATTAGCCTCTCAAATGTTTTTTAGATACATTAAGGATTCTTGGTATATTTTTATAATGAATAAAACATTCTTTTTAGTATTTAAAAATTATTTAATGTTCAGGATATTTTCCTGGTAGTTATTAACTCTTTAAGTGTCAAAATTGATTAATCAGCTTTCAAAAATCACTACAAATGAACTTGCACAGAATATTTTTTTATCCTTACCTACCATTTTTTCCCCTTTAATTTTTATATTTTTTGTTCAGAAAATGCTCTCTGTTTCAGTATGTAAACTATTTTAGCTATTAGTTGTTTCTTAATGAGGCTTAGATAGTGAGTTGCATATTTAGAGAAAAAGAATAGACATTTTAATGTTAATATTCATTCAGTTCATAACCATTAACTATGAAAAAAGGAATTACTTTAGAATTTGGAAAGTGAGGAAAAAAAACAGCATCCACTTCTCAGCCTCTAACTTGTGACCTCCTGATTAAAGCCCAGTTGTTCTGCCAGTTAAGCTGGCAGTAGTGATTTACACTTGTTTAGGTTTCTTTTAGAAAGAGAATGTTCTCTTTTTGCAAATTTTTTTTACTCCTTTTATAGACAAAATTTTCTTTTTTTTAATTATTAACAAAAATTTTGTTTCATTGAATATTTTGGAAATGAAATGTTTTAGAAAAGCTTAAAAAATATAAAAATTAAAGGTATTGACTGAATTGTAATAATTCAATAAAATACCCGAAGACAATGCTATCCAAATTGTGAAATTCAAATGACATTTATTCCTGATTATTCATTGTGATTGCTTGATATTAAATATAAATCTTCTGATGAAGACTGCAATTCCTGCCAGTCATCCCACTTGGGACTGTGTTTTCAGTCCTCAGTGGGAAATGTTATACCAGAATTGGCTGACTGCCATTCATCCTTTTGATTATGTGTGTCTGAAGCTACCTCAGAGACATCATCAGTCTCAATAGCATTTCCCAGTTAACAGCTTAGCCACTTCCACTTTTCTCTTTGCAGTACAGGGAAGGCCTGACTGTCTATCAACAACTCTCTGCCAACCTTCGTGAAAAACACTCTGACTTCTTGCCTGTCTTCACAGATAGCTGAAAGTCCCGTACATCAGTGGAATCAGCCATTGTCTGCTGTGATGTAATCATTGCAGACCATATCCCACAGCAGAGTTACATGCTATCAGCATTGCCTTGGACCACATAGTGGCTAAGCATTGTCATCGGTGTGTCCTCTATGCTGACTTGCTTAGCTCGCTACAGGCTTTGATCTCGGTGGGCATCAGTCTCATCCTGTTCTCTCCAAGATCTTCCAACAGCTCCATCATGTGGCAGCCACATCTGATCTGTTGGGTGTCCCATCAGGTTGGAATCAGGGGCAATGACTTGATGGATGCTGCTGCCAAGTCGACCATGCCCCTATCGAGCTCTCCACTGCCATTTCCTTACTTCGACTAATGGCAGTGTTTTACCGTTGAGCTTGGCACAGTGGCAGAGATCTTGATCTGAACAGGATGGTAACAAGCTTTTTGAGATCAAGCCCATTATCAAACCATGGCAGTCATGTTTTCGCAGGAATTGCAAGGAGAAGGTTGTACTTGCTCAGCTCCACTTAGGTCATTTATTTATTACACATTCATTTCTTCTTTGGCGGATGATGAACCTAAGTGTGAGTTTTGTGACATCATTTTAACTTAAAACATATTTAATTTCGAGCAATGTATGTTTTTTTAGCTTTCAGGATTTTATGTCCTTTACACTCGGACATGTTTTATCCAATAACTCTGTTTTAACCACTGTTTTTGCCTTCTTACATTTTACTGGATATTTTAATCTGTGACGAGTTTTAACCATCTCTGATTTTTACCTTTCTGTGTAGTTTTTTACATGAGTTCTATACACCCCTTGTTTTTATTTTTTTTTACATCTTTGTTATTTTTGGTTTTTATATTTTACATAGATGTTTTCTGTTTGTTTTAGTGTTTACTTTATTGTTTTTTTGTATTGTCTTGCACTTTAACTTTGGTTGTGGATTTACTTTTAGATTTTTTTTTTATTCTTTATACCTTGTTTGGCACATCAAGGCCTTAGTTGCCTTTGCACAATAAAATCCCAAACCAACTTCCGATGAAGACTACCTTAATTATGAGCTGTAAAAGACACTATATTAAGGAAAATAGATTTTTTTTTTGATAATGATCGAATTTATGTAGCATTGGTTTTTTTTTTAAATAAAAGTTTCTGCAAAAGTTTTTCATTTTCAATAAGAAAATTAAATAAAGGTGTTTTTTTTTTACAACAAACAAGAGAAGTGTTATCTTTACTGTATAGCCACCTTAGGTACAACCATATGCTATTTGAAGTAACCAGAAACTTGATGATTTATTATGCAGCAGTCATATATATTTATCACATGTTAATCAAAATCAAGACATTTTAGCAGGGTACTACAGATGCTCTAGATCAGAAGCACATAACTCACAGTATGAACCCAGGATACTAATAGAAATATGCATGTTTGAAAGAAAAGATGGGACCTGGACTAAATCTTGGGACTTACTAGTTGCTGTGGCAGTTAAGCTAGGTAGTGGTGCTTTGCACTTGCTGAGGTAAAACTATTAAGGAAGTAGTTATAGTTGGTTATTACAAAGTAGCCTTACGATTTTAAATATATACAATAAATTCTTTAAAATATGGCCCCCTTGGGTATTAAGAGGGGCTGGATTTTAAAATTTTCTTAATTTTTAGAGTGGTAGCCTAGTGGTTAAGCAGTTTTGGAGGACCATATTTAAATGAATATCAAGTACTAACAATTGAACTAGTTTACATATATAAACATTTAATAATGACTAAAAGTGCTAGTGGTTACAAATGTAAATAGCTGGTCAATTTGTTAAATGTAAACAATTGGCAAAAAAGTCACAGCAAATGTCGTGTAATGTCAATTTTAAAACATGCCTAGTACTCACAGTTGGATTCACCTAATTGTAAAGAAGTAGGAGGTAGTTAAAGGAACATTTAATTAACATAATATATTCAGCAATTGTTTTTCTCTGCCATATGTCTGGTATTGCATTCCTGTATAAGCTTACTCCTTCCTTCTTTGCTTTCTAATCTTTTTATAATTTCCGATTTTTTATTCAAATTAAGCGTAACATAGTTTCTCTTCTGTCCTCTTTCTGCCTCAATTTTTACTCTGTGGTTGAAAGATGAAGGCAGAAATTTTATAAAATCTCAAGTGAAATTAATACTTTGATAAGGGTAAAGACTAATGCAATCATACATCAAGTGCAGAGGAGATTAATATTTCCAGATTGTAAAAAGTTGATATTTTTTGTAAAATGTGCCATATTTTAAAGAATTCTAAATTGTAAAGTGTTTACTGAAAGAAATTTTTTTTAAAGAGTTTATTGTGTATAACTTTATTTGTCACACAAAAATGAAGAGAAATGTGTCAAATTAATATTTTGTTGGATCCAGTGTTGTGACCATGGGAATTGTCATTATAACATAACCAGAAATAGTATATTTCTTACCACAAATAGATTATGACAAGGAAAGAAGAATTTTTTTGACAAGATGGTTATGCCTCCCCTTTATCTGCTGCAAGTGAAAGATTGTCTAAATTTGCAGTTCTGAGACAGTTGGGTCGATCATGGAATCCCCTTAAGTGGTCTTTTTCATGGAACTTAATTCTAATCGATTTCTTTCTAATTCCATTTCATCAAAGGTTGCAGTTTAGCCCCTCCATTATCACAATCCATCATTGAATTAAAGGACAGGATTACTGTTACCCAAGTAATTCCTGATATGCTCTCTATAATGTATAGGAGAAAACTGAATTCCATTAATGTCTTTAGCATCACCTTTGACACCCAAACTGAGCAGCTCCAAATTTAATTATTTCTCTCTACTGTCATGTGATTTTTCCTTTGTGTGACAAATAAAATAGTTGTAAAAGTTTGAAATTGTAATGCTACTTTGTAATTATTATGTATATGGGGGAATGTACAGGGTGATTCAAAACTTATCGTTCAAATTTCGTGGGGAGGTAGGGAATACGTCAGGAAACCGATTTCACGTAGGAAAGTATGTTCGCAAACGTCATCTACATGAACGAAATGGACAAGTAAAGTGAACACAAGGAAACAGTACAGTTAAGTGGTAACGAATGTGACTTTTATTCCAACAAGGTAAAATACAGGTTCACAGTAGGTGCTCAAAATTGCAACCATTTACACAGACACAGGATTCACAGCGCCGTTGCATTGACCGCCAAACATTTTCAAAAACGCCTGGCATATCATGGACAATGCCTGCGGCATCCACTATTTGTGCAACAAGGTCCATTTCACTGTCGACGGGGGTCTCGTACACATGGTATTTCATGGCCCCCCACAAAAAGAAATCCATGGGCGATAAATCAGGTGACCTGGGTGGCCAAGCAATCGGTCCACCTCTACCGATCCATCGAGCTCCGAATGTTCGGTTCAGGTAATCACGCGCAACAATTGTGCTATGGGCTGGAGCCCCGTCATGTTGATACCACATATCTCGGCGGATATGCGCAGGAACAGCGCCCAGAAAAGTCGGTAACACTGTCTCGAGAAATATTAGGTATTTCCGGCCGTCCAATCGGGGCGGTAGCAAGTAAGGTCCCAATAAACAGTCACCAATGATTCCAGCCCACACATTTACGGCAAAACGATGTTGCGCAGCGTGACTTCTCGTACCATGCGGGTTGTCATAATCCCACACATGTGAATTGTGTGTATTGAACACACCACAACTGAATGAAGCTTCATCTGTAAAAAGGGCAGAAGCTGGAAAACTGGGGTCCACGGCACCTTTCTACATGAACCATTGTGCAAATTCCACACGCTTCGGATAATCATCAGGATGCAGTAACTGCACCCTTTGCAGATGGTAAGGATGCACACGTTCCTCGTGCAGTATCTGCCACACTGCTGACAGAGACCCCAAGCTGCTGAGCAATAGCTCATGTGCTGGTATTCGGATTATCTTCGATGGACTGTAGGACTTGTTCTGCGACATTGACAGTCCGCGTCAGTCGTCTTCTCCCCGTATCCTGCATGTTGCTGCGCAGTGAACCACGTTCGCGCAGATTGCGATGCACACGTGCAAACATTTGATGCTGCGGTATTCTTCTGTTGGGGTATCGGTCTACGTAAACTTGCCTAGCTCAGCGGCAGCTTTCGCCAGCTGCCCCATATGCGAGATGCATATCCGCTAGCTCTTGATGTGTAAAACGATTCATCTTATCACTAGTTAGTCAGCTCGTACAGTGATGACAGCGGGAGTGGTCGGGCGAGCTGTACACTGGTTGGGTACACACAGCGCCCTCTACATACGCATGCGTATATTTACGGACATACTTTCCTATGTGAAATCGGTTTCCTGACATATTCCCTACCTCCCCACGAAATTTGAACGATAACTTTTGAATCACCCTGTATATATATGCAGAGATATTTACACCCTCATTTATGCATTGAGGGATCATTGAATTATAACAACTCCACCCCATGTTATGTCAATGGGATGCTAACTTTAAAACTCTATTATAACTTTTAAAATAAGCATTTTATGGAAAAATGTGATTAAAGACTTCAATTAATTCTATCTAAATAGTGTCTAAGTAGGATTTTTTTCCTCAACAATATTCTTTCAATATTTAAATAGATATGAAATTTTAAACATTTCAGAGCAACAATGTGTTTTAAAAAAGTTATCTATTTTTATTAAGTGAATATTGAAGGAATTGGTAGCTGTAAATGGTAGCTAGGTAGTCACTGGAAGGAGAGCTATGCACCAATTCCCTGTGATGATGCATAGAACCAGCCAGGCCTAGCACCTAATGTCCGACCCCGACTTCTCGTGGTGCAGACGTTAGTACCTTTCAAAAGAGATGCTCTCTTGTGGAAGTGAACGGAAGGGGAGGACTGCCAGATTAGTGTGGCCTACTGATCTGGACAACTATGGCTACTTTTTTTTTTCTACCCTGCTGAGGAGTGGTCAACCACACAGGGTCCTGGTGCTGACCATATAAACCCACTGGACTGGACAGATATATAACTCTGAGCTTGATTATGGATACTGATTTTATTGCACTGGTGGGCTTCTGTGGAGGGAAAATCTTCCGCTATATTTTCTGTTTGTTTGTAGGTTGACAGCCCCAAGTGAATAGATTCACAGGATATGTTTATTGGCTGGTGGATAATCCTGAGCAGAGGTCATCGCAGGCATCGTCAAATTCTACATTGGAGGAAGTCTTCCAGTGCAGATGGCTTCAGCCTTTAGTGGTGGGGGAATGGGTCTTTGCCCCATGTCTGCGATTAGGGGGCTGTTTGATATTGTCGGCATTCCCTCTCTCAATAAACATAGTTTCTTTAAACATCCCACTAACCATTTTCTCTCCATAGGTAGTTGGAATGTGAGGACTCTGCACAGAGCTTTTTCTCTTGATGTCCTCACACATGAATTCCACAATTATAATTTAGATATTTTCGGCTTGCAAGAGACCAGATGGACAGATAAAGGTCAGATTCTTAAAATAATCTTAAATTTCTCTTTTCAGGGAGGGATGACAATAAGCATCACCAAGGCGTGAGTCTGCTTCTCAGCAGACACGCTAGTGATGCTTTTCTAGGATATGAGTGCATTAATGAAAGGTATCTTACAGCAAAATTTCAGACAAGCGTTAAAGACTTGAATGTTATCTGCTGTTATGCCCCCACTGAGGATGCCGATGAGGATGAGAAGGATAGGTTTTATGGACAACTTCAGGATATTTTGAATTCTGTCAAAAAAGGAGATATTACCTTTGTTCTAGGTGACTTCAATGCCAAAGTTGGTACTGACTCTGACCTTTGGGGAGGGGTGATAGGCCCTTTTGGTATTGGTAGCTGCAATGGCAATGGGCAACATCTCCTACAGGTAAGTAAACTCAATGGTTTCAGAATAACTAACACTTATTACAAACACCGTGACATACATAAGTACACATGGGTTTCACCAAATGAGTTACATAAGAGTATGATTAATATTAATTAACAGCAAATGGGCTAGTTCTGTTAGAAATACCAGGTCATCTAGGGGAGCTGAAATTGGAACTGACCATTACCTTGTTAAAAGTGTGTTGCAACTTAAACTTAAGAAATATTGTGCTAAGGTTAAAAAAATTATCTTTAATTCTGAAGATCTGAAAGTCACTGTTATAGCTAAAGCTTACCATATTATGTTACTTAGTCATTATGACAGTCATGGTTTGCTTACTGCTGAAGTTGAGGAAGAATGGGGCCGTTTTAAGCAGGCTTTTTTGGAAATTAACAGTATTCTTTTAGGAAAAAAGGAGCAGAGGATGCAGAATTATTTGAGTGATAAGGCACTTGAGCTTATTTCTGAAAGAAGGAACTGCAGGAATGTCCTTACTAGTCCTAATAGAAAGCATTACAGGAACTTAATAAACGTGTAAAAGATCAGTTAGCTGCTCATAAGAATCTTTGGCTTGATGGCTTGGCTGACAAAGCTGAGGAAGCAGTTAGGCAGCACAACAGCAGAGAGCTGTACCAGATAGTTAATGCTTTGTGTGGTAGAAAATGAACAGGCATACAAGGATTGAAGGATAAACAAGGTAAGGTTATAGAAGGTGAGGATTCTGTCATTGCTAGGTGGGCTGAGCATTTCAGTGATGTTCTAAACAATGTAGTTAGTTCTACTCCCATTGTTTGCAATGATGATAGATGCATTGGTGGCTTTAATGTTGGCCCTATAACACAATCTGAAGTTATTTTGGCTGTTTCTAAACTTAAACTACATAAATCTCCAGGGATAAATGAAATTACTACAGAAATGCTTAGAGCTGGGAATGTTTTGGTTACCACTTGGATGACTGAAATTCTGAATATCTTTTATGATAAAGGCATGGTTCCTAAGGATTTTAACAGAGCTATTGTTATCCCTATTTTCAAAAAAGGTGATCGCAGTTCTTGCGATAACTATAGGAGTAGCAGCCTACTCTCTGTTCCAGGTAAAGTTCTTTCCATGATTGTGCTTAATAGAATTAAGAATCTTGTTGACAGTCAATTGTTCGATGAGCAATGTGGATTCAAAAGTGGTAGGGGATGTGTAGATCAGATACTTTTCACTCAGGCAGATTCTTGAGAAAATTTTCGGTTGCTAGCTTTGTTGATTTCAAAAAGGCTTTCGACTCTGTTGATCGTCATAATTTGTGGTTGATTGTGAGATCATATGGTATACCAGACAAGTTAGTTAACATAATGAAAGCTCTCTATAATAACACTGAGTCATGTGTCAGAGTTGGTAAGGCTTGTAGCATTACTTCTGGTGTTCGACAAGGGTGCATTTTGTCTCCTTTTCTCATTAGTTTGGTTATTGATTATGTTATGCGAAATTCTTTGCAAGGGAAAGATTCTGGCCTTAAGTGGTCTAGAGATTTCAAAATTTCTGATTTAGATTATGCAGATGATTTGGCCTTGTTGACTAATGATGGTGATGAGATGAATTCTTTCATTAGGGTTGTTGATGAGACTGGTAGAGAGTAGGTTTGGTTATAAACAGTGATAAAACTAAAGTGATGAAAATTGGTCAGGCAGGAGGTGATTCAGTTAATCTGAATGGTTGCAGTCTTGAGCAGGTGTCACAGTTTAATTATCTTGGGAACTATGTAACAGATACTGGTGATGTGCGGCATGAGATTAGCGATTAACAGACGAATAGGGATTGCTGCCGGGACTTTAAGAATCTATGGAGAAATAGACGTATACCCCTAAAGACTAAAATCAGACTATATAATAGTTTGGTTCTTTCTAGGGTTAGTTATGGTAGTGAAACTTGGACACTTTGTAAACAAGATAACAGGAAACTAGACACTTTTGATTCCAGAATCTTACGCAGTATCTTGGGCATTTGGTGGTTCAACTTTGTAACTAATGATGAGGTTAGGCAAAGGAGTTTGCAACCTTCTTTAAGCAGCATATTGTTCAGAGAGAGACTCCGTTGGTTTGGCCATGTTGATTAATTATATATTGGCGAATAGGGTTGTGAACAGTGTGCCTAAAGGCCTCAGAAAGAGGAGGAGACCTAGGATGCATTGGGCAGACAATGTCAAACAGGTCCTTGTTAGAATTGGTGTGCAGTGGCCAGATGCAGTAGATGTAGCTCAGGACAGACTTGCTTGGAGAACTAAATTGCACGGTTTGGTTAGACCTCCATAGCCCATGGCTGTTTGTGGATGATGATGATGCTTTTAAAATATACAGTTATTTATGAAATGGTTTGAAATAATACTTCTCATTTCAGTTTCAATCAACTTCAAAGGTAAATTCTTTTATTTAACATTGCCATGGTTAAATGTTAAAACTTCAATAACTCTTTAATTAATGAAGGAATATTGTTGAAAAATTAATATTTAGATCAACTTAATTCAGATCTTGAACTTGCCTTGAATCATATTTTTCCATGAAAAGCTTATTTTAAAAGTTACAGAACTTTGAAGTTAGCATCCCATTAACATAAAATGGGAGGGTCATAATTCAGTGATCACTTGGTGTATATTTGGAGGTTTATGTATATCGCATCCATATACACTGAAGTGCCATTGAATTAGGGATAGGAGACACTATCCAAATTCAGTACCGCAAGTCCCGCATTTGCATGCATGCATGACTGAAACTCTGGTCATATATAGCTGTCGGCTTTGGTTTCCCCAAGCATTCGTTGTGAGAAGCATGATGGGAAAGGCGTGGGATTTAGATGCATTTGACAGAGGGCAGATTGTAGGTGCCCGACGGATGGGACACTCGATCTCCAAAATTGTCAACGAACTTCGATTTTCTCATACAACATTTCAAGAGTGTTTTGGGAATATGAAAATTCTGGCAAAAAAATAAGCACCTGGACAAACGGCAAAGGACAACCAGCCTTGAATGATCTTGGGCTTCGCCCAGATCTGACTCACATCGTACAGACCGATAGGGACCAGATATTATCTGAAATCACCTCCCATCTGAACTTGGATTCTACCTGGGAAGTCAGTGCATGGACCGTGCAACACTCACTTTATCGTCTCAGCTTCTGGAGCTGCCGACCTTAGAGAGTCTCACTTATAATGGCATGATACCAGGCTCAAGGCCTTGCCTGGGTTAAAGAACATCGAAATTGACCATCGAAAATTAGCAATGTATAGTCTAGAGTGATGAATTCCAATTTAAACTTCATGTGATGGGAGACTGAGGGTATGGCACCACCCCATGAAGCCATGGATCCTGCATGTCAGGTCAGAACAGACCCCCACAATTCCCAGAACACAGCTGGTGGCGGCTCAGTGATGGCCTGGGGTGTCTCCAGTTGGACATCTGTGGGACCTGGGGACGTGTACCAACAACTCTCAATGCATCCCAGTAGATAGAATTCATGGCTGACCATTTACACCATTTATGGCTGTCATGCATCCCAATGGAGATGGTGTCTACCTGCAAGACAACTGTTCATCTCCAGGTTGGCTACTGCATGGCTGCAGGAGCATTCTACTGAGTTTGAAATAATGAATTGGCCATCTAGAAGCCCAGATTTAAATCCCATCGAAAATCTTTGGGATACTGTCGAGTAGACTGCACCTGTGTCTTATCAACGATGACCTTGAGAGAATTGTAGACAGCTCTGGAGGATGCAGGGTTGCCATACCTATGGAACTTTTACGCAAGCTTGTGGAGTCCTTGCATTGTCATGTGGTGGCCATTATCAAGGCCAGTGGAGGTTCAACATGTTACTAGGTTGCTATCCCTAATTCAGTGGCACTTCAGCGTATCTGGCTTTTCATTCACATAACATGAAAGTGACCCAGTACTTTTGGTAATATAGTATCACTTGTAACTATAAATCAACACACTTTCATCTTCAAGGAATTTATGGGTTTCACCTTTTCGCTAATAGCTAAGTTATATTTTTTAGTTTTAGAGAAAGTAAATGTGAAGATGATCAATCACTCTTGCCTACTAGTAAAGAAACATTCACATATGTCAACCAGTAATTCAAATATTAGTGAATTAGTCATTCATCTTTGCTTAATTTATCCCATGTAATAATTATGTATTTGACATTGAGCATTCAATGTACAGAATATTAATTTTTTTTAATATGAATTTGTGACATATTTCAGCTTGACTGGTTTGCTGAAAAGCACTTTGCTTTTATTGTCAACTGTAGAAGAAGCATTTTTTACTGAGGGATCAGAATTCAAAGCTGCGGGTTATTTTGTCATTTCTGCATTGCTTGAAGATATTTTACCATCTGAAGAAGAGTGGCAACATTTGAAAACTGGACTGAAACTGGTATGAACAAAAAATCCCATTCTCCGCATTTTGTAAAAAAAAATTTTATATTAAGAAAATTACTGTTTAAAATTTAATAGCAGATTGATTATGTTCCATATAATCAAAGTAATCATACTTACAGTAAGACCTAAATTTTTGTGATTCTTTATTTTTTTTTCATCCTCTTGTTTACCAATCCTCTCACACATCTTTTATTAATAATTTTTTTAAACCATTTTTGAAATTTCATGGCTAGTTTATCCAAATGAATCCATTTACTTTCTGTTTAGTATTTTATAATTTTTTTTTTACATGGTCCTTTACACCCATTGTTTCCTTGTTGCCTTCTTTTATTTTTTTTTACCTTTAGCTGTGGGTTCCATCTTTTAACTCCATTTTTTTATTATATTGTTTGCTGCATAACAGCTGTAGTTGTTGAGGTGCCATCCAACAATCAATTTAATTTTTTTGCATTTGGGGATTAAGTGGAATTTTTACATTTGCAGGCATTTTGTCACTGTCACATTTGACCAATGCCTGCAATGTGAGCTAAGCAAAATGTTTTGCAAAATGATCTTAGCTGCTTTTAACTAAAGCTTTAAAATGTTTTATGCCAAAAAGTTTTAAAATTGCATCTTGACCAGGTACCTTGAAATATGGATATAAGCATATACCATTTCATCTTATTGTCTCTTGTGTTCTATTGGCATATACCATTTCATCTTATTGTCCCTTGTGTTCTACTGGACCCTCTGTTAACAATCGTATGAAATATATACTGACTGTTAACATGTAGATGACAAGTTCACTATAATGTCGTCATTGTCCTCCTTTTTGGATTTGCTGTTAGTTTATCTGCACACTAATATCTATTTCTTCTATATTGTATCAATATTCCACCTTGAATATTTTTGAGTTTTCTGCCATTAGCACCAGACCACGACTCACAAACTTCTGTGGGTGCAGTCCTTGAACACCTACTGAGAACTTTACCTTATCATTACACTCAGCATGCTCTAGTCTACAACTTTAGTATCTGACCTCTAAATCTTCAAAGGTATTTCATCTTAACATTACTTTTACTCTATCAACATCAATCATTACTGCTGCATTATTCAATATATATTGTATTGTGATTTATGTAAAGCATTAGTGACTGCTATCATCAACCTTTCACTTTAGCTGATATTTTAGGGACTTTTGCACAAATATATTAGATCAACTATAGGTGTTACTGTTCTCTTATCTAATATACAGAGCTGGGGAAATCCATTCTCCATTAGCAAGTGAATTTTCTGGTGCTTATTACATTCCAAGTTAAGGAAAACTAATAAAATAAATAAATACCCCCTCAAGCAGCTACTTTCCACAGAAGTCTGGCAGGAGCCTGTCAGTTTATAAAACTAAACAGTGAAATATTTTTATGGAAAAAACACCAACTTTCATCATTGAATGCAGTATCATTAATTTAATTGAATGCTCTTTTTAATGTACATTAAAGCATGAAAAATATTTATCCCCTTCCTTCCACATTTGTATGTGCATTTGCTGTGGCTTGTGGCAAAACTGCTGGCTAGTCAGATTTTTCTGAATTTCCCCAGCCATACTAATATATAACATCTAAATATTAAAATTTAAAAAAATTAAAATTTAAAAAGTAAAATTTGCTGTACAAAAAATTGGATATATAAATTACATTTATTTATATATAGTTATTTATGAAAGTATCAGTATGATAGTTTCAGATAGAAGTGTTAATAGTGTAATTATTTCTGGAGCATCCAAATGTTTTGTCCAAACTGTTGTAGTTACAGTTCCTGGATAATAAAAATGTTGCACTAATTTATTTCATGATTATTTAGCAACTGCATGTTTGACTCCAGCAATTTGCACAAAATGTCAGATACTTCAGGATTAACTAGTGTCTTTTCTCCTGCATAATGTCACATGAGTTCTTCATCTTCTCTTCATATTCATGTTTCTCATTGGATTCCAAATGTTTTTAATGCCGGATTGCCTATATGTTGTATCTTAAATTTCTTAAGTAATTACACTTTAATACTTTTATCAGTTATTAACTGATGTTTCATTGTTCCTTGTTTAATTTTTCTCTGAGATATATTATTTATAAAACTATTTGAGATGAGTAATATTTGCCATCCAGTAACTCTTGTCATACCTTATTAAATTTCATTCTTTTGAATCTGAGTTTTATATATATACTAAAAATAGTAAAATCTCATATCAGTGGGGCCACACATTTTTCTGCTTATGCTGAAAATACCATATGGCAGAGAGAGAGAGAAAGAAGAAAAAAACAAAGTGGTTGTATCCTAATTTTTTTAAATTATTTAGAGAAAATTGCATGGCAGCATTACATAAAACATGGACATAACATGGACATACATAAACAAATCATTTAAATCGCTATGTACAGATTATTAAAGCATACCATGTTTAATCACTTTAAAAAGCACTCAGATATTTTCTTTTGTTTGAGTATAAGAATTTTATATATAAATTACCAGTATGATTTTTTTTTTCTTTCCTCTAGTAACTCAAAGTAAACCATAAAAAGTTAATTGTTTTAACTGCAAATAAAAAGATTAAAAATGCATGAAAAATTAATCACTGTGAATGATAGAAATGCAGTTGATAAAAGTGGCATGATCTTTACTGATTTAATGTGATTTATTGGCTAAATGCATTTTAATGGAAAAAAATGTTCAGTACAATCAAAATCTATAGGTATTATTAGAAAAGCACAGTATATTGAAGTGTATATTGTATTGAAATGTTTTATGTATATGAGAAATTCAACATGGATTAATACAAGTATGTTATTTTAACATTATAATAAGACTGCATTTATTTATGTGCATTTTGATGTAGTTAATATAGGATATATACCAATTATTTAAGTTATAAATGTATAATAAAAAAATTGTATATTAGTCGTAATTCCCAAACAGGCAAGCGGATGGACATGTGTGACATCATTGGTGGCAGAAATTGGCAATTTCCCTATTGTTCCCCTGCTACTTGAGTGATTGTTCCCTGGTGTGCCGTGAGAAGATCTTAGGAGTGCTGCGAAAAAAAATTTTTTTTTTTGGGAGGGGGGGGGGGGGGGGCTCAGTCGATATAGCGCGCCAGGCTCGTAATCTGTAGTTCCCAGGTTCGAGTCCCAGCTGGGTCAGTGTTGAGATTTATCTCCGCAAAATTCCCCGCCCTGCCCACGGTCAGTAGGGGACACTGATGAGCTTCGAAAGGCCGCCATCCGTCAGATGGGACGTTAAGCCGTGGTCCCGTGTGTGGGAGAGCTATACCCTGTGCACATTGAAGAACATGATGGATGGCCTTGATGGGAGGCTACCATCTGTCTCCCAACAGCTGTTCCAGTGGGTCCCCTCCCCCAACCTTCTCTGAGCCTTCGGGGTTCATGTGACCTGGCCATTTAGCCCATGGTGTGCAAAAAAGTGCCGCTCAGAGGTAAAACAACCCAAACCCAACCTGATTGTTCCCGAATTTGGTGGGGCAGTCCCACTTAATTCTGACCCTCTTGGTGTGACGGATGGGTTCCTAGCTGCCGTGGGTCAGCAGTGATCCCTCAAAAGACATCGGAGATTTCTGGGGCACTTCTGTTGCCGACCTTGTGAATGAAGTTATTGATTGACATGCAATTGTGAGTGGAAACCTGTGAATTAACTAGATTTTACCTTTCGTGCCAAACGTTTGATGTAGGTACTACTAGTCCTACACATTTTAAGAGAATTTTTACACACCAATAAAAAGATTGCAAATGTTTAATATGGCTAGCGTGGGTATATACCCACGCTAGCCATATTACTCACTGCAGTTCATCCCATACTTTTCATAATGTATGCACATCAAGAGGTGCAGTGATGTGGCATGCATGTTCCTTCAGCTCATTTACAGGTAATGGTGGTGTAAAATATTTATATGATATAACCCCAAAAGAAAAAGATCTAATGTAGTTTACTGGAAATATATCCATCAGAGAAGTCCTCATGGTGTAGCATGAGTCATGCATAATCTTCAAGGTACATAATTCCTGTAATATTTTGCTAAGATCAGTGGTCCACACACAGTCTTTGAGAGGGTACAAAGTAAATTTACTTTGGTTGTATCTGGTATGATCCACAGCATCCTTTGGATTTTCAATATCCCAAATTCTAACACTGAGAATGGCCTTGTCACTGATGCCAAATATTGCTTCATCAAAGAAGATGAGATTTGCATCATTCTTGATAATCACATGATATTATTTTTTTATTTTTTATTTTTTATTATTTGCATCATTCTTGATAATCACATATATTATTGTTATTTATCTGTCAGCCCGAGTGGTTAGCGTGCTTGGCTAGTGATCTAAGGGACCTGGATTCGAGTCCCGGGTAAGGCATGGATGTACGTGTCATTTTTCTGCTGAGATCCCGCCATCCTCACAGACCTTCTACTATGGCATATAAACTGACAGGCTCCTGTCAGACCTCTGGCAAGCAGCTGCTTGAGGGGGTATTTATTTTTGTTTTTTTTATTATTTTAGCTTTCATAGCTTGTAGCATTGCACTCTATAACTTTACATGGTAAGATGTGTACAAAAGATTTTTTAAACTGTTCAATACACTTAATCTCTGCTTGCTCTTCTTGTTGATTCCTATGGAATTCTTAGGAAGGATAAACATTCTTCGCTGACATAGTCCTACCTGTACCTTTTCCATTGCACAAACATCCCATCTCTGTAAATTACATATAAAAAAGAAATTAAATTACCCATCAAGCAACTGCTTGCCACAAAAGTCTGACAGGAGCCTGTCAGTTTAATACACAACTGTTGCACCATGGATAAGATCTGTGAGAAAGGCTAGACCTCAGCAGAAAGGCAACACAAGCATTCATGCTTTTATCTGGAGTGGGGGTGGCTCAGTTGGTAGCACGCCAGGCTCGTAATCTGTAATTCTCAGGTTCGAGTCCCAGCTGGGTCAGCGTTGAGATTATCTCTGCAAAATTCCCCGCCCTGCCCACAGTCAGTAGGGGACACCGATGGGCGTGGAAATGCCGCCATCTGTCAGATGAGACAATTAGCCGTGGCCCCGTGTGCGGGAGAGCCGTGCCCTGTGCATGTTAAAGAACACACTGGATGGCCTTGATGGGAGGCTACCATCTGTCTCCCAACAGCTGTTCCAGTGGGTCCCCTCCCCCAACCTTCTCTGAGCTTTTGGGGTCCTTGTGACCTGGCCATTTACCCCATGGTGTGCAAAAAAGTGCCACTCAGAGGTAAAACAACCCAACCCTTTTATCTGGGGCTCAAACCGTACTGCATGAATTCTCCTAGTTGGGCATTTTTGTTTAGCTTGGTTTCATTTATATGTTGCATGGTAATTAAAGATTTTGTTTTGTCAGATAATGCAAAATAGCTTTTCAACAAACATCTTTTAACTGAAAAAATCTAGGTAACTATTCTACAGCACCAACTATTTGTGGTGACATATATTAAACCATGTAGGGTGTAAAAAATGCATATTTCTTCTTTCAAAACATGCTGGATTTGTTCAATTTAAATGTATAGTTTTCTTATGATTAATTTTAAAACCATATTTATTTGTATACATTTTGTACTACAACAGTGAGTTTGCATAACTGTACTATGACAGCAGTTTTGCATAACTGTACTATAATAACTTTTAAAATCCTCTTTAACTGTATACATTTCTGTACTATGATAGCAGTTTACATATTATTTTATAAATAATAAATAAACTCGATATACTTGCTATTAACCTATAAATTACCACTTTGAAGTCAATTTAAATTTTAGAGGAAAAATTTTCTTGAGTCAGGTGGGATATGAACCCACGACCTGATAACATGTCAGGTGCTCTGGACCACTGGGCTACCGGCCGCCGATCAAGATCTCCTCTAATTGACGATATGAACCATTTCAACCTACTTTCTATGTAGGAAGTGTTCAGGCAATTTTCGCCACATGCAGCAGACACATGCCATATTGATGGAAAGTATTTCCTTACAAGTAATACAGTTGATAAATAATATATCAAGTGTATTACTTGAAAGGAAATACTTTCCATCTATATAGCATGTGTCTGCCGCATGTGACAAAAACTGCCTGAACACTCCCTACATAGGAAGTAGGTTGAAATGGTTCATATCATCAATTAGAGGAGATCTTGATCGGCAACTGGTAGCTCAGTGGTCCAGAGCACCTGACATGTTATCAGGAGGTTGTGAGTTCATATCCCACCCTGGCTCAAGACAGTTTTTCCTCTAAAATTTAAATAGACTTCAAAATGGTAATTTGTACGTTAATATTATTATATATATATATAAAGGGTTTTCCAAAAGGGGCTTTAGGATTTTGAATGCCGATAACTTAAAATGTTTTTTTTTTTTTCAGGTGGAATTTCATATACCCTAACTTCAGTCATATGCATGTCTAACTATGGCGTCGCTCTCACAAGAACAACGTATTGAAATTGTTAAAACTTGTTATGGAAATAGATGTTCAGTAAAAGAAACACATCGCAAAATTCGTGATTTTTTTTTTTGTGCATTCAATCGTCCTACTGAACAATTTCACGTTAAATGGAAGTGTCAGTAACCAAAATTGTTGGCTTTGGGGGGAAGAAAATCCTTGAATTATTCACAAACAATCATTTCATGCACAAAAATGTACAGTTTGATGTGGTTTGTGGTCTGGAGGAATCATTGGCCCATTTTTCTTTGAAAATGATCGTGGCAATTCTGTTACAGTGAATGCAGAGCATTATAATGCGATGATTACAGAATTTTTGTGGCTTCAAATTGATGGAATTGACATTGCTGATATTTATTTTCAACAAGATGGTGCTACGAGCCATACAACACGAGCGAACATAGTTATTACGCACGAAATTCCCTGGACGTTTAATTTCACGAAATGGAGATGTGAATTGGCCACCAAGATCTTGCGACTTAACGCCATTGGATTTTTTTCTTTGGGGCTATTTGAAAAGTAAAGTTTATGTCAACCAGATAACATCCGAGCAGTCATAAGAGAGATTAATGTCTCAATGATTGAGAATATCTTACAAGATTATGATATTCGTATCGATGCCTGTAAACGTAGCCGTGGTGGACATTTAAATGACATCATCTTTCAAGTTTAATTGTAATCGATGAAACTTTCATTTACAATATACAAATCAGATATATTCCATGTGTTTTCCTCTTTATTGCAAAACAACATCCTAAAGTCCCTTTTGGAAAACCCCATATTTATAGAAGTAGTTTCAATCACTATTAATTTTCAGAGGTGTGCGATTATTTTAATTGCACATCTCTGAAAATTAGTCTGTTTCTGAAAGAAAGATGCCTGTACTATCCATACAGTGTAGTTGATTTTGTTTTCTATAATGCTCTGTTTTACTTTTAAAACGAAATTTAATGAAATTATTAAAAAATATTTCCAGTATTTAGAAGTTGCTTGTATTACTAAACTGGGTGAAGATCCAGTTTAATGTTAAATGTGGCATATAAGCTACATGTAAATTGATTCTAATCTTTTACTTCGTATATTTTATTCCACAATAATCATTAATAATTTAGGTGATGTTTTGCTCAATATTCTGTTATAACATTTGCATCATTTTAATAATTTAATTGATTTACACTTTAATAGGGATTTTTTTTTCTTTTTTAATATAAGCTGAATCACTGGAAGTCGTAAGAATGGGAATATAGTAAGGAAACTTGGAGAAGATTGTTGTTTTTAGGTTTCATATATTTACATACTGTACTCAATAGCCTAGAAAAATGTAGTGTAATAAGTGAAATAATATATTAAAATACTAAAGCAGTTTTATATTTTTTTTCTACAGGATGTATTACCAGCAATTTTAGAAGGGAAGATATTTTACCCTCTACTGTTAGGGCATCATATTCAATTTCCCCCTGCTGTTATTCCTCAGCATATACGTACAGCAGTAGTAACAGCTGATATTATAATAAAAATATTGAATGCTGACAGGCAAGGCACAAATGATGAAATATTTGTGCAACATATTAAAAGACATCTTCCACATATATTATGGTCTCTATGCTTTTGCAAAGGAACAGGATATCATAAAAAAGAAGTAAGACTTTTTATAAAACTCTATTACAAAATAGCATTTAGATTTTTGATTATATCAGCTTTTATATTATTTCCTGTGGTTCTCATTTAGTTAATACTATGTTTATTTTTATTATATTTTGGCTGTGGGGTACAAGGCTACACATATGATAGCCTGCCAGGCTACAAACTGAAATTCCAAGTTTTAATAAAACTTTCAATGGTAAATTGCAAATATGAAAAAAAAGGTGGTTTGTGGCCCAAAATCAGGTTCTACACTGCTGGCCATTAAAAGTGCAATACCAGGAAGAACTCATCAGATTGTCCCGAAATATGCAACACGGGTAGCTCATGGGAGAACATATATATGATTCAAAGCACAGCACAAGTGCACATCATGTGTGACAGTAACACCCCCTGGAAGTGATATTAGAGATTACACAGAGCTGGTGTAAAGCACTGGAATTATGGTATGGGGTGCCATTGGACTTCACTCATGCACGTGCCTTGTACGCATTACCGGTACTTTGAACAGCCAGCATTACATCACTGAGGTGTTGGAGCCTGTGGTCGTACCTTATCTTCAGGGGCTCTCTGATGCCATTTACCAACAGGACAATGCCCGACCACATGTGGCATGCATTGTCCAACAATTCCTGGCTAGCCACCATGTGACACTTCTGCCTTGGCCTACGCGTTCACCAGATCTGTCCCAATTGAACATGTCTGGTCCATGATCTTATGATGACTAGCACACCAGACACCAGCTACAACAGATGAACTACGGCTATGTATCTTAACTGCATGAACTGACATTCCCTAAACACACATCCGACATCTCATCCTCTCAATGCCGGATCGTGTAGCAGCAGTTATTACCTCTCATGGTGGCTACACAAAATACTGAGTTCCTTGTATTCCACAAGTGTAACTGAGTTGTATTTGTAATCATTTGACCCTTGTAACATAAGCTATGTATTCACTAAATATGGCTTTGATATCTCTTGTCTTTCCTGGTGTTGCACTTTTAATGGCCAGCAATGTATTATAGCTAGACGCAAATTTTTAACACAACATGGAATGGCACAAAGGAATGTGTGTATATTCTGGATGATAAAGTATTTAGAAAATTTTGGGACAATAAACAAGTGGTGAACGCCTTTATTTGATATATTCCTTGTGATAATAGCCAACTTCTACATCAACATGTATTGTTGGAGAACTGGTAGTTGTTGTACATTGTCCACCCTATTACTTGGAAAAAAAAATTGATATTATAAAAAATAAAATAAGTTTATTATAAATAATAACTTATTATTTATATAGATAGTTTTAATTCTGCATTTATTGTTAAAATGGAATTTAAGAACTTCTTAAATTTTATTTCAAATATGAAAAAAAGTATTAAAGTGTAACATATTAACCAAGATCCACAAACTGATGCCTAGTGACAAGTTCAATTCTGCTGTCCAAAAAAGTGTTATACAATTTTATGTCTGAACTATTAAAAGTGGATTTCATGGCTGGTTACTATGTTCAAGTGCATGTTTAAGCTTGACATAATAGAAGTAGAGTTTCTTCCAATTCATTGCTCATTAGAAATTAAGTTTTTTTTTTCCTGTGGCTCTTTAAGTATATAGATTTTTTTCTTAGTGACTCTTCATTAAGTTTGGATTGGATGGGTTACTGCATCATGCATTTAGTTTCAGTATGATTCATAAAAATTTTTTTTATACTTTTTGTGACAATATTTCTTTGCTTCATTGTGCCATGGCAGCTTAGTATATGAGGCACCACTGCTGCTGAATTCCCATTCTTATTGCTACACAACTGCTAATTTTTAGAGATGCTGATAGAAAATGAATTATAATCTGCCAACAATGCAGATTTAAATGATATGTGCCAAGATCTTGTATTTAATTTTTTTAATGCATTTTTATATGATTTTTACAATTTATTTTTATAGAATTCCACAGGATATATAAGTGCCAGTAAACTAATGATTAATAGCAAGCTAATGACAAATTCTTTACCTAAAGATGAAGTGCTCTTCCTAATGAACACTTTATATGACTTGTAAGTATTATTTTATTTTTCAAAAGTAGTGAGTAGTTATATGAAAATTGGTCAGGCAGGCTGTGGTTCAGTTAATCAGAATGGCTGCATTCTTGAGAAGGTATCTCACTTTCATTGTCAGCTGTCACAGTTTAATTATCTTGGGAACTATGTAACAGATACTGGTGATGTGCGGCATGAGATTAGCAGATGAATAGGTATTGCTGCCGGGACTTTTAAGAATTTATGGAGAGCATGGGGAAATAGGCATATACACCTAAAGACTAAAATTATACTGTATAATAATTTGGTCAGTTATGGTAGTGAAACTTGGATGCTTTGTAAACAAGATAATAGGAAATTTGATGCTTTTGATTCTAGATGCTTACACATTGTCTTGGGCATTAGGTGGTTTAATTTTGTAAGTAATGATGAGGTTAGGCAAAGGAGTCAGCAACCTCCTTTAAGCAGCATAATCTGCAGAGAGAGAGAGAGAGACCGTTGGTTTGGCCATGTTGCCGGTATGGATAATTATAGATTAGCAAATATGGTTATGAACAGTGTGCCTAAAGGCCTCAGAAAGAGGGAGACCTAGGATGTAGTGGGCAGACAATGTCAAACAGGACCTTTAGAATTGGTGTGCAGTGGCCAGATGCAGCAGATGCACTAAATTGTGCGATCTGGTTGGACCTCCATAGCCCATGGCTGCTTGAGGATGATGATGATGACGATGATTCATTATTTCAGTTTGATGCAATCGAAATTAATAGGAAATTGCTGTCTACCCATTCCCCAAAGACCTGAGATGGCTACACTCCTACAGTGGAATTGTCGCAGATCCCGGAGGAATATTGATAATCAAGGTCCTCCTGGGTGCATGAGCCCATTCTCGTGTGCCTACAGGAGACTTACTTGCAGACAGTCATTGATCCTATGATCTGGCACTTTTCCCTCATTTGCTGGCACTGGAATGGAGATGGACCTGCTCATGGGGGTGTTGCCGTAACCATGAGGTGTCATAAGTAACCGTTTCCATTCCAGGTCATTCCCCTCACCACCACTCTTAATGCGGTAGCCATCTGCCTCTTCATGGATTTTCTTTGACTATCTGCTCTGTTTGTCTACCACCCTGAAGTATCTTCTGGGTTGGCCTTGATAACCTCACCTTGCAACTGCCGTCCCCTTTCCTCATCATGGGCGGACTTCAATGGACACAATCCTTTTTGGAGCACTACTGACAAATGGGAGGGTTGGCATCCTTGAGCAGTGGCACCTGGATCCTTCTCTTTCCCTGCTCAACACTGGTGTGATTCACTTCCTGACCCACACATTCAGTGACATTGATCTCACCATCTGTTACTCATCAATACTTCCACTCTTTATATGAAAAGTCGAGCACAACTCTTACCGAAGCAATCGCCTCCCCATGGACTTGTACCATCTCCCATGGTGGTGGTGGGGGCTTTGTGACCCTTCACACATATCATGGTGGAGGCTTGATCATGCTGACTGGAGTGGCTTTGAATTCCTCTGAGTTTGACCAACACTTTGTCGGCCAGTAGCCAATCAGTGTTGTAGTGGGGAGTTGATGTACTGTATCATTCATGCAACTGCCTCAACCATTCCTCATACCTAGCACAAGTTACTCTATTTCCAAAATCACAGTGGAATTCCAACTGCACCACAGCTTGTAAGGCTCAGAATAAGGCTTGGGAGGTGTTTCAGACATATCTGATATCCTCCAATCTTGAAGTATTGTGCCAGGGCAAAAGCCTGTTTCATCCAGCCCCAGAGCCAGAAGGAGTCTTAGGTCAAATATACATCATCTCTCACTCACATGACCAGTTCTAAAGTCATGTGATATAAGCCCAGAAGATGGGTGGGAACTATCTCCCACTCATTATCGATCCTGGAATAAAAATGGGTAGGCAATTTCTGATCTCATAGCAATTGCCAACACTTTGAGGAAATAATTTTCCCCCATCTCTTCTTCATTGTCCTATTCCCCTGAGTTTCTGGCTCTGAAGAGCAAGGCCAAACTCTTTCCATTGTCTTTCTACTCGAATGGCCTGGTGCCTTACAGCTATGCCATTGGAGGATCACATCACATTGGAGGTGTTGTGCCTTGCTCTGCAGTCTTCTCATGCATCTGCTGTCAGGCCATACAATGTCCATTATGCTATGCTCCAACGTCTCTCACCATCGAGATAGGATTGACTGCTCTGACTTTTCAATCAGATTTTCCTTGAGGAGCAGTTTCCTGCCCTCCCTAGTAGGAAGCCATTGTCTTGGTCTTTCACAAGCCAGGATAGGATCCCAAGATTCCTTTGTTATTCAATTGCATGTACAAGGTGTTGGAAATGATGGTAAATGCCTGACTCATCTGGTATTTAGAACATCACAGCCTTCTTTCTTTCTAACACTGAGTGTGGCTTTCGTAGGCAATGATCAATCCTTGACCACATGATCTGCCATGAATTGGCAATCACAAAGCAGAAAAGAGTACTTGGTGTCAGTTTTCTTCAACATCAAAAAATAGAGGACACCAATGGGCTTGGAAAGGCCACCATCCATTAGATGGGATATTAAACTGTTGCCCTATGTGCCCATATTCTGTGCGTATTAAAGAACATGCTGGATGGCCTTGATGGGAGGCTTCTATCTGTCTCCCACAACAATCCAGTGAGTCCCAGCCTTCTCTGAGCCTTTGGGGCCCTTGTGACCTCCATTTAGCCCATTGGGGCAAAAAAGTGCCACTCAGAGGTAAAACCACCCAACTTATTGTCATTCTCTATCTTTAGTCCAGATCCTTTATTGCTGAGTTGATTTTGTATTTCTTTCATTATTTCACATGTTATTTATATAGTCTTCCTTTATTGTTTTACCTTTTTACGATGTTTGTGTTGCTGTTTTAAATTTTGATTGTTGGTTTTCATGTCTTGTATTTGGCCCATAAGGCCTCAGTTGCATATGCACCATAAAACCCTAAACAACCTACCAACCCCACAATAAAGAAGGCTTGTCAAGTATGATCCAGTATGAAGAGCATGGTCATTTTTTAAGGGGGGATGTTTGTAAGGAATTGTGCCACAAAGGCAAAGTGTGAACATGGAAGGATTGGTGGACTTGCTGTATCAGCCATGGAGAGGGACTATTTTGAAGGGATCATAATAGTTTTTATTTTATCCTTTGTATTGTTTATCAATAAATTCCTGAAACTTTTCGATTGCACCATCTTATTTGTATCAGCTCCATGGTTTAATAGTAGAATAACATTTTACAAACTTCCTCCTTTTCTGTGTAGCTAGAGAATGGTAATACTTTATGTCCAAGACACTGCCCAAATCACCACTTTTTCATTTGACATAGAACTCATTGCAATGAACTTCTCTGAAACAATATCTGTTTATGAAGAGGGACAAGAAAAAAATTGAGTGCAATATTTTTGGAGAGTAGCCTTTGACATTTCTCATAACACAAGCTTTAATTTCATATGCAACATGTTAGTATTCTTAATAATAATATAAATAAATAGAATAATCTTTCAAGTAGAAGTTAAGTATGCAGAAAGAATGTTTAATTTATTAAAAGCATTTGTTTATATGGTCATGTGTATTGTGTTTGAGTAGGTTTTGATCTTATGTATGCTTTCCCTAAATGTAACTCATATCCTTTGTATTTATATTTATAACTGCTTTCTGTGTAGATCTATTAATGAAGGACATCAGTGGACTTCTCCTTTACACAGTATGTTGGGGCTAATAATATCAAAATATCCTGATGATGTATATGATATATTTAAGTTGCTAAAACAAGTGAATGAGTAAGTAAATTTTGTGTTTCTCATAAAAGATTTATAGCTTTATGTGAACACCTCGAAATAGAAAATATGTTTTGTTAGGTAGAATATACTTGTTGAGCACTTGCCTAAGTTGACAGCATTTTTTATTTTTTCAGAACTACCTTAAAGCCAGTGTATGTGTGTGTGGGGGGGGGGATTTATTTACTAGTTGATATGTTTTAGAAAATCCCCAACTGAAGAACTTAACAGCTTTCACTCTATTTTCAGTTTTTTTTTTAATATTAAACAAAGATAATAAATTCAACATTTCATTAATAAATGTGTTTTTTAGGAAATTTTATTATAAACTGAATATTTTTTAACATTTAGTAAGGCTTTTTTTAATATTTCAAGTTCTCAGAGTAATTTTGTGACTAGTGCAAAATGTTACCATTTATTAATATTTTTTATTCAATAAAATTTGAATCTTAGCTTTTTAACCCTTACAGTGTCGGGTTTCTGAAACTGAACTCACTGTGGTGGCTGGATTTATTTTGAAGTATTTTCAGAAAGTAAAATGAACAACTTTAGAACCTCATCCTGAAGTAACTATTTAATGGAAATATGTCATGTTATATACCAAAAGAAAATACCCACCCAACTCAAAACAATTTTTCCTCTAAAATTTAAATCGACTTCAAAGTGGTAATTTATAGGTTAATACCAAATATGTTGAGTTTATTTATTACTTATCAACTATGAAAAAAATTTAAAAAATGTTTCATAGCAGTTAAAGTTTAATCAGTGCAGTGAATTTGAGAACAAGTCGCTTTATTATGAAGCTGCGTAACTGCTACGGAAAAGTTTAATTCTAAAATTCCAGTAGAAAGTTTGGTTAAAAATCATAATTTCCTGACCTTAATTTGTTCATATACTTTAAATGTAATTAAAAATAATGATAAAGTCCTACCACATTCTGAGTAATCCTAATGCTTGTTCTAATAGCCCCCATTATAGATTGCTAGCAGTTTCACTTTCAGTCATTTCAAATTAATTATTGTTTATAATCGCAATATCCATTTGAGAAGCAATAAAATATAATTTTAGAAGCATTAAATTAAAAAAAATCTTTAAAACTGGAAGTCTGCTAAAATATGATCGAAAGCCAATGTGCATAGTTCCCGGATGATGCAATTTCCAGTAGTAAAAAAAAAAACATCTTTACGTTAAAAGTTTAGAAAGCATTACAATTCTAGTAGAGCTATAAATAGCACAAAATACACAGAAATTCAACAGATTGATCATCTAAGTATGGGATGGCAGAATAAAAGCATAAACTAAATCGGCACTACTTAATGCTATTTACCGTGACTGAACATGCTCATACGTTCACTGCAGACTCAAAGAGATTTGTTTTTAAAGTTTATCATAATTTTTTCAAGTGGAATCAATGAGTAAACAATGTATATCATAAATTTAAATGTTATTTTTGATATTTAATTAGAAACAGTTGAAAAGAAATCAGCTTTCTATTCGAAAAAATTTATTTTCACAACCTTGTACTTATGGGAGCAAAACTTCACTCTCCAATTGCTAGAATGGGAAAGATGAAAGCGATTCTTCGGGTTGCGACATGTTAAGGGTTAAAGGTCTTTTGTGCAGTAATTGTGTGTTATTTTGTAATACAACACAGACAGAAATTTGTGTAATTAACCCTACAAGCAGCAGCCTGTCAATTCATTCATGCACTGTCTACTTCTGTAAAGATGCTGCTGTTTTTGATACATTTTTAAGCTGTAAAATGTATCTTCTGTATATTCTTGTATCTTACCAACAATTAGTAGAATAAAGAACTTTTGTAATTTAAACTTTTTATATTACAAAAGCTAAATGAGTCGAGCATATTGAAACATCAATGGAAGAATGTTTTGCAGCTTAAAGATATCAGCAGCACCACTACAAAAGTGAATGAAATGTTGTGAAATGACAGGTTTCCACTTCTAGGATTAACATATATAAAATATTTGATGTTGCTTGTCTAATATTAAAGTTGCATAGCAATCGATAAGTAAGCTTTAAGGAAAATAAAGTTTTACTTTTTGAAAATATGGTTATTTGAAATTAATATTCATTTACAGGTCTGAGAGCAAATATAAATTTCATTCAGCACAAGCAATAATCCACCACTTATCAACTGAACAAAAAGTTGAACTTGTCAAGCAATTGGGCAGTAATATATATTTCTGTGAAGAACCGCATTTGAAAGAACAAAGTGAGTAGTGTATCTTTTTTCATATCAGATTCAGGCATATTTTTACGTACAATAGGAATTAATAATTTTATTGTTTTAGCACGTTTAAATCCAAAGAAGTTTTCGGTCTAGTCTTTAGTATAATTTGGTGAAAAATAGTAGTTCTCAAAAAGAAGTCTAGTTATTATACACCAAAGAGCCAAAACATTATGACCATCTCCTAATATGATGGTGGTCCTCCACATGCTGCCAAAACAGCTCTTGCCCAGCAAAGGCATGGACACTACAAGATTTCTAAAGGTATCTTGTGGTATCTGGTACCAATACATACCAGCAGATCCCTTTAACCTTGTAAGTTACATGGTTGAGCTACCACAGATTGGATATGCTATTCCAACACAAACCACAGATGCTCGATTAATGTCTAGGGAATTTGGAAGCCAGAGCAATACCTGGAAGTCTTCCTCAAACCATTCTCAAACAATCTGGGGAGTGTGGCATGGTGCATTATCCTGCTGAAAGGAGGCACTACTAGAGGAGAATACCATTGCCATGAAAGGATGTACCTGCTCTACAGTGATGTTTAGATAGTTGGTAGATGTCATAGTTTCCTGCACTGAATGACTGGACTCAAGGTTTCTCAACAGAACATTGCCCAAAGCATTACTCTTCCTCCAATGGTTTATTTTTGTCCCATGGTTCATCCTGGTGCCAATACTACCCCAGGTAAACGAAGCACTTGTACCCAGCCATCCATATGGTGCAACAGGAAACGAGATTAATCAGACCAGACCTTTTTCCTATCATTAAAGGTCTAGTTATGATGCTCGCATGCCCATTGTAGGCACTTTCGACGGTGAACTGAGGTTAGCATGGGTACTCAGAGCAGTCTGCAATATGCAGCCCCATTTTCAGCAAGGCTCGATGTACTGTGTGTTGTGACACATTACTCCTGTCACTAGCATTCAAATTATGGGTGAGTTGCACCATAGTATCACTTCTGTTTGCTCATACCATATGAGATAGCCTTTTCTCATCTCTAGCATTGATGAGCCATGCGAGCATTTCTTGGTTTTTCCTCCTCGGATCACTTTTTGAAAGTACTAACCACAGCTAGCCGTGAGCATCCCACAAGCCTTGCCATCTCGGAAATGCTCTGACACAGTCGTCTGGCCATTACAATTTGACCTTTGTCAAACTCACTAAGTTTGCTGCCTTTCCCATCTGAAGAACAGGAATAACACTGATTAACAGATAGGTGTTATTTATGCCATTTCATGACCTTCACATGCACTGTCGTTTACCTACAGTTGCTTTGATTTGCATGAAGTCACACTAGTCGTAATGTTTTGGCTCTTTGGTGTATGTAGTAACATGAAATATTTATAGTTTTTATTAACTGTACAAGTCATTTCGCTAATGATCAAAGGGGTCTGGGTTCGAACCCCAGATAAGGCATGGTTGTTTGTGTCATTTTTCTGCTGAGGTCCTGCCATCCTCACAGACCTTCTACTATGGCATATAAACTGACAGGCTCCTGTCAGACTTCTGTGACAAGAAGCTTACTTATGGGGTATTTTATGTTTACTTAAGTATAAATCTACAGCATAATCTAGTGCACAAAAAAAAATGTGTTATTGGAAATTACAATAATGTTGTAACCCAAAAGAAATTAAAACAAAAGAACAAGTAGCAGGCCACGTGGTCTGGATTAGCTATTACTTCAAAAGAATACTGAATGTATTGTCAGTTTGATATGCTTGATCCAGAGAAAATTAGTTAATAGTTGAAACAAGACATTTTGGTTTCAATAATAGATACTATAGAAATGTCCTTTCTTCATATTAAGCTGTAGATTTATCACTGAGACAATGAAATGTGTTTCATTTCCCAAGGAAATTTCAAGTATTGAAAATGATATATATAGTTTTTATTGAGCTTTTATAATCATTAACAGTTTTTAATTATTACTTTTAGACATAGATGGATATTTAGCAGAAATATGCTGCTGTATCAAAGATAAAGATGTACTTCATTTTCCTGAAATTCAAGAAATGATTAAAAATATTCTTGATTACTTGATTCATCAGAGCAAACATGAAATAATTTCAGCTGTTAACTGGTATGTGCCCTTTCTATTTTGCTCTTGATTTATTTTCTGTATTATACTTTGTGATAAAAATTGCCGTTTTTAACAAGAAAAGCATGTGCTATGCTTAAAGCATCTAATGGTAGAAATTCAAACTATTGGGAGATTTGGATAAAGGAATGTCAATATTTTATTTGTATCTATCCAACCCAAAACTAATTTTTGATTTGTTCCTTAAAACAAAAATGTTGAATTTTCTCAGTCCCTCAGGGAGGAGGAAGCAAATTGCTATAAGTCACTTGATAACTACACTCTGCCACCAAAATTTAAAATTTCCATTATGAATATCTAATTTGCAATAATGTTAAAAGTTTTGCCAGTATTCAATTTTGGCATCCTTTAATTGTAGAAATTCAAATTACAGGTAACTTCTGTTTAATGCAACATTGGCCAATATGATGTTAAAATACTCCTTTTTGCCCTCCTCATCAACTTGCTAAAAAAATAAAACAGTGTATAAGAAATTCTTTTGAAAAATAGATTTTTTGTCCAAAGAATTTCTTACGCACAATGTAAATGACATAAGTTGGTGAAGCAGTATATCCATAATGTGTTGTTGTTAGAAAGAGATCTCATGAAAGTGTTACTGTCAGAGTCATTGAAGAGGCACTATCATTTCATAATCAGTGCATATCTTTGTTGGAAGGGGTACAACTATGATCTCACTTGAGAGACCATGAAATATAGTTGTGACGTGCTGCCTGAATGCTATAAACAAATGTTATGTACCAAGAGAAAAAAACCAAGTATTTGATCCTGAACTTCAGGTGAAAGCCATGTCCAGGATATTAATTTCATTAAGCAGTGAGCTCTGAGGGATTACATGGTGTTACATAACCCCCCCCCCCCCCCCCTAGTGAATGGGAATTTCGTTTAATGTCAGTTGTCAGGAACGCATCCTCCATATTAAGTGGGAGTTACCTGCAATTTAAATTTTCAAAAATGCAATTTGTAATATTTTGTTGGTATCTATTTAACCCAAAATAATTTTTTTAAATTCTCTGTTAAAGAAATTGAATGTCTTCAGGTAGGTAGACTGATAAACAACAAAAGGAAAATAGTAGCTTATGTATTGAAAATGACCTAAAAAACCCTAATAAGTGAATTTTGTCTCACAGATGTCTTTTGATGTATGAATAAACTGACTTTGATTCACAAGTTTCTCTATAGTGATTTGCCCCAACAATGTAATTATTGTATCTCACCATACTCAATAATGTAAGCACTGCTTGAAAGCAGGAAATGCATTTATCTACACAGAAGTAAAAAGTTGCATTGTGTACATGTACTGTGTTGCTTATTTGCATGTGTATAATTATACTTAATGAGCCAACCTTATACACTAATTATTTAAAATACTTTCTTAACCCCCTCATTATTATTGAAGTTTTGACCCTTTTTTTGTTCCACTAATGATGATAAATTAATTATTGCATTGAAAACTGTCTTTATATTTATACTACTTTATATTTATAGTTATAATATCAGTTTTTTTTTTAATTACAGAAGGTATAAAAATTTCATACTTGAATTATCCTAAAGATATTCAGCCTTTTCTATGGCCATCTCCAGAATGTTACATTAGCTCGAGAAGAATTATTGGACTTTATAAAGACTGGTTTCTAGGTATTGTGGTGCTTAGAAAATATTTTTTATAATTGTAATGCCTTGAAACCAGTTTTGAAAGTCAAATTGTTTTTCAGTCAATGTAGCATCCCTGATATGGCCAGAGAGAATGCCAAAAGTCTTTAGGATAGTTCAGGTAAGGAAATTTTATTTTCTGCAATTTAAGAAACTGCTAATACTATTAATTTTTCCACTCACATATTCCTTGCCTATTGTCTTTTTTTAAAGCTTCTATCCTTTCAAATGGTATTAGCCTTATGAAATTTCTGGAATAAGTAAAAGGAATGTAGCCATTATTTTTAAATAGTAAAAGTAAATCTTTTCCAGAAACAATTCTTGAAAACATTGTAAAAGAATCAATAACCAGAGTAGTTTGTACATGAGCTACTCAGCTGAGAACCATGGATTGCTAATTGTGTCTAATAATCCAGATGCAAATTAAAATAAATGCAAAGAAGTTGACAGAAAATCCTAGTTTCAACTGTGTGGGATATGAGTTTATAGTATTTCAGGTTCTGTGACAACTAAACAACCAGTGTTGGATAAAATCAACATGACCTATTTCAGTTGACTGAGCTGTTAAGAAAGGGACTAATAGACTGAGATTTCAAAATAATTTTTCTGTCTGTTTAATTAAGAAAGCCATCTAACATCCTGTCTGATAGATGATTGCCTTTCCAAACCCATTGTTTACCAGTCAGTTTGAAAGCTTGGTACATTATTAATTGAACCAACCTTGTTCCCTCAAGATAGGATTAAGAATAATTCATAAAAAAAATATTTTTAGAATTAAATTCAGCTCCTATAAATAAAAAAAACATAAATTTGGTAATTTAGCAGTATTAAAGCAAATTAGATACATTAGTAACTACATAATGGAGAATGAATTTGGATTGGGTTATTTTATCTCTGAGCGACACAATATTTTTGCACACAATGTGTTATATGGCCAGGTCATATAATGACCCTGAGTGCTCGGAGAAGGTTGGGGGAGGGAACTCACTGGACAGCTGTTGGGACACAGATGATAGCCTCCCATCAAGGCCATCTAGCGTGTTCTTTAATGTGCATGGGATTATGGGCTCTCCCACACATGGGGCCATGATTAATGTGCCATTCAATGGATGGCAGCCTTTCCAAGCCCATCGGTGGCATAGGTAGCACATACAATGAAATAATAAATATCTTACCTTCTGGCCCAGCCTGAAAAACTGGTTTTCATCCAGAAGCCAAGCTATATTTTTTTTCACTATGCTCAGCCAAAAAAAAAACTTCAGAACTTTTTTGCCAAATAACTAATGAAAGGAATTATGGCATGTTTTATGTCAAATTAATCAGCATTTAATTCCAGATTTTTTGAAAATAAAATATTTAACAAAAAAGACTACTAGTTTTGTTGGAGCTTTTTTAAGAGTTGTGTAGTAAAAAATTCATCTGGCAATGCAAATAAAAATTTTACTTGTAACAAGAAAATTACTTTCATTTTGCAATTTTTTTTCTATTTACTGTACTTTGAGAAAAGTCCAGACTTTTCACCAACTGCACTGAGTGAATTAACCAAATTGATTTTAGATTTTTTTTTAAAAATCGGTCAACTGAAATAGGTCATGTTGTAAGCAAATTAAACAGAATTTTATGAAAATAAAAAAAAAATTAAACAAATTTCAAACATATTGATTTTAATAAGATTTTTTCACTGATATAGTGAAAAAAATTGATCAGACTATGCAATTAAGGTTTAATTTTTGGAGCCTTAATTTTCTTATCTCAGACATTAAAGGCCAAAATCTTTCCCTTGCATGAATTTTGCATAACATAATCATTAACCGAACTAAAGAGAAAAGGATACAAAATGCATTGTTCTTGAATACCAGAAGCAATACTAAACCAATTGCTACAAGCCTTGCCAACTCTTACAAACGACTCAATGTTATTATAAAGAGCTTTCATTTTGTGAACTAGTCTGGTATGCCATACATTCTCACAATCAACCACAAATTATGACGATCAACAGAGTCAAAAGCCTTTTGGAATTCAACAAAGCAAGTAACCAAAGATTTCTGTAACTTTAAACATTTCTCAAGAATATGCCTGAGTGAAAATATCTGATCTATACATCTCCTACCACTTCTGAATCCACATTGCTCATCACTCAATTACCTGTCAACTGATACTACCTCTCTAGTTATCACAGGAACTGCAATCACCTTTTTTGAAAATAGGGATAATAATAGCTCTGGTAAAATCTTTAGGAACCATGCCTTTATCATAAAAGATATTCAAAATTTCAGTCATCCAAGTGGTAACTGAAACATTCCCAGCTCTAAGCATTTCTGTAATAATTTCATCTACCCCTGAGGATTTATGAAGTTTAAGTTTAGAAATAGCCAAAATAACTTCAGATTGTGTTATAGGGCCAACATTAAAGCCACCAATGCATCTATCATTATAAACAATGGGAGTAGAACTAACCACATTGTTTTGAACATCACTGAAATGCTCAGCCCACCTAGCCATGACAGAATCCTCCCCTTCTATAACCTTACCTTGTTTATCCTTCAATCCTTGTATGCCTGTCCGTTTTCTACCACATAAAACATTAACTATCTGGTACAGCTCTCTGGTGTTGTGCTGCCTAGCTGCTTCCTCAGCTTTGTCAGCCAAGCCGTCAAGCCAAAGATTCTTATCAGTAGCTAACTGATCCTTTACACGTTTATTAAGTTTTCTATAATGTTTTCTATTAGGACTAGTAGGGTATTGATTAAGGACATTCCTGCAGTTCTTTCTTTCCAAAATAAGCTCAAGTACCTTATCACTCAAATAATTCTGCCTCCTCTGCTCCTTTTTTCCTAAAAGAGTACTGTTAGTTTCCAAAAAAAGCCTGTTTAAAATGGCCCCATTCTTCCTTACCTTCAGCAGTAAGCAAACCATGACTGATAAGATGTCATAATGACTAAGTAACCTATCATGGTAAGCTTTAGCTTATAACAGTGTGTTTCAGATCTTCAGAATTAAAGATAATTTTTTTAACCTTAGCACAATGCTTCTTAAGTTTAAGTTGCAAGACACTTTTAACAAGGTAATGGTGAGTTCCAGTTTCAGCTCCCCTAGATGACCTGGTATTTCTAACAGAGCTAGCCCATTTGCTGTTAATTAATATTAATCATACTCTTATGTAACTCATTTGGTGAAACCCATGTGTACTTATGTATGTCATGGTGCTTGCAATAAGTGTTAGTTATTTTGAAACTATTAAGTTTACCTGTAGGAGACATTGATCCATTGCAGCTACCAATACCAAAAGGGCCTATCACTCCTCCCTAACCAAAAAGTTTTGGTATTGCAGCTACCATACCAAAAAGGCCTATCACTGCTCTAAAGGTTAGAGTCAGTACCAACTTTGGCATTGAAGTCACCTAGAACAAGAGTAATATCACCTTTCTTGACAAAATTCAAAATATCCTGAAGTTGGCCATAAAACCTATACTTCTCATCGGCATCCTCAATGGGGGCATAACAGCAGATAACATTCAAGTCTTTTATGCTTGTCTGAAATTTTGCTGTAAGCTTTCATTAATGCACTCATATCCCTGAGAAGCAGACCTATGCCTTAGAGATGCTTATTCCCTCCCTGAAAAGAAAAATTTAAGGTTTTTTTTTAAGAATCTGACCTTTACTGATTAATTATTGAAAATGTGTAAACATAACTTCACTGTATTGCCAGTCATATAACCTAACTAGCTTTATACCCTGCATTGAATTGAACAGATTTACATAGTACAGCATAGTTTATGTAGTAAAATGATAATAGGTTTTTATATATCATTTTATACTTATTTTGCTTTAGGAATGCAAACCAAGAAGAATGTCATATAATGCTTGCTGTCCAAGTTGCAACATTTTTCTCATTAACTATCAAAGCCACCCCAAGTGTTTTGAGTAAAACACATTGGCATTTCATGTTCAATACGATTGTAGAGTGGTTACAGGTAAATATATAAAATTCTTTTACTTATATTCCATAAATCATAACTGCAGAAGATGATCAATTAACTGTTAAGTGCGAGGCTTAAAAAACAAATTTTACCAGGTGACCAAGCTTTTTTTCAACTGTGCTCAGGCAAAAAAAAATGGAACTTTTTATCAAATAAAACTGGTAAAGGGAAATAAGACATGTTACATATTAAATTAAACAGCATTTAATTCTGGATCTTTGAAAATATTTAACAAAAATTTAGATTAATTTTAATAGGACTTCTTAGAGTGACATAATTAAAAAGGATATGGCAATGCAAATAAATATTTTAAAAAACTATTTTACCAAAATAAATACACCAAAGAACCAAAACGTTATGGCCAAGCAAGTCTTTATGCAAATTGAAGCAACCACAGGTAAACGATGCATGTGAAGGTCATGAAATGGTATAAAAATTTCCTCATACTGAGCCAGGTTAATCAGTGTTATTTTTGTTCTTCAAATGGGAAAGGCAGTGGACTTATGTGAGTTTGACAAAGGCCAAATTGTGATGACCAGATAACTGAGTCAGAGCATTTACGAGATGGCAAGGCTTGTGGTGTGCTCACAGTCAGCCATAATTAGTACCTTCAAAAAGTGGTCTGAGGAGAGAAAAACCTGAAACCACCAACAAGGTGTGGGCCAACCATGGCTCATCAATGCTAGAGATGAGAGAAGACTGTCTTGTATGGTACGAGCCAACAGAAGGGATACTGTGGTGCAACTCACCCATAATTTTAATGCTGGTGATCGGAGTAATGTGTCGCAACACACGGTACATCAGATCCTGCTGAAAATGGGTCTGTGTAGCTGCAGGCCGCTCAGAGTGCCCATGCTAACCTCAGTTCACCATCGAAAGTGCCTACAATGGGCATATGAGCATCAAAATTGGACCTTGAATAATTGGAAAAAGGTCATCTGGTCTGATGAATCTCATTTCGTATTGCACCATGTGGATGGCCGGGTATGTGGACATCATTTACCTGGGGAAGTGTTAGCATCAGGATGCACTGTGAGACAAAAACAATCTGGTGGAGGAAGTGTAATGCTTTGGGCAATGTTCTGCTGGAAAACTCTGGGTCCAGTCATTCATGTGCATGAAACTATGACGTCTACCACCCTACCTAAACATCATTGCAGACAAGGTACATCTTTTCATGGCAACAGTATTCCCCTCTAGTAGTGCCTTCTTTCAACAGGATAATGCACCATGCCACACTGCCCAGATGGTTCGAGAATGGTTCGTGGAACATGAGGAAGACTTCCAGGTATTGCCCTGGCCTCCAAATTCCCCAGATATCAATTCAATCAAACATCTGTGATTTGTGTTAGAACAGCATATCCAATATGTGGAGGCTCAACCACATAACTTACAAGAGTTAATGGATCTGCTGGTAACGTATTGGTACCAGATACCAAAAGACACCTTTAGAAATCTTGTAGCGTCCATGCCTCGCAGGGTCAGAGCTGTTTTTGGGCACATGGAGGACCAACATCATATAAGGCAGGTGGTCATAATGTTTTGGTTCTTTGGTTTATGTATATGAATAGAAAGAAAATTCTGAATAATCAAAAAGTTTTACTTGGAAGAAGAAATTTATTCAGTAATTTTTTTTGCAATGAAATGTTATGAGTAATGTTGTCAACTAAAAGAGCAATTTTTCTTTTGCCAAATAACCAATCAACAGAAATATGTCATGTTATATACCAAAAGAAGGAACATTTAACTGCAGTTAATAAATGGCTGAGGTCTTTGCCTTCTTCACAGGTCTTCTCTATGATATATTGAACTAACAGTCTTCTATCAGACCTCTGTGATAAGCAGCTGCTTGAGGGGTAATTTTTTTAATAAATGGCAAAATTTCAAAGAAAGGTAAGTAAAATTTTATAAGTTTTTTCTTTAATGCAAAGTTGTACTGTATTTTTTTTTTGCCATTTTAACTTAAAATTTTTTAAAAATTCCATATTTTCTAAAGTATTTTATTATTTATTATAAATCATAATATTTCTAATTATTACTTAAATCTTTCATTTATTTAACTTTTTCCTAATTATTTTAGTCATTTATGCAAACAACATATAGTGCACATGCTTCAATTTATTTGCCGATCAGCAAATCATAAGAATACAGTAGTAGTGTCACAAAAATATATTTTGCTTTAAAACAAGATAATTTAAATAAAAAATGAAAAATATATAACCAAAAGAGAGGTAAAGAGCTATGAAAAAAAAATGAAAAATATTTTGAAACTTCCACAATTTCATCAGCAGCTCTAATGGAAGAGTTCATCTTATCAACATCGTTTGTCAAAAGTGCTAAATCATCAGCATAATCTGAATAAGAAATTTTTTAAATCTCTATCATTTTGACAGTCTTTTTTAGCAACTCATTGACCTGACCTATCAGTTAAACTATAGTTACTGGATGTACTACAAGATGTATTAATCTGATTAGATGAAGAATGCTAAATGGTTAATATAATCTGTTCTGTTGTAAATTGTCGTTTTCTTTCCAAAATTTTTAAGTGATCATCTAAAAATAAACAGCACACTGAAATTTTAATCAACATTCTAAATCTGAATAGTTACATATCTTTGCCAGAATGCTTTTTATAGACTTTTAGGAATATTAACATTGAAACTTAGACTGAATCATTTCCAGATCAATTTTCATTAACCACTTGCCTGATGGGTTTTGAATTTTTTACACGCAGAAAATATCAGGTTTTTTTATTTTATCTTTATTATCTAATTTTTATGGCTGGTAAAAAAATTATCATTTACAAGCTTTCTTTTTTTTGTCAAATCAAGATGGGATTATCAAATATTATGGTGCACTTATGTTATACAGGCAAGTAATTTCAGTAACATGAGGCTGCCCATATCTGACACAGGCAAGTCGAATAAGTGGTTAATTAAAGCTATGGAAAAGTTCAGTTTCAAAAGAGTGGCAGAAGTTTTATATGAAAATCTCAAATTCTGAATTCTAGTTATGAAGTTCCATAAATTTTGTTAAAAATAGTATTAAAGTATGTCTTATCCTTTAAGAATTGAACTTTTCATTGTCTTAATCAAATGCCTCCTAAGGTAACTACCATTTGAGGTCATATATACCTATGATTTTATTTTTGGTCAAGTGTCAAATTAATTATTCTTTCTGAGTGCAGTTTATATGTGAGAAACAATATAATTATTCTAGAAGTAGCAGTGTGAAAACAATTTGTCTCTAATATTATGCTTTACTTGTAATTAGTGTATTGCTTCTGAATCATTGAAGCCTGAAAATTCATCTAATTGACTATCAGAATCAACATAATATTGTGATTTTTTTTTTGTAACAATTTTATCCAAAATATTCATTAAAAGATTTTGCAAAACATTTTAATTACTATTTTTAAAAGATAATAAATTAAAGAAATACATAAAAAAAAAGTACTTGTAGGACAATGGAAAGTGAAGATGCATCCTTCAGACTGAACTTAAGCACTAAAAGTTTCAAATCAAAACCAGATGTTTGCCACTATGTGCTGATCATTTGTTAAAAGATATATAGATTTTTTTTTCATATTCATTTTCTAAAATATATCTGATAATAAAAATAATTTAGAATCATTGAAACTGTTTTAAATCACAAATATACTAAAATGGAAAAACGTACAGCTTTTTCATGGAAAATCTTTTAAATACTCTAATAAAAATGTTTCCACAGCATCTGATATTGTTTGACTGAAACCATGATGGTAAATCTAACAAACAAGTTAGTTAATACTTTTCACTCTAGCACAGATGGCTAAGGTTCATAGCTAAAATTGGAACATAACTGTGATACCATGATATGGAGTGTGCTAATGCCAGTTTGAAGGATTGCAAGGTTTTATTACTTTATGATGCATCCAGTTGATGAACTAATTGGAAAGATTAGTATTATTTAGCAGCTCTGAAGTGCCTATTTTTAATATATATATAAATATAAAAACTCGAAATTTTATATGTGGTTTTTTATATGGACCATATAACCAGTATACAGTGATTGCAAGAAATTTCTCTTGTTTATGCAGCATTAATAATATGCTTGCCATTCCCTTTTATGGATGTTTAAGATAAGTGCATTTTTTCCGGAGCTTTGATTGCTTCAATATTTAATTTCATTTAGTGTCATTATTTTATGCATTACACTAATTCTTGAATTAAGTATCAAATCTGAAGTGTTTACTGCTTTTAATGGTTGATTTCCCTTGCACTTGATTAATGGTGCTTGCAATAGAAAATCACAGTATAAGCCTTCTACTTAGCTTCAGATGCTCCTTATGTATTCCTTGCATGTTTATTTACAAGTTTAGTTCAAAGGTGTTTATGTAATTTTTCTCAGCACATAAGTAAAATCTTAATGCTGTAAGTAAAATAAAAGAAAAAAATACCCTTTCAAGCAGCTGCTTGCCGTAGAGATCTTACAGGAGCCTGTCAGTTTAATATTTAATGTGCAATAGAGAAAATCTTTGAGAAAAGCAAGACTTCAGCAGAAAGACAAACATCTGTGCTTCACCCAGGGCTTGAACTGAGGCCCCTTTAATCAGTAGTCAAGTGTGCTAACCACTCGGCCACCAGAATGACTAATGCTGTAAGTAGAGTTGCGAAAAAGGAAATATTAATTACAAATGATTGAATTATTTGCATATTTTTTCTTGTTTGTAAGACAAATAATTAGTAGGGATTTATAACTTTTTGTGAAGAATTTCTAGTAATTGTGAATTTTTTAAATTTTTTATAAATTTCCTTTAAAGTACTTTTTTTTTTTAGATTTGCTTCCAGATAAAACAAAGAATCACAAGTGATTCTGCAGCACTAATTTTGACTCATCAGACTTGTTTCCTTCTCAGTACCATATCTTCGTTACTAGAAAACAATGAAGTTGATTGTAATCTATCTCTTACACTGAAGTCTGAATGGAAAGAAATCTGTGAACAAGTTGCTAAAACATTACTTCCTTTATTTCTAGATATAGCAGGTTCAGTATCTTTATTATTTTTTTTATAATATATTAGTAGCTGCTGCATGCTTTGTATTATTGAAAATGGAACAGAGATCACAAATATTAAGTTTGATTGTAGGGAAGACATAGATATTGATGTTTGGCTTTTGCTGATGCCAACTAATCCAAATAAATGCACAGATCTTGTTTATATCCATCTGTATCAGACTGCGATTCTTCATTCCAGATTTCAAGGAAAGCAACCTCCATGATTGGCAACAGTTTGTTGTACAATATCACTTTGTGACCCTTAATTATGTTTCAGCAAAGTTTCTGTGAAGATTGAGATAAATTAATCATGATGTGAGATGAATTTTTCTATTTCCTGTTGATAGAACTCTGTGCTTTGTTCATTTGACCACTGTTCAATTGCTGTTTCTCAGTTTGAGATCTTAGCCACCCAGATCAGGACTGTGTGTTCTAAGGTCTCTCACTTAAACTATAGAACATTTTTGACAGCAATGCAGATTGAGGATATAAATTGTTATGGAAAAACAGAACACACTCTGAGAAAATCTAGGCATTTTCATGTAGTGGTTTTCATATAGAAATGTCCTCATTCTATATACTTTATAAAATGCCTTTTCCTTCCCCTAAACATTGTAGATATCACTTTCCCTGTAGACTTCTTAATTTTGACATTTTTGAGTGAGGAGAGGGAGAGCATTTTAATTCCATACTTGCACAAATCATTTCTGAGATTTGGGGACAAATCTATGTTTCATCTCTTGCGCTATGCATTCAAGAAATTCATGGCTATCAGCAGCAAATTTAAAAATGGCAGGAAAAAATCCATTTTGTCTTGTCAGTGTCTTATTAGTATTCTAAGAATCCAGTGCCTTATCCTTTGAAACTAATATGAATTCAACAAGTGATTTCACAATCATTATGCTTTACTTACTTGGAACTGGATGATTTCTGCTTTTCATTCAAGGCTGTGACAAATAAATAAGGCTATTTTTACTGTATTTGAGCATAAACTAACAGGAAATTCATTGGATATATCAATTAATCAATTATTAACTGACTAAGGTTGTCTAGATATTGATTATTAGTTATTAATTATTAGAGATTAATTTTATTTTAATTAATATCACAAACTATGCTTGACATGGACTTTGATCATCACTGCATTGGGTGGGTTGTTTTACCTCTGAGCAGCCCTTTTTTGCACAAAATGGGCTAAATGGCCTGGTCACAAAGACCCCGAAGGTTCAAAGAAGGTTGGGGGGAGGGGACCCACTGGAACAGCTGATGGGAGACAGACAGTAGCCTTCCATCAGGGCCATCCAGTGTGTTCTTTAATGTGCACAGGATATAACTCTCCTGCACACAGGAGGGGTGAAGATGGCTCAGTTGGTAGCACGCCAGGTTCGTAATCTGTAGTTCCCAGGTTCAAGTCCCAGTTGGGTCAGCGTTGAGATTTATCTCCACAAAATTCCCCGCCCTGCCCACGGTCAGTAGGGGACACCGATGTAGGCTTGGAAAGGCTGCCGTCCGTCAGATGGGACATTAAGCCATGGCTCCGTGTTTGGGAGAGACATACCCTGTGCATGTTAAAGAACACGCTGGATGGCCTTGACGGAAGGCTACCATCTGCCTCCAAACAGCTGTTCCAGTGGGTCCCCTTCCCCAACCTTCTCTGAGCTTTCGGAGTCCATGTGACCCGGCCATTTAGCCCATGGTGTGCAAAAAAGTGCTGCTCAGAGGTAAAACAACCCAACCTGCACACAGGGCCACAGCTTAATATCCCATCCAATGGGTTCTTTCCAAGTTGGAACACAGATGGGCCTTTCCAAGCCCATCTGTGTCCCCTACTGACTGTGGGCAGTAGGGAACACCAATGGATTATTGGCAGGGTGGGAATAATTAACCAATGGGATAATTGGGCCGGGTGTGGAGTTTTGCGGAGATAAATATCAACTCTGACCCAGCTAGGACTCAAACCTGGGAACTGCAGATTACTAGCCTGGCGCACTACAACTGAGCCACTCCCACCCCAATCACTGCTGCCACATACATATGTAATACATGACATCATAAATAAGGGTGGAAGTTTCCCAGTTAATGCTTCCATCAATGATATTTTTCAGTTTAATTCTTTTATCATGCATTCAGAAACACAGCACAATTGTTTTAGAGAGTGAGAGAGAGAAAGAGGGGGTTGGCTAGGTTCAAGTCTCACCTGGACAGTGCTCAAATTTATCTTCACTAAACCCCCACCCTGCCTTCAGTCAGAAAGAAGGCACTAATGTCCATTGGGTGGGACGTAAAGCCTTGGCCTGTGCACATTAAAGAACTTGCTGGGTGGTCTTGACTGGAGGCTTCCGTCTCCTAACAGTTATACAGTGGGTCCTCTTCACCCAGCATTTTCGGAGCCCTTTGGTTCTTGTGACCTGGCCATTTTAGCACATTGTATGACAAAAAGTGATGCTCAGAGGTAAAACAACTTGCCATTTAGGTACAGTTTCATAATTTCATAAGGAGAAGGTTATCTTTAAATTCGATTTTGAACCATACATCTGTAAGCCTGACAGGGGAGGCACAAAAACGCCCTTATTCTACCACCCATCAATGTTCCGTCTGATGAATGTCTGCCTTCCAAGCTCAATGATGCCCTCTTTCTGACCGAGGGCAGGGCAGAAGCATGTAGTGGGAAGCCTCCACTCTTATTTTTGATGGCACTGCTATTTTCATGAATGAAGAACACAAGTCCCTGAAGTACAACAGGCTTAGAGATCACCTTCATGTTTTTTTATCAGAGCTTCGTGTCACATGTTTTGATCCATTTATTTGTAAATATAATTGTTGAATAAGTGGGAAGGGGGATTAGAAGCAAGGAATTTACATTAGTCAAAATAAATTTTCAGTTAAGAGCTAGAGAAAAAGTGGGGGAAATACTTTTTTGTGTTTGAAACAATCTTCATAAGCAATTCATTTGATTTTCAAATATTTTTCATTTAAAGTTTTCTTTTACAAGCAAAATTTATGTTGTGTAAATTACACAATAATCATTATAAAATTAATGATTTGTGCACAGAATTGGCTAAATCATAAGGTTCCAAGGGTTCAGAAAAGTTTGGCAGAGGTGGATCCACTTGGCAGCTATTAAGAGAGATGGAATCCTCCTGTCAAAGCTATCAAGTGTGTTGTTAAGATACACACTCTCTCCTGTACACAGGACCATGGAAGAACTTCTCACCAGATGGATGGCCACCTTCTCAAGCACAATGGTGTCTTTCTTGCCAAGAGCAGAATGGGAGTTAGCAGAGAATCCACCTTATTGGGAGACTTGAACCTAAGAATTGCAGATTATGAGGTGGGGGGGGGGGGGATCACTATATAAAATAGAGTTAAGCATTAAGACCAATTTGCAGCACAGTAATGTCCCCACTGTGACTGTTGGTTTTCTCTACTAAACCTTGCTCTGTTCTTAGTTAGAAAGCGGGGCATCAGTGGTTTGAAAAGCCTGCCATCTGTACATTTCCTTACTCGTAACAGTTGATGTTTCGAGAATTGTTGTTCCAAAAGTGTTTCCAATATAACCCAGCTTATGTTTCACATATGTGAAATGTGCTTCTGGATTCATAATGGAGAGGAATTTTGAGGTAACACCCACCACTCTTCTATAGTCCTTATTTTGCCACTGGGTGGGATGAGAGATCACGTTGAAAAAAAATAATTGATCATTTATTGCTGACATGGAAATAAATGGATTCAGTCTCCTCATTAGGTAAATATTTCATTGATAATCTGCTAATGGGAGCCTTAAAATGACCATCCTCCATTGAGCTTTGATCATTTTTGTGGGTATGGGAGTGCCAATATTGAATTCTACTCACAATGGTTTGAGGGTGGGGTGGGATTGGCGAGTCCATGGCACTATAATATGTTTACAATTGAAGTTAATCACTAATAATTAATAAGTATTTAATCAATATAGTGTAAATTAGAGCAAATAATTATTGTACAGCCCCTTCCCATGCTTTTACAAAAAAAAGTGCTTGGAATTCTGTAGTGGACCTCACCATGCCGCATAAGAAGCGATGGGTTACGGCAGAAATGATTGAAGTCTGTGTCATTCATACTTTATAACATTATTAAAAATAAAAAGTCTAAATATTAATAACTAATAATCATTCAATAATCACTTAACCTATATAATAATCAAATTAGTACTATAATTGCAGAGAGAACAGAAAAAATTGCTGTTCAGCCCCCTACTGTGCTTTTCTAGCAATATTTGGACTACAGTAGTGGTGGTCCTCATCATGCCACATGAGAAGTGATGGGTTGTGGCAGCAATGATTGAAGTCTGCATCGTGTAGTTTCTGATATTAATGAAATAAAATTAATATCTGATAATTAATAACTAATAATTGATATATAGCCAACTTAGTGGCTAATAATAGATTAATCAATATATCTGATGAATTTTTCATGAATTTACACTCAGATACAGTAAAAATAGCTTTATGTGTTACAGTATGTCTCTTTGGGAGAAAAGCATGCTAAAGTGAGAATCATCCAGTGCCCAAGCTATTAGACTATCACCACTTTTTTTTACTCTTTAGAACACATAGGAAGATGGGCATTTTTTATTATCTCATTTTTAAAGAAAACAATATAGTTTCGCTCTGTTGTCTGTCTGTAGTCATCGAACTGTTTTGTTTGCAGAGATAAAAATTATTTTTTTATCTCTGCAATCATGGATAGGTATTGATGCACTTCCCGAATCTCTAAAGCTATAATTAAGCCCTCTAGCAGGTGGAAAAAGATGAAAATTCGAAAATTTCTAACAAATATTGCAAACGATATATTTATGCTAGAAATTTGAAATTTTGGTGGTGGAATGTGAAAGTCACGAAGTTTTCATTGCTAACAATGAGTTGACCCTTAGACCCAGAGGGGGTGGGAAAACATACCTTTTTAGTTTTAGCAGATAATTGTTCGTTTTTAGAGATAAATGGAAAATTCTATTTAGGTTAGATAGGAATTGATAAAATATTATGATTCACACATTTTAAATCTTCCAAAAACTATAATTGCACCCTCTGACAGTGGAAAAATTTTAAAATTCTAAATTTTTAAACAAATATTGCAAACAACATATTTAAGCCAGAAATTTTAAATTTTGGTGGTGGAATGTGAAAGTCATGAAGTTTTGATTGGAAACAATGAAAATGATAATTAGAAAACTCTTCCTTAGTTTGATACTAATGAAATATAATTTATGTTTTTCAAATACTTAGTAGTTTTAATACATATATATATATCTTAACAGATCACTAAATATGAAATGGCAGAGCTGTTATTGAGTTTTACAAATAATATGTACAGAATAGAAATTTGAAAAATTAGTGATAGTTTTTAAGAGATATTCCACTGACAGCAATAATCTACCCACTTTTCTGAGAAAGGTGTGGGAAATGCAACATTTTAGATTTAAGAATTAAAAGATGAAATACCTTTATGTTGTATAATTACTAATAAAATACTTGTTTGCATTTTTCCTATCATCCGTTAGCTCAAATTAAAACTTTTAAGGAATGAAACAGTAGATAAAGGAAAAACTTTATTCTTTTTGAAAACGAGATTCTCATATGCACTAGAGGCGATATGCATTCTTCTAATTATATGACAAAAAAGCAAATAGCTACGTGGAATCTTGACCACTTTTCCAGTTGATTCACCATGTTGCAATGACTGATATGACTAATGCTTATTATACTCTATTTCATCAAGTTGAGACCTAAAATAAACAAACCATATGATACAAGCATGCCTTTCCTAATATCAGTGCACACAGAAATAACTGCTATTGGTTACATTTGGAGTCCTCATTTTAATCACATATCAAACATAGATAAAAAAACACAGTACCACAAACATATTTTGCTTGTAAATATTTAACACAATGTACTCTGTCAAAGTTTTTCTGCCCTCTGCAGAAACAGGTATTGCACACCCAATACACTGATGGGGGTGGAGGTGGCTCAGTCGGTAGCGCGCCAGGCTCGTAATCTGCAGTTCCCAGGTTTGAGTCCCAGCTGGGTCAGCGTTGAGATTTATCTCCACAAAATTCCCCACACTGTCCACAGTCAGTAGGGGATACCGATGGGCTTGGAAAGGCCGGCGTCTGTCGGATGGGACGTTAAGCCATGGCCCCGTGTGCGGGAGATCCACACCCTGTGCACGTTAAAGAACATGCTGGATGGCCTTGATGGGAGGCTACCATCTGTTTCCTAACAGCTGTCCATTGGGTCCCCTCCCCCAACCTTCTCTGAGCCTTCGGGGTCCTTATGATCTGGCCATTTAGCCCATGGTGTGCAAAAAAGTGCCGCTGAGAGGTAAACAACCCAACCCAATACATTGATGTCATATCTCCAGTGCTAAATAACACCATTGTTCAGTTTTTAAGTGTTTCTGAAAAATATGAAATAATGCAAGGAATATTGATAAAAACATTTGAACGATTTTAACTTTAAAATGGAATAGCTTTTTTAGTCTCTGAGTAGCTGGAAATTCTCTCCACCGCTATGTGTTTACAATATCACTGCTTATTAGTCAATAAATATATTTTCAACGACTCTCTTATTACATCAATTGCTGCACTTTAGAAACTGTGTGGCCGGAATTTAGTTTCATCTTGATGGTAAATTTTTCTTCAACTTCCATGATATGCTTTATTTTGCTGTCAATAATTTCTCCTCATTATTTATAATCATCTCATTCATGTAATGCAACTTCATGTTTGTGAATGGAAATTCTAAAGCAGTTTTTTAGAAATATGTGTAATAATGGTTGTTCAAGGTATAGTAAGATCATTGTGAAATTAGTCTCCGACAAGGGGAAATTAGCCTGCAGATAGCAGCCTGCTTACTGTCTGCCTAGGGTTGTACACAACCCACCAGGGTCAAGTCTTCTCTTGTCCTTTTCTCCCCCATTGTGAGGTATTTCATCACTTTAAATGAGTTTCAAACTCTAAGAGAGATCCTGCAGCCCTTCCAAAGGAAGTTACCCCAAACTTGTTCAATGAAGTTGTTCAATTGATATTTGGACATTGTAGACAATTGGGATCTGAATTTATTGATATTCTTGAAGAATTTCTGAACCTTTTTCACTGATAGCTGTCAAAATAAATTGATCTCATTTTTGTAACTGTTTACTAATTTGCTGTTGCTTACCTGTTACCTTACTTGTAAGTGGCTTCCCTCAGCTGTGCAACTAGCATGATGTTTGTAGATAACTTTGTCTTCTTTGAGAGTTGATATTTTTAGTTCCAAATTATCTGTTGTTGAAATTAATAACTCTTCTGATTATTAGTACTAAGTGCTAGTAAAGTTGGAGTGCATTATCTAGCACTGCAGCTAGCAAATAAAGTATGTTAAAAATTTGTTTTCCCTGACCATTGTTTTGTTGAAACCAATATATTAAGAAAATTTGTGCATTTTTTTCTATTCATATAAGTACACTTACAAGTGGTGATGAAGTCTTTAGCCAATAGCCAAAGGGCTGTTTACATGAGTCTCAACTTAGATAAAACATACAGTTGTCATACAAAACAAAACGAGGTACATTGTCAATCATAATTACAGGTGATTTCCCCTTATACTTATATTATTGTGGACTGTGTGATTTGCAAGTAATATACCTTGTAAGCTTACTTTCTGATCCCACTTTGTAATATAGATAGTTGCCTGATATAGTTTGATTATTTCTTGTCTGCAATTAAACAAATTTACAAAATTGAAAATGATTTTGTTACTAGAGGCATAACTGGCACTGATTTTTAAAAAAAATCTATATTCATCAGTTCAGGTAATTTAGTTATTTTCTACAAGTCTTTGGAACTTCGTAATTTTTAAAACTTTTGTTATTAAGTTATTTTATCTCTGAGAAGCACTTTTTTTTACATTTTTTTATAACATAGGCTAGATGTCTAGATCGCAAGGGCTTAGGGAGGAAATGAGGCACATTGGACAACTGTTGGTAGATGAACCGAAAGGTATAGCTCTCCTGCACAAAGGGCATCGTGGCTTCATCCCACCTGAGAGACAGTACCTTTCTAAGCCTATCAATGTACCTCTCTCTCATCAAGTGGAAAGTGTGGATTGATGTGCAAAATCTCAATGCAGGCGTAGTGAGGACTTGAACCTGGGAATGCTAATGACTGAGCCATCCCTCATGCCATCAGTGAAGTAGTGCATATTACACTTGCATTGTTACTTCTTATCAAATTAATTGATTAAATAATATTTTTGTTGATTAAATAAAAATTTTTATGACTCCAAATATTTTGAGCATATGAATCTTTTTCTGTGTGATATAAATCATGGGAATTACATAAAAATTGTATTTCTAATTTGTTATAAATACTTAGTGACAAGTAAGATATTTAGAATGTTATTTCTATAAACAAGTTATAAAAACTGAAGTAATTTAAGTATTATTTTTAAGTTCTATATAACTTGTAATTGTAACAATTTCAATTTCTCTTTTTTACTCTTTTTAACAGATCACAGTAGAAAATTTGATGTTTTGCCTGAAGCAATTGACAGCTTATTGACCACAGTGTCCATAACCATTGATTGTATATCGCCAGAAGAAATATTAACTACTTTATTGCCTGATACAGATCTTAAGCCCAGTGTACAGGTAGCAGAAAATATAAGCCTAATGCTTCAAAGTCTAATACCGTTTTTGACTTCTAATATTCGTCCTCTGCAATTTGGCATTCACTCTGTACTAATGAGGTAAAAATATTTTTATAACATATTACAATCATAATATAAATTCACTAATTTCTAATGTGTTTTTGGACTGGAATATAGATCTTCAAAGACTATATTCATTTGACTCCTTAATGCACTGTAAAGTACACCATATCACTATAATCAAATCAATCCTTTTACCCCCTATCTTAAGGCTGTTTTCTCTACAGACAAGTCAAGATTCAGTTTTTGATGAATGTTTATCTTCATTAGGAAAAGTGTTGAGTTCTCCATTAAAGACTATGGCTATTCCTTTATTAGGTACAGGTGTTGCAAGCTTTAGCCCATACAGAATGTGCACAGGAAATGCTTCTTCAACAGGAAAATGATGATGCTTCAACATCCATAGAAAAAAATTCCTAATGTTTGATAAAAAAAAAAAGCAGCCAAAGAAGTTTTTTTCTATTTCATAACAAGTTCAGAAAATCCCATTAATGTGAGAAGTCCAAGTCACTATGTATAATGCTGGCCATGTTTAAATATATGATACTGAAAAGAATCATTAATAGAAAAAAAAATTAAATTTCAGGTTGAATATTACATTATTCTGGAGGAAATTTCCTTTCGATTAATATATAATTTAACTATTTTTATTCTTTCGGTTTTTCAAAATAAAGCCTTAATTATATAGTGTGATCTTTTTTCCAGCATATCACATTGAAAAAGGCTTATTAAAATCAATATCCTTGTAAATTTGTTAATAATATTTATTTTCATAAAATTCGTAATTAAAATCTGTTTAATTTGGTATATAGCATGACCTATTTCCATTGATTAGAATTTAAAAAAAAATAACCAAAGTTGACTTGTTTATCTGACTCAGCACAATTTGCTTTTCAGCCAATTGTGCTGAGTCAGATAAACAAGTCAACTTTGATTAGAATTAAAAAAAACAATGGAAATGGGTCATGCTATATACCAAATTAAACATGAAAAGTGTGGAATTTTCTCAAAGTATGATACTGAGAAAAAAATTACAAAATGAGAGAAATATTTACTTGAAACCAAAAACAGTTTTTTTTTTTTGTTATTCACAATAAATAGCCTTTCTATTCATGTGCATTATACTCGTTTCTGTTTATTAGTTGTTTTTAAATAAATTTTTATTTGAATTGCCAGATGCATTAGTGCAAAAGTCCTATTAAAGTAAAACTTGTGATTTTTTTGTTAAATATTTTATTTTCAGAAAATCCAGAATTAAATGCTGATTAATTTGGCTTATAACATACCATAATTCCTTTTATTAGTTATTTGGCAAAAAAAGTTCTAAAGTTAATTTTTTATTTTTGACTGAACATAGTGAGAAAATAGCTTGGCCTCAGGATGGAAAACAGTTTTTCAGGCTGAACACTGGAATGGTTAAAGTAGTACTTGCTGGTATTGTCATAAAAGACAATGTAAGATTACCACTAAAGTCTATAGCAGTGCAGTAGCTGGAATGCTTGCACATTTTGTTGTCATTAATTTGGATATCATGGCTTCCTTCATTGATACACCAAGAAGTATAAACACAACAGTAGACTGATGTTAAGAGACTGGAGCATGACTTGTAAGCTGAGTTGATATGTAGTTTCCAATGCAGGACAAGATGATGATGTTGTCAGTGTCCACCTAAGTTTGTTGTTGCATGATGCCTGGCACAGACTTTCTATTAATGGAAGCTGCATTGTAGTGAAGGTTCTTTAATGTAGAACACTTCATCAGAGATTTGTTATTGTGGCAAATTACAAAAGGTAGCAGTTTTTAGAGAATATTACATTGGTTGTGTCAAGCTGTTGTTGGTATTTCAGGTAGTATATTTATATTGATAGTATATTTTCATTGCTTGCCAATTTAATACATCTCATGCAATGTAACATTAAAAGAATTAAATAAAAACATCTCAACTAAATATATTAAAAGTTAAAATGAACTTCACTACATTTTCTCCACCGCTCAGTGGGTGGTATAATCAGTAAAGTTCATTTTAGCTTTTAATGTACACCCAATTTTGTTTTGTTTTTTTTACACAGTTTAGAAAAAAATTCCAATTCTCTTTTCACATGATTTGTTTTGATCTAACATGGTTCAAACAGCACCATATTAAAAAACTCCATTTGAATTTAATTCTGAAAAAATATTCCTATTCAAGAAAAATTTTCTAGAATCTACATTTATAACAAAAATGCTGCTTTTATGGTCACATTTTTCGAAGTAGTTTTAACTTAGAAAATGTACTATAGATACACATTTTGTGCACTAAAATCCCTAAAATAAAAACTGCACTAGCTTAACTACACAAGTTTTCTCTATTTTATTTTCTATTTTATGGAAAAATTGTACAAAACCTAATTCATTTGGAATAAAGTGACAGCATTGAGTTCCGGAAATTTCCCTCAATTTTATCTTCAATACATACATTAGTCTTGGTCTCTCATTTTGTGTTTAAACTTGGAAATGTTTAGATATTTACTAGAAGAAATAGAAAAAAAAATGTTTTGTTTTTTGAAGTTTTGTGTGCATAATATAAATTTATTAAATTTTGCTGATAGGTAATTTACAATTTTTCATCATCTGATTTATTAACTACAATTCAAATATTTTTCGTAAACCTTACCACGATGTTGGATAATTCAACTATACAAAAGCAGAAAAGGAAAGCTATCTCTTTGGTTACTAAGATCCAAATTTTAGATCATCTTGCAACTGAAGAAGGTTCAACATCCATAGGTAAATATTTTGGTTTGAATGAAGCTACCATAAGAACTATCAAGAAAAATAAAGATGCTATTAGAAAATCTGTGCTTTCTGGAACAAAATTGAGTGCTAAGTTGTCATCGTCATCATCATCATCATCCTCAAGCAGCCATGGGCTACAGAGGTCCCAACGCGCAGTTTAATTCTCCAAGCATATCTGTCCTGAGCTACATTTGCTGCATCCGGCCACTGTACACCAATTCTAACAAGGTCCTGTTTGACATTGTCTGCCCACCGCATCCTAGGTCTCCCCCTCCTTCTGAGGCCTCTAGGCACACTGTTCATAACCCTATTCGCCAATCTATAATTATCCATATGGGCAACATGGCCAAACCAGCAGAGTCTCTCTCTGCACAATATGCTGCTTAAAGGAGGTTGCAGACTCCTTTGCCTAACCTCATCATTAGTTACAAAGTTAAACCACCTAATACCCAAGATACTGCGTAAGCATCTAGAATCAAAAGCATCTAGTTTCCTGTTATCTTGCTTACACAGCGTCCAAGTTTCACTACCATAACTTTCCCTAGAAAGAATCAAACTATTATACAGTCTAATTTTAATCTTTAGGTGTATACGCCTATTTCTCCACAATCTCCATAGATTCTTAAAAGTCCCGGCAGCAATACCTATTTGTCTGTTAATCTCATGCCGCACATCACCAGTATCAGTTACGCAGCTCCCAAGGTAATTAAACTGTGACACCTGCTCAAGACTGCAACCATTCAGATTAACTGAATCACAACCTGCCTGACCAATTTTCATCACTTTAGTTTTCTCTCTGTTTATAACCAAACCTACTGTACTACCAGTCTCATCAACAGTTCGAATGAAAGAGTTCATCTCATCAACATCATTTGCCAAAAGGGCTAAATCATCAGCATAATCTAAATCAGAAATTTTCGTATCTCCAGCCCATTTAAGGCCAAAAGCTTTCCCTTGAAGTGAATTTTGCATAACATAATCAACAACCAAACTAAAGAGAAAAGGAGACAAAATGCACCCTTGTCGAACACCAGAAGTAATGCTAAACCAATTGCTACAAGACTTACCAACCCTCACACATGACTCAGTGTTATTATAGAGAGCGTTCATTATGTTAACTAACTTGTCTGGTATACCATATGATCTCACAATCAACCACAAATTATGACGATCAACAGAGTCGAAAGCCTTTTTGAAATCAACAAAGCTAGCAACCAAAGGTTTCTGAAACTCTAAACATTTCTCAAGAATCTGCCTAAGTGAAAATATCTGATCTACACATCCCCTACCACTTCTGAATCCACATTGCTCATCACGCAATTGCCTGTCAACCAGATTCTTAATTCTATTAAGCACAATCATGGAAAGAACTTTACCTGGAACGGAGAGTAGGCTGATACCCCTATAGTTATCACAAGAACTGCAATCACCTTTTTTGAAAATAGGGATAATAATAGCTCTGGTAAAATCTTTAGGAACCATGCCTTTATCATAAAAGCTATTCAAAATTTCAGTCATCCAAATGGTAACTGAAACATTACCAGCTCTAAGCATTTCCGTAGTAATTTCATCCACCCCTGGGGATTTATGAAGTTTAAGTTTAGAAATAGCCAAACTAACTTCAGATTGTGTTATAGGGCCACCATTAAAGACAACAATGCATCTATCATCATTGCAAACAATGGGAGTAGAACTAACCACATTGTTTAGAACATCACTGAAATGCTCAGCCCACCTAGCCATGACAGAATCCTCACCTTCTATAACCTTGCCTTGTTTATCCTTCAATCCCTGTATACCTGTTCGTTTTCTACCACACAAAACATTAACTATCTGGTACAGCTCTCTGCTGTTGTGCTGTCTAACTGCTTCCTCAGCTTTGTCAGCAAGGCCATCAAGCCAAAGATTCTTATCAGTAGCTAACTGACCCTTTACACGTTTATTAAGTTCTTTGTAATGCTTTCTATTAGGACTAGTAGGGTACTGATTAAGGACATTCCTGCAGTTCCTTCTTTCTGAAATAAGCTCAAGTGCCTTATCACTTAAATAATTCTGCCTCCTCTGCTCCTTTTTCCCTAAAAGAGTACTGTTAGTTTCCAAAAAAGCCTGTTTAAAATGGCCCCATTCTCCCTCAACTTCAGTATTAAGCAAACCATGACTGTCATAATGACTAAGTAACCTATCATGGTAAGCTTTAGCTATAACTGGGTCTTTCAGAGCTTCAGTATTAAAGGTAAATTTTTTAACTCTAGCACAACACTTTTTAAGTTTAAGTTGCAAGACACTTTTAACAAGGTAATGGTCAGATCCAATTTCAGCTCCCCTATATGCCCTGGTATTTCTAACAGAACTAGCCCATTTGCTGTTAATTAATATGTAATCAATCATATTCTTATGCAGCCCATCAGGTGAAACCCATGTGTACTTATGAATGTCGCGGTGTTTGTAATAAGTGTTAGTTATTCTGAATCCATTGAGTTTACTTACCTGTAGGAGACATTGCCCATTGCCATTGCCGCTACCAATACCAAAAGGGCCTATTACTCCTCCTCAAAGGTCAGAGTCGGTACCAACTTTGGCATTGAAGTCACCAAGAACAAGGGTAATATCTCCTTTCTTGACAGAATTCAAAATATCCTGAAGTTGTCTGTAAAACCTATCCTTCTCATCCTCATCAGAATCCTCAGTGGGGGCATAACAGCAGATAACATTCAAGTCTTTAACGCTTGTCTGAAATTTTGCTGTAAGAAACCTTTCATTAATGCACTCATATCCTAGAAGAGCATCACTAGCATGTCTGCTGAGCAGCAGACCCACGCCATGGTGATGCTTTCCATCCTCCCTCCCTGTAAAGAGAAATTTAAAGTTATTTTTAAGTATCTCACCTTTACCTGTCCATCTGGTCTCTTGCAAGCCTAGAATATCTAGGTTATAGCGCTGGAATTCCTGCATGAGGACATCAAGAGAATAATCTCTATGTAATGTCCTCACGTTCCACGTTCCTGCAGAGAGAAAATGATTAGTAGGATTTTTAAAGAAATTAGGTTTATTGAGATTGGTAGGGCCAACAATATCAAACAGCCCCCTGATCGCAGACATGGGGCAAAGACCCGTTCCTCCTCCGCTAAAGGCTGAAGTCACCGATGCTGGTAGGAACTTCAGGCACCACCTTTTCAAGTGGACTTTTTCAAGAACCATATGGCCTGCCTGAGACACATTACTCCAATTTAGGCTTGACGATGCCCAACTAGCTAAGTAAGGTTCAGGTACCTGCGATGGCCTCTGATTAGGATTATCCACCAGCTGATATAAGGTATCCCATGCCTCTGTTCACTTAGAGCTGGCAACCCAGAAGCAAACAGAAAACACAGCGGCAGACTCTCCCTCAACAGAGGCCCACCAGTGCAGCAAGTCCAGGATCCATAATCAAGCTCAAATCCATAAACAAGTCCAGTCTAGTAGGTATAAATGGTCAGCACCAGGACCCTGTGAAGTTGACCACTCCTCAGCAGGGTTGAAAAAAAAAAGAAAAAAGTGGCCATAGATGACCAGATCAGTAGGCCATACTGAACTGGCAGCCCTCCCCTTCCGTTCCCTTCCAAAAGAGAATATCTCTTTTGAAAGGTACTAACGGCCTGCACCACGAGAAGGCGGGGGTCGGACATTAGGTGCTAGACCTGGCCGGTTCTGTGCATCATCACTGGGGATTGGTACACAGCTCTCCTTCCAGTTTACGCCTAGCTACCATTTACAAGCCGTACATCGTACACAAGAGATATTGTAAGATAGAGATATTGTAGAGATATTGGAGGTATTGTTTTCTTCATCATACACAAGAGATATTGTAAAAGTGAAGATGGAAAAGACAGTAGTAATGTGGATAGAAGATAACTCACAAAAAAGAATATCTCTAGACAGAAATACCATCAATCAGATGGCATTACGAATATATAAGCAGATGCGAGAAATAGAACCAACCACATCAGCTCAGTTAAACAAAAATTCAAAGACACGCATTTCGTAATGTAAAGATAAAAGATGAAGTTGCATCTGCAGATGAGCCGGCTGTTAAAGTTTTCATGTCTGGAACCAATTTTCTATTTTTCCATATGCACTATTTTTTTACACTTTTTTTGCACTGTTTTTTCAGGAACCTATCTACCGTGTAAAAACAGAATTGGGTGTATTTAGTTGAAATGCTTTAGTTAAATGCTTTTAATACTGTGTTGTACAAGATATAATGGCTTATAATAAAAATATACTTACCATACATGTAGTGCAATGTAGCATTATAAAAGCATTTAAAAACGTTTCAACTAAATACATTAAAAGTTAAAATGAACTTCACTACACATTTCTTTACCACCTTGTGGATGGTGTCAGTGAAGTTCATTTTAACTTTTTAGCAATTAGCTGAAATGTTTTTTGCTAATTTGCTTTTAATCCTACATTGCATGAGATGTATTAAATTGTCTCACAATGAAAATAAATGTATCTTATCTGGAATACCATCAGCAGCTTGACAATCGCTACAATTGTCAAGCTGCTGAAGAGTATCACAAAAAAGTTACATTTCTTTCTTTTTTTTTTTGCAGTGTACAGCAAATCTCTGTTTTTCACTGTTGTTTTTATATTCAGTGGGCTGGTTTCTACACTAAAGAAACTTCACTACCATCACTAGTTTCCATTAATAGAAAGTGTGAGTATGCCATCCATCATGCAACAACAGGCTTAAGTAGACATTGCAGAATACAAAATAGCATTATCTTGGCATCCAGGTGTTACAGGTAGTTTGCAATGCAAACTACCTGTAACTCAGCCTACAAGTCATGCCCAATCTTTTAACATTAGACTATTATTGTAATTATACTTGGCATAACAGTGAAGGAAGCCATGCCATCCACATCTAATGACAACAGACTGAGCATTGTAGTAATCACTATTATATAATAATAATAATAATAATAATAATTTATTTTCTGTATAATTGAATACACAGAAAGGTCAGATGGTGCATTGACTCATACTCCTTCCCTTGTTGACTTGAAAACAAGAAATGCATAGTACAATACTATACATTTGTATAGTATTGTACAGCATATGTAAGTAATACTTTACATATAACCTAAATATATATACATACAATATATACACAATAATTAACATTTGTAGCAAGAAAGTTCACTATGATGTAGTCATTTTACTATAGATTCTAGTGACCCCTACATTATCTTTTATGACACCAACAAGTGAAACTTTAATAATTATTTTATTTTACTGTTCATGCTGTCACAACCCTAAAGTGGCAGCTGTTAAAAATTCAACTTCTAGTTCAAGGTTAAAAAAATGCTCTGTGCAGTGATTGATATGGAGCCTTATATCTCATAGCAAGTTTAAATGTTAGCTTTAAAACATTTAAAATCTGGTATAGTGAAATTGCACATATTAAATTATTTTTAGAACTGGCGATCACAAGAGTAGCAAGAAATTTGTTTATATAACATATCAAAATTTACACCAAATTGGAAAGGTAAACGCTATTTCTTAAGTTTAAAACTATTATTGTACATACACCGAAGAGCCAAAACATTATGACCACCTGTCTAATATGTTGATCCTCCACGTGCCACCAAAACAGCTCTTCCTGGTGAGGCATGGACACTACAAGATTTCTATCAAGTAACAAATCAGCACTTTAGCGTCGATTTAAATCTTAGAGGAAAAATTGTCTTTAGCCGGGTGGGATACAAACCCACGACCTCCTGATAACATGTCAGGTGCTCTGGATCACTGAGCTACCGGCCGCCAATCAAGATCTCCTCTAATTAGCGCTATGAACATTCCTTTTATGTTTCACATAGGTGCAATTCAGGCAATTTTAGCCACAAGTGGCATTTATATTTGCCATAAATATCATACCACTAATTAGAGGAGATCTTGATCGGCGGCTGGTAGCTCAGTGGTCCAGAGCACCTGACATGTTATCAGGAGGTCGTGGGTTCATATCCCACCCGGTTCAAGACAATTTTTCCTCTAAGATTTAAAATTGACACTAAAGTGCTGATTTGTTATTTGATTGAATACGTCGAGCTTATTTCATTATTTATTACAAGATTTCTATAGGTGTTTTGTGGTATCTGGTACCAACACATTACCAGCAGATCCTTTAACTCTTGTAAGTTTTTGGTTGGGCCACTACAGATTGGATATGCTGTTTCAACACAAACCACAGATGCTTGATTGGATTGATGTCTGGGGAATTTGGAAGGGAGGGAATTCTTCCTTGTGTTCTGCAAACCATTCTCGAACAATCCAGGCATATATGCATTATCCTGCTGAAAGAAGGTACTACTAGAGGGAATATCGTTGCCATGGAATGATGTACCTGATCTGCAATGATGTTTAAGTAGGTGGTAGATGTCCTAGTTTCCTGCACATGAATGACTGGACCCACAGTTTCCCAGCAGAACATTGTCCAAAGCATTACACTTCCTCCATCAGCTTGTTTTTGTCCCACAGTGCATCCTGGTGTCAACACTTCCCCAGGTAAATGACACACATGTACTCAGTCGTCCACATGGTGCATCAGGAACCAAGATTCATCGGTCCAGACCATCCTCTTCCAATCATTCAAGATCCATTTTTGATGCTCGCATGCCCATTGTAGGAACTTTCAATGGTGAACTGAGGTTAGCATGGGCACTTGGAGCGGCCTGTGGCTACGCAGCCCCTTTTTCAGCAGGGTTTGATGTACTGTGCGTTGATACATTACTCCCATCACCAGCATTCAAATTATGGGTGAGTTGCACCACAGTATTCCTTCTGTTGGCTCATACCGTACAGTATAGCCTTATCTCACCTCTAGCATCAATGAGCCGTGGTTGGCCCACACATTGCTGGCTATACATGGTTTTTCCCTCCTCAGCTAACCATGGCTGACTATGAACAGCCCACAAGCCTTGCTGTCTCAGAAATGCTCTGACCCAATCATCTGTCTATTACAATTTGGCCTTTGTCACTCTTAGGTCCGCTGCCTTTTCCCATCTGAAGAATAAGAATAACACTGATTAACAGAGCTCAGTATCAGGTGTTATTTATACCATTTCATGACCTTCACATGTGCCGTTGTTTACCTACAGTTGTTTCGATTTGCATAAAGATGCACTGGTCATAATGTTCTGGCTCTTCAGTGTATGTTAAACTATATGAACTATTATAAAATATGAAAAAAATAGGAAATTCTGTTCGAAAAAAAAATTGAGTTTCTTTCATTGTACTAGTGATGTTTACAGGTGCCAAAGCTCTATGTGGCCATCATTTTAAAATGTAGTACAGTGCTGATGGGGTGAGAAGATTTAATGACTGTTTTAGCTGAAACTGCACAAATCAGTTGATTACCATAAATGACCCAGATAGCCAGTAAGGGCTGTAGAATAGCACTATCCAAACAAGGTTATTTGAAATCTCTTCTTGAGACTTGAAATATGATATGCTGAGGTGCTTAGTTTTCCAAGATCTATTATAATGAATTAGAAATAAACTGTTATTGAAACTGTATTAGAGTCTATGGTTGTACTGTTTAAACAGCGTTGAGATTTATCTCCGCAAAATTCCCCGCCCTGCCCACGGTCAGTAGGGGACACCGATGGGCTTGGAAAGGCCACTGTCCGTCGGATGGGATGTTAAGCCGTGGACCCTTGTGCGGGAGAGCCATACCCTGTGCACGTTAAAGAACACGCTGGATGGCCTTGACAGGAGGCTACCATCTGTCTCCCAACAGCTGTTCCAGTGGGTCCCCTCCTCCAACCTTCTCTGAGCCTTCGGGGTCCATGTGACCTGGCCATTTAGCCCATGGTGTGCAAAAAAGTGCCGCTCAGAGGTAAAACAACCCAACTGTTTAAACAAGCATTTTTGTAAATAATATTGGAAAATTTTTGTAAATAATATTTTGTAAATAATATTGGAAAATTTAAAATTTTATTTTGAGAATTTTTAATTAAGATATAAATGTTATAAATTATAGGAATTATTAGTAAATAATTGAAAATCATCTAGTTATGCATGTCTTGTACCAAGACCTTCCACTATCAAAATATCAAATCATTACAAGTATATTCTTCCATCATGATCTACTCATTTAATTTTTCTCTTAACTTTTTTATTAGCAATTTTAAACAGATTTGAAAATGGCAGAAAATTTATATTCAGTAACTATGTACTCTATTTTTAAAATGTTTCTCTTTTTGAAATAGTGTTTTGCTTGAAATGAAAATTTTGTAAAACAAATTATAGGGATTTTTGATACTATTGCGATTTGTTTTATTGATATTTGTTTCAAATGTGATTTTAGAACCTGTCAATGTTTTTAAGTCTGATACACATAAAATTCCCAATTCCATTGCTTAACTCAACTTTGCGTAATATATTTGAACAGAATCATGCCTTTACTTCCATGCTTAATAAAGATGGATAGTGAACAAGATGATGAAGAGGAGGATAAAGAGCTATCACAGTTAGTTATCTTTTTTATTTTCATTTAACAGAGATAATTTTTCTTATGTATTGATACAACAATGTTCAGATGTATGAAGCTGTTTTTGTGCCTGCAATATAGACATAATTTCTATAATGAATTTTAAACCTTCCAGATGAAAATACCATTTACATTATCCTTATAGATTGAAAATGCATATTTTTCTGTTTGAGCATATGTTATCTTCTAACATGTATTTGGACACTGAGTGAATCAGAGACTATAATCTGGAAAAGTAATTTAATTTTTGATGTCGCAACCACATGTATTAAAGACTGTAGAGCAATTTCAGGGTACATTCTCAACAATACTTTAATATATTGAAACAGGAATTTTATATTGCTTTTTCTTCAAGAATGTAGTTTATTTACAGGAGTCAAGAGTTTTGGACTGGCTCTCAATTGCTGCTCCAAAACATTCCAAAAGTATTCTTAAGATTAAGACCACTATCTCATGAATCTAAGCATATAAGATGGAGTATTCACATGCTGATATTGGAAGAACCCTTCCCCATAATAATACCACAGCATAGGAAGGCAGAATTGTCCATAATGTCATAAACCTCAGCATTCATAGTACCTTGCATGAAAACCTCAGGCTAAAACATGAAATATCCTCAGAGCATGATGCTTCCTCCACTGAACTTTGATGTGGTACAATAATCACAAAACCATTCTTTGGGCTTTAAAAGCATATCTGCACTCTCATGTATCCATCTGATGTGTAAACTGTGTAGCATGATTCATCACTCCACATTACCTTCTACCACTGTTGCAAGATTTCTTTTTCTTACACTTTTTGCTCCTTGATACTGTTGATTTGGAATTAAGAGGCACTTTTTTGCACACAATGGGCTAAATAGCCAGGTCACAAGGACCTCAGAGAAGGTTGGGAGAGAGGACCCACTGGACAGCTGTTAGAAGACAGATGGTAGTCTTCCATCAAGGCCATCCAGCATGTTCTTTAATGTGCATAGGGTATGGCTCTCCCAAACACTGGGCTATGGCTTAACATACCATCTGACAGATGATGGCCTTTCCAAGCTCATCGGTGTCCTGTACTTACCAAGGGCAGGGAGGGGAATTTTACCATGGGCAGGGTGGGGAACTGCAGATTATGAGCCTGGCCAGTTAAGAGGGGTAAACTTGGGTTTGTGAACATGGATGTCTGTAATGATGAATCTGATATCCTATTTTATTCAGTGTGTTTCTAATACTTGTTGGTGCAATAGCTACTCTTGCTTGCCAGATTGTCTCTAATATCTGTTCATCAAGGGTGGCTGTACTATTCTGTATTGCCATACATTTCAAATATGATTAGTTGTAGTAGTCACTAACCTTATAATGCTGGATATTTATCATTTCTGTTCAACATAAAAATTTAAAGAACTGTAGAATTTTATCCTGCAATAAGTAATGATATAAGATCATGCTATTATACATAATGTAATTCATTAATGTTCCTGTTTTAATATGAAAAAGTTTTAAAAGGGAAATTTACTTTAGAAAAAAAGTATAAAAATTTGCAGCATTCTCTGGGAACTATAGTGTCTTCTGGCACTTCAGGGGTTAATTGTAGCCTATTAGGCTCTTTTATTGGTAGTATAACCCTCTGCCTTCCAGTATCATGCATTGCTTCCAATACTTCTGGTGTTCCACTTTGTATGCTAGATTAGGTGTTGTCTCAGTCGATGATGCAATTAAAGGACACGATGGTTGGCCTTGTTGAGAGGCTACCATTTGTTTCTTAACAGTTGTCCAGTGACTCCCCTTCCCCAACCTCTGAGCCCTTGGGGTCCTTGTGACCTGAGCATTTAGCCCATTGTTTGAAAAATAGTACTGTTCAGAGGTAAAACAACCCAATCTACTTTATCTGCTATCTGATGAATGGACATACCTGCATGTGGCATTCTGCTATAAAATGCCACTTTGGAAAAAGCCAATCCTATATCTATCTTTTTCATATCCCATCCTATATCCAAATGTCTGTTCCTGAATCTGCTGGCCTTTTATATACAGGGCTGTGGAGTCGGCATACAAACTGACTGACTCCTCAATTTGTTTTCTGATTCTGACTCCTTATTAATTCTAAATCTGCTATAATGATAATTTCTGATATAATGATAATCTGCTATAATAATAAATAGGGGTTTAAAAAATACCTTGATGATACACATAGTGGTGATGAAATGCTTCTTATGAAATTAAAGAAGCATTTCATCACCACTATGTGTATCATCAAGGTATTTTTTAAACCCCTAACCTATAAAGTTTGAGTCTAATAGTTGTAGCTATGCCATTATGGCTTTTTTATTTTTTATTCATGAAAAGACAAAAGTTCATTGAGCATAAGACTGAAAAATGTCATTAAATGCAATCAAAAATATGAAAAATTTCCTGCAAAATTTATTAAACTAAGATCAAGGGTGAAAATTTAAAATTTACGAATAACTTGTTCTTAGTGCATTTACCAGAGCCACTAAAACCAATGATTTATGCTTGACATAATTTTTCACCATCATCATATTCTATCAATACACTGACACATGAAATGTTTCCCATCTGTGGTTGTTATAAAATATTCAAAAACTGTAGACTTCATTGGAACTCTCTTTGCCATTGTAAAAGGAATTTTATACTTGAAAGTTTAAAACTTATGAAATTTAAAAAGCACTCGAAATTAAATAAGCATTAAAAATCAAAAATATTTTCTGAAAAAAAAAACGAATTGATGGCATTAGTGTCTGAAATGGAAAACATTGCATTTATTATTTAAGTGGTTATTTAAGTGTTTTTGTGTGTGACATCACTGGCAGCTATGGTGCCAAAAACATATTTTGTTAAAATTTATATTGAGGTCAGTCAGTAAAAATGTACTGATTCTGACAGCACCAAAATTGCTTTCGACTCAGACTCCATGGCACTGCTTATATATTCCTTGAAATTAGTCATGTCATCCTTGCCACATGACCTTTGCTATAGCCATTGTCCCGATATGTATTGAAGAATAGTGTATATTTGTATATGCATTTGTGAGGGGAAAAATCTGTGATCACTGCAAATTTATAATGTTAGAAACAACATAAAATCTAAATGCGTAAGCTGTTTTAAATATTGGTTTAAGGATAAATATTATCACAGTTGCCTTTATAAATCACCTCGAAGGCCTCCTTAAATCTTGTATTCATGAAAAGTCAAAATAACTGTCTTTGCTCCTTTAAGAAGCCATCATTTTGGCTTTTTTGTGTACTGCAGTTCTGATTTGTGTTTACAATGAAGCTTTCATCACCATTTGAATTTATCATGATGAAACTAATTCTTGAGGTTACCAACAAATTATGTACCCCTTTTAGTTTTGAATTTACAAGGTATTGGTTAAAGTATCACACTTAAAATTTTTGAAAAGTTCAGATTGATGTGCCCCTGTATGAAGATAAGAGAACACTTTTGTAAAACTTTAATCTATTTCCTTATGCCTCTATGATTAAATATGGATATCAATATATTAGGAACTGTTTTTAATGGCTTTGGAAAGAGTTATTGACTACTATTCATGAAAGTTTACATATCTTAAATATTATTAATATCCATTTTGTTTTTGGTATAAGAAAGGGATATGTTTTTATTTTGAAGTTTATACTTTTTGCTTAATCTTTAGACATTGGCTGATCAAAACTCAGTGTTCTAAGAAAATGGCAGAAAACTGTCTGAATTCCACCCCTTTCTGTAAAAGACCACTAATGAGTTAAGCTCTCTGCTCTGCATAGATCGGTAATCCACCTCGTTTCTGACCTCTCCGAAGCCAGTGACTTTCACCCTCCCCTCATCTTGGCAAGTGTCAACACATTGGGATTGAGAAGGTCAAGGCCAATGAAGGGAGCTTAGCTTGTGGCATTTACAGAAGGGAAAATTTTTGCTTCTGACATAGAATATAACATTGCTTTTGCACTCCCTATATGCTGTTGTTGAAAAGTAGCATGAACAATAAAAAATTGCAATATATAGATATATTCTACATTAATTTTCTAAAAGTGTGTAAATGAAGCAATAAAATTTAAACTCAAATTTCGAAAATGGAAATAAAATAATCGATTCCAAGCATATCAATATATAAGCATTTCTAATTTAAATACCAATTTTCTCACTTTTGAAAGAAATAATTATTCTTTTGTTATTTATGTCTAGATATCTTATAGTGGATGAAGGAAAGTAGACATCTATAGAACTTTTTATTTTATTTTATATTTTTTTCAGTTTTCTTGGCAATTCTTAAAAAAAATTCAAAAACTTTAAATTATATTTGTTATTTTAGTCTATATATAGTTATAAAGAAGAAAATATCATTTTACGTTTTCAATCCATTTATTTTTCTCCTACATATAATTATATAGATAGCCCTAGCAAATGTTAGTGAGTTTCCATATTATGTCAATGGAAAGAGAAATTCGAAACTTAGTGTACTGAAGAATAAACTTTGTTTTCTTGTAATGAGAGTGAATATAAATTAGAGATCTAAATCTTAATTTTCAGTAACATTCATACAGTATTTGAAATTTTAACATACCTGAAATATTTAAATGCTGCCAGTCTAACAATTTGTTTCAAAAATATGTGAAGACACTAATAATTTCTGTAACCAACCATTTGCTAAAATAATTGCACATTTGAAAGTTGATCTAAAATTATTTAAAATTTTGTCAGTTTTGATGAAACATTCAGGTAGCTGTGACACTATTTGTTCAGTACTTCAGCTGCCATATATCTTTAATATTGATTCAGTATTCAGTAATTCGATGTTTAGATTAAGCTAATGTAGTGTATTATTTATTTTCAGCCTCATTCTTATAATAAATTTATTCTTCAGGAATTCGAGTTACATATTTTGCTTCCTATTGCCGTATTATGGAAATCCTCCAATGTTTGGTAGCAATCTGTATTTCATGAGAAGCAAATGAAAAAATAATCAACTTGCAATTTTTTACCTTTTCAATTAGTTTTTGTCTCCCTCTTCCCTCCACATCCAGGAAAATATTCTCTGGCTAAGTGCTAGAAATGCAGTTATTTTTTTACTTACAGTTTAAATTATAACTGGAACACAACTCTTCTGGCAAATATGAAATGATCATTTTAAAAAATGGAAGTTTTCGTTTTCTAACTTTTTCACTTTTAAAAAGGGTAAATTGAACTAATGAATCATTGCGAAAATGCAGAGTAATATTTTATTAGTATTTGTGGAATAGCCATCCCATGGCCAAGTGGTTAGCATGCTTGGCTACTAACTACTGATCAAAAGGACATGGTTCAAGCCCCAGGTAAGGCATTGATGTTTGTATTGTCTTTCTGCTGAAGTCTTGCTTTTCTCACATACCTTTTACTATGGTGTTGAGCTGAGAGACTTCTGTTAGACTTCTGTGACAAGCAGCTGCTTGAGGGTATTATTTATAAAACATAAAAAGAATTTCTCATTTATTCCTTTGAATGAAAAAAAGTTGTGTTCCCTCCCCCCCCCCCCCCACAGTTAGAAAAGTATGCAAATCATTGCTGCTATTGTAAATAACTTGACACTCTACCACTGAAATTTCAGATTTCTTCCAAAACTAGATCACTTGCAATATTCATGTACAATTGTGCATTTTTCATATTTAGCACCGTAGCTAGGTAGTCACTGGAAGGAGAACTATGCACCAATCCCCTGTGATAATGCATAGAACCGGCCAGGCCTAGCACCTAATGTCCGACCCCGCCTTCTCGTGGTGCAGACCGTTAGTACCTTTCAAAAGAGATACTCTCTTGTGGAAGTGAACGGAAGGGGAGGGCTGCCAGATTGGTGTGGCCTACTGATCTGGACAACTATGGATACTTTTCTTTTTTTTCTACCCTGCTGAGGAGTGGTCAACCACACAGGGTCCTGGTGCTGACCATATAAACCCACTGAACTGGACAGATAATATGGCTCTGAGCTTCATTATGGATTCTGATTTTGCTGCACTGGTGGGCTTCTGTGGAGGGAAAATCTTCTGCTGTGTTTTCTGTTTGTTTGTGGGTTGACAGCCCCAAGTGAATAGATTCACAGGATATGTTTATCAGCTGGTGGATAATCCTGAGCAGAGGTCATCGCAGGCACCTGAACTCTTTGCTTCTATTGGCATCGTCAAATTCTACATTGGAGGAAGTCTTCCAGTGTAGATGGCTTCAGCCTTTAGTGGTGGGGGAATGGGTCTTTGCCCCATGTCTGCGATTAGGGGGCTGTTTGATATTGTCGGCATTCCCTCTCTCAATAAACATAGTTTCTTTAAACATCCCACTAACCATTTTCTCTCCATAGGTAGTTGGAATGTGAGGACTATGCACAGAGCTTTTTCTCACACAATGTCCTCACACAAGAATTTCACCATTATAATTTAGATATTCTCGGCTTGCAAGAGACCAGGTGGACAGGTAAAGATGAGATACTTAAAAATAACTTTAAATTTCTCTTTACAGGGAGGGAGGATGGAAAGCATCACCAAGGCGTGGGTCTGCTGCTCAGCAGACATGCTAGTGATGCTCTTCTAGGATATGAGTGCATTAATGAAAGGTTTCTTACAGCAAAATTTCAGACAAGCGTTAAAGACTTGAATGTTATCTGCTGTTATGCCCCCACTGAGGATGCCGATGAGGATGAGAAGGATAGGTTTTATGAACAACTTCAGGATATTTTGAATTCTGTCAGGAAAGGAGATATTACCCTTGTTCTTGGTGACTTCAATGCCAAAGTTGGTACTGACTCTGACCTTTGGGAAGGAGTAATAGGCCCTTTTGGTATTGGTAGCTGCAATGGCAATGGGCAACGTCTCCTACAGGTAAGTAAACTCAATGGATTCAGAATAACTAACACTTATTACAAACACCGCGACATTCATAAGTACACATGGGTTTCACCTGATGGGCTGCATAAGAATATGATTGATTACATATTAATTAACAGCAAATGGGCTAGTTCTGTTAGAAATACCAGGGCATATAGGGGAGCTGAAATTGGATCTGACCATTACCTTGTTAAAAGTGTCTTGCAACTTAAACTTAAAAAGTGTTGTGTTAGAGTTAAAAAATTTACCTTTAATACTTAAGCTCTGAATGACCCAGTTATAGCTAAAGCTTACCATGATAGGTTACTTAGTCATTATGACGGTCATGGTTTGCTTACTACTGAAGTTGAGGAAGAATGGGATCATTTTAAACTGGCTTTTTTTGGACACTAACAGTACTCTTTTAGGAAAAAAGGAGCAGAAGAGGCAGAATTATCTGAGTGATAAGGTACTTGAGCTTATTTCGGAAAGAAAGAACTGCAGGAATGTCCTTAATCAATTCCCTACTAATCCCAATAGAAAGCATTACAGAGAATGTGATGCCCCATCGTTCACTTTTGCTTTACCTTAACCAGTTTTGTTTAATTTACGTTATATTTATCATTTTGGGGATTTTTATTTCCTTTTCGGCATCACAGCACTCGTTTTCAAGTTTCTAGGAGTTGCGTACACGCAACTCCGAACTTCCGACCGTAACCATTAAAGCGCGTGCCAAGGACACGCCTTTAACGGTTACGGCCCCTCTTGCGTCCCCTCTTTAACGGTTACGGCCGTCTCTTGCGTCCTTCACGCCCCCTCTTGAGTCATAGCTTGCGTCGTTCGTCATAGTATGCAAATGTCTTTCCCGGCATGCGCCGGCTTATTGTCAAAAACCGTGACCTGCGAGTCACTGAGAGAGAGAAGTAGAGAGAGAAGGAGAAGGAGAGAGATGTAGTAAGGGGAGCTAAGCACAAGTGAGTGCACCGTGCGTGTAGCACAAAAGTTATGTTTCTTCATTGATGTCTTGGTGAGTTAATTATTTTGGAAATAAATCTATTTTGTTTTGTTATAAAACTTTTGAGTCTGTAGTTTTTTTTATCTTGAGCAACGCTAATTAAGGATCTTTTTTACATTTATTCTTATTAGTTGACAATCATTTTTGATTCTTACTTATGAACACTCGCTGGTATTTGAACCCTAACTCAATTTTTTATCAACTTATTCTACTTTTGGCAATTTGTTAATTATTGCCTGGCGCCCGTCTAAGCTATCCGGAGCATAAAACTTAAAGTATTTTGCATTTGTTTGGAGCGTTACAAGAACTTAATAAACGGTAAAAGATCAGTTAGCTGCTGATAAGAATCTTTGGCTTGATGGTTTGGCTGACAAAGTCGAGGAAGCAGTTAGACAGCACAACAGCAGAGAGCTGTACCAGACAGTTAATGTTTTGTGTGTGGTAGAAAACGGACAGGCATACAAGGATTGAAGGATAAACAAGGTAAGGTTATAGAAGGGGAGGATTCTGTCAGGGCTAGGTGGGCTGAGCATTTCAGTGATGTTCTAAACAATGTAGTTAGTTCTACTTCCATTGTTTGCAATGATGATAGATGCATTGGTGGCTTTAATGTTGGCCCTATAACACAATCTGAAGTTATTTTGGCTGTTTCTAAACTTAAACTACATAAATCCCCAGGGGTAGATGAAATTACTACCAAAATGCTTAGAGCTGGGAATGTTTCAGTTACCACTTGGATGACTGAAATTCTGAATATCTTTTATGATAAAGGCATGGTTCCTAAGGATTTTAGCAGAGCTATTGTTATCCCTATTTTCAAAAAAGTGATCTCAGTTCTTGTGATAACTATAGGGGTATCAGCCTACTCTCTGTTCCAGGTAAAGTTCTCTCCATGATTGTGCTTAATAGAATTAAGAATCTGAGCATTAAGAGAGCAATTAAGAAGTTGAGCAATGAGCAATGCGGATTCAGAAATGGTAGGAGATGTGTGGATCAGATATTTTCACTTAGGCAGATTCTTGAGAAATGTTTACAGTTTCAGAAACCTTTGGTTGCTAGCTTTGTTGATTTCAAAAAGGCTTTCGACTGTTGATTGCCATAATTTGTGGTTGATTGTGAGATCATATGGTATACCTGACAAGTTAGTTAACATAATGAAAGCTCTCTATAATAACTGAGTCGTGTGTGAGAGTTAGTAAGGCTTGTAGCAATTGGTTTAGCATTACTTCTGGTGTTCGACAAGGGTGCATTTTGTTTCCTTTCCTCTTTAGCTTGGTTATTGATTATGTTATGCGAAATTCACTTAAAGGGAAAGATTTTGGCCTTAAATGGACTGGAGATGCGAAAATTTCTGATTTAGATTATGCTGATGATTTAGCCCTTTTGGCAAATGATGTTGATGAGATGAACTCTTTCATTCGAACTGTTGATGAGACTGGTAGTAGAGTAGGTTTGGTTATAAACAGAGAGAAAACTAAAGTGATGAAAATTGGTCAGGCAGGCTGTGATTCATTTAATCTGAATGGTTGCAGTCTTGAGCAGGTGTCACAGTTTAATTATCTTTGGAGCTATGTAACAGATAATGGTGATGGGCGGCATGAGATTAACAGACGAATAGGGATTGCTGCCGGGACTTTTAAGAATCTATGGAGAGTGTGGAGAAATAGACGTATACATCTAAAGACTAAAATTAGACTGTATAATAGTTTGGTTCTTTCTAGGGTTAGTTATGGTAGTGAAACTTGGACACTTTGTCAACAGGATAACAGGAAACTGGATGCTTTTGATTCCAGATGCTTACACAGTATCTTGGGCATTAGGTGGTTCAACTTTGTAACATTAATGATGAGGTTAGGCAAAGGAGTTTGCAACCTCCTTTAAGCAGCATATTGTGCAGAGAGAGACTCCGTTGTTTTGGCCATGTTGCCCGTATGAATAATTATAGATTGGTGAATAGGGTTATGAACAGTGTGCCTGAAGGCCTCAGAAAGAAGGGGAGACCTAAGATGCGGTGGGCAGACAATCTCAAACAGGACCTTGTTAGAATTGGTGTGCAGTGGCCAGATGCAGTAGATGTAGCTCAGGATAGACTTGCTTGGAGAACTAAATTGCACGGTCTGGTTGGACCTCCGTAGCCCATGGCTGCTTGAGGATGATGATGATGATGAAGATGGAAATTTAAACTACTAGGGATTTTCTAACCCACTAGAGTGTAAGAGACCAATCATTGTTATCAATACAAACCAAGCAGCCCTCACAATCCACCACCAAAATTTCTAGCACAGATATATGCAATTTCTAGCATAATTCATACCAGTGTATTTCATGGTTTAAAACTTTGCAATTTTTAACTTTTTTCACCCTTAGAATGTGCAATTACAGCTATGGAAGATTCGGAAAGAGCGAATCGCAATATTTCAGTATTACTTAGCCAACACAAAAATAATTTTTAATTTAGCTTTAAAAACAAAAGAACTGAATGGCTACAGATGGCAAAGTAAAAGCATTAGCTCATTTGTTTGTTTTTTAAAAAAACTAATTTAAAACAAAAGTAATAGAATTAAAACTTTATTAAACAATGAAATAAGCTCGACGTATTCCATATTAACTAATAAATCAGCACTCTAGAGTCGATTTAAATTTTAGAGGAAAAATTGTCTTGAGCCGGGTGGGATACGAACCTACGACCTCCTGATAACATGTCAGGTGCTCTGGACCACTGAGCTACCAGCTGCCGATCAAGATCTCCTCGCTAATTAGAGGAGATCTTGATTGGCGGCTGGTAGCTCAGTGGTCCAGAGCACCTGACATGTTATCAGGAGGTCATGGGTTCGTATCCCACTCGCTAATTAGAGGAGATCTTGATCGGCGGCTGGTAGCTCAGTGGTCCAGAGCACCTGACATGTTATCAGGAGGTCATGGGTTCTTATCCCACCTGGCTCAAGACAATTTTTCCTCTAAAATTTAAATCGACGCTAGAGTGCTGATTTATTAGTTGATTAAAACTTTAAAAACTGTAAGTGTAATAATATAAATATTTGTAATATTATTCTTTAAAATATTCATACACCTCAATACTCTTCTCAAGTATCAAGAACAGGCCTGGATCTAGGGGGGGGGGGAAAGAGGGTTGGGGTTGGAAGCGGTGCAATCGACCCGAGGAAAGGCAACGGGGAGGTCAAAATGACGATTTCCATTGCAGTATAACATTTTACCCTTTGTTTTAGAGGTTTATAAAAAAAAATTTTGCAAAATATGTGAAATATGCAGAAGTTTAAACGTTTTTGGCCTTTAATTCCCTTTCTAGCATTCTCAAATGGAAAGTGGAATATGGGACCCTTGCTCCTCCTCCCGTAGCTCCAACCCTGATTAAGAATTTTGTGTGCAGAGATTTTCCTTCTGATATCCATTAAATGAGTTTTCTTAATAAAAATAATTCATTTAAGAAACAATAAATTTCATATTTGTTTGCAACAAAGCAAACTAAAGTCGGAAAGCCATTTTACTCAAAAGCTTCCAGCTAAACTAGCTTCTAATCTGACCTTCAACTATAAAATAATTTAGCTGAGACCTTTGGCTGGCATTCTGCCTGGAAGAGGTCAAGCAGGAATCATATACTCTCCTTCTCATAGCAATGATTTACTGTAGTTGAGTCCAAAAACAGCAGGGCTGAATATAGGAGAGAGCAATGCAAGGGGACCATCTCCCCTGCAGAATGTTAATGAGGGAATTTTAGGTGGAAAATATTAACCTTTACAGTGTCGGGTTTCTGAAACTGAACTTACTGTGGTGGCCGGATTTATTTTAAAGTGTTTTCAGGAAATAAAATAAACAACATTAGAACCTCATCCTGAAGTAACTAATGAACAGAAATATGTCATGTACCAAAAGAAAGAGCATTTAATTGTGTTTAATAAAATGGCCAAAATTCAAAGAAAAAAAAATGGTAAGTTACAAATTTTTTAAGCATATTTTTAAAACATTGCAAAATTTCACTGTATTTTTTTCCACTTTATCTTTAGTAAAATTTCAGAAATGTATATATTTTTCCAGTTTTTTCTATATTATTTTATTTTTTTAATATAAACAGTTCATAATATTTCGATTATTGCTTAAATCTTTTATTTATAGTTTTTCTAAATTATTTAATCATTTATGCATGTAATGCATGATGCCTATTCTTAGACTTTTGATGATCGCAAACTCTAAACCTAAGCAGTGTCATAAAAAATAATTTTGCTTAAAAACTAGGTAATTTGAATAAGAGATGAAAAATATATCAGGAAAGTGATAAAGAACTATGAAAAAAATTTTAATAAATGTTTCAAAGCATTTAAAGTTTAATTGACTCACTGAATTTGAAAAAGAGTCACTTTATTATGAAGCTGCATAACTGCTAATATATAATACCCCCTCAAGCAGCTGCTTGCCACAGAGGTCTGACAGGAGCCTGTCAGTTTATTTGCCATAGTAGGAGATCTGAGAGGGTGGCAGGACCTCAGCAGAAAAACGACACACACATCCATGCCTAATTCAGGGCTCGAACCCAGGTCCCTTAGATCAGTAGCCAAGCATGCTAACCACTCGGCCACGGGACGGCCTATAACTGCTACAGGGAAGTTTAATTGTAAAATTCCACAGAAATTTTGGTTAAAAATTGTAATTTCTTGACCTTAATTTGTTTATATGCTTTAAATGTAATTAAAATATTGATAAAGTCCAACCGTTTTCTGAGTAATCCTAATGCTTGTTCTGATTGCTGCCATTATAGATTGCTAGCAGTTCCACTTTCAGTCGTTTCTAATTAATTATTGTTTATAATTGCAGTATCCATTTGAGAAGCAATAAAAATTATTTTAGAAGTATTAAAGTAAATAAAAAGCGTCTTTAAAATTGAAAGTCTGCTAAAATATTGATCAAAAGCTGATGTGCGTAATTCGTGGATGATGCAATTTCTGGTAGTAAAAAAAATCGGTATCCTTACGTTAAAAGTTTAAGAAAGCATTAGAACTCTAGTAGAACTATAAATAGCAGAAAAAAGCAGGAAACATAACCGATTGATAATCTAAGCATGGTATGGCAGAATAAAGGCATGAACTGAATCGGCACTACTTAATGCTGCTTACAGTGACAGAACATGTGCATCCAACTCAAATAGATTTATTTTTAAACTTTATCATGATTTTTTCAATCAGAATCAACAGGTAAAAAAAATGTATCATAGATTTAAATGTTATTTTTGATATTTAATTAGAAGCAGTTGAAAAAAAATCAGATTTCTATTTGAAAATGAATTTTTTTTTTACGAACCTTGTGCTATGGGAGCAAAGTTTTTGGCTGCGACACAGTAAGGGTTTATTTTATGCATTTTTCAAGAAATTTTTTAAACACTTGTAAAACGAAAGGGGAAATGTTATACTGCATTGGAAATTCAGTCTCTTCTCTTTTTTTTTACATTTTTAGGCTGTATTATTACCCCCCCCCCCTTTACATTTTTCAGGCTGTATTTTTCTTGTCCCCCCCTCCACTACCACCTTTTACATTTTTCAGGCTCAATTGTGTTTCATGCACCCCCCTTGTTTTTTTTTTTTGTTTGTTTTTTTTTGATCGGAGCCTGAAAAATGGTGTAATTAGAAAGCAGGAAATGCCGTCCTTGTACTGCAGTAAAAGAGAAGTCCTTGATTTGGCAAGCAATGCAAGGCGAAGAAGTTGGAGAAATAAAATAATTTTCAATGAACAAAATTAAAGTTGATTAATAACCTCCTAAATAACTATGAAATTACATTTTAAGAAGTGAAATGCAATATGTGAGATTTAACTGAAACATCTGCTTCCCAATTCACTTTGCACCCAAATTTTGGGATTGTAGTTGTGCTGTTTAGTCTTTCATCTGAAGGCTGAGCAATTGTTTCTGCCATTCAAATATGCACAAATACGCTTGAATAGTGTTGAACAATCCATAATTTTTCCTTCATTTTAACACTCTGAATCACTGTTGGCAAAAACTCATCCGTTTGAAAGAGATGCTGATAAATTTCTTCTCCGTTAGGTACTTCTTGAATGCTTCAACATTTTGTCGAAAATAAAGGAAATTTTTTTTTATATATTTATACATAGCATGGATAACTGCTACTGAAGCTTTGCTCTACTCCAATTGTTTTGGTTTACAGTGAATGCAATAGAATGGTGGGAGGGAGCCGCTGGATCTCAGGTCAGTTGAGATGTGTCACGTGCCAGCAGGAACCTACTGACCCTCAGTTTCCCACTGTGCAGCAGAGGGAATTAACTGCCACTGGTGAGAGAAGAACTCGTGGTACAGCATATATACCAGTGCCATGTTTTTCGTGGGTCGAGTGTGTAGTGCAGATGCTATACCAGCCATGAGGAAAAGATTAATGTTCCTTTAGACAAAGCCACAGATTTTCATTTTTATTTTTACAGTTTAAAACACTGCAAATATTAATGAAATAGCTGATACAGTATATTTTTCATTTAACTCTTTTCCTTTTGACAGAAATATATCAGTTTTATAATTATTGGACTTGGCCATTAGCTCAGCTGGTATTGATTGCTGATTTAGTAAATTGAACCAAGTAATGGCTGGAAAAGCAATGGCTTTGCTCTATTGCTATTCTAGCCATTACTTTCTGCATTTTAAACCATATTTCCACATCTCTGAATTTTTAATTTCTCATTTTATTATTACAGCTCTTTTATACTTGCTGTTAAACTTTCAACCTTCCTTACATTTATATTTAGTTCACTATTTTCATTTTTTTATTCATTATTCTTCATCAATCTTTAATTTTCTTAAACAATAAAATAAGCTCAACGTATTCCAAATCAACTATTAAATCAGCACTCTAGCGTCGATTTAAATATTAGAGGAAAAATTGTCTTGAGCCGGGTGGGATATGAACCCATGACCTCCTGATAATTTATGTCAGGTGCTCTAATCCACTGAGCTACCGGCCGCCGATCAAGATCTCCTCTAATTAGCTATGAACATTCCTTTCATGTTTCATATTGGCGCTATTCAGGCAATTTTAGCTACAAATGGCATTTTATATTTTCCAATAGATGGAAGCATATGCAACGAGTATGCAGACAATAAACAATGAAATAAGCTCGACGTATTCCAAATCAACTATTAAATCAGCACTCTAGTGTCGATTTAAATATTAGAGGAAAAATTGTCTTGAGCCGGGTGGGATATGAATCCACGACCTCCTGATAACATGTCAGGTGCTCTAATATAACATGTCTTGCCTAAATAGTGCCAATATGAAACATGAAAGGAATGTTCATAGTGCTAATTAGAGGAGATCTTGATCGGCGGCTGGTAGCTCAGTGGTTTAGAGCACCTGACATGTTATCAGGAGGTCGTGGGTTCATATCCCACCCGGCTCAAGACAGTTTTTCCTCCAATATTTAAATCGACGCTAGAGTGCTGATTTAATAGTTTAATTTTCTTCATTTTTACATATCTTTCTATTGCTTTTCACTCATCATTTGTCAGTTTGTGTGTTTGCCAACACAGTTGTTTTATTATCTCTTTCAAACACAAGGGCTAAACTTAATGTATTAGGTGTTAAATGGAAGCAGGAGCAGGGAGCTTACTCCTCATGCTTTCTTTCCCTTTAGAAAATGGCAAATGTGCAAACTATTGTCCCACTATACCTTCTGAACATAGGGTGATTGTGAATGTGGTTGTTATCTATGCATCAAATGGAAGAGAGTGTCATAAGCTATCAAAAATTTACTCCCCATGTTGTCTTCCCCCCATAAAAAAAGAAAACAAAAGTGTGCAAAGGATTACTGTACTATCTCTCAAATGCAAGAGCCGAACATAATACACTGTATGTCAAATGAAAATTTTTGACATGAAAGAGTGTTGTAGGTATTAATAATTCACCCAACCATCACCACCAAAAAAGGGGATAAAGCTTTAATAGTCATATGTCAAATGAAAGCTTCTGAAGATATCTATATAATATTGTCACTCAATTGTTTATTGTCTATGTATCTAAGCAAACCAGAGTAGAAAATAACCATGATTTGTAAAAATGATTTTTATGTGCAACAAATTCTTTTGTATGATATCTCAATATTTAAACTCTTTCTTGAACATTAATGCATATCATCATCATCCTCAAACAGCCATGGGCTACAAAGGTCCGACCAGACCATGCAGTTTAATTCTCCAAGCATATCTGTCCTGAGCTACATCTGCTGCATCCGGCCACTGCACACCAATTCTAACAAGGTCCTGTTTGACATTGTCTGCCCACTGCATCCTAGGTCTCCCCCTCCTTCTGAGGCCTCTAGGCACTCTGTTCATAACCCTATTCACCAATCTATAATTATCCATATGGGCAACATGGCCAAACCAGCGGAGTCTCTCTCTGCACAATATGCTGTTTAGAGAAGGTTGCAGACTCCTTTGCCTAACCTCATCATTAGTTACAAAGTTAAACCACCTAATACCCAAGATACTACGTTAGCATCTAGAATCAAAAGCATGTAGTTTCCTGTTATCTTGTTTACACAGAGTCCAAGTTTCACTACCATAACTAACCCTAGAAAGAACCAAATTATTATAGTCTAATTTTAGTCTTTAGGTGTATACGCCTATTTCTCCACAATCTCCATAGATTCTTAAAAGTCCCGGCAGCAATCTCTATTCATCTGTTAATCTCGTGCTGCATATCACCAGAATCTGTTACATAGCTCCCAAGGTAATTAAACTGTGACACCTGCTCAAGACTGCAACCATTCAGATGAACTGAATCACAACCTGCCTGGCCAATTTTCATCACTTTAGTTTTCTCTCTGTTTATAACCAAACCTGCTTTAGTAACCAGTTTCATCAACAGCTCGAATGAAAGAGTTCATCTCATCAACATCATTTGCCAAAAGGGCTAAATCATCAGCATAATCTAAATCAGAAATTTTCGCATCTCCAGTCCATTTAAGGCCAAAATCTTTCCCTTGAAGTGAATTTCGCATAACATAATCAATAACCAAGCTAAAGAGACCCTTGTCAAACACCAGAAGTAATGCTAAACCAATTGCTACAAGCCTTACCAACTCTCACACACGACTCAGTGTTATTATAGAGAGCTTTCATTATGTTAACTAACTTGTCTGGTATACCATATGATCTCACAATCAACCACAAATTATGACGATAGATGACCAGATCAATAGGCCATACTGAACTGGCAGCCCTCCCTCCCTTTCCGTTCCCATCCAAAAGAGAATATCTCTTTTGAAAGGTACTAACGGCCTGCACCACAAGAAGGCGGGGTCGGACATTAGGTGCTAGACCTGGCCAGTTCTGTGCATCATCATGAGGGATTGGTACACAGCTCTCCTTCCAGTTTATGCCTAGCTACCATTTACAATGTAGTATATATCTTCTCAATATGTAAACTCCTTCTTGAACATTAATGTATATGTTTGCTGAAATTGATTGATGTGTTCAAAATTTTATATCAATTCCTTCAATAGATATTGGAAGCAAAAAACGTTTTTTTTTTTCACTTCAGTGTTTTTTATTTAATGGTGTATTATAATTGATTAATGAAATTTCTTCATTTTTAGGCCATTACCTACACCTGTTGCAGAGCTAATGAAAAATACTAATCATATTGTGGAAACTATGCTGTTTGACTTGCGAATTGGTGACTGCTGTATAGTTCAACCCTACACAGACTCTTATACATATTCTATGGCATATCTATTAACATGGAGTGAAGTTCTAGAATTTTTCACAGCTGCTACATCAGAGGTATATTTGAATGAAACTATGTCAATATAAATGAACAAAAAATTTAACCCTTTCAGGACAGGTGCCATGCACATATGATTTTGAAGGTTTAGTTGTTTTACCTCTGAGCAGAATAAAATATAAACCATATAGTCATTAAAATGAGCAGCTTTTTTTGCACACAATGGGCTAAATGGCCAGGGCACAAGGACCCCCTGAGGGTTCAGAGAAGGTTGGAGGAGGGGACCCATTGGAACAGCTGTTAGGAGGCAGATGGTTGCCTCCCATCAAGACTATCCTGTCTGCTGTGACTGTGTACCACTGTGTGTGTGTATAAGTGAATTAAAAATCCACTAATATGCACAGCAGGGTATGGCTCTCCCACACATGGAATAATGGCTTAATGTCCCATTCAATGAATGGCGGCCTTTCCAAGCCCATCGGTGTCTCCTACTGACCATGGGCCAAGGCAAAGAGTTTTGCAGACAATTTCAGGGAGCTACTGTTGCAGGCTTGGTGTGTTAGTCTTGTGTTTTTAGTTATACTTTGGTGGACCTGTTGCTGTATGAATTTTAATGACTATATGGTATTGCAGGCTAGCTGTCATATGTTTGATTCCCAGCACATTCCCTGGCTATGTGTTGTACTTTTATATCTAGTTTTTGCCTATCAGAGGCCAAGTGCCATAAATTTTGATCAGTCGTACTTTTGAGTGATATGAATGACATAAATATATCATTATTGAACAAATTGCGTTTATTACCAGAGGAAAATACAATGATAAACAAAAAATTATGTAATTCATACAAATACATTTTTTTCAAAAATATAAACTCATAAAAATAAATGTAATTCAAATATAATAATTCAATTACACTTTTATAAACATAAATTTAGTATTTTTAGTTTTTAGTAGAAAATTTTGAAAGCATGGATAAATACATAATGCATTCTGAAAATAATCAGCTGTTACTCAATGTTGCATAAGCATTTTCCCAAGCTTGGCTAGTCAGCAAGTTGTGCGTTTCCTGCACTCATCCTGAAAGGATTAGATCTTAAGTGGAATTGTTTGAAGCAAATTAGTATGTCTTGGTTTCATAACCATAAAGAGCTATGTTTATAATATTTTTATGAATTAAATGGATGAAAAAGAGTGTGAGTTTAAAAAATAATAGTATTTAACAATTATATTTCTAAAATAATGTAATTTATTACAAAAGTATGAATGAAAACATTTATACAAACTCAACTAACACAAATCTAAATCAGTATAAAAATAAACCTGTAATCTATAAAGAATAACCTTACCAATTCCTAAACAAACTAAATATAACTATGTAACAAATAATAATCTCTTTCTACAGAATAGTTGAGATTAACTCTGCTTGTTCGACTAACATATAACCCCAAGTATCCTAAACATCCTTCTTTTTCTTATCAGTACAATAACGGGATCAGCACTATTAAATTTAATTACCTCCCATACACACACCACATAAAATACTTCTCCTTTAGATTATCTTAGTGTGTACAGACTGAGACTAACTACGTTTCCTTTCACACACAATTTTCCTAATTTCCACAACTTATTCCTTATTTTTCAGTTAAGTCATTCAAAGTAGTTGGTGATGTAATTCTTGCACTGTAGTTTACGCGAGCATCAAGATGATACATCATGTTACAAGTTCATTGTAGCATGTTCATCTGTCATAACAATATGTTAAATAGTTGCATTACAATTTTCTTACATTGGAAGGCTTTATAATTTAGTGTTACTAGATTGTTTATATTTTACATCTTAATTTTCAGTTCTTGAGTTATTTGTGTGATTAATTATTCAAGAAACCTCATGTTTGGGATAAACGTTTTCTGAAAAAATTAATTTTCGATTTTGTAGCTTTCAATAGTTTCTTAATATATGTGATTTGCCTTATGATCAGGCCTGAACTTAACAGAATTTCATCTTAGTGCAATTAAAGTTCTGGTATGCTTGTAAAACAAAATATTTATATATATATATATGTTATTTTTTGAGAATTTAAAGTTATGCAGAAGTACATCCCATTACACTTTATTATCTTTTAATCTTTTATATCAGGATCGATCAGGATATGCTTCCTATTTGCAAGAATGTGGATTGCTCTCATCATTGCTATCCAATCTCTTTCGATTAATGCCTCAAAATCCTGCTTCTCTTCGAGATGAACAGGCAGTGTCTCCAAATAAAGGACACCTTAAAAGTGTATTTACTCAACTACCTCCTTTGTCTTCCATTGGTATGTACACATTTTTCTGCATCGCTGCATACTTTGTTATAAACAATATTATAGACATCTTTTCATATTTAATTTTTTTTGGTTCCTCACTGTCAAGAAATGTACATGAGAACCAAAAACAAAACACCAAATAAATTTAATTATAACTTATTATTTATCCTAAAAGAATGAATGGTTATACCTTGTAAAATTTGAGTTTGTTCAGGTAACATTCTACCATGTGAAATAACTAAAAAAAAAATACTCATAGTCAAACTACACTGGTTTTCATAAATTAAGAAACAACCTGAAAACCTGGTTTTTCTCAAAAATCCTTTGAATCTACAGCATGTGAATCAAAAGAGGTGTATATAAACACTAATATGTAAGAATAAATAAAAAAAATAAATATATACCCCCTCAAGCAGCTGCTTGCCACAGAGGTCTGACAGGAGCCTATCAGTTTATATGCCACAGTAGAAGATCTGAGAGGATGGCAGGACCTCAGCAGAAAAACGACACATCCATGCCTTACCCGGGACTCGAACCCAGGTCCCTTAGATCAGTAGCGAAGCGTGCTAACCACTCGGCCATGGGATAACAGTTGGAAAATGGAATAACACTTGCCCAAATTATACATGAATATAGACATAAAAAGGTGAAGTTCAATTTAGATAGTTCAATATGGAGTATGGTCACCTCTTACTGCTATGCAGGCTTCACAGCAATGTCTCATGCTGTTGATAAGACTGTCCAGCAGCACTGTGGGTACTAATCTCCATTATTCCTCCAAATCATGCCAAAGCTCTGGGAGACTTGCAGGAGCAGTATTCAGAGGAGCAGCCCATCTCCCAAGAGTATCCTATGCATGTTCTAGCAACTGATGTTTACATCAGTTGCTAGAACATGCATAGGATACTCTTGGGAGATGGGCTGCTCCTCTGAATGCATCCATATGTGTTAGGTTGGGGGAATGAGTTGCCCACTCCATACAGCTAAATGTGCTGTTCTCCTCTGAATTGCATCCATATGTGTTAGGTTGGGAGAATGAGTTGCCCACTCCATACAGCTAAATGTGCTATTCTCCAAATTGCAATGCAACAGTGGTGTGGGTGGATATTATTGTTCTGTAGGAGGAAGGTATCACCTATTGCACACACCTATGGTTGTATGAAGAGGTCCAAGATTTCATTCCTGTACTTAAGACTGGTGACATTAGCTTGATGGAAGCACATACCCCAAACCATGGCACTACTATTATCATAGATGTTGCATTCACAGATATTTGTAACCTAATAGCATGTTCCTGGTTCTCTACATATCAGCTGATGCTGCTGTGAATCACTGTGGGGGGGGCACGCAATAATGTATGCGTCAATCCCGGTGTACTGTTATTCAAGATAGCATACCACCTTGAGGGAGTTGCCACGAAACCACATCAGCCATCTAGAGAACATTCTATATTCAAACTTCATTTAACATTCCTAACTGCAGGAGAAGACCTGTTTGAAGAGAGAGACCTTACTTTTTAGACAAGTCTGTCTGATGAGATAATCATTGAGGTGCAGTGAGTGGGCTTTTTGAATTTTGAAATCTTCTCTATGCCAAATAGAACCAAATATAACTCACTGGATTTAGACCATATATTTGCCAATGCAGATAAGATGTTATTTTAGAATTAGATGCCTAAATTTCATAAGATGACCTAACTTTTTGAGAGTCTTCAGGCTCTCCATCGATAAGTCACACTTAATAGGGCCACGCTCCCATTTGGCATGTCCTTCGACTTCATCCTCTCCGCCGGGACACCAACCGGCGGCCTCCCCAGCAATACCTCGAGCCAGACTTCACTGCAGCCGAGCAGATAACCCACATGGCCAGGGACTACAATCCCAGTCTGCTGGCCCCCACAAGGCCACTCCATCCCAACTCCATGACACCCCAGACTTGCTGGGGCGATAAAGGAGCCCACTTGACTGGGGATCCTTCCAGTCAGCAGGCCCTCAGTAAAGCCTCTCCATCGGGGCACCAAGATGACCTAGGACTTCGCAGGGGCCGGCCAATAAGTCCACATGACTCGGAACTTCAGTCCCAGTCTGCAGACCCTCCAGCCAGCTCCTCCATCTAGGTCGCAAGGCACGCCAGAAACACTGAGCCGGCACCCAGTTTCACTGAGGCACCTTCAGATCTTCCACCATGTCTATTCAGTAATCTAATCTTGGCTGCCAAAAAAGTTGCTGGGGACTCTTAGTTTGGCTTTTCCATCGATAAGCCCGCTGGCCAGGGTGGCTGCCCCCCAGCCATGAGCCTCCAACTTCGTCCTCTCCATTGTGAACGGGCCGAAGCCCCCAGCTCACTGAGACCACATCGACGAGCCCACAGGACAAGTGCATGAAGGTGTGCAGCTCAGTCCACAGTACCCGCCAAGTACGGTCCCTCAACCGGGGCTACAACCCCCTGCTTCTCAGGAGACAAGTCAATGAGTCCACTGGACTGGCCCACCCCTAAAACCAGTCCACATACCCTAGTCCAGCCCCCTCCACCGGGGGCCACAAGACATCTGAACTCCAGAGAGCCAGCGATCTGAACCCAACTTCTCAGAGGCACTGTAGCCCCCCCCCCCCCCCCCACACACACACACACACACACACCACCACCACAACAAGGTGGTTCCCCTCCGGGGGAATATCTTGATTCTTCCGATAAGAGCATGGACTGTCATTGCTTTTCAGGTTTCATTTGGTGTTGAGTCTGGAGCATGCACACCACTTGCCACCTAGTATACAGGCACACATCATGAAGTCTTCAGCATGTGGTAGCAGATGTTGCAAACTTGCTACTGCAAGGTCTGATCACAGTTGGTACCATGTTCCTCCAGGTGCTAACAACAAATAGCGGTTCTCCCTTGAGATTGTTGTCCATTACTGAATCGCTTCGATGCACTCTGCCCTTGTTGGATCTCTACAAAATCTAAGCATCACTGAACAACTCACATTAAGCCATCTGTAAACATCTGCTTGATCTTGGTCTGCCTTGAGATGAGGATAGCTCACCACCACATTTCTGGTAAATGATATCTGGTAGACATATCCAATAAATATGCTATCTTGAAAACCACCTCTCACTTCACAGGAGAACTGGAGAATAACTTCAAAATGCCTAATTTTAATGCTTAAAGCATTTATATATATTGCTGCCAATGTCATTCATTTGCATACCATACCCCAATCTTGCATCATATTTTACATGACTTTCATGCATTTCAATTATTAGAGTTACAATATCAGATGGATTTTTTTTTCTTTTGTTTGCTTAATTTTTGGAAACCAGTGTATTATGTATAATTACCACTGAATTATAGATCTGTCATTTTCAGGTGAGTTTGCATATGACATTAAACATCACAGTATTAAATATCCCATCATTTCAGATTAGTATAAAATTCAGTTTCCAGGAAGTTTTTATACTGGAATTAGTCTGGGATAATCACTCACGAGTAAAATTTCTGATATGCTCTGTTATTTTCAAAGCTAGGAAAAATTGTAACAGTTAATATTTCCAGGAAAAAGGATGTCGACTTTCACTTTTGAATGCAGTATCATTTTGTTTCCTGCTCTTAGCCAATTTGATTAATTGACTAATTCTATAATAGTGCACCCCCACTTTAAAATCGATCTATTTTTAATGCACTTCAAAAAATTTCCCCTTCCCAATGTCAATATGTTTTAACTCTGGCTTGTGGTAAAAACTACTGTCTGGTCAGATTTTTCTGAATTTCCCCGCTCCTTTATTAAATTTTTCAGTTCCCGAGTAACCAAGTTTTTTTCTTTTTCAGATCCACCATCATCAAGAGAACTCCAGCATGTTGCTTGTCATGTATATTTTAATGCTTTGAAAAAGGTGCCAGCACTGGTGAGACAATGGTGGAATAATCAGGACAGACGGATATCTGAAGTTGTGAAAAGGTAAGAAAATTTTATAATATTACAGTATAAATGAGATGCATTGATGGGCATACATACCTTTCTGTAGGGGAAAGGTATCACCTATTGCACCCACTAGGTTATATGAAGGGGGTCCAAGATTTCATTCCTGTACCTGTTACTGGTGACATTAGCTTGATGGAAGCACATACAGGTCTTGTATTATCTTCATCTGTCATTTTAAGTAGTATCGTTTTTCATCTAATAGCTGCATTTATATGCAGCAAATAACTAAAGGAACTATAATTAGCACTCAGACTTCTTGGTTCCATTGACTCAGAGGTCAAGATGAGATTAATGTAACTCAAATATAATTACATGTAATTCACACTCAGACTTCTTGGTTCTATTGATTCAGAGGTCTAGATCTTCCTGGGATGAGCTGAATCATCTCTCTTAGGAAAGAAAAGCATCATCTTGATTGATCAAGTTAATTTAATGATGTAGTGTTCCTTCCAAAATAGAGATTATTATCAAGTTGACTGTGCCACACTTCCTGTTGTTGATAATAAGAGGGAAGATATTCCTCTATCTGGTCACCAGATCTTCTTCCTATCAAATTTCTGTAGTTACCTTAATGATAGACACTTTACTTGATCCACTATTAACTTTGTTTAGGATTTGTAGAAAAGTAGGCATATTCATCCAAATTGAATTTATATCTGTTCAATAATGGATATGCTGTTCTGTGACACTGAAATTGCACCACCCAGGTGGAATGGACAGATTTGCTTGCAAATCAGTATCTGTATACAGGTCAAGGATTTACACAGTGTGCCAAGAAAGTAATGTAACTGAATTGAATAAAAACAGTGATACATATAGCAGCATGCTTATTGTATCAATTTATTTGGTTTCCCTCAAAATTGTTCCCAAGGGACCAAATGCACTTGTAATAGTAGCCATAGCAACTTTGGGAAGACTTGGAAACTCTTCTGCTCTGATGATATTCAGTTCTGTAGTAATGTTCTTCTAAATGTCATTGACTCTATCGAATAGTGACCTTTCAATCACAATTTCAACTTGGGGAAACGGGGAAAAAAATGGGTCTTCTGGAGTCAGGTGGAGGGAATAAGTGAAGTGTTTGAGTACTGCAACCTTTTTTGGGTCAGAAATATCCTTATTATGATCATTGTGTGACAGGCACATTGTCATGCAAATCCAGTCTATTGTAATTTTGGACCTTATCAATTCCCTTATTCACATTAAGTTCACTTGCCATCATTCTGTGTTAATTGGTGATCTCTTCTGAATAAGTTGCACACTTGTCCACCACTTCTGGTTTGGAGGTTGTTTTCCATTATCTGTTGTGAGGATCAACTTCCTCTCTTCCTTCTTGAAAACACTTAAACCATCAAAATGTCCCAACAGCTAAAATTGTACCCCTCTAATAGTGGAAAAAGTTGGAAACAGCAAAATATTTTAATAAATATCACCAGCAATGTAATTGTTAGAAATTTTGATGTTGAAATGTGAAGTTGCAAAGTTTGCCTTGACAGGGGGGGAGGGGATTTTTCTTTTAAGAGATAATTGTTTGCTTTTAGAGATAAATTTGAAATTATTTTGGGTTGGTTTGATAAACTACTACAATTCACACTTTTTAAATTTCTCAAAAGTGATGGTGGAAAAAGTTGAAAATTTTGAAACTTTTAATGAGTGTGATGATCAAGGAGTTTACACTGGCAGCAATAATTTGTCCCTTCACCTACAGTGGGGTGGGGAAAATACAACTATTTGTTTTAAGAGTTTAATTAAAAAAATTCTCTCTGAGTTGGATAGATACAAAAGGAATATAATGGTTTTTACTTTTCAAATCCTGCAAAAGGCTTCAATTTACATTGGTACAGGGTGCTAATGTAAATAAGTATAAAACATACGACTTGTATGGATAATGTGAAGCACTTTTCTCAACACTTTATGCACAGTTGTCTTGCAACACACTGAGCACTGCTGCTTCCATGTGTGTAAACCATTGCATGTGTTATGGTTGATATCTCCTGTACATTGTGGGACGAGGGTTGGCTCAATCAGTAGAGTATCAGTCTCCTAATATGCATTTCCCAGGTTTGAGTCTCAACTGGGTCAGCATTGAGATTTATCACTGCTATATATCATTATTATTTATCGCTGCTTCTGCCCATCATGCCCTTGGTCAGAAAGGGGATATCAATGGAAGGCCACCATCCATTGGATATGACATAAAGCCATAGCCCCATGTGTGGGTGAGCCATACTCTGTGCATGTTAAAGAACATGTGAATTGCCTTAACAGGAAGCTACCATCTGCCTCCAAACAGCTGTCCAGTGGGTTCCCTTAACCCAACCTTCTCTGAGCCCTTGTGACCTGGCTATTTAACAACCCATTGTGTGCAAAAAAAAAAAGTGCGCCAACCCTCTAGAATGTCTGGAATAATGGGAACATCTTACATATTGTTTTGGCAATATCCTTATTGTTTTATGCCCTATTTCTTGGAATGATATGCTTTGCCTCTGCTTTTGCTACCTATGTCATCTATGCCATATAGTGGTAAGTTTTGCACTACATTTTTTTCATAATCATTTTTGGCATGCTATGCGACATATAAATCCCAATATGAATGCATTCCTTAGTGCTACAGTGGCCTCTGAACAGGTGAACTTTAATTATAGCCACTCCATTATTATAACAAATATAAACTGAATTGCTAAGTTGTGCAGACATCAAGATAATTGATTGGCATTTGGCATTCTGAGGTGCATATTAGTAAGAAGTTGGATAACAGATCTATTATGTTAAAGCAAACCATGAAAAAGAACAGATTGCTGATGTAAAGAGCTATGACTGAGCTTAGTAAGAAATCACAGGGACACTAGACATGTAAAGAGTTCAGTTATAAGTACTGATATCCACTGTAATAGGTTCCTGTTATTGAACATATGTTATTTTAATTAAACAGACCTCTGTGACAAGGAGCTGCTTCAGGGATATTTATTTTTTATATAATCTGTATTTTAATGGTTAAACCTGAATAAGATTCAAAATATTTAGATTATGAATTTCACTTATATAAAAAATATTTTTTTTGCAAGAAATATAAGTAAATTATTATTAATTTCTCTATTTATTGTGATTTGTGAACAAATTTATTTACAATTGAATTTTTTCTCTGTCATAATTTTTTTTGTTAGTATTGCCCTCTACTATTTACTAACTCTTTATGGGCACTATATTATAATATATTTATATATACATTATATTATAATATTATATGGGGTGGTTGATAGTATAATCCCTCTGGAGATGTATTCCTGAAATTGCAATTTATTACCTATGAGCAATATTTTAGGGGTTTATTGGGTTACTTGAACAATAATGAATAATAATGAAAAATTTAATAAAAAAAATGGTTATAGTGTACTGTATTTGCCAGTGCATGGTGCACCCCTGAACATGGTGAACTTGGAAGTGTTGGAAGACAAAATGGGAGTTGCTGGTAGGAAGAGGGGCCAATTTGTGGCACATCCTCCTTGAAGAAGGCATCAAGGGTGGATTGCTTGCCTGAAGCTTCTTCTCCCATAGCATTATTGCATCGACAACAATTTTCACTTCAGTGCTGCAGTCAAAATCTGTTTCATTTTCAGTGAAAGTTCCAGGTCATACATGATCTTATTAATGCCCAGTGTTAAAATTCTGTGGTGAGGTTTTTTTGGGTGCATCTTCTGAATGAAATAATGGCGGAGTGACCATGATGGAGTAAACAAGCAGATTGGCAAGCACCACTCAAGCTGAGGAAAGCTCGCTATGAATTACTAGCTCTCATTGGCTGAAATTATACGACGATAGCTCTCACTCTGTTGTACTGGCTGACCAGCCATGAGAAAAATATATATTAACTGCACTGTTCAGTATTGTTATGGATTTATATATGTTTTTTTAAATGCAAAAATATTTGAGGCGAGAAGAGCACTATATGGGGCAACCCTAAATGAGGTATGCTTATATTTGCTTGGGTACCTGCATTTTGGTAATATATAGGATTAACAGTTATTTATTTTGCTATTTACCTATAATACAGTTTTAAAATTAATTCAATGTTGATCTTTATGGTTATGATAGTCGAAAAAAGTAAATCTAATATTTGTTTTTTGCAGTTATACTTCCAAGTATGTTAGTGGTTTGCTTTGTGCTCAGGAAATACAGGCAGTTCATAACAGTGATATTCAGTTCAACAATATGACTGTAAGATCTTTTAAAATTGTTTTCTAATGAGCATGATAGTCAAATTATGCATATATTGATTTGTATATGTATGAGATGTAATAAATATGTACTTTTATATTGTTAGTCTTTGTTGTACTTTGATAATATATTAATGTATCAATGTTTATATATGTCTAAAGTTTCAAATACCAGGATTTCACCTGGGTATCTGCCACATCACCCAGATTATGATCAAATTCACATTTGTTATCCAGATCTTGGCTGAGTATAATAATACACTGTTTGTCATTGAAATTGCCCCATCTACAAGGATTTGCTTTGAACTCAAGACAAATTAGTAGAGTGACAGATAACAATGTAGGCAAGAAATAGTTAACTTTGTGTATCAAAACTTAACTTTAGACAATGTTACATGCAGCCAAATGTTGTGGTAGTGGGTGAGCTTACAAATGTGATTCTGGTGAACCTAAGCCACACTTTGCAGCTAATGCATTTGTGCCATTAGCTGGGCAATAGTGGTAGGGACTGAGAGGTGGTAGTCATTGAACTTACAATCATATCCAAAATTTGCTCAATGTGTATTAGATCTGGGTAGTGTGAATGTCAAGGAAGCATATCCACATCACATAGTCACTGTTAGGTTATGAGAGCTGGATGCAGGCTAAATTATTTCTCTCTCCAGTGTGTTTCTAGATTTGCATACAGTTATCACTAGATCCTAAATGGAAATATGATTTGTCACTAAATATGACATGATACCAGTCTTGTCCCAAAGCAGCTCTCTCTGTATACCACTGTAGATGCTAAAAATAATGGGAATCCATCAGAGGTAGACAAGCCAACAGACAGTGTGAATGCTGCCCTGATTCTTATAGTCATTTTCTAATCATGGTTCTTAATATAGACACAAACAGGGATAATGTTATGATGTTACAAATCTGGCAGCTTATGAGAGAGATGTCTTTTGTACCTAGTCAGCAGATATGTTGATCCTCTGATCTAACCTTCTGATGCCACCAGAGCTTGGTGATGTGTCCCAGTATCTTGTATCCATTGTTACCAACAACATGCAATCATTCAATCTTCACAATACACGTGAACTGTGATTTGTCATGTTGACCATCTTCTGACAACCCAATGATCAGACTCCTTTCAATTTCTGCCAGATGTACATAACATCTCTTCAAACATGTTAAAGGTGTGCTCACTCATTGCAGGTCATTCACTCAGCATTTTATTTGCCCACTGATGTTTATCTCTGTTTTTATAGCCCTATCAGATTCCTACATCAGCAGGGTACAAGTCATTTACATCCAAAAATTATGAGTACCCAATATAAATCATCAGATCAATCCATCTATTCTTCCTAGTGGGTTAATTTTAATGATGGGCAGTGTACTTGGATGAAAAACAGTATACACCCAATACTATTTTTACAGATTTTTTTTTTACACGATTTTGATTTAACACGGTTTAGAAAAAAATTCCAATTCTCTTTTTACACGATTTATTTTAATCCAACACTGTTCAAACAGTGCCCTTTTAAAAATCGCCATTTGAATATAATTCTGAAAATATATTTCTATTCAAAAAAAAATTTCTAGAATTTGCATTTATGACAAAGATGCCACTTTTATGGTCACATTTTTCGAAGTAGTTTTAACTTTGAAAATACACTGTAGATGACATTTTGTGGACTAATCTCCCCAAAATAAAAACTACACTAACATAACAAGTTTTCTCTATTTTATTCTCTATTTTATGGAAAACAAAACCTACTTCATTCAGAATAAAGTGGCAGCATTGAGTTCTGAGAATTCCCCTCAATTTTATCTTCAATACATATGTTAGTCTTGGTCTCTCATTTTGTGTTTAAAGTTAGAAGTGTTTAGATGTTTAATAGAAGAAATCAAAAAAAAAATTGTTTTTTGAAGTTTTGTGTGCATAATATAAATTTATAAAATTTTGCTGATAAGTAATTAATAATTTTTCATCATCTGATTTATTAACTACAATTCAAATATTTTTCGTAAGCCTTACCACGATGTTGGATAATTCAACTATACAAAAGCTGAAAAGGAAATACTAAGATCCAAATTTTAGATCATCTTGCAACTGGAGAAGGTTCAACATCCATAGGTAAATATTTTGGTTTGAACGAAGCTACCGTAAGAACCATAAAAAAAAAAATGAAGATGCTATTAGAAAATCTATGCTTTCTGGAACAAAATTGAGCGCTGAGTCGTTATCGTACACAAGAGATATTGTAAAAGTGAAGATGGAAAAGACAGTAGTAATGTGGATAGAAGATAACTCACAAAAAAGAATATCTCTAGACGGAAATACCATCAAACAGATGGCTTTACGAATATATAAGCAGATACAAGAAATGGAACCAACTACATCAGCTCAGTTAAACAAAAATTGAGTTTTCTGAAAGTACAGGTTGGCTTGCAGGATTTCTTCAAAATACATGTGTTTCATAATGTAAAGATAAAAGGTGAAGTTGCAGATGAGCCAGCTGCTGAAGAATTTTGTCCAAAATTAGCCCAAATCATTGAAGATGGTGGATACACTCCTGATCAAGTTTGGAATTCAGATGAAACTAGTCTTTTTTTTGGAAAAAATGCCAAGTAGAACATAGCAAAATCACAAAAAACTATTGGTGGCTTTAAAGCAACTAAAGATAGTGTGACCTTTCTATTTTGCAGCAACTCTTCAGGAGATTGTATGTTAAAACTGCTGCTCATCAAAAGATCCCTAAGATCACGGTCAATGAAAGGTGTAGGTTTGAATAAATTGCCATTGTATTGGATGGCAAACAAAAAAGCCTGGGTTACAAAAGAAATTTTTAATGAATGGTTCCATAAATGTTTTATTCCAGAAGTTAAATACAATTTGAAAGGAAAAAAATCTGGACTTTAAAGTTCTATTGATTATAGACAATGTATCTGGCCATCCTGTTTTGGAATACCCAAATGTGCAATTTTGTTTTCTGCTGCCTAATACAACATCCTTAATACAACCACTAGACCAGGATATAATTGCCACTTTAAAACTTACTACGCAAGACGGACATTCCAATACATTTTGGATAAACTAGATAAGGATAAAACACTAACAGTTATTGATGTGTGGAAGAAATTTTCTATTTTAGATTGTATCAGACATGCTGGATTGATGTTATCAGAATTAAAACCATCAACTTTAAATGCCTGCTGGAAAGCTATTTGGCCAAAATGTGTAAAAAGCAAAGATCCTATACCCCCGTATACAACTGAATATCCCAATATCATCACTTTAGCACATGAGGTTGGTGGAGAAGGATTCAATGATTTATGGTTTGTAGATATTGATTAATTGCTGGTTGACAAAGTTCTTAGTGAAGATGAAATAATAGAAGTTGTCCTTGAGACTCCTGACGAAAAAGAAAAAAAAAGTGATGGTGCTGAAGAGCTTCCAATCACTGCAGGTTTAATTAAAGAAGGGCTTCAGATGGCTAGTAAATTGGAAAGTCATTTTCTTGCATGTGATCCCATTGTCGAATGAGCTGAGCAGTTTAAATGTGAACTGAAATCATGTATGACGTATTATCAAGAATTATACAAGATCTCGTCAAAGCAGGATCTCAATGATTGATTACAGAGTTTGTTGTCAAAACTAATTGAACTTCAGAATCACTGGAAACAAGCGAGAATTTGGTTCCCCATGCCACAGAGAGCATTTCATCATTGGAGTATGAACACAACGGTCAAAATGTTTCAAGCGATGAAAGTGATTTAATTTCAGTCTTACACAAACAAATGCGTCTATTGTCAGAAAGTGACAACGAATAAAATCTAGTTAATAAGCATATGTAAGTCGTATTTTTTTGCACTTTTGTATTCTTGAGTTAGTGACATTATTTCCTTTATGAAGTATAATTGACTCAAGTAACAAATCAGCACTTTAGCGTCGATTTAAATCTTAGAGGAAAAATTGTCTTGAGCCGGGTGGGACACGAACCCACGACCTCAATGCCGCTTGTGGCTAAAAGTGCCAGACTAGCGCCATATGAAACATAAAAGGAATGTTCATAGCGCTAATTAGAGGAGATCTTGATCAGCAGCCGGTAGCTCAGTGGTCCAGAGCACTTGACATGTTATCAGGAGGTCGTGGGTTCGTGTCCCACCCGGCTCAAGACAATTTTTCCTCTAAGATTTAAATCGACGCTAAAGTGCTGATTTGTTACTTGATTGAATCTGTTGAGTTTATATCATTATTTAGTGTAATTTACTATATATATGTACATATAATTATCTTTATAAGTTTATAAAATAAAAAATGTGTTTAAATGAATAAAAATCAAATTAAGATTTAAAGATTTTGATATGATTTGTTTGAAAACAACTTATTATTTGTACTGGGTTTTCATGTTTGGAACCAATCTGCTATTTTTTCATATGCATTGTATTTTTTTTACTCGGGTTTTTTTTTTTGCACAGTTTTTTCGGGAACCTATCTATCATGTAAAAACAGAATTGGGCGTATATTTAAAGTTGTGCTATCTTGAGAAAATAAGCTCACCGGACAAAAAATTAATCACCCCTGGCTGAATGTCACCTAATAGTGTGTATCACTTCTGTGCGACCAAATAACAGTCAAAATTCTGTCTCGCATGGATGCCACCAGTGTGCAGATATAGTGCACATCAATATTCATCCACTCTTCCAGCAGCAAATGCCACAGTTTGGCAGATTGACCGGATGGCTGGGACAGCGATTTACATGTTGTCCCAAATAGTCCCACAAATTTTCTATGGGATTCAAATCTGGGGATTTGGTGGTACACTCAAGAGGAATTCAAAAAAATTCAAAAGAATTCAAAGGCTTCAGAATGCTCGTCATGCCAATCCGACACACTTTAAGCCCTGTGCACGCAACAATTGTCGTCTTGGATGACTGGGGTATCCTTCTGATGTTTACTGTGGAGATGCTGCACAAAAGGCAACATGGTAATCAAGTAGCTGCATATAGCCCTTCTGGTTCAAGTGTGACATCACCACAAACAAAGGACCCATTTCCTCATACGTGAAACACCCCCAGAACATCACAGTTAATCACCCCTGGCTGAATGTCACCTAATAGTGTGTATCACCTCTGTGCAACCAAATAACAGTCAAAATTCTGTCTCACATGGATGCCACCAGTGTGCAGATATAGTGCACATCAATATTCATCCACTCTTCCAGCAGCAAATGCCACAGTTTGGCAGATTGACCGGATGGCTGGGACAGCGGTTTACATGTTGTCCCAAATAGTCCCACAAATGGGTTTCAAATCTGGGGATTTGGTGGAACACTCAAGAGGAATTCAAAATAATTCAAAGGCTTCAGAATGCTCATCATACCAATCCGACACACTTTAAGCCCTGTGCATGCAACAATTGTCGTCTTGGATGACTGGGGTATCCTTCTGATGTTTACTGTGGATATGCTGCACAAAAGGCAACATGGTCATCAAGTAGCTGCATATAGCCATTCTGGTTCAAGTGTGACATCACCACAAACAAAGGACCCATTTCCTCATACGTGAAACACCCCCAGAACATCACAGAACCTCCTCCAGCTTGAACAGAACCTTGCACACAGTCGGTATGGAAGGCTTCATGCGGTTTACGATGTACCCGTCACCTTGCATCATTCGAGTACAAGCAAAAACATGACTCATCTGACCAGATCACACACTTCCAAGAGTCGACAGTCCAGTCTTTGTGGTGCTGCGCCCACTGTAGCCATGCATCCTTGTACAGAGCTGTTAACATGGGTCTCTTCTGTGGTACTCTGCTCCAAACATTAGTCCCTTTGGAATGGAACATGCAGTTCCCTTTGGAATGTTCATTCGGAAACAACTTGTTGTAGGCCTGCATTGACTGACTGGAGCAATTCCTGCCCGTTGCAAAGCAGTTTGCCCTAACAGCGCGTGACACACCACAGAGGAACAGTTTTACCCAATACACTTTTTTTTTACTTTCAATACACTAAAACTGAGTCTCTGCTCAGTTTTAGTGTATTGAGCACAGTCTTTCTGGCGACAATTAGCGGTGGACTGCGATGTATGCCACTGCTGGAAGACCCTTTGGACAGTTCATTTCGACACACCTGCAAAGGCAGCAACTTCTTTGTACACTATGCCTTTTGGCTCAGCCAAACGCAATAACACCTTTTTGCCACTCATTCACATCTTTGGCGTGACCCATGTTTCACAGAGCGACTAACATACATGTGGCACATAACCACTTCTTGTCAGTGTATGAACCTCATAGCGCATGGCATAGCTTTTTGTAGGATGCGTTTATTACTATTGTGCCCTCTGTTGCTGTCGAATGGATGTAACCCTCTTACGGCTGGAGATTACTAATTTTTTGTCTGGTGAGCTTATGTACCCATTGGAACACCATATTGTCTAACATTGACTCTCTTCTGAACATGTGCACCTCTTTATTTTTGGATATCAATATGAAGTTTTGTATTAATTCCTATTGAAATGATTTGACATTTTACAGCACTCCAATCAGAAAATTTTAATATTACCAAAGTTTATGTGTAGCTTTATGTTTAACATAGGCACATGTAAGAAATATTTATAATTGTTATTAACTTATTCTTATGTAAGGAAGAGTCAGTAAATCACAAAGTAAGTGAAAAAATAAAATGACCTGAGCATACCATATATTTTTAAACAAAATCTCCAAAGTTTTTTGTACACTTGTCCCATCACTTTATCAAATTCTGAAAACCCTTTGCGTAAAAAGACATTGGTTGTTGTAACCAGTGAATACATCATTTTCAACATCATCAGAAAAACGTTTGCTCTCAAGGTGGTGTTTTAGTGTATGAGATCAGGGCTATAGGGAAATGGCTGAGAAAGTCTCACCCCAAATTAATATTCTCTTATGTTCTTGCATATCTTGCCTCCATTGCATTTGATACACATTGCCAATAACAGTCTTGTTAAACTTTCATCTTCCTCTTAGTCATGGATGTGTTTCCAATGCAAGTTATGTTCAGGTTTCATTTTCCTTGGAACCTATTTTTGTGCACACTTTTCTGAAATATGAGGCAATCATTACTTTTATTGGATCAAGAGTTAAAATAGCAAAAATGAAATAATCTGAAAGCCACAAATTGTAATCTTTACCACAGCAGCAAAAAAAAGGTTATTTCATTGAAAAATAAAATCATAACCTATAATTTTAAAATAGTTATATTTAAATGAATAAATAAAAATATTGAAATATACACTTATCCCCCAATTTACACGGTACTTGTTTTACACTATTTCGGTTTTACACGGTTGATAAAATAATGGATTTCAAAAAACTGGTAAAAATGTATGTTCGGCTGCATATATATTTCAAGTCATTTTTTAATCTCATTCCTTTGGTAACACTGGCATCAACGGGGACAGGGATTCTCCTATATTTTACAACACGGGGAATCCCCGTAGTATTTCACAATAGTAAAGCTATCTGGTTCATGTGAAGTAGTGCAGTATCATTTTAGCAGCAAAGCTTTACATCATTGTGCATTTTTTTATTTTATTATTTAAATATCTACTGGTAAGTTTCCAACATTTATAGTTTTTCTGGCATTTTTATAATTTACGTAAATTTTTTAAGGTTTTATAATGCCAAAAGTTTTTTAAAAAAATCAAATGAAAAGTTATTTCTTTAGAAACAAAAATTAAAATATTAGATCGTCTACGTAATAGAGAAAGAGTAACAGATGTTGCTAAATTTTACTCCATGAATGAAGCCACAATAAGGACAATAAGAAAAAATGAAGACTCCATTAGAAAATGTGTAGCAGCTGGATCTTGCACGAGTATGAGCACAATTTCATATATAAGAGATGTTACAGTGAAAAATATGGAAAAGGCATTAGTGATATGGCTAGAAGACCAAACTCGAAAGCGGGTTCCAATTGATACCAGTGCCATTACAAATAAATCTTTAAAGATTTATGAAACACTTAATCGATTACCGTCGACTTCGCCAAATGAAAAGAAGGTATCTTTTTCCGCAAGCCATGGTTTGTTCGAGAGATTTAAACAAAGACATTCTTTACATAATCTAAGATTGAAAGGTGAAAGAGCATCTGCTGATTCGGATGCAGCACAACAATATCCAGCAAAATTTGCTGAAATCATTGCCGCCAACTCCTACACTCCTGACCAGGTCGTCAGTGCTGACGAGTCCAGGTTATTCTGGAAAAAAATGCCAGAAAGAACCTATTTGGCTAAATCTCACAAATCGGCCATTGGTCATAAGGCAGCGAAAAGTCGTATAACAGTTCTTTTCTGTAGCAACGCTTCAGGTGATCATATAATGAAACCATTGGTTATTAACAAATCGAAAACACCACGCTCATTTAAAGGAATAAACATCAAAAACCTTCTCGTTTATTGGATGGCTAATAAGAAAGCATGGGTCACTGCCATGGTTTTCAATGAATGGTTTCATATCTTGTTTGTCAAAAGGTTCCAGATGTCAAAAGTTATTTAAGTAAAAGGGGATTGCCTTTTAAGGCCCTTCTATTAATTGATAATGCACCAGGTCATCCTCAAGATTTACAACATGAAAATGTACAAATTGTTTTTATACCAAAGAATACAACTTCCTTATTACAGCCGTTAGATCAAGGGATAATTTCGACTTTCAAGGCACTGTATATCAAGCAAACCTTCAGGTATATTTTAGAACAAATGGAGAATGATAGATCTCTTACTCTTATGGATGCTTGGAAGAAATTTACAATCTTAGATTGTGTTAAGCATGTTGGACTGTCATATACCCAGATTAAACAATCAACGCTCAATGCCTGCTGGAAAGCAATATGGCCAGATGCTGTTGAAGGTGAGAATTATAGATTACCATTAGAGCATGAATATTCTCAGATCACTGAGTTGGCGCATACTATAGGAGGAGAAGGTTTTGAGGATTTAGCTGAGACAGATATTGAAGAAATAATGGCTGATGAAGAACTAGATGAGGATGATTTAGTTAACATGATTCATGAAACAAATAAACATGATGAAGACAATGATCCTGATGAAGAGCAATCTGAACCAGTTGCGTTCACAGCAAGAGTCATCAGTGTAGGACTTGAATTGGGGAGAAAATTGGGTAATCATTTTTTACAAAATGACCCGAATGTTGAACGAGCTCTCCGATTCCAGTGGGATATTAGTAAGTACTTAAATCAATATGAGGAGGTCTATAAAGATTTAACAAAAAAACTACACAATTGTTAATTACGGATTTCATTATAAATCTCGTCGATCTAACTACTCGTCGATCTGAGATTGTCCCTAATTCATCAACCATTGAACCAGAATCGCATCAAGAACTATCGAGTGATGAAAGTGACATCATACCAATCAGGAAGAAAAGACTGATAGTCCATGAAAGTGATGACAGTAATTAAACTTATTGTTAATTTTTTTAAGGATCTTATATTTTTTGTTCCTAATGTAAAATGAATTAAATATGTACTTATATTACCTACATATATTTGTTACTTTATGAATGAAGTGTAATTTTATGTTTTTCAAGATGTCTTGCTTTTGTTACGTAAATAAATGACTGAATTATGCACATTTTAGTGGGGTTTTTTTTCGTTTTACACGGTTTTACATAGCAAAATCCAAGATTTCGATTTACACGGTTTTGTGCGGAACCTATCTTCAGTGTAAATCGAGGGATAGGTGTATTATTTTAAACACCCTAACATTCATAAGTGTCTTAAGTTTTGTCTTCTCTGCCATTTATTCAAATTCAGAGTGTATTTAGAGCATTTGAATTACATCAATGCTTTCAAACTTTCATTGCCAACCTGTCCTGGTGCTTATTTTCAATGAAATTGATTGAAACAAAAAAAAAAATTGTTTGCAGTTGAATGTTGAACCAAAAAACCTCAAGAGCCATGCTTTAGTGTGCTCAGAGCTGAATGTGGCTCTGGAGCAACTGGTTTCTGATCCCTTCTATGGGCTAAACCACAGGAACCTCCACTACATCTTCTATCCTTACCTGTCTATCAACTTGGATCATTGATTCTACTTAGGTCACAATTGCATCAGTCACAATTTCAACTAGTTCCCTTTACCTACCTAGTCTTGAAGTTTCCAATGTCCTTTCGCAAATTTTTCAGATCAGTTGCAAACAGCCTTATGTGACAAACAGTTCTTGCCATACACTGGAAGCATTTCTTTGTTAATATCATTGGTCAAATATCCTTTGAGTTGCAGAAAATGCATGGTAGCACACTGTTATTCAAGTTGTACACTTCTGCAGCACAGTTGACATCTTTCACCCAGCAAGGCTAATTGTTAAGTGATGCACACACAAAAAAGCATAGCTGCTTATGGAGGCACCATGGAATGTTCTACCACCTACTGCTAACCATTTATCTTTCATGTATTTATGGAGTTGTGCTTTTGACTTATTTACTGATTTACCTATTTATATTACTTCTTAATTATTATTCATTATTGTCAATGTAATATTATAAAGTCCCAGATAACTGACCAGATAAGTGTAGTTTTTGGTTTCCTGAGACTTTCTTTGTAGGTTATTTTCAAGAGTATTATAACCTATGAATAAACAGCACACAGTGCTAAACAAAAAAATTCATGTCAGTGAAAGAAACTACAGCACACAAAAACAGCAGAATTATGAACATATGCAAACATTTTTGACAAGGTACTCAAGTGTTTGGGAAGTTGTAAGGGATTCAGAATTGTTAACTAAAAGTGAAACATCTCACAATATTAATTGTCCTCCAGTCATTTATAATCTGCTTTTCTCTGGCTGTTGCTTACTCCAACACAGAATACATGTCAACAGGAATCTAATTTTCATATGGCAGCCATATACATCCTTGCAGAGAATGATACTACAGATAACATCTTGTGTTTCGCAAACCTTTTGATCATGGGTTCACTGGAACATTCATTTGGTTGTAAGTGGATGTGATGTCATCAATCTTTAGACTTGTTTTACTCAGAAACTCACACAGACATAGTTCTATGGGTATATTTGATACTTTCACCTGAAATTTCAATTTCACGAAAATGAATATCGCCATACAGAGCTTATGCAGTCATTCAGGGACACCCTGTTTATATATATATATTAATTGAATAATTGTAGAATTTTTTTCTGATTCAGGGTTATGTTTCTTCAACCCACAGCTGTGTGTTTTTATGTAGAAAAAAAAGATCTTTAAAATGTTTCATATTAGTGAACCATAACGGTTGGTTAATGCTGGAGAGAAAGAATCCTGGAATATGGTTATTTATTTATAGAGTTACTATTTACATTATTGAATGCAAGCTTTAGTTACGTTTTATTAATTTTTTTAACAATGGGGAATGCTGTAAAATGGGTCAGCAAACTATGGCTCGTGGGCCAAATCTGGCCTTCTGCCTCTTTTTGCGAGCTAAGTTGAGAGAAAGACTGTAGTTTCGCATTCGCATGTTGCTTAGTGGCCTCTGCTATGACACCACACTGTTATAAATCAGCAGCGTTTCCATCTGCAGTGTGATGACATGCTAAAATGCAAATTTCAAGAAAAGAATCTGGCAGAATTCTCTAAATGTCTTCCAAGCAATGAATATGATCAATTAAGTTCATATGCTCAGGAATTTATATCTGTATTTGGCAGCACCTACCTGTGCGAAAAGACATTTTCAAAGATGAAATACTTAAAATCTCAATACAGGTCAGCATTAACAGATGAACATTTGCAATCAATTTTGATGGTAGGGAGTACTAAATTTGAACTCCAATTTGGTGAAATGTTTTCTTATAAAATGCAATTCCATTCTTCTCATTAGTAGAGCTGTATTTCAAACAAATGTAGTCTAATTATTATTATTATTACGTTATATTTTGTTCAATAAATTGGTGAAAACTCGTTTTTTTTCTTCTTGTTATTTAAGTAGGTTTACCTATATAAATATCCTCAAGTTTGCCTCTTGGCCCACAGAGCCTAAAATATTTACTATTTGGCCCTTTACAAAAAATGTTTGCCGACATCTGCTGTAAAACAATTTTTATATGGGACTTTAGTAGGGACTTGACAAAATAAACAGTGAATCCAGTAAAACAGCACATAATTGAATAATGTATCGAGGTTTCACTATTATAGTTTTGTAGTTGCAACAGTGATTATTCAGTATACAGCTGTCAAAGTAACATTGCTTATTCAGTTAATAATATTATGATTATGCAGAGCTGGATACATTTGCTAGTGATTTATATAAGTAAACACAGAAAATTTAGATGGATTAATATAGTTTGTTGCAATGAAATTTTGTAATCTAATATTGAAAATAGACTCAAATTTAGCATTCTAAAGGATATGATTTTTTATTGTATTATAAATTTTTTTTATCAACGTTTTTATAATGTAATTTAATTGTATGAATATTATTTTGATTTTCAAATATATAGTTTCTGAAATATTTTTAAGTGTTTAATAATTTTTAAAAACAAACTTAATTTGTTATATTAAGGTAAAGGCCCGTCCTACAGCAAGAGAAGTAGTAGCTACTTATACTGTTGATGATTCTAGCATAGAATTAATAATTCAACTTCCAGAAAATTATCCCTTAGGACCTGTAAATGTTAACAGCAGAGGAAAAGGTGGCATAAGTCAAGCACAATGGAGAAATTGGAGATTGCAGCTTACTACATTTCTTACTTATCAGGTAATATAAAATTTGTAGATCATGTATATGATTTGTATACATATACAAGTTCAGTCCTTAAAGTTGCATAAAATTTTACATATATATATACACACACACTACATTCCACTGAAATATGAACATTCTAATGTTTAGTCAGTGAAATACCAAATTCAATTTCTAATGATAAAAACTTTTGTGGAAAAATGGAACTGAAGATATGTTAACATTGAAAAGAAAATTGTCACTGTTTAACTTCAATATCAAATGTAATTAATATAAATTAAGAGTGATAACTTCCTTTTTAAACTTCAGTTGAAATAAACATTGAGAAATTTATTAAATTTTTTAAGTGATCTCTTATTATCTCATGCATCTTGTCCACATTTAATGACTTTTTTTTAAATATATATATTGATATCTGTAAATGTGAGCAATATCTTTTTTTTGCCTGTTTCCACTATGTTCCTGCTGGATTTTTATGATTATATGCATAAGAAGGTTAAAGATATATTTAAATTATGATAGTTAACAATATTTTTTAGTACAGAAGCTACAATGATTCAGCTTTGGTTTTCCATTTACATAGCATTGAGCTGTCCTGATTCCAGCAGCCTTCAAGTGTATATATAATTTTGTATTTTTTTATTGCTATCATTTTTTTTTATTACATATCCTCTGCTAAGAGTGCCATTGATATTTTAATATATATATATTTTAGATGTGTTTTTATAATGTTTGTTCCTTTTAAATTGATATTTCTTCAATTCCAGTGTTTAACAATCAGGAAAATAGCAAGTTAGAAACAAACAGCACTTAAAGCTGTCTCTCAAATTAGTATTTTTGTAATATCCCAATTGCTCCAGTCTCTTTCACTTGCCTTGTCAACTACTTATTAAATTAATTTATTAGGATTAGATGTTGTAGATTCTTAATGAACTTATTTCAGGTTCTGTGATGTAACTCACAAAACTAACCTGTAGTGCAGTGAAAAATCAGAATATAAAGATTAAAAGTGAGACCTGCACAACACCAGATGCTGTTCAGCTAGTGCATAATATTTAGTAGATTTCCGGTTTTAAAAGTAAGCTCACCAGACAAAAAATTGGTCACCCCTAGCTGAATGTCATCTAATAGCACGTAACACCTCTATGAGACCAAAGAACAGCCGAAATCCTGTCTGGCATGGATGCCACCAGTATGCAGATGTAGTGCACATCAATATTCATCCACTCTTCCAGCAGCAAATGCTGCAGTTCAGCCATATTGGCTGAATGACTGGGATGGCACTTCACTCGTTGCCCCAAATAGTTCCACAAGCTTTCTTTGGGATTCAAATCCTGTGATTTGGCGAGCCAGTCGAGATGTTCGAAGGCTTCAGAATGCTTGTCGTGCCAATCTGACACACTTCAAGCCCTGTGCACGTGACAATTGTAGTCTTGGATGACTGGGGTATCCTTCTGGTATTCACTGTGAATATGCTGCACAAAAGGTAACATGTGGTCATCCAGTAGCTCCATATAGCCCTTCTGGTTCAAATGTGACGTCACTGCAACCAAGGGACCAATTTCCTCGTATGTGAAACACCCCCAGAACATCAGTCTCCTCCAGCTTGAACAGAACCTTGCACACAGTCAGCATGGAAGGCTTCATACGGTTTACGATGTACCTGTTGCCTCGCATCATTCAAGTACAAGCAAAAATGTGACTCATCTGACCAGATCACATGTTTCCAAGAGTTTGACAGTCCAGTCTTTGTGGCACTATGCCCACTGTAGCCATGCAGCCTTGTGCAGAGCTGTTAACATGGGTCTCTTCCATGGTTGGTACTCTGCTCCAGATATCCATGGAATACAGTTCCCTTCAGAAACAGCTTGTTGTAGGCCTGGGCCTGCATTGATTGACTTGAGCAATTCCTGCCTTGTTGCAAAGCGGTTTGCCCTAATAGTGCGTGACACACTGCAGAGATCCCTCTTGGTGAGCACAGTCTTTCTGCCACAGTTCTGGCAATGATTGGTGGTGGATTACGATGTATGCCACTGCTGGAAGACCCTTTGGACAGTAGTTTCAACACACATGCAAAGGCAGCAACTTCTTGTACATTATGCCCTTTGGCTTGGCCAAATGCAATAACCCCATTTTACCACTCATTCATATCTTTGGCACAACTGATGTTTCACAGAGCGATTAACACACAACCACTTCTTGTCACTGTATGAACCCCGTAGCGCAATGCACAGCTATTTGTAGGAAGCGTTTCTTACTTGTGCACACTCTGTTGCTGTCAAACGGACGTAATCCTCTTACGGTGGGAGATGACTAATTCTTTCTCTGGTGAGCTTTGTTGTGCTTTTATTTTACTGCTTCTAAACTTATTGTGACATAAACAATATTACAGTAAAGCAACAATATATAAATTTTAAAACTAGTAAAATTTGCTAATATATACATTAAATGTAATAAAATGTACATTACAGTTGTTGTTTTTTTATTCATTTGATATTGCCATCAGAATTGAAACATGGAAACAATTGATAGAAATCTGAAAATGATATTCATCATGTGTGCATCATGTATCCATTGTGTGCAAATATGCCACTGAGAGGTATAACATAAAACATCACATCAAAATCTCCTGGTCATGACAAATGATATATCAATATATATATAAGAATATTCTTTTGCTAAGAATATTCTTTAGTTTACATGAAAGCTATTTAATTACTTTCCTGCAGGAGCTAAAATTAGTTATCTTAAGTTCATTGGAGCCAAACAGAAATCTTGTTTGAAAGAATATAAAGCTGTACAAGCAATAATTTCTTTATTTTAATTGGTACTCTTGTATTATTTTTAAATAGTACAGTAAGTTACATAAACTTAACCATTGTTCATGTTGCTAGAGTCTTCTTGGAACACTGATTGAATTTAACGTGATTTATATGAAATTGAAAGCTGTTTGCTGTCATTGAAAAATCATTTCTTATTCTACAGATATATTTAACTTATTTAATTTTTCGCTTTAGAATGGTTCAATCCTGGATGGACTAACATTATGGAAGAAATCTGTTGACAAAAAGTTTGAAGGTGTAGAAGAGTGTATGATTTGCTATTATGTTCTGCATAGTTCTTCTTTTAAGTTGCCTAAATTATCTTGCCGCACTTGCAAGAAAAAATTTCATTCATCATGTTTGGTAAGTATTGTTCTAAACTGTATAAAACAAGTTTATGAAAGCAAATGTGTTAGCTCCATCTGAGGCAGTAGTCAGCAGTGATTTCTGTCTTAGTAGGATATTTCTTTGTATGAAAGTATGTACAAACTGAAAGTAGTTTCTAAGATCCTTCTCTGTCTAACTGCAAATTAAAGAAAAAATATAATCTACAGAAAGGCATATACAAGTTAAACAAATTTTTATTAATATATAAGCTAGTACTGCTTTTAAGTGAAAGATACTAGCAATGCATAAGGTAAATCTTGCTTGATATCATGACATCTATACTGTTCCTAGCTCAAAATTGGAAATAATATGCTATTTGCCATAACTACAGTGTAAAGTACAGATTTGCAAAGGAGAAGGTCACATGTGTTTCCTGAATTTTCTTCAATACAAGCAGCATAGCCACTGACCAACATTTGAGTACAAAATGGGAACAGTTGTGATATAACAGACTTCCAAAAAGGTATTATTGTTGGTGCTTGATAGGCTCTGGTGCACCCATAGTTAAAACTAGTAAATAGCAGGATTGTTTAATGCTACCATCTCTAAAGTGTATAACATGCAATTTTCGTACAGTCTGGCAGTAATGATACAATTGTACAATTGTGACAGACATCAGGTATTGCAAGAAGGAGATCGCAGAGTACTATAGATGCTTGTGAGATCAAATTGATGTTCAGCTGTGTACCAAAGAACCACTTCTTTCAATATAAGCAGAGATCAACTCAGTGTGTAGGGAACTCTGATATTTGCGATTAAGTAGCCAGTGCCCTATTTAGAAACTTTTAGTGTTGGTAAAGCAAGGCTTCAATGATGTTATGAGAGGCACAAGTAAACTAGAAGAATGGAAGATTATATGCACAGATAAATACTTTTTTTTTGCATAGATGACATCCACTTTACAAGTTGCTCGAGAGAGAGTCAGGATGTGGAGAATACTTACCTATTGTGTGTTCAGAAAATGCTGCAGCTTATTTAAACAGTGTATCCAATCATGTGCATCTTGTTGTATTTAATTTCTTCCCTGATAAAGACTGATAGTTTCAGGGTGATATTGGAACAATCAATCATCTCAGTGGTTTTAGCAGTATGATGGATAATTCATTTGATTTATTATCATTTATGATCACCCCAGTTACTTATTCAGAACTTCATTGAAAATTTAATGGATGTAGCAGCATATATGGGCATGTACTGATCTCAATCTGAAGTAACTATATGCTGTAGTGCAACAAAAATGGTTTCACATCACACAGCTTCCAAACGTTCATTGAATATGTGCCATGTCGAATTCAAACTATTCTGAAGACACAATGAGTCTTATGTTATATTGAGGTAAGGTTTTCTACATTTTTGGCCATGGATAGATGGATAGTAAAGTGAAACCTTATATAAGCAAGCTTTTTCACTGAATTTTGGCATGAAACATTGGTTATTTTGCATAAAAGTTAACATTGGCCAGTATTGTAGTAAAATATAAATCATAGTAATAATAATTAGATTAATTTGTAGATGCAGTTAGTACTGTCAGTAATCAGAAAAACCTGTCAATTTAAGCTTGATGTTCTAGCATATATGTGCTAGAACATTAAGCTTAAATATTTTTGCTATAAGATTTAAAATGATTATTACTGCTATAAAAATATTAAATATAATTAAAATAATTATTATTGCTATAAGATTTAAAATGCCCATTTGTTAGAGAAAATAGCAAAGAATTCCTGTTGCATATTTTTACAAGTTTATTAATTCTATTAAAATTACTTTTTTTTCCAGTACAAGTGGTTCCATACAAGTAACAATGCAACTTGTCCGCTCTGTAGAAACTACTTTTGAAAGCAATTATTGGAATCCACTCGTGTATAGAAAATTATCAAGCATTAATTAACTCCATTTACAAATGTAAAAAGTGTTTTTTTATGATGAAATATTTGCTGCAAATAAGAGCTCGATGACCACTACACAAATAATTATTGTGTTCAAAGAAATTGTATATTGCTCTGATGCAATCCTCGAGGAAATTTGTGAACATTAATCCATGTAGATTTTAAAAAAAAGAAAACATGTTAATAAATATATTATTTTTAAAGTTGTTACTTCTTTAAATATTTTATTTTGGATTAATTATTGTCATTGGATTTTCTATATTTAAATATTAAGAGTGTTACATAAAATTAAGTTTACATTATTACAAGTATTTTTATATACAGTCATGAACCATAACATTATGACCACCTGTCTAATAGCATGTTGGACTGTCTTTCATCACGATAGCTGCTTGCACCTGGTGTGGTGTCGATTCTACTAGACCATGAAAAGTGGCTTCAGCTATTCTGTACCAGCTGAACAGAATGATGTCCTGGAGTTCAGTGGCAGAGTGAAGCACTGATGTGAACCAGCAAATGCTGCATTCCACTACATCCCACAAATGTTTGATGGAATTCGTGTCAATGAAATTTGGTGGCCAGAAACTTGAAATGCTTGGATATGATCCTCAAACCATTCCTGCACAATGCATATACCTTGTGGCATGGGACATTATCTTGCTAAAAGAGTCCAGTGTCATTTGGATGCATAGTTACTATATAGGGTACCACTTGGTCTGAAACAATGCCTAGAGAGGATCTGACATATGGGTATTATGATTTGCACCTTCCGAATCTCCAAAAAGTTTTAATTGCGCCCTCTAATGGTGGAAAATTTGGAGATTACAAAATTTTGAACGAATATTGCAAATGATGTATTTACTAGAAATTTTAAATTTTGATGATGGAATATGCGAAGGTCATTAGGTTTGCATTGGCAACAATGAGTTGAGCTATTATCCCAGGCAGGTGGAAAAATACAACTATTTTTAGGTAATAATTCGAAAAAAAATTTTTGCTGGATTGTTACTATAATGATATATTATTATTGTAATTTTTGAAATCCTTTGTTAGTTTGAATTTATATTGTTAGAGGTCATAAAATACAGAAATCTGTTTAAGGATAGAGATTTGAAATTTCAGTGTCAAAAGATATTCCATTGACTGCAACAATCTACCCCCTTTTCTCAGAGGTGTGAGAAAAGGAACGTTTTAATTTTAAAGAATAATAGGCAAATTTTTTTTATGTTGTATAAGTGCTAATAAATTAATACTAGTTTCATTTTCTGAATTATTCATTAGTTCGAACAAAAATTTTTAAGGAGTAAAAAAGTAGGTAAACGAAAAACTTCATTTATTTGAAAATGAGATTCCCAAATGCTCTAGAGACTACATACATTCTTCTAGCTTTATTATAATCTAGTAATATGATAGCATTTTTTAATCATGCTTTTAAAAAGTGCAGGTTTTGTCTGAGATACAGATGTACACAGGCTGGAATGGACTGGCACATTTTTTCAGGGATGCTGTTTAACAGGGACCTGGGATGCGATAAAGAAGTCTTTTTCAAGAAAGAAAAATACTTATTCTGTTGATAGTTTGTATGTGACATTTAAAATGGGTTTTCCTTAATTATGTGGAATTTGTGTAAAATAAAAAATATTTAAATGACACTGAGGGCCCAGGATGCTACAGCACTCGGTGCCCCTTGCTAGTCTGCGAATGTACAGAGACCACAAAATTAAATGAATTGCAAACTGATAAATATTTACTGAACAATTAAATATTACAACAGATAAAAACCTTTAATTATCATGACTGCAGATAGGAGTAGCTACAAAACATCTGCATCTTATAATTAGTATAATTAATATGTGAAAATATTGATTTGGTTTTTATAATTCTTGAGTGAAATTTTAGATGCAGCTTAAAAAAATTGAAAATAAATAGTAATAAAAAATATGTTTAGTATAGCGCTCAGATCTTTTCTCCCTCTCACAACCCAAAATTAATTTCTCATGTGCCTTTTGTCCTTTTCTATTAGATAACTTGGCACTGACCACGATAAGAGTGAGGATCATTTTTATATTTGGCCAAGGCATTGAAATTTTTTAATCCGGCCCTGAGTGGGGTGTATGTTAAAAACAGTCTCAAGAAATGATCCAAATGCCAGTCAGTAAACACATTTATAATTCTGGATATTGTAATTTTCACATCAGAAAACGCTAATTCAGCAAAGTATGTCAACCCAAAGCATGCCATGTTTTCAGTGGAATGCATCAAATTCGGAAAATCTCTAATCTAGCAACACTGTGTAACTACTACACATGCTATTACTAAACTAACACTGTGTAACTAGCAACAAGTGTAAAGTGCTCAAAGCCTGGCCTTCATTCCATTGCTCTCTTACGATCGGTAGGAGACGTCTCTTCGGTCTTACTGATGTCATTACATATCTATACCACACCGAGGCATGCATGATTGTGGCGGATTGTTAATCTTCAATTAACAATCTGCCACAGTTAGAGAAGTTAAATAAATCAAATATTAAGTATTATTACAAGTGATACAGATAGTGTAGAAATAGAAATTTGTGTAGATAATTCTTTAAACATTTCAGTTATGTATCTTTCATAAGACGTAATGCAGCTCTTAAATATTCCAGCTTCTCGAACTCTAGATATTGAAAGAGCAGACCAGATTTGGCGGAGAGGGCAAAATGGACTTCCTGGAGAATGCTGGTAATTAGAAATGTGCTGGTAAAAATAGAGACAAAAATTTGTAAAGATTTCTAAAACTGAGGAGAGAAATGTTATAATGGAACTGCAGTCTCCCCCCCCCCCAATTATATTTTCCTAGCTCGATTGAGTTTATATCAGTCGGTAGAATGCCAGCCTCATAAATTACAGTTCCCAAGTTCGAGTCCCACCTGTACAAGCGTTGAGATTTCTGTGCAAAAACCTTGCACTTAGTCAGTATGAAACACTAATGGGCTTGGAAAAACTATTCATTGGATGGAACGTTAAGCCATGTCCCTGTGTGTGGGAGAGCCATACCCCGTGTACATTATAGATATACAATATGGGATTCAATGGAGACTATCATCTGTTTCCTAACAGCTGTCATTGGGTCCATGTAACCTGCCCATTTAGCTCATTGTGGCCAAAAAAACGTGTCGCTCAGAAAGATTAACCCCGCTAATTGAATGTTCAGATTTATTTGACATTATCAAGAAAAACCAAAAAAAAAACTTCCGGCTTGTGCATCTTAATTCAAAAGTTTTAAATGAGTTTTAATTGCTTCAGATTGCTGCATATTAAAAAATTCTCACAAATATGTTTAAATTTATTCCGAGTTTAAAATATTCGTACTATTTTATGGAACTATAATTATTAATGCAAATAATCGGAAGGTTGTAGGTTCGTTAGACAAATCAGATATCGGGCAGTCATGGATTCGAATCCTACCCTGCTCATTACAATATTTCCTCTACACCTGCTGAAACAGCCAAATAGTGATTAAAGCTTAATAAATCAATGAGATTCTGTAAAATTAATTTTGCTCATGCAAAGGCATTAGTGATCATACCATCAGCAAAAGGTAGAGGAAGATCTCCCCTCCAATTGAAATAGCAAGAAGCCCAAAGTTGAGGAGCTTCAAACCTTCCCATCACATTTTAATCTGCTGTCCAAAAATTCTGATGAAGTACCTGAGTTTTATTATACTATTCAATTAATCACAGATTATTTAATGGTTATAAAAAACAGTATTTGAAATAGCAAGTCATAAAGCATTATGATCAATAAAAATATTGAAAATCGTTAAGTACCCGAACTAACTGGAAAGAAATTTATTCAAGTGATGGTTGAATATTTAGGAAGTTTTCTCAGAAATCTACGGTAATATTTTCATAAGCTGATAACGCAAATAATATTTTCATAAACTGATTACGCATACATTCATAACGTAAATGATTGGACTTCAGATCTAACATTTATACTTTAGTTTTGCAGGGCGGAGGTGGCAGTCAGTAGCGCACCAGGCTCGTAATCTGCAGTTTCAAGGTTCAAATTCCAGCTGGGTCAACATTGAGATTTATCTCCGCAAAATTCCCTGACCTTCCCACGGTCAGTAGGGGACACTAATCGGCTTGGAAAGGCTGCCGTCCATCGGATGGCATGTTAAGCCGTGGTATCATGTGCGGGAGAGACATACCCTGTGCATGTTAACACGCTGGATGGCTGTGACGGGAGCTAACAGCTGTTCCAGTGTGTTCCCTCCCCAAACTTTCTCTGAGCCTTCAGGGTCTTTGTGATCTGGCCATTTAGCCCATGGTGTGCAAAAAAGTGCCACTCAGAGGTAAAACAACCCAACTTTAGTTTCGTAGAAGAGAAACAGCTGATCACAACAGACAGTGTTGAGGTCTACTACTCGCTCACGGACGACTATAACACGTGGAGACAATATTTTTAAGAGAGCTCAGGGGGTCTTTGCGCTGCACCAACTTCTGCAAGTTATACTAAGAGGGATGTGTGTGCCATCAAGTCTGCCCTGGGGGAAGGGAATAGTTTTGATTGCTGCCGAGTGGTTAGCTCGTTTGATTAGTGAACAAAGGGACTGGTTCGAGCACTGTGTAAGAGATGGATGTTTGTGTTCTCTTTCTGCTGAGGTCTTGCCATCCTCCCAGATCTTATACTATGGCTTATAAACTGACAGGTTCCTGTCAGAACTCTGTGGCAAGCAGCTGCATGGGGGAGATATTTATTTTTAATTAACATTTCTTTTGCTACAGGATTTCGTTTGATATAAGATACTCGTTATGATTGACTCCCCTTAAATTTAACACTGGTGGTTAGGGGGAGAACGAAGCAAAGGCATAATTTGTGATAAGTTATTGCTTGTGTTATAAGTTTTTATCAGATATACACAGAAGAGTCAAAACATTGTGGCCAGCGCATCTTTATGCAAATCGAAGTAACTGCAGGTAAACGACGCTTCGTGTGAAGGTCATGAAACAGTATAAATAACACCTGATACTGAGCTCTGTTAATCAGTGTTGTTCTTCAGATGGGAAAAGCAGCAAACTCAAAGTGAGTTTGACAAAGGCCAAATTGTAATGGCCAGACGGCTGGGTCAGAACATTTCTGAGATGGCAAGGCTTGTGGGGTGCTCACAGTCAGCCATGGTTAGTACCTTCGAAAAGTGGCCTTAGGAGTGAAAAACGAGCCGCCAGCAAGGTGTGGGCTGAAAGCTCATCTATGCTAGAGGTGAATGAAGGCTATCACGTATGGTACAGAAGGGATACTGTGGCGCAACTCATCCTTAATTTGAATGCTGGTGAATGTGTCGCAACCCACAGTACATCACTGAAAATTGGGCTGTGTAGCCCCAGGCCACACCGAGTGCCCATGCTAACCTTGGTTTTCCGTTGAAAGTTCCTACAGTGAGGATGCAAGCATCAAAACTGGAATGATTGGAAGAAGGTCGTCTGGTCCAATGAATCTTGTTTCCTATTGTACCATATGGACAGCCAGGTATATGTGCGTTGTTTACCTGGGGAAGTGTTGGCACCAGGATGTACCATGGGACAAAAACAGACTGGTGGAGGAAATGCAATGTTCTGCTGGGAATGTTCATTGCAAAATGCAATGTTCATTCATGTGCAGAAAATCATGACTTCTACCATCTACTTAAACATCATTGCAGACCAGTTACAACCTTTCATGACAACGGTATTGCCCTCTACTAGTGCTCAGCATGATAATGCGCCATGCCATACTGCCCAGATTGTTCGAGAATGGTTTGCGGAACATGAAGACTTCCAGGTATTGCCCTGGCCTCCAAACTCCCCAGAAATCAATCAAGCATCTGTGGTTTGTATTAGAACAGCATATCCAATATGTGGAGGCTCAACCACGTAACTTACAAGAGTTAATTGATCTGCTGGTAATGTGTTGATACCAGATACCAAAAGACATCTTTAGAAATATTGTAGCGTCCATGCCTCGCAGGGTTAAAGCTGTTTTGGCGGCACGTGGAGGACAAAAATCGTATAAGGCAAGTCTGCAACTTTATTTTCCCACTCTAATATCGTATACCCTACAGTTTTCAGATAGTCATTTATTGTTAACTCTTTATTTTACCTTTCTTGATTCAACTAAGTAGAACGAATAGTCAATAAAACAACTTTGCAGGAAAAAATCTTTTATTCATGCACTATATTCAGGAAGGTTACAATTATCGGAACATAAATTTACAGAGTTCGTAGGATTCAAGACCGTAATAAAAAGTTACACCACAACTTTATTCGACACGAGACGACTCACTCACGTAATTCTGCATCTCTCGTAATGAAGTTAGGGGAACACATCACTTGATTCTGCAAGAGACGGATCACTCGCATAATTCTGCAACTCTCGTAGGTGATTTTATAACGCTCTCAGATAGCGAGGGAATTTGTTAGGCTCTGAGGAATTCAAAATGGATCTGAGTTTCTCATCTAACCATTCAGGAGATGTTATAGTTTCACCACTTAACATATTAAAACTTTTATTAATTAACATATTATATTTATTAACTTTTACATATTTTTCAAAATTAAGTTAATGATTTTAATTTCCGACAAGTATTAATTTTTGAAGCTTTCATTTCAACAAAGAATCTCGTGCCCTGCTGGTGCTTAATTAGAAAGACTTCAATATCTACAGACGCTCGTGCGCTTGAACAAACGAACTCGACTGACTTCATCACGCGAAATCAGAAAGAAATCACTTTGATGCATTCCTTATTTCAAATTTATTGGTGCCAATAATTAATTTGAATAACTTTAAACCGTTAATGTTAAGTCTGAGAAATTCAAACATACCCACCATAATTTTGACTCCAACAGGTTCGCAGATAGCCTCTAATCTTCCCCTAGGTATAAGGAACTTTCATGCCATGTTTGGAGCCTCTAGTTCTTCTGGGGGCCAAATGCGTAAACGGAAAGACACACAAACTTTCTTCTTTACACATAGATTATAGATTTATGCAACTCTTGATGAATATTTGTCATGATTGCCTTCACACTACATTGTCGTTATTATAAATCAACTTTATACGCATTACTCCGGAGTAATTCGTTCGCGAATGTAACTATATGTTCACCGAAGAAATGCACGTTGCCTAAACTAACCCGATTCTCGAAATTATGTACAAAATAGAAGTTACCTACCCAAGGTAGCGGTAACTATCCACCCTATAATGGTGAACTTTACGGGATATCGTGAAGTAAAGGTTTTTAAAAATAGGTGATCGTAGTTCTTACAATAACTTTAGGGCTATCACCCTACTTTCTGTTACAGATAAAGTTCTTTGCATGATTGTGCTTAATGGAATTAAGAGTTGTTGGGTTGTTTTACCTCTGAGCGGCACTTTTTTGCACACCATGGGCTAAATGGCCAGGTCACATGGACCCCGAAGACTCAGAGAAGGTTGGGGGAGGGAGCCCACTGGAACAGCTGTAGGGAGACAGATGGTAGCCTCCCGTCAAGGCCATCCAGCGTGTTCTTTAACGTGCACCGGGTATGGCTCTCCCGCACACGAGGTCACGGCTTAACGTCCCATCCGACGGACAGCGGCCTTTCCAAGCCCATCGGTGTCCCCTACTGACCGTGGGCAGGGCGGGGAATTTTGCGGAGATAAATCTCAACACTGACCCAGCTCGAACCTGGGAACTACAGATTACGAGCCTGGCACGCTACCGACTGAGCCACCCCCGCCCCATGGAATTAAGAACTTGGTTGAATTCTTCTTTATAGAAACATAAATATTATTTTTCGTTTTCTTACGTTTACTTGTGTTTACTTTTATTGTTGGAAGTATTTTATTAATTTTTATTATTATGGAAAAATATTTTACTACATTTTCAATAATAAGTTCCCTTTTTTTTTCGTTTTGTTTTCATGCATTGTTAGTTGTATATGGCACGATGTTTGCATAATTCCTTATTTACAACTGCACTCATTAATCAATGGTTCGACATAAATATTTCTATTTTCAAACATTTTTTTTTTCACTGGATATGATCTACCTATGTGGTAAGATTATGGGCAGCTTCAGAATTGGTCCAAATCACGCCTTAACTAGCAAATTTGTGGCAAATGACTGGCACTTGTATTATAAATGATGGAAATTTCTGCTCATATTGGAGCTCGCTCATTAATAGCAATGAAGGCTACGCATGATAGTTTGGAGTGCATTACTTTAATAAATATGCATTGAAGAAAATAAAACTAGCAAGATGATTTAGAGAAAAAAAATTCATATAAATTATGATTTTTATTATTCATTCTAATATTTTTGGAATGCATTGGAGAAATATTGGTGGGGGTCTGGTCCCTAATTATGAGCCCCACCAGGCTTCTTCAATATCTTATATGGGCCAGATTGCATGATTGTGTTTAATGGAATTAAGAACCTAATTGAATTCTTCTTTATAGAAACATAAATCTTATTTTTTGTTTTCTTACGTTTACTTTTGTTTACATTTATTGTTGGAAGCATTTTATTAATTTTTATTTATTATTGAGGGAGAATATTTTACTATAATTTCAATAATAAGTTCCCTTTTTTTCGTTTTGTTTTCATGCATTGTTAGTTGTATATGGCATGATGTTTGCACGATTCCTTATTTACAACTGCACTCATTAATCAATGGTAACTTTTGTACCTATTCCGAATAAAATTTCTGCTAGCATGAAACAATCTGTGTGTGTGCTCCTCTCCTCTGTGGAGGCAGATGATATGAAGGTTCCACTGGTTTGGGTACCTTTAACCATTCCTTATTTACAACTTAATTCAGAAAGTTCTTGACATGCATCTGCAGAACAAAAACAATTGCAATTATTAATTAACAGTCCTTCAAAATAGTACATCCAGCATTTATGAAAATTGTAGACGTACGTCTGTACCAAATCAGGAGCGCTCGTTGGTACTCCTATTGGGAAATACTCAACTCTGAATAAACACATTTTGCAAAGCCTTGCACCTTTGAAAAAGGTTTCCCAGCAAATTCCTTTTTAACTTTTAGAAACAACCAATAATAACGTGGTGCAAGATCGAGTGAATATACAGGATGGGATATCTATTTGATTTTTCCTTTCCAGATAGGCCATAACTTGCTGGGTTTTGTGAATGTGTCATGAAGGAGTCCTTGACATGCCTGTTGTAGGATGCTGCTCCTTCATCCCCTTAACCATTTTAGGCAAAATAAAGTTGGTGTAGCGTTAGATATACTCTTTTTTTTTTCAGGTAAGCCTTTCATGGCTACCACTACTTGGGAATTCAAAAAAAAATTACGAACATTCTTTTGCTTGAGCGAAAGTCTTGTAGGATAATTTGGAGACACAGTTCATCTTCTGCAACCTAAAACATAGTTGTTGAGCTTTCTGGGAGTTGTCTATTAATAAAACCACTTCTTATCATCTGTGACAATGTCTGTTAACAGTTTGGGGCCACTAGGTTCAAATATTACAAACATTGCCAGCATCTCCTTGCATGAGTCGACTATAGCCCTTTTTTTTTGTTCTGTCAATTTATGGGGTACCCATTTAGCACAGATCTTTTGGAACTTTAATAAATGTTGAAAAATTGTTTCCATGCTGCTAATCATTGCATTGACATCTAAATTATTACCTGAATGGTGATGTGTGCATTTTCCTTAACGAGTCCACACGAACAACAGTGATGGTTCTTTAATTTACGACCTTTTGTCTTCCTGCATGAGGGGGGTCTTCAAAGCTCTGCAGTCCTCTGAATTTGTGCATCCATCCATGACAGTGCCATATGAACAGAAATGTCTCTCATATACATGTGGTAAATCGGCATGAATTTTTTTGGTGTTGTCTCCAAGCTACATTCTTGTGAAAATGTAAAATATTTCCCTCTCTTTACTAGGCTCCATAGCAACAATGCACAGATTTTGCTGACCAAACTTTGCGCACCGGCAGCAAAGAGAGAAATGATGATATGGTCTTTGTTATTAGCATGTAATGACGAGTTCGGACAAGCTTTTAAACAAGTCGTAGGTTATTAACTTCCTAGGAACGAGTTGAATGCCCTCCATTGTTGTTTGGGTGTCCTTGTTGTTTGGCCTGTCTTGCTATTGGGGAGCCTGTTCGTCGTAGGGCTGGGTAGTAGTTTTAACAGCTGCTCGTATACACTGTTCTGGCCTCTCTTTAAGGTAAGTGGGAATTCCTGGGATGGTCTTTTCAGGATCAATCAGCTAGTGGGCTGGACCTGCTAGGGCCAGCTATGCAATATGGTGAGTGCCTTGCTCACATCTGGGTAAAAAATTATGGTACTTCCTTACACGTTTTCATTCCTTCAGCTCATATTTATTTTTCGGGAACAGGTTGTTTCCTAACATATTTTTTTTTCGCTTGCTTCATTTTGCGAAAACATTTCAGTTCCTCAGAAATCTCTTTTATTTTTGATTTATTTATGAGGGCTTAGGTCATGGGCTATGTCGGTATATGATTCATGCTGAGCTGGTGGCTGATTGGGTGTCTGTTGTTGGGCTCTGGTGGGTGAGGACAATGGGCACTGAACCACAATTCAACAACCATGGAGTCGAAAATGTCAATTGATTCAGTCTGCCACAAAGAGAGCTTTGCATGAGCCCCATCTTCTACACCATATTCTCTGTTGTCATCTTTCTATGATCCAGCAACTAGTGGTGAAAACAGCTTGCTCAAATCTTTCTCAGCTGCTCCTTAATGTGACAGCATTTGTTGGTATGGTAGTCTCTGTGACACCCACAAATCACTTAATTCTTCCCAGGATGTGATCTTCCAATCCACAGAATAAGGAAGCTCCCAGTCAGTCTTCCTCAATGTTTCTGAGGATGAAATTCTCTTGGAGCTATTTTCAAAAGGAGTGATAGCAGTCCACTGGGTTTCACATCATCGCAATAAGAAATTAGTACCCATTCGTGCACTGATATTAACATTATATATGCCATGCCTGCTAACTTCCATCAAGGCAGGTTATCTTCACTGCATGATATGGCCGTACATCCCAAATCCTCTGCAGAGTTTTCAATGCTAGAGGTACAGCCATGCCCACAGTTTACCAAGGTAAACCCACCATTCTGGCAGCCAGGATCACCATGATGCTGACTGCACCTCAGAAAAGACTAGATGTGTAAATTGTAGTAACACTGAGGTGAGTTGTGAAAATTTGTAATCTTTTTGTAAAATTAAGGGGAATTGTCAAAATCGAGGCAACTTGACAAATCTAGGGCAGTTTGGAAAATGGAGAGATTGCAAAATTTAGAGCAGTTGGTAAAATTCGAAGCCACTTAGTAAAATACAGGTGAGTTGGCAAAATTGAGACAACTTGGCAAAATCTTGGGGAGTTGTCAAAATTCAGGTGATATGTAAAAATTGAGATTTTTTTCTGTAATATTATGGCGAGTTGGCAAAACTTAGGGAGTTGGCAAAATTCAGGTGAGATGCAAAAATTTGGATTTTTTTTTTCTGTAAAATTATGGCGAGTTGGCAAAATCGTGGGGAGTTGGTAAAATTTAGTTGGGATGTGAAGATTAGAATTTTTTTTCTGTAAAATTATGGCGAGTTGACAAAATCTAGGGGCACTTGGAAAAATTCGGATTGACTTAGCAAAATCGTAGAGAGTTGAAAAAATTCAGGTGAGATGTAAAAATTGCAATTTTTTTTCTGTAAAATTATGGCGTGTTGGCAAAATCATGGGAACTTCCCAATATTTTGGAGAGTTGGCAAATCTTGGGGGAGTTGGGAAAATTCAGAGTGACTTTGCAAAAATCAGGTGAGATGATAAAATTGGTATTTTTTTCTGTAAAATTGTGGCGAGATGGCAAAATCGAGGAAACTTGGCAAAATTCGAATCTACTTGGTAAAATACGGGCGAGTTGTGAAAATTGGGGTTGCTTTTGTGAAATTAAGGAGAATTGACCAAATCGAGAAAACGGCAAAATTTTGTGGAGTTTGAAAATTTTGAAGTGACTTGGCAAATTCAAGAGAGATGTAAAAATTGGGATTGTTTTGCGAAATTAAGGATAGATGGTAAAATCGAGGCAACTTGGCAAAATTTAGGGACGTTGGCAAAACTGGAAACCACTTGGTAAAGTACAGGTGAGTTGTGGAGTTTGAAAATTTTGAAGTGACTTGGCAGATTCAGGAGAGATGTAAAAATTGGGATTGTTTTGTGAAATTAAGGATAGATGGTAAAATCGAGGCAACTTGGCAAAATTTAGGGAAGTTGGCAAAACTGGAAACCACTTGGTAAAGTACAGGTGAGTTGTAAAAGTTAGGATTGGTTTTGTGAAATTGAGAGTTGGAAATATCGAGAACTCTTGGCACAATCTAGGGGAGTTGGCAAAATTCGAATCTACTTTGTAAACTATAGGCGATTTGCGAAAGTTGGGATTTATTTTGTGAAATTAAGGAGTGATGGACAAATCGAGGAAACTTAACAAAATGTAGGGCAGTTGGCAAAATTTGAAGTCACTCGGTAAAATACAGGGAAGTTGTGAAAATTGTGCCTTGTGCAATTAAGGAGTGTTGATAAAATTAGAAATGACTTGGCAAATTCAGGGAAGATGTAAAAATTGCAATTTTTTCTGTAAAATTATGTCGAGTTGGCAAAATGTAGGGGAGTTGGGAAAATTCGAATCCACTTGGTAAAATATAGGCGAGTTGGCAAAATTTAGGGTAGGTGACAAAATTCCAATTCACTTGGTGAAATATAGGCGAGTTGCGATAATTGGGATAGGGTTAGTGAAATTAAGGAGAGTTGGCCAAATCAAGGGAAGTTTCAAACTGACTTGCTACAATTCAGACGAGATGTAAATTTTGTCTAGTTGGCAAAATATTGGAATTTTAATGGCAAATTGCAGGTGACTTGTGAAAAATTGTCGTAACATTCCCCCCCCCCCCCTCATACGTAGCGAAAATCTGGACAATATATGTTTGCCCAGTTGGCAGTGTGGAAAGTGCAAAGAGGTAGATCACCATCTATCTCTTTGCAGCATTTTCTTTACTCTGTCTGTCTTCATCCTGGAAGTATCTTCTGGGAAGACCTTCATGACATTGTCTTGCAGCTGTCATCCTGCATCATCGTGGGGGACTTTAATGGACACAAGTACCTTTAGGGTAGTACTGACACATATTGAGAGGTGGAGTTTTTGAGCAATCGCTCCTGATCCTTCACTCTCCCTGGTGAACACCAATATCAGTACAAAAATTATTTCCCAAGCCTTAAAATTAATTTGCTCCTCTTGGATCCTTCCACTCTTTACATAGGACATCAATAAACTCCTGTGGTGTGTACCATGAGGAGGAGATGTGACCCTTCACACATATCGTGGTTGAGGCTTGATTGGGCTGGAATGGTTTAAAACTCCACTCTGAGTTCAACCCCCGCTTGGTCAGCCAGGAGACAATCATTATTGCAGTGGTGGAGGTAACAGACTATATCATCCATACAGCTGTCTCGACCATTCCTCAGACATTACGATTTCTTGATTTCCATACCGTGGTGGAATCCTGGCTGCACCAGCTCATAAGTCTCAGAAAAAGGTTTAGGGTTGTGTTTAGGAAATATCCAACTTGAAGCTTTCAGGAAACGTCAGGGCAAAAGCCCATTTCATCTGGTGCTAGAACCACAAGGAATCGTGTGGTGCTAATCAAATATACTTCTATCATCCAAACGATCAGTGTGAAGATCATATAGTATAAAGTCCAGAAGACCTCTGAGTTGCACTTTTTTGCTCACAATGGGCTAAATGGCCAGGTCACAAGTACCTCGAAGGTTCAGTGGTTGGAAGAGGGAATCCATTGGACACCTGTTGAGAGGCAGATCATAGCCTCTTATCAAAGCCATCCAATATGCTCCTTAACTTGCACAGAGTATGGGTCTCTTGCACTTGGAACCGTGGCTTAATGTCTCATCCGAGAGATGGTGGCTTTTCCAAGCCCATTAGTGTCTCCTTACTGACCAAGGCCAGGATGGAGAGTTTTGCAGAGAGAAATCTCAGCACTGGCCCAGCTGGGACTCGAATTTGGGAACTGCAGATTATGAGTCTGGCTCACTACAGACTGAGCCACCCCTTCCCATATGTTCCACTCATTATTGATCCTGGAGCATAATGGACAGACAATTGCTGATTCCCAAGAAATTGCCAATTCTTTGGGGGAATCATTTTCTTCCATCTCTTCACCATTGCCTTATTGCTCTTAGTTTCTCACCCTGAAAATCAAGGCTGAACACTGTCTGAAGTCCTTCCACTCGAATGGCCTGGAGGCCTACAACTGACCATCGATATCTGATCGGCGAAAAACGATGGGCTTTCTGATCACCGCACCAGTATAGAAAATCTCAAAAGAGAAAGCTCTGTGTTACTATCATCATTCATAGCAGAGGTATCATTCATAGCAGAGGTGCTGCGACTTGCTCTGCACTCTTGTGCATCTGCTGTCGGGCCAGACAGTATCCATTACACCATGCTTCTCCGACTTTTTAACCGCATTTTTCTAGAGAAGCAGTTTCCAGACTCGTGGCAGGGGGTTATTGTCTTGGCCTTCCCTAAGTCAGGAGAGATTCCAGAGTTTCTTTCGAATTATTTTCCATTGATGAGCTTTACGTGCAAAGTGTTGGAAAGAATGATAGATGTCAGACTCATCTGGCATTTAGATTATCACAATAGAATATCCCAATCTTCTTTGCAACACCGAGTGTGGCTTTTGCAGGCAACTGTAAACTCTTGACCACCTGATCCACCTCGAATAGCCAATCGGGAGCTTTTTTTTTCACCTGGAGAGTACTGGTGACCTTATTTTTCGACATCGAAAAATCATATGACACGGTTTAGAGATTAGGCATTATTCGTGACCTCCATGCCTTTGGCTTGAGGTCACGAATAATGCCTAATCTCTGAACCGTGTCATGCTTTCCCGTACTTTCCGTGTTCATGTTCGAAACACTGTTGCGCCCTTTCCCTCCTGGAACAGGGGTACCACAAGGCTGCGTATTTAGTATTATGCTTTTGGCCATCAAGAAATTTCTATAACAACTTCCTTCAACTGTAGTCAAATGCCCTCTGTGGTGACGATTTTAGCATCTTTTGCTCTTCGTCCAACATGAGGGTCATTGAACAACAACTGTAAACTGCCTTGAAAAAACTATTGGTTTGGACGATGGCTGATTGGTTTTGTTTCTCCCATTAGAAGTCCACTTGTGTGCACTTTTGCCCCATAAGCATAATCTTCATCTGCACAGCGAGCTTTGGCTCAAAAGTACCCCCATTCCAGTTTTGGCAGAGACCAAGTTTCTCAGACTTATCTTCGACCAGAAATTTACATTTTCACCACCTATACGTCACGTTATCTCAGTTCCAAGTGCATGCGGATAAATAATATCCAAGGGCACTGAACACATTCAATGTCCTCTCCTCACTCTTATAGGGAGTGGACCGTTATAATTTGCTCTTCCTGTACCATGCACTTGTCCAGTCAAAACTGGACTACATATCCCAGGTTACAATTCTGCCCGGGATTTGGTGGTGAAGGTGCTGGACCCTCTCCATCAATAGACCTTTCGTGTCTGCATGGAGACTTTCTGCACCTCATCAGTCCAGACTTTCTGCACTCACCAGTCCAGACCAGTCCAACTTTTCTGCACCTCACCAGTTTAATATTAAAGAGTCTTTCTGTTGAGACGACGAACTGTCTTTTTCAATTTGCCATGAACAATTGTCCCCAGAGTACCCGTGTAAACTGCGATCCTTCTGCACCATCATACTTGGGACTGAGTTTTAGTCCAAAGTGAGAAATGCTTTTTCATAATCGCCTGCATACCTTTCGTTTTGTATATCAGAAGCTACCTCAGAGACATCAACACCAGTCTCAATAGCATTGCCCAGATGACAGCTGAGCCATTTCCACTGCGGCTTGTTGTTTCCTCTTCCTGAGACTTTTCTCTTTGCATGACAGGAAAGTACTTTACACTCGACTGTATGTATCATCCAGCCATCGTGTTGAGCACCCGGACTTCTTGCCAGTCTTCACAGCACCAAATCCGGCACATCAGTGGGATCAGCCATGGTCTTCTGTGATGTAATCATTGCAGACCAGATCCCACATCAATGTCCCATCGTTACTACCGATCTTCACTGCATGCTGTCAGTCTTACCTTGGATCACATAGCAGCTAAGCATCATCATCGTTGTTTGCTTTACACCGACTCCCTTAGCTCACAACAGATTTTAATCTCAGTGAGGCGTAGACCTCACCCTGTTCTCTTCAAGATGCTCCATCAGCTCCATCGTCTGGCAGCCCCACCACCACGATTCTCTTCGTACCGTACGTAGATCATATGTACCTGAGTTTATGTTAAGTTTAATGATACAGATGTTTGCATCCTGAAAGTAGTCGATAATCGATCTCATCCAGCTCTTTAAAGCAGTCTTTCCAATTCCTTATAGGCTCAATGACTTTGACAGGTGAACAATTTGCAGAAATTACTCTGACTTCTAGATATTCTACAAAATTTTATCAAATTAACAGGAGGCGTACTGCTAATCACAGATAACTGTACTACTAAGGTGGTGAGTGTAATGGGTTTCATTATATTAAATCTTTTTGGTTTAATAAATAATTTATATTTTTCTGAGCAGTTTTTATGAAACACGAGTATTAAGCATTTAACAAAAAATTAGATATTTTATTTGCATTACATTCTCGGCAATTTGAGAAATAATATATATTATTTAGGCCATCGCTAGGTCTCTTGGTGTTCCTTAGGTTTAGTTGTTAGAGTGTCCGTCAACCGTGACTCTCAATAGCACTTCTGGCGTTGATAACCAGCTCGGTGTGTTGCCTATGGGCATTTATGAACTGTACATCTAATGTCTGGATAAGAATTGTGTATGTAAAAATGTGTATTCGTGGAATACATTTGAGAATCATGACTTCCATCTGTTGTGACTTTATATAATTTTACCTAGAAAATATAGGGTGTTTGATTGAAAAAAATCATGCATTGTTGTAGCAGGTATTTAAAAACACTGCAACTAGTTGCTGTTAATAGTTTTCCTTGACCTGACTTGAAATGGCGTTTCTATGCCCTGTGAGAATACGTCGAGGGAAGAGGAAGAAAGGTATATATGCAAAATTAAAAGTGCTTATATTTATTTCTTTTTTTTATATTAGGTGAATAAAATTTTAATCACATGAATTTGAAATAAAAAACGCTTTTTCGTTAAATGCATAAACAAATCTCTTACTGAAATATCCATTAAATCTGTAACCCGTTATCTAATATTGAGTAAGCAAGATGATCTTGTGAACTTGGAATAATTATGCCTAGTTGTTTTATCAATTACTGTTAGGATGAAAACGACAGACTAGGGGATTATCTAAAAAATCAAACTAGCATTAATTATGCATAATTTTAGTACATATGCTCATGATATTGCATAATTTTGACTTGTAAAAACGAAAAAAATTAAACTGCAATGTACAGATAGTTTATAAATAAATGTGTTTCTTGTCAATAATGCAAAATTTAATCATCAATCATGATGCAAATTTTTATTTTTGGCAAGCATTAGGTAGTAATACTATATCTGTGATCATGGCAAATAAGTTATGCTTAGTGTTTTAGTAGAAAAGTGTTGTTCTAGGAAATTTTAATTTATCGCATTTAAGATTTTAGATATTGCACCTTAAAGATCTTGGATATGACAAAAATGCAAGGTATACCTTGCTGATTAAAAGTTTAGGGGAGTTGATGGTGCCAATAAGCTGCTCTAAACATTTGCCTGCAAAACAATTTCAAGATCAGAATTATCTCAAATTTTGAAGTCCTGATATTTAGCTAGTAGCAAATAGCACTTGTAACCAGCATATGAGGAACAGTGTTTGACAGTTTATGGAATTTGCAGTCATGTTTATAACCGACATCAAAAATTGTTTTGACATTATGAGAAACTCAAAAATGAAATGCTTTAGAAATAAAGTAATTTACTAATTGTTAGTCCACCCCCATTTAGCATATATGTAGCCCCAAAATAAATGATCCGAGTTCAACCCAACATATTATTTTCAGTCATTAATATGCTTTTGGATGTAGCTTAACTCATGACAGTAACTAAAACCCACAGTAGTAAAATATTTCTTTTAGAAATAGTGTTTTGTTAAAGTTGTATAATAAAAAAATCTGTAGGCTTCAGAAATTTTTAAATATGTAATGTAAACTTGTCATGCAGTAGGATGCAACTGTCATTTAAAAATAAAACCAAACTTGCATATTCTGTGGTTTATGAATGTGAAAAGTGATCCACTTTGTTCATTGTAAAGTGTCACAAAATGAATGCATGTGTTTAAAAGGTAGATCTGCAGTTCATGGCACTCAAGCACCATATATTTTTTTATCGAAATGCAATAATGTGTTGCGTTTTGACAACAAGCTTGACTTCTGGACTCAGGACAACTGATAACAACAAAAAATATTTTTTGTTTCTTGAAGAATTATATGGAAAACAATCTCTTAAAATGAATCCATAAAAAAGAAACAACTAAATATATGATTTAAACTAATGAAAAATGTGTTTCAATATCACATTGAAAAGAATATTCAATTTCTTACAAATTTCTACACAGAGCTGGTGCGAGGCAAGTTCAGCGGGTTCCCCAGAACCCAGCCCCACAGTCCATGAAAAGTTCATCATAAAAAAGATGTCATTTTCCTATCTTTAACACAGCAGTCAACACAATGTATCCTTGTTCCTCTAGCTCCACTTTCCACCACCAGAGCACATGTGAGTTATTTTCCAAGCCCAATAGTAAATCCAATCGCAGAATTTGCTAATCGATGACTAACTATTCTTTCAATAAAAAGCAAAATCAGTCAATTTTGATGACATAAAGATTTTGAGTTGAAAAGAATTATGTAATATTTATAATATACTCGGAGTTCCTATAAGTTGTATGTAGATATGATACTTTGTACTTATAATAAATAATTTATTTTTATAAAATTTAGAAGTACATATAAATGCATTTTTTTTTTTGGTCCCACACAATTTTGGAACCTGGCCGCTGTAAAAGTTCACGCAGGCCCTGTTTCTACATATAATAACCTAAACAATCATATTACTAGCAGTGAAGAGGCCATACAATATGCTGCATAAAGGATGCAATGATAAACATTTATTCTTAAGCATAAAATTTTTTGTTTTCATAAATAAATAAAAAAACACTAGAAGTAATAGTATCTAAGGCAATTTTTCCTTTGGGCATATTGAACCTTTGGGCTATATGATGAATGTCGGTCAGTACTATCTGAGGCTACTTATTTCAGCAGCATATTATTGCTAATAAATATTCATTCCGTAATTTAAAAAAATCGTAAAAATCAATAATCTCATCAGATACCTATATTTAAAAAAGTGCCTAATGCTAAATATATGGTCCCCAGAACAAAATGGTCTCATTGGAGACAATCCTTTTAACCCAAACATACTGCTAAACAATGAACCACTATTCTGCATTCCCCCCAAAACAAGGCAATCTCATCAGAGGAAACAAAAACAGGAAAAAATTGTAAACAGTTCTTCCTGATCTACAATGAGACCGGGGTGGCTCAATCGGCAGTACACTAGGCTCATAATCTGTAGTTCCCAGGTTCGAGTCCCAGCTGGGTCAGCATTGAGATTTATCTCTGCAAAATCCCTGCCCTGGTCACGGTCAGTAGGGGACACTGATGGGCTTGGAAAGGCCACCGTCGGTCGAATGGGATGTTAAGCCATGGCCCCATGTGCAGGAGAGCCATACCCTGTGCATGTTAAAGAACATGCTGGATGGCCTTAACATGAGGCTACCATCTGTCTCCTAATAGCTGTTCCAGTGGGCCCTCTCTCCCAACCTTCTCTGAGCCTTCGGGGTCCTTGTGACCTTGCTATTTAGCCCATTATGTGCAAAAAAGTACCTCTCAGATGTAAAACAACCCAACCCTGATCTGCAATATGAAAAAAGCTCTAGAACTAAATAATACCATCAGAGACAACAATTCTAAAAAACATGAATTATTGCAAACAATTCACTGCGAATCTGCAGTATGAAAAAAAGGGAACTAAATAATCTCATCAGAGACAAACCTAAAGAGTATGAGTTATTGTGAGCAATGCACTGCTCGTTTGCATTATCAGAAAAATATAATCTCATTGCTGGCAACCACTTTAAATTGTTGCTAAACAAGAAACCATCCCCATATTTCCTGCTAACAGCAGGGAACATGCATTAACTGTAGTCTGCATTCAGTACTTACTAAGGCAAAATCCACACCTTTATGCAACAAAGTCCCCCCCCCCCTCAAAAAAGAAAACAAAAAAAACATCTTTGACAGAAAAAAAGTTGGAATCAAAGGCATTATTCACTTTACACACCTTACATTGTTACTCATGACACCATCTAGTGAGCTGAGTTTTGAGAGATCTTAAAAAGATGGCATCTAAAATAAAGGATGGGGACAAGTAACTGATATAAATAGCCCCTCTTTTTGAACATTCATCTTATTTTAGGGTTCAAGTATGTTGAAAACAGTTAAACAGCACGATTTTACAAAATAGGCTAGTAAAAGCTTCAGAACTATGTCAAAAAAAAATCTTGTATAGAGTTCCTGGATGTTGCGAGAATTTCCCTTGCCACTTGATGAGATTCTCTTCACTGCTTTGAAATGATGATGATGCTCATTGACATGATGTGGCTTGTGGAAATGCAATCATCATGAATCTCTGTTAGCATCGATTTTCTAGTTTCCTGCTCCTTTAAAACCTTTTAAAAGTCGAAGGTTTTTAACCTTTAAACAGTAAAAGATATATTTTTTAACTGATGAGAATTGATAATGCATAGATGTTTCTTTTTTAATGTTATCTTTCTGCTGAGACTTTATGGCATATTAAAACTAACAACTACTATCAGACCTCTGCTTATCTGAGGGGTAAATTTTTATATTGATTTTTGTGAAATTGGAATAAAAATCTTTGTTAACTGTTAATGACAATTAGTTTTTCCATTAGCTAGTGGTCTCAAAATTTGGAAGTGTCCTGAGCCTCTCTGGATCTGTGAGAGGGGTTAATGGAAGTTAATGATTTTGCAAACAGAGTGGAAATTTTTTTGGGGACTATGAATTGAATTTGGAAAGATTTTGGAGTGAAATATTAGTAGAAAAGTGAAAGGGAAGTAACCAGGAGGCCATTGTAGATCTTATAGTAGTAGTGTCTTCACAAGTGGTATATCTTTACAGGCTTAGGAGTATAAAGGCTTCATCTGTCTTCTCCCTAAAATTTATTTAGCAAATGATTTTAGTTTACATTTTTTTTGTTCAGAGTTTTAAAAAACTTAACCTCTGGCTGAGTGGCTAGAGTGCTTGGTTGCAGATCAAAGGGATTCAAGCTGTGAGATAAGGAATGGATATTTCTTTTCATATGTTCCTTCTGTTGAGGTCTTGCTTTCTTCACAAACCTTCTCTGTAACATATACTGATAGATACTTATGACACCTATGGCTTAATTCAGAATATTAAGCTTAATTCCCAAACAAGTTGTATGCTGTATTAATTCTTTTAATTTAAAGATAGGCAGATAAAAAAATTTCTATTGAAAATCATTAAATATGAGGATTTGATTAAATTTAGAAAGATTTAGCTTCATTTTATGTCATTGTTAACACATTTTTATTTCTGGATGCCAATGTAACACAAAACAGGGCAGGATTTTTGCTCTTCTTGAAATCAGATGCATTTAGTTCTTAATCTACTACTAGGAAAATGAAGCACACATCTGACAACACTAGTTAATGTTACACTGGTATGTGATAAAAAAAATTTGTTTCAAGGTTTTTAAAAATAATTGGGCATTTTTACATTCCTTCAAAATTTTTATGTTTTTGGATATCTGCTATGTGGTGTCACTCCAGACTGCCTGGAACAGAACAGCTGCTCTGGTTGCAGAAATTTTAAGGTTATTTTTACATTTTTTTCTCTTGAAGATGAAAAACACTCTTTGCTAAAAACATTCTGAAGAAGATGATTCTTGAGGCTTAAAAATGCCTTGCTGAGGAGCAAATATTATCAGCAATGGATGAGAGACATTGCTAATAATTGTTACTGAGTATGACGAAAATGTGTATCCTTCCCAAGAAAATATAGCAAGCTTAATATAGCTGTTTGGTTTTCTCCATCCTTTGTAGGGGGAGTAACTTCTTCCATTTTAAAAAATGAAAGGGTATTTCTTGGCACCATTGATAAGGCGATAATATCCCTCAGTTATTGATAATTTGGTCATCTGAGTGCAGTAGAACTTTGATTAATCGGCCTGCATATGGTTCAGATAATTGAAATATTGGATATTTGAGAAGAAATGTAAATAATTAAGAAAGGCTGGGAAAAATGAAAATACATCTCAATTATAAAAAATGATGGAAGCCAAAAAACCATGTTAACCCTTCCCAAGTCCAGCTTTTTTTTTTCACTGATCAGGCAAAAAAATTAACTTTAGAACTTTTTTGTCAAATAACTACTGAAAGGAATTGTGGCATGTTATATGCCAAATTAATCAGTATTTAATTCTGAATTTTCTGAAAATAAAACATTTAACAAAAAACGACAGCTAGTTTTATTTTTAATAGCACTTTTTTAGAATCATGTAGAAAAAAATGCATCTGGCAACACAAAAATTTGTTTAAAAAAATACTGATAGACAGAAATGATTATAATTGCACATGAATAGAAAGGCTATTTATTTCTGAATAACAAAAAAAATTTCTTGTTTAATTAAAGTAAACATTTCTTCCGTTTTGTAATTTTTTTCTCCATACCATACTTTGAGAAAAGTCCAGACATTTAGAGTCCAATAAACATATCAACTTTAGAATATTTTTAATAAATAACTAATCAACAGAAATAGGTCATGTTATATACCAAATTAAAGAGAATTTAATTCTGAATTTTATTGAAGTAAGAAATATGAACATTATAGTGACATATTAATTTTAATAACACTTTTTACAGTGGTATACTGAAAAATAGGTACATATTTCATAATTACTTCCAAAATCTTCTTTTTATAAAAATAGTAATTGTAAATTTTTAGGAGATTTTCGAAAATTTAAGGAAAAATATGTTGATAATAGTTTAAATCAAACTTGGGAGCTTAAATCAGGTGATTATTTCAATACAGAGTAACGTTAACAAACAATTCAGCAATGTCATATAGCACTTCTAAAATATGGCTATCAAATGGCTTTATTGAGTTATGTATATTGTAGTTTAAGAAACTATTATTTTTTAAGCTTGATTTACTTATTTTTAAAAAATAAATCGAAATTAGAGGTACAAGTTTTTGTACAATACCCCCATGTGTTGTACAAAAAAAGTCTATAGATTCCTTTACCCTGGAAGGGTTAATAAGGCATAATGATAAATATAAAATTGTATTTTGAGAAAATTTCTTCACACAGTTGATTCGCTGTCAGAGAAAGTTAAAACCATCTTAACACTATAAAGAAGGTAATATAATATGACTTTTATTTCAGATGTTCTCCTTTTATAAAACAGTGATTTCTACTGTAAATGTTCTGAATAATTTTTCCATCCATGATTAAAGCTTTTTAAAAGCATTTTTTGGGGACATTTATCAGGGAAAAAGGAGGAGTATACCATTGCTGAAATAAATATGTTATTTTAATTTTGCTGAAAAAATTAATGCTAAAATTGGAAAATTTAGTAACCATAATCAACTGTTTTTCTTCTAAGAAGTTTTTAACACTATCTTGAAGAAGTGTAGGGGGAGGGGGGATACTAGGAAGTGTAGCTCTATCACTGAATGGTACCTATGCAAAATTCCATGCTTAACAGCCTTTGAGTGGTTGAAACAATATTTGGATTGAAGTTCAGTTAATTGAGGTGGCACTGTTTGTCAACAACCTATGCCCCCTCCTTAAAGAAACTTTTCTGACTATGCCCCTGGGCTACATATCCATTTATCATACAATATAAATTAAATTATTCAAAATACTAAGGATTTAAATATAAAATATAATATCCCCTCAAGCAGCTGCTTGCCACAGAGGTCTGACATTAGCCTTTCAGTTCAATATGCTATAGAGATCTGTGAGGAAGGCGAGACCTCAGCAGAAAGACAAACATCCATGCCTTAGCTGAGGCTCAAACCCAGGTCCCTTCAATCAGTAGCCAAACACGCTAGAATTGAAAATACTAAGTTTTAGATTCCACCATTATATGATGGAAAATTAAGAAATTAAATGGTTGTTATAACCAAAAATATTCAAACACCAAAATTTACACTTGACCTCAGCACATCACTAGCACCAAGCTGTCATAATCAGAATGAAGTGAATCATTGGCTGAGAGGGTAAAAATAGCTCTCTGAGTCATAGCAGCAAAATGAAACAAAATTTTAAGATATAGGGAAATGCTTTTAAGGAAATCAATTAATAATTGAGAGATTTGGTGCACGTATTTTTGTAATGCAGCATATTTTGCAATCAGTTATTTGACAAGATCTGTATAATGTACAAAGTATTAATTATAGCAACATAGTTGCCTTCTTGCCATCAGTGATTCTTCTATAAATATGTATTGAATTGCTAGGGTCATTGTTTTTAAGTCTACATAACCACAGACATTATTTCTTTTCACCTTTCAGTGGCCTGCCAACAAAAAATTGTCTCACATACCATAGATTCACCATTCCTGTGGTGTATAGTGGCATCCCTACCCTGCCTCTTAGAATTTGATGATTCATCCTCTCTCAAAAACTGTAAGCTGATGATATGGCTCATTGATGTACTCATTGTTTTGGCATTCTGTATGTGAGCTGTTTCTATGGGCTTCATTCTGTAGGATCGCTCAGCATTCTACTGGCTGCAAACTCATGGAGCATTTAGTTGAAACATCAGTTTTTCTTATAAGCTGACCCTCTGTGCCTGGTTTCTCTGACAATGGAATCATTTTCATATTCCACTGTGCTGCATTCACTTGCTGAGTTGTATAAAAGTAAGACCATCTCTTCTGGGTGATGCAGTTTAACGTCACAGATTGTATATAGAGGTGAAGTGAGAAATGGTAAAGTAAGGTAAACATTTTCTTTATATTTTTCGTTTTAACTTCAGGAAAACCAATTTTTTAAATTTACCATTTTTTTTCCTGTAGTTAGTCTCTGATGGTGTAGTGGTTATCATAACTGGCATGTTTATGGGAGATGTGAGTTTAAATCTCACTCATGGTAAAAACCAATATTTCTTTCAGCTAATTATTTCAAGTGTTTCTTGTCTGCAGGACATTTTTGTGTGAACTGAAAAGAATTTACCTTTGAAGTTAATTGAAACTGAAGTAAGAGGTGTTATTTCAAACCATTTCAGAAAGAATGGCTGCTCATTTTTAAAGCCTCCATACATGACTGAATGAATATTGTTGAAAATCGAAATTTCAATATATTTAATACAAATCTTTGAATTATCCTCATTTTCTCATAGAATGCTTATTTTATAAGTTATAGATCTTGAAATTAACTTATCATTGACAAAAACATAGGTTGGAATCGTAATTCAGTGACCACTGAGAAAAGGGCTCGATTAACACAAGGCAGTAATAATCTCCAGAAGGTACAAATTTGTGAAGGTGGTAATGAAATTATTTTCCAAAATTACATCAGGAGAAATCAGTATCAATACCAAATAGGGAAGCTTATCATTCTTTAAGTTAGCCTCTTATATTTAGCTCCCCGAACAAAAGGAGAAAACAGATGACAGGAAACTTATAAGTCAAATTTATATAGTGGAATTATTATCATTATTTCTTTGGAGAACCAACTTGGGTCCAAAAAGGAGCCCCATTTTGTCCACCAAAGGTTAAAAAAAGAAGTAAATAATGAATTTGTATGCATACATGGTGCAATTAAGTTGAAGGAGAGATCAATGTAAATTACTTTTTCCATAAATAAATATGATAATGATTAAAAGAATTGCATTTTGTGCTAAAAACTTATATCACACTGATTAAAACATTCTAGATATATACTTTCATTCATCCAAAATATAATCAAATGTATAAATTCCTTTATGAAATGGAAATTGGAAATTCGTAGTTTTTAGGAAAGAATTCAAAATAAATGCCATAAAACTATTATTGAATAAATGGTAAAAATTGGCAAAAACTTAGTGGTAGAGAATTATTAATTAAGATAATTTATTTGTTTTCAAAGCAAGATATAGTTACATCATTATTTGTTGGGGTTACATTCTTCAAAAGTGCAATATGTAGCAAATCAATGAATAGCAAAGCAAGTATTTTTTTTATAAAAATTTATGTATAAAGTGGGGTTAGGTTTCAGAATTTTGCAATGCACACTTACAACAGCGGTACATTGTTTTGGTACATTTGTTTGTTTCTTGAAATAGTACATTAAAATAAACAACACAGCGAGAAATATAAATAAAAAATTATTTTCTAAATGAAAAGTCACCCTCCTGTCTCAATTACTACATTTTACTAGAGGACAACTTAAAGATTCATGTATGTACAGATGGATGGATAATTGTTTGTTTTCATTGGAAATTTTCCTCATCCCCCCCCCCAAGGATTTATTTGCACTCTTGTTTTTTTCCCTGTTAGTGGAAGAAATAAAATTCCAAAATAACAGGATATGGAATACAAACCATGAAACCTGAAATATTTTAACAAACACTACCTCAAACATTTGGGAAACAAGTGAGTGTAATCTATTTATAGATTCACCTCTTTGTAATATTTATAGATCTCACCTAAAATCTATGTTTTTTACCATTGAAATTTGGGCTTATGTTCCCAATGTTGTCCATATTTATATGGCACAAAAAAAAATCAGAAAATAGAGAAATAAATATGAATGGCATTCTATTGTATAACTTGATAACCCAGTTCCAGCTGTGAATCACTGGTGTGATTATGGAGTAGGAATGCCTCATGTTGATGGATATAATAATATATTATGCAATTTTAAGGAGGATAATTAAGAACTTTAATCAAATAGTGAAAAGATATTTTGCTTAGAATATTTGTATACAATTACCTCTGTGGCAAGCAGCTGCTTGAGGGGGTATTTTTTTTATTTATTTAATTTGCCTTGTCATTTGAATGAATAATAAGGAATTTTGAGTAATTTGTTTGAAATTGAACTGTAAATAAGTATCGTATTGAGAACCAGGCATCATGTAGACAAACTTAAAAGATTAAACTTTTTGCTGCCTTTGAGATGGGTAATGGATGGTAATGGAGGATGGTAAGGATGGGTAATGTTTTTCAAAAATTTCAGATGAAATTACCTGATTTAGCTTAATGTTTGTGTACTAATTTCACATTTTATTCATCCAGCAGTGGTGTGCCTTTCTTGAGGCAGAATTTAGTGACCTTTGAAATTTATATATTTTTATATTTTCTAATTGTATATTTTTATATTTTTTTTCATTGAACTTATAATGAATGAGAGAGGCTTTGTTGAAATAATACAGGCATTATAAACATATGTTTACAGTACTGCTTATGCACATTTATTCTGTGCAATATGGTTAAATGTTGTAAATATACTGCTCACAAAAATTAGGGGATATTTCTTCGCTTCATATTCATTTTGAAATATCCCCTAATTTTTGTGAGCAGTATATATTACAGTGGTTAAATCCTTAGTATTTTAAATAATTTAATTTATATTGTATGATAAATGGATTTGGTAGGTTAGGCCAGTGGTTCTCAACCTTTTATGCTTCATGTACCCCCTGGAAATGTGTATGTAACTGGCATACCCCTTATATAGCTAGATAAAACTATAGTTATAGTATAATAATAATGCCAACTTAGCGCCTTTGTTACTAAATCCAGTGACCTTTGAGCTCTCACGGTGTACCCCAAAAATTTTTACCGCAACCCCACGTTGAGAACCCCTGGGTTAGGCACTTGCCTAGGGGTGTCAGTGTAATAGAGTCACCAGCATTCAAATGTTATATTTTGCTTTTTTAAGTATCAACAATATTGTCCTTTTCAATATGTAGAAGGAATGAAAAAACTTGCATTTCAAAGAACTCTTCTGCCAATCGCAAGTGAACTTTTAAAGGTTACAGATTGTGAGGATACAGCATCAGGAAATTCCCATCTTTATGTGAATGAAAAACCTCATTTAAAGCTCGAAGTAGAAACAATTATGATTACCTTATCTCTGATTCATGCTTGTGAAAGCAAAAATTTCATAACTCTTTTATGGAAAATTAAGCAGGAGACTTTGACTAAGTGTGCAATACCATTTTTTTTTTGTACCTAGGGATGCATGAAGTGTAAATCTGGCAATGCAAAAATATTTGTTAAATAATGACTGTTTTCGTGTATGGCATAAAGTTGTATATCTTCAGTTTGGCTGTTCAGAAAATCTTCATTAACAGAAATTGGAACAACTGATGTGTAAAGAATAGACAGCAAATAGCAAGATTTGGCACAATATAGGCCAATTATTGATGCAATTCTCAGCACCAGCACTACCAGATCTTTTTTTTTCATCTGAAACTGTGTAGGGCCAGAATTTGAAATGATAGTTTGCTGATGGTGGGTGGCATAGGCACTGACTTTTAACTTTTATTCTGAGGGTAAGATAGTTATATCTAGGATGGTGGAACCTTTGAAAATATTATTAAGGGTAATGGAGGAAAAAATATTAGACTTCATATTTCAAGCATTTTTCAAGAAAATTTTCAAAAGCTTCTAAAACAGAGGGCAAAATGTTATACTGCAGTGGAAATCTAGTCTCTTGCTCCTCCCCCTTTACTTTCTTCTGGCTCTGTTGTGTCACTTGTCCCCCCCCCCTCCCTTAATTTTTTTCTAGATATTTGTATGTGTGTTTATTTGGTTTTTGTTTTGCATGATACAGGATGCAAAAATTTATATGCATTTTCTGAATTATAAAATGACACAGGGGTGAAAATATGCTTTTTGTCCTCATGCCTAAATAAATATGGAGCAATTGCCCCTCTCACCCCTGTGGAGTCAGTGCCTGAGGTGGGTTGCATAATTATCATCATTGTTTGAAATCCCAGACTTTTCTGAGTCAGCATTTTTCACTTACCTCTCTTTACTTTATAGTTTTTATTTTTCAGAATAAATTACTATTTAATTCTGTGTGAAGTATACTTGTGTTTGTTAGTAACCTTAGGATAAGGTTCTAAATTTCACTTTTCCCAGGAACAAGCATCTTTTGCTGGTACTCTAGGGAAACAACAGTGCTGATTCATTGTCATCATTTTAGAACCTACAGCTTACTTATATTGAGATATTGTGAATTATCACTAAAATGTCACTTGAACAGTAACAAAAAAAAAATATTGTTTCTACACCATTTTTCAAAGGCCTAATTAGTATAATTAGAAAATTTTACTACTGTGCAGATAGATATGTCCCCTTGTAACAACAAAAAATATTGTTTCTATACCATTTTTCAAAGGCCTAATTAGTATAATTAGAAAAATTTACTACTGTGCAGATAGGTATGTCCCCTTGTGAAGCTACACTGTAGAAGCTACCTTGTGACTAGCTTGTAAGCTTCTCTGTACTTTTGTTGGAAAGCCACATTTCTGGAAAAAATTTACTCTATTCAGGTGCCCATGAGCATTTTCACTTACCTCTCCTAACACTAGTTTTTATTTATTGTACAGAATAAATTACTCTTTAATTCAGTGTTAAACATACCTGTGTTTGCTAGTAACATTAGGCTAAGGTTCTAAAGTCCTCTTCTCATATTATTGAACCCAGTTAAAATTATTTGGTTGTGTGATTCCAATTTTTCTTTGGTATGGGAAGGGTTAAAACTGCTGTGTGTTTTAAATACCCCATTAAAGAAGTAATTTTATATTGATTAAATTTTTCTGAATACAACACGAGTAGGGTACCAATTTCCCAACAATTTTAAATTCTTAAGAATGGAAATATATCTGAATTCTTAAGAATTCCTAAAAAATATATAATTCTATATAAAATAATTGTTTTTTCTTAGCCTTTTCACAAATCTTTTATCAAAATAACTAAAATTGGAATTATTAACTGAACATTAAAATTGTAACTAAAAAAATTATATGTTTATTATATTAAAGAAAAATTTTTTTAAACTAAACTATTCTTTGTTTTACGTTGATCTTTTTTTTATACAACAATTTTAGTTAAATGACTGCTTATGCATTGTGTTTAAAGTGATTCTTTAAAGATATTAGTCACTGATTGCTGTCTGATAAATCCTGTTCTTTGTTTTAAAATAAAAATTCCTGAAGTTCGGAAATTTATTTTGTGCTGATGTTGGTCTTATAATAAAAGAGCATCTGAAACAAATCATATGGTTGGTGTTACTCTGTACAACACTACATAGAATTTGTGCCATATTAAATTAAGGTCATGTAAGTGTTGACATATGATATTTTAAAGTAATTTTTATTATAATAAAATAATAATATACTAACACATTTCTTGAGAAGCAAACATTTTGGAAATTGTATATTTTTTAGAAGAAACTCTAAACATGAGCTCAAAAATGAAATCAAAATAGAAATTTTTAGTGGGAAATGGAAGACTTGTCACTATAACTGTGAGAAATTGAAGACAGTCAGTCAAGCTACCTCTTTTAAATAAGCTTTTTTTCATCCCATGGCCAAGTTGGTTAGCATGCTAGGCTACTGATTAATGAGACCTGGGTTTAAGCCCCCCAGGTAAGGCATGGATGTCTGTGTTGTCTTTCTGCTGAGGTCTCACCTACCTGACAGATCTGTGTTGCATATTAAACTGACAGACTCCTGTCAGACCTCTATGGTAAGTAGCTGCCTGGAGAGGTATTTTTTTATTGTTCTTTTGAATAAAAAAAAGTTTTTTCTTTTGATCTTGTTTCAAATTGTGATTATTATTCACTATATATATATAACTGATATGGAATATCAGGTAGCATATTTGCAAAAATACTGTAGTATTATACTACTTTATTGGAAGTTACTGCCAGAGTAATACATTCTTGTTCACAATACAGTGAGTAATATTACTTTTCTACTCTTGATCTTTTGACACTTTAAATTTGCTACCTCAGGATTTAATTTAATGTTGTTGTATATTTATGCAGATGGTGATAAGTTATCAAGCAGGACTCCCAGTATTGGAAGAATTACAGGAAGTGCCAGTATTGAAACGCTGGTACGGGTTGGTATAGAAAAAGAAAATGGTTTATCCCCTGATTCAAAAATGGTAGTCCTACATGACTTTACCCCATGTGTTGATGATGAACTTGAGGTAAAACGTGGACAGAGTGTAAACATGCTGTACCAAGAAAATGACTGGGTTTATGTAATAGCTGAAAGTGGTCAAGAAGGCTTCATACCTCATTCATATTGTGCACCATATGGCAGTCATTTTGCCGAATTAGCATTGAATGTTAAACACAAAAAAATGCCACGAAATGAACGAGAACAGGAAATTGATCAGAATTCTTCAAGAGGAACTCAATCAGCAGATAGTGGGCAACATTCTGATGCTGAAAGTTATGGTGTAGTGCCAGAAACTAAGCATGCGAACAATGCATTATCAAATAATCAGAATCAAAGTTCATCATCACAGAGTTCTTTACCTGATGTACACCCATTTTTTAAAGATCCAGCAGGACGATATATTGTTTTGTATACTTTTATTGCCCGAGATGAAAATGATGTTAGTGTGGAAAGAGGTGAATTTGTAACTGTGCTAAATAGAGAAGATCCTGATTGGTTTTGGATTGTGAGATCTGATGGTCAGGAAGGATTTGTTCCCAGTGCTTTTGTTTATCCTGCAGATGTAATTCAAGGTAAGTAGCAATTATTTCAAAATTTAAAAAATTAAGATGTTGCTACACAAAGTAATTCTTTAATAAAATTTTAACATTAAAATTATCACTGAAATATTCATCAAATTTAACAGTTAACTAAACTGTTTAATTTATAAAAACTTTGATTATTTCACTTGTTTACTTGAAAGAGTGATAAGATTCACATAAGACTTGTTATTATAACAAATTTTACTTATTTTGTGAAGAGTACCAATAACATGGATGGAAAAAGTAGTACCTTACTGTCATATGTCATTATATAGCTATTATATACTTTTATTACAATAATATTTCTCAAACAATACTCTTGCATGTACCAATAAATGCAAAGCTAATTTGAAACAACTATTTCCATGTCTGAATGGAAAATGGGCAATCCTTGGTAATCCAATTATGGAAATGAGATTTGAATATTACACTAAAGATACAATGCAGAACTTTGAATGTTATTTGTAATTTATTGTTATTTTTGATGCAACTTATAACTGCACACAATATTATTATTACTTAATACATGATGTTCATATGTCATCAGTGAAATTAAGCATAACCTGCAGGAAAAATGACAGCTTTTACATTTTACTCTTTGCTTGCATGCTGTTATAAGTCTCATCAAACTTCACAAAATGTAACATCAAATGTAGGCTCTCTCTGTAATTTCCTTATATCTCAATGGTCTCAGTTTAAGCTTGGTAGAACATACTGCCTCCTCACAACCTGTTGCAAGTTCCCAAAAGTCTGTTTTCTCTTGCTGACATTCACTTAGGACTCTCCACCTGCTAACATCTAACATAAGCACCATCATCATAGCAAGCAATATTATTTTTTATTTCACTTGTCAAGTATTGTTTATTTTAAAACACTTTTTTCATGTTTTTTTTTTATGTAGAGTAAGCTAAACTATACAGTCGAATGCATATTATATAATCTCATACTGTACAGTGTTGAAAGTGTAATGTTGATACTTACTGTATATTGAAAATATGGAATGAAGCACCACAACTCCAATGCTAACTATATATTTTAAATTTATAGTTATGTGTTTCTTATGATGAAAATGTTTCGATTGGAAAAGTAATTTGTTCTTTCCAATACAGAAATGCTATGGTGAAGGGTTTATGCCACTGTTGGAAAGTAACAGTCCAAAGCCTCCACATCTCAATTTCTGCCTGCATGCACTGGTACTACTTTTTACTACTGGAATCTTCATAGCCAAAGTGATTAGAATAATGAGTAGCAATAGCAATAACAGGTGCTGACAACAATAGCATCTATTATATATATAATCAGGAGGTAATAGGATAGCACTCGGGTAAAATAAATTTTTCTGCTGATTCAATTATTCTTTGTTTACCAGATTATTTACTTACAATCAGTTCTCAAGTAATCCTTAGCTAAATACTGCAACCAGGTAATAATAAAAAAAGATACAATCAGACTGTAAAGTTTAGCTCTCCATACATATCTAAAAGTAAAAGAACAACAGTTACTACAATTGAACACTGCAGACCAATTCTAATAAGCAGATGGTGAATGTGAAACATTGTTGGTTCATTTCATTCTGGGTTTTTTCCCATTATTAATCCTGCCCTCGGATCATGATTATCCGCCAGCTGATATAAGGTATTCTTGCATCTATTCACTCAGAGCTGTCAACCCACAAACCAAAAACAGCAGATTTTCCCTCAGCAAAAGCCCACCAGTCAGCAAGTTCAGGATCCATAACACTAATTTGCATTAGACCAGCACATAGTAATTATTATTCATAACACTTTTTGCTATTTGAATTATTTCTTTATTGATATTTGCTCTATTGAATTTACTCTATAGTACTTCATGCAGGTAACACAACAAAAGTAAGTCTCCTTATATAAGATTCTTATAAGCAGTTGATAACACCTTTATATAACCTAATCATTGTTTATGAATCAAACCACCTAATGCTCAAAATGCTCCTGAAGCATCAGCAATAAACTCCCTGTTAATAAGCATAAAATAATAATAAGCATTAAACTCCTTGTTATCTTGCATACAAAAGGTTAAAATTTCAATGCCATAGCAGATTTTAGAAAGGACCAAACTATTGTATAGCCTAAGTTTGGTCTTAGGTGTATTCACCTGTTGTTTCACACACCATTGCATTATGGCCTTAAAAGAGCTGTTTAGAAAAGTTTAAAAACCTGTGATGATCTCTGATAAAAATCAACCTACAATAAGTAATTACCACTTTTAAGTCGATTCAAAATTTTAGAGGAAAAATTGTCTTGAGCCAGGTGGGATACGAACCCATGACCTACTGATAACATGTTAGTGCCTACGTGTGATATAATGGAATATGTAATGTAGGTAGAAATATTCATATCATCAATTAGAGGAGATCTTGATCAGTGGCTGGTAACTCAGTGGTCCAGAGCACCTGGCAAGTTATCAGGAGTTCGTGAGTTGGTATCCCATCCAGCTCAAGACAATTTTTCCTCTAAAAATTTGAATTGACTTAAAAGTGGTAATTACTTAGTGTATGCCAAAAAGTTGAGTTTATTCAATATTTTATCAACTGTATACTTGTAAGATATACTTTCTATCTATATGGCATTTATCTGCCACTTCTGGCGAGATTGCCTGAACAGTGCCTACATGTGACATAATGGAATGTGTACTGTAGGTAGAAATGTTCATATCATCAATTAGAGGAGATCTTGATCGGCAGCCAGTAGTTCAGTGGTTCAGAGTACCTGACATGTTATCAGGAGGTCATGGGTTCATATCTCACCCAGCTCAAGACAATTTTTCCTCTAAAAATTTTAATCAACTTAAAAGTGGTAATTAAATAAAGATGAACACAACTAACTTCTTACAATTTAATCATTCATGAATAGTGCTGTTACATTTAAATTCATCCGAAACTTATCGTTTCCCAAGTTGTGAGAAGTGCAAAAGGTTATATAACATGAGTGTATATACCATTAGTTATTAACCACTAATTATCTAGTTTCAACTCATATTTAGGTTTTATAATTAACACATAGTCTAAGATGTGTTCTTTGTAAAGTAATCAAAGTATACCAGACTAATTAGTAATGTAAAACTAATTACCAGTACTTGGTGGCTGGTACATCTGCTTTGGAGTTCTCATCAAGAAGCTGAATGCATTCAGTGGACGTTACACTGCATAGTTGTTATTTACTAGTCCACAGCTACCAGTCCTTTGGAAGAGCACATAAGTATATTGATGTTATAGTAGAGACAAACTCGAAGTTTTCTTCATACGCAAGCTGATAAAAGTTCAATACGATGTTTTTGCTGTTGATGTCTTCTTTCAGCTAGATGTTGTAGCATATATATTGAAGTTTCGATAAGGCAATTTTACTCCACATGGTTAGATGTTGACCAAAACCATCAATATATGGTAACATCTAACCATGTGGAGTAAAATTGCCTTATCGAAACTTCAATATATATGCTACAACATCTAGCTGAAAGAAGACATCAGCAGCAAAAACATCGCATTGAACTTTTATCAGCTTGCATATGAAGAAAACTTCGAGTTTGTCTCTACTATAACATCAATATACTTATGTGCTCTTCCAAAGGACTGGTAGCTGTGGACTAGTAAATAACAACTATGCAGTGTAACATCCACTGAATGCATTCAGCTTCATGATGAGAACTCCAAAGCAGATGTACCAGCCACCAAGTACTGGTAATTAGTTTTTCATTACTAATTAGTCTAGTATACTTTTGTGTTACTTTACAAAGAATATATCTTAGTCTATGTGTTAATTATAAAACCTAAATATGAGTTGAAACTAGATAATTAGTGGTTAATAACTAATGGTATATACACTCATGTTATATAACCTTTTGCACTTCTCACAACTTGGGAAACGATAAGTTTCGGATGAATTTAAATGTAACAGCACTATTCATGAACGATTAAATTGTAAGTGGTAATTATTTATTGTAAACCAAAAAAGTCGAGTTTATTAAATATATAATCAACCTACAACTTCTTGTATATCTGTTCACTAGGAGTTGGCAATCCTCACATCAGTAGAAGGCACGGTATATTCTCTTTCAACAGAGATCTGTTGGAGCAGAAAATTCAACAGAGATCTGTTGGAGCAAAAAATGTCAATTCAATGAAAATCAGTACCTGTAAACAGTCTTGAGTGGTTTAATGTGTGGAGAAAAACCACCTTGGCAGGATGTAAAAATTTTAAAATATTCCTGTAGACCAGGTTAAATAGGTCAAACTGATATGGCAACCCTTTAGAGAAAAAAATGTCTTCTTTGAGAAACACTAACAGCCTAAATGCACTGCAAGAAAGGCAGTATTGGACTTTTAAGTGTTCTATATTGCCAGTTCTGTGCAATCTTCACAGGGGACTAGTGCACAGTTCTCTTTTCAATGTATGACTAGCTATTCATTCACTGTTGAAAAAACAGCTTTTGTATTGTATATAATTTTTTTTTAGTTTTTCCCACAAAGAATCATAAAATTTATTTCAAAATCATTTCAGGAAACTTTTTATTTAATGGTATTTTAAACTAAAAATATATATTTGCTAATTTTTAACTGAAGTTTATTTGCTTGATTAAATTTACAAAGTGAACTGTAATGAATATGAGTGGTGGTATACCCAGAAATTTCCCATTCCCTAATTTTGAAGTCTTGAATCTCATTTTTGTGGTCTTTATAGGTAATATACATTATTCAAGCTCTCAAGGGTTTATAACCCTGCCCTTTTGGTATGCCACTGGTAATGAGTTGTTGTTAAATGGAAAAATAGAGAATTGCAAGCCAACTGTAGAAAAAAAAAATGCTTCATAATATCTTCCAATATTTTTCTAACTTTACACTGTTTATATGCACAAAATAGCAAATTAAAACTGCATTATACTCTTTTTTTATACTACAGTGAAACCTCAATCTATCATTCCTTTTTTTTTTTCTCTCAGATTCATCATTCACTTCGTGAAGTCCTATGTAAACAATGTTAAATTTTCCTGCATTTACTGTTCCTCCAAAGTATCAGTTTTTCGCATCTGTTCAGATATTTTGTTCCCATCCCAAATATTTTTTAGAATAAAAAAAAATCTCCCCTCGAGCAGCTGCTTGCCACAGATGTCTGACAAGAGCATGTCAGTTTATACACACCATAGTAGAAGGTCTCTGAGGATGGCAGGAGCTCAGCAGAAAAACAACACAAACATTCATGCATTACTCTGGGGCTTGAACTTA